>CM062811.1:968751347-970116347 GCA_031772625.1 Pinus tabuliformis | reverse complement strand
TGGGTACTGGTTAGACATGTAATATTATTTCACAACCAATGAGTTCTCACACTTAAAATTTGATTAAAATTATAAGGAGATAACTAAAAATTATAATTAACAAAAAATATTTTTCTTTCTTTTCCTTTAAAAAAACATATTTCTTATTTTACTATTTTTCTTGTTTTTCTTATAAGGCCCATTTTAGACCTTAAACTTCTCCTAATGCTTCTTATTTCTTTGAAGAAATTTGTTTTCAAGAGTGAGAAATGGGTCATAAAAGTATTGTTATGCTTATGATGTTTGCATGCTTTGTGATCATAGTTGTACCAATGCTTATTGATTATTCTCTCCATACTCAAACTAAAGCTCATCAATATTTATTTGAGTAGATAGGTGGTCTAACTTCTATTGAACATCTTCCTTGAGGTTTTGTTTTGAATGGACGAAGTATTCTAGCAAAACATTCTATGTTCCCGTTGTCCATGATTACATTCCATGATAAAAGGGACATGGAGGTACCTTTGAGGTTTAGAAATGGAATCATATATGGTCTTTATGGATCACTCTTGCTTTGGACTGCTGAAAACTCAGATAATGTTTGTTGGTGGAAAGGTGGTTTGTCTAGACCAAACACAAAAAGATTTCTTTCCATTATACTCCCTCATAGTGATTTAATGGAACCCACTTTCCCCGTCTGTCACAAACTTTAAATATTTCTTAGAATGCCTTGGCTGGAAAAATTCCCCCTGAGTTTGGGTAGTTGAAAGCACTATGAATACTTGACCTTAGTTTTAATGTGCTCAAGGGTTCCATTCCAAAGGAGTTGTGCAATAGCATGCATCTTCAATGGATTGACTTGTCATATAACCATTTGATAGGGACTATTCCAACTTTTATGGGAAATTTTGCTTTGCTACAAATATTAAATATTGGAGAAAATGATTTTTAGGGGAAAATATCTCATCAAAATTTGGTTGCATGGTCTAGTTGAACCTTTTATCTTTAGAAAAAAATGCCTTGAGTGGAAGAATCACTTCTTTCGGAAACTACACTTCACATAGAGAATCAGATATTAGTAGAAACAATTTGAGTGGGCCAATCCCATCAAAAGTTGATCACCTAGTCAAGTTAGAAAGCCTCTCCTTGTATGGAAATAGTATAAGTAGAAGCATTCTACCTTCGATAAGAAACTACACTTCACTCCGGGGGTTATAGGGTCAGGGAAACAAATTGAGTGGTGCAATCCGTTTAATTATGGGTTTATGGGTTTGATGAAGAGCATAACTAAGACCCATTTACCAAACAACTCACTAAGTGGCTACATCCCTCTCATGCTATTAAATTGTACTCAGATATCATATTTGGACCTAGACACTAAAAACTTTAAACATAGCATTCCAAATATTCCTAAAGCCAATATGAAATTGAGCAATCTTGAATATCTCATTTTGTCGAAGAATAATTCAATTGGATATCTCCCATGTAGCATACTTCAACTAAGCAATATTATAACTCTTTAGTAAACAACAATTTGATTAGATCCCTCCCACTTATGATAGACCAACTAAAGGCTTTCGTTCTCCTAGATATATAGAATAATAATTTTTTTGGAATTCTACCCAATAAAATTAGTGGTTTAGTTTATCTTCAATTTATAGATTTATCAAAGAAAAATTTAGGACCAATCCCTGAAACTATTGACAATTGCAGTTATTTAAGTTAATTTTTTGCTTACAATAACAATTTCTTTAGGAGTCTCCCATTATGTTTGGCCAATTGTGTTGCTATTGAATTATTTGATTTAAGGAGAATAAATTCACAGGAGGACTTCCTTGGAATTAACAATTTTTTGTTAACCCAAATGTTTTAAGCTTTGGTTACAACAATTTTCATGGTGGCAATCCTAAACCGATAACAAATTTCACCCAATTGTATGTTTTGGGTTTGTCCAACAATAATATCACTAGAATAATGCCATTACATTTTGAAAGACTTCAAGGATTTACAGACAATTCACAATATAAAATACCTATGGAAATGATGATTGACATAGTGAGTATACTCTATCATACTTGTTGTTTATAGACGCAATATTTGATTTGTCCAACAATAATCTTATTGGAAAAATAACTACAAGCGTAGGAGCATTGAATAACTTGCAATTATTGAATTTATATGGTTGTAACCACCTCCCTTCCAGTCCCTTAAGGATTCTCGGGCTAAAGAAGGTGTTACTTTTTGTTTGATCTGATCTCCAAGGTTCATTATGAAGATGAGGTTATCTAAAAGCCTCATTTTTGTAAGTCTGTGGCATCAAATTCTAATACCGCCTTTATATTTAGTTCACCAAAGTTTTCTAGCAATATAAAAAATTTCCTGATCTAAGACTGGGATTAAATGTTACACTCATTTGAGGTTTTGACCTATTAAAAGAGGCCACATCATCAAGTTTGCCATATAAAGGCCATGTGGCCTCCACATTTTCATGAAAAGTCAAAATAAATGACCCACCAAGTAGGTCCACATTAGGGTAGTCATTTGCATCACTACTCAAGGCATTTAACATTAAAAAAGGTGAAGAGGTGGTAGGTGGAGAGTGGTGGTAAGGTTCCATGAAGGAACCATGGTTGGTCGGTTTCTCCTCCAGTGGAATTGTCGTATGTGTTATAATGTTCAATGGTCACAGTGGCAAGAGGTAAGTAGTGCGCAATGGGCAAGGTTTTGGCACTCTAGTTTTTTTCTCGGACCCTACGCTTAGCCTTTCCATTCATAGTTGAATGGAATTAGTCCATTTGTGTTTCCATCTAGCTAATTCATTAATCTTACCTACTATGGTCGATGGCCAATTCATGACCCATATACCATAGTTTTGTTGGGGCATGGTTTCACCAATGCCCAGTCATTGTCATCCTCACACATACATACACACAAACACACACACATTTATTTATTTATTTAAAATCCCTCTATTGTTTACTGATCTCAACGTATGGGCCATACGCGAAATAAAATAGCGAATGTTGGATTGATAAAGTAGGAAGAAAAATTCCTTTCCATGCCCTATTGTATGAAATATGAAGGAATATTATGGCCCAAGGGGTTGAGTCCCCAAATTTTTCAATCACCCCTGAGTATCTAGTGTAGGGAATAGGTTTAGACTGTATTTATTCACAAGCTTGGAAAATGAACTGCATAAACACCAACACTTAATTACATTGTTTCTCATATTTAGCATAAACATAACACTGAACCACATAATCTAGGAATGAATTAGATCCATTGATATACAACATATCATTCTAGCCATTAGCATAATAGTGAGCCTCAAAACTCAGTAATCCATATACATTTATAAACATAAATTAAATTACATCATTTGCACATAACAAGTATCAGCACAATCCATAAGAAAATATGCATAAGTAATTTACACTTGCGTGTGTTTAAATATCACTGGAAATTAAAGGAGGGACTTCAACTCTCCACCAAACTGTAGGCCAGCTACACTATAGTGTTTCTTGTAGCTAACCACCCCTAAGCTAGATCCAAAGTTCGAGGGGATGCTTAATCAAGGAAGTTCACACCCAAATCTTAGTCACATACCTAGGAGGCCATATGGTTTAACAATTGCTCTCTAGAAGTAAGCACCAAAATAAATCACTTACTTTATGAGTTAAAACACAAGGTTTCACCCAAAGTCATATGCACTATTTCTTTGTTCTAGGGGATTGAATTAATTATTTTTGCTAGTTTAAGAACTGCATTTTACATTGAAAGCACCACATGGGTCTGTAGTCCACTGTCTAGGTGGTTTAATAGATATTCAAACAAGCACCACAATGGATTAGATTACCTTTTTCTTGTGGTACAACAATGAACAAGCACTAGGTGGTTTCATCCATACAAAAATAACCACAGTGATTCAGCCCCCCACTAAGCTTTTGATTCAAGCTTAAACGCACTATTCAATGGCCAACACAAAGTCACATGGAATAATTTCTCAACTTACAAAGCACAAGGTTTAGTCATGCCAAACATTGCTCCTTATTTTAATTCCAATTGCTTGACATAAAATTCCTCTCCAATGGATTTACTAAGATCATATTTTATTCCGCATTCTTAGGCATCCTCTAGTACTCTGCATGCTCTCTTCTCAAGTATCTTCTACACTAGCCATTTTTCCACCGCAACATCCTTTCCTTCCCACCTTATATTTTTATTTTTGCTCCTCATCGACCCTATATTATTTTCCTTCAGTATTGTAATTCTCTCTTGAACATGTTATATGAGGAATGGGATAATATAGGAAGTGTCCTCCATTGAAAATGCACACTCGAACTTTAGTGACTATCAGTGCAAGCTAGTCCTCAGGTCAAGTGGCAGTCATGGAAGTTAAATTATGTTGGTATGGGCCTATTTATGTCATGCCATAGGAAACCAAATAGACACACAACATGCACCTAAATAGGAATGCAATGACTCTCCCCTTAGATCTTTGGATCAGTGTGTCCCTCCCTTCATCTAGGCACCAATATATTTTCACATAAATTTACATATGTCCAAGATTGACATAGTTGTGTTTACATACATAGCGTGAAGTGAAAAGGGTTGTTACATGCCCCACTCCCTTAATGGAACACTTTATTTGGTTTTTTATAAATATGAAACAAAACAATTACTGAGCTTTATATTTACAACTGTTACATCCATTTATATAGTAAAAAAAATGGGTATGACATCCTCATTTGATCTGTCATTTTCCAAGTTGCTTCATCTGTTCCAAAGTGTTTCCATTGCAGCTTTACCTACTCTATTACTCGATTATGGAGTGAATTCTACCTCCAACCAGGATGCACAGTGCTTCTAGTTGGAACTCTTCTTTGGGTTCCACTTGTATTACAGACCAATCAACAATATGATTAATGCCATGTACATAATTTTTAAGCAAAGAAATGTGAAAAACATCATGTGCTTTCACTTTGGGTGGTAAGGCCAATCTATAAGCTATTGTCCCCACTCTTTCAAAAATATGAAATGGTCCACAAAATTAAGGTTCCAACTTAACCCAAGGCACCACTTTCAGAGAGTTGTTACATGGTCTGATATAGAGATATACATTCTCTCTCACTTGGAATTCTTTGTGCATTCTCTATTGACCTACATAACTTTGTTTCCTATTTTGGGTTGCCTTCAATTTCCGCCTACTATTGAGAACTTATTTCTCCATTTCTTTTAGTATGTTTGGTCCAATAACCACCTTGTTCACTGGCTCATCCCATCTAATGGGATTGTTACCCTTTTTCCATACATGACCTAAAAAAGGCTCATCTTCAGTGACTCTTGGTGCCCATTGTTATATGAAAAGTTAACTAATGGCAAGAACTCTTCCTACTTCATTCTTTGATGCATGACATACATGCTTATCATGTCCTCTAAATTTCTATTTAATCTCTCAGTTTTCTAAGGATGAGATGTTATACTAAAATATATATATGGGTTCCAAAACCTACAAACAACGCTTTTAAAAAAATGGAAGTGAACTTGGAATACTGATTTGAAATTATATTCTTGGGTATTCCATGCAATTTGAATACTTCCTTCATGGAAATATACATTATGTCAATGGCTTTGTGGGTGGACTTGATAGCTATAAATTCATCTAGCTTACTCAACTTATCCACTACCATCATAATGGCATCATGTTGCTCATACGTTCTTAGAAATATTGTGTTGAAGTCCATAGATATGAATTTTAACTTCCACTTAGGAATTGGTATTAGTTGTTGTTGGGTCCTTTATTTTTTTGTTCATTTTTTAGCATAAAGTGGTCATAGAAAGAAGAAAGTGAGAGTCAAACAAAGGATGGTTAAATTGATAAAAAGTAAGCAGTAGAAAGAAGAAAGTGACAAGTGGAAAAAGGATAAATGGACCAAGTGATTTTTTTGGAAATGATAAAGTGAGCATGAAAGCAATGTTGACAATATTAAGTGAGTGAAAGTTAGAATTTATTTCATCAAAGAATGGTTAGAATTGATTGTGTCAAGCCATGGGATTTAAGTTTAACCACATCAAGGGAGAAAATTGCTTGAAAACATCAACAGGAAAAAGTTATATAAGAAGCTACATGGCAAGTTCTTTAGGAGTGCAAAGCAGGAGAAAAGGGTGCACATGCCATCAGAATTCATACTCGTGTTTTGATCTTGTACTCCTATATCTGTAATTGAGGTTTTGGTGGATTTATGTATAAACTATCTAGCTATAGCGTTATGGATCTATATTTGTAACCACTATTTGGCCTGATATTAATAAAAGGATAGCAATTATCGGGAGATATATTATGTAATGTTTGTAATGCATGCGTATATATGATTATTTATCTTATTAAAAAAAATTAAGTTCTTGTTTAATTATGTATAATGAATATTTGATTTTCTCTGTAATAAATGTTGTCTTATATAAATGGTAAATGCATTCACTCACCTTTTGAAACCACATAAATACATTTAAGTCCTAGTAGTGCTTTGGGCGATACCTTCTTCCCTTGTGGAGGATTGAAAATTCCAGCAAAAGCTAAACTACAACATAATCTTTTTGTTGGATCCTAAAGCAGAACCCTAGTATCTACAATATGTTTTTCCAAAAAATGGTTACATTGCTGGGTCCTGAAATTTAATTGGGGTTTTCTGATAATGGTAAGCAGGATCTTGAAGATAATTATTAATACGTATTGGGAGGATAAATGTGACTCTTTAATTCTTTAACAAGCACAATTATGACAAAATAACCCATATTGGTTACATGAAGAGATCCTATTTTCCAATCCTGCTAGGGATTAGTACGAGATATTTGGGCTAAGTTCCTAGATCGAAGTTTGGGTCAGATCTACTGGAATTGGACAACATCAGATCTAACTGCATTATATCAACTAGACCATGAGCTTACTAGAGTGGTTTATTTCTGGGTGCAAGCTACCTTATAGGGGTACATTATTGAATTCACTACAGAAAACCATCATTCCTTTTCAAAAGTGGAAGTGGTTTTCAAGTTTGGCTTATGAGGAAGGTTGTTGAACAATATCCCTTTATGGATCAAGATCTTGATGGCGGGAAAAATATTGTTACCCTTCCTTTCAACTAATATGGAAACTTAAAATCCTCACACTGGCGTGAGGGTATTGCAGGAGAAGATGACCTATTGCAGAAGATAGGAAATAGTTGCAATGGAAGCAGATGAGATAAGGAATAAAATATATTTTAGAGTAGCAAGAAGGGCATGCATATTTGAGGAATGGAGGGAGAGAAATATGTGGGACATTCAAAGGATACAAAGAGAGTTGAAGAATATAGAGGAATTTTTGGCAAACTTGGAGTTTTGGAAGAAAGGATTGAGAGGATATGAGAGATCTAACAAAGAAAAGGTAGGTAGATAAGGTGAAACAAGAGAGTAGAGTTGAGGTAATGATGTTCACCAAGAAATAGGTGAAGCTTGGACACTAGACCCAAAGATCATGGTGACTGGCCCTAGTACCCCTGTAGATGAAGATATGCATTTTGTGATGTGAAGGTTGTTCAAAGAGGAAAATCCTTCCCCTGAGTTCAATCGCTACAACAAAAAATGTCGTTGGTGAGATTCGAAAAATGTTACTATAACCTCATTGGTGATGGTCAAAATGGATTTCGTCACCAAAAATTGAACGTGACCAAAGGTGGTGTCGCAAAAAGTATAGGTGATGTGGTGACATTCAAGATCCGTCACGAATAATGATTATAATTATGGACAATGACCATCACCATTTCATATGAACAACATTGGTTTATGGTGGTGGACCTTTCATGGCCCTCACTATTGATGCATGTATATGGAAACGTTCGTTGACCATCACCTTTTCACATTTTGGTGAGGGTAAAAAATGTCACCATAAGCTCATTGGTGGCGAACAAAATAGCTTCCATTGCCAAAAACTGAACATCACCAAAAGTAGTTTCCATTGTGGTAACATTCAAGGCCTATCACACATACTGATTATTATGATGGATAGTGATCGTCACCATTTCATATGAACAATAGTTATTTATGGTGATGGAACTTTCATGGCCCTCACTATTGATGCATAATATATGGTGGCGTTCATTAACTTTCATCATTTCATATATACAAAATGACTTTTGAAGATGGTCCTTTAACAACCTTTACTATTGATACATACAGAGGGATGAATAGCGATCATCATCATTTCCTATGAATATTAGGGAACGATGGAATCAAACCAACCACCTGCTTGTAAAGCAGGTGCTCTTCCATTGAGATAGCACCCTTCAAACAATTATACCTTGAAATTTTATAAATTCTAAAACTTTGTAAAGTATTGTAGGTTTTATTGGTTCAACTAGCTTAAACAATCGTCCAATAGATGCAGAACATAATTGCTTTATAACAAGGAAGTATCTTTCACATGGTTAATATGCTCAACCACCTAGAAAAAAATCAAAGTTGATTGTTTAAACTTGAGATGCCAATGTACAAACCCAAAGTCCCCATGTTCTATGGCTCCTCTCATACAAGTTTGTGGATGAAAGAAATCACTAAAGAACTTAAAAATTGTATACATCTCTAGCAAAAATTTATGAAAATAGGCATTATAACTTTTATAATTATTAAAGATCAAAAATCATGTAAAGTAGGCAATTCCACAAAGAGGTTGAACATGATTGAGCTAACACAAAATCCAATGCACAATTCTCAAATGGGCTCCATGAATATACATACCTCTGCAATTTAACTCTTCTGAATCCCTCAAAAATTAATATAGAACTCCAATGATATATAATGTAAGAAAATGGACATTATAACTTAACTATCAAGATTCAAAATCTTTCAGGGTAGGTAAATTCAGTATCAAAATTGAACACATGGGGTAGGCATGAGATCTTGTGCATGGGACCATCGTTTTATCATTATTTCTTCTACCAATGTCTTGGTTAAAGAGAGAGGTAAGGTGTTGATCTAAATTTGGAGTTGTCATTAGGGGAGTTTTGAGGTCTAAAACGGGCCTCCTAAGGAAATTATAAAATAATAGTGGAAATAATAAAATAAGATTTGATCACATCATCAAATTTTAGAGGGAAAAAAGAAAAAAATTATTTTTCCAACTCATATTTCAACTTATCTCCCAATGGGTTTACTCAAATTTTGAGCGGAAACACTCGTTGGATGCATAATTTGATTCCACATCCAAGGATTACCCATGTTGCATACTTTTGATGGACCCTGCTACACGGAAAATGAGAAATACATTTAAAATGTGATTGCAATCACGTTTTTTCATGTATTTATCAATTTTTTTGTGTAGCAGGGTCCATCAAAAGTATGCAACATGGGTACTCCTTGGACGTGGAATTAAATTTTTCATCCAACGAGTACTCCCACTCGAAATTTGAGTAAAACCTTAGAGAGATAAGTTTAAAATACGAGTTGAAAAAATAGTTTTATTATTTTATTATTTTTTAATCTTTTTACTCCAAAAATGGTGAATCATCCCCCATGGTTGACATCATCATCTTGAATCATATTGGTTCTTATAAACTTTATTTTGGTTGTACATTTTTCTTAGGAAGCCCATTTTAGACCTCAAAATTCTCCTAATGAATTTTTTTTGAAACACGCACTCAAGCATTTAAAGGGTTAATACTTCACTGCTATACTCAACATATATACAGTTCTTAACAACTTGATCTATCGTTGTCATAATTTCCTAAGCTTGGATCATTGGTTTTCATGGATACAATCTGTTGATCATACACTTAACACATATAATTAACTTTCCCTCAATAATGACAATTTTGCAATCTCTCTCAGTGTTATGAATGACAAGAATATGCCATTTATATCTGGTGCCCTAAAGTGTCATTTATAAAATCAAGGCGTTGATTTCTTATCTTGTATGTGTTGTACATTCTTTTAAGTAATTAAATCCCTCATCTTGTTATCCATAATACTTCACTGCTACATATATACAATTCATCTATCATTGTCATACTTTCTTGAGTTTGAATCAATGGTTTTCATGGCTGTAATTTGTAAACATACATAACAAATATAATTAGCACACCCTCAATAATGACAATTTTTCAAGCTCTCAAGTGTTATGAATCAGAAGAATATACTATTTATATATGTTTTCCTAATGTATCGTTTACAACAACATGTTATTGATTTATTGTGGTATATGTGTTGTACATTCTTTTAAGCAATTAAAACCCTCATCTTGTTGTCCATAATCATAACACTTCTAGCATATGGTGTCTCTAATATTATGGTATCTTCACCCTTAATTCTTGATGACTAAGGGACACATTTTAAATTAATATGATCCTTGACATTGCACCTTATACTTGTATCATTATTGTGGTTTAAATTTTGGCATGAATAGTATTCAGGCAAAAGATAAGTCCTTCTAGTGGATATGGTTGATGAATGATACTATATGTTCTTTTGCCTCCATTTTTTTATGTGTGCTTCACATGGGAATAAACACTTGAATGGTTGATGCTTCTTTAAACAAATCCCATTCCTTTTCCCAAGCATAGTAACATGTCATGAACAAGCACATTTATCTAAGCAAATCACTATTTAAAGTAGGTGGTTTGATAACATACTCATTTGGTTAACTTGCATTACATCCTAAAAGTGAGAGTTACAAATTTCTTTAGTCAAGTCGAGTTTGAGAACTAATCTCCCTATTCACCAATATAGCTTTATTGGACCCTTTGGGACACCCACCTTAAGTCAAAAATTTCCACCTCTTAGCCTTAAAATGAGAGGCAATTCCAATGAGGTAACAATGGGTGGCTTGCCTAGAAATTGCTTCTAGGCTCTCCTAAAATGGTTAGGACTTTTACTTTAGAGACAGTTTGAATAATAAGACTACAAAATCCAGTGTAAAATCCAATCCCCCTGCTCAAACTGAATTGTAAAAACTAGGTTCCACGCAATTGTCTTTCTTTTTGCATGTGAATTGAATAACATCCAATAGATTGTAATGAGTTTCTAAAGAAAAAAAAATTATTGTCACCATCAATTCATTAATATGACTTTTGCTATTATGTGAGGTGTTGATGGTGCTGGACCCGCCAACATGTCAGGGGATCTCCTCGGTAAGAAGTCCCAGTTAGACCTCAGACTGTTTAGTGTAGGATTCCCAACAGTGGGTCGTACGGTATCACCTTGACTGTGGTTTTTCACAGAGGCAAGTAAGATGTCCCTGTTGGTAGAAAGGGTGTGACAGTTGCAGAAATTCAAGGAAGGTTCACGAACGGTTCTAACACATGAAAAGTGGGATGAGTGCACCCGTTGGAAACTTGTAATAGTACGTGGCTTGAAAGGGAAAACACGAGCGAAGATGCATCACAAGCTGGAAAGCAAGTTAGCGAGCAATCCAAAGTGATGGTTAAACCAATCAACACATTTTAGTAAGATTCATACATACTTATACAAACACATGAAAAGTAGGGTGAGTGCGCCCGTTGGAAACTTGTAATAGTACGTGGCTTGAAAGGGAAAACACGAGCGAAGATGCATCACAAGTTGGAAAGCAAGTTAGCGAGCAATCCAAAGTGATGGTTAAACCAATCAACGCATTTTAGTAAGATTCATACATACTTTACAGAATAGTCCATACCATACATGCACGCGGAAGAAAACAAATACATATATCATTTACAGTAAACAAGATAGTTGGAATACTGTATGACATATGCATGAAACATGTTGGCTCTGTTATATTAAGAAGTGTGAGTTCTGGTCATACAATACATCCATGTCCAACCACTAGTTCCAATAGTGGAACGTTACAGTCACAACCACCTACTCCTCCAAAGAGATGTACTAGCTCTACATAGTGGAGAAGCCAAGGCTCATTACAATATTGTCCAAGCTTTCTCTAAGATACTCCTATTGGAAGCTTGGCTGACCAAAAGCCTCTACGATGAGTTATGAGGTTCTATTTATAGCAAAGGGTGGGGTGACCCTTGACATTCCCCTTTGTGACCATTCTTCTATCGGCATGACTCTTTAACTACTCTATGATTGTTACATTCAACATCGACACTTGAACTTCTACCTGACAAGACATTACATACAATCTTCACATGTACCCATGTGATACAAAATGGCTTGAGAAAGCCATGCAAGACATCACTAACACTCGGACTGTTGTGGTGAGACCAACTCTCTAACATCCTTGTGATGGTCAATGGTGGTGAACTAATGCCAAGCTTGGTCATCTGTGATGGTGTTCGTGTGCTCAATGGTGACATCCTGCTAAAAGTGAACTCTTGCCTCTATTGCATATGAGTACACTCATATGGCCCCTTTATCCAACTTGTTTGATAGCATGTTCATCATCATCTTGAGTGTGGATAGACTAGCAACATATTGATGCATAGTGTCTTTTTTGATCTCCAAGTGTGTGTTGGTGACCATGTGCATCAACTTGTCAAAGTACATGTTTAGCTCCAATCGGACTTGCTTCTTGTCTTCACCTCAGTGAGTGTGCCAAATGGGTCGAATCACATGCATGTGCACAATGACATGCATGCTGCTGAATTCCATTGCATGCGAACAACATCACTACTCACCTTGTCTGCTCCATGCAAACTGTTGGGATGGATCTATAACTTGTGTGGGTGTAGTTTCATCCATTTGTGCATGTTGCGCCCACTTCTATTCCTGTTGCAACTCATTCTCTCGTCTGTGCATCTTCACTTAAGCACATGAAACTCCTTCTCTATTTCTCTCTCTGCCTTTTCACGATCTTCATGTCGTGCCATGTTGTACTACGAAACAATCCACCTATTTATAGAGAACAATAGCTGAGGTTAGGGCTATAAATGGGGACCCTTTTAAATTTTTAGGCTTAGGATAATGATACCTAACTCTAAGAAAATACCTAGCAAAGCCTTACAAAATGAACTAAGGATGAAATCCACATCGCATATCACAAATAGCACTTTTTCCGCATGACTATGTTAAAACACCTTCGTAAAATTGTGATATGTGATTAAGCCTCCCGCTGCGATAACATCACCTTGTCATTTTGCAATCGTATTTCGCACTTTTCATAGTTCGCAAGAAACTTAACCATGCCATTAGAACGACTGTTAGCGATTTTAGAAATGCAATATTGCGATATCCACAATCACATTTCGCTTGATGCATCCGGTAGCGCTATACCTTATCCCTTTAAAGACCGCGATGCACTATTAAGAGCGATAAAATGTGTGGAATAATTATGTTTTAAATACCAAAACAAACGAGTTGACAGGTTAATAAATATTTAGTAGCCCGAAGAAGGATAATCTTTTTCCAGGTTATGGGTAGTTATAATTGAGTATCTCATTAAACCTTTCTCACGATCCAAATTCATTTCAGAGAAGCTTTCAATCTTAATTACCAGATATCGTCTGCGCTGATATATCTTTTTTATTTCAGGAAAGAGACAAAAGACATGTCACTAAGAAAGGTGATGCGGAAACAGAGCAAACAAACCATTATTAAATATGAGTTTACAGAGATTGCACCTATCTTCACTGATACAGTTTGTGATGATTCGGAGGTGCAACAACTTGGGAAGTGATTTACAATAGGCTAGGGGATGAGTGTCCTAAAATCACTATTATGAGAGCAACAACTAACTCCACAAGGCCTTCAAGACATCAATGCAAAGATGCTTCCTGTTCTTTCCTTCATAGGATAGGAGTAAGAGCTAAAATCCTCCCCTATACAGATATGATCAGGTGGGTGATCGAAAACCTTATCATTGAAGATAGGCAGTTCAAGAATTCAAGGATGGAGCTCATAGGGTCGTTTAGAGCAGAGGATTTGAAGAAGATGTACCACATACCTGATCTGCAGGATATCTACGACCACACATTTGTGGATAACTTCGCAAAAAAGAATCTAGACCTCTTCAAGCTAATTCAGGGTTGGAGAGTGTTGGACAACAAGTTCAAATATGACAAATCGGGTATGTATGCTATAGCCTCTTTTGCAAACCCCTACAACTATGCAGCAACCATGTTATGTAGATTGTATGGGCTACCCAATAATACTAAGTTTTCAATAGAATGGATTCCTCTAATTGATGCCTATGTTAATTCCCATATCATGAATTGGCCTTCCATCCTATCTGACAACCTAGCCACCACCATTACCGAATATCGACAGAAGAAAGCCTCCTTTTCAGATAACCTCCCTCCCTTCTATTTTAGTGCCTACATTATGGATGCTATATGTTTTTGCATGACATTTCCAACCATGGGTTGGAAATGGACCTTACAAGATTCTTACCCAATCCATCTCATTCATAAACAAATATGGGAATCACATTACATACCTCACTTCTATAAGATATTCCATGTTGTTGTGTTGCCCCTACATCAAATAATTTTCAATAAGAAAGCCCCTAGGTTTTCCCAAGAAGTCACAACATACCTGCTTACTATCGGCAAGTATTTCATTGAAGAGTGGTTCACCTACATTAGGGTTTTTGGCAACACAGCTGGTCCACATGTCCTTCCTTTATATGTTTCTGATAAGTTATTAGAAAAAGAGATTGCCTACACTCAGAAGACACCAAACATAGGAAAACCCCAAGACACATACAACACAGCTGAGTCCAGTAGGAAGTCAGGTGAGAAACAAGTGATAAGCACCCCGACTATGGGGATCAGTTCAGAGGCCAAAGGTGGTAGTTTGGAGCAGGAGTGGGATCAGTTTAATCAGAAATTGCAAGGCACTCCCAAAGCCTCAAATACCCAAGAAAGAGAGGAATGTAAAACTCCTCTGCATATTCATAAGGATACAGAGCCCAAGTCTATCGGTGAACAATCCACACCTATGGAGGAATAGGTGACAACTTCCCCACATACTGAAATTATCCCTACTCTGCCCACATCAGAAATTGTTCTGAAGGTGACTTAAATACCTCCACTTGATGTGATATATAGCCCTCTCCACAAGGTTGTAGTTAGAAGGAAGAGAAAAAGGAGAAGGGTAGATACACCTGAATTCCAACCTAGAAATGAGCTAATGGACATCGTTTGGAAGGACATTCCTTTCAATCTGGCTGAGAATTTGACTAGACTATCATAGTTCACGGGAGCATATGATTTGGCCACTATGGACAAGGCTACTAAGGTCTCTACCTTACTAAGGGAGAAAGAGGAGAGAATTGCGCAGCCTGAACAAGAGCTCAAGATAGAGAAAGCAAGCGCAAATAGGCAGGTGGCTAAGCAACTGACACAATTGCAGCAAGACATGGAGGTTCTGAAAATAAGCCATGAAGCCGATATATTGGCCAAAAATATGCAACTCCAGGAAATGTAGCAATCCATGGAAAGATACAAGGATGTTCCCACTACTAAGGAGTTCATTAAAGAGGCCTTGGAACTAAATTCCCTTCTGGTAAAACAGCAGGAGTATTTCTTCTAGAAGATGTCACACTTTACTCCCTATCCAACTACTAGTAACCAGCTAAGAGATAAGGCAATCGACTAGAGAATGAAGTTTAATGATTTAAACAATAGAATCTTGGAGTTCATCGAATGGCAGGAAACAGAAGATGGAAGGAAAGCCAATCTACTCGAGATTGAGCAAACTCATAAAGACATTATCTTCACAGATTGGGATGCCAGAATCAAACAGGCTGAGATAGCAGTCACAAGGGAAGCCAGAGTATCAAAGAATATCATCAGAGTAGTGAATCACATCCTGTTTGCCACCAATCTCATTAAGGAAGGCAATACGAAAGAAATGCCTGATTTAACTACTCTATATAAAGGCTGGAAAGAAAAGGTGGGGAGTCAAAGAGAGGCAATTACAAAACTGACCACGACCAACTGGGAGTCGTATTGGCAGTATCTTGTTAAGCCACATAGCGGGATTATGACTCTCAATTGTTCCCTTCATACGACTCAAAGGATGTTCCCATCGCTCACTGATGCGATCTTCACAAGACAGCTCAGGACTCGTTTCAGGGCACCTCCTCAAATTCAACCGATGATCGATATTTTCGATTTAAAGGACAAGCTGGTAGATAGTAACACGTCCTCTTAGTTATATTTATTTAGCCTCTATTTATTTTTGGATTTATTTACCTAGTTAGGAGGAAGGTTTTTTGAAACCTCCTCAAATTTTGTATAATCTATTTTTGCACATTTAGTTAAAATAATATTTATACCCTTCTCATGCATGTAGAGAAGGGTCTAGAATTTTATCAAAAACATTTGCAAAGAATGCACTATTATAATTTTGTGAATGCTTTGGTGAAATTATGGACATGATCATTTCTTTTAGCTATCAGACTACTTTCCTTTGTTGATGCACTTTTGTATTCTTGGGAGACAATTTGATTTGAAGAAAGAAGTTGGTCTATGTCATTTGTCAAATGGGCAGGACTTCACACATATGTTACTATTATTGTGTATGCTTGATTATGTTTACATTTAATTAGTGAGAAAACTTTACTTTCATGAATTATATGTGAGATTTATTGTTTCCGTTAAGCATTAATTGCACTTTTGTATGATGTCTAGCTGAAATTGTGATTCTCATATATAACTCATCATATATTTTATAAATTCCTTTGAATAAATATTTAGTCAAAGGAATTATCTTTTACGTTATCATCTTTATTTAGTTGTGTTCAATATTTATTATTGTTGGGTTGTGTTATATGCTTTCCACGACTGGCCTATGTAGTTAACTGGGGGGTTAGAGGGGGCGCAGAGCCCCCCCTTCGTTGCGTCGATTGCGCAGAAGGGGGGTCACAGTGGGGCGAAAAACCCCCTTGTCTAGGGGGTTTGAGGGGGGTGGGTAGCCCTCTCTATGGGGTCTGGGATAGTGCCCCGGGGAAAAAAAATTTGGACCCTATATTAGGTCGGGTGGACCTACCTATGGTTTTGTGCATGGTTTTCACACATGATATTGGACGTGATGGTTTTTGGCCCATGGTATTGGACGCTTCGGCATGTGTAAATATGTATTGTAACATTGAAAGGAACATAATGAAAAATCAAGCTGGTAGTCCCGGTTTTGGAATCCAGGGGAAAATCTCTTTGTATAAGAGTTTTATGTGTTATGCTCTCGCATTGTTTATTTTTTGTGTTTTAGAATTCGTATGCAAGTGATTTTTGTATGGGGTGAAAACCTACATTTGGTATCAGAGTTGTTTTGGCTTCAAGGGGACACCTTTGTTGCCGAGGGGTTTCGCTTGGGCCTGTGGTAGACCGTGTTTAGCGGGAGATCTACGGGATCAATTCTCGTGGTGAAAGAAGATGGCAAGCATTGGAAAGATAAAGATCGAGAAATCTAATGGTCAGAGTTTTGAGTTGTGGAAACTCAAGATGGAGGATCTGTTGGTGGATAAAGATCAATGGATCACGGTAGATCTGGGTACTAAACCAATGGGAGTGTCAGATGAAGAATGGAAGAAGTTGAATCGGAAGGCAAAGAGAAAAATACGGTTGTGTGTCTCAGATCCAGTATTGCTGAATGTATCAGGGGAAGCTACAGCTAAGGATTTGTGGGACAAGTTAGGGACTTTGTACCAATCTAAGTCTCTGGTGAATAAATTGTTCCTACGGACAAAGCTGTATAACCTCAGGATGAAAGATGGAGACTCGGTGACAGAGCATCTAAACACATTTAATACTGTGGTAAGTCAGTTATTATCTGTTGATATTAAAATTTTAGATGAAGATAAGTGCATCTGTTTATTGTGTTCTCTACCACATTCGTGGGACATTCTGGTTATTGCAATAGGTAGCAATGCAACTGCGTTGTATTTTGATGAAATAGTCTCATCCTTATTGATGGAGGAGATGAGACGGAAAAATATGGAGAGCTAGAATGGTGATGCCTTGTCTGTACGAGGACGGCCCCATAACAGAAACACAAAAAAATTCATCGAGTGGGAGATCTAAATCTAGAGGGAGATCTAAATCTCTAGGAAAACCTGTAAAGGTGGTTTGCTGGAAATGTGGAAAGGAAGGGCACTACAAAAGGGACTGTAAATATAAAGCTCCTGAAAAAGGAGAGGGATTTGATGATACTCCTTCTGCAGAGGCGAAAACCACCTCAGATGAAGATGGGGATGTGTACTTGGCTTCTTCAAGTACACATGTAGATCATGAGGCATGGTTGATTGACTTAGGTGCATCCTTTCACTTCACTCCCCATAGAGAGTGGTTCTTCAAGTATGAGAAATATGATGGTGGTGATGTCTTCTTGGGGGATGACATGAAGACTAGAACCGTTGGTCGTAGAAAAGTAAAGTTGAAGTTGCAAGGTGGAAGGGTTAGAACACTTCCGGGTGTTCTGCATATTCCTGCATTGGCCAGAAATTTGATTTCCATAAGCAAGCTGGATGATGCAGGTGTAAAAATAGTGTTCGAGAAGGATACCTGTAAGATGGTTCAGCGAGCACTGGTATTGATGTAGGGAGTTTAGATTGGAACTTTGTACAAGTTGCAAGGTAGCACTGTTTTTGATGGGTGCAACAGTTCTGTGGTTCCTGAAAGTGGAGCAGAAAATCTAGTGGTCTCTGGAGAGAAGACCATGTTGTGGACTCAAAGGCTTGGACATATTAGAGAGAAGGGCCTTCGAATATTTCATGGTAAAGGTATGAGTAATAGCTCTTTAGATTTTGATTTTTGTGAAAATTGTGTATATGGGAAGTAGAATCGGGTGAGTTTACCCTATGGTGGTAAGAGGGCGAAACAAATATTAGAGCTTGTGCAAAGTGATGTGTTTGGACCTGTGAAGGTTCCATCACTGGGTAATTCTATGTACTATGTATCATTTATAAATGACTTCTCAAGGAATACATGGATATATGTCCTTAAGAAGAAATCTGAAGTCTTTGACATGTTTAAGGAATTTAAGGCTCTGGTGGAAAACCAGACAGAGAAGAAGATAAAGGTGCTGAGGAAAGATAATGGTGGAGAGTTTTGCAGTAAGGAATTTGAAGAATTCTGTAAAAAGTGTGGTATAGGACGACAAAATACTACTCCATATACACCTAAGAAAAATGGAGTTGCAGAAAGAATTAACAAGACGTTGATGGAAAGGGCAAGAAGCACGCTTAGTGGTGCCAGGTTAGGATAAGAATTTTGGGCAGAGGCGGCGGAGACAGCATGTTACCTGGTCAACATATCTCCTTCATCAGCGTTGGAGGATAAGACTCCACAAGAAGTATGGACTGGTAAGAAACCCTCTCTTTCACATATGAGGGTATTTGGGTGTGATGCATATGTACATGTTACAAAGGAGAAAAGAACCAAGTTGGATAGTAAATCTGAAAAGTGCATCTTTATTGCGTATAAGGATGGTTTAAAGGTTTATAAGCTTTGGAACCCAGTAACAAGGAAGGTTGTGTATAGCTAAGATGTGGTTTTCAGAGAGGTGAAAGATGTTATTAAACATGAAGTCCAACCAAAGGAACATGAGCAGATAGAGTTTGAGCTTAAAGAGGAAGAATCAGACTCTACAGTAGAGGAGGAATCAGAAGATGAAGAGCCACAGACTCTATGTGTGAGAAGATTATTTCAAGAAAGAAGGCAGCCAGAAAGGTATAGTCCATATGCTTTCTATTCAAATTTTGCTTTATCTATTAGTGATGATGATCCCAAAAATGTGAAGGAAGCAATAGATTTAGAGGATGGAAAACTCTGGAAAGAGGCCATGGTTGATGAAATGGCATTTTTGCACAAAAATGAGGCTTGGGATCTAGTCGAGTTGCCGGCTTGAAGGAAACCCATTGGCAGCAAATGGGTGTTCAAGAAGAAGACAAATGCAGAAGGAAAGGTGGAGAAATACAAAGCTTGGTTGGTAGCAAAAGGTTATTCCCAAGAGTCGGGAATTGATTTTGGTGATATTTTTTCTCCTGTTGCCAAAGTAGCTTCTATTAGATTACTTTTATCTATTGCTACTCCTTTTGATTTTGAGGTAGAACATATGGATGTGAAGATAACATTTCTTCACGGGGATTTTGAAGATGAGATCTACATGAGGCAACCTGAAGGGTTTGCAATGAAGGATAAGAAAGAACTAGTATGCAAGTTAAAGAAGTCTTTGTATGGGTTAAAACAGTCAGCAAGGATGTGGTATTAGAAATTTGATACATTTATACAGGGACTTGGCTTCACCAGAAGCAAAGCAGATCACTATGTGTATTTTAAATTAATTGGTGATCGTGTTATTTATCTGGTCTTGTATGTGGATGATATGTTGCTAGTTGGAAATGACAAAGACATTATCCAGGATTTGAAGACCCAATTGTCCTCCAAATTCGACATGAAAGATCTTGGTGCTGCAAACTATATTTTGGGCATGGAAATTAAAAAAGATCAGGCAAAGAGGAAGCTCTGGTTAAACCAAAGGAAGTATGTCGAGACAATACTGCAGAGGTTCAATATGCAGGATAGTAAACCGGTGAAGGTTCCTATTCCTATAGGTGTAAAGTTATTTACCGAATAGTGTCCCAAGACACAAGAAGAGGAAGAGGACATGTCTCGTGTTCCATATGCAAGTGCAATCAGTAGCCTAGTGTATGCAATGGTCTATACTAAACTAGACATTGCACATGCAGTGGGAGTATTGAGCAGGTTTATGTCAAAACCAAGGAAGGAGCACTAGACAATAGTGAAGCGGTTTTTCAGGTATTTGCATGGCACTAGTGATTATGGTTTGTGCTACCAAGGAAGACTAGGATTGGACAGAGTGTTGAATATTTGTGGCTCTATTGATACAGACTGGGCTGGAGATCTGGATCAAAGAATATCTACAAGTGGGTATGTGTTTAACCTATTTGGAGGTGCAATCAGTTGGATGAGTAAGAAACAATCTGTAGTGGCACTATCAACTACAGAGGCAGAATACATGGAAGCCACTCATGCAAGCAAGGAAGCAATTTGGTTGCAGAGATTTTGTTCAAGTATGGGGTTAATACAGGGATCTATAAGGAGAGACTGTGATAGCCAAAGTGCAATTTTCTTGGAAAAGAACCATGCTTATCATTCAAAGACAAAGCACATTGATGTTCAGTATCACTTTGTGAGGGATATGATAGAAGACAAAAAGGTGTTGCTAGTAAAGGTGGACACTTTAAAGAATATCACATATGCATTGACAAAATTTGTGAGCTCTGAGAAGTTCTATTGGTGTAGAGAAACAATGGGCATTTCAAGGATGGATAAATGACTAAGCTCTCATGTGGCCCCTTGTGGAAAGAAAACAACAAGTGGGAGAAAGTAGTTAGAGTGTGCAGTGGGGGGGTCATAGGGGGGCCCGCAGCCCCCCTCTATGGGGTCTGGGGCAACGCCCTGGGGATTTTTTTTTTTTTGACCCTGTATTAGGTTGGGTGGACCTAGCTATGGTTTTGTGCATGGCTTTTGCACATGATCTTGGATGTGATGGTTTTCGGTCCATGGTTTTGGACGTGATGGTTTTTAGTTCATGGTATTGGATGCTTTAGCATGTATAAATATGTATTGTAACATTGAAAAAATCAAGCTGGTAGTCTCAGTTTTGGGATCCAGGGGAAATCTCTGTGTATAAGTGTTTTATGTGTTATGCTCTCGCATTGTTTATTTTCTGTGTTTTAGAATTCGTATGCAGGTAATTTCTGTACGGGGTTAAAACCTACAATTATCACATGTTAAATAGATATCTTTGTAGATCGCATACCACACAGGAATACTCGAGTTTATATTAGAATTAGTTAGTTAGAGAAATTGCATTATAGAATAGGTCGCTTAGATTATCATTATTCTATTGCAAAGAACTCATGAACCATAAAACCCACACTGGGAAACTAGTTCCATTATCCTCAGTCGGAGCCACCACTTTAAACGGAAAAGGAGTTGTCTTAAGGTACGGACCGGGTGTTTATCCCCCATGTTTCGGCAGTAGAATTCTGAGGCCGCAACATTTTGGCGCTAGAAGGAGGGAATTCAACTGTGAATGGCATATAAACCTAAAGATAATTCGAAAATCATTCATAAGAGTCAAAACCCCTCCACCATTTCTACACCTTTTCAAACTTGTTCAGAATCTCCTGATCGAAAGTCTGTAGTTGTAGAAACATCTCCCTCATTTCATGAAGTAGTAAGACAACCACCCTCTCTAGATTACACTCCCGAGTCTCCCGAAGTTCATTCTTTGATATAGAAATTGGAATAGATATTCATTTCTGCAGAGAAACCAGAGAGACCCGAAGTGTCTGAAGAAAGTATTACCTCCTTATTACAACAAACTGGTGTATTGACTATACTGCAAAGTGAAATACTTGGATTTACCCCTTTCGAGTTCCCCATTCCTCCACGACGTAGGAAAGTGACTTCATCAACATCTAAATCAGATACCAACAAGATCACATCATCTTTCCATCCATTTACTTCCCCATCCACTTCTATTCAATCCACGACTTCTCAAATATCCACTTCTCCAATGTACTACAATTAACAGTAGTAAGTTCTTCGCCATCTATACCTACTTCTGGACCGAACTTCCCATTTTCTCAGTTCCCAACTCAAGTTATGGCCAATAAACCTTGGACAAATCTTGGTGTTGTCCTAGTTGCAAATCCAAATGCACTCCTAGAAAACCCAGAAAAATGGTTGCTTGAATATAATCCTGAGGATGCTCTCTCGACCGAAGAACATCTAAATAATTTTATGTTAGCCATGAATCTCAATGGGGTTTCACATGAAGATGTTGTAATCAGACTGTTTCCTTATACTTTCCAAGGACCTGCTGGGTCTTGGAATTTTTCCCACCTAGTGGGTTCAATTAGAGACTGGGATACTTTTCAAGAAGTATTTCTTGCAAAATTTGGTGATGATAGGACCACAACATCCTTGATCAATGATCTTTCTAATTTGAAAGCTAACCCAGATGAAAAGATCAAAGATTTCAACTCCAGATTTAACAAATTGCTAAAAAAAATCCTAACTGCCTCTAAACCTATTTTAGATGTACAAATAGAATGGTATATATCATCTCTCCCTTGTAATATTGTAATTTTTGTAGATAGAGCCAATAAGGCTACCCTTGTAGAAAACATGAAAGGATCCCTGTCTGTAGAAAGAAAAATCATAGCTTTGGAATACAGATCACAAACAGACGAAAGGAAGACCAAAAAATTAAAATTTAAGGATGACTCTAAGAAGAAAGATTCAAAGGACCCTTTCGATCTTGAAGGCCTTCAGAAAGTGTTAAAAACAATGTCTAACGAAATGGTCGAAATTAAAAAATAGGTCGCAGAATCCTCTCCTCCCAATAAACCTTTTCGATCATTCAAAAAGAACCCTTCTTCTAGACCACAACCCCCAAACACCATTTCAAATGTTGAATCTAACCAAGAAGTAGAAGAAGATTCACTAAATGAAGACGAAGCTAAAACATAAGAAGAAATTGAACTAAATGGGATTTGGGATTTTATCCTCCCAACTGAAGAAGAGGCACAAGCAATCCCAGTGACTACAAGAAGTAAAAATTCTCCTAACATGTCTATCACAAATCAGAAACAAAAAGTTGTTACTCCTGCAAAGGAGAAAAAAGTAGCTAAGAAATCTAAGACTAGCCAAACCGATCCTATCACTCCATATTCCCCAAACGCTTCAAAAAAATTTCTAATCTCATATACGGTCGAATACAATATAGTAGAAGACATGAAAAAGGCTAGAGCTAACATCTCGTTGCATGAGCTCACTTAACTCAAACAACAACAGAAGATTCTATTAAGGGAGTTGAAATAAGTTCCAGTATCTCCTCTGCCATTTGTTGTAGTTACTCCATCCGCCTACAATATGGGAAAACCTCCCTCATCCTCAAACAAAGTAGATCCTTCAGATCTAGTTCTGATTGGTGATAGGTCTATTTCTCATGTTCCTCCATTTCTGCTCACTTATGAAATTTTGAACAAAAATGTTCACAACTGCCTTGTTGATTCAATAGCCTCCTCAAATATAATGCCAAGACTTGTGTGTACCAAATTGAACATTACACCTCAAAAATATGCAGTGCACATAGTTCAGTTAGATAGGACAAAAGTCAAGGTGCTTGGAGAAATATCATCAGCTTCTATTATACTTTCCTCTAATCCAAAAGTTTCACAAATAATTGATATTTTGGTGGTCGATATCCCTGAATTTTATGGTTTATTTCTCAATAGGGAATGGTATAAAAAGTTACAAGGTTATTTCGCAACTGATTGGTCTCACATGTGGTTTCCACACAATGGTAAACCAAACCAAATCAGGGTAGACCGAGAGAAATTCATGAAATATACAGTCACCGACCTCGAGGGAAGCAATGAACCTATTGCCTTCACTAATAATATAATTGGAAATTACGTCGAGTCCTCTTTAGGACCCTTTAATGCTTAGAGGTCTCCCTTTTTATAACGTTGTAGTTTCTCAAATAAAAAAAATTTCACAAACAGATTCTTCCAAATGTCTAAATTTAGTAGATAAAGTTTTTAATAAATCTCTATTTTGACAGTTCTAAATCGGAAGACAGCGCAAGTGTAGGATGCATTTTGATCAATCCGCAAGAAGAGAAAACCATGCTGGCCTACAAACTTGAATTCTAGTGCACTAATAATATCGTTGAATATGAAGAACTCATCCAAGGACTGTATAAAGCCATCAATCTTAATGTAAAATACCTGCAAGTCTATGGTGATTCAGAAATAATTGTATAACAGGTGAGAAATACAATCCATTGTGTCTCTGGGAACCTTAAACATTATCAATCTTTAGCTCAAAAATTGACTTCTCATTTTTCTGCTTTTAACATATATTCAGTCCCTAGACTACAAAACGCAATTGCTGACTTACTTGCTAATGTGGCATCCAGGCTTATACCCTAAGAAGACTTTAGTCGAGATAGATTTTCAATAGAGTTAATATTTAGGCCATCTATTCCCGACAATGTAACAAATTGGAGAGTATTCAACAATGATGCAGATATAGTTAATTTCCTTACATCAGAGGGATCATATGAAGAACATATCATAGATGAACATGAGCATGATCTAGAAATCAAGCATAAATATGATCAAAACCCAATCCCAAAGTCTGTGGTTAATATGGAATATATTTATGATTTAAAGGATAGATCCAAGAAAATTACTAACTCCAAAACTCAAAGCTCCACTCTGAGATTTGAAGTAGTAAACCTAGGGTCAAATGAAAAACCTCAAAATTTCAACCTAGGTCTTCGCCTATCATCTAAAGAAATAATATCATTCATTAGGTTATTGAAAACATATAAAGGCGTCTTTTCTTGGGATTATGCAGATCTCAAGATTTATGATGCCTCTATAATTCAACATACCATACCCATGACCTCGAATGAAAAGCCAATTCAACAGAAGCTTCGTAAAATTCACCCAAACCTTGCAAGTCAAATCAAATCTGAATTGAACAAGATTCTAAAGGAAAAAATAATCTTCCATGTTAGACATTCTAAGTGGGTATCGAATATGGTACCTGTAAGAAAAAAAAATGGTGATATTATAATTTGTATTGGTTTTAGAAACCTGAATAAAGTTTGTCAAAAATATAATTTTCCCTTGCCTACTATGGAACATATATTGCAATCAGTTGCAGGTTCCAAATTAATGTCCTTTCTAGATGGATTCCCAGGATATAATCAAATTATTGTGCATCCAGATGATAGATTAAAAACAACATTCAGAACCAAGTGGGGAACATATGCCTATCAGAAGATTCCTTTCAGACTCATTAATGATGGTGCCACATTTCAACGTGCTATGGACATTGTGTTTTAAGGTATAATCAATAAATCGGTTGTTATTTACTTGGACGATATCACAATCTATTCTAAGGATAGGAACAATCATTTGAATGACTTGAAGCCATTTTCGAAAGATGCAAGAAGTATGGCATTTCCTTAAATCCCAAAAAAACTTATTTTGCTTTACCAGAAGGCAAACTCCTTGGGTTTATAGTATCCAAGAAAGGAATTTACATTGATCCTGATAGAGTCCAAGAGATTGAAAAGATTCCATTCCCACACAACACAAAAACCATGTGATCGTTCCTAGGCCAAATAAATTTTGTAAAAATATTTGTCCCATATTTTTCACAAATTGTCCTACCCCTTCAAGCAATGATAAGAAAAAATGTAGTTTTTAGATGGAACAAGGATGAAAGAGAGTCATTTGAGTTGATTAAAAAATCCATTATTAATGCTCCCTCATTGACAACCCCTGACTTTCTCAAACCTTTTGTATTATATACTTTTTCATCTGATACATCATATGCAGCAGTTTTGACATAGCTGAACGATGAAAATATCGAGGCACCCATCTCCTTTTTCAGTTCTAACTTGCAAGGCGCCGAATTAAATTATTCAGCTATAGAGAAACAAGCATTTGCTGTTTTTAAAACTTTGAAACATTTCAAACCTTTTCTTCTTAAAACCCATACAAATATAGTTGTACCCTACCCTGCAGTAAGACAACTATTGATCCAAAGAGAAGTAGGGGAGAAAAGAGCTAATTGGGTAACTACACTCCAAGAATATGATGTAGAAATCCAGCAAGCTAAAATTGTCAAGGGCCAAGGTTTTTGCAAGATGTTAACAGGAGCTTCCCAGTTACTACCAAAAGAAGATCAAGGTAACGAAGTGAAACTATCAGAGGTAAGCCTCAATGATACACAATCACAATATGCTGATTTGAAATTTTATATAAAAAACGGATATGGTCCTATGCATCCTAATTATAAAAAAAAGCGAGCTTTGAAATTGCAATCAAATCAATATGAGCTAGTTGATGATGTATTGTTTAGGAAAAATTATGATTCAGTGTTGCTAAGAAAGCCCAAAAGGTCATGCAGGAATTACATGAAGGACTAGCTGGAGGACATTTTGGAGGAAATACCACTGCTCACAAAATCATACATGTGGGATATTATTGGCCAACGGTATGTAAAGATGCACATGAATATGGAAGGAAGTGAAAAACTTGTCAAACCCCAGCCGGAAGAGAAAGAAATCTGGCATTCCCTTTACAACCAGTTAACATCCAACAACCATTTGAACAATGGGGATTAGACATAATTGGTGAGATTGTTCCTAACTCTTCCAAACAACATAGGTACATCCTTACAGTTACTGATTACTTTACCAACTGGATAGAAGTTGTCCCATTAAATATAGATAATACAGAAAACATCACAGACTTCATTTATCAGTACATAATTACCAAGTTTGGCTTACGCTCAACTTTAATGTTTGACAATGCATCTTACTTTTCTGGAAATACAATGGTAGAATTTGCTCTTAAGAGAGGTTTCAAGTTAAAATATTCATCTAATTATTATCCTCAAGGTAATGGATTAGCAGAATCAACAAACAAAAACCTAATCAAAATTATCAAAAGTACTATTGATCAAAATCACAGGAATTGGCACAAAGCATTAACATTTGCTCTATGGGCAGACAGGATTACTTAGAAAGCCTCTATTGGTTCGTCTCATTTCACTTTAGTTTAGGGAAAAGAAGTTGTTCTTCCCACAAATGTAGCAATCTCATCTCTTTCCCTATTAAATTCATCGATGAAAGCCCTTCATCTTCTCTCCAAGCTAAACAATTTCAAATTCTCAAGCTTGAAGAAGAAAGAGAAAAGGCTAAAGCAACCCACTTCCATCATAGAAAATTGGTCAAAGCTTCTTTTGGCACAACTTCTGCGAGTCAGAAAACTCTTGAAGTAGGTGACCTGGTTCTGAAATGGGACAAGCACACGAGGAAAAGGGTAGACATACCAAATTCCAAAGACTATGGCTTGGCCCTTTTCAGATCATTGAAAAAATTGGACAACCAACGTTTCTTTTACAAGACTTGTCAGGCAAAAAGGATTCTTTGCCCGTTAATGGGAAAAAATTTTAAAAATACTTCTCCTAGGAGATAACCTCTTCCAATTTTGTAACATATTGCTTTCTAGGAAAGTAATGGTTAACTAGTATTTATTTTTGGCTTTTCAAAATAAAATCTTTGATAACATTTATATTTTTTTCTTTTATAAGAAAGTAAAAGTTAAAAGGAATAATTAGGATATTTGAGTACTAAAGTAAACTTGATTTCTTTGGAAAAACTTGATCTTAAAACATTTATTTTACGAACAAAATATTCTTTTCATAGAATATGAAGGTTTTGTTACCAGTTAAGAAAAGAATCTTTAACCTAGTAAGGACTTTCTGCAGAACAATATCTTAAAAAACTCTATCATTATCACCCAAAAATCTCAAAAGAGCCAAGGATCCACCCCATCTGTTAAAATTTTCCTTTTTCAGAGTGTAATTCTAAAACATATAAACTTAAAAAATAAAAAGTCTCATTACAAGCTTGTTTACCATGTTCATAGGGAAGTGATTAAAACTGATATTACCAATACTGCATATCAAACATGCTAATAGCTAATGATCTCAATCAGAAGACAAGGGGTCTCATCAAGAGCTAGCTTGTTTAGTTTAGTTACAACCCGCGAATGGCATTGTCATTAGTTACATTCAAAAGGGAAAAAGGGACAGAGTCCAAGTGAGATTCAATCTAAATGAATATCATTTTGAAATTTTAAAATGCATACAGATGGGATAATGAATCATTGTTGGTTAAAAGATAACCTTGTCGAGGCTATGAACGCCTGCTGGTAGCAAAGGCTCTATCTGTGCTAAATGAGTAAACACCAAAAAATACTAATCTACAGAAGATACCTGCTATATTACTTTATACCTTATTATTGGTTGATGCGAATGTTTATACTTCTATCATTACAAGGGTAAAGTAATTAAGTAAATACATTGAGCATGTAATGACGATTCCAGAGAAATGTTGTTTACCTTATAACTGATGTAATCATTATTCTTATAACTCTAATTACTTTGAAAGTTTTTTAGAAATTTCAGAAAACTACTCAGAGATAATTGGTTCTCCCAAGTAAATCACGAATTGTTGTACTATGAAACAACCCCCCCATTTATAAAGAACAATAACTAAGGTTAGGGTTATAAATGGGGGAACCTTTTAAATTTTTAGGCTTAGGATAATAATACCTAACTTTAAGAAAATACCTAGCAAAGCCTTGCAACATGAATTAAGGATGAAATCCACATAGAAAATTGTAAATCACACTTTTCTGCATGACTATGTTAAAACACCTTCAGAAAATTATGATATGCGATTAAGTCTTTCGTTACAATAGCATCACCTTGTCATTTCACAATCACATTTTGCACTTTACATAGTTCGCAAGAAACTTAACCATGCCATTAGAACGACCATTAGCGATTTGCGAAATACGATATCTACTATCGCATTTCTCTTGATTCATCCAGTAGCGCTATACTGTATCCCTTTAAAGACCGTGATGCGTGATTAAGAGCAATAAAATGTGTGGAATAATTACATTTTAAGTACCAAAACAAACGAGTTGAAAAGTTAATAAATATTTAGTGGCTCGAGGAAGGATAATCATTTTCCAGGTTATGGATAGTTATAATCGAGTATCTCATTAAACCTTTCTCACGATCCAAAGTCATTTCAGAGAAGCTTTCAATCTTAATTACCAGATATCGTCTACACTAGTATATATTGTCTATTTCAAGCAAGCGACAAAAGACATGTCACTAAGAAAGGTGATATAGAAACAGAGCAAACAGAACATTGTTGAATATGAGTTTACATAGATGGCTCCTACCTTTGTTGATACAATTTGTGATGCTGCCAGAGGCACAATAGCTTGGGAAGTGATTTACAATAGGCTGGAGGACAAGAATCCTAAAATCATTGTTACGAGAGCAACAACTAACTCCACAATGCCTTCAGGACTTCAATGCAGAGATGCTTCCTGTTCTTTCCTTCATACAATAGGAGAAATATCTAAAATCCTCCCCTATATAGATGTGATCAAGTGGGTGATCGAAAACCTTATCATTGAAGATAGGCAGTTCAAGAATTCAAGGATGGAGCTCATTAGGTCGTTCAGAGCAGAGGATTTCAAGAATATGTACCACATACCTGATCCGCAAGATATATATGACAACACATTTGTGGCTAACTTCGCAAGAAAGAACCCAGGCCCCTTTAAGCTAATTCAGGGTTGGAGAGTGTTGGATAACAAATTCAAATATCAAAAATCAGGTGTGTATGATACAACCTCTTTGGCAAACCCCTAAAATTATGTAGCAGCCATGTTATGTAGATTGTATGGGTTACCCTATAATACTAAGTTTTCAATAGAATGGATTCCTCTTATTGATGCATGTGTTAATTCCCATATCATGAATTGGCCTTCCATCCTATCTGACAACCTAGCCACCACCATTACCGAATATTGACAGAAGAAAGCCTCCTTTTCAGATAACCTCCCTCCCTTCTATTTTAGTGCCTACATTATGGATGCTATCTATTTTTGCACAACATTTCCAACCATGGGTTGAAAATGGACCTTACAAGATCCTTACCCAATCCATCTTAGTCATAAAAAAATATGGGAATCGCATTACATACCTCACTTCTATAAGATATTCCATGCTATTGTGTTGCCCCTACATCAAATAAGTTTCAATAAGAAAGCCCCTAGGTTTTCCCAAGCAGCCGTAGCAAACCTTCTTACTATTGGCAAGTATTTCATTGAAGAGTGGTTCACCTACATTAGGGTTTTTGGTAGCATAGCTGATCCACACGTCCTTCCTTTATATGTTTCTGATAAGTTATTAGCAATAGAGGTTGCCTACCAGAGTGTGGGAAGGGGCCTGACTAAAGCTCTTAAAGACGACAAGAAGTCATTATGGCCCACTTTCACTGTCAAATGCGGTTCTTTTGATTTAGCCAATTATGTTCATGTTACTAAGTAATCAACACATATGGAAGCCCTCCGGCTTCATACATTGCATAAGAGGCAATTTGATTCAAACAAAGCGGCATATAATGTCACTACTTGACTAAAAGCTCAAGCCATACAATCATGAAGACAATTATTTTGAGGATTTGTTACAGTCGGTTGTATCCTTCGAACAAGTGTTCGAATGGGCAAAGGCGAATCTGAAACCTGAATATTTTCAAAGATTTCAGGAATGTGGAGATGAGAGGCTCTAGGTGATTCCAATGCATCTATTAAAGCCTGAGGATAAGTCTACACCAAGTGTCACTGTTGATAGTGGAGGTCCTGGCTCTCAAGTAGACTCTCAGGTAAACACTGAGAAGACACTAGTCATAGGGAAACCCCAAGATGTAGACAAAACAACCGATTCCAGTAGGAAGTCAGCTGAGAAACAAGTGATAAGCACCCCGACTATAGAGATCAGTTTAGAGACCAAAGGAGGTAGTTTGGAGTAGGAGTGGGATCAATTTAATCAAAAATTGCAAGGCACTCCCAAAGCCTCAAATACCCAAGAAACAGAGGAATGTAAAACCCATCTGCATATTCATAAGGATACAGAGCCCAAGTCTATCAGTGAACAGTCCACACCTATGGAGGAACAAGCGACAACGTCCCAGCATACTGAAATTATCCCTACTCTACCCACATCAAAAATCATTCTGAAAGTAGCTGAAATACCTCCGCATGATGTGTTCTATAGCCCTCTCCACAAGGTTGTAGTTAAAAGGTAGAGAAAAAGGAGAAGGGTAGATACACCTAAATTCCCACCTGGAAACGAGATGATGGACGTTGTTTGGAAGGACATCCCTTTCAATCCGACCGAGAACTTGACTATACTATCACAATTCATGGGAGCATACGAATCGGTCACTATGGCCAAGGCTACTGAGGTCTCTACTTTACTAAGGGAGAAAGAGGAGAGAATTGTGCAGCTCGAAGAAGAGCTCGAGACAGAGAAATAAAGCACAGACAAGCAGGTGGCTGAGAAACTGGCACAATTGTAGATGGACATGGAGGTCCCGAAAATAAGTCATGAAGCCGATATATCATCCAAAAATATGCAACTCTAGGAAATGCAGCAATCCATGGAAGGATACAAGGATGTTCCCACTACTGAGGAGTTCATTGAAGAGGCCCTAGAATTAAATTCCCTTCTGGTAAAATAGCAAGAGTATTTCTGCCATAAGACGTCACACATTACTCCCTATCTAACTACTAGCAACCAACTAACAAATAAGGCATTCGACTAGAGAACGGAGTTTAACAATTTAAACACCAGAATCTTTGAGTTCATCAAATGACAGGAAACAAAAAATGGAAGGAAAGCCAATCTACCCGAGATTGAGGAAAGTCATAAAGACATTCTCTTCACATATTGGGATGCCAGAATCAAACAGGTCGAGCTAGCAGTCGAAGTATCAAAGAATATCATCAAAGCAATGAATCACATCTTGTTCACCACCAATCTCATTAAAGAAGGCAATACGAAAGAAATGCCCAATTTAACTATTCTGTATAAATGTTGGCAAGAAAAGGTGGGGAGTCAAAGAGAGGCAATTAAAAAACTGACCACGACCAACTGGGAGTTGTATTGGCAGTATCTTGTTAAGCCACATAGCTAGATTATGATTCTCAATTTTTCCCTTCATACGACTCAAAGGACGTTGCCACTGCTCATCGATGTGATCTTCACAGGACAACTCAAGACTCATTTTGGGGCACCTCCTCAAATTCAACCAATGACTGATATTTGTGATTTAAAGGACAAGCTGGTAGACAACAACACATCCTCTTAGTTCTATTTATTTAGCCTATGTTTGTTTTTGGAGTTAGTTACCTAGTTAGGAGGAAGGTTATTTGAAACCTCCTGAGATTTTGTATAGTATATTTTTTCACATTTAGTTAGAATAGTATTCATACCCTTCTCATGCATTTAGAGAAGGGTCCAACATTTTATCAAAAACATTTGCAAAGAATGCGCTATTTTAAGTTTGTGAATGCTTTGGTGAAATTATGGACATGTTGGCTTGTTGGGGCCTAACCCAGGTTCAAAAGTGATTTAGCTAGACAAATCTCGAAACTACCGGCCCTTTCGGCAATAGTCTATGGTGCGTAGACTGAGGTCCCACCCAAGTTAGTGTGGGAGGGTGTTGGAACCAGGTTTCCACACCCTAGGGATGTCTTGACGAAGTTTAGGAAGTTCGCAAACTGAACCTGTGCACTTGCGCTTCTCTGCGCAGTCATCTATCCTTTGTAGTTTTTGCAGCTGCTTCCGCACAGCTCTGTAAAGAGAACAGAGAGGTGCTATCTAGATCCTTTATCCTTACTGTGCTATTATTATAGATATTAACTTAATTGTGTGGGCCGAATATTCTTATTAATCATTCAACATTCATAACAAGTGCGCACAATCATAAAACTGTAAAGATATGCATAAATATAACAAAAGCATAGACACACAATCTTTCAGAATCAACTTATCTTTTATTAATTCTTTGTCCAAGTACAATACCAAATTTTCCCTGTGCAATTAGTTGTAGGGGTCCACACACACAGTTGCAAACTCTACTAGGCTTCTGCGCACTCAGCTGCAGAGCCTCTACCTATTACTATGACCTAATACCTTCAGATCTACTTCTAACTTCTAATCATTCGCATTTATCTGATACTTCTCAAAACTTAGACCGCTTTTACACTTAGAGCCTTGCTCTATTTATAGTATCCCATGGTCCGTGGACCATGGGTAGGCCGACACACTTTACATTAAATTACTTTATCTTAGGGTGGACAACCCTAGACTCTTGCGCTCCGCACCCGCATTTTGCGGGATCTCTACATTACACTTGACCAAAATTCAGGCTTCAAGCCCCCAAAAAACATGCTATGGGGGAATCCGATGCCAAACAAGCCCCCAACACAATCATCGTGACTCATCCCGAGTCACTCTGCTAGTGCGGCGATCTTTGCACGAATTCCATCCAACTGTGCCTGTGTTGTGTGAAGATTTGTAGCACACTGCTCTACCGTCCGTTAGATCCGTTCTACTCGCTCGACCGAATGCTCATTGTCAGGGTCAAATCCCTGTCTCAGGTCATGCATCGCTTTCATTTGTGTGAGTTTTCCTTCGATGTTGGTCGTGATGAGGAATGCCTCATCAATCCAAGGCTGGACACGTGCTTTAAGTACTGCCTCTTTTTGGTGGGCTGCGTCCACTTTCTCCTTCAATTCCTTTGCCTATTGTAACCCCACGAGACACTAAGTTAGGACCACTGTCTGCACCATCTTGCGCACACTATCATATTGCATTTGAAGCTCTCGCACCTCTGTTTCCAACTGTTGTATGGTGGGGTCCTCCTGTAAGGTTGTGAGGACCCCGAAGGATTCTTTAAACAATGTGGTGCAGCTCTGCACTGCCTATTCAATTTCTTCCACAAAGGCTTCAAGATCCTCCTCCTCATCATCTGTCTCAAAATTAACCGTATTACCCTTGTCTTCCATAGATAGTTTACCAAACCGCAGATTTCGCGGGGACATGCGGACCAGTCTTGCTGCTGGTGGATCCTTTTTGGGCCTCACCATTCAGGCGATTTAGGGATTTACAGTGCATCCCCTCCCGAAAACGTAGAGCTCTGCGCAACTCCCTTGGTTGTTGACATCATTCTGATCAGAGAATCCTGTGTCTCCTTCGGCAAGGTTTTAAACCATGGAATTGCTCTCACAACCTCCAAATTCGTTAGGTTCATACCCAATTGATAGTGCAACAACTGAATTCTCAAAACGCCAAGGGTTGTTCGGTGGAGAGCCACTAGTGATTTATAGGCCCTTTGAATTCAAATTCGACTGCTCCCCCCATATTCGGCTCATTAATGCGAGATTGGTGGCAGATAGTCCCAAATCTAGTTCTGCCTTTATGTCTTAATTACCCGTCGTCCACTCCTCATTGCCTTAAGTTGGACATCTTGTCATGAACAGTGACACCAATGGTCACTTCCAAGCCTACCTGCGCGGCAGCACAACCCCTTGTGCGTAGACGTGACCCATGCGTCATACTGATCCTGCATGCAGCTTCCGTGTTGCGCAGCTCCCATACAGACTCTTTTATAGTCCCGCACTCTCTTTCAACTGCTTGGGGCACTAAGACTGTGATTCCTACAGATAGTTAGGTGGTCGCACCACTAGTGCAAGGTTTCCAGTCACCTTCCACCCCGGTCCGCAGGCCTTCCTTAGTTACCCTTGCGCCAGTCAGTGCCTCGCGTTCTTCCTTATGTAGTGCGCTTCCCTGGTTACTTTGTCTGACAAGGTGTAGTCACATCCATGGTAGTAGAGCCAGAAATTCTCAGCAACAATCGTCTAGTGTGATGGTATGGCTGCCCATACATTGTCCTGTCCTTCTTTCGATGTGTAATGCTTGCATGATTTTGGTTTCTAGTTTTCTGATATCCGCATCCATTAACATGCTTTTATGCTTCAGTCATACCCGATCTTCTTTGAGTTTTCAAAGCTCAAGGTTTCCTCACTGAATGGATTCTTGAATCTGCATATGTTCATCCTCGCGCGGCTGCATAATCTCTTCACTCGGGTCCTCGCATGTTGTCCCAATTATGGGAGTTATTGCATGAGGATTCTTTCCCAAAGCTATGGCCTTGACTCTACTCGTTGTCTTCGGAATCATTCTTGCGCGTGCTCAGGTTCTTGTGCATGGCCCTATAGGCCCATCGGACCGTTGGTATGCACAGGTCCCAGCCAGTTTGTCTTGCCTAGTGAACTCTGTTCATGATTCCGCATAGCTTTTTGAATGCTCCATCATGGAATTTTGTGGTGTGCGCCGCTGCATCTAGTTCTGATTTTCGATCCTTAGTCTGGGATGTGCTTGCACAACACACGTTAACACCCATCGACACAAGTGGGCGCACAAACTGTTTCGTCCTGGCTACCCAGCTCTCATTTGACGCTGGGGACTTCCAAACCGCGAGTGCATCTGTCTTCTACATTCGTGCCAGTTTCCAATGGTCTTCTGATGTGTACTCCACCATTGTGCGGGTGTTGCGTGCAGTGCCCATTCCAGTGCACTGTATCGCTACTGTTCCGGTACTGCGCTTTCAAATTTGTCTAGGAATTCATCCACCGCCATCACCCCACCATAGGTTGGCATCTCCCTTGACTCTGTCGTCACATACCATAGTGATCTAATCATCATGTTGCAATTTAGCATTGTCACTTCATGGAACCGGTTCTGCCAGCATTTTACTTCTTTGTCTGAATCCGAAGTGCAGGAGTTCTTGCGCTCCCACGAGATTCTCCCATCTGTTGTCGAGTTCACCCGTTCCTGGTCTCACGTGGTTATCTGGTAAATACAATCCATTTTAATGTTTCTTTCATCGTTCGAACTGGTTCAGTGTAGCACGCTCCTTCGACTAGGTCTAGTGGGACTATTACGCATAACCACTTTTTCTCGAATATCATCTTCCGCTTTTTCAGGTTGATGACTCCATTCATATCAGTGGCCTGGTCTATTCCTAGCAACGTGGGATAAGGATTTCTGTCATCGACAATCTCTATTACTTCAAAGTCCATCTGGGTGCTCGCGCCTTCGATATCAAATATTACCCCTTGCAACCTCCCCATGGGAAAAATATTCTGTTGGTTTGCCATTCGTAATTGAATAGGCGACCACTGCAACGCGGGCCTGCCCATGTGTTCCCACATTTTCTTCGGTAACACATTCACGTCTGATCCCAGATCTAGGATGACCTGATCCATTTCATACTCACCAATCTGCGCAGTCAACCTCATCTCCCTTCTAGTGCATAATGTATGCGTCCCCAATTTCTGGACTACGTGCGGTTCTCCTGACCCTGTGCACCTAGTGATCAATTCCTGTAGTCCCTTAACTGCCTTATTATCGCGTAGCAGCTTCATGCATGTCTCCATAAAGGTAGTAAGCATAGATGGATCCATCCCTGGCTCTGGTTGATCCTTACTACCTGAAGTAGAGGCCTCCATGAAGCTCTTCTTAACTTCCATGAACGTCTCCTTTGCACGTTCTAGGTCAAACTTAGGTTCCTTTGTAGGAGCCTTTCAAACCCATGTATCTTCCTTAGACTACTTCCCCTTATCCTCCCTTGTGGTTGCACTGCTTCTGAGCATCATGTTCACATTTAGGTCTTCTTTGCGCGGTTCAGACTTCATCATTTGGATATTCTGAGTCGGAGGAGGCTGGAGTACCCCTTTCTCGCACATCTGTGCGATCAACGTAGGGAAATCTATCATTTCATGATCAAACTGATCACAGTACGAATAAGATATCCTTAACGGGTTGGTACAATCACGGGCGTAGTGCCCTGGCCCTCTGCAATTGTAACAAATTAACTGTCCTCGACCCCTTCCTATTCCCATTCCTCCTCGTCCTCAACCTTGCCCCTGAAATCCAATGCGCACCATCCCCGCAGCGAGGTTGATGCCTCGTGCTTCTATCTGCATTCTATAGGCTGGGGTCCAATCCATCATTAACTCGTAGCTTCGCCAAGTACGCTCATCGTGGCCTACTGACCTACAGAAATTACAAAACAACTGCTGGGGAGTCTGTGTATAATTCTGCAACAAATGACAATTATTTATCATGTGTTTTCCTCCTATCTAACAGATCGCATACCATAACGTGGGTGTCACACTTGGCCCTACCTGTACCTCTGATCTTAGCAGCATTGGCCCCCCTCCTGCCAAGTGGTTCACGAATACTGGACAATGGTCTTTGTCATGGCCCTGGCCTTTGCATTTTATGCACCACACTTCCTCGCGCGCCTCTGGCCATGGTGCCCTATCCTGCTTCAAGCTCTACCTTTCCAGGAAGAGATTCTGTAGTTGTGCGTGGATTTGTTGAACTCCCAGCCCCGGATCTTGTATCCGTGTCTCATACAATCTCATCGCCATTTCCAATGATTCAGCCTGGGTAGAAAGTTTATGTTGTGACAACGTCGTCCTTAAGTGTGGTGTTAGAGATTCCACAAACCATGCGCAATGCTGTGCATCCATGAGCGTCATATTAGCCTCACGGATCATACTCTTCAGTCATTGATCCAGATCCCAGGGGGTCTCGCCTAAAAGCATCATGATCTATGTAAACCCGATAATTGACTGTGTCTCTGATTTCAGCCAGTTAAATTCTCTGTTCAGCGCATTCTAGATGTCTGCTATTCCTGCATTTGGGTGATCATTAGAGTGTTTGATATACCATGTCAACACACAATCCTACAGTGCACTCACCAATGTAGCCTTCTTAATGTTGTCATCTGTGACCCCTTGCACTTCCGACACTGCTGTTACCATGAACCAGAACTATTCCAGATCCTCATTTCCTACTCCTCTGGATATGGGTAGCTTGATTGCGCTCGCCATGCTGAATTGCGAGGTTTGGGGGGGTGGAGATGGAGGTGAAGGAGGTGAAGAGGGTGGTGGCATGGGTGGAGGTGGTAACTGCGGAATGCATTTTCCTATCAAACTGACCGCACTTCTTGGAGGGACCCGAGAAAGCTCCTCCTCGCTCTTTCGTGAAGGTGAAATTAAGGGATTTTTTCCTAATTCCCCACTACCTTTGTAGATCTTTCCACTCTGTGTCGTTCCAATCATTAATGTATTTTCATAACTCATTTTTCACATAGCAGCATCTTAATCTAGGTATTCAGAGATTTAATGTACTTACCTCACGGTCCCTTGAGAAAATGCCATTCTGCTTTGTTGTAGCTTATGGTCTTTTCTACCGCAAACTCAGTGATAAATCCCCCTATTATCTGATTAAGCCAATGGTCCACAGCTCGCACGATCTTATCTTCTGATGCCTCTAGTCTGCGCACTATTTTCGGAGTCCACACTATCGGTTGGTCGAGTTTACACCTTCTCTCGCTGTTGGCTAACCTCGCAATCCACTCATATAGTTCAAAAGGAAAGGATGCAAATAAGATCTCGTGGATTTCTATATACGCATAACAATCCAACCACCTTTTCTCGGATACCTGCAGAGTTCTGTTTTCTTGTGATGCGAACTCATGAATCTTCTTGTCCAACCACTCTTCAATTTCCTTCTTTATTGGGTTCCAGTGGCAGGACATCAGACATGCCTCAGGTAGATCCCAGTCCTAGTAATGGAACCATTTGTTAGCTTGTTGGGGCCTGACCTAGGTTCAGAAGTGATTTAGCCAAACAAATCGCCAAACTACCGACCCTTTCAGCAACAATCCGTGGTGCACGGACTAATGTCTCACCTGAGGTAGTATGGGAGGGTGTTAGAACCAGGTTTCCACACCCTAGGGATGTCTTGATGAAGTCTAGGAAGTTCTCAAACCGAACTTGCGTGCTTGCGCTGCTCCGTGCAGCCATCTGTCCTTCGCAGTTTGTGAAACTACTTCCGCACAGATCTGTAAAGAGCATGAAGAGGTGCTATCTAGATCCTTTATCCTTACTGTGCTATTATTATAGATCTTAACTTAATTGTGTGGGCTCAATATTCTTATTAATCATTCAACATTCATAAAAAGTGCACGCAATCATAAAACTGTAAAGAGATGCATAAATATAGTAGAAGCATAGACACACAATCTTTCAGAATCAACTTATCTTTTATTAATTCTCTATCCATGTACAATCCCAACTCCGCCCTGTGCACTCAACTGCAGGGGTCTGCACACACAAGTGCAGACTCTACTAGGCCTCTGCGCACTCAGCTATGGAGCCTTTACCTATCACTATGACCCAATACCTTCAGATCTACTTCTAACTTCTAATCATGCCTTCACATCTATCTGTTACTTCTCAAAACTTAGACCAATTTTACACTTAGAGCCTCATTCTATTTATACAATCCCATGGTCCGCGGACCATGGGTAGGCTGACACACTTTACATTAAATTACATTATCTTAGGGCAAACATCCCTAGACTCTTGCGCTACGCGCTTGCATTTCGCGGGGTCTTTACATTACACTTGACCAAAATTCAGGCTTCAATCCCCCAAAAACATGTTATGGGGGGGATCCACTTCCCAACAGGACATCGTTTCTTTTAGATATCAAACTACTTTCCTTTGTTGATGCACTTTTGTATTCTTGTGGGAAAATTTGATTTGAAGAAATAAGTTGGACTATGTCATTTGTCAAATGAGCAGGGCTTCACACATATGTTACTATTATCATGTATGCTTGATTTTGTTTACATTTAATTAGTGATAAAACTTTACTTTCATGAATTATATGTGAGATTTATTGTTTCCGTTAAGCGTTAATTTCACTTTTGTATGATGCCTAGCTGAAGTTGTGATTTTCATATATAACTCATCATGTATGTGATATATTTTATAAATTCCTTTGACTAACTATTTATTCAAATGAATTATCTTTTACGTTATCATCTCTGTTTATTTGTGTTCAATCTTTATTATCACATGTTAAACAGATATCTTTGTAGATTGCATACCACACAGGAATACCCGGGTTTATATTAGAATTAGTTAGTTATATAAATTGCATTATAGAATTGGTCACTTAGATTATCATTATTCTATTGCAAGGCACTCATGAACCACCCACTCTCATCTTAAGACCCACACTGGGAAACTGGTCCCATTATCCCTAGTCGGAGCCACCACTTTAAATGGAAAAGGAGTTGTCTTAAGGTCCAGACCATGTGGTTATCCCCCATGTTTCGGCAGCAGAATTCTGAGGCCACAACATTTTGGTGCTAGAAGGAGGGAATTCAACTGTGAATGTCATATAAACCTAAATATCATTCAAAAAGAATTCATAAGATTCAAAACCCCTCCACCATTTCTACACCTTCTTAAACTCGTTCAGAATCTCCTGATCGGAAGCCTAAAGTTGTAGAAACATATCCCTCGTCTCCTGAAGTAGTAAGACAACCACCCTCTCCAGATTACACTCTCGAGTATCTCGAAGTTCATTCATTGATATAGAAATTAGAACAAATATCCATTTCCACAGAGAAACCAGAGAGACCCGAAGTGTCTGAAGAAAGTGTTACCTCCTTATTACAACAAATTGGTGTATTTACTAAACTGCAAAGTGAAAGACTTGGAGTTACCCCTTTCGATTTCCCCATTCCTCCATGACGTAGGAAAGTCACTTCATCAAAATATGAATCAAATATGAGCGAGATCACATCACCTTTCCATCCATTTACTTCCCCATCTACTTCTATTCAATCCACGACTTCTCAAATATCCACTTCTCCAATTAGTACTACAATTAACAATACTAATCCAGTAGTAATTTATTCACCATCTATGCCTACTTCTGGACCGACCTTCCCATTTTCTTAGTTCCCAACTCAAGTTATGGCCAATCAACCTTGGACGAATCCTAGTGTTGTCCTAGTTGCAAATCCAAATGCACTCCCAGCAAAGCCAGAAAAATGGTTGCCTAAGTATAATCCTGACGATGCTCTCCCAGCCGAGGAACATCTAAATAATTTTATGTTAGCCATGAATCTCAATGGGGTTTCACATGAAGATGTTGTAATCAGACTGTTTCCTTATACTTTCCAAGAACTTGCTGGGTCTTGGTATTTTTCCCTCTCGACGGGTTCAATTAGAGACTAGGATACTTTTTAAGAAGTATTTCTTGCAAAATTTGGTGATGATAGGACCATAGCATGCTTGATCAATGATATTTCTAATTTTAAATTTAACCCAGATGAAAAGATCAAAGATTTCAACTCCAAATTTAACAAATTTTTAAACAAAATCCCAGCTGCCTCTAAACCTGTTGTAGATGTACAAATAGAATGGTATATATCATCTCTTCCTTCTAATATTGCAATTCTTGTAGATATATCCAATAATTCTACCCTTGTAGAAAACATGAAAGAAGCCCTGTCTTTAGAAAGAATAATCATAGCTTTGGAGAAGAGATCACAAATAGACGCAAGCAAGACCAAAAAAGTAACATTTAAGGATGAATCAAAAAAGAAAGCTTCAAAGGACCCTTTTGATATTGAAGGCCTTCAGAAAGTGTTGAAAACAATGTCTAACAAAATGGTAGAAATTAAAAAACAGGTCACGAAATCCTTTGCTCCCAAGAAACATTTTCAATCATTAAAAAAGAACCCTTCTTCTGCACCACAACCCCAAAACACCATTTCAAATTATGAATATGACCAAGAAGTAGAAGAAGATTCTCCAAACAAAGACGAAGCTGAAACGGAAGAAGAAATTGAACTAGACGGGATGTGAGATTTTATCCTCCCTACTAAAGAGGAACAAGCAATGTCAGTGACTACAAGAAGTAAAAATTCTCCTGACATGTCTATCACAAATCATAAACAAAACGTTGCTACTCCTGAAAAGGAGAAAATAGTAGCTAAGAAATCTAATACTAGCCAAACCAATCATATCCCTCCAGATTCCCCAAATGCTTCAAAAACATTGGTAATCTCAGATACAGTCGAATACAATATAGTGGAAGACATGAAAAAGACTAGAGATAACATCTTGTTGCATGAGATCACTAAACTCAAACAACAACAGAAGATTCTATTAAGGGGGTTGAAATCAGTTCCAGTATCTCCTCTGCCATCTGTTATAGTTACTAAAGCCGCCTACAATATGCAAAAACCTCCCTCATCCTCAAACAAAGTAGATCCTTCAGATCTAGTTCTGATTGGTGATAGGTCTATTTCTCATTTTCCTCCAATTATGCTCACTTATGAAATTTTCAACAGGAACATTCACAAGTGCCTTGTTGATTCAGGAGCCTCCTAAAATATAATGCCAAGAGCTGTGTGTACCAAATTGAACATTAAACCTCAAAAATCTGCAGTGCACATAGTTTAGTTAGATAGGACAAAAATCAAGGTGCTTGGAGAAATAGCATCAATTTCAATTAGGCTTTCCTCTAATCCAAAATTTTCACAAATAATTGATATTTTGGTGGCCGATATCCCTGAATTTTATGGTTTAATTCTCATTAGGGATTGGTATGAAAATTTTCACGGTTATTTCACAATTGATTGGTCTCACGTGTTGTTGCCACACAATGGTAAACCAAACCAAATCAGGGTAGACTAAGAGAAATCCATGAAATATACAGTCACCGACCTCGAGGGGAGAAACAAACTTGTTTCCTTCACTAATAATATAATTGGAAATTACTCAACTGAGTCCTCTTTAGGATCCTTTAATTCTCAAAGGTATCCCTTTTTAGATAACGTTATAGTTTCTCAAATTGAAAATTTTTCACAAACAGATCCTTCTAAATGTCTAGATTTAGTAGATAAAGTTTCTAATAAATATTTATTCTGGACTCTCTATTTTGACAGTTCTAAATCGGAAGACGACGTAGGTGCAGGATGCATTTTGATCAATCCGCAAGGAGAGAAAACCATGCTGGTCTACAAACTTGAATTCCAGTGCACTAATAATATCGTTGAATATGAAGAACTCATCCAAGGACTGTATAAAGCCATCAGTCTTAATGTCGAATACCTGTGAGCCTATGGTGATTTAGAAATAATTTTGAAACATGTGAGAAATACAATCCATTGTGTCTCTAGGCACCTTAAACACTATCAATCTTTAGCTCAGAAATTGACTTCTCATTTTGCTGCTTTTAACATATCTTCAGTCCCTAGACTACAAAACGCAAGTGCTGACTTACTTGCTAATGTGGCATCCAGGCTTATACACTAAGAATACTTTAGTCCAGACAGATTTTCAATAGACTTAATATTTAGGCCATCTATTCCTAACAATGTAAGAAATTGGAAAGTATTCAACAACTATGCGGATATAGTTAATTTCCTTACATTAGAGGGATCGTATGAAGGAAACATCATAGATAAACATGAGCATGATCTAAAATCAAGAATAATCATGATCAAAACCCAATCCCAAAGTTTGTGGTTTATATGGAAGACTTTATGATTTAAAGGATAGATTCAAGAAAATTAATAACTCCAAAACTCAAAGTTCTACTCTGAGATTTGTAGTAAACCTAGGGTCGAATGAAAAACCTAAAAATGTCAACCTCAGTCTTGGCCTATCATCTGAAGAAAGAATATCATTCATTAGGTTATTGAAAAGGCGTCTTTATTTGGGGTTATGCAGATCTCAAGACTTATGATGCATCTATAATTCAAGATACCATACCCATAGCTTCGAATAAAAAGCCAACTCAATAGAAGCTTCGCAAAATTCAACCAAACCTTGAAAGTCAAATAAAATCTGAATTGAACAAGCTTCTGAAGGCAAAAATAATCTTCTTTGTTAGACATTCTAAGTGGGTATTGAATATGGTACCCGTAAGGAAAAAGAACAATGATATTAGGATTTGTATTGATTTTAGAAACCTGAATAAATCTTGTCAAAAAGATAATTTTCCCTTGCCTACTATGGAACTTATATTGCAATCATTTGCAGGTTCTGAATTAATGTCCTTTCTAGATGAATTCTCAGGATATAATCAAATTCTTGTGCATCCAGATGATAGATTAAAAACAACATTCATAACCAATTGGGAAACATATGCCTATCAAAAGATGCCTTTTAGACTCATTAATGCTAGTGCCACATTTCAATGTGCTATGGACATTGCCTTCATAGATCTAATCAATAAATCAGTTGTTATTTGCTTGGATGATATCACAGTCTATTCTAAGGATAGGAAAAATCATTTTAGTGACCTGAAGCACATTTTCGAAAGATGCAAGAAGTATGGCATTTCCTTAAATCCCAAAAAATCCTATTTTGTTATACCAAAAGGAAAACTCCTTGGGTTTATAGCATCCAAGAAAGGAATTTACATTGATCCTAATAGAGTCCAAGAGATTGAAAAGATTCCCCTCCCACACAACAAAAAATCCATGCAATCATTCCTAGGCCAAATAAATTTTGTAAAAAGATTTGTCCCAGATGTATCACAAATTGTCCTACCCCTTCAAGCAATGATAAGAAAGAATGCAGTTTTCAGATGGAACAAGGATGAAAGAGAGTCATTTGAGTTGATTAAAAAATCCATTATTAATGCTCCCTCATTGAAAACCCCTGACTTTCTCAAACGTTTTGTATTATATACTTTTTCATCTGATACATCATATGCAACAATTTTGACACAGTTGAATGATGAAAATATCGAGGCACCCATCTCCTTTTCAGTTCTAACTTGCAAGGCAACAAATTAAATTATTTAGTTGTAGAAAAACAAGAATTTGTTGTTTTTAAAACTTTGAAACATTTCATACCTTTTCTTCTTAAAACCCATACAAAGATAGGTGTACCCTACCCTGCAGTAAGACAACGATTGATCCAAAGAGAAGTAGGGGAGAAAAGAGCTAATTGGGTAACTACACTCCAAGAATATGATGTAGAAATCCGGCCAGTTAAAATTTTTAGGGGCCAAGGTTTTTGCAGGATGTTAACAAGAGCTTCCTAGTTACCACCAGAAGAAGATCAAGGTAATGAAGTGCAACTATCAGAGGTAAGCCTCAATGATACGCAATCACAATATGTTGTATTGAAATTTTATCTAAAAAAAAGATATGCTCCTATGCATCTTAATTATAAAACAAAGCGAGATTTAAGATTGAAATCATATTAGTATGAGCTAGTAGATGATGTATTGTTTATGAAAAATTATGATTTAGTTTTGCTAAGATGCCTAGAGAAACCTGAAGCCTAAAAGGTCATGCAGGAATTACATGATTGACCAGTTGGAGGACATTTTGGAGGAAATACCACTGCTCACAAAATCTTACATGCAGGATATTATTGGCCAACTGTATTTAAATATGCACATGAATATTCAAGGAAGTGCAAAACTTTTCAAACCACAACTGGAAGAGAAAGAAAGCAGGCATTCCCTTTACAACTAGTTAACATCCAACAACCATTCGAACAATGGGGATTAGACATAATTGGTGGGATTGTTCCTCACTCTTCCAAACATCATAGGTACATCCTTACAGTACTGATTACTTTACTAAGTGGGTAGAAGTTGTCCCATTAAATATAGCTAATATAGAAAACATCACAGACTTCATTGGTCAATACATAATTACCAAGTTTGGCTTACCCTCAACTTTAATGTTTGACAATGCATCTTACTTTTCTGGAAATACAATGGTAGAATTTTCTCTTACACGAGGTTTCAAGTTAAAATATTCATCTAATTATTATCCTCAAGGTAATGGATTAGCATAATCAACAAAAAAAAACCTCATTAGAATTATGAAAAGGACTGTTGATCAAAATCACAGGAATTGGCACAAAGCATTAACATTTGCTCTATGGGAAAACAAGATTACTTAGAAAGCCTCTATTGGTTCTTCTCCTTTCACTTTAGTTTATGGAAAAGAAGTTGTTCTTCACATAAATGTAGCAATCCCATCTCTTTCCCTAGTACAATTCATCGATGAAAACCCTTCATCTTCTCTCCAAGCTAGACAATTTCAAATTCTCAAGCTTGAAGAAGAAAGAGAAAAGGCTAAAGCAACCCACTTCCATCATCAACAATTAGTCAAAGCTTCTTTTGAAACAACTTCTGCCAATCAAAAAACTCTTGAAGTGGGTGACTTGGTTCTGAAATGGGACAAAGCACACGAGGAAAAGGGTAGACGTACCAAATTCCAAAGACTATGGCTTGGCCCTTTTCAGATCATTGAAAAAATTGGACAATCAATGTTTCTTTTATAAGACTTGTCTGGTAAAAAGGATTCCTTTCTCGTTAATGGAAAAATTTTGAAAAAATAATTCTCCTAGGATATAGCCTCTTCCAATTTTGTAACATATTGCTTTCTAGGAAAATAATGGTTGACTAGTATTTAGTTTTGGCTTTTCAAAATAAAATCTTTGATAACATTTCTATTTTTCGCTTTTATAAGAAAGTAAGAGTTAAAAGGAATAATTAGGACATTTGAATACTAAATTAAACTTGATTTCTTTGGAAAAACTTGATCTTGCTTAAAACATAATTTTACGAACAAAATCTTATCTTCATAGAATATGAGGGTTTTGTAATCAGTCAAGAAAAGAATCTTTAACCTAGTAAGGACTTTCTGCAAATTAGTATCTTAAATAATTCTATCATTATCACCCAAAAATATCAAAAGAGCCAATGATCCACCCCATCTGTTAAAATTTTCCTTTTTCAGAGTGTAATTCTAAAATATATAAACTTAAAAGATAAAAATTCTCATTACAAGCTTGTTTACCATGTTCATAGGGATGTGATTAAAAGTGATATTACCAATACTGCATATCAAACAGGGTAATAGCTAATGATCTCCTTGATCAAAAGACAAAGGGTCTCATCAAGAGCCTGCTTGTTCATTTAGTTACAACCAGTGAATGGCATCACCATTAGTAGGTCACCATGCCTAGACAATGTCTTTTAAGAAACCAAAAAAGAAAAAGATAATATTCAAAAGGGAAAAAAGGGACCAAGTCCAAGTGAGATTCAATCTAAGTCAATATCATTTTGAAATTTGAAAATTCATACAGATGGGATAATGAATCATTGTTGGTTAAATGATAACCCTGTCGAGGCTATGAACGCTTGCCAGTAGCAGAGGCTCTATCTGTGATAAATGAGTAAACACCAAAAAAAACGAATCTACAGAAGACACTTTCTATATTACTTTAAACCTTATTATTGGCTGATGTGACATTTATACTTCTATCATTACAAGGGTAAAGTAATTAAGTAAATAAGCTGAGAAAGTAATGATGATTCCAGAGAAATGGTGTTAGCTTATAACTCACATAATCATTATTATAATTCTAATTACTTTGAAAGTTTTTTAGAAATTTTAGAAAACTACTCAGAGATAACTGGTTCTCCCAAGTGAATCACCAATTGTTGTACTACGAAACAACCCCCCCATTTATAAAGAACAATAGCTAAGGTTAGGGCTATAAATGGGGACCCTTTTAAATTTTTAGGCTTAGGATAATAATACCTAACTCTAAGAAAATACCTAGCAAAGCCTTGCAAAACGAACTAAGGATGAAATCCACATCACAAATCGCAAATCGCACTTTTCTGCATGACTATGTTAAAACACCTTTGGAAATTTGCGATATGTGATTAAGTCTCCTGCTACGATAACATCACCTTGTCATTAAGCAATCACATTTTGCACTTCACATAGTTCGCAAGAAACTTAACCATGCCATTAGAACGACCGTTAGCGATTTGCAAAATGCGATATTGCGATATGCACAATCACATTTCGCTTGATGCATCCGGTAGCGCTATACTGTATCCCTTTAAAGACTGTGATGTGCGATTAAGAGTGGTAAAATGGGTGGAATAATGACTTTTTAAATACCAAAACAAACGAGTTGACAAGTTAATAAATATTTAGTGACCCGAGGAAGGATAATCATTTTCTAGGTTATGGGTAGTTATAATCGAGTATCTCATTAAAACTTTCCCATGATCCAAACTCATTTCAGAGAAGCTTTCAGTCTTAGTTACCAGATATCATTTGTGCTGATATATCTTGTCTATTTTAGGCAAGCGACAAAGACATGTCACTAAGAAAGGTGATGCAGAAACAGAGCAAACAGACCATTGTTGAATTGGGGTATACAAAGATGGCTCCTATCTTCGCTGATACAAGTTGTGATCCTACCAGAGGCGCAATTTCTTGGGAAGTGATTTACTATAGGCTGGAGGACGAGCATCCTAAAATCACTGTTACGAGAGCAACAGTTGACTCCATAAGGCCTTCAAGACTTCAATTTAGAGATGCTTCCTGTTCTTTCCTTCATAGGATAAGAGAAAGAGCTAAAATCCTCCCCTATACAGATATGATCAGGTGGGTGATCGAAAACCTTATCATTGAAGATAGGCAGTTCAAGAATTCAAGGATGGAGCTCATAGGGTCATTCAGAGCAGAGGATTTGAAGAATATGTACCACATACCTGATCCGTAGGATATCTATGACAACACATTTATGGCTAACTTTGCAAAAAAGAACCCAGACCCCTTCAAGTTAATTTAGGGTTGGAGAGTGTTGGACAACAAATTCAAATATGAAAAATCAGGTATGTATGCTATAGCCTCTTTGGAAAACCCCTACAACTATGCAGCAACCATGTTATGTAGATTGTATGGGCTACCCAATAATACTAAGTTTTCAATAGAATGGATTCTTTTGATTGATGCCTGTGTTAATTCCCATATCATGAATTGGCCTTCCATCCTATCTGACAACCTAGCCACCACCATTACCGAATATCAACAGAAGAAAGCCTCCTTTTCAAATAACCTCCCTCCCTTCTATTTTAGTGCCTACATTATGGATGCTATCTATTTTTACATGACATTTCCAACCATGGGTTGGAAATGGACCTTACAAGATCCTTACCTAATCCATCTTAGTCATAAAAAAATATGGGAATCACTTTACATACCTCATTTCTATAAGATATTCCACGTTTTTTGTTGCCCCTACATCAAATAATTTTCAATAAGAAAGCCCCTAGGTTTTCCCAAGAAGCGGCAACAAACTTGCTTACTGTCAGCAAGTATTTCATTGAAGAGTGGTTCACTTACATTAGGTTTTTTGGTAGCACAATTGATCCACACTTCCTTCCTTTATATGTTTCTAATAATTTATTAGCAAGAGAGATTGCCTACCAAACTGTGGAAAGGGGCCTAAATGAAGTTCTTAAAGATGGCAAGAAGTCATTATGGCCCACTTTCCCTATCAAATGTGGTTCTTTTTCTTTAGCCAATTTTGTTCAGGCTATTAACGAATCAACACACATGGAAGCCCTCATGCTTCATACATTGCCTAAGAGGCAATTTGATCCAAACAAAGTGGCATATAATGTCACTACTGGACTAAAATATCAAGCCATACAATCATGAAGACAATATTTTTATGATTTGTTAAAGTCATTTGTATCCTTCAAATAAGCGTTCGAATGGGAAAAGGTGAATCTGAAACCTGAAGATTTTCAAAGATTTAAGGAATGCAGAGATGAGAGGCTCTAGGTGATCCCAATGCATCTATTAAAACCCGAGGATAAGTCTACACCAACTGTCACTATTGATAGTGGAGGTCCTGGCTCTCAAGTAAACTCTCAGGAAAACGCTAAGAAGAAACTAGACACAGGGAAACCCCAAGACGCAGACAAAACAACTGAGTCTAGTAGGAAGTCAACTGAGAAGCAAGTGATAAGCACCCTAACTACATAGATCAGTTCAAAGGCCAAAGGCAGTGTTTTGGAGCAGGAGTGTGATCAATTTAATCATAAATTGCAAGTTACTCCCAAAGCCTCAAATACCCAATAAACAGAGGAATGTAAAAATCCTCTGCATATTCATAAGGATACAAAGCCCATGTCTATTGGTGAATAGTCCACACCTATGGAGGAACAAGCGACAATGTTCCAGCATACTGAAATTATCCTTACTCTGCCCACATCAGAAATCATTCTGAAAGTGACTGAAATACCTCCACTTGATGTGTTCTATAGCCCTCTCCATAAGGTTGTAGTTAGAAGGCAGAGAAAAAGGAGAAGGGTAGATACACATGAATTCCCACCTGGAAACGAGCTGATGTACATCATTTGGAAGGACATTACTTTCAATTTAGCCGAGAACTTGACTAGACTATCACAGTTCAAGGGAGCATATGCATCGACCACTATAGACAAGGCTATTGAGGTCTCTACTTTACTAAGGGAGAAAGAGGAGAGAATGCGCAACTATAACAAGAGCTCGAGAAAGAGAAAGCAAGTTCAAACAGACAGGTGGCTGAGCAACTAGCACAATTGCAGCAAGACATGGAGGTCCTGAAAATAAGCCATGAAGTTGATATATCGGCCAAAAATATGCAACTCCAGGAAATGCAGGAATCCATGGAAAGATACAAGGATGTTCCCACTACTAAGGAGTTCATTAAAGAGGCCCTGGAATTAAATTCCCTTCTGGTAAATTAGCAGTAGTGTTTTTGCCAGAAGATGTCACACATTACTCCCTATATGACTACTAGCGACCAACTGACAGATAAGGAAATCGACTAGATAAGGAGTTTAACGACTTAAACACCAAAATCTCTGAGTTCATCGAATTGAAGGAAACTAGAGATGGAAGGAAAGCCAATCTACCCGAGATTGAGGAAACTCATAAAGACATTCTCTTCATAGATTGGGATGCCAGAATCAAACAGGCCGAGCTAGCAGTCGCAAGGGAAGTCGGAGTATCAAAGAATATCATCAAAGCAATGAATCACATCTTGCTTGCCACCAATCTCATTAAAGAAGGCAATGCAAAAGAAATGCCAGATTTAACTACTCTGTATAAAGGCTAGCAAGAAAAGGCGGGGAGTCAAAGAGAGGCAATTACAAAAATAACCATGACCAAATGGGAGTCATATTGACAGTATCTTGTTAAGCCACATAGACAGATTATGACTCTCAACTATTCCCTTCATACGACTCAAAGGATGCTGCCACCACTTACTGATGCGATCTTCACATAACAGCTGAGGATTCATTTCGGCGCACCTTCTCAAATTCAACCGATGATCGATATTTGTGATTTAAAGGACAAGCTGGGAAACAAGAAGAAATCCTCTTAGTTATGTTTAATTTGGCCTCTATTTATTTTTGGATTTAGTTACCTAGTTAGGAGGAAGGTTGTTTGAAACCTCCCCAAAGTTTGTATAATCTATTTTTGCACATTTATTTAGAATAGTATTTGTACCCTTATTATGCATTTAGAGAAGGGTTCAGAATTTTATCAAAAACATTTGCAAAGAATGCTCTATTTTAAGTTTGTGAATGCTTTGGTGAAATTATGGAACATGATAATTTCTTTTAGATATCATAGTACTTTCCTTTGTTGATGCACTTTTTTATTCTTGGGAGACAATTTGATTTGAAAAAAGAAGTTGGTCTATGTCATTCGTCAAATGAGCAGGACTTCACACATATGGTACTACTATCGTGTATGCTTGATTCTATTTACATTTAATTAGTGGCAAAACTTTACTTTCATGAATTATAAGTTAGATTTATTGTTCTCGTTAAGCGTTAATTGCACTTTTGTATGATTCCTAGCTGAAGTTGTGATTTTCATATATAACTCATCATATATGTGATATATTTTATAAATTCCTTTGACTAACTATTTAGTCAAAGGAATGATCTTTTATGTTATCATCATCTTTTTAGATCGCATACCACACAAGAATACTCGAGTTTATATTAGAAGTATTTAGTTAGAGAAATTGCATTATAGAATAGGTCACTTAGATTATCATTATTCTATTGAAAAGCACTCATGAACCACCGACTCTCATCTTAAAACCCACAATGGGAAAGTGGTCCCATTATCCCCAGTCGGAGACACCACTTTAAATGGAATAGGAGTTGTCGTAAGTTCTAAACTAGGTGGTTATCCCCCATGTTTTAGCAGCAGAATTCTGAGGCCACAACACACCATCACCTCATAGCCTCAATCTCCAAAGTTACTTTCATCACAAGTGGATTTGCTTGAGCTTGCAACTTTGTTCTGCCTCTGTGTTGTCAACAACCTTCCTCTTGTATTCATTACGTGCAGGTTTTTTACCTTCTGTTGTTGCTGATGGTGCTGCTTGTTGTGACATTGTTTATATTCCATCTTGATATCCTTGTCCATGAACAACTTGATATCTTCATAGATAGGCAAGTTCATAGACACTTGATTGACTGCATCCCCAAGTGTTCTCTAAACAATGTCTTCGACTCTTCTCTTCTGGAAGCCATTGTACCTGTGCTACTGAGAGGCAGACGAACACTTGTGATACCTGGAGACATAGAAACACTCATGACAAGAAATTTGTCATTCGAAAACCAAAACAAACTGAAGGACTGACATGCAACATACCTATGTCACTGTCTGTGAAGATTGCACAATTTTCACCGAGAGGCTGGGAGACTGACTGCCAAAACTGCGCAAGGCACCGTCCAGGTTGTCGGGAGGTTGACTTACTGTTGGAACTACACAATGGACAGTCCAACCTAGCCTATTGAGGACTGAAACTTTCCAATGCGCAATTTCAATCGGTAAGTGACATGCAACCAACAAACTGCATTGTGAAGTTTCTAGGGCCAGCAAGACACTGCCTCTAAGAATTGCACAATGCAAGCCTAAAGGTTAGTATTGGGCCAGAATTGTGCAATTTCTAGAGGGAACAAAGAGCCTTCACTTCTGAAAATGTACTGTGCTAGCTGGGTAAGGTACGGTCTGGGCCAAGGCAACCCAGACCGGCCGAAGGGTGACTGAAAACATGAGAAGTTTGAATGCATGATGAAATTGAGTGTAAGCAAGAGTGAATGATCATGCATGCAAAGAGTAAGTGCAAGATTCAGAAAATGGGGAAACATGCATGTGTGTGAAACGAGTCACCACACGATGACTGTCGATGTAAAAAAAGTGTCATGCATGCGACAGAAGTGAGATGCAAATGAAAAATGAAATAGTGCTTCTACAAGCTAACATACATCAAAACAATAGCAAGTGCTCACTGAATCAAGCATACAACACTCACATAAAGCGAAACACAAAAAGCGACAGAAACATAACGCAAGACATGAAAAGCGGGCTTGCCCCAAAGTAACTAAGTTGAATGTGCCGACAACTCCTAGATGCAATGTGGGATGTTAGAGCTGCAAGGTTGATGTGAGGAATGAGCTTTGCAGCATCCTGTTGATGAGTTTTGATCAAATCGAGGTTGTGACGCGCATGCCATGAATCTAGGAAAAGTGACACTTAGCGGGAGGTTTCTGAAATAATCCTTGCATGTAAACTCCAGATGCTAAAAATAGAACCCTGAATCAAGGGATGCCTTTGCATGCTACCTTAGGAGAAGCATTCCATGCATGCAAATTAGTTTTTCTCGGCCTCGGAGGGAACCGGTCAACCTGAAGGCACATGCATCGGTCTGCGAACCTGGGATGAAAATCTGCGTAGTTTCTGGCTAAGCAGAGATGGTTGTCCCAAAGGGATTGCGCAATTTCTGGGAGGAACATATGACTGTCTCCCAGGATTGCACAATGTTTGGGTTGAGCAGCTATTATGGGTAAGACCTCACAATTTTCTCAAGGTAGCCTGTTTGACTGCATCTCGCAATTTCTTAGCTGAGCAACTATCCTGGGTCAGACCTCAAAATTTTCTCAAGGAAGACGGTCTGACTATATTGCGCAATTTCTGAGCCCAGCAGGTTTCCTGGCTAGATTTGTGCAATTTCTATTGGTTTTTGGGTTGGTTGTCCTAGAGGGATTGCGCAATTTCTGGGAGCAGCAGGTGACTGCTGCCTAGAATTGCGCAATTTTTGTGCTGAGTAGTTGTCCTGGGATAAATTTCACATTTTTTGGGAGGAAGACTATCGGGAATAATTGTGCAATTCTGGAGCCCAGCTAGGTGTCCAGTGGGGTTTGTGCAATTTCTGGAGGGAAGGTTGGTTCCCCTCCAAAATTGTGCGATTCCCAGAGGGAGCTTCTCAACTAGCAACTGACACTGAGTTCAGAAAGCAAACTGTGAAGGGGGTGGAACAAACTTGTGTGCACAGGTTGATAAGACTCTATGAAACGGTTGAAGTTGATGTGCTTGACAGTGCAAGACATGCTGCTGAGGATGGTCGATAAGGAGGCTCCAAAACGAAGCTAAGGATAAATTTTGGAGGGTGGTTGTAGCCGCTACAACACTTAGTGACACACTAGTAGAACTAGCTCTCTGAATGGACCTTGTTTGGGAAAATCAAGTCTAACACCTCCATAAGTATTTTTCAGTTCTCTATTCGTCTTGGTTTCCACACTTGCTTGATTGTAAGATGTAGCAACTTCCAAGCTCTTGGTTAGTAGACACACATTCCACGCCAAGTCAACACAGTTGTTTCGATTGGGGATGAAGGGTATATTGGGACACAAGAAGTATAGTGGCTAGAGTTTTAGCTTCATCTCTGGTGTTGCTCCACTACCAGCAGGCCTGGACAGTACCCCAACGGAGTCACGTAGGAACACAAACATTACTCTGCTGCTAGCGAGCCTGATCAATACCTAGGCAGAGTTACTTGCATCACCTCTTTATACATTAATCCTTTCTCTTCTTTCCCCTTATTCATTTTTCATTTTTCTTTCGAAAATTTTCACTTTTTATTTTTTCTTTTTTCATTTTCGTAACTGTGCATAGCACTTATTCATTTCAGAGGTGGAAGAGGGATCCCGACTTATTGAGAGCAGAGGAGGTTTTTCGTTCAGAGAAGTAGTTTATATATACCTCTTACATGCTTATTAAGGTTCCCCCCCTCACCTTACTCTACTTGACTGAGCTGACAAGGATTAACCCAAAAAAAACCCACTAGAGTAGGTGACACTAATTAGCATGCAAGCATGGTGTTTTCATCAAGGTTCACTTCGAACAGTACATTTTTTCCATCGACATATCATGAGCTGAAGACAACAAGTTCTTGCATAAGAGAGTGGACAACAGATAACCAAATGTTGATATTTGTACAAGTCCTCTTGTACTTCACCTAGCTTGTTTCAAGAATCACATGCGGTCCATGCGAAACTAACCTATGGACATAAATCAAGAAAACAAACCAAAAAGAAAATCAAGAAGCAAAAGAAAATGTGAAAGCAAAGCGAGTAAGCAAACAAGCAAGCAAGCAAACAAACACACAAAGAAATAAGCAAACATGCATGCAAGCAAACAACTCAAAAAGAAAACACTACTCCTACTCCTGAGCCATGTTGGTGAAGGCATGGTTCATGAACAACACTGTTGTGTGAACCAGCAAACATGAAAGATATAACAATGAAGACAGACACACTCCAAGCTTCAATGTGTCCACAGAACATAAGAGAGTGCAAGTGCATGACATGCAGTCCATGGACATACCATGATGTTGTGTGACACTATGTTCAGATGTTGAGTGTTGCATTCCCTTGACTGTGACATGCAAGCAAACGTGAGAAAGGTAGGCCACTTACATTACGCAAGTGTGCTTGCTATGTAAGATTCCTCCAATGCATGAGCGATGGGATCATGTAGTTCGAGTCGAGGAAATGAAATATGAGTGTTAGATTGATCTTCGATTCATACAGATGAGTGATGAGGAGCCTTTCATGTTTGAACAATTTCCTGATCAGAAGTGAAACCAACCTCAGGACAGCGAGGGCCTGATATAACCATCAGCTCAGGCTAAAGTGCCTCGATAGTCTGTTGGGTTTCAACTTCGTTGACAAATGGATCATCATAGACCAGTGGCTTAGACAGATTAACAACGAGTGAATCAACATCATGATCATATGATGAGGTAAATATGTCACGACAACCAAGATAAAAAAATTAAGGATGTGGGTTGGCATCCTCATGATTTGATGAATCACACAGAGGGGTAGATGAGAAGCAAGAATGTTCATCCTATGTGTTTATGGAAAAGATAGATGAAAAATCATGTGTATGTTCAATGAATGATTGGTCTTCTCTGTTGTTAGATGATGGGTTGACATATGGTGTGTCCTACGAATGATCAACAATGGGTGCATCCGTGGATGGAGATACATATGAAAAATCAGGGATGGCAGGATCATCAAGGATGTCAAGAAAAAATGGAGGAGGTATAAACAAACAAGGATGGTCCTCTACTTCCAGTGGATGTTCAAGCTCCCAGTCACACTCTTCTTGAATAATAGCGCATGTCGGTTGTGCAACACCAACTCTGTCGATGGCTTGATCCTTGTTCAGAACAAGTGTAGAGTTCAGAATGGAAGAGCACAAGGCAGTGCCATCTGAAGGATCATCTGAGTACAAAGACAGAGGTTTAGGTACAAAATACATGTGATAACCCAATGGATTTTCAACCAAGATTGCATGAAAAATAGGAGTGATGTCGGGAGGATGTGACGATTGAACAGATGTGTGTTCATTGTATCCCACATCACTCTACTCTGGTGGAGTTGTTTGAAGAGGGGACAGTGAACAATCACTTGTGACAACGACTATGTCCATCTGTGATTGTGCAGATCCATCACCGAAGTATGCTAAGCAGGGTTTGAGCTTGAAATTCTTCTTGGGATTGACAGATTTGATAAGGAAATATTCAAATCTGTCCATGAGATGCTGAAATTTCATTTGACCTTTCAGGGTTTCAAACATGAATATACAGAAACGCTTTGAAAAATCCATAGGTGATTCATGCAGACCTTCCGTTGTTTTAACATTTTTTTATCAAGTACTTCAGGATCAAAATGATGGAAAACATATTCGATTAGATCATTGAATTTCTTGAATGAGTGCACGAAGTTATGAGGTAGTGTGCCACACCATTGCAATCAGTGGTCGCGAAGTGTGTGCGAGTAGCGAACAAACCTCTATTTCATTAAAATCTTCCATGCCCTCCATGAGCGGATGGAATTCATCTAAGTGCTCAGGCTAGACCACTTCACCTTCACCATCATATGTGATTTGTGACAAGTGATCCTAGAATGCCCTCTCGACGTGAAAGATATGTCCTTTGGATAATCATAGGGTGAACTATAACAAACTCCATGATAGATGTGTGAAGACTCAAAACAGATGATGAGGACTCAACTTGTCATCTGGCCCTCCTTCTAGTGCCAGAAATGTTGACGGTGATGGACCTGCCATTATGTCAGGGGATTTCCCTGGTAAAAAGTCCCAATTATACCTCAAACCATTTGGTGTAGGAGTCCCAGGAGTGGGTCATATGGTATCACCTTGACGGCGGTTTCGTACAGAGGCAAGTAAGATGTCTCTGTTGGTAGCAAGAGTGTGATAGCTGCAGCAAGTCAAGGAAGGTGCACAAACAGTTCTAACACACGAAAAGTGGGGTGAGTGCGCACCTTGGAAACCTGTAATATACATGTCTTGGAAGGGAACACACGAGCAAAGATGCATCATAAGATTGAAAGAAAGTTAACGAGAAATCCAAAGTGATGGTTGAACCAATCAACATATTTCAGTAAGATTCATACATACTTATACAAAATATTCCACACATGCATGCGTAAGCAAACAAATACATATATCATTTAGAGTGAACAAGATAGCTGGAATACAATACGACATATGCATGAAAGATGATGGGTATGTTATATTAAGAATTGTAAGTTCCAATCATACAATACATCCATGTCCAACCACTAGTTCTGATAGCGGAACCTTACAGTCACAACCAGCTCCTCCTCCAAAGATATATACTAGCTCTACACAGTAGAGAAGCCAAGGCTCGTTACAATAATGTCCAAGCTTTCTCTAAGGTACTCCTATTGGAAGCTTGGCTGACAAAAAGCCTCTACAATGAGTTATGAGGTTCTATTTATAGCAAAGGGTGGGGTGACCCTTGACATTCCCCTTTGTGACTGTTCATCTATCCTCATGACTCTTCAACTACTCTATGATTTTTACATTCAACTATCGACACTTGAACTTCCACTTGACAAGAAATTACATGCAATCTACACATGTACCCATGTGAGACAAAATGGCTTAAGCAAGCCATGCAAGACATCACTAACACTCAAACCGTTGTGGTGATACCAACTCTTTGACATCCTTGTGATGGTTGATGGTGGTGAACTGATGCCAAGCTTGGTCTTCTGTGATGGTGTTCGTGCGCTCAATGGTGACATCCTACTGAAAGTGAACTCTTGCCTCCATTGCATCTAGGTACACTGATATGGCCCCTCTGTCCAACTCATTTGATAGCATTCGCATCATCATCTTGAGTGTGAATGGACCAGAAACATACTGATGCATAGTGTCTGTGCTGATCTCCAAGTGTGTGTTGGTGACCATGCTCATCAACTTGTCAAAGTAAATTTTCATCTCCAGTCATACTTGCTTCTTGTCTTCACCTCGATGAGTGTGCCAAATGGGTGGGATCGCATGTGTGCACAAAATGATATGCATGTTGTTGAATTCCCTTGCATGCAAACAACACCACTACTCAACTTGTCTGCTCCATGCCAACTACTGGGATGGATCTATAACTTGTGTGGATGCAGTTTCATCTGTCTGTGCATGTTGAAACCCTTGATGTACCTGTTCCTACTGCAACTCATTCTCTCTTATGTGCAACTCATGTTCTTCCTTAAGTTGCCACTTCAGCACATGCAACTCCTTGTCGATTTCTCTATTCTCCTTCGCATGATCTTCGTGTCGCGTCTTCACCTCATAGCCTCAGTCTCCAAAGTTTTTTTCATCACAAGTGGATCTGCTTGAACTTGCAACTTTGTTCCACCTTTGTGTTGTCAACAACCTTCCTCTTGCATTCGTTGCATGCAGGTGTGATGCCTTCTGTTGCTGCTGATGGTGGTCCTTGTTGTGACGTTGTTCCCATTCCATATTGATATCCTTGTCCATGAACAACTTGATGTCTTCATAGATAGGCAAGTTCATAGACACTTGATCAACCGCATCCCCAAGTGTGCTCTGAACGATGTCTTCGAATCTACTCTCTTGGAAGCCATTGTACATGTGTTGCTGAGAGGTAGATGAACACATGTGATACCTGGAGACATAGCAACACTCATGACAGGCAATCTATCAGTAAAAAAGAAAACAAACTGAAGGACTTACATGCAACATACGTGTGTGACTGTCTATGAAGATTGTGCAATTTTCATCGGGAGGCTGGGATGCTGACTACCAAAACTGCGCAAGGCAGAGTCCAGCCTGTTGGGAGGTTGACGAATTGCTAGAACTTTGCAATGGGCAGTCCAGCTTGGCCTGCTGAGGACTAAAACTGCGCAATGCGTAATTTCAGTCATAAGTGACATGCATCCAGCAAAATGCATTTTGCAGTTTCTAGGGCCAATAGGACACTGCCTCCAATAATTGCACAATTCAAGCCTAGAGGTCAGTGTTGGGCCAGACTTGTGCAATCTTTGGAGGGAAGGCAGAGCCTTCGCTTCTAGAAATGCACAGTGCTAGCTAGGCAAGGCACAGTCGAGGCCAAGGCAACCCAAACCGGCCGACGGGCGACTAAAAACATGAGAAGTCTGAATGCATGATGAGATTGAGTGTAAACAAGAGTGAATAATCATACATGCAAAGAGTAAGTGCATGATTCAAAAAATCGGGAAACATGCATGTGTGTGAAATGAGTTGCTGCAATGGCGAACATCGGTGTAAAAACAATGTCATGCATGCGACAGAAGTGAGATGCAAACGAAAATTGAAATGGTGCTTCTACAAGCTAACATAAATCACAATGACAGCAAGCTCCCACTAAAGTCAATTAGACAACACTCATACAAAGTGAAACAAAAAAAGCGACAAAAACGCAACGCAAGACATGAAAAGCGGGCTTACCCCGAAATAACTAAGTTGAATGTGTCGACGACTCCTAGATGCAATGTGGGGTGTCAGAGCTACAATTTCGATGTGAGGAATGAGCTCTGCAGTGTCCAGTTGATGAGTTTTGATAAAATCAAGGTTGTGACGCGTGTTGTACCTTAGGAAACCAATTTCCTAGCAGTGTAGAAATTGTACCTAAGACATTAATAATTTATTATGCTTGTCACTTATATCTCTGTTCAATTTCTTATTTGAAGAGACTGAAGGACTTGACCTTAAATTCTCAATATTTAGATGACTTGGAAAGTTTCAAAATGCCATGTGATGCTGAATATGAATGTGATGAGAAGAATATGTAAGGAAATTAAAGATAATATGTTGTATTTAACAGGAACTATTCTCTGTAATTTAGAGGAAACATATGAAAAGAGGTTTTAAATATTGGAGGGCCTTTAAGGGTTTTAGCTTCATTTACATCAGTAAATAAGGACCTACTGCTTCATTACATATTTAAAGAGACGAATAAACAGAAATGACACGATTGAGAAATAACAAAATCGTCCCCAGCATGTATGAAAACTATTGATTCTTTAGTAATCATCCATTCATTAAGTACGAAATAGTGTTGTCTCCAAGTTCTCCAAAATTCGAACTTGTATGAACTTTAGACAATCGGTTTGGCCCATTGTCTTTTGATTTTTTTTTTAAATAATTACAGACATCATATTTGATTTTGTGTTTTTATTTATTTTTATTTTTCTTGTTATCAAGTAACTTCAAATGACAATGAAGGCTACAACATCTGGCTCCACCTAGGGATAGTGCTTCTGCCTCAGGAGCACTAAGAACCACAGATTAGTGCCTTCTCCTCAGGCATGGAGTCATATATTGCTTTGCCAAAATTAACTGTGCGGAAATTTGTACAGTGAATCCACTTCGGTATCTATAGTGACAGGACACCTGTACTTTCAAAACTGGAAGTAATGTTTAAGATATTTCCCATTAACAGGTGGCTGTAAGGTTTCACCATCAAGATTCTCAAGAAGGAAAGTGTTATTGGACCTTGCTTCAACAATTCTAAAAGGACTATACCAGAGAGGATCAAACTTCCCATGCTTACCCTTATCTTCTCTTCTGGTATCCCATCTTAATACTAGGTCTGCAACTTTAAATTCAATCTCCTTGGCTTTTCTGTCAAAAATACTTTTCATCTTTGATTGATACATAATCAATTTGTCTCTTACCTTGTCCTTGTTTTCACTTAGCTCCACTACTTTGTTCATTCTTCTTATCAGTGCATTGTATTCGTCTTTTGCCTCTTGAATCATTGCAATCACAGGCCTCACAAGTTGACTTGGAAACAGAGCATGAGTTCCATATACTAATTCAAAAGGTGATTTACCTGTAGATCTCCTTGTAGTTATGTTGAGGGCCCGGAAATCGGGTTGACAACAAGGGGGATACCCACCCGGTCCCGAACTTGGTTGGCAGCTCCTTGTCCGTTTGGTATAGCGGGTCCGACTGGGGATAATGGGACCAGTTTCCCAATCTAAGGGGTGTGTGTGTGTGTAGAGTTTGATGATGCTGATCTAGAAGTATTTTTAAGCTAATTTAATTCTAGCTTCTAAACTGACTCTATGCTATTGTAATCTAACAAAAACAACACATCTAATCTACGCTAACCCAGGGTAGATTTCCTCTATTATGCGATCTAAAAGGATTTCGAACAATAACTGGTAATAAAGATCATTCAGCTATCATAAGAATAGAAATCAATTAAGATAAACCATTCTGCATAAAAAGTTAGGCAAAACAGTTGTGAACAGCATATCGCATAATAAGTTATTCATATGTCAAGCACAAATAAATGACTCCACCGTACAGAAGTGCCAAATGGTAACCCACACATTCATACATTAACATACAAACAACTCAACTGCATATCACTCTAAGAATATAAGCAGAAATTGGTCAAGAGATAAAAGTACCATTTATGACTGATTTCACTCATAAACTTCAAGCAATAACGATTTATCTCTACTTGTTCTAATATCTACTAAGAGTACAGAAGTGCAACATCAGTAGTAGACATTAAAATGCAAACATAAATAAATCTCGATCCATCCATTCATCAAAAACCCCCTCCGAGGGTGCAAAAGTGCATGTTCTGAGGACAAGTTTTTTGACAAATTTCCGGACCCTTCTCCAAATGCCATGAGAAGGGTTAAATACTACTAACTAATTAATCTTAATTACACAAATTTAGGAAACGACTTCAAATGACTGCCCTTTTACTAAAACAAATTTATTTCTAAAAATTGAATCTAATTTCTAACCGTTTCTGTATCTGCTCCTTAGTGCTGTAAGCAATGCAACGTTCGCCTGGAAAGAGTCGGCTGGTTGTCTTTTCCTTTCGTTCGAGCGATAAAAGTAGAAATAACAAGAGCTGGCACCTCTTTCTAACAAACTAGAAAATATTTTCGAAAATCTTCCTCTGGCTGGGTGTATTAGCTGTGTGTATACTCAGTGTAACCCAGATTTCTTTCAAACTGATTGTGTTGTTGCTATTTCGGTTTACTGCCGTGCGAATGACTCAATGAGTTAGGGATTTCGTTGCCTGAACAATATTCTGTATTGAAAATTGCTTCCGTTCTTTGTTCCAGGCTTTTCTGGAGCGTCTTCCCTCTTTAGCGTTTTTCTTTTTGCTTTACCCAGTCTAAGCTTCAGGATCTTTTGTAAACATGCTGCTTTTGTGTGCCTTTGACTCTGAGTCTTGGATAGTCTATTTCCATCAGTATCTGTTGAGTGATACTCTGGAATCCGTGGTCCTGCTGCATGCGGCAACCATTTGCAAAGGCATCTCCTCTATGTTCTCCTAGTATTGGCGCTTTCCCCTATTCCTTAGATGTTTCCTGCATATTGATTTATATTAGTTGCTGCCTTATAGTTTTCGCAAAGGAAAAGAGAAATGACGAAAAGATTGACATGAAAGCATTAAGTTCTAATGAATGCATAATCATGACACTCATAATGACTTGACTCTTCGAAAAATGCGACACAATCATTCTTGGATACTCAGGCGTACAATCATTAATTTCCCTTAAGGTGCGCGTTCAATTTTGGGTTTTACAGACTATGTCGAGGAAATCTTGCGATGAGTGGTTTCTGCGATTCGCATCGCAGTATCGAGGATAGCGATGTCAAGAAGTGTCATCGCAGGAATTGATAGTCTCATTCATCGCAGATCGCTGGTCGCAAGATCGCAGATCGCAAAATCGCGTTTTTCATTCAATCATTGTGTGCTGCTTATGCGATGTTGCGATATGAGACGTCGCATATCGGCTGTCGGCGATTCCTTCAGATTTTTCATTTAAGGGCGCTTTCAATATATGCGATGCGATGAATTTCGCGTCGCTTCTTCGTAGCTTATTTATGCGCATAGGAAACGCTTCACTCTCTCTTCGCGATGCGATCTAGCTTTAGGGAGTTAAAATACAAAAATTTTGATAAAAATATTTTTTGGATTTTTTGCTAAGGGTCCCCCTTTGCTTGGTGTTATTGCTAATATCAAACAAAGAGGGGGGTTGTTGGTGACCACAACAAGTTACTCTAAAGCCCAGAGAGAAAACTTCAACTTAGAATCCCAATCTTCCTGATTCTCTGTAATAGTTTTCTTGAGGATCCTCATCAATGTTTTATTTGTTGATTCAGCCAAACCATTTCCTTGTGGATGATAAGCTGTTGAATGGGATAAAATAACATTTTCCTTTTGACAAAAAGCATTAAACTTGTTTGAACTAAAGACTTGAGCATTATCTGTTATGATTTTGACAGGGCATCCAAATCTGCTAAAAATATTTTCTTCTAAGAACTTCATTACCACTTGGTCATTTTCCCTTTTAGTTGGAATAGCTTCTACCCACTTGGTGAAGTAGTCAGTTGTTGTAAGAATCCATCTATGTTGTCCACTTGAAGTTGGATTAATCTCATCAACAAAATCTATGTAGAAATTTTGAATAATAAACACTTATTCACAGAGATTATCCCGATTATACACTATTGCGGAATACATGCATAATACATAACCTCCTCTACGTTGATCATCAATTTAGCAGCACCAAAAACAATGAAACATCAATTGCATGCACACATTAACACAGTATGTAACCCGGGGAAATCTTACAGTTGAAATCCCCACACTATCTGTATATTAATGATTGAGAACATGTAACAATACATAGTACAATACTCCTCACAAGTATCCAGCACTATCTCCACCTGTTACACAGAAAACTAGCTCAGATCCGAACAAGTCACAGATTCAAATCTCCTCCGCTGCTTTGCCTGCCTCTATTGCACAATACCTGCTGAGAATCACCCACACTAAAAATCATGTGAGCACAGGCTATAATTCCTTGGTATTGGCCCACACTGCACAATCCTCATTGGCATAACTCGATCCCATTGATTGTGCAAGATCTCATGCACAACTATAGTCACAACTGATAGCAATTTCAACCTCTAACACTTGTCTCCACTGAACTGTACATGCACTGACATGAAACTGAGTTAACTGATGTATTCTTTAGTTTCTTTATGAGTTAATAATTAGTGAATTAATTAATAATTAATTCACACAACTCATCACTAGTCTATTTACAGTTAGACTAAGTACAACTAGTTTAACCAAGTCAAACTGAACACAACTCCATCAACTCCACATCCAACTCCACCAAACTCAACTGCTTGAGTTCTAATTGAAGTCCTGCATGTAATAGCTCAACTGACCCACAAAGAAAGCATATTTCCTTCTGACATCTGCATGTGCCACATCTGTAGCTCAAACTGAAGTGCTCCAAGAGGATAAGATAATGTTTATAGTCCAAATATTATTATGAGACAATAATATTCGACTGTTTCTATTTTTTATCCTGGCAGTCTAAAAATAGACTCGGATCACTCCGCTGTGAACCAAAAATAGAAGTCCATCTATTTTTCCTAACATGACCAATCATCCACAAATAGCATACTGCAACTCATAGACCATGATCCATATGTCTAAAAATAGACTTTGCGCCATAATCTGCCTGCGGGCCCACTTGGTGAAGGCGACTCCTTTCCACTAAGCTCCATCATCTTGTTGCATTCTCAACACTCCCTCTCAACAAGACATGGATTATCAGCAACCCCTATCTTGCGTCGATGGTATTTGAATTTGCTCCTGGTGAGCGCCTTCATCAAGATATCAGCATCCTGATCCTCCGTTGGAATGTATGAAAGTAACATGATTCTCTGCTGCACACAATCTCTGATATGATGGTACCTGATGTCAATGTGCTTAGATCTATCATGAAATACTGGATTATCCGAGAGTTTAATGCAACTCTGGTTATCACAATAAATCACAGTAGGATCCAAGTGAGAACCAAACAACTCGACCAAAATCTTCCTCATCCATATAGCCTCGCATGCAGCCAAACTTGTTGCCATATACTCGGCCTTTGCTGAACTGAGTGCCACGGATCTCTACTTCCTGCTATACCAAGAAACTGTTGTCGACCCGATACTGAAGACCCCTCCTAATGTGCTCTTTCTATCTGTTGGGCTCCCTGCCCAATCTGCATCAGTGAAGCCACATAGCTTCACCTCATCCTCCTGTCTGTACCACAATCCATATCCCGATGTGCCTCTAAAATAACGCAATACATGCTTTCCTGCCTTCCAGAAGAGCTTGGTTGGCATAACCATAACTTGTGAAAGCTGGTTAACAGCATAGCATATATCGGGTTGTGTATTGACCAGATACATAAGCGAACCCACCAATTGTCGATAAATAGTGGCATCCACTTCTTCTACCGAATTGGCATCCTCCTTCCTCCAACCTCCAGGAAGAGGAGTATCAACAGGCTTGCAACCTTGCATGTTGAACTTCTCTAGTATCTCCTGAGCATACTTACCCTGAGAAACAAATAGTCCATCACTGCGCTGCCAAATTTCCAATCCCAGGAAATAATGAAGGAGGCCCAAGTCCTTCATCTCAAACTCCTTAGCAAGATCATCCTTGCATGAAAGTATCAACAGCTCATCACCCGTTAGAATCAAATCATCTACATAAAGTACAATGATAAGCAACTTACCCTCCACCACAATCTGGTATAGGTTAGGATCCACCTCACTCTTGGAGAATCCAAGTCCGGTGAAATAACCGTGTATCCATGTGTACCAAGCACGTGGTGCTTGTTTCAACCCATACAACGCTCTCTTGAGCCTACACACATGCGACTCACTGCTGAAGATCTCAAAACCTTCGGGCTGCTCTATGTACACCTCCTCCTCAATGACTCCATTGAGGAATGTAGTCTTCACATCCATTTGATGAATGTGCCATCCCATCTGCGCTGAGAGAGCAAGAATCGTCCGTATGGAAGAATACCTTGCGACAGGTGCAAAGGTCTCCTCATAATCGGTCCCCTCTATCTGTGAAAAGCCTCGGGAAACAAATCTTGCCTTGTACTTCTCCACACTCCCATCAACTACCTGCTTAACTTTGTAGATCCATCTCGAACCCACCACTAATTTCCCTTCTGGTCTAGGAACAATCTCCCATGCACTATTTCTGACAATCGAATCATACTCTTCCACCATGGCATCTACCTATGCGGGATCCTCCAGAGTTTCCTCGAAAGAGGATGGCTCAGTCACAACACATTTGCTCATAAGAGCCATGTATCCAGTGTACCAATCAGGTGACTATCTCTGTCTGCGTTGGGCTGTAGGTGGTCCTACAACTTTCTCTGCATCTTGAGCCAGTCGCTCAGCTTCTGTCAAGCGCTTTTGCCCTCTGATGGTTGGCGCTGCATGAGTGGTCTCTTCCACTCCATGAACTTCATCCTGTGGCTGATCCACGTCCTGAAGCTCATCCTTAGGAACTAATAGCTCCTCATCTGCATGCAAGTGTGGCTCTCTCTCAAGCGAACACTTCATGGCTTTCTCCTCCTGAAATTTTATATCCCGTCACACAACAGTCTTACCACTGTCTGGAAAATACACACGATAGTTGTGGGGTGTATCAGTGTACCCCACAAATATCCCAACCTCTGTGGTCGGCTCCAACTTCTTCCTGGCATCCTTCGTCACATGCATGTAAATGTTAGCACCAAAAATCCTCAAATGAGAAAGATCAGGCTTTTTACCAGAATAAGCCTCCTCGGGTGTACTCATGCCAAGTATCCTATGAGGACAACAGTTCTACACATAAACTGTTGTATTGCATGCTTCCACCCACAAGTGAAGGTGTAGGCCTTGATCATGCAACATTGCCCGTGCAGCACCCACGATTGTTCTGTTCTTCCACTCAGCAACCCCGTTCTGTTGTGGGTTATGGGGAGCTATGAGCTCTCTTCGAATCCCTTCTGCTTTACAGAAATCCTTGAACTCGTCAGAGATGTATTCACCACCATTATCACTCCTAAGAGCCTTCACCTTCTTCCCTGACTCCTTCTCGACCAGTGCTTTGAACTCACAGAAATTTGAGTATGTCTCGCTCTTCTTCTACATGAAGAAGATCCAGTACTTACAAGATAAATCATCAACAAATATCACATAATACCTGTGCTTTGCTGTCGAAGCTACTGAGAAAGGTCCACACACACCTCTGTGTGAATTATCTCAAGGATCGTCGTGGCATGACTATCCTTCTCTTGAAAGGTGGCTTTCACAAACTTTCCCAAAGTACACCCCTTGCACTGATCTGACTACGCAAGAGTGCCTTTAGGAAGCCCTGTAGTGATCTGCTGCAGTATCTTCAAGGCTCCATGGTGAAGGTGACCCAATCTCCTGTGCCACAGCTCGCCATCATCCCGGATCACCAATCCTTCTGCCTTGAATGCCATTGCTGCACAGCCATCTACATGCAACTGATAAAGGTTCCTCACTCGAACCCCTATCTTCTGGGTTTCTCCAGTTGTCTTACTGTGCAGGAAAGCCTTTCCCTTGCTGAAAACATCATCATATCCCTTGTCTTCTAACATCACCACAGAGATAAGACTCTTCTTAAATCCTAGAACATGCATCACTTCCTTCAATACGAAGGGTTTACCAGACTCCCTCTCAAAGGAAATGGTATCGATACCGGTCGCACTGTATCTACCATCATCACCCATCTCGATGTGCACTCCAAGATCTTTCTCCTCTAGATCAGAAAACAAATCTCGATCTCTTGTCATGTGAAAAGACACACCACTGTCCAAGAACCACACCAATCCCATCACACTTGATACGAAGCATGCGATCAATGAAAAATCCAGCTCAAACTGTGAGGCTAGAGCCTCTCCTGCTGCAGATCTAGCAGCTTGCTTGTTCTTCTTCTTCTGCAGACAATTTGTTGCATAGTGTCCATGCTAGTGACAGTGAAAGCACTTCACCTTGGACATGTCCTACTTCTTGCCTTTCACACTGGAATGAGAAGCTTTCTTGTTCTTCCCCTTCTTTGCTTTGGCAGCCAAAGCACAATTTTCTTCATCAGGTGCCTTTGATGAAGATCCGTCCCTGGTATTCCGCATGATCTCCTCTTGCACAAGATCTGACCAAATTCTCTCCCATCCTGGCAATTTATCCCAACCATTGACAGAGTCCTGAGGAATGCCAACTCTTTGGAAGACCAAGGAGAGCCAAGCTCACCAAGTCCTCATCATCAACAGTCACCCCCACACTTCCCAGCTCATCTCTGCACTGAGTGAACTTCGTGAGATACTTGGGCATACTGTCTCCCTTCTCGCATTTGATGTTTCTAAGTTTATCCTTGAGCGCTAGCTTCCTCTGATCGCTCTTGCTTTGGAATAGATCTATCAAAGCTTTCCACATCAAGTATGGAGAAGTCTTACCATGCAGGCTAGACACAATGTGATCCTTCACGCCCTCCAACAAAATCCTTCGACACTTTGCTGTCTTCTTTTGCCAAGCATCAACTTGCGCAGCATCAGTAGGGTTTGGGACATCAGCCTCTATGAACTCCTTCAGCTCGTTATCATCTAACACTACCTCCATCTTGTCCTTCCATGTAATATAGTTCAAGCTGCCCTCAAGAGCATACTCCAATTGCAATCCGTTGAAAGACATTGCCACGTTGATACCAAGAAAACACTACTGCAAATTCAAATTCCACCAGCTCCAAACTCAACCACCTCTGATATAGAATTCATGAGAACAAAGTATTTCTCGTACAGAGATTGACTGTATGGGATTTTAGCAGATATCTCACCTTCCAAAGGAAGGATGAATCCAGAGGCTACCTGGCCCGATTACAGACTCTGCCTGAGGAAATAAGATGTAAACACTTTCTGAATAATAGATCTAATGATCAACAGCTCCGATACCATGTAGAAATTTTGAATAATAAACACTTATTCACAGAGATTATCCCGATTATACACTATTGTGAAATACATGCATAATACATAACCTCCTCTACGTTGATCATCAATTTAGCAGCATCAAAATTAATGAAACATCAATCGCATGCACACATTAACACAGTATGTAACTCGGGGAAAGCTTACAGCTGAAAACCCCACACTATCTGTATATTAATGATTGAGAACATGTAACAATACATAGTACAATACTCCTCACAAGTATTCAGCACTATCTCCACCTGCTACACACAAAACTAGCTCAGATCCGAATAATTCATAGGTTCAAATCTCCTCCGCTGCTTTGCCTGCCTCTATTGCACAATACCTGTTGAGAATCACCCACACTGAATATCACGTGAGCACAAGCTATAATTCCTTGTTATTTGCCCACACTGCGCAATCCTCATTGGCATAACTCAATCCCATTGATTGTGCAAGATCTCATGTACTACCATAGTCACAATTGATAGTAATCTCAACCTCTAACACTTGTCTCCACTGAACTGTACATGCACTGACATGCAACTGAGTTAACTGATGTATTCTTTAGTTGCTTTATGAGTTAATAATTAGTGAATTAATTAATAATTAATTCACACAACTCATCACTAGTCTATTTGCAGTTAGACTAAGTACAACTAGTTTAACCAAGTCAAACTGAACACAACTCCATCAACTCCACATCCAACTCCACCAAACTCAAGTGCTTGAGTTCCAACTGAAGTCCTGCATGCAATAGCTCAACTGACCCACAAAGAAAGCATATTTCCTTCTGACGGCTGCATGCGCCACATCTGTAGCTCAAACTGAAGTGCTCCAAGAGGATAAGATAATGTTTATAGTCCAAATATTATTATGAGACAATAATATTCGACTGTTTCTATTTTTTAGCCTGGCAGTCTAAAAATAGACTCGGACCATTCCGTTGTGAACCAAAAATAGAAGTCCATCTATTTTTCCCAACATGACCAATCATCCACAAATAGCATACTGTAACTCATAGACCATGATCCATATGTCTAAAAATAGACATAGTCTAAAAATAGACTTTGCCCCATAATTTGCCTGTGGGCCCACTTAGTGAAGGCGACTCCTTTCCACTAAGCTCCATCATCTTGTTGCATTGTCAACAATTTAGACCCCATTGTCTCAATGGTTGTTCTATGAAGACTGGGATCAAAGGCAGGGGAGCTAGCCTCTTTTTCTTAGCAAAAAACTAACATTTATGACAACTTTTGACAAATTTATAGGTATCGCTGAATAGAGTGGGCCAATAAAATCCTACCTGAAGGATTTTATGAGCAGTAACCTTCCAACTATAATTTCCTCCACATAACCCCTCATGATAATCTTTGATTGTCTCTGTAAACTCATCTTCTGTTAAACATAGCAACAAAATTCCTACAGGATCCTTCCAGTATAATTTGCCTTCCACAATCATATATGGCTGTGCTTTGATCTTTAATGCTCTATACTTTGTTCTATCCAAGGATTGGGGACAGGAGAGAAAACACAAATAATGAACTATATGTTTGTACCATTCTGAACATAAAAATTTATACCTGATCTTCATACCTGGATCTAGCTTTTCTTCACTTTCTTTAGTTGTTCCTTCATCCACACGTGCCAGCAAGTTGATTCCCAATGCCTGAAAGTTCGACTCTGTCAACATTTTTTCCAATCCTTGTCCTTTCACCAACTTTGTAGGTTTTATATCCAAGTCATACTCTTGAATCTTCGCTATCCATTTTCCTCTTTTTCCTTCTACATCACCCTGTACTAATACATACTTTACTGTAGCGTTTGGCACATATGCAATGATCCGTGACTGCAACACATAAGTTCTAAAGGCTTTTAGGGATTTTACCAAAGCATACACCTATTTTTCAAGAATATTATACTTTAGCTCAGCATCCCTGAGAATCTTGCTAAAGAATGCAACAGGTTGCTCCTTCTCTTCTTCATTCTTCTGTAGTAGGACAGTAGCTATTGAATTCAGTGATGCAAAAGAAAAAACTTGGAAAGGCTTTTGATAATCAGGGCTGATTAGGACTGCAGCTGCCTGCAATGCTTCTTTAATCCTAAAAAATGATTCTCTGGCCTCCTTGGTCCAATGCACTTCATTCTCCTTCTTCAGCATATTAGTAGTTTCTTATACAATTTCTGCATAATTGGACACAAATCTCCTTAAGAAGTTTATTTTTCCCAGAAACTTATGAATATCCTTTTTACTCCTAGGCAGTGGTATTTTTTGCACTGCTTGTACTCTTGTTGGATCTATCTTCACTCCATCTCTAGAAACAATGTGCCCCAACAGTTTGCCCTCTTCCAGAGTAAAAATGGATTTCTTGGGATTTAAGGAAAGTCCAAATCTTCTACATTTTTCAAAAGTATTTTTTAGATAATCCAGATGCTCTTCATCAAACTTTGAGAAAATAGTAATATCATCTAGATATATTACTACAAACTTATCTCCCACAAAAGCAATGTCCATAGCCCTCTGAAATGTAGCACCTACGTTCATCAATCCAAAAGGCATTCTAGCATACATAAAGGTTCCCCAAGAAGTTGTGAATGTTGTCTTCTTCTGATCTTCTCTATCCACAACTACCTAATTATACCCGAAAAACCCATCTAGAATTGACATTCTAAAAGATCCTATTACCTTCTACAACACATGATCCATTTTAGGCAATGGATAATTATCTTTCAAGGAAGCCCTGTTGAGATTTTTGAAGTCCACACATAACCTTATCTCTCCATTTTTCTTTCTTACAGGCACTAAATTAGCCACCCAGTCGGAGTACCTAAGTGGAACTATTATTTTGGCATCAAGCAACTTTTTGACCTCTTTTTCAATTGATGGTAGAAGAAGAGGATTTATCTGTCTAAGCTTCTGTTTAAAGGGTTTAATTCCCTCTTTCAAGGGGATCTTGTGTTGAATAATATTTACATCGTATGTTTTGAGATCCTCATAGGACCAAGCAAAGACATCAACATAGTCCTTGAAAAGTTTAATATATCTCTCCTGATAATTAAGTGAAACTCCATTGAATAGTCTAACCAATCTGGGCTCCTCCTGAGTTCCAATATTATGATCTTGAATGTGTTCATCCTATGAAATTTTTCTTGGGTTGACAGCCACATAATTTGGGTTAAAAATCCTTTCAAGGGGGACAAGTCCCTTTGGAAGAATATTATCCTTCAATTGGAAAACTTTATGATTAGCTATGAAATTTTTTAAGCCACTATCTTCTACAGCTTCTATTGTTTCATCTTCATCCTGATTGATTTTTGTGCCCTAAAATTCTTCAACCATAGTTAAAAATTCTTTAATCTGCTGAGCATCTTCAAAAACTTGCCAATTTTTAACATTATCAAGAACAAAAGATCTGTGTCTCATTTATACCTCATATCTTAGTTTTGGATTAATAGGAGGCCTGAAATTACTAGAAGCCACAGTGAACGAATATTCTAATCTGCTCCCACCCCTCAGAATAAATTGAATGTTAAAATCTTCGAAAAAGTTTTCAACCAAATCCCATACTTCATTTCTGTATGCCCTAAGCGTAGGGTGTTTTTTCTGATAGTGATTTTTTATTTGTTTTATAATCAGCTCCGAATCTCCAAAAGTAGAAATTGACTTAATTTCCATTTGTTTAGATGTTTGCAGAGCAATAATCAAGGACTCATATTCCGCCACATTATTTGTCACTTTGAAATCTAATTTAAAAGAAAAAGGAAACATATTACCTCTGGGTACAGTTAGAAGGAAACCAACACCTATTCCTTCCTTAGAATAAGCTTCATCAAAGAAGCATTTACACACCCCTTTAGTTTGCAGCAATGTAATTACATTGGTTGAAGTAAGCTGCTTCTGATTTTTTTTAGCCAATTCTGCATTATCATGCAGCATGAAGCAAGAAAATTCATCTTTCTCCTAGCTATATACATGTGAATTACTTGCTCCATTTTTAGTAATTTTTTTTACAAATCTAGTTTCTCTGTACAATCTTCTCTCTTCTCCCCCAAAAGTCGGTATAACAACATATGTAAAATCTAGTTTCAGAACACCACCCAATTTGGTACCCCATGACCTAGATAGTAGCATTCCAAACCTAGCAGGGATATCTACTACCACTACATCCATGACCAAGCTTCTAGTTGAGATCTGAGCTAGTGACACTACCAGATCTTTGACGATGCCCAGACACTTGACTTTGTTTGAATAAAAAGAGTATAAGTCTCTATAGGGCTTGGTAACTTGTAGGTTTTGTTGCTTCATCACTGACAATGGCATAAGGTTGTGTGAAGCTCCTGAATCAAACATACAATTATGCGGGAGGAAATCATGGATCAATAAGGAAATATAAAGAGGTGTTGAAGGATCTACTTCCTCTACATGTGGACCAAAAACCAGTATTGGTTTATCATCCAACAGATTCACAGTGTAATTTATATTCATGTTCTCTTTTAAATTAATAAACTCAGCAAACTCCCTTTGATAAGCTGGTGTTTTTGCTAATTCTGTAAGTGGAACTTGAATTCTAACTTTTTCCAACTCTTTAGTAAGATTAAAAAGATGACCCTGCTTAGCATTCTTTTCATTCTCGTCTTCACCTTTATTCATGACTGAAATTACTTAGGGAATGGAAACAAGTTTCTCCAAAGGAATTTTTTCACTTTTGTTTTGAGAAGACTCACCTTGAAGCATTTGTGTCTTGCCATTTTCATTCTGTTGTTGCTTTCCTTTGTTTACTTGTTTTGCGGGCTGAGATTCTTGTGGAGTCGTCTTTGGTGAGGAAGCTGGAACTTGCTGCTCACTTTCATTTTCCTGACTTCTTGATCTTTTCCTCGATCTTAAATCATATTTCTTATGTAACTCTGCCTACATAAAATCAGAGAATTGTTTCCAATACTCATCAATTTTGTTTTCATCATAAATGGTATCTGTTTCAGCATATTCATACTCTTCTCCTTCAACACCGAGTTCATATTCATCTACTGCATACAACGTATAAATTTGATCTTCATGGTCCCTGGGGTGCTCTAGTACTTCACCAGGATTTGCCTCTATCTACAATGGTGCTTGAATCTGATCGTGTTCTTTCCTTTCCTTTTGCAATATTTGCAAAGGCTATCTTCTGTATTGGGGATTAAAGTTCCTGATAATTCTAATTTTCCAACTCTAACTTAATCAATTTATCTGACAAAGTTTTAATTACATTACTCATATCCTCTAATTTTTTACTTTGAGAGGATTCTATCTTTTCCTTTCCCTTACCTTGAATAGGCTGTGTCTCTAGTGCTTTGCCTACAGCCACCATATTTGCTTCTATCTCTAATGCATATGTTTGGATCTGATCAAGGGTTGGGGATCTTCTTTCCCTTAATGTGAATCCAAAATTTGACTCAAAAGCCCCTGCAAAAGTTATTTTTGCACCAGCAGGAGGGGGCTTAATCTCCACTGGAAGACTATTGTACAATTTATTAAATCTTCTAACAAATTCAACTACAATTTCATCATATTTCTTCTTTATAGAATTAAACTCTGTGATTGAATACCCGTGGTCTCTTTTTTCTCCCCATCTCTGGGTGAATAGGCGTTCCATCTCTTCCCAAGAAGGAATAGAGTTATTAGGAAGCCCTTTAAACCATTTTCTTGCTTCTCCATCCAAGGATTGAACAAAAAGTCTTAGAACAACATCTAGATGTTCAACATTTAGGTTTTTTGCAAAATTACAAAATATTGCTACATGATTCTCTGCGGTTTGTTCATCTTCCCCTGTAAAACGAGGAAGAATATTGAGGTATTCTTGTGGCATTTGAGTCAACGGTTGTGGCAATTGAATAGGTGCATACCTATTCATCAAGAATGCAGGCACTACCATGTTTATACCCAAATTTCTTGAACCTTGATTCAACAAATGTGGAACTTGACTGAGGGGTAAACAGAGTGTGCAGAGGTGGTAATGTAGTTATAGGTTCAGGTTGAATACTTATAGCAGATAATGAAAAAGTAATAGACTCTAAAGACTGCTCTTGACAGTTGGGTTCTTGAAATGAAGATGATGTAGAAGGTGACTCTTGATCAGATGAATGTTTGGGTGAGAGATGTGATGAATTTTTTCCTGATGCAGACAATGTATGAATTGGTGTAAGTCAGGTTTTAGACCTTCCAACCTTCTTAGAAACTAGCCTTTCAGGATTTGAAAGGGCTTGAACTTTCTATTGTGAGGTGCCTGATCTTGTATAGGGTCTTCTTGGAGCTAGAGTTAATGTTATTATTTTTATCCAAAACAGCCAAAAATTTCCTCGTCTCTGAACAACCAGAGGAAACTATTGAAAACCTAGGGAAAAGTGTTCTTGTCTTGTCTCCCTGGTAGTAGCACCAATTAATGTTGTACCTTAGGAAACCAATTTCCTGGCTATGTAGATATTGTGCCTAAGACATTAATAATTTATTTTTCTTGTCACTTGTATCTTTGTTCAATTCCTTATTTGAAGAGTCTGAAGGATTTGACCTTAAATTCTCAATATTTAGATGACATGGAAAGTTTCAAAATGACATGTGATGCTGAATATGAATGTGATGAGAAGAATATGTAAGGAAATTAAAGACAATACGTTGTATCTAACGGGAACTATTCTTTGTAATTTATAGGAAACATATGAAAAGAGGTTTTAAATATGGGAGCGCCTTTAAGGGTTTTAACTTCATTTACATCAATAAATAAGGACCTGCTGCTTCATTACCATATTTAAAGAGACGAATAAATAGAAATGAAACATGATTGAGAAATAAAAAATCGTACCCAACACGTATGGAAACTATTGATTCTTTATTAGTCATCCATTCATCAAGTAAAAAACAGTGTTGTCTCCAGGTTCTCCAAAATTCGAACCTGTATAAACTTTAGACAATGGGTCGGGCCAATTGTCTTTTGATTTTTTTTTAAATAATTACATACATAATATTTTATTTTGTGTTTTTATTTATTTTTCTTTTTCTTTTTATCAAGTAACTTCAAATGACAATGAAGGCTACAGCAACGTGCATGCCACAAATCTAGGAAAGTGACACTTGGAGGGAGGTTTCTGAAATAATCCTTGCATATAACCTCCAACTGCTAAAAATAGATCCCTGAATCAAGGGATGCCCTTGCATGCTACCTTGGAAGAAGCAGTCCATGCATGCAAATCAGTTTTGCTCGGTCCCGGAGGAACCGGTCAACCAGAAGGCACATGCATCGATCAGCGTGCCTGGGATGAAAATATGCACATTTTCTGGGCTGAGCAAAGATGGTTATCCCAGAGGGATTGCACAGTTTCTTGGAGGAACATGTGACTATCTCCCAGGATTGCGCAATTTATGGGCTGAGTAGCTGCCTTGGGTCAGACCTTGAAATTTTCTAAAGGAAGCTTGTCTGATTGCATCTCACAATTTCTAAGATGAGCAGCTGTCCTGGGTCAGACCTCGCAATTTTCTCAAGGAAGCCTGTCTGACTGTATTGCACAATTTTTGAGCCTAGTAGGCTGCAGGGCTGGATTTGTACAATTTCTGCTAACTACTGGGGTAGCTGTCCCAGAGGGATTGTGCAATTTCTAGGAGCAGCAAGTGACTGCTGCCTAAAATTGCGCAATTTCTGGGCTGAGCAGCTATCCTTGAATGAATTGCGCAATTTTTTAGAGGAAGATTGTCAGGAAGAATTGTGCAATTCTCGAGCCTAGCTGGGTTTTCGCAATTTCTGGAGGGAAGGTTGGTTCCTCTCTAGAATTGTGTAATTCCCAAAGGGAGTTTCTCAACCAACAACTGACACTAAGTCCGGAAATCAAACTGTGAAGTGGGTGGAACAAACTTGCGTGCACAGGCTTACAATACTCTATGAAATAGTTGAAGCTGATGTGATTGACAATGCAAGACATGTTGATGAGGGTGGTCAGTAGGGAGGCTCCAAAACAAAGCTAAGGAGAAATTCTGGAGGGTGGTTGTAGCTACTATAACATCAGGATAAACCCCTCCATATCATGGAGAAAGGCACCACTAGATGTGAATAATTTAAACCAATCAGTATGTATTTTATGTGATGATATGGACCTTTTGCATGGAATATAAGTAAAGGAAGTTTCCACAAAAAAAATTTAAATAATGCAAAAAATTTAAAGTTAATTCAAATAATCCCAGAAGTGATCAATCTTGTCTTGATGTATAGTGTATTCTCCTTCTCCATAGCCTTGCTTTATAACTTTACATTAAGCTAAATCCCTATCGGTAATATAAAAAGGGATTGATAGACGAGATTAACTATCGCCTCATTTGAGATCAAGGGATAAGATAAAAATAGATTCACAAAGGTAATTAATTTACTTTTCCTAAGTCTAAATTAGGCTAAGTTACAATAGCAACTTGCTTACACTAGAGAAATTGTTTTAAGGAGATATTGGGTGACTTATACATTCCTAGACACTTAGGTCTATGCAGAAGTACTTGCCTAAGCTACAAACATCAACATGCCACTCAAGGGTATGACTCAAAAGTATATCAGACATCCATAATTAAGGGGCTTCCAAGGAATAAATCACGTAACAAAGAATCCCAAATGACATATTTTATATTTAAATTACTAGATATGGGATACAAGAAGATGGCCTATACATGATAGAATATACACAGAAGATCCTCCATTGGCACAATAGAAAAATAAACAAAAGAGACATAAAATCAAGTAAGAAACCTCACATAAAATGCTCTTCCAAATTTGATCACAAAAGAGAATGAAAGGATCCTTGAAGAATATTTTGACCCTAGACTATAGATCCCATAAACACCATTCCCAACCAAAAATTGATTGTGATTTAAAAGTTAGACCAAGGGGCAGATAATTCTTCATGGTGAAAACAGAAACCAAATTGAAGATGGATCTTGAGAAAGGAAAATAAAGTATATTGATTTTTAAATCCCACTCCTAGGTCCAGCACTAGATTAGCCAAGACTATCTTGACATGTAATGCAGGGAATTGAGCTTGCCCTAGAAAAAGAAAACTCATAAGAAGAAAGGCCATAGATGTTAAACCAGCAATTGTTCATATGCAAGAGGCAAAATGTTCTAGACATTCGATTAATGACACTTACATGTATTTTTGAACTTGTTTTCCTTCCTTTTCTACTTCAAAAGTCAATGGTCACTTTAATGATATGATCAGCATATGGAACATAAACTCAGTAAAACATAAAATGACTAAAATATAGATAGTTAGTTAAATCTAAACTTATCATATTTGAATTCAAATTCCATTGTTGTTAATGTATATGGTCAAATTACTGATAGCAGTAGACAAAATTTCTAGAATTCTCTATAATTATAGACTTCTTTAGCACACAATCATGTTGGTAGGAGATTTAGCCCCGCTTTGAAACACAATGGAAATAAAGGGGGTGTAACAAGGCAATGAAAAATATATGGAAATGTTTAAAAATTTTCCAGAATACCAGATTTTTGAACATAGAAACTAGAGAATACTGGGTGAAGCATCCACAATAGAGAAGCTTGACATATTTTTCTTTTTTTAGGACTTTGAAAGAAACAATATAATAATTGAATCAAGGTTACTCACCATTGGATCATCATACTAAATTCTATATCCATCCACTTGGGAAGGACGTGTATTTTAAACTTAACTGAAAGTGGGTTCATAATGTTTATACTTGGTAGCAAGATTGATCTAAGATGTGGACATTTAGCCTTCACATTTGTGAGGAAGCTTCGGTGGCATGCTTTTCAAAGCCGTTGACCTACAATGGAGGCTCTATATGTTCCTGTCACCAACAATTCCAATAGAATGGTGTGGAAAATGAGAGAAAATGCTAAACAATATAAGGTGCCTTAGGGAGAAAAGCCTCTGCAACTTGAATCAAAAGAAAATTTGGTAACATCTATGGTTTCTGAACCACTCTTAATGTAGAACATGCTTCATGCCACTATTGCATCACATAAAGTTTCTCACCCATAGCAATCGAATCACAAAAGGATGGCAAGGTTTGTAACATTATGTCATATGTAAACCAGACAAAGAAGCACTAGACTATTTATTTATATGGAGCACTTTGATGGGAAATCATGGAATGGAATGATGGAGGAATTATATATTGGCATGCAACTATTTTGGTCCATTTCAAAATTCAAGACTTTCAGTCTTGGGAAGACACGTACACCTTTGGGTTGAAAGGTAATTTACAAATTTCCATGGCTTGATCTACCAAATATTCTATTTATTTATACAAGTGTTAATAATTGTAGCTCAGACATGAACTTCTACACATGTTCATTGTGAACGTGTGAGAAGTAGTTCAAGATATTTTTGAAAATTAATTCTATGTTTGAAAACTTTATTCTATTTTGTAATTTAGTGTTAAAAAAAATGAAAGTCTTATGTTTAGCAATTAGGTCAAATTGTATCTCAGGCATTACTTGCACTAAGAGTAATCTTAAAAATAGATTCTCCCCTAAAACTATAAAACCATAGGAAGGTACATTCTTTCAACACACTTGAGCAATTGAGCAAGACACTGACTCCCTCATATTTACAACATTTTCAATATACCACAAAGATAATTTCATATTGTAGTGATTTTATTTGATGGTACTTATTAATCTCTCAGCAATAGGGAAAAAGAGAACAATGATCCAATTATGTCTGTCCCTACCTTGAAAAGTAAGTGCCCTTCTCCCACGGAAGGTTCTTTTTGATCAAAGCACTTATTATTTAGAAAATGAAATATGTCCAAGAAAAATGATTCAATATGGGGTTGATAAAGAAGATCGTGACTATAAATAAAGAGCATTGGTGTGGTCATATCCAGTTCAGGATTCTGTGGATGGGTATAATAAGGTGACACATTTCAATGAGGCGTTATTGACTACTCCTCACTATTTTCTTTCCAACCACCAGTAGGAAACGTTCAAGAACGATTAAATTAGGTGCCATCATTTCCCTTTTTGCACATGAATATAGCTAACTACATTATAAAAACATAGAAAAATGTTGAGGATCTTCATATTTAGTTATGAAAGGTAGGGTATGTGATATGATCTTCCAATTGCATTGAATCATTACTCTCCCTATAGCAAAACCACCAAACTATGAGCCCTACAAACCCATTACTACCTGGTACCATGTCAGACTTTTACAATATTGTTCATTGTTCTTACTATAGTTAAATATGCCCCTGGTTCTCCCCTGTTGATTTGATTGATATACATATGATTTGCACCAATTTTTTTATCAATGCTTGAAAAAATCATCTTTCATCTCTCGTCAAAAAATCCATCAATTTTCAGTTGTGTATGCTTTTGTTTGCAATTTCTATAACAGGAGCATTTTGATTCTAGTCCCTTTTCGTCTAGAGTCCTTGTTTATCCCCTATTTATAAATTTAGACATAAGTGAGGCCCTTTCGACCATTCACATAACACATGATGCTTGTTTTGTAACATTACTTTGTAATATACTACAACAGAACAAGAAATTAGCGCCAGATTTTAGTGCATTTCTTTCTCAATTGGGATGAGCAACTTGGTGCTAAATCTGGCTCTATTGTACAAATTTTAAAGCTTCCTTTTTTTGTGACAAATTTTTCATCCTTTTTTGCATCATATTTTGCACCAAGATTTTCATTTGGTTTTACAACAGGCTTTGCTTCTAGTTTTGTGCCATTCTTTGATTCTAGTTTTGTGTCATAATTTTCATCGAGTTTTACACCATATTTTGCATATGATTTAGTACATTTTTTGCATCTGCTCTGTGCTAGTTTTTGCATCTAGTCTTATGCAATTTTTTGCTTCTAATTTTGTACCTATTTTTACATATATTTTTGCAAAAGTTTTTGTGATTTTTTTTGCGCCATTTTTTGCATCTAATTTTACACCATATTTCGAATCTAATTTAGCGCCAAATTTTGCATCCATTTGTGTGCCATTTTTTTCATCCACTTTTACGTTTGATTTGTCTCCCTTTATTGCATCCTATTTTACACCATATTTTGCATCATTTGTTGCATCCAATTTAGCATCATTTTTAACACCATTTCTTGCATCCTTTTGAGCATCCAAATTCGCATGTAAATTTGCATCCTATGTTGAACCATGCACTCCATCCACCTATGTATCCCATTTTGTGTCTAATGTTACGTTTAATTTTGAGCCATTTTTTATCTACTTTTGCATTTGTTTTGGCACCAAGCTTTGCATCATTTTTTTGCACCTCAGTTTGCATCCAATGTTGCATCTCAATTTTCATCCAAACTTGTGCCATTTTTATGCCCATTTTTGCACCATTTTTTCTACTTTTGTGTCCAATTATGCACCATTTTTATGTCCAATTTTTCATCCTTTTTGGTGTCTAATTTTACATCATTTTTGACATCCAAATTTGCATCTTTTTTTCTACCACATTTTGTGTCCACATTTGCATCTCATTTTTCACCTAGGTTCGAGTTTGAATTTTCATATAATTATGCATCATTTTTGGCATCCAATATGGCATCCTTGGTTTCACCCTTTCTTATTCCCATTTTGCATCTTGTTTTGTGTCTTTTCTTACATCCTTTTTTGCGCCTAACTTTACATCCTAATTTTACACCATTCTGTGCATCCTCGTTTTGGTGTCCATTTTTGCATCCTTGTTTGCGCCCAATTTGGTATCCTTTTGTATGCCCTATTTTTTTCCCTTCTTTATGTCTAGTGTTGTACCCTTTTATAATTCTACTTTAAAACCCTTTTTGTGTCATTATTTGCATCTTGTTTTGATGGCTAGTTTAACATCCAATTCTACTCCCAATTTTGCATCCATGGTTACATCCACTTTTGTCTTCTTGTTTGGAGTGTACTTTTCTTTCCATTTATGACCCCCTTTATGGGTTCATTTTACTAATTTCAATTACATAGTGAAATACATTACAATTTCTAAATATCATTTATGAATATATCACAATTCAAATTGATAACTTAATGTTTCGAAACAAATTTAAGGGTAATTGACAACATTCATAAAAGAAATAGCAGTACCATCATATATAACAATTATCCATCAAACAATCATTGACAATTTTAAATATACATATATGACTACTAAATCAATACCTATAGCAGATATCATTATTCCGAGATAAATTCACAACATTACATCCAAAAATAATAATATCATCACACATAATGATTCTGTTGAAAATAGCAACAAGAAATGCTAAATATAGAAGTGCTATAAATAGCATTTCAGGATACATTCCAATTTTAGTTAGTCCTTGAACTAAAATTGATAATTAAAATTCTAATTTGATCTTAGCAGCTATTTGAAAAATAATTAATTAATTCATCCTGAGTTAATTAGTTGGAGAAAATCAAACATGAAGTCTATGTGGGGACATGCAACAGTTATCCCTTTGAATGAGGAAGTTATCCATCAGTTAAGGAGATAAGTTTGAGTTGTAATTTTGAGTTATAATTAGATAGCTCAGTTAACTGAGTTAAGTCCAGTTCGATTAGTTTCAACAGTTGGAGGAACTAGTTGTGAGTCCAGTTAGTTAATGCATGCATGCATGTAACTATTGCACCTCAGATAACTGAATATTCTCTCATAAATAACTCATGCATGTTAGTTCAGTCAGAGACACAGTTGAGATCAGATGAGAAGACAGTGTACTATCAGTTGCAGGAATATTCCGATGAGGATATTTCTAGCATGCAGAAGGAATTCATTCCTTGGTGGATTGCGCAGTTAGATCAGAGGTTAGAGAGAGTGTGTGAGGTAATTTTCACATAGGTGGCATCTTCTGGACCCCAAGAGAAATTGCGCAAGGAAATAGGAGGCTTGGAGGATTCGAGGAAGACATATTGTGTGTCTATTTAGACTATGAGTTGTGTTGAGGGATTGTACTGAGATCTGGATAGCTTTTGTGCTAAATCTTTGTGTAATCTCTGCTATTGTTTCCACTTGTTTGATATACGGTTGAGGAGTTTTGAGCTGATGCTTTGCCCAGGTTATTCTTCTGTGTTCATGTGTGATTGAATTCTCATTATCTGTTATATGTGCTCATAATTGATTGTGATCAAAATTGATTAAGCTTCCGCAAGTTTATTTGAAGAAGTAGATCTATTATATTGCTTTAGTACATTGCATTATCAGGTGATATACAGTGGGAAATTTCTACATGGTATCAGAGAAAAGGTGATCAAAGCGGAGAACAGTATAAAAGGAAGGGAGAAGTTCCAAGTTTGAAGCACTTGATTATAGAATTCGAAATTCTTATCACATCTCAAATTTCCCCAATGGCATTCAATGGTTTAAGACTTGAGTATGCCCTTGATGGCAGCTCGAATTATATTGCTTGGAAGGATCGCATGGAAGCGGTATTAGTGGACAATGGTCTAAAGGACTTCATTGATCAACAAGTCCCCAAGCTAGTAGCAGTTAATGCCCAAGAATTGGCAGAATGGAAGAAATGTGTGGCTAGAGCGAGGAGAATCCTTCTGGAGGGAGTTCGAGACCACATAGTCTCAAGTCTCCATGGGAAGGAGACATCATTTTCAATGTGGAAAACATTGAACAATCTATATCATAAAAACAATGATCAAAGGAAGTTGGCGTTGAAAGACAAGCTTCAGAAAATCAAGTGTGAAAAGGGCAACATGATCTCTACATATTTGAACAAGCTCACCACCTGCAGGGATGATCTTGCAAGTGTAGGGATCATGGTAGTTGATGACGACATGGTGAGTCTTGCTCTCCTCGGTCTTCCTAAGAAAGACTCGGTAAATGGAAGAGAGAAACTTCCAGATTGGGAAGGACTTTGGTTGGATATGATGCAGGAGGAGATAAGAAGAAGCACCAGAGATGGATCTTCATCAAAAAAAGATGTTGAAGAAAATCTCGCCTTAGCAAGTAAGGCGAGGAAAGGGAAAGGGAAGGTGTCCCATTTCAAATCCAGTTCTTCCCATGGTGGGAAGAAGTTTGACAAATCGAAAGTGTGATACTTTCATTGTCATGAGGTGGGCCATTGTGCTACGAATTGTCCACAGAAGAAATCCAGGAAGGGATCCTCGAAGGGATCAGACGGTGAGGCACTGGCCTCACAGTTCAAGTTGGATTTCTCTCTCATCGCATGCATGGTTTCATCCATGGTGGGATCTGTTTGGTACCAAGACAGTAGAGCCTCTTTCCACATGTCTGGCGATAAGAATATTTTTAGTACCCTAGAGGAGAAGAATCTCCAAATGCAGATCAAGATCGGTTTCAGGTGAAGGTACCGTGTTTCAGAGGGAGCATGGAGCTCCTCTCACCCTAACTAATGTAAAGTATGTACCGAGTCTGAAGAAGAATCTTGTGTTTGTTGCTATGCTAGAAGATAAAGGCTATGATGTAGTCTTTAGTAACAGAAAGGTTTTCCTGAGGCATATCGGTACTGGATAGACCAAGAGGATTGGGATTCAAGTTGAGAATCTCTACAAGCTAGAGGTAGACGAATATGTTGCATTGAGTTCCAAGGCAGAGATGGTGCAGAGCCAAGATGTTGGCAAGCTATGGCATAGAAGATTGGGCCACTTGCACCATGGGGCCTTGAAGATCATGCAACAGATTTCTGCTAGACTTCCCAAGGGAAAACTGGAGTAGATGGATACATGCAAAGGTTATACCTTGGATAAGTATGTGAAATCTTCCTTTCATGATCAAGACAGTAAAGCTGGAGAAATCCTGGAGCGAGTTCACACAAATGTTTGTGGACCATTCTCTATAGCCTCCACCACTAAACAAAGGTACTATGTTATTTTTATTGATGTTTTTTCTCATAGATGTTGGATCTACTTTATGCAAAAGAAGGATCATACCTTCTTGAGGTTTTGTGAGTTTAAAGCCTTGGCAGAGAAAGAATCTGGAAAGAAAATAAGTGCCTTGCATAGCGTCAATGGTGGAGAGTATATCTCCCAATAGTTTAAGGACTTCTACGCTACAGAAGGAATTAAACGGGTGTTGACAGCACCCCATAACCCACAGCAGAATGGGGTGGCCAAAAGGAAGAACATATTGATTGTGGGAGCAGCTCATGTGATGCTGCATGACCAAAGCCTACCACTTCATTTATGGGCTGAGGCATGCAATACAGCAGTATAATTGCAGAACAAAAGCATGCACCGTATACTGGGGATGAAGACACCAATGGAAGCCTATTTTGGGAAGTGACTAGATGTGAGTCACTTCAGGATCTTTGGATCATCGGTTTATTTCCATGTGACCAAAGATGCCCGGAAGAAGCTAGATCCAACCGCTGAGTTGGGGATACTTGTGGGGTACACTGATACACCCCATAACTATCAGGTGTTCCTACCTACTAGTCAAAGGATAGTGGTACGCAGAGATTTGAAGTTCGACGAGCAGAAAGCCATGAGAATATCACTTGAGAGGGAGCTCAAGTTGCATGCAAAGGAGGAACTTTTAGTTCCTAAGGATGAGGAGCCTCAGACTGATGCAGAGGATCCGGGAGTGGAGACATCCACTCATGCTGAGTCTTCCAGAGATGGGCGGAAACTCTCAAGGGAAACTAACAGGTTGATGTTGAATGTGCGAGAGAATGTGGGACAGCCATCTTCTCAGCGTAGACAGAGGAGATCACCTGAGTGGTACACTAGTTACATGACCTTGGTTGGGGAATGTGTAACGTCCAAACCTTCTTCATTCGAGGAGGCAATGCAGCAACCAGTCTAGGTTGATGCAATGGTAGAGGAGTACGACTCTATCATTCAGAAGAGTGTGTGGGATGTTGTCCCAAGACCTTAGGAAAAGTCAGTGGTGAGTTCCTGAAGGCTTTACATGGTAAAGCAGGTAGCTGACGGTAGTGTTGAGAAACATAAGGCAAGGTTTGTTGCCCATGGTTTCTCACAGGTTGAGGGTATTGACTACGATGAGACCTTTGCTCCTATAGCAAGGTACTCATCTACAAGATCGATGTTGGCACTATCAGCCCAGATGGGTTGGAAGATACATCAAATGGATGTAAAGACAACATTCCTCAATGGGAAGATTGAGAAAGAGGTGTACATTGAACAGCCGGAAGGTTTTGAGACCTTTGATCATGAGTTGCATGTGTGCCGACTCAAGAGGGCTTTGTATGGGTTGAAGCAAGCATCTTGTGCTTGGTACACCAGGATCAACAACTATTTCACCAGGTTGGGCTTCAGCAAGTGTGAAGCAGATGCGAACCTTTACCACATCATGGTAGAAGGTAAGCCATTGATCATTGTTCTTTATGTGGATGATCTAATATTGACAGGTGATGATCAGTTGATCAAGTCTTGCAAGGAGGATCTTGCAAGAGAGTTTGAGATGAAGGACATGGGTCTTATGCACTACTTTCTAGGCATGGAAGTGTGGCAGAAAGATGGGGAAGTATTTGTGTCTCAAGGCAAGTATGCCAATGAGATACTCAGGCGCTTTCACATGGAGAAGTGCAAGCCCATGCAGACTCCTCTAGCTGGGAACTGGACGAAGGAGGATGCTACTTCAGGTGAGGTTTTAGCTACTACTATTTATCAGCAACTTGTGGGTTCACTGATGTATCTAGTGAACACACAACTAGACTTATGATTTGCGGTGAACTAGCTGAGTCAAGCTATGGTTCGGCCTACCAAGCTGTTTTGGAAGGCAATGAATGTTATAGACATTTTTGTGCCTCGCAGCATGGAGCATGAAATGTCAATAATTACAGGGATCCTCAGTCCCTAAACATGTTGTTCTTACCCCTAGAAGAACAAGGTCAGCAAACCACAGCACTTCCCATCAGTTCTCCACCTGAAAACACTCAAAAACAGGCTATTTTTGGATCATGTCAGCTGCTCCACTGAGCAACTGCGCTGAATGTCAACTGCTCCTCCTTGTACCTGCGCTGAAAGTCAAATCCAATGAAGGCTACCTGCGCTGGGCGAGATTGGCCAAGTGGCACAGTCATTCTGCAAGGTGTCAATTGCCCAGGAAGCTTCCAAACTGACACTTGGTTCAAGGGATTCGCCCTGTGATGAGTAAGAGGTACTTGATCTCCATGTGTAAGCAAGGATCTCCAAGTGGACTCAAGAACTGAAGTTTAACTAAAGTGGGAGAGGACACTAGTCAGCTTTATGCCAGCCTCAAGCTGACTCATCCTTTCTCCAAATCTCCTATATATAGAGCTCTCTCATGAGGTCTAAGGAGGCTGGAATTTTGTGCAAAGCAAGGAAGTGCTGTTGGTTTACAGTTAGAGCTATTGGGTGATTGCTTTTATAGAGGTGAAGAGGAGATTTCTTGCTGCTGGGGAGGTGCTGCTGGATTGGAGCCATTGATGGTTGTAACCTTCTCAGAACCCTGTTACTTTTATCAATAAAGCTTTGAATGTTCTCCTATATACTTGTATTGCATTGATGTATTGTATTTACTTGTATATTTGATTCACTCTAATCTATGCATCAGTTATGAGTACATGTATCTTGTAGTTTTCTTCTCTCTGTTGTGCAGGATCTGTGTGTAGCTGGACCGACAAAGAGAGCAAGGAGCTGGGAACAAGAGACAAAGAGAGAGGATAAGGATCGACAAAAGCGAAAGACACCGGTTGGTTAATCTTTTCTTCCTTCTCTCTGTACTTTCATAAAAGAAAACATTAAAGCTTTACTTTCAGTTGTTGCTAAGGACTATCACCCTTAGAGTAGGGATAGGGTCATCCGAGTCGGATACTTTTCCCCACAACAAACTGGCGACTCCGCTGGGGAGCCTAGTATCTTGTTGGTGTTTGTAGTATCTTTGCTATTCATTTCCTGAAGAAAAGAGTACCAAATCGAAAAGCTTTTGACTATATCAAAAGCGAAGTAGAGGGGCTGCTACTCTTGCTCATTTTCTGAGCAGATTCATGATTTGAAGAGCTGATCTACAAAAGACTCTTGTACTCTTTGTGATAGCTTTTCATCCTCTTGATCATCCCTTAGCCTGTACTTGACCTATAGCTTTTTATTTCAGCAAAAACAGTGCATTTTTGAGCTTGTTATGACCCGGAATTCCTTGTAAACGCAACTCTCGTGTCTCAGTGCAGGCTGTCCACAGGCAGTCTGCATTTCAGCGCAGGTACTCCCTTCGGGAACTGCGCTGAGAATCAAACTGACAGACCAGAGCCTGCGCTGGTCCAGTTAGCCAGTGTCTTGCTGAGGTTTCCCTTAGTGTCTGAGCCCTGTTTTCACTGATTTTTGTTGATTGCTTGCTGGTCATTGTACTTGCTGTAAACCATTTTCCTTGACATTATTCCACCTCAGTTGTGTGATGAAACTGTGAGTGTTCTTTCAGTATTTCTTGCTTCAGTTACAGTTTCCCATTGTGAAAAGCGAACCAGTATAGCGGTGACCTCTTAGATCCTGAACTGTAAAAGTGTCTTTGTGATCTTAAGAGCTAGTTTTATTACTGTTCATGGTTGTTTGAGTTTGTTTGTTTTTCACTTTATGGTTTGAATTCATACATTTTTAGTGTTGAAACAAGTACCTGTAAGGCGTCTTTTGATCTTAGACAAAACTTGTTTGTTTACGCTTCAAATTGAATTCGAAAATTATACGACAGTTTCCTTTTGTCTACACCAACATTAAGGGAAAAGAAAAGAAATACATGCATCTTGCATTTGCATTTTTGATAAGTTTGCGTGTCTGATCTAGGAGAAAGTGCATTAGTTTGTGCTTTGTGCTCTGTGTGGAAAGATAGTGTTTTTCTCTCCCCTCAGTAGTTAGGATTTTCAAAGCTAAAAAGATTGTAAAATCTTGCTTATCATTTTAGCTGCATTTAGGAATTTGTACCAATACATCTCGTGGTGATCCTGAAAGACAAACTGATAAACAAGATCAACTTAAAATATATTGAATGAATCTAAAAACGCATTGCAACATAACGCTCACAATAGAGGTCTAGGTAGAGACGTGTTCCGGCGTCGTTAAACGTAGTGACTGTCGATCTCTACGAAGGTGGGTGATTCCTCCTGAGGGACGATAGCACTAATACGGACTTGTGCTCCCGCGTACCGTCGCGTATATTGGGAGACCCCTATAGGCATTTATCCTTTATCCTTAGGAAGCCGTGTCGGCCGCCCTACTGATCGCGATGCAGTGAACACAGCATTCACGAAGATCGACCACCCGTACCGTAAAACGTATTCTGTGGTTTCGCGAAAGGTTTGGCACACCCTCTGCCTAGATCTCCAGAGCAGTTTCTTTTGGCCTTTTTCAAACTCTATAACTGAAAAGGTCCAACCGAGCATTTGTCACTTCGGGCTCGTTAATACATCGAAGGTGACTAGAGTCATCTTTAGCTTTTTCTCGACTCTTAAAACATGAAAAAGCAAAGTTATGTCTAAAAGCGTCTAATAAAATTCATTCAATACGGAAACATAATTCCCCTTTTTGTATTTTAGTTGATCAAGTAATCCGCAACCGTGGAGGAAAGTCAATTAAAACTCCGTCGTTCGAGGAGACTCGCGAGTCAACCGTCTTTGTCTCCGGAATCGAGAATAGTACGGACGAAGCGAACTCGCTTGACCGGGTCAAAATCTCCCATTAAAGTTAGAACAACAGTTCCGACAACATCTGAGATTCTGGTCACTCCTAATATTTCTGGAATCCCTGCCTCTATTGAAGAAGTTCAACAGCAACAGAAGGACAGTTGTACTGATCCTAGTCTGAAGACAAGAACTTGCATAACTGAACCAGTTCCATCTGAAACCGGTCCACAGAGTCTTGTTGTTCAAACAACTGTCGCTGTCGAAGCAACCCCTTCTTCGGCACCAGAAATCTTTTACGGACCTGACGGTCTTCCTCTTCCTCCTGGTCTGATTGCAATAGAGGAAATCGTAGAGGATCAGCAAGCAAATACTCCAACTCATTTTGGAGTAGGCGCCACTCTTTTTCCTTCTGCATCAGAAGTTTGTCCATCGCCACAGGAAGTTCCTGTAGAATCGTTAGGCAGTTTATTGGATAGACTTAAAATGTCTGAGCAACCGTCAACATCTAGGACTGTGCCAAACGACACAGCGACAGCAGAAGCTCCTGCTGTCAATCCAACGATGTTTGCCGGCATACCAGCTGTCCCGACTAGCTCTCATCAGCTAGAAGGAGTCCACCCAGGGACTATTACGACAACTTGGTCTGTTCCAGTTTGTTCTTCTGGTATAATACCCGGTAATTCTTATGTTGAAACTAGACAAATTGATCCCTTTGGGAATCAGTTTGGACCATCCAGTCCTCAAAGGCAATCTATACCCTTGAGCTCCGGATTGTTACCGTATGGGGGGCAATATGCCCTTTCACTTCCTCTTCCGGGGGGATACCCATACGGCAGTTTTCAACCACATTCAGGTTTGACTGAAGTAACGACGAGTGGTTGGGTACCTATGTTACCCCAACAACCAAGAGTTGTATATTCCATGCAACAATGTGTACCTATGTCTAGTATCCCGACGACGCCAGCAATTGTAACCATGTCGCAAGTTCAATCGATGCCTGTTGTATGTCAACCCCAAGTTGTAATGCAACAGCCAATTGACCCTGCAACACAACCACAATCGCCAACTGCCGGGACGACACAGATACAAACGGGAACCATAACCCCGCATCTTGGTCCGTCGGTTAGTATCGCACAGCAAAACATGGCTTCACAACCATGGATGGTGCAATACCAACAACCTCAGTTTCAACAGGTGTACCAGGGATCTGAGCAACAGATCTTTGCGAATAGTGGGCAACCCTATATTCAGAACGGGTTAAATCAACCACTTTATAGTGGCCAAGCCCACCAGCCGTATCAGTCATATCAACATCAGTTGCATTATGCTGGTATGCAAAGGCCTACTGCTCAGGCGATTCCATCGTATCCTGGGTACGCCTCGCCAAACCTGAATCAGCAGTTGCCATTCATGGCGACCCTAGAATTACCAGATTTACATCGATTAACGAACGATCCAATCGCCTATGCCCATTGGTGGCCAGCGATTCCTCACAAACTTCCTTCGGACATTCCTAAATTCAATGGAAATCCTGGCGAAGACCCGTCGAATCATGTGATGACATTCCATCTGTGGTGTTCGTCGAATACCTTGAATGATGATTCGATAAGGCTTCGTCTTTTCCAGAGGACATTGACTGGTCCGGCGGCCAAATGGTATATTGAATTACCTAGAGCCTCTTTCGACAATTTTAGTTCCCTAGCCACGACTTTCTTAACACACTTTCAGTTACCTATAAGGTACGAAACTGGAACAGAGATCTTGACCAATTTCAAGCAGACAACGACCACACATATATCAGATCATATACATGAGTGGCGTCGTCGTCGCAGAATGGTAAAAACCTATGTTCCAGATCAGCTATTGGCTGAGTGGTTTATAAAGTCGCTTCTTCCTGCTATAACAGAAGATGTGGCCAAGGGAGGCGTCGTAACAGAGGAGCAGGTTATTGCTCGTGCTCAATATTTGGACTTAGTATATACTCAGTCGGGCACGCTCTATGATAAGATACCTGACGCCCCCAGACCGGAATTTTCAATCCCTCCTCCTCCCGGATCGAATAGTGACTCTCATGCCGGTGATGGTGTGATTGGAACTGCAAACGCTAAGTCGACAAAGGATTCAAATAAGAAAGCCCGTAAGACTTCGAATCAAAAAGCAAATCAAGAGATTCTTGCTTCGGAGGTGAATGTTGTATCTACGGATAAAGGCAAAAACTCCAATCAACCAGGAAGCAAGAAGAAACAAAACAAAGGGAAGAAGAAGAAACAGGGTGATTCATCCCCTCAAAAAACTTCTTCGAACCCTCCTGGGCAAGGGAAACAAAATTATCCATGTCATATATGCGATGAGGATCATTCGACAAACAACTGTCCGTTCAAAGCTGAGTTAAAGAGGTTCTTTAAAAGTTCCCAGACTTCAGCTGTGTTGACTGATCCATTTCCCACCCCAGGTCAAAATATGGTTGATAGTGGAAATGCTTCCCCGTCACAAGTGCTTATGTTGTCGGTTTCTAAGCAGAATGATGCTTTGATCTCGACCAGGAATAAAGATTATGGGAATCCGCCGGTGTCGAACGACAAAAGGAAAGATCAACCCAGCAGTTCGACAACAACTTCGGCAGAAGTTGTACCCCCCCTCACGCATGAATTAACAATAAAGCCACCTAAGGGAGTAGTACACAAGTCGACATTTAACCCTCGCGCCAGAGCGGCGCAACACTATAATATAGTGGAGGATTTGGCCCAATCGCCATCTGCTATGTCGACTCTTGAGGTACTGCAAAATTGTCCATCCCAAAAGCAGGCATTGTTATCAGCAATTGGTGGAGTGGATCCTAAAGATTCCAATCTTGTATCCTTTGATCACAAAGGATATGATCCTCAGTTACCAGCACAACTAGCTTTCCTTATTCAAGTGAAAGCACTCAACAAAACTGTTCACAGAACGATTATTGATGAGGGAGCATCGACATGTATCATGTCGATGAGTTGCTGGAAAACTCTTGGATCTCCAACCTTGTCGCGATCTTCGACGACATTGAAAGCATTTGACGGTAGGACGTACACTCCGTACGGTATCCTAAATAACTCTAAGGTTGAACTAGGAGGAAAAACAGTGGAAATTGATGTTGAAGTCATTGATGGCAATCTTGACTATACATCCTACTGGGAAGACCATGGATATATGCCATGGCAGCTGTAGTGTCGACATATTTTAGGAAGATCGCATTCCCGTTTGAAGGAGGGATTACGATCGTCGACCAACAGAATTTCCTCCCTAATGGTTCACAAGTTACTGGAAGCATTCCCATGATCCATGGGAGCGACCATTCAGTGCAAGATATCGGAGTAGGCTTGCTAAAAGATCCCACAATGATGGGAACTTTCGTGTTGCCACCTCCTTCCCATGTAGGGGATATCCCGTTTGTAGCAACATGCAACATGGTATCTTCTTCGAAGGTCGCAGGAGACAAAGTCGTCATGGATTATCAAGTGGTTTTGCCACCTAGCCCTATAGAAATATTGTAGCAATCAATGTTTCAGGCATGGGAGGCGAGCCCAAATCAACGCTCGTCAAGCGTTTGGGTAGATAGGTCTGGAGAATATGGTACCCCGTTAGATCCATGGTCAAAAGTTCATGGGACTGACGAAGGAATCTTACAATCAATGATGATTGAGGGGGCGCCATGGAATGATCACCACCATCGTTCCCTTCTTCCAGAGTGTGAAGAAGAAACTCAACACGACCTATATCACCCTTCAGTGTTTGAATTCCTAACAAATACTGTAAATACGGTGGATTCAGAGCGAAACCTATCCAATATTGAAGAGACCGTAGCCGTAAACATCTCGACAAAATCTGATGTTGTAGAGAATATTCATGTCGTCAAAAGTTGTTCCCCTTCAGAACTGGAAATATATGGTGCTCTCTTTCGCGAATTTAGAGATGTCTTTGCATGGTCATATGATGAAATGCCAGGCATTGACTCGAGCATAGTTGAACATGAGATTAAAATGTATCCTGATATCAAACCAGTAAGACAACGGCTTCGACAGGTTCATCCCAAGAAAGCCGCTGCCATTAAGGCAGAAGTAGAAAAACTTCTCCATGCTGGATTCATCTACCCGGTTCCTCTAACTGATTGGGTATCGAATATTGTCCCTGTTATGAAAAAACAAGGGACGATAAGAGTGTGCGTCGACTATAGGGATGTAAACCAAGCTTGTCCAAAGGACAACTACCCTACACCCTTCATCGACCAGATAATTGATGAATGCGCCGGATGTGAAATCTTTTCCTTTATGGATGGATTTTCCGGGTATAATCAAATAAATATCCGCCCACAGGACCAGTCTAAGACTGCATTTATTTGTCCGTGGGGCACATTCGCTTATCGAAAATTACCCTTTGGTTTAAAGAACGCAGGGGCGACGTTTCAGAGGGCAATGAATTATGCCTTCCATGACATCAAGAACATCGTTCAACCTTACCTCGACGATCTTCCGGCTCATTCGCGGAAGCGGACTGATCATCCGCGGCATTTGAGAGCAATATTTCTACGTTGCCGACACTACAAGATAAGACTCAATCCGCACAAGTGTGTGTTTTGCGTCGGTTCTGGTCGTTTACTTGGCTTTGTAGTCTCTAAGGATGGGATTTGTCTCGACCCCTGTAAGGTTCAGGCAATCATTAATTTGCCTCCACCTTCAAATTTGCTTCAGATTCAGAAACTCCAAGGGAAAGCAAACTTTCTGAGGAGGTTCATTCCAAATTACGCAGAACTTGCCAAAGGTTATACTCGTCTTTTGAAAAAGGATGTGCCTTTTGTCTGGGACCAGGTTGCGCAAGCTTCCTTTGACGCTCTGAAAGATTCTCTAGTAAGAGCATCATTAATGTACGCCCCGGACTATCAAAGAGATTTTAACCTGTATCTAGCTGCAGCAGATACGACCATTGCGATGGTCTTAGTGCAAGAAGTCGATGGAATTGAACATCCTATTTATTATTTAAGTAAAAACTTAAATGACACAGAAAGTAAATATTCCTATGTTGAAAAACTAGCGCTTGCTGCTGTTCAAGCGATTCAAAGGTTTCGACATTATGTCCTCTTTAGGAAAACTACCGTTCTGTCAGATTGCAACCCCATGACGTATATACTGTCGCGACAGTTGCTTGGGGGCAAATATTCAAAATGGATAGCAATCCTTCAAGAGTTTGATCTGGATTTTGTAAAATCCAAATCGAAGAAAGCTCTAGTTTTCGCGGAATTATTATGCGATCTCCCATCGTCGTCCAACGATGAAACATCAGAAGAGTCAATCGTGGATGAAAATTTGTTTCTGATATCAGTAAGCGATGAGTGGTATGGAGACATCATTGTTTATCTCCAAACCCAAAAATTTAGGCCTAATACCTCACACTCGGAACAGAAGCGTATACGATACCAATCTAAAAACTACATGATCGTCGGTGATACACTTTACCGTCGTGGTGTCGATACAGTTCTGAGAAGGTGCCTTACCCTTGAGGAGGCCGAGAAAGCCCTGAATGATTGTCATTCAGGCGCGTGCGGGGGGCATCAATCTGGATATGCAACAGCACAAAGAATCTTACGAGCAGGATATTTCTGGCCAACTATGTTTAAAGATTGCATAATAGCTGTCAGAAGTTGTCATGCGTGTCAGATCTTTGATAGCAAAACCAGGAGACCGCCCGCACCGTTGCAGCCTATAGTTGCTGTTGGGCCTTTCGCCAAGTGGGGCATCGATTTCATGCAATGTAACCCCACCTCGACCGGGGGGCATGGGTATATTATAGTCGCTGTTGACTATTTTACCAAATGGGCCGAGGCGATGCCTACATTGGATAACACTGGTGAAACAGCTGCCCTTTTCTTTTTTAATCATGTAGTCGCCAGGTTCGGCGTTCCGCAGGCTATAGTGACAGATCATGGATCGCATTTTCGCAATCACATGATGGTTGAATTAGCTGCCAAACTAGGGCTATCTCACGACAGCTCTACCCCATATTATCCACAAGCCAACGGACAAGTTGAGGCAATCAACAAGGTCCTAAAGCGTATGTTGCAAAGGATGATCGGGGTTCACAAAAGAAGATGGCACCTACTCCTGTACTCAGCATTGTGGGCTTACCGAACCTCGGTAAAAAACGCTACTGGGTTCACACCATTCCAATTGGTGTATGGCCTGGAGGCAGTCTTACCGATCCAGTGCGAAATTTCGTCTCTTAAACTCGCAATTGACCTCCTCCCCGGAACCTCAGAAGAAGAGGCTCGTTTCTTGGAATTAATCCAGTTGGATGAAAACCGTCGTGACGCCGCTTTGGCGAACGAAGCCCATAAGAAACGAGTCAAAGCACAGTTCGACAAGAATGTCAAACCTCGTATCTTCTCTGAGGGTGACTTGGTTTTACTTTACGACCAAGAATCCGACAAATTAGGAGCAGGAAAATTTAAGTCCTTATGGATGGGTCCTTATATTGTTAAAAGGGTGTTAGCAAAAGGAGCCTACGAGTTAATGGATTATGACGGGATACCACTGGCGCAACCCCGCAACGGGTTGTACCTCAAGCGTTACTATGCCTGAATAGTAACTTGAGTGCTTTTGTTGGATTTTGTTTTCGCTAAAGTGTTTGTTTCGGTTTAGTAATCCACCCTTCTTGTTTGTTGCAGATGTCGAATTTTTCTGAGACATATGTAGGATATGCCGACGGAGCGAGTCGTAGTACGCGGAATTTGTCCTCCGCAGCCTGGGCCATTTTTGATCCAAGCGGCGAGTTAGTGAGTTTCAGAGGGGTGTGTATTGGGCAGTCAACGAACAACATCGCTGAGTATAGTGCGTTGATTGAACTCCTCTCTGATACCATCGCTCATGGTATACGCCGACTAATTGTTAGGCTAGACTCACAGCTTGTGATACTACAACTCACTGGTATATATTCAGTCCGCAATCCAGCTATTTATCGAATGTTTCTAAGGGTTAAGATTTTGGAAAGAGAGTTTGATTCAATTCAATACCAACATATTTCCAGAAACTTGAACACATTAACAGATTCATTAGCAAACTATGTATTAGATAGACATTTACGACATATATAAAAAGAGATGCATCGGTGCTAATGCAAGTGGATCACAAATAAACCATAATAAACCCCGAAAATCAAAATATATAAAGTTGTTTATAGTTTGTACATGATGTGCTGTAATCAAAACAAAATTGGTCGTATGACCTAGAACTCAAAAAGATGCTAGGGGGCACCCTAGCCTAGTGGTGCTCATGAAAGTACGTCACGGTCTGTGCAATCATGCGCAAGAGACGAGTCCATCGTCTAGGCACGCCAATAGTGTGCCGCTGCAACTGTAAAGGTAACTCGTCAATCTGTACATCCGGAAGACCACGAGTAAGGCTCTCGACCTGCTCCTGCACAGCTGCAAGTATCTCAGTATCACCAAGGTCGCGAATGACAACTCGCCTAGCAGGCTCTGCTGCTGGGGCAGCAACTGGCGATCGTGGACGAGCTGCTGAACGAACAGGACCAACATCTGCATGCACCCAAGAGTTTTATCAGTTTTGCACAATAACATCATGAGTAAAAATAATAAACAGTAACATGGTCATAAATTTTACCAATAGCGCCCCATTGCTCGCCATCCGGTAGCACCAAGTCCGGATCACCTCGGTAGTCCATACCCACATATGGATACTCAGAAAACACCATCTCCTGACGCTCGAACCACCTAAAGAAGGCCTCAGTAAAAGTAATCTGAGGTTGACCAGCATGTCGGGACATGTGGTCAACCCACCTCTGCATGCGTGGCTCCGTCGGAGAAGGCAAGTCAAGTATGATGTACTGAGGCTGCATCAGTGGGATTTTCTCCAAGGCAAAGGCAGTCAGAATAGAACCAAACCCAAAGTTCTTCAGCTTCCCGTCCTTTACCTTGGTCAATTGACTTTTCATCTGAACAAGTACTACATTTGAAAAGAGAAAAGCTAGTAAAAGTAAAAAATCAAATTTGACCATGAATCGAGCAGTTTTACCACGGAATTTATGCTCGTTAAAAAATAGAAAAGTGTGAGCAAAAGTTTCCACCAGAGTTCAAGCTCATTAAAAAATGAACCTATCTCGGTAAATAACCATTGCGATCGTAAATTTATCAGCCTTAAAAACCTTGGTCGTGTTTTCATCCATCACCTCCACTGTCATTTGGCCGGTCGTTCACCCCCATATGTGTGTTTACCCATTTTGAGGAGCATCTGCGAAGAGTGATTTCATCTAGCCATCCTTGTGACACTACCGTGATTGGAATATTCCAACTTGTACCTGGAATCAGTTGCTATCCCTGTTTATCACTCGTTCCTCAAAAGATGAGTCTTCTTTGAGCTCTTTTCACTGACTCGTAAAATATGAAAAGTTTGCCGAGTTTTGGCCTTCCAGCTCGTTAAAGCGACCGGAAGAGCTATCCCTCCTCTAGATTTTAATCTTTTTGGACCTGAGGGATTATTGCACAAAAAGATCGAGCGCTTGTTTTGTTCGCCTCGTTAAAGCAATCGAAAATTCATCCCTTCTGTATTGTTTTATACTTTTTCGGACTTAAGGGATTAGATGACGAAAAAGGAATTTTGGAGTTGACTTTATGTACCTTTTCAGACTCTCTAAAAATGAAAAGGACCGAGTTTTCCTTGTCGTTAGACTCGTTAAAATGATTAAATAGCGACAAACTTGTCTTTAGACGAGAACGAGTTTCCCTATCGCTAAGCTCGTTAAATCATAGCGATGGGCTTGCCCGAAGGGCAGGTTATAGAACAAGCATATGTTATCCTCCTCAAGCTTGACAAAAATAAAGAGGTACTGGTCAGAAATGACTGGGGAAAAATTGGGAGAACATCAAAGCTTAATGGTAGCAAGTCACTCTTGAACATGACACTTTTCCTCCGTTCCACATCGGGTTGGGTTGTTTTCATTCACCGGTCTCATCACCATGGTCTTCGCCAAACCATCCACATTTGGGGTAATGCTACCGATCCATCGCATCAGTGTCGTTATATGTTCAAGAGGGGTCATTCTGAAAGTGTCAACCGTGTCCCATCCACTGCCATACATTATCCTTCATCCATTCATGATCGCCACCCTGAATCATATGTCACAGTTTGTTTTCACCTCCACTAAAATCATTAGCTCCGTTCCGTGTCATTGATGTGGGATTCATTAAGGCCCTCCTTTGACGGATCGCTTCTTGTCGACTTCAGCTCATTATCCAAGAAGTTGATCTAGGAACAACCCCATCAGTACTTTGAAGCTTGCATGCCTCAATGGCAAGTTTCTCACTTCCGGCGACGGGTATACATCAATGACCTTCGACCAGAAGATTTTGTGTGGCGTTCGACGCCAAGTCCTTTATTCACGCCACGTGAATTGTACTGCAGTACCTTGAGGGTCATTATCATTATCGGTGATTCCTCTCGCGCTTGTTAACGGTTTTCATTATTGGCCGGTAATCAAGCGAGGTCTTTCCATGTTCGACTTCAGCGAAATTCTCACATGGATCGACTTGTACTTAGAGTGAAGATCGAACGAGTTTGAAGACCCCGGATCTAGTTTCATCCATCCGGGCTGCGATACATATTCAGGAAATATAAAAGCATTTGTCATGTACATCATTGCAGCAGATGATCATCCTACTCAAAGGATGATAATTTCAGCAGAGAATTATCAGTCTACCATCAGACGATCGTTTGTTATATGTACCAAAATGTATTTATAAAGCTGAGCATGGGAATGCCCGCCTCAGCTAGATCATGAAAACAAGAATGAAAAATAATGTATTGTATTGTATTGTATTACAGGGCGCCTCCTCGGCACTGGAATGAACTTCGGACCCTCTAGATAAAGCATTTCACCCGATAAACGGCCTCATACTTTAGGGGGCAACTGTTATAGACATTTTTGTGCCTCGCAGCATGGAGCATGAAATGTCAATAATTACAGGGATCCTCAGTCCCTAAACATGTTGTTCTTACCCCTAGAAGAACAAGGTCAGCAAACCACAGCACTTCCCATCAGTTCTCCACCTGAAAACACTCAAAAACAGGCTATTTTTGGATCATGTCAGCTGCTCCACTGAGCAACTGCGCTGAATGTCAACTTCTCCTCCTTGTACCTGCGCTGAAAGTCAAATCCAATGAAGGCTACCTGCGCTGGGCAAGATTGGCCAAGTGGCACAGTCATTCTGCAAGGTGTCAATTGCCCAGGAAGCTTCCAAACTGACACTTGGTTCAAGGGATTCGCCCTGTGATGAGTAAGAGGTACTTGATCTCCATGTGTAAGCAAGGATCTCCAAGTGGACTCAAGAACTGAAGTTTAACTAAAGTGGGAGAGGACACTAGTCAGCTTTATGCCAGCCTCAAGCTGACTCATCCTTTCTCCAAATCTCCTATATATAGAGCTCTCTCATGAGGTCTAAGGAGGTTGGAATTTTGTGCAAAGCAAGGAAGTGCTGTTGGTTTACAGTTAGAGCTATTGGGTGATTGCTTTTATAGAGGTGAAGAGGAGATTTCTTGCTGCTGGGGAGGTGCTGCTGGATTGGAGCCATTGATGGTTGTAACCTTCTCAGAACCCTGTTACTTTTATCAATAAAGCTTTGAATGTTCTCCTATATACTTGTATTGCATTGATGTATTGTATTTACTTGTATATTTGATTCACTCTAATCCATGCATCAGTTATGAGTACATGTATCTTGTAGTTTTCTTCTCTCTGTTGTGCAGGATCTGTGTGTAGCTGGACCGGCAAAGAAAGCAAGGAGCTGGGAACAAGAGACAAAGAGAGAGGATAAGGATCGACAAAAGCGAAAGACACCGGTTGGTTAATCTTTTCTTCCTTCTCTCTGTACTTTCATAAAAGAAAACATTAAAGCTTTACTTTCAGTTGTTGCTAAGGACTGTCACCCTTAGAGTAGGGATAGGGTCATCCGAGTCGGATACTTTTCCCCACAACAGTGAAGCATGTGCTAGGATACCTCAGAGGCACATCTCAGTATGGATTGTGGTACAAATGGACAGAGGGAGTGAAGCTTCAGGGCTTCATAGATGCAAATTGGGCAAGGAGTCCATCAGACCAGAAGAGCACTTCTGGAGGAATCTTAAACCTTGGTTCAGCTACAGTTTCCTAGTACTGCAGGAAACAGAGGTCGGTTGCACTTAGCTCAGTAGAGGCTTAATACATGGCTGCCAGTCAGGCAACATGCGAGGCCATTTGGATGCGGAAGATTCTAGTGGGATTGTTTGGTCAGAGGATGGATCCAATAGTGATTTATTGCAATAATCAGAGTTGTATCAGACTCTCTGAGAATCCAGTATTTCATGACAGGTCCAAGAACATTAATATCCGGTATCATCATCTTCGATACTATGTGGTGAAGAGGATCATGTCGTTTCTGTATGTTTCGACCGAGGAACAGGATGCAGATATTTTGACTAAGGCATTGTAAAAATGCAAGTTTGAGTTCCACAGAGACAGGATTGGGATGATTGATAATCCCTTTCTTTTTGAGAGGGGGTGTTGAAAATAGCAACAAGAAATTCTAAATATATAAGTGCTAAAATTAGCAGTGTTATAAATAGCATTTTGGGATACATTCCAATTTTAGTTAGCCCCTGAACTAAAATTGAGAATTAAAATTCGAATTTGATCTTAGCAGTTGTTTGAAAAATAATTAGTTAATTCATCCTAAGTTAATTTGTTGGAGAAAATCAAACATGAAGTCTATGTGGGGACATGCAACAGTTATCCCTTTGATTGAGGAAGTTATCCATCAGTTAAGGAGATAAGGTTGAGTTGTAATTAGCTAGCTCAGTTAACTGAGTTAAGTCTAGTTAGATTAGTTCCAATAGTTGGAGGAACTAGTTGTGAGTCAAATTAGTTAATGCATGCATGCATGTAACTACTGCACTTCATATAACTAAATTTTCTCTCATAAATAGTTCATGCATGTCAATTCAGTCAGAAACCCAGTTGAGATTAGATGATGGGACAGTGTACTATCAGTTGTAGGAATATTCCCATGAGGATATTTCTTGTATGCAGAAGGAATTCATTCCTTGGTGGATTGCACAGTTAGATCAAAGGTTAGAGAGAGTGTGTGAGGTAATTTTCACACAGGTGGCAGCTTTTGGACCCCAAGAGAAACTACCCAAGGAAATAGGAGGCTTGGAGGATTAGAGGAAGACATATTGTGTGTCTATTCAGTCTGTGAGATGTGTTGAGGGATTGTACTGAGAGCTGGATAGCTTTTGTGCTAAAGCTTTGTGTAATCTCTGCTATTGTTTCAAATTGTTTGATATACAGTTGAGGGGTTTTGAGCTGATGCTTTCTCCAGGTTAATCTTCTGTGTTCATGTGTGATTGACTTCTCATTCTCTGTTATATGTGTTCTTAATTGATCGTGCTCAAAATTGATTAAGCTTCCACAAGTTTATTTGTAGAAGTAAATCTAGTATATTGCTTTAGTACATTGCATTATCAAGTGATCTACAATGGGAAATTTCTACACATTCTCCATCAAAAAGCATTGACTATTTTCAACACATATATAAAGTAACAAGATAATACTAATAATATCCTCATCAAATTTAATGAAATCAACTAAGATTCAAATGTGTGATTATCATATCAAAATATTTCGTGAATATCATTATTCTAATGTAAATTCACAACATCCATCCAAAGATAGTAATATCACCATACATAATAATTGTCCATCAAAATAATGTTGATAATTTTCAGTATATACATAAAATAACAAGATAATAATGATAATATCATCATCATATTTAATCAAATCAACTAAGATTCAATGTATGATTACCAAATCAAAACATTTCATAGATATCATTATTCTAAAATAAATTCACAACATCCATAAAAAATAGGAATCTCATCATACACAATGATTCTTCATTAAAAAAATGTAAAAAAATTTCAACATATTCATAAGGTAACAAGATAGTACTGATAGTATCATCATCATTATTTGAATCAACTAAAATACAAATGTGTGATTACCATATTAAGACATCCCAACTAAATATAGAAAATAACGCATGGCTAGCTAGCACCACGAAAATCATAGTCAAGATCATCCTCATGATCATTTCCATGATCATCATCCTGACCATCCTGAAAATCTCATCCACATCATCATCACCAACGCCATCGCCGTCCTCATCACCATCGTCTCCAATATCTGATGTAAGCTCAACATAGTCTATATCATCATCTTAAAGGTCATTATTTGTAGCATTCTAGAAAAAACATCAATATTACATGTTTGTACTAATTCCATAGCATAGTGCATATTTTTGTTACAATACTAACCATATAATGAGGTAGGACATTGCTATGGGGTAAAATGCATGGTGTATGGAGAATGAAAACTACCCTCAAAGGCCTTCCTGGGACCTTCGACAGACTGTAAGATTATCTACAGAAGCTACCAAGTTATACACATGTCCATTTATCAAATATCAATTAACAAAGTATGGAAAGAGGATTACCTCAAGTCTCCTTATAGATTTGTTTGAAGATCTCAATGCAGCCAAGAAGAACTCCTTCAAAGCCAGCTCCAAATCAATTCCTGCACAAAGGAAAGGCAAACACAATCACAGCATACAATCTTGAAAACTAATATAAGAATGCACAATGAACATCTATTTTCATACAACTAAACCACTCATCTAAACAAAGTATCGAATGAACAATTTAATGAACAAAGGTTACCGACACCATGGAGTAGGGAACACAACTGCAGTTCTGTATTAATAATGGAAGAGTGACTACAACCATCCATTGTATCAATCTTCCCTTGCCCCTTCTTCTCTCTCTCTCTCTTTCAGCGCACTTCTTCAAGTATATGATAGTTCACAACAACTTAGTAGGCTATCCTTTCAAATGCTCCGACCCCTTTCACAATGGCCCTCTCACTGCTTATGTAGCAATTGAGTTAGGGTTTCTAAGCTCTTCATAGAGTTCATTAAGGCAAAAGCAATGAACCTGCCCTATTTTCCAAATCTTTCCCATTTGCCTTCTTTTTCAGATTGGAATTTCCCCAAATAGTTTGATTTTTGGGAATTTCCTTTCTTTTCTTGAGAAAATTTAGGGATAAATATCTAGATATTTGTGAGCAGATTCGTTGGTTTGACCCATTGAACTTCCCTTAGTTTCACTAACGTTGCCCCTGGTCTAACAACTTGAGTTAGTAGGGTCACTAACACACCCTTAGGCTTGGTAACAAGCTTTATAAAGCAGGTTTACAGTGTGCAACCAACGTTAGTGTGGAGTCAAGGCCTGCAATTGTGGTCTTTGCTTCAGTCATGCTGTCTTTCACCTCTAAGTTGATGAGGAGGTCATTTTGTTGTATAAAAGATGCCCCCTAAAGTATGAGATCAGAGGCAAAGACGATGGCCTAAATACTTTACTAAAACTATAATTTTCTGTCAAAATTTGTAGAGAGAGAGAAGCTTCGGGCGGTAAGGAAAACCTGATACACACACACACACACACACACACACACACACACACACACACATATATATATATGTATATATAACTGCTAAAATCATGTCCTGAGTCAGGTATTCCCATGCTCAATAGCTATGTCAGAATAATCTTCTCTGAAGAGATATAACAAGGCTGGCTGCCGATAAGCACAAAGTTGATCCAGTGTCATAATAGAATCATCCTGAAACAGTTGTCTTCAAAAAACAATATCCGCAGCTTGGGAGATGAAACAAGGCTGAATGATGCAAGCCTCTACTCAAGATCTTCATTTCTGCTTCACCGAACAACATAGATCAATACATGTGAAAAATATGTGTTGATTTCGAACATGCACAAAATCATCTGATTACCAGTCAATAATGGAGACCATTAGCAGATGCGAGGAAGGCCACCGATAATGGTGATGGTCTCCAAGATGCACAGTACAAACTAGTGAGTGTGAAATATTTCTTTGTCGTCGAACACCCGTAGAATCGCTTAACCAGGAGTCAATAATGAGAACCCCTGATCAAACACAAGGTAACCTACCACTAATGTCTGCAAGTACCAAGGCACTGAATGTGTTTCTGGGTTATATTCCTAGATAGAGTGTTGAAGTCGATAGAAAGAAACCTATCAAAAGGTAGGAAATAATGTGTCCTACATCAGTTGACACAAAATGGGACAAGAATGATTTTGTTTTTTGAGGAATCTTTTGAGCATTTGGGTCTAAACAACGGAGGGCATGATGAAAGGATATGTTTGATCGGTTGATGGAGGAAACAAATGGGTAACCCTTGAACAATCGAATGCACGACAACGGTTTTAACCAAACAGCACTTGACTCATGAACACTACAGAGTGTTAGGATACAAAGACACAATTACATCAGGGTATATAGGCTAAAACTCATAGAATGGTAGGGTTCATATTGAGAGGCCATCAAAAGGAAGGTTTTTCTAAGGGAGTGCCATGTTCAAGGGAACGACTGCTGCCAAACCACGCTTTCAAATACGGAATACAGTTGTATTGTCCACTTTCCCCGTCTGATTAATTTTATGAGTCCAGACGGGTAAACTCATCAGTCTTTTCATGTTTAAAGAGTCTAAAAAGGACCGCAAAAAGAGCGACTCTTTGCCCTATCTGATTAGTTTAATGAGTCCAGACAGGCAAACTCGTCAATTTTTTCATGTTTTAAGAGTCTGAAAAGTACCGTAAAAAGAACGACTCTATATCTTGTCTGTGTAATTTAAAGAGTCCAGACTAGACAACTCAGTGGTCTTTCCATATTTAGAGAGTCTGAAAAGATCGTAAAGAGAGACTCTGTGGTGGTCCCTTTGTCATAGTTGCTAACCGGGTGTGACAAAAGGTTAATAGTATACCCGGATCGGTTAGTTTTCTGTTAGTTAATCTATCGAACTCGGATAAAGAGAAACCTACTTTCAACAGATGTCGACCTCATTTTGTTATGAGTACGAAGCGAAGAACTAAACTCATTTTTCGTCATGAATTTTTAATGAGTCACGCGACGACAAACTCAATACCTTCATCAAAATTTTTAATGGGTCAGATGAAGAAAACTCAAGGTATCTTTTTCAGTTTAGTGAGCAAGGAAAAGAGGGAAAAGAACAGCTCATCCCTTCTTCATAGTTTTACGAGCTCAAATGAGGGGAAAAACTCGGGGATTTTCGATTTAAGAGTGAGAAATGGTCCCAAAAAAGAAAGTGCTCTTGCTGCTGCCGTATATTTTTAATGAGCCCAGTAACAAAAACTCGGGAATTTTCAGTTTAACGAGTGAGAAAAGTATATAAAATAATGATCGGGTTATTTTTATCAATTTTAACGAGCCTAAAGCCAAAGCTCGGGATTTTTTCAGTTTAAAGAGCGAGAAAAAAGCGTCTAAAAGGAATGCTCCCTTGGTCTTTTTCAATTTAATGAGCTAGAAAAAGATCAAAAATAGTTGCTCAGAGCATCGTTGTATAGATTTAACGAGCACAATGATGAAAACTCGAAGATGTTTCTTATTTTTTAAAGAGCAATAAAATATCACGAAAAGTGCTCTAACCATTGTCGCAAATATTTAACAAGCTTAACGATGAAAACTCGAAGATGTTTATATTTTTTAAATAGCAATAAAATATCTCTAAAAGTGCTATAATCTTTGTTGTAGTAGTTTAACGAGCCCAAAGAAGGAGTCTAGAGGTTTTTTGGATTAACAAGCAAGAAAAATACCATAAAACGAATGCTCGTTCTTCATTGATCTCATGCTTGACAATAGAAGGGTCTATGCCATGCATTTCCTTATAAGACCAAGGGAAAACATCGTGGAAGTCCTTAAAAGGGCAGGTGAAGCTCACAATTTCCTCAGGATTGCGATTGGCTCCAATCTGAATGTTTTCCACGATGCCTGTCATGACAGAAATATCGATGAGCAATGTTTTTGAAATATCATCCATGTTCCCTTCCGCATCCAAAGTTTGGATGGTCGTATAGGGTGAGGAAACGATTTTTGGTATGTTAGGGGACAATATTTGAAGAGGCATCATGTCTGAATCAGATATCGAAACACGATGGTGCGAATTTTCCCAAGGTCACTCTTCTAAACTCATGATCTCTCTAATAACTTCTTCCATAGGTAGGACTTGATTGAGTGGATCGAAAGAAGGAGTGGTTATGGGAAGGGCAGTGGTACCGTAGGCCGAAACCAAAGTGACCAGAGATTCAGATGCAAATTGAATAGCTTGGTAGGCCGATTCAGCTGGTGACAACGGCATTTTGTCTTCGTATGGGTCAAGGTCTAAAGGAGCCAGTAGGATCCATGGATCGGTCTGTTCATGAGGAATAGATGAAAGCATATTGATAGTTTGTGAAACCTTCAGTGGCTGAAGAGGGAAACAACCCATGAGGGAAGAAGCCTTCAATAGATCGGCACCAATACTGACCTAAGAGTCAGGCACACCACCTACTAGGGGTACGGAGCTGCTTGGTAATGGGGAATAAACAGGGGTGCAGAAAGAAAATTGATCTACTGTAACTACCTTTCCATCCAATGGGAATTGGATGATGTGAAAGACAGTAGATACTATGGCCATCACGGCGTATGTCCATCTGCAACCTAGCAAGAGATTATAGTCAAGTTTTTGGTCTACGACTTCTATGTGCACCATTACCGTTTTCCCATATAGAGTAATGGGGAAACTGGCTAGGTATCCTTTTGGGATAAAGGTGTGGTCGTCGAAAGCTTTCAGAGAGTTCAACGGTGGGGATAGGGTTGGAGAACCCAGGGTGAGCCAACATGAAGCCGACATGACGCAGGTAGAAGCACCTTCGTCGATGACAGTTCTGTGTATACCTTTACCTTTCGAAGTGATATGCACCTGGAATGCAAGCTGGTGAGAAAGGGAAGGTTTACACTTTTCCATGTTGAAAATAGCAAGCATGGAATCCATTGGGTCAATACCTCCAATAGTCAAAAGCAAAGCTTTCCGTTGCATTGGGCATGTTTGTAATACTTCGAGCGCCGACATAGCCGACGACACTTGCGCCAAATCCTCTATGATGTTGTAGTGTTGGGTGGCATGTGCAGATGTATTGATGGTTGTGCATCGAAGTGCCCCTTTTAGGGGTCGAATTACAAGGTCCTCAACTGGCCTTTCGATATGCAAATCATTAGGCGGCGGTGGGTTTTGACCTGAGGATGGTTCTGCTACCAGAGCGATAGGAGCTCCATAAGATTTGGCTCTTGTGGCGAGTTCTACCATTTCAAATGTGTAAACAGCAGAAGATCCTTCACCAGCCGAAGGATGTTGCAAACCATCGTTGCCCCCTTGCAGGGGTTGTAGTTGGTTTGCAATAATATTTTGCTGTTGTTGATTGGGAAAAGGATTTCTAAGGACAGCGAGGGCCTTACCAAAATCCCTCTTAGCAAGGTATTCTGTGAATTCTTGAAGCCGCTGACATTGCCAAGTCATGTGGTCTTCAGCACAAAGTTTGCATGGATATTGTTGGGTGAAAATATGTTCGTTTAATTCTGTTGTAGTACTTGCCCAACTATTTAATTTGTCAATCCGAGGTTCGTATACTTACGAGACACATGCACTATATATGCAGGACTGAAGTGGAACTAATCTAATCTAATCTAATCTAAATTACTGAAATCAAATTAATCTAGAAAAGCATTGAAACACTAACTAGGAAAGCAGGAAATTGGAAAAGCAATACAACATGTGAAGAATTGAATGACAAACAACATATGTGAGCTCACAACAATAAAACTATCTCAAATTATATTACAAGAATCAAATTACAAATCATGAAAGCATAACAATAAAAGATGAAAAACTAAGAATTCCTTTCCATTATTCATTCTTATTAAAATGAAGAGAGAGCACTCTCTTATATACATGAGGAAGATAACCGTCTCATAATTACAAATCCAATATTCTCTCAAGCATTCTCAACTAATTTCCCATTATTACAAGATATGATCCCACAAATCTCTCAAGAATTTTTAACTACTTTCCCATTATTACAAAATATGATCCCTTTGAATCCTCCATAAACCTCTCACATATCTTGGATAAGATATGCCAACCAAATCCTCCATGATTTTATCCTTAGGAATAGGCTTGCATAATTATCTCCTTAATATGGTGGAGGAGATATTAATTCTTCACATATTTCCTACACATCACAAAACTCACATATTCTTGAGATATATATAAAAATATGTATATTTTCTAATATTTAATCATAAATTCACTTGTAATACAAAAATGAATAAAATGGAAAATAAGAAGGTGAAACCCAAATGTATTTATGAAAATGATATGATAAAAGGTTAATGGGATGATGAAATGTAAGGAATAGTGAAGAAAACGGTGGATGAAAATATGAAATTTCTGAGTCCCAACAGATATCTAGTGGTTTTATCCTTTTCCTCATCAGTAGGTGCAGTGGCCTTTTGTTTTGGGTTGGGCTGTTTTGGTGACTACTCTTCAGAAGGAGTGGTCTTTTTCTTGTTCTTCTTGTTCTTGCCACTGGAATTTTGTATATACTGCACAGAGTTTATAGCAGTGGCAGGAAGAGCAGTCATATTGGTAGAGGGGTCCACTGCCAGCTTGGCAATGGAACCACTGAGTTGTTTTATAGTGGCCCTAGAGGTTGCGCTAACAATCCCGTCTGCGTGCACTCCAAGGTGCTGAGTGGTGGAAGCATTGTGGTTACCAGGAGCATTGGGGATTATTTCATAAAGAGTGCCAGACTGTGAATATATCAAATCTAAGTGTTGGGCATAATGTATGGATTGGTCTTCTGTGACCGCACCACCTAGAGCGACATCTCTAGCGATTTGTGGGAGTAAGGACTTACAGAACCAGTCCGTTAAGAGAAAGTCTGGGATGGGAGCTTTGACTAACCTCCACCTACATCTCCATTCATGAATATGATCGGAGATGTGGGTGGCGGTATCTTGACGAAATGAAGTGAGGAGCTCTATCCCAGTCTCATATTGGATAGGTAACTGGAAGTGCCTTAGGAATTCCATAGCTAAAGTGTCAAAGGTGTTTACTGACACGTGTGGTAACTCAATATACCATTTCGTTGCATTGCCAGTGAGGGTGCAGGGAAAAAGACGTAACCGGACACTATCATCCACCATATATTTTGAAACACACCAGAGATGGTAGATGGTGATATGGGTGGTTGGATCCTCCCCTTGTTTTCCATCGAACTTTGGGATGTCCGTTGGTATCTTATGCGGGATCGGCGGACATTGTAAGTTGTGATAGATGGGGTGATTTGTTAGCTTGTATAAGTCAGGTATATCCAACGTTGCCAAGAAAGGTGGAGAGTTAGGTGCCCCCGACTCGGATCATGGTGATGAAGGATGACTTGAGGAGCTTTGCGCTCTACCCATCGTTTGGTTCCCCATAGTGTACATGGGTTGCGTGGTGTAGCAGTTGCTTTGTGGTATGGTGTTGTAGAGTGGATTTCCATGAGGATCTTGACACTAGGGTATGGAATTGCCCCCAGTATAAGCATTTCCCCCTTGACTCATTTGAGTATGTGAGTAGGGTGCCCCCATGGACTGGTTGGGAACCCCTTATGGATTCCCGCCTGACACAGAACTGACCATTTGGCCTTGATTGCCAGAGGGAACACTCATGTCAATTAGCAATTGACCATGCATGCTTGAGAATGGAGGGGGAACTATTACGTTCCCTACCAGCATGTGCATATTGGGAACCCCCCCAGGTATATGAATCTTGGGATTTGAACTGTACATTGGTGGCCAACCATGTTGTTGGTAAACAAGAACCGCACACATAGTGCCGCATTGAGTGTTATAAGGAGCACTATATTTGGCACTTGTCGAAGGTATGCAGTGTGGCACCATAGGGGTGGAACCTGGCATCTGCTGGGTTCCACTCATAGAGGGTGTCATGTGAGTGGTTGTACCTGGGACAAATGGAATAGTGGGATTCCACATTACCGGTGTTGTGATGACTGTCGACTGGGGGAGTGGTAAAGGACCAAAAGTGTCCCTAAAGTTCCACAACCCATTAGGCATCAACTGGATAGATGGGAATGTTCACCTACTGAAGCAGGAAGTACAGGTACCACGGGAGCCAAGATAGGTTCCAACGGATTCGTGAGCGGAGTTTTAAAGGGGGGAAGAAATCCTCTGGCAAACTTGAATCGTCGGTTCTCCAAACCGATCCCGTGTGATATCTAGGAGACTGATCCCTCGAACATGAGGAATCCAGTTTAGTGGAATTCAGCGGATCTTCCACAATGAGTGGAGGAAGTCCTAACAATCGTCTAGAGTGACGACGAGGGCTGGATGTAGCCACGGTGACCATTAATTTAACCAATAAATTTTTATCATGATATTATTTAAAGTCTCAAATGATAGCACTCAGGTACCTAAAAATATAAAAAAATACACTAAATATATCAATCAGCAAATAGAGGGAACTTACCTCGTCTGATAAGCACCAATCACTAGAGATGAAACCCAGTATCTCAATGAATAACAGAGAAGGATGACCAAATGTACGGTTACAGTTACTCTAGAGCTTCACTCAAACCTCAGATTGAGGGGCCAAGTACTCTCATGAAGACGAGCACCCTCCCAAAAACTGAAGACAGAGTAGATCCGTCCGTGTTAGGTACCAGGACAGCCCGTCCTAGTCACCTTGTGTAAGTACCTAGAAGTTTGGCCACTAGAGATACCTCAAATCACAGACATCACTGGGGGGGACATAGTCGTAGACAGCACGTTGTGTGGGCAAGATACCTGAGTCCCCGAATCAGTTCCAAAATCCCCGAAGGGACCCCCAATACACAGAATGCCCAAAGGATTTGTAAGAGAAGGCGGGCTACCTTCAATTACAATCTGATGTTGTCTTGTATTTCTCTCCATTGTTAGTGGAGTGGTCCCAGTAATATGAGTGCAGAAGGAATTTTTTGCTCGTTAACGACACTAGTTTTGGTTTTCAACCTTAGGCAGTTCACTCACTTGTTTATCTCAAGATCCTAGCCTAGCTAATGTTGGTTTGCTCAAAAAAGTAACTGATTAATTTTAATGTAAATTTTATGTGTACTTGATTATTGTCTTCGGTAGGGGTTTTGACGTATGAAATATGATGAGACTCTTGAATCAATAAATCATGCAAAAACAATGCTTTGAAAAGAAAAAAAATTCAATTTAATGCATACAAGTTGTATTCTACATATTCATCTTTTTCACATATTCATAGATTCATCTATGCATCTATAGTCTTTCGACACATGCATAATCAAAAGATTCTTTTCCAATATTTCCTAACAACTACTAAAAACCAAAATGAAGTAACTCAAAACTATTTAAACAGAAGGATGAACACAAATTATCAGTCTTTCTTTCAGAAAAGATGTTTTTTAAGAGAGAAAAACGAAAACTTTTTCCTAAAAATAAATTTCTAGGACACCAATTTTGCTGACATAATACAGTTACAGAACTTATTTCAGCCCATGAGAAGATTTCCCATCCCTTTTGGTCCACAGATACTACTGGAAATCAAGGCAAAGGGAGACTAACGCTCTGTAATAGTGGCTACAGAGAGTTAGTAGGGTCACTAACACTCCCTTTACACAGGCACAGTGCTTTATAAAGCTCTTTGTAGCCTGGTAACCTACGTTAGTGTGGGAAATATTTCACAAAAAGGGTTTCCAAGATCAGTTTTTGAGATGAATGCATATTAGTAGGATGCAGCAAGATATTTGGTGGATCAAAAAAGGGATTGCTGAAGAATAGGGAGTTCTTGGAAGGAAGAGAGAACAGAGAAGAGTTTGGGTAAACCGGGAACTAGATGTATAGTCCCCAGCGGAGTTGCCAATTCTGCTATGCGGTAAAATGCACTGTCTATGGAGAATGAAAACTACCCTCAAAGGCCTTCCTGAGACCTTCGATAGACTGTAAGATTATCTGCAGAAGCTACCAAGTTATACACATGTTCATTTATCAAATATCAGTTAACAAAGTATGGAAAGAGGATTACCTCAAGTCTCCTTCTAGATTTGTTTGAAGATCTCAATGCAGCCAAGAAGAACTCCTTCAAAGTCGGCTCCAAACCAATTCCTGCACAAAGGAAAGGCAAACACAATCACAACATACAATCTTGAAAACTAATATAAGAATGCACAATGAACATCTATTTGCATGCAACTAAACCACTCATCTAAACAAGTATCGAATGAACAATTTAATGAACAAAGGTTACCAACACCATGGAGTAGGGAACACAACTGCAGTTCTATATTAATAACGGAAGAGTGATTACAACCATCTGTTGTATCAGTCTTCCCTTGCCCCTTCTTCCTCTCTCTCTCTCTCTCTTTCAGCTCACTTCTTCAAGTATATGACAGTTCACAACAACTTAATAGGCTATCCTTTCAAATGCTCCGACCCCTTTCACAATGGCCCTCTCACTTCTTATGTAGCAACCGAGTTAGGGTTTCCAAGCTCTTCATAGAATTCATTAGGGAAAAAGCAATGACCTGCCTTGTTTTCCAACTCTTTCCCATTTGCCTTCTTTTTCAGATTGGAATTTCCCCAAATAGTTTGATTTTTGGGAATTTCCTTGCTTTTCTTGAGCAAATTTAGGGATAAATATCTAGATATTTGTGAGCAGATTCGTTGTTTTGACCCATTGAACATCCCTTAGTTTCACTAACGTTGCCCTGGTCTAACAACTTGAGTTAGCAGGGTCACTAACGTACCCTTAGGTTTGGTAACAAGCTTTATAAAGCAGGTTTACAGTGTGCAACCAGTGTTAGTGTGGAGTCAAGGCCTGCAATTGTGGTCTTTGCTTCAGTCATGCTGTCTTTCACCTCTTAGTTGATTAGGAGGTCGTTTTGTTGTATAACAGACATAATAAAATTTAATAGTACTAAAAAATAAAATGAAAATATGGCTTAAGAAATATTGGAAATCCAACTAAGCTTACACTTGCAATTCATGTTAAGTAGTAGAAACATTTTTTAATGCATATGAAGTAGGTACCCAATTGTACTTCATATTCTATTGTGAATGTTTCTTATGATGTCCATGCACAATTGGTAAATTAAGAGTTACTGGAAGCTTCAGTACAAATTACAATTGTAATTTGTATTAGAAATAGAAAAAAAATTAACAAAAAAATAATGTCACGTGAAATTTTTTTTTAATGAAAAATAAGTTGCATACAATACACTACAAGAAAAAAGGAAATTGATGAGGGTCGAAAAATATCACCATAAGCTCATTGGTGATGGTCAAAAGAGTCTTTGTCACCAAAATTTGAATGTCGCTAAAAATATAAGTGTTGTGGTGACATTCAAGGTTCATCACCAACAATGATTTTTAATTACGAACAGTGACCGCCACCATTTCATATGAGAAATGATGACAAACCTTAGCCTCCATCACCATTTAATATGAGAAATGGTGATGGAACTTAGCCTTCATCACCAAAAATGCATAGGATAGGCATGCCAAGAAGCAACCTTCATTGTGACTTACCTCCTCATTTCACAAAAGAGTGTTGTTGAAACTCCAAATTTCATTCCATGCAAGTGCACCGTAGAAACACTAAATTTGGTGTTGATGTTAGGTTGTGCCAAAAATGAAAAGTTGTGACCAACCCTATGCCTATCTATTATTCTACCCACCATGTTTCCTATTCATCCCTTGTGCGTTACACCCTTGTTTCATGTGGGCATATTGTGGAGACACCAAATTTTGTTCCTTACAAGTGTGACATGAAAACAACAAATTTTGTTCCATGTACTCCTCGGGAACACCGAATTTCATTTTGTACAAGCACACCTTGGAAACACCAAATCTCATTCCATGCATGGGAACATCAAAGTTTGTTCCATGTAAGTGCGCCTTGAAAACCAAAATTTTGTTTATGTGTTAGAGTGCTCTGGAAACACCAAATTTTATTCAGCATGAGGGAACCCTTGCAAACATCAAATTCCATTCTATGTCAGCACATCTTAAAAACAACAAATTTCATTCTATGTGACCATGCATTGTATCCACCAAATTTTGTCCCATTTGCATGTGCCTCGAAAGCACCAGATTTTGTTATGCGTCTGTAGGGATATAAAACTCTAAATTTTGTTCCATTTCTCAGTCATGCACGTGAGGGCATGCCAAAAATGCTAAGTTGTAACCGACCATATTCTTGTTTGTCATTCAACATTCCTTTTTGTCTAGTACTTCCGTGTGTCTTTCCTTAATGTTTTGTGGAGGCATGTCGTGGAAACAATGTTTTTTTTCCATGTAGGTGCATCGTGGAAAGACCAAATTTGGGGACGATGCTTGTTCGTTCGCAAGAGGTCATGTCAAAAAATTTGAAGTAGTGGTCGACCTTATTCCTATCCATTGTTTGGCCTAGCTTATTTCCCAACACTCCCATGTGCCTTACCTCCTCATTTTGTGCAACCATGGTGTGGAAACACCAGATTTTTTTATGTGCAAGCATTCCCTGCAAACACCATTTTTTTTTATGTGCAAGCATTCCCTACAAGCACCAAATTTTATTAAGTGTGGGCATGCCACACAAACACCAAATTATGGTTTGTCTCCAGTCCACGCACATGAGCCTGTGCCAAAAATGTTAAGTTATGATTGGTTTTGTGTCTATCTATTGTTTTGCTTGCTTTGTTGCCCACTTGTCATGACCCTAGAAGCTACACATAGTTACATGACATATTTGGTGCATTATGGTAGTTGAATGTGTGTTACCGACGTGATTCCCAATCGATTAATACTAAAACATAGTTACTTCAACTAGACTACGTCTCATAATATGATACTTGTTATCAACAATCTATATTTTTTATTTAGAGGAATATCATAACAACACTATAGAACCAAGTAAAGTATTGTCACATTCAGCATCTTCTTTAATACTTCAATAATTAATCTAAACGTCATTTTTTTGGATGAAACAAATCACAAACTTATTTATTATTAAGCAAGTGTAAACACCAAAATTTGGTAGCATGTCCCTCTAGTGTGATCACCCCTCTTTATAATATGAAAACACCATAATTTGATCCCTTCAGCATGACCCCCTCCCTTTACAAAGTGAAAACACCAATATTCAGGAGAGTTCCCCTTCGGTACGACCCCCTCTATTTACAACATATAACAAGAGTTATCACTCTCCATGACCTTTGGTTCAACCTGCAACAATTCACTTATTCTAAAACAAGTCCCAACTGAAATGATCCTCCAAATCCCTGTCTAGAGACCGACTGCATCTAGTGTCAAGTCCCTGAGTTAGCTGGGATGACTTAATGTTGGCAGTTACTATGTCAATTGGGGAAGTTACTATGTCAAACTAGTTATCAAGGTTCGGTTATGAGAATGGGGTAAAATATTTGCTTTTTTGTATGTATAAATTTACATGCATATTTCGGGTGAAACCATGACATCACTATAAATAAATTTGGAATTTGGGATTGATGCCTTTTGGTTTTCTTAAGACTTAGAAAAGATTGATTTCAAATTCTCTAATCTAGGTTTTGATGGTTTATTGGTAGTCATACGTACTCCATTAGGATGTGTATATGCATTTTAACGGTGGTGCAAGTTAGTGATGAAAGGCAAGTTGTGTTGGCATTATGATTCTGGTATGGCTTTATGATACATATGTTGTACTTGATGGCAACCCACTCATCTCAGATGATAAATTATAGTGCAGAAAAGTTCACGCACTTATATGCAGAGAAAAGCTTATTCTATGTATAGAAAAGTTCACGCACTTATATGCAGAGAAAAGTTTATTTCATGTAGAGAAAAGTTCACGCACTTTTATGCAGAGAAAATTTTATTTCATGTAGAGAAAAGTTTATTTCATGTAGAGAAAATGTTCACGCACTTTCATGTTGGAGAACTTACCTTTGGTCCATGGTAGTTAGTCCTTGGTATTTGAACCTATGGTTTTGGACCATGGTACCTCGTGAAAAGTGTGTATATGTTGGAGAACTTACCTTTGGTCCATGGTGGTTAGTCCTTGGTATTATTGAGCCCCATGTTTTTGGGCCCCTTGTATTGGTTATCTATGGTATTGATCCATGATTTTAGGAAGAAGCTTGCCTATATAAAGCAGAGATCACTTGGCTAATTCATTCTTGCAAATCGAATATCTTAAGATCTGAAATATTGGGTTATTGTTTTAAAAGTTTGATCTATGAAAGGGAAGTTGAAAGCGAATCTGTGAAGGGTGATCTCTCGAGCATTGCAGCTGCAGAAGTGCGGAGGTGCCACAGAAGGCGCAGTGCGGAGGCGCCACAGAAGGCGCAGTGCGGAGACGCCACAGAGGCGCCACAAAAGGCGCAGTGCGGAGACACCACAGAGGCGCCACAGAAGGTGCAGTGCGGAGGTGCCACAGAAGGCGCAGTGCGAAGACGCCACAGAGGCGCCACAGAAGGCGCAGTGTGTAGGTGCCACAAAAGGCAGAGTGCGGAGGCGCCACAGAAGACGCAGTGCGGAGACGCCACAGAGGTGCCACAGAAGGTGCAGTGCGGAGATGCCATAGAGGTGCCACAGAAGGCGCAGTGCGGAGGCTCCACAGAAGGCGCAGTGTGGAGATGCCACAGAGGCGCCATAGAAGGCGCAGTGTGGAGGCGCCACAGAAGGCGCAGTGCGGAGACACCATAGAGGCGCCACAGAAGGCGCAGTGCGGAGGCGCCACCGAAGGCGCAGTGTGGAGGCGCCACAGAAGACGCAGTGCGGAGACGCCACAAAGGCACCACAGAAGGCACAGTGCGGAGGCGCCACAAAAGGCGCAGTGTAGAGGCGCCACAGAAGGCACAGTGCGAAGGCGCCACAGAAGGTGCATTGCGGAGGCGCCACAAAAGGCGCAGGTGCGGTGGTCGCGGCGCCACAGAAGGCACAGGTGCGGAGGTAGTACAGATATCCGCAGATCTATACCAATGAAGTTGCGATCCCTGCTTAAAATTTGTTTTAACTGCCTTTGACTATTCTGCAGGGTTTTGGGTGCATAACTGATGTTTGGTTACTGGTATTGAGTTCAGATAACAGCATGATTAATGACTTATCTTTATGTACTAGATCTGGTTGATAACTCTCATAATATCATTGTATATGTATGGATCTGGTGATTGGGTGATTCAGAAGGTTGTTTGATTATGAGCTTCAATTTTGTTGTTGGATCCAGTTTGAAAATTTATGAAAAGTGGTCCTTGAAAGAAAAGAAGTAGGGGGTTGTAGCTCCCTTCCAGGAGAGACTGGAAAATGAGAGAGAGTTGTAGCTCTCTGCAGGTTGCAGCCTGCGAACTGGTAAAGGACTGCACCAGTACAAAATCATTGTAACAGGAGTTTCTAATTTGAAAGAAGATAGAGACATATTGCAGCAGGTGGTTTTCACCCACATTGGGTTTCCACCTTATATCTGGTGTTCTTTGGTGTGACTATCTGTTTTTCTTGTTCATGCTCATTATTTTATGGTACTGATATGCAAAAATAATTCAAAGTGTAAATAAGGAAGATTTGTTAAAAGAACTTGATAATATTGATTCACCCCCCCCTCTCAGTGTTATTTTCAACAATTGGTATCAGAGCAGGTCCTTCAGAGAAGCTTGATCGCTTGAAGGTAGATCATTCATCATGAGCAACTACGAGAGAGAAGCATCAATCAGGCCACCAATTTTTGATGGGACGCACTTCAATTATTGGAAGATAAGAGTTACTGCCTATTGGTGGGCTCCAGTATTGTAGCAATAATGCTACAACTCCTGGAACTCCCTTCTTTAATTTTATCAACCCGGTAGTTCGTATCAAACTTGGAAGCGACGGTGCTGTATGCACAAGTACTAGCTCTTGCCGCAGCTGTCACTTGGTCAGCTGGCACAAGTCTGCTAGGAGCTTAAGCCAACTTCTATGAGCTCTTAGAAGAAGCTTTTTAATTGATGGATGAAAGCTAACTCGAAGGAAGCTAATCTAATTGCGAAAAGAAAATGAAAGCCAAAAAGGAACGCAAACCCTAGCAAACCCTAATTCTACCAGCTAGTCCTACTGACGCAAAGGAGAGCATGCAAACTACTGAAAGAGATAAAATGCATATGTCTAAGTTATCACTATCTGAAGAAAACATCTTTTTGTATTTTTGTTTAAGTTATTAGAATTATCATGCATGTGCTTTTAACTGGCTTTCCACTGTGCAGGGATGGATCAAGGGATGAAATGCTTTGGGAAAGGTTGGGATGGTACAAAGAGGGTCTAAGGGATCCCTAACATTCTTTCTGAGAGTTTCACAAAGTCTGGATGCCATGCAACCGTGTTTATGAACTTCTACAGGAAGTCTGCAGAGGTTTCTACAGGAAGTTCTGTAATTCTTCTACAGGATGTTTCGAAATGGGATTTTTGAGGATGGGTGATTGATGGAAGATGCATGGATGGTTATGGAGGTAGGATGGGGGTCTGAAGTGACCCAGGAACTGATGGATGGAGTGGTGAGATGATAGGTGGAAGGCTAATTTGGCTTTAAGGTAGTTGAGACAACAATGGAGAAGAAGGTAGGGTTACGTGGGCAAGAGGATGGGTGTGAAGCGAGAAGCATAGATATGGGATGAATCAGATGGCTCTGATGAAGCTTGACCATGTGAGTGAGTGATAGAGATGCCCTGCACAATGCACATTCAACCGAATCAATGAATTCTTGCAAACAAACTAAGTCTTAGCCAACTTAATCTAACTGTCAATGAAATGAATAAACAGCAGCCCCGTTTGGAAAGAGAACCATGTACATCACGTGAGCAAGAACATTCCAAAAGATCTAAATGCATGACAAACTCCTACCAATCGATTCCCAAACATAAAAATCTACTTTAACCAACAGAAACAACCAAAATAACAAAGCAAGATCTAAAGAGAAGATTTTATTTTAAGAACGCAGCAAACACACATAAAGATAAACAGGGGAGGTACTGGGCGCTTGAGATGGGCCCAACCCCAAGAGCTACAGCCTCCCAAGAGAGATTTAGAGCTGGTGCAAAGCTGGATTCATCTTTATTAATCAAGAATGAAGAGTTACATCAAAATTGTCCACAAGGAGAGCTTGAGAATGAGCTGAAAGCAAAGCTAATCTATTGCATACAAATCGAATTACAAAATGACTACAACAAGGCTATGAAATGACTAACTACTAGCTACTATCTACTGGCTAACTAGCTAACATCCACTGGCTACACTGCCTAACCAAAATGAGGCCCTAAGCCTTCTTATTTATACAATTTGAGGACCCAACAGTCCTCTTAAAATGTCGGGACTCGGCTGCCCAAGACTGGGAGTTAACAGCAGTCCTACTTGACTTGCTTGGCTGCCCTTGTGCTGATTGATTCGGTGGCCCTTGAACTCCGAGCTGATGGTGGAGAATTCGAGGTAAGGACCCATAAATGAAGGGGACACCTTCCTACAAATCCTCTCCCTTGTTCTCCCACGAATTTGGCTGCCAAGTGCTCATTAAGACCTTCAATTTTGTCTCCAAGTTGACCAAAAAGGCTACACAAAGCACCCATTAGACTTGTTGGCATAATGACTAACCAAATTCACTCTATTAACATAAATGTAATCAAAAACATGCAATAAACTAATGAGAATGGTGGATTAAGTCAAATTAGGAGGTTGAATGAGCCCAAATAATTGTCCATTTTTGGGGCTCATCATCACCCCCCTACTGAAAGTGTTGCTCATCCTCTGAGCAACCAATCTCTCTCCTCATCTTTGATGGCCCTGGTGGCTTCTTTGGCTAACATCTCGGCTGATTTCTCCTTTGGCTTCCCTCTTTTCAAACTTCCTGTAGAAACAGTTCACTGGCTTCCTGTAGAAACAGTCTGCTAGCTTCCTGTAGAAACAGTCTGCTAACTTCCTGTAGAAATAGTCTGCTAACAGTTCTCTGTCTTCCTGTAAAAACAGTCGGCACTGTCTTAGCCTGCTTGTCCTCTCTCTGTTGTTCATCAAATGTTTCCTTGTCTGCTGGAGGCCCTTCTTGCTGCTGTTGTTCTCCCAAAATGGAGGGCCTATCTTTGTTATGACTTCCCTATAGCTGTAACTACTGTTTCAGCAGCTCATTCTCCTCCTGTACTTTGTCTCTTTCAGCTTAGCCAGAGTTTCCTGTAGAACCATCCTAGCTTCCTATAGAGCTGTCTTTGAGTCCATCCTTTCAATCCTTTCTCTCCAGGTGGATGTTTTCGGGCTCCGTCATTCATAGGTGATGGATATCTTTGGGGGAGACTCCTCCTTTTGTTTAGTTGTGGCGTCCTCAATGATAATTGGCTCTTTTGACTGTGGTTGGGGTCTGCCCACTTTTATCCGTGTGCTCCTTCTTGCTTTAAAGTACATGGATGTTCCCCTTTTTCACCTCCCTTTTCTGCTTTGGAGATATGCTTAGGGCAGCAAGCACAGTTGCTGCCTCCCTAGCCAATATCTCGGGTGATTTCTCCTCTTGCTGCTCTTTTTCCCCGCTTCCTGTAGAAATCCCTGTGCCTGTTTCTGCCTGTTTTGCTGACTGTGTTTTCTCCTTTTGTTTTTGTGTGGTTTCTTTGGCTGTGACACTCTTCAGTTGGACTTTCTTGGTCTTCTTTGTTCTGCGCTGCATCCTCTTTTCCCTTGGTGTTTTTGCTGTTGTTTCTTCCCCTGTTTTAGGCTTAGCAATCTGGCCCATTTCTCCTTTTCCTCTTTGTTCTTGTTGTGCCTGGATGTCTTGCGGTTTTTCACCATCGATTTTCTCACCTTTTCCAATGTGTTCTTCTTCCTCACTGCTGGATGGGGTGATATCTTTGGCCAAAACTCTGATATTGTCATCCCTAGACATGTTTTGGAAGATTTCCCATGATATGGGGACAATGTAGGTGTGCAGGGCAGCTTCTACTAATAATTTGATGAGCCCATGATGGGCCATCTGGTCTGGAATCCCTTCATTCCTTTTTGTCCCACATTCAACCAGTGACTAAAGAAGAAAATAGGGAATGCTGGTTTCAAGACTGTTGTGACTCAGCTCTCAGCGATCTGGTTATGAAAGGAAGAGTTTTTCTTCTACAGACAGAGGACAGAGACCAAGTTTTCTTCTCAGGGCACATTCAGATATGCAAATTTTAAAATTTTCATCCACAGGCTGGCTCTCATAGCTGCATATGCCTTCCTTATAAGAGAATTTTAGAAACAGGAAACGTGGAGAAGAATCTTTATGCAGACACAACTGAGAAACTCAGTGCAACACACAGGCAAACTTTCTATTTCCAATACACAGGCAGATTTTCACTGATTGTCCAATCCGATGCCATGTTTAATTCACCACCTTGCACAAACAAACCATGCATAGAGGAGTTTTTTTCGAGCCTACCTCGTCTGGAGCTCCAAATTCAACGAAAATTCTGGGTTTTCCTTCTGCAGAGCTGTTCTCTGCCTTTCCTGTAGACGCCTTCCTGTAGGTGGCTCTCGTTTCCTGTAGAACGAAACAATGCTCCCTGTAGAATGCCGATAAGCAGGAGGGTTCTGAAAAATGGCCGAGAAAGATTGGTTTGCTACTATGGAGGTGGTATGGAGCTTGTTGCAGCTGCAAGGACGATGATAAACTGGAAACAACGGAGGTGAGAGTTTGATTGGCTGTTTATGGAGACTTCCGTTGATGGAGGGTGAGCTGGCCAAGTGCACGTTGGCCCCATGCAAACCGTTTAAACAACCACCACTAATCACGTCCATCACGTTCACTAGATTGTTTGTTCTCTGCCTGTAATCACGTCCATCAATCACGCTGGAGTTTTACTACCTGTTTCCCAATTTTCTTCCTGAGATGGCTGAGCACACGTGTCGTAGTCACCCACCGAGCACTGTTTGAACTGGATGAGGGTGGCCAATTAGCTGGCCACCAATTTTTTTAATCACAACCATCTCATTGTTCACGTGGTTCTCAAATTACATTCATGCAACAAAGGAATTAGTTTCAGTCACGTACCTGGAAGTCGAACGGCTGCTTGTGAAGCTTTTTGCTGCTGCATGCTTGGATCCTTTGATTGCATGAGGGCTTGGCTGATGGTTTTTGATTGCTTTTCCTTGTGCAGGTGTCCTCTGGCTAGATTTGAGCTGCATCCAATTGTTTCCACGTTCAGATCTGCACCTTCAAGCTACTGCTGTTGCATGGTCACAAAACCAGAACTTGTTTTCGCCATTGCTCTCAAACGACAAAGAAGATCGATCTGAAACTTGCTGAGCATGTTTCTATCATCATTATGCATCTCCCATAGCAAAATCGTGATCAATGGATGCACGGATTTCGAGAAAAATGGAAAATGGCTGAAGATTTCAGAGATCGATTTCTTGGGAACCGTGCATTGGAATCGGCTGAAACTTCTTGGGTAGGTTACCATCACTCACATGCATATCCCCATGAAACAGGTTTTGAAACGGATGCACGGATATGGTGAAAATGCAAAAATGGCTGATGGTGATGGAGGCTGATTTCTTGGAAATCGTGCACTGGAATTGCATGGAACTGCTCAGGCATGTTGCCATCAACCTTGTACAATTCCCCATAAAACGGTTTGTCAAATGGATGCATGGTTCTCAAGTTATGGCAAAAACAAATTTTGTTCTATGTCTTTTTGCTTCAAGGCTTTTTGCAATTGGTTGCATGGAAGGAAAAACTGAGCTTGGGCTGTGATGCAGGTATGGAGATGATGGAGGAGGAGTTGGAAGATTGCATGAGGACTTCTGAACCCTCGAGGAAGCTACCATGTTCGCCAAACCACTTTTTGAAATCCATGTCTAGTTTGCCACAATTTCTACAGGAAGTTCTTGTAGAAGCACAATGAGAAGCACAAGGAGGTGGAAAAAAAATGATGGATAAAGGCAAGGGATGGACACACAAGTGCTTGTAGGCCTAATCAACATATTCCCACCATTAGATTCACTTTTGAAATTGGATTTGGCTCGTCCAAAGGTTCTACAGGATGTTTCCTGTAGAAATACAGAGCTTCATGTAGAAGGCACAAGAAAAATTCCTTTGATCTTGATTTGAGTGCTCCTCCTGTCATGAAACGTCCTTCTTGCAACCTGCAATTAGCCAATGGAAATTAGTTTTATTTTTCTTTTTCTTTTTCTCTTTTTTTTGAAAAACAACTAGGGCGCCTCATGGAGGTTTTCACCCTAATTGCCTGCCTTGGGCGCCTCCAAGGGAGGTTTTCACCCAAAGATCTTATTCTCTTTTCTCTTTTTTTTTTCCCAACCCATTGACTACCTCATGGAGGTTTTCAATCAATGAGCCAATCTAAGGCGCCTCCGAGGAGGTTTTCACCTTAGATTTCTATTTTCCTCTTTTTTTCATTTTTTCTTTTTCTTTTTTCTCTTTTTCTCTTTTTTTTTTTCTTTTTTCCTACCCTACCCTACTTGAAAAACAAAATCATTCTCAAGTATAAGAATACTTCCAATGGAGCCATGTGCACATCGAGATTAGAGAAAAAATGATGTGAAGGCTCGAAATGCATGCTTTGATAGGTATCCAGATCTTAGAGACCAAATGATCTGACCTTGAAGGGATCAAACATAGCTGAGGAAGAGAGTACTGCTACAACTTAGTGACCTTCTGAAACCATATCTCAATATAGCTTTGATATCCTTGGTCCTTTTGCTGATCTGGATCATTCTTCATGTCACCTTCTATCATGACCTTCTCATCTTCCTCTTTTTGCTGATCTTTCTCTTGAGTACATGGAGGATTTGATGGTAACCATGAAGAAACTCTCTCAATCTTTGATTCTGATCTCTTCTCTTCATCAAGTGCAACCCATGGTTCTTTGATCTCCTCTTTTGAATCTTGTTTTGCTGGATGTGATCCTTCAATGCTTTCAAGATGATCTCTTTTTTGCAATGCTTTTCCTGAGCTATGGTGAAGATCACTGAGCTCAAGAGGAGTCATTTGGATATGTTGTGCCTCAGCATTGTAATGGACTTGAGCTACTCCAATGTGTGGCTTTGGAAATGGTACGGGTAGTTGAGTGGAATTGTGAAATTGAGATGGAGATGGATGGCATTGTGGTTGGGTAGGCATTTGGGGTTGCCTTGGTGGAGGAGGAGGCGATGGTTGTGGATGAGCAGGTGGTGGAGGAAAATGAGCGGGATGAGAGTTGTACTGGGGCCTCCACTCCTGATAAGGTGCATTCCACTGAGGCTGTGGCTGAGAATAAGAGTGAAATGAATGAGCAACTGGTAGGGCATAATATGGATCTGGGAAGGAACAAGGAGGAGGTGTGAACCAAGAAGGATGAGCAGGGGGACCCCAAGAAGGCATGAAAGTGGCTTGATAGGGGTCATAATAGGTCTCAGGTGTCCCTTGCAGTTCTTGCTGGTAAGATCTAGGTCCATGCGGCCAACTTTGGTTCATGTAATAGAGTGATTCAGTGGCTCCTTTGGCTCTCTGATATGCAGCTTTGAATCTGGGTAAGGAAGGGCACTGATCTGTAGGATGGTATTCTTCACAGACAAAACACACTTCTATGGAGTACAATGGACATTCGTTCCTAGGATGCTTTCTAGTGCACCTATGACAAAAAATGACCAAAGCCCTCTTGGCTTCCTCTTGCTTCTGTTGGATCCGCAAGGTATTCAGTTGCATGGCAAGAAACTGCCTCATATCACTCTTGAAATCTTTGATCTGATTTTCAAATTCATCTTTGGACAAGGGACTGCTCCCAACATCCCTGCTTGTAGCCATTTGCTCCAGAGGAATGGTTTCTTCTTCTTCTTCCCTAGAGGTTATTTAAATATGCCTTGATGTCCACCCAGGGGTTCTTTAATCACAGCCATCGAAGAAGAGAGAATGTTGGCTGTGTGAAGCAGTGGGGGTGTTGTGCAATCATTTTTCTAACTTATCTCTACTCCTACAAGGCATGAAATGAAATCTTTTTGGTTGATTTTTGCTTTTTTCTACTTCTACTTGAAAAACTGAAATAGATTGAACTGTAACTAACTATCTTGCTAAAATGAAAATGCGGAATTGAAATGAAAGCAGGAAAGGACTAATCTATTTTGCTCAAATGAAATTGCAGGAATGAAATGCTAGTCTATGCTTGCGGAATTGAAATGCTAATCTACGCTTGCAGAAATGAAATTGCGGAATTGAAATGCTAATCTATGAAAGCGGGAAATGATAATCTACTTTTGCATAAACGAAATTGCATAATGGAAATGAAATAAACTACTTAGCAGAAGATTGTAGTGGAAAATAGAAGAAAAGCGGCAATCACCAATACTCTGACGCTTCCCCGGCAACGACGCCAAAAAGATGGTGGGCTCCAGTATTGTAGCAATAATGCTACAACTCCTGGAACTCCCTTCTTTAATTTTATCAACCCGGTAGTTCGTAACAAACTTGGAAGCGACGGTGTTGTATGCACAAGTACTAGCTCTTGCCGCAGCTGTCACTTGGTCAGCTGGCACAAGTCCGCTAGGAGCTTAAGCCAACTTCTATGAGCTCTTAGAAGAAGCTTTTTAATTGATGGATGAAAGCTAACTCGAAGGAAGCTAATCTAATTGCGAAAAGAAAATGAAAGCCAAAAAGGAACGCAAACCCTAGCAAACCCTAATTCTACCAGCTAGTCCTACTGACGCAAAGGAGAGCATGCAAACTACTGAAAGAGATGCCATTACTTCTAGGAAGGTAAAATGCATATGTCTAAGTTATCACTATCTGAAGAAAACATCTTTTTGTATTTTTGTTTAAGTTATTAGAATTATCATGCATGTGCTTTTAACTGGCTTTCCACTGTGCAGGGATGGATCAAGGGATGAAATTCTTTGGGAAAGGTTGGGATGGTACAGAGAGGGTCTAAAGGATCCCTAACATTCTTTCTGAGAGTTTCACAAAGTCTGGATTCCATGCAACCGTGTTTATGAACTTCTACAGGAAGTCTGCAGGGGTTTCTACAGGAAGTTCTGTAATTCTTCTACAGGATGTTTCGAAATGGGATTTTTGAGGATGGGTGATTGATGGAAGATGCACGGATGGTTATGGAGGTAGGATGGGGGTCTGAAGTGACCCAGGAACTGATGGATGGAGTGGTGAGATGATAGGTGGAAGGCTAATTTGGCTTTAAGGTAGTTGAGACAACAATGGAGAAGAAGGTAGGGTTACGTGGGCAAGAGGATGGGTGTGAAGCGAGAAGCCTAGATATGGGATGAATCAGATGGCTCTAATGAAGCTTGACCATGTGAGTGAGTGATAGAGATGCCCTGCACAATGCACATTCAACCGAATCAATGAATTCTTGCAAACAAACTAAGTCCTAGCCAACTTAATCTAACTGTCAATGAAATGAATAAACAGCAGCCTCGTTTAGAAAGAGAACCATGTACATCACGTGAGCAAGAACATTCCGAAAGATCTAAATGCATGACAAACTCCTACCAATCGATTCCCAAACATAAAAAGCTACTTTAACCAACAAAAACAACCAAAATAACAAAGCAAGATCTAAAGAGCAGATTTTATTTTAAGAACGCAGCAAACACACGTAAAGATAAACAGGGGAGGTACTGGGCGCTTGAGATGGGCCCAACCCCAAGAGCTACAGCCTCCCAAGAGAGATTTAGAGCTGGTGCAAAGCTGGATTCATCTTTATTAATCAAGAATGAAGAGTTACATCAAAACTGTCCACAAGGAGAGCTTGAGAATGAGCTGAAAGCAAAGCTAATCTATTGCATACAAATCGAATTACAAAATGACTACAACAAGGCTATGAAATGACTAACTACTAGCTACTATCTACTGGCTAACTAGCTAACATCCACTGGCTACACTGCCTAACCAAAATGAGGCCCTAAGCCTTCTTATTTATACAATTTGAGGACCCAACAGTCCTCCTAAAATTTAGGGACTTGGCTGCCCAAGACTGGGAGTTAACAGCAGTCCTACTTGACTTGCTTGGCTGCCCTTGTGCTGATTGATTCGGTGGCCCTTGAACTCCGAGCTGATGGTGGAGAATTCGAGGTAAGGGCCCATAAATGAAGGGGACACCTTCCTACAAATCCTCTCCCTTGTTCTCCCACGAATTTGGCTGCCAAGTGCTCATTAAGACCTTCAATTTTGTCTCCAAGTTGACCAAAAAGGCTACACAAAGCACCCATTAGACTTGTTGGCATAATGACTAACCAAATTCACTCTATTAACATAAATGTAATCAAAAACATGCAATAAACTAATGAGAATGGTGGATTAAGTCAAATTAGGAGGTTGAATGAGCCCAAATAATTGTCCATTTTTGGGGCTCATCACCTATCTTCAATCTCTTGGTACAGAAGTTTGGGATATCATAGAGACAGGCTACACTTTTCCTTCAGCTACTCCTACAGATTCGGTCGAGAAGAAGAAATATGAAACAAATGCGAAAGCAGTCAATACTCTATTGGGATGCTTATGCTAATCGGAATTCGTGAAGGTAATGCACTATAAATCCGCAAAAGAAATATGGGACAAAATTGTCACGAGCTATGAAGGAGACGAACAGGTAAAGCGTGCTAAACTTCAAACTTTCAGGATTCAGTATGAGAATCTCAGAATGTATAATGATGAAAGTGTGGCTAACTATTTCCTTAGGGTAGATGAAATTGTTAACTTCTTGAAAAACTTGGGTGAAGAAATAAAAGAGGCTATTGTGGTTGGAAAAGTCCTAAGATCCTTGTCCTCCAAGTTTGAATCTAAAGTGTCCGCTATAGAGGAAAAAGCAATCTACAAACTCTCACCATGTCTCAACTACATGGAATTCTAACTACTTATGAAATGAGAAAGGGAGGTCCATCAGACAGAAGAGAAGCGGCTTTCAAGGCTTCAGGCAAAGGAGATTACTATGAAGCAAGTCACGTGCCAGAAGAAGAAGAAGAAGAATCAAATTTTGTTAGAAATCTTCAAAGGGGTTTTGGAAGGTTCAGAGGTAAGTTACCTTTTAAATGTTTTGCTTGTGGAAGAGTAGGTCATTATGCTGCAAAATGTCCTTATAAGGATAAAGGAAAGGAACCTGCTAGATGGAACAAGAAACAGAGTGCAAACAAGAAAAGTTACTACACTCATGAAGATAGTGATGGTCTATCGATTAGTGATGAAGATGAACAAGGTAATGACTATAAACTGTTAATGGCATTTGAAGATGATGATTATATGGATGCTATAGATGTGGATAGCCTTTTTGAAGAAATTACTAGACTCAAGAGATGTATAGAAGAAAAGAATATGATCATTGATACTCTACAATTTCAAATTGATGAAAAGGAAAAACATCTTGAAAAATTAGAAGGTGAAATTGTTGGTCTTAGAAAAGAGATTGAGAAAACAAAAGCTATTAATCTTAAGTTTGTCAAAGGATCTGAAACTTTGGATGAGATTATCAATGTACATCGTTCTCCACTAAACAAGACAGGTCTGGGCTATAATGGAGAAACTTCTCAAGCAACCACTTCAAAAAGTTATCTTGATGCAGCAAGAAGGAATGAGCAAAAGCACAATGAAGACCATCAGGCAAGGCAGGGACGAATTGCAAACAAAGACTATCAAGGGCAATCCATTTTAAGGGTGAACAAAAGCTACAACCAGCCACAGGTAAAATCTTCTCAATTTAGTTCAAGAATGGATGACAATAGAATTTACAATCATTTGGCCGATAGATTTGATAACCGTAGAAATTTCTTCAATGGACAATGTTTCTCTTGCCATAACTTTGGTCACAAAGCAGCTCAATGTGTTGCATATAAAACAATCATGACTAGAGAAGCTCAAAAACAAAGAAGTATGATCGGGATTACAAAAAGGACCTATAACAACTTTTCGGCTCTTGAAAATGAAGTTGAATGTTCTATTTGCAATAACTTTGGTCATGAAGATTTTGAATGCAGGAGCAGGTTTCAGGAGACAAAGGAATAAGCCTCAAACACCAAAACATGCAGAATAAAGGAACGACAAACAGAAAGATGTGGGATAGCATTCTATGCAGAGGGACAGGAAAATCTATGGTACATTGACAGTGGATGTTCGAAGCATATGACAGGTGATAAATAAAAACTTGAGTCATATTCTGCTCTAGAAAAGGGAAAGAAAGTTTCTTTTGGAAATGATACTCCTGCAACTATAAAAGGAAAAAGCACTGCTCAGTTAAAAGAAAAGGTCAAGGCTGGAAATGTTTTGTATGTTGATGGATTGAAACATAATCTTCTAAGTGTCAGCCAGATGTGTGATCAAGGAACCGAGGTGATATTTAGAACAAATGGATGTCTTGTTCATGATCTTGATACAGGTAAAACGGTGATCAAAGGTAAAAGAACTCCAAATAATCTATACTTATTTGAAGAAGGACAAAAACAATGCTATCTAAGCAAGGATGATGAACACTGGCTATGGCATCGGAGGTTGGGGCATCTAAGCTTTTCACAAATAAGGAAAGCATGCAAATATCAGGCAGTTCGCGATCTTCCAGATATCAAAATTCCAGACAACACCATATGCAAATCATGTCAGTTTGGAAAGCAAACCAGAACTAATTTTCCAGAGAAGGAAGGATCAGCTAGCATGCCTCTTGAGCTAGTACATACAGATACATGTGGTCCATTCAGAAAAAGAACACCTCGAGGAGAAGAATACTTGATATTATTCATTGACGATTTCTCCAGGTTTGTCTGGTTAGGACTAATGAAGCACAAAGATGAAGCATTCGAAAAATTCAAATCCTTCAAAGCCTTGGTTGAAAATGAATCAGGATATAAAATTAAGTGCCTCAGATCTGACAGAGGTGGGGAGTTTACCTCGAATGAATTTTTCGATTTTTGTGAAGAACATGGGATAAGAAGAGAATTCTCTACAGCTAGAACTCCTCAGCAAAATGGAGTTGTGGAAAGAATGAACAGAACAGTCCAACAAATGGCTTGTGCTATGCTTGATGAGTCGGGTACTCCCGCAACTTTCTGGGGTGAAGCTGCACATGCTGCGGTTGTTATTCTCAACAAAGCAAATGTCCGTGTTAACAGCACTCAAACCCCTCATGAGCTCTGGTGTGGTGAGACTCCTTCTGTGAAGCACTTCAAAATCTTTGGGAGCAAATGTTATATCAAGAATACTGATGAGAAACTTGGCAAACTTGAACCTAGAGCAGACGAAGGCATTCTTCTTGGTTATTCTCCACATAGCAAAGCATACAAGTGCTACAATAAAAGACTTGGCAGAATTGTTGACAGCATTGATGTAGTGGTTGATGAGAAGGGATACATTCCTAGGCAAGTACATCATGAAGACATCGAAGAAGATGAAGGCTACCCTCAAAGACAGAATGATGAAGAAGAAGAACCAGAGGAGCAGACAAGAATAGAAGAGAAGACTCCATCCAGATATGTTCAGAAGAATCATCCAGAATCTCAGATTGTGGGGCAGAAAGAAGCAGGTGTACAAACAAGAAGAACAATTGCAGAAGCTTCAAGCTATTTGGCATTACTCTCTTCCACTGAACCACAAAATGTGAAAGAGGCATGCAAAGATGAATGTTGGGTCAAAGCAATGGATGAAGAACTTGAGCAGATCGAAAAGAACAACACTTGGGAGTTGGTTCCTAGACCAAAAGATAAGAATGTTATAGGAACAAAATGGGTCTTCAAAAATAAATTGAATGAAAATGGAGAAGTAATTAGAAGCAAGGCCAGACTTGTTTGTAAAGGGTATGCGCAACAAGAAGGAATAGATTTTGAAGAAACCTTTGCTCCTGTTGCAAGACTTGAGGCCATCCGAATGTTCCTTGCTCTCTCAAGCTTTCAAAACTTCAAAGTATTTCAAATGGACGTGAAATCAGCCTTTTTGAATGGAGACTTAGAAGAAGAAGTATATATTGAGCAGCCAGATGGTTTCATTCTTGGAAATGATCCAAATCTTGTATGCAAATTGAAAAAGGCTCTCTATGGTCTCAAACAAGCTCCAAGGGCTTGGTACTATCGTTTGGACAAATATCTTCATCAACAAGGTTTTTCAAAAGGATCAGCAGATAGCAATCTTTATATAAAAGTTGAAAATGACAAATTGCTAATACTTGTTGTGTATGTAGATGACATTATCTTTGGCAGCAATGAAGAAGCTATGAGTCAAAGCTTTGCCTTGGTCATGCAGAAAGAATTTGAAATGTCCTTGCTGAGAGAACTGACATATTTCCTTGGTTTGCAAATCCAACAAAAGGAAGGAGGAATCTTTTTGTCTCAAACCAAGTATCTCAAATAGATTTTGAAGAAATATGGCATGGAAGATGCAAAACCAATATGTACACCCATGGTCACAGGATGTAGCCTCAGTGCAAATGATGAATCTGCAGCAGTACATCAACCAACCTATAGATCTATGATTGGAAGTCTACTTTATCTGACAGGTACCCGACCGGACATCATGCATGCAGTTGGAATAGTTGGAAGATTTCAGGCAAATCCGAAGGAGACTCATCTTCAGGCAGTGAAGAGAATTTTCAAATATCTTCAAGGGACTCAAAATTATGGTTTATGGTATCCTAGAGATACAAATCTCACACTTCATGCTTATACAGATGCCGATTTGGCCAGAAGCGTGGATGACAGGAAGAGCACAAGTGGTGGCGCATTCTTTATGGGTTCCAGACTAGTATCTTGGTTCAGCAAGAAACAGAGTTCGATTGCCTTATCTACAGCTGAAGCAGAATATGTTGCTGCTGCATCTTGCTGCACTCAACTCCTTTGGATGATGCAGACCTTGCAGGATTTTCAAATCACTTGTACACCACCTATCTCCATCTTATGTGATAACACAAGTGCAATCAGCATCTCAAAGAACCCAGTCATGCATTCAAAAACCAAGCACATACCAATCAAGTATCATTTTCTTCAGGAACAAGTGCTTGAACAGAAGGTCAAGTTGGAGTATGTTCCTTCTAAGGAACAAGTTGCTGATATACTCACCAAACCATTGCCCAGGGAGACTTTTGAATACCTCAGGCAAAAGCTGGGGGTTGTTGATGCATCATCTTGTTGTTGAATCTCTTCTGATTGTTGGTTGTATGAGAATATGCGTACATGTGCTGGGTTGCGGATTGGTTGAAGATCAAATAGCATTGGTTCAGGGGGAGCTTATAATGCATTGTTGGCATTATGGAGGATGTACAGAAGGCAATCATGGATGTTGATCTGAATATTACTGCAATATGTCTCTATCTCTTTCATGGTCATTTATGGTGTTTGGTGGATTATGTTTCTTCTTTACAGATCTAGTTCATATTCAGGGGGAGCATGCTCTTAGGGGGAGCATAACCCTTTGCCCTTGATGTCAAAGGGGGAGAATGAGCTGAAGATTTTGAGGTTGCCATCAAGTCCAAAGGGGGAGATTGTTGGCATTATGATTCTGGTATGGCTTTATGATACATATGTTGTACTTGATGGCAACCCACTCATCTCAGATGATAAATTATAGTGTAGAAAAGTTCACGCACTTATATGCAGAGAAAAGCTTATTCTATCTAGAGAAATGTTCACGCACTTATATGCAGAGAAAATTTTATTTCATGTAGAGAAAAGTTCACGCACTTTTATGCAGAGAAAAGTTTATTTCATGTAGAGAAAAAGTTCACGCACTTTCATGTTGGAGAACTTACCTTTGGTCCATGGTAGTTAGTCCTTGGTATTTGAACCTATGGTTTTGGACCATGGTACGTCGTCAAAAGTGTGTATATGTTGGAGAACTTACCTTTGGTCCATGGTGGTTAGTCCTTGGTATTATTGAGCCCCATGTTTTTGGGCCCCTTGTATTGGTTATCTGTGGTATTGATCCATGATTTTAGGAAGAAGCTTGCCTATATAAAGCAAAGGAGATCACTTGGCTAATTCATTCTTGCAAATCGAATATCTTAAGATCTGAAATATTGGGTTATTGTTTTAAAAGTTTGATCTATGAAAGGGAAGTTGAAAGCGAATCTGTGAAGGGTGATCTCTCGAGTGCTGCAGCTGCGGAAGTGCGGAGGCACCACAGAAGGCGCAGTGCGGAGGCGCCACAGAAGGCGCAGTGCGGAGATGCCACAGAGGCGCCACAGAAGGCGCAGTGCGGAGATGCCACAGAAGGCGCAGTGCGGAGGCGCCACAGAAGGCGCAGTGCGGAGGCGCCACAGAAGGCGCAGTGCAGAGGCGCCACAGAAGGTGGAGTGCGGAGGCGCCACAGAAGACGCAGTGCGGAGACGCCACAGAGGCGCCATAGAAGGCGCAGTGCGGAGACGCCACAGAGGCGCCACAGAAGGCACAGTGCGGAGACGCCACAGAGGCGCCACAGAAGGCGCAGTGCGGAGGCGCCACAAAAGGCGCAGTGCAGAGACGCCACAGAGGCGCCACAGAAGGCGCAGTGCGGAGGTGCCACAGAAGGCGCAGTGCGGAGGCGCCACAGAAGACGCAGTGTGGAGACGCCACAGAGGCGCCACAGAAGGCACAGTGCGGAGGCGCCACAAAAGGTGCAGTGCAGAGGCGCCACAGAAGGCGCAGTGCGGAGGCGCCACAGAAGGCGCAGTGCGGAGGCGCCACAGAAGGCGCAGGTGCGGTGGTCGTGGTGCCACAGAAGGCGCAGGTGCGGAGGTAGTACAGATATCCGCAGATCTATACCAGTGAAGTTGCGATCCCTGCTTAAAATTTGTTTTAACTGCCTTTGACTATTCTGCAGGGTTTTGGGTGCATAACTGATGTTTGGTTACTGGTATTGAGTTCAGATAACAGCATGATTAATGACTTATCTTTATGTACTAGATCTGGTTGATAACTCTCATAATATCATTGTATATGTATGGATCTGGTGATTGGGTGATTCAGAAGGTTGTTTGATTATGAGCTTCAATGTTGTTGTTGGATCCAGTTTGAAAATTTATGAAAAGTGGTCCTTGAAAGAAAAGAAGTAGGGGGTTGTAGCTCCCTTCCAGGAGAGACTGGAAAACGAGAGAGAGTTGTAGCTCTCTGCAGGTTGCAGCCTGCGTACTGGTAAAGGACTGCACCAGTACAAAATCATTGTAACAGGAGTTTCTAATTTGAAAGAAGATAGAGACATATTGCAGCAGGTGGTTTTCACCCACATTGGGTTTCCACCTTATATCTGGTGTTCTTTGGTGTGACTATCTGTTTTTCTTGTTCATGCTCATTATTTTATGGTACTGATATGCAAAAATAATTCAAAGTGTAAATAAGGAAGATTTGTTAAAAGAACTTGATAATACTGATTCACCCCCCCTCTCAGTGTTATTTTCAACAAGTTGTTTCTCCACTATGAAAAACCACCTCTAGTGATTTGACCAAGCTTCCTAATTATATAAAACCCTAACCCTAATCATTACTATTTTCAATCACAGACTAGCCTTAGCTTTTGTGTATGGGTCAACTATAAGATGTTGGGGTATGTTATACACCATAACAAGCAGGAACTAAATGTTAATGCCTCGAAACTAATCAGTCGTAGCTTCATGGATCATGAGAAACTTGTTGGCCCTAATTTTTGTATGCACTACATATATGACATAGCCTAATGTTATAAATATATAAATGTATAAATTCTAGTATAATGTTAAGAAAAATGTTATTGCATGCCTAAAAGTTCCTTTCATATGAAGACTCTTTGTTGATTTCTTTGTTGCTTCTATGCTCAATGCATTTCTGAGTTCAAATCCTTTGCTCATTATTCTTTAGCTAGCATGTGAGGATGTTTTGTTTGTTAGCTAGGAATGCTAAGACAAATTTCAGTAGTGGGAAAATTTCCATTTCCATTCTATCATTGCCAAACTAAGATGAAAATTGTTGTGCTATATGTTGGTACAACCAAGCTGGTGAGCCCTGGTATTGCACCAAGAAGGCTGCAACTTCCAGAGGATCTTCAATCTTTACTTTATCAACCCAGGGTTTCATAAAAACTTAGAGGTGGCAGTGCTATATACACAGTAGATGCATCATTCTACTCATACCAACCTCAACTATGTCACTTGATCATTAGGGTTCCAGACCATTCCTCTACTGAACTAAAAGGAGACTAACTATTGAAAGCAGAATGTAGAGGCTAGTCCTAGTGCAGAGAAAGTAAATGCTTTTCAACTCAAAAATGAATGTTGTCAACGTGTAAATGTTATGAAAGGACACAAACCCTATGCTAATTTGTAGAAAGGAAACTATGCTAACTTACACTCACTCATCTAGCTATCAAGGTTGCTTGAAAATAGAAGATTATTCTACCATTTGATAATTCAAGAATGCATGTATTGACTATCTAATGCAAAATTGCATAGTCAATAGATTTCTAATTGCTAAATTTAGAAATGAAAGAACCAATGTTATCTGATCTTGCAGGGAAGGAAAAGAAGTGGAGGGACTAGTCTAGGTGGCACTTCTGGTCATGGATTCCAAGCTGAGGGTTTCTACTACTCCTAAAATAAGCTAAGATATCATTTCAGGTCAAAACAAACTGTTACACGGTGTTATAGGATGTTGCTATAGGATTCCTGTAACTACTACAAGATGTCCTGAAATGCTACAGGATCTTAACCGAGAGGGTTTGGAGGGTCAGAATGATGGGATGAAGTGTTGGAAGGCTATATGAAGGTTGTGGCAAATGTAGGGAAGGTAATCAACACCCCTATCTAAGCCCAACACTTCAAGAAGGCCAGATTTGGGCTAAGATGGTTGCTCACAGTGACCAAAAATAGAGTTTTAGAACATAGGTTAGAATGAATTAAAAGATAATGGAGAAGACCTAAATGGGGTTGGTGAAAGGTATACTTTCATGCAGATCCAACAGCCTTTAAACAACTCCTGCACCTCCTTTTCTCATTTGAAAATTATTACAATAAAGGTGGAAAATATGAGTTGAATTTGGGAAGAAAAAAACTATCAAACTAATGCCAAGCACTTGATATATGAAATAGACTACCTTCTAAGCTACAACCATCATGAGAAGCAAAATAATAAATGTAAATCTTTCCAAGAATTCATAAACAACTATCTAACTAATTCCAAACTTGATCTATGCAATGTATAGGAAATCACACTCTGTTTTTGGGTTGTGGTGGTGGGGTCCTCTAATCATTTTCCCATAAGGGAGATGAGATAAAGGTCACTGTCACATAATTTTTGATAGATTTTACTCTTCTAAAATGCAACAACTAATTAACCTTATAAGATAAAGGAAGCATGCATGAGCAACAACTAATCAATCTTCTAAACTAACAGAAACCTGAATAAACTTCAGTAACTACTCAACATTCTAGGCTAAGAATATAGATACATGAGAGGAACTTATGCTTCTAGGGTTGAGCCCTAACCCAAGAGCTTTGGATCAAAACAAAACTTCTCATTATCATTTAAAAAGTGTCAAATAAATTATCAAAATAATAGTCAAATGTGCTTTAGCTCAATGGCCTCTTGCCTACAAGAAAACTTTGAATCCTAATCAGTTCCTCAACAAGTTTATTTATACAAATGGGAGCTACCAACAAATCCCTATAAAGTAGGGGTATTTGCCTCCCTAATTCTAGAATAGGTGAATCTAGATCTTCCTTGACTTACACTAGCTCGACTGCCAATGAACTAGGCCTACTTGGCTACTAATGACACTAAGTTGATGAGAGATAGAGTGGGGATTTTCGACTAATGGGAGAAATTAAGGAGGTAGACAACCTCTTAGAATCTCTCTTATTGTCTTCTCCAAGTTCCTTCATTCAAATCAGCTCAAAATTGCTCCAAATATTGCATTTATCACACATTAGGACACATTCCATAGCAACACATCTTTACTCCTCACACTAAGCATAATATAACAAAAATTGTAGATAAATGTGAGAAAAATATAATTTAATAAGTTGGAGGATGGCATTGTAACCCATATAATATACTTAATGATGAGCCTCATCACAAGCCTTAGTACACAAGTTTCCTTTGTGTTTCTCAAGGTGTTCATACCTAGGTTACATCCCATAGGAAACATCATGGGCATACTCAATGATGCATGATATTCAATTCTAAAAAAATGGGTTGGCAAAAAATGAAATTTTGGTATGTTCAAACTTTAGAGATTGAAATTATTTGTTAATTAATTCTCAATTTTTTGAGGGATTAAGGATGAAAAGCATGGATGAAACAATGGAAGGAAAACACCCAAATCCTTCAATGTATATCTCATATCTCCTTGTCCTCTTGGAGGAATGTTATGTGACATTTTCCTTGCCAAACTTTATGTGATGATTATCTTAAAAAATAAACCTCAATAGTGTTTAACTATTTGTAATGCAATTAACAAAATAAAATGTTTTTGTATTATGACAAAAAATTAGCCATTTTGTTGGAATTTTGATGGATGTTGACTAGAGAGATGTTATCCAATTGGAAAAATATTGAATTTGTCAAATGTCGGTATTCTAATAAATAGATAATTGACCTAGTCAAACATCAGATATCTGACGAACATTCAATTGACATCATATATCTTACGAACAAAATATGTCACAAGATAAATACTACCATGTATCTAATATCTATGACTCCAATATCCCAAATGGAAAACCTCTATTTCTCAATTCTATTGCCAGTACAAGTAATTTATACTCCCCATCTCCATGGATTATTGGGAGTGACTTAAATATTATCAAGTCTCTCGAGGAAAAGAAAGGACGAATCACAATGTTTACCAAGATGTCATGCGGAAAGAGTCGATAGTGCGGACACAACCGACCTCCCTAGAAGCAAAAGCTTTCTAGTGACAAACAAGACAAATAAAGCTACCTTTCTCTAAACATGCATTGTAAATACAAGTAATCAGGGGATCTTTAACATACCTTTAGTCCAACGCTTTGTAGTAGTCCAGCCTCGCCAATCCGGATGAGCTCCTCCTTCTCTTCGAAACCTGCATTCACTAACAAGCCAAAAGATTAAATAGCACCTGATAAACTCATAAAACAATACATATCCATCATACAGACCAAGGAGTATATGAAACAAATCATGAATAACAATCTGTTGAGAAAAATAAGTTCATTTGCATTAAAAGGTAACAAAAGGAACCATTACAACCTGAGCCTTGGTGTTGTGCAAGTCCCTCCTAGGGTCCAACAAGAGTTTTCCTTTACTTTGATCAGCTCACCCACTCTCAAATAAGGCTAGGAAAGGATGGGAATCTCTCCTCTCAAGCTTTACAAGGGAGTCCTAATTCCAGCAGCATCTACCCTTAGGAATGTTCAGCTTTCAACCTCTCCTCCCTCTGGCCCAATGCCTGTATTTATAGTGCTCTAGAGGAAGTTATTCAGGTCCACCATCAATGGGATAAGCCCCTCTTTGGATGGGATAGCTCCCCTCTTGATGGGATAAGTTCCTCTTTGGTAGGGATACATGAACCATCTGGAGGCGCTTCATACACATCAAACAAGCTTCTAGAAGGCTCTAGAAATGACCACAAGTAACGTTTTTGGAGTGAAACTTGCGCCTTTTGACCTTTACAGGAGTACGCACCCATTGCTTTACAAACAGAGCGTACAAGTACACAGGTATTGTGAACTTGGAGTGTGTACACACAGGTAAGGCTAAGAGAAACTGCGTACCCAGAGATATATAGATTTTTAATGACTTTCTCTCTTTCTTGAAGTTTGACATGGAGAGCAGAGCTATGAGGCTTGCCAAGGAGGATAGTATGACAGTTAATGGAGCCATACTAACTGTAAATAGTCATGGTGACAAATTTTAGTGTAACACAAGATATTTTGTAAGATATACCATAAAATCCCTAAATTAGTCTCCATTAAATTGATCAAGTAATGAGTCTCCAACCTACACATGTGGATAAAATGAGATGTAATACATGTTTGTATGGTGACTAACTTAATTTGTTGTTCTAATAACTCCAAAAACTTAACTATTTCACTCCATGACATAAATTGACTGTAGTGTGACATAAGTAAACCGAGAATAGACATGAAAACCTTAAAAAAAAATCATTCCCTAGATCCTCAGTTAGGTGCTTAAATGATGAAGTGAAAATGCAAGGGAAAAAGAGAACTTCATGATTTAACCATCACAAACATGTGATCAAGTGTGACTAGGAGTGTATATATTCATCTGTTTTCCAACTAGGGAGTGAATACATGAGTTACCATTCAGTGGGCCTTATTTTCCTTTCTTTTTTTTTCTTATATATAGGACTTGGGGAATGAGGTTTTCATAAGTTTGGCACAACTCAAAGATATAACATTTACATGAATTTTCACTTCAACCTTAGAGATTAGACATAAATACATCATTCTAGTGTATCTTTAATGAGGGTGGACACCATATTCTCCATGTGTCATGTACTATGTTCAGGACTAACAATCGTAAGCCTAGCAAAGACACTAGTAGGGAGAATGGTGGATTGGATAAACATCTAGGACCTTTACTCTTTGAAAATTTTTATTTTGACCAGGACTAAACACCATAAGTCAAGTACATTAATTCAAGATAAGAATATTCAAGAGGATCGACATTTCTTGGTGTCAAGTACTATGATAGTGGATTAGGAAATGGTCATGTGAGGACATACCTAGTGAGCATCCTAGTGGAGTAAGTGCCTAGAGAGGCAGTGGTGTCCAAATTTATGACCCAACATTGTGTTATGATCTAATGGAGAGATAGAACTTGTTAGTCAAGGCCTTGCTATTTTTACAATGTTGTCGATGATGATGTAAATCATCGTTTATTTGTATCAATCCAAATCCTTTATAATATGAATATTTAAACTTGAGAGTACTTTGTTGTGTCATTATGAATACCTCCCTAGTTTAGAGGGAGTGTTGAAAAATATAACTAGTGTTAGTCTTCATAATGCAATAAAACAATTTTTTTATCATTGATATTTATTGTTATATTAATTATTATTATTTCATTTTGGTTAAAGCATGTTCTTCATGGTTATAGAGTCAAAAATAAATTACTTTGAGTCAAGAGAAATTATTTGAGTCAAAGTCCCATTTGGACTTTTGAAAGAAAAAGAAAATGAATTTTTATTTTGAGTTAAAGAATCAACACAAGACCAAGTCGTCCCTCCTTGACCAAGTTGGCCTCAGAGGCAACTATCCAAACCTCTTGGACATGTATTGATCGAAATCTGGATTAGGGACAAAAATTAGCTCAAAACTCAAAGTAATCAGAATCGTTCGAAACTTGAACGACCGCGTCCGTCTCAGAAAAACGATCCCAACGCAACTTGTTTCATTCAAAACGGAGTTCGTATGAGGGCATTATAGCCCGCTGACTGTTTCACCAAACATGCAAAATTTTGGTACAGGTTGACTAGGATGCTGACTAGGAATCCGTACATCCCAGTCAGCAAGGAGAATATTCCTTTGAATATTCCCTAGAATATTCCTTGGAATATTCCTATACAGGTGGATGAGTCATATCACGCCAACTAGCACCGCAACATTGGGCAATCGTGATGAGTTGGACCAATGGGAAGGAGACACGTGGCAAGCCCAAAGGCTGCCATGTGCCTCTATGATGTTGTGTTAAAATTTTTATGGAGGTGTCAGGGTTCAACCCCGTGACCTCCCCTATATAAGCCAAAGCTCTTAACCATCTCCGTAAACCATCATTCTTAACCAGTATAGCGCTCTGTTTATATTTGAAGTGTAACTGTATGGGAGTTGGAGGTTAGGAGGGCTAGCCCGTAGGCCAGCCCTCCATGTGAACAACCCACGACAATAACACCAAAAATTTAACACAAATGGTTGCTCCAAAAAACACCAAACCGTTAACATTCACCACTCCATGTGAACGCGTCGATGGAAAATGTTACGGTTAACTCCAATCGGCGGACAACCCATACCATTCGACGATTACAAAACCAAGAAGCACCATGTGAACTTAATAAACTCTAAGAGTTAAGGTTAAGGTGGTGGATAGTTAAAACTGACAGAGAGTTAACGGTTAATGCTAACATGTGTCGACCATTGATAAATCACCAGGTTATGGAATCATTAGCGGAAACCGTGACGGAAGCGCTACATGTGACCACTACTGCAGTTAATGCTAACGGTTAGCATTTAAATGTGTGGATTATGCGCTAAATGCATCATTAACGTTAATTAACCCCACTTATTCATTAAGTAACCTGCATTTAACTTGGTGGAAAAGATGGTGGTTTCCGATAAATTCGGCCCCAACTCCAAATTTGGCAGCCTTAACTGGAGTCCCTCCTGTTTTAGTGGAGGATTTCTAGGAGAAAATTGTTTCTCTCATATCTTGGGAAAATCTCGACCAAATGAGGATCAGAAAAAGGTGTTCCTAGATGATTGAGAGGCTTTGAACACAATGGAACAATTTTTAGAGGCACTCCTATACTTGATTTTTCCACGTTGAAGTTTAAGGAAGCCTAGGGCCACCAAGAGAGGAGGTCAAGCCCAGAACAATTGTAATCCATTTGCAGAGTTTGGAGAGTCATATTTGGGGTTTTTGGATGCTCCGATTCCAATAAAGCATATTTCAGGAACTGTAGAGCATTGTAAATTTTACTTTTTTCCATTTTGAGCAAATACAGAGGCCCAAGCCATGGAAGCTGGACCAAGGAGATGTAGTCCAGGAGGGGTGAACGCCTTTATCAAAACATTGTGTTGAGTTTTTTTCTTGATGGTTTGTTGTTCATTTTCTTGTTTTTGTTCAACATTTTTGTTTCATGCTATTTTTCTCATGAATGTCACATAAAACTTAACATAAATTTACCTATTTTGATTCACAAACACCTAAGAAAACCTATGCACATGAAGCAATGGACAAGTATTTGTTTATAATTCTCAAGTTGAAATTAGCACAACAAAACTCATTTAGCTACAGATCAATTTGGTATCAGAGCTAAGGTTTATTTTCTTGATTTCTTGAGATTTGTGCATGGAGAATTAATAGTTTGCAAGTTTATGTGATGGCAATTTCAACAAGTGATGTCCCTAGTCTCTCTTCCTTAGAAAGATTTTTTGATGAAGATATGTTGCAAGAGTTTTTAATCATGAGATATATGGTGCAAGAGATGATTGAATATAGGAAGGATAACACTATACTTCAAGAGCAGTTGATGGCCATGAAGGAGGAGAAGCAAGAGCTTCTTGAAAAGATGCATGAGATGGAGATTTTACTCCATGATGCCAAGGAAACCCTAGCCAAGTATGTGCATGAACATGAGGTATGAAATTCAATTTTATCTTCAATTTCCTCTCAAAATCAATTTTTTGGTGCTTTTGAAAGACACACTAGAGGAATAGGGTCCAAATTATTGATGAAGATGGGCTATGAATGTAAAGGGTTAGGCAAACATGCACAAGGCATAGTTGAGCCAATTGTTGTTGAGGAAAGGCCTAGGTATTTGGGTCTTGGTTATGGAAAACATGATGGAGAATGTTACAAAACCAAGGAGACAAATGAAGTTGTTCCAAGAGGGAATTTTGTTACATGTTCATCCCCTCAAGCTTGTGAATTTTGTGTTCATGAGGAATGAAAAAGTTTATTCCCACTTTGCAATAAGATGCTCATAAGCATGCAATTAGTGGAGAGGGAAAACAAGAAAATGTTGAAAGCTCTAAGGTCATTGAAACCATTGTTGGTATTCCAAAGGGAGCCACTACCTCATCAAATTCACCTCCTCAAGAAGGCGACAAAAGTGAATGTGCAAGGTATAAATCTGCCTTTAATCAATTTTCTTTTGATTATGATAAACATGGTAAATCTTCACATAAGAATTGGAGAGAATTTACATGTTCTTTTTGTGGTTTGAATAACCATAATGTTTCAAGATGTTAGAATAAAATGGCCACATACAGGAAAATTTCAAAGAAAAAGGGACAGAAAGCCAGAGGTCCATTGGATAATGTAAATCATGTTGCAAAGAAGAAGCAATTATTTTGCACTCATTGCCATAACCAAGGTCATCTTGTAGAAAACAGTTTGACTTTGCATCCAACAACTCATCCACGACATTTGAAGATGGTGGAGAGAGACTTTGGCAAGAATGAAAAAGTGTATTACATAATTGATGTGGGTCAAGATGATTCACAAGATGATGTGTAGCTAAAAGAAGCACCAAGGAAATGGTTTGGTAAGAGGTGGTTTGATTTCTTAAGAAAATAAGACTTGCATTTATTTGTTTGTTAGATGCAATTCTTTGCATTAAAAGCATTTCTATGCCTTATGAATGCACTATTTTTCCATTTAAAGTATGTTGTGAATTGTATGATGTAAGATGTTGAAAGTGGAGTTCTATTTGACTCACTTAAATGCAGCAAAGAAGGCAATTTGTGGTTACAAATTTGTATGTCAATTCATTTCTTTTGAATGCGTTATTGATGTTGCATATTTTCACCAGGAAGGTGTGTGAAAGTGGGGTATGTTACTCACATCATTTGCAACAAATTTGTCAGTTCAAATCTTATGTACCCATACATATTTTTGGGCTTTTTTTACTTGTGATTATACTTGTGGGAGAGTTGAATAATTGTACACATACATGAGAGTTTGTGTGTGTGTGAACAGTGGAATTGTTTCTAGTTTCATTCTGTTTGGATACATTCATGAGTGTCGACTTGTGTCGATTTTTGTCACATGTATGTCATATCGACTTGGAAGAGTTGATTTTTGTAGGAATTTACAGGGTAAGTTCCTCGGACAGAACACCAAAGGACACCGCTCACAACCAGATCGCAGATCAATACACCAGTATTTTGACGTGGTTAAAACCCTCAAAGAGGGAAACAGTCCATGGCCTAAGCCAACGCGGCCACTTCAGGAAATTTATTAATAAAAGAATGAAAATTTACATATGCTTCTCTCATGCACGGATTACCCTACAAATGACCCTCCATGCGCTTTAAATAGAAATCATGGACTAATCGGGTGTCAAGCCACGGATCAAGTGTCGGTAATACCGAGGAGAGAATGAACCGTCGGATCACTACATATCGTGACCGTCGGATTGTAAGTTACAAAATGTACAACGGTAAAGAAACACACTTTACCTAACTCTATACCTAACTCTATACTAGACCAAGTTGTACTTAACTATTTCCTATGTGTCGGAATATCCTAACATCCCCCCTTAAGAACAACTTGGGATAGGATTGAAGGATTTACAAATATGACACAATAGGAAAAGGAAGGAGGCACTAGAGCCTATCCCCCCTTAGTGACAACTTCCTGAACTCCAACCATAAATCGAAGTTTAGTGAACTTCGCTTCTATGAGAGCCTTTGTAAAGATGTCTGCAACTTGATCATCTATTGAACAATATTGCACTTCAAGAACATGGTCATGAATTAGCTTTCTGATGAAGTGCATGTGCAGTTCAATGTGTTTGCTGCACTGATGTTGGACTGGATCTTTGCATAGCTGAATGGCACTTTGATTATCACACCAAAGTGTAGTCGGATGCTACTGCTGAAAGCCAAACTCTGACAGGATCTGACGAAGCCACAAGGCTTCCTTACTAGCTTCTATGGCACCACGATACTCTGCTTCTGCTGATGAAAGAGAAATGGTAGCTTGTTTCTTACAAGCCCATGTAATAGGTCCTGAACCAAGAGTGAACACATAACCGGCAGTAGACTTCCGATCATCAGGGTCACCAGCCCAATCAGAATCAGTGAAACCAACCAATAGAAGAGCTGCTTCGGCACTGTAATGAATCCCAAACTGAACTGTACCTCAAACATAATGAAGTATTCTTTTGGCTGCTTTCCAATGACTTTCACGTGGGTTTTGCATAAACCGAGCAACAAGGCCAACAGCAAAGGAAAGGTCAGGACGAGTATGGGTTAGATACAAAATTTTTCCTACAAGTTGACGGTATAAGGTAGCATCAACTTGAGGAGAAGTACAAGTGACTGAAAGTTTGACTCCAGACTGAAAGGGAGAAGGGGCTGGCTTACAGTCTTCCATGTGAAAGTGGCGTAGAATATCATAGGCATACTTGGACTGAGAAAGGGAAATACCTTCCTTGGATTGCAAGACTTGAAGACCGAGAAAATAATGTAAGTGTCCTAAGTCTATCATTTAAAACTTCCTTTTAAGGCTAGACTTCACATGGTTTATAAGGTTGGGATCACTACCGGTAAGGATAATATCATCAACATAAAGAAAAAGAATGATAAGAGACTTGCCCACTTGCTTGGTGTAAATAGTATTGTCAGAATGACACCTAGAAAAGCCAGATTCTAAAAGAAAGCTATCCATTTTGGCATACCAAGCTCGAGGAGCTTGCTTGAGACCATAAAGGGATTTATTAAGCCGACATACAAGGCTGGAGTCTGTTTTTATGAATCCAATGGGTTGTTCCATGTAGATTTCTTCATGCAAGTCCCCATGCAAGAAGGCAGATTTAACATCCATCTGATGGACTTCCCATTTGAACGAGGCAGCAAGGGAAAGAACAAGGTGGATAGAGTTCATTTTGGAAACAGGGGAGAAGGTTTCATGTGTAATCAATGCCTTCAACCTGTGAAAAACCTTTAGCAACAAGACGAGCTTTATGTTTATCAACTTTCCCATCTGGTCCATACTTGGTTCTGTAAACCCATTTGCATCTAACAAGTTTTCGTCCCTTTGGTAGAGGAACAAGATCCCATGTATCATTTGCCAATAATGAATGATATTCTTCATTCATAGCTGCTTCCCAATCTGGATGGATTGAAGCTTTTGCAAAGGTGTCAGGATCATAATTTACTGGATCTTGAGCCAGTAAAGAAGATGCTCTGTCAAACTGAGAACGTGTGTGTCGCTGATTTGTAGGATCACCGACAAGATCACCTGCTGCATCTCGAGTAGCACGAACCCATTTTGGAAGCTGAGGAGCTGAAGGAGGATCCTGAGATGGTGGGGGAGGATTGTCATCCTCACTTTCATCATCTGAAGAAGAAATGTTTTCAAAAGTAGAAGAGATAGGGAGAGGTGGCACATCCGCCGGACTAGGCTCGCAGGCCGATATATTTTCATCAAATTTTACATCTCTTCTAATGATAACATTTTTGGACTTAAATGGAATAAGTCTATAGCCTTTGACATCTTCAGAATATCCAACAAAAGTACATTTTTCACTCTTAGGTTCTAAAGCTTTATGCTTCTCATCTGGAATATGGGCCCACGCTTCACTTCCAAAAACACGAAAGTGACTTACATCCGGTTTGATTGAGCTCCATGCTTCTTCTGGAGTGATATTCTTTAAAGCCTTCGTAGGAGTGCGATTTATTATGTAATTTTCACAGTTAATTGCTTCTGCCCAAAAACTAAGACCAAGTCCTTTAGATTGTAGCATACAATTAGCCATTTCCTTTAAGGTGTGATTCTTCCTTTCAGCTACACCATTTTGTTGTGGAGTATATGGAACAGTATGTTGCATTTGAATTCCATTCTCAGTGCAAAATTTGATGAATGTGTTTTTAACATATTCTCCGCCATTATCAGATCTTAGCTTAAGAATTTGATGTCCAGATTGTTTTTCAACAAAGGCCTTGAAGGCCAAAAATGTGTTAAATACTTCACTCTTGAGTTTTAAGAAGTATACCCAAGTGTGTCTGGAGAAATCATCAATGAAAGTTAAGAAATACTTGCAGCCAGAGAATGAAACAACATGAAGTGGACCACATAAATCACTATGAAGAAGCTGTAAAGGGGCTGAGGCGTGCCAACAGGCACGTTTTTCAAAACTGTCCCGATGATGTTTTCCGAGTACACATCCGGAACAAACACCATCTCTGCAAGATACCATAGGAAGACCTGTCACCATATTTTCTTTACATAGATGCTGAAGGGAGCGATAGTTTAAGTGACCAAATCGCTCATGCCAAAGTTTGCTCACTTCATCGTTATGAGTAACAAATACTGAGGGAAGATTTGGTGACCCAAAGTTGTGAAACTTATACAACCTTGTAGAATCATCAGCAATGCCAGTAGCCAAAATCTTTTTAGGATCTCTTAGGTCCTTGATTACAACATCATGAGGTGAAAATTCAACGATTTTACCTTCACCTGAATGAGTTATCTGATATACAGATAGAAGGTTGCAGGATAAGGTTGGAACACATAATACATCATTAAATTGACCATTGTCTAGATGAATAGTTCCAGTTCCTACAACACTAAGAGATCTATCATCACCAACATATATATTTTTGGTGTTACAATCATTTAAAGAAGAAAACATGGCTTTTTTTTGGCCATGTGATAAGAAGCTCCAGAATCAATGAGCCACTCATGAGAATGAGAAGAATAAGATACATTTAATTCATAGCCAGACCGAGATGCTTGACAACCACATGCAGAAAGTGCCATTCCTGAAGATGAAGTTGAAGTTGAAGATTACCCCAAATGGATGTTATGCTTCTTCATTGCTGCTTCCAAGGCTTCCATCTTCTTAAAGCATTTTGATTCTAAGTGGCCATCTCGATTACAAAAATTGCAATGTCTATCAGTCTTCTTCCCTTTGTTTTTATTTGTCTTATCATTTTGTTGAAATGGTTTTTCATTTTGGGGCTGAAATTGCTTAGGACCCTTGTTTGGTTTAGGACCATTCTTTTTAGGATATGACTTCTTAGGATTCTTTGAATTTGGTTGATGATGGGTGGCTAACACTTTCTTGGAAGAGTTTCCAAGATTAAGAAGACCAAGGTGTAAGAGTTTTTCTTGTTCTCTTATTAAATAATCACAAAAAGAGTCAAAGGAAGGGGACTTGTAGTCAGTTCCTTGAGAAATGAAGGCTTCTCTTGTAGAATGGAAGGTGGAAACAAACACAGAGTAGGCTGGTCCCAACTTAGTAAGAATGGAATAGATAAGGTTACTATCTTCTTTCTTAACTTTAACACCTTCCAAGAGATATCTAAGGGTCTTGAATTTGGACAAGAAATCTTCAATGCAAGAAAAATTATTAGGGTCCAATGTAAGCAACTCATTTTCAAGTTGATGGGCTCTAAGTTCATTTTTAATCCCAAAAACTTTATTGATTTGTTTCATTGCTTCATCAGGAGTATCAAGTTCTACAATATGGAATCTAAGATCTGGAGAGATAGACATCCCTATCAATCCACGTGCTTGATCTTGCCTATTTTCCCATTTAGTAGCCTTATCTTCATCCTTCGGTTTCTTTTCTTGGCTTGAGGCTATTTTGTAGAGACCTTTACTTCTAAGTAAATCCTCAATGTAGGACAACCATTGGAAGTAGTTGGTGCTGTCAAGAGTAACTTGGTATTGACTTTCCATTTCAACGGAAACTAAAGCTAAAGATGTTGAAAATAAGTGTTCCAATGGATAGATCTCGAAAAATTAGGCTGGTTAAAAAAAAACGGCTCTGAAAACGGCTTCCGAATGAAGAAGTTATGGCTTTTTGAAAAAACGTTGATGAAGTTGCCGACGAAGTGCCGGAAAGTGCGGAAATGAAAAAGTCTGCCCCCACAAAATGGAGACTTAAACCCAAGACCTCTACTCTCTTAAAATAGCTTTGAACCAATTGAGCTATACAAAAAATTTGAGAGAGAGAGAGGGGGGGGGGTGCTTTGGGTTGCGTGTTTGCTTTGAGAAAGCTCTTTTTCCCTACAAAACAAAAAACACAAAACCCAACACAGACATGCAAAGAAAACGAACCTTACGGCTCAAAGTTAGCTTTAGCTGAAAAACTAAATATTTTCAAAAATGAACCTTGCGGCTCAAAGTTAGCTTTAGCCAGAGACTAAGTATTTTTCTCAATGTTTTTGATTTTCCAAGATCACACTAAGGCGCAGGGAAAAGAGCATACGCATGAGAAAAATCCTTCCTTTCTGTTTCTGATTTGCCCAGATCGCACAGAGTCGCAGGGCAAAGAGCATACGCAGAAATGAAAGGTATAGATCTGGTAATAAAAAAGGCTAAATAAACCGAAACGGAAATAAACAGAGAGAAAATAACTATAAACTACAAATAAACACTGTATACCTCCAGAACTTAAAAATGACACAGCTAGGGCTACCGGAAACCTTTTCGCATGAAATGAAAGGGGTTCCTCACTGGAACAGATGCTCCCAACACAATAGAGCAGTCCTCTCGGCCCGAAAGAAGTCAGAAACAATAGATCTAGGAAACGGTAGTCGGATGCAGTTCTACCGGCTTCAGATTTGGATCACCAACGGACGCAGCCCTCAAATAGCTCTGATACCATGTAGGAATTTACAGGGTAAGTTCCTCAGACAGAACACCAAAGGACACTGCTCACAACCAGATCGCAGATCAATACACCAGTATTTTGACGTGGTTAAAACCCTCAAAGAGGGAAACAGTCCACGACCTGAGCCAACGCGGCCACTTCAGGCAATTTATTAATAAAAGAATGAAAATTTACATATGCTTCTCTCATGCACGGATTACCCTACAAATGACCCTCCATGCACTTTAAATAGAAATCATGGACCAATCAGGTGTCAAGCCATGGATCAAGTGTCGGTAATACCGAGGAGAGAATGAACCATCAGAGCACTACATATCGTGACCGTTGGATTGTAAGTTACAAAATGTACAACGGTAAAGAAACACACTTTACCTAACTCTATACCTAACTCTATACTAGACCAAGTTGTACTTAACTATTTCCTATGTGTCGGAATATCCTAACAATTTTGTCTCCAAAGATGAAAAGGATATGTTGACATATTATTGCATGAGATGTGAAATTCTTGTTGTTTATCCAAAGAATTGTCAAGTTGTTGTACATGCTTATGTTTGGCTCTCAAGTTAAGTCAGTTGCTTGAAGATGATGTTTTTTTTACATGTGTTAGTCAATGGTTTGTACACCAAGATGCAAGAGTACATGGCAATGTTACATGATGTGACAATTTTTTCTTTGAGTGAGCAAAAGAAGAGGTCGCCGATTTACATTTCTTGCATAATTTGTTTTTCCATTTAATGGTTGTATTTATGAGAAGATGTTGCGGGATTTTGGAAGGTACATTCTTGAGAAAGATGCTCATGCTTAGATTTCTTTCTCAAATCATGGCATGAGTAGCATGTTGAACTAAAGGATGATAGAGGCAAGAAGTGAAAGTAGACGAGATGCCAAAAATTTGCAGCCATGGTAGACTGTTTTGTGTGTTGATGGCCAAGATTCTCAGTGGGGAGGCTATCAGATTGTATCATTTTTCCAAACAGCGAGGGATCAATGTGGTACAATAAAGGTATTTTGCAGCCAAAAAGTTTCCAGCAAGTGTTGGATTGGGTCAGCAGCAAAAGGAGAACAATGGTTGAAGGACATAGCCATTTGCAATGCAAGGCATGTCAATGTACCCAAGTGGTTTTCATGGAGATTTCTTCAAGGAGAATCAATTGATAGAACTTGGGAAAGAGAAGAGTATTCAGCTATCATCAGATAACCAGCTTTTGTGAGTCAAAAATCTTGTCAGTGGGAAGGAGTGATCGGAATCTGGATTAGGGACAAAAATTAGCTCAAAAATAAAAGTGCTCGGAATCATTTGAAACCTGAACAACTACGTCCATCTCGGAAAAACTATTGCAATGCAATTCATTTTGTTCAAAATGGAGTTCGTATGAGGAAGTTAGAGCTCTCTGACCATTTCACCAAACAGGCAAAATATTGGTACAGGTTGACTGGGCATCCGTACAACCCAATCAGCAAGGAGAATATTCCTTGAAATGTTCCTTGGAATATTCCCTAGAATATTCTTGAACAGGTGGATGAGTCATATCGCGCCAAGTGGAAACATAACATTGGGCAATCGTGATGAGTTGGACCAATGGGAAGGCGACATGTGGTAAGCCAGAACGCCACCACGAGCCCCTATGATGATGCATTAAATTTTTTATGGAGGTGCCAGGGTTCGACCATGCGACCTCCCCTCCACAAGCCAAAGCTCTTAACCATCTCTACTAACCGCCATTCTTATCCGGTATAACGCTCCATTTATATTTGAAGTCTAATTGTATGGGAGTTGGTGGTTAGGAGGGCCAGCCTATAGGCCATCCCTCCATGTGAACAACCCACGGTGGTAACACCAAATGGTTAACACAAACGGGGGCTCTAAAAAACGCCAAACCTTTAACATTCACTGCTCCATGTGAATGCCCTGACAGAAAATGTTATGGTTAACTCCAACTGGCGAACAAACCATACCATCCGAAGGATACGAAACCACGAACCACCATGTGAACACAATAAACTCTGATGCTGAAGGTTAAGGTGGTGGATAGTTAAAACCGGTGAATAGTTAACGGTTAATGTTGACATGTGTCACCCGTTGATAAACTACTAGGTCAGGGAACAGTTAGCAGACACCGTGCCGGAAGCCACTAGAAGTGACCACTACCACAATTAATGATAACGGTTAGCATTTAAACGCACAGATTATGTGTTAACTACGTCATTAACATTAATTAACCCTGCTTATTCATTAATTAACTTGCAGTTAAATTGGTGGAAAAGATGGAGGTTTCCGACAAATTCGACCCCAACTCCAGATTTGCCGGCCTTAACTGGAGTTCCTCCAGTTTTAGTAGAGGATTTCTAGGATAAAACGGTTTCTCTCATATCTTGGGCAAAATTCAACCAAATGAAGATCAGAAAAAGGTTTTCCTAGATGATTGAGAGGCTTTGAACATAAGGGAACAGGTTTCAGAGGCAATGAGGCAGTTTTATACTTGTGATTATACTTGTGGGAGAGTTGAAGAATTGTACACATACATGAGAGTTTGTGTGTGTGTGTACAGTGGAATTGTTACTAGTTTCGTTGTGTTTGGATACATTCATGAGTGTCGAATTGTATCGATTGTTGTCACATGTATGTCATATCGACTTGGAAGAGTTGATTTTATCTCCGAATATGAAATGGATATGTTGACGTATTATTACATGAGATGTGAAATTCTTGTTGTTTATGCAAAGAATCGTCAAATTGTTGTACATGCTTATGTTTGGCTCTCAAGTCAATTCAGTTGCTTAAAGATGATGTTTTTTCAACTTGTGTGAGTCGATGGTTTGTACACCAAGATGCAAGAGTACATGGCGATGTTACATGATGTGACAATTGTTGCTTTGAATGAGCAAAAGAAGAGGTCGTCGATTTACATTTCTTACATAATGTGTTTTTCCATTTAATGGTTGTATTTGTGACAAGATGTCGCAGGATTTTGGAAGGTACATTCTTGAGAAAGATGTTCATGCTTAGCTTTCATTCTCAAATCATGCCATGAGTAGCATGTTGAACTGGAGTATGTTAGAGGCAAGAAGTGAAAGTGGATGAGATGCCAAAAATTTGCAACCATTATAGACCATTGTGTGTGTTGACGCCAAGATTCTTAATGGGAAGGCTATCAGATTGTATCAGTTTTCCAAGTACCGAGGGTTCAATGTGGTACAACAAAGGTATTTTGTAGCCAAAAAGTGTGTAGCAAGTGTTTGATTGGGTCAGCAGCAAAAGGAGAACAGTGGTTGACATACATAGCCATTTGCAATGCAAAGCATTTCAGTGTACCCAAGTGGTTGTCATGGAGATTTCTTCAAGTAGAATCAGTTGATAAAACTTGGGAATCAGAAGAGTATCCAACTCTCATCAGATAATTAACTTTTGTGGGTCCAAAAGCCTGTCAGTGGGAAGGAATGATCAGAATCTAGATTAGGGGCAAAAATTAGCTCAAAAATAAAAGTGCTCAGAATCATTTGAAACCTAAATCACCACGTTTGTCTCAGCAAAAATATCCCAACGCAACTCGTTTCGTTCAAAAATGAGTTCGTATGAGGAAGTTAGAGCCCTCTGGCCGTTTCACTAAATAGGCTACATTTTGGTACAAGTTCACTAGGATGCTGACTAGGCATTCGTATAGCCCAACGAGCAAGGAGAATATTCCTTGGAATGTTCCCTAGAATATTCCTTGGAATATTCATGTACGGGTGGACGAGTCATATCGCAATAAGTGGCAGCACAACATTGGGCAATCATGATGAGTTGGACCAATGGGAAGGCAACACATGGCAAGCCCAAAGGCTGTAAAGTTCCCCTACGATGGTGTGTTAAAATTTTTATCGAAGCGTTAGGGTTCGACTGTGCGACCTCGCCTCTGCAAGCCAAAGCACTTAACCTTCTCCACTAACCGTGGTTCTTAATCGGTACAGCGCTCCGTTTACATTTTAAGTGTAACTGTATGGGAGTTGGTGGTTAGGAGGGCCAACCCAAGGCCAGCCATCCATGTGAACAATCCACAGTGGTAACACAAAATGGTTAACACAAATGGTGGCTCCAACAAACACTAAACCGTTAACATTCACCGCTCAATGTGAACGCACCAACCAAAAATGTTACGATTAACTCCAATCGGTAGATAACCCATACCATCTGACGGTTACAAAACCACGAACCACCATGTGAACGCAATAAACTTCGACGGTTAAGGTTAAGGTGGTGGACATTTAAAACTAGCAGACAGTTAACGATTAATGCCGACATGTGTCCACCGTTGATAAACCTCCAAGTCAAGGAACCATTGGCAGAAACTGTGTCGAAAGCTGCTAGATGTGACCACTAGCAAAGTTAATGCTAACGGTTAGTATTTAAACACACGGATACATTCATGAGTCTCGACTTGTGTCAATTGTTGTCACATGTATGTCATATCGACTTGGAAGAGTTGATTTTATCTCCAAAGATGAAAAGGAGATGTTGACGTATTATTGCATGAGATGTGAAATTCTTGTTGTTTATCCAAAGAATCATCAAGTTGTTACACATGCTCACGTTTGGCTCTCAAGTCAAGTCAGTTTCTTGAAGATGATGTATTTTCAACTTGTGTTAGTCGATGGTTTGTACACCAAGATGCAAGTGTACATGGCGATGTTACATGATGTGACAATCGTTGCTTTGAATGAGCAAAAGAAGAGGTCGTCGATTTACATTTCTTGCTTAATGTGTTTTTTCATTTAATGGTTGTATTTGTGACAAGATATCACAGGATTTTGGAAGGTACATTCTTGAGAAAGATGCTCATTCTTAGCTTTCATTCTCAAATCATGACATGAGTAGCATGTTGAACTGGAGGATGATAGAGGTAAGATGTGAAAGTGGACAAGTTGCCAAAAATTTGCATCCATTGTAGACCGTTGTGTGTGTTGACACTAAGATTATCAGTGGAAAGGCTATCAAATTGTATCCATTTTACAAGAAACAAGGGATAAATGTGGTATAACAAAGGTATTTTTCATCTAGAAAGTGTCCAACAAGTGTTGGATTGGGTCGGCAACAAAAGGAGAATAGTGGTTGAGGGACATAGCCATTTGCAATGCAAGGCATGTCAGTGTACCCAAGTGGTTGTCATGGAGATTTATTCAAGTAGAATTAGTTGATAGAAGTTGGGAAATAGAAGAGTATTCAACTCCCATCAGATAACTAGCTTTTGTGGGTCCAAAACCCTGTCAGTGGGAACGAGTGATCGGAATTTGGATTAGGGGCAAAAATTAGCTCAAAAATAAAAGTGCTTAGAATCGTTCGAAACTTGAACTACCGCATCCGTATCGGCAAAACTATCCCAACACAACTCGTTTCGTTCAAGACAGAGTTCGTATGAGGAAGTTAGAGCCCTCTGACCGTTTCGCCAAAATGGAAAAATTTTGGTACAAGTTGACTGGGATGCTGATTGGGCATCTGTACATCCCAATCAGCAAGGAGAATATTCCTTGTAATATTCCCTAGAATTTTCCTTGGAATATTCTTGTACAAATGAACGAGTCATATCGTGCCAAGTGGTAGCGCAACATTGGGCAATCGTGATGAGTTGGACTAATGGGAAGGTGACATGTGGCAAGCCCAGAGGCTGCCACGTGCCCCTGCGATAGTGTGTTAAAATTTTTATGGACGCATCGAGGTTCGATCACAAGACCTCCAGCCAAAGCTCTTAACTATATCCACTAACCGTGGTTCTTAACCGGTATAGCGCTCCATTTATATTTGAAGTGTAACTGTATAGGAGTTGGCTCCAACAAACACCAAACCTTTAACATTAACTGCTCCACGTGAACGCACCGATGGAAAATGTTATGGTTAACTCCAACTGGCAGACAACCCATACCATCTGATGGTTACAAAACCACGAACCACCATGTGAACACAATAAACTCCGACAGTTAAGGTTAAGGTGGTGGACAGTTAAAACTGGCGGATAGTTAACAGTTAATTCTGACATGTGTCCACCGTTGATAAACTGCCAGATCAGGGAATCATTAGCAGAAATCATGTCGGAAGCTACTAGATGTGACCACTGCCACAATTAATGCTAACGGTTAGCATTTAAACGTGCAGATTATGCGATAACTGCGTCATCAACATTAATTAATCCCTCTTATTCATCAATTAACCCACAATTAAATTGGCGGAAAAGATGGCGGTTTCCGACAAATTCGACCCCAACTCCAGATTTGGCAGCCTTAACTAGAGTTCCTCCAGTTTCAGTGGAGGATTTCTAGGAGAAAACTATTTCTCTCATATCTTGGGCAAAAATCGACCAAATGAGGATCAGAGAAAGGTGTTCCTAGATGATTGAGAGGCTTTGAACACAATGGTACAGGTTTCGGAGGCAATGAGCTAGGTTTGTACTTGTGATTATACTTGTGGGAGAGTTGAAGAATTGTACACATACATGAGAGTTTGTGTGTGTGTGAAAAGTTGACTTGTTACTAGTTTCATTGTGTTTGGATACATTCATGAGTGTTGACTTGTATCGATTGTTGTCACATGTATGTCATAACAGCTTGGAAGAGTTGATTTTATCTCTAAAGATGAAAAGGAGATGTTAACGTATTATTGCATGAGATGTGAAATTCTTGTTGTTTATGCAAAGAATCGTCAAGTTGTTGTACATGCTTATATTTGGCTCTCAAGTCAAGTCAGTTGCTTGAAGATGATGTTTTTCAACTTGTGTTAGTCAATGGGTTGTACACCAAGATGAAAGAGTACATGGTGATGTTACATGATGTGACAATTGTTGTTTTGAATGAGCAAAAGAAGAGGTCACCGATTTACATTTCTTGCATAATGTATTTTTCTGTTTAATGGTTGTATTTGTGAAAAGATTTCAGAAGATTTTGGAAGATACATTCTTGAGAAAGATGCTCATGCTTAGCTTTCATTATCAAATCATGACATGAGTAGCATGTTGAACTCAAGGATGATAGAGGCAAGAAGTGAAAGTGGACGAGATGCCAAAAATTTGCAGCCATTATAGACCGTTGTGTGTGTTGACACCAAGATTCTCAGTGGGAAGGCTAGCAGATTGTATCAGTTTTCCTAACACCTAGGGATCAATGTGGTACAACAAAGGTATTTTTTAGCCACAAAGTGTCAAAAAAAAGTTGGATTGGGTCAGCAACAAAAGGAGAACAGTGGTTGACAAACATAGCCATTTGCAATGCAAGGCATGTCAGTGTACCCAAGTGGTTGTCATGGAGATTTCTTCAAGTAGAATCAGTTGATAGCCCTATGGGTAACTTACTTACTTTTCATCCTTCTTTCTTGGGTCAGTTTCAATCCTTCCGTTGGAGCGCCCCACCACATTGAATATGGCAGGTGCGGATTGAATGGCGGGTATGGTATAAATATAGGGGGTCGGTAGTGTGGGAGAATGATGGGTACGAGAGCTGCAATCAAGTGAGAGATCTAAATTGTCTGTGAGAATGAAGGGTCCGTGAGATTGAACCTCGATGGGGCTGTGATATGTGGAGTTGATTGGGCCGTGATCTGAGGAGTACGAAGCTGCTGGAAATGCTGGGGACGCTGGGAGCTTGGGAAAGAGAAGAGTATTCATCTCTAATCAGATAACCAACTTTTGTGGGTCCAAAATCCTGTCAGTGGGAAGGAGTGACCAGAATCTGGATCAGGGAAAAAAATTAGCTCAAAAATAAAAGTGCTCAGAATCGTTTGAAACCTAAACGAGCACATCCATCTCAACAAAACTATCCCAACGCAACTCATTTCTTTCAAAACGGAGTTCGTATGAGGAAGTTAGCGCCCTCTGATCATTTCACCAAATAGGAAAAATTTTGGTATAGGTTGACTTAGATGTTGACTGGGCATCCGTACAGCCCAATCAGAAAGGAGAATATTCCTTGGAATATTCTTGTATAGGTGGACGAGTCATATCGTGCCAAGTGGCAGTGCAACATTGGGAAATCCTGATGAGTTGGACCAATGGGAAGGCGACACATGGCAAGCCCAAAGGCCACCACGTGCCCCTACGATGGTGTGTTAATTTTTTTATGGAAGCATCAGGGTTCGATCACACGACCTCTCCTCTACAAGCCAAAGCTCTTAACGGTCTCTGCTAACCGTGGTTCTTAACCTGTATAGCGCTCTGTTTATATTTGAAGTGTAACTATATGGGAGTTGGCGGTTAGGAGGGCTAGCCCGTAGGCCAGCCCTCCATGTAAAAAACCCACGGTGGTAACACCAAACGGTTAACACAAATGGCAACTCCAACAAACACCAAACCGTTGACATTAACCACTCCATGTGAACATGCCGACCGAAAATGTTACAGTTAACTCCAACCATTGGACATCCCATACCATCTGACGGTTACGAATCCACAAACCACCATGTGAATGCAATAAACTCGACGGTTAAGGTTAAGGTGGTGGAAAGTCAAAACCGAGGGACAGGTAAAAGTTGATGCGACATGTGTCCACCATTGATAAACTGCCAAGTCAAGGAACCGTTAGCGGAAACCATGCCAGAAGCCGCTAGATTTGACCACTACCATAGTTAATGCTAACGATTAGAATTTAAACACGCAGATTATGCGCTAGCTGCGTCATTAATGTTAATTAACCCCTCTTATTGATTAATTAACCCACAGTTAAATTGGCAGAAAGGATGGCGGTTTCCGAACAAATTCAACCCCAACTCCAGATTTAGTGACCTTAACCAGAGTTCCTCCAAGTTTAGTGGAGGATTTCTAATTCAAAGTTGTTTCTCTCATATCTTAGGCAAAATTTGACCAAATGAGGATCATAAAAAGGTGTTCCTAGATGATTGAGAGGCTTTGAACACAATGGAACAAGTTTCAAAGGCAATGAGTCGGGTTTGTACTTGTGATTATACTTGTGGGAGAGTTGAATAATTGTACACATACATGAGAGTTTGTGTGTGTGAACAGTGGAATTCTTACTAGTTTCATTGTGTTTAAATACATTCATGAGTGTCGACTTGTGTCCATTGTTGTCACACGTATTTCATATTGACTTGGAAGAGTTTATTTTATCTCCAAAGATGAAAAGGAGATGTTGACGTATTATTGCATGAGATGTGACATTCCTGTTGTTTATGCAAAGAATCGTCAAGTTGTTATACATGCTTATGTTTGGCTCTCAAGTCAAGTCAGTTGCTTGAAGATGATGTTTTTTCGACTTGTGTTGGTCGATGTTTTGTACACCATGATGCAAAAGTACATGGAAATCTTACATGATGTGACAATTGTTGCTTTGAATGAGCAAAATAAGAGGTCGCCAATTTACATTTCTTGCATAATGTGTTTTTCCATTTAATGGTTGTATTTGGGACAAGATGTCGTAGGATTTTGGAAGGTACATTCTTGAGAAAGATTATCATGCTTATATTTCATTCTCAAATCATGACATGAGTACCATGTTGAACTGGACGATGATAGAGGCAAGAAGTTAAAGTGGACGAGATGCCAAAAATTTGTAGCCATTGTAGACTAGTGTGTGTGTTGACGCCAAGATTATCATTGGGAAGGCTATCAGATTGTAATAGTTTTCCAAGCATCGAGGGATCAATGTGGTACAACAAAGTTATTTTGTAGCCAGAAAGTATTGAGCAAGTGTTGGATTGAGTCAGTAGCAAAAGGAGAACAATGGTTGAGGGACATAGCCATTGCAATGAGAGGCATGTCAGTGTACCCAAGTGGTTGTCATGGAGATTTCTTCAAGTAGAATCAGTTTATAGAACTTGGGAAAGAGAAGAGCCTTCAGCTCTCATAAAATAACTAGATTTTTTGGGTCCAAAAGCCTAGCAGTGGGAAGGAGTGACAGGAATCTAGATTTGGGGCAAAAATTAGCTCAAAAATAAAAGTGCTCAGAATAATTCGAAACATGCATGACTACATCCGTCTGGGAAACAATATTTGAGTGCAAATCGTTTCGTTCAAAATGGAGTTCGTATGAGGAAGTTAGAGACCTCTAACCATTTCACCAAATAGGCAAAATTTTGGTACAGGTTGAATCGGATGTTGACTGGGCATCCGTACATCCCAATCAACAAGGAAAATATTCCCTAAAATAGTCCTTGGAATAATCCTGTATAGGTGGACGAGTCATATCGTGCCAAGTGGCAGCGCAACATTAGGCAATTGTGATGAGTTGGACCAATGGGAAGGTGACACATGGCAAGCTTGGAGGCCGCCACGTGCCCCTACGATGGTGTGTTAAAATTTTTATGGAGGCAGCAGGTTTCAACCATGCGACCTCCACTCCACAAGGAAAAGCTCTTAACCGTCTCCGCTAACCATGGTTCTTAACTGTATAGCACTCCATTTATATTTGAAGTCTAACTGTATGGGAGTTGGCGATTAGGAGGGCCAGCTCGTAGGCTAGCCCTCCATGTGAACAACGCATGGAGGTAACACCAAACGGTTAACACAAACGGTGGCTCCAACAAACACCAAACTGTTAACATTCACCAGTCCATGTGAATGCGTCGATGGAAAATGTTACGGTTAACTCCAACCGACGGACAGCCCATACCATCCAATAGTTATGAAACCATGAAACACCACGTGAACGCAATAAACTCTCATGGTTAAGGTTAAGGTGGTGGACAGTTAAAACCGGTGGACATTTAACGGTTAATGTCGACATGTGTCCACCATCTTTAAACCGCCAGGTTAGGAAACTGTTAGCGGAAATCATCCCAGAAGCCACTAGATGTGACCACTACCACAGTTAATGCTAATGGTTAGCATTTAAACGTGCGGATTATGCACTAACTGCATAATTAATGTTAATTAACCGCTCTTATTCATTAATTAACCTGGAGTTAAATTGGCTGAAAATATGGCAGTTTCCGACAAATTCGACCCTAACTCTAGATTTGGCGGCCTTAACTAGAGTTCCTCCAGTTTTAGTGGAGGATTTCTAGGAGAAAATTGTTTTCTCATATCTTGGGCAAAATTTAACCAAATTAGGATCAGAAAAAGGTGTCCTTAGATGATTGAGAGGCTCTAAACACAATGGAATAGGTTTCAGAGGCAATGAGGCAGGTTTGTACTTGTGATTATACTTGTGGGAGAGTTGAAGAATTGTACACATACATGAGAGTTTGTGTGTGTGTAAACAGTGGAATTGTTACTAGTTTCATTTTGTTTGGATACATTCATGAGTGCCGAGTTGTGTCAATGTTTGTCACATGTATGTCATATAGACTTGGAAGAGTTGATTTTATCTCCAAAGATGAAAAGGATATGTTGACGTATTTTTGCATGAGATGTGAAATTATTGTTGTTTATGCAAAGAATCGTCAAGTTGTTGTACATGCTTATGTTTGGCTCTCAATTCAAGTCAGTTGCTTGAAGATGATAGTTTTTCGACTCGTGTTAGTCGATGGTTTTTACACCAAGATGCAAGAGTACATGGCAATGTTACATGATGTGAAAATTGTTTCTTTGAATGAGCAAAAGAAGAGGTCGTTGATTTACATTTCTTGCATAATGTGTTTTTCCATTTAATGGTTGTATTTGTGACAAGATGTCACAGGTTTTTGGAAGGTACATTCTTGAGAAAGATGCTCATGCTTAGCTTTAATTCTCAAATCATGACATGAGTAGCATGTTGAAATGGAGGATGATAGAGGCAAGAAGTGAAAGTGGATGAGATGCCAAAATTTGCATCCATTGTAGACCGTTGTGTGTGTTGACGCCAAGATTCTCAGTGGAAATGCTATCAGATTGTATCCATTTTACAAGCAACGAGGAATAAATGTGGTACAACAAAGGTATTTTTCATCTAGAAAGTGTCCAACAAGTGTTGGATTAGGTCGGCAACAAAAGGAGAATAGTGGTTGAGGGACATAGCCATTTGCAATGCAAGGCATGTTAGTGTACCCAAGTGGTTGTCATGGAGATTTCTTCAAGTAGAATCAGTTGATATAACTTTGCAAAGAGAATAGTCTTCAGCTCTCTTCAAATAACCAGCTTTTGTGGGTCCAAAATCCTGTCAGTGGGAAGAAGTGATCAGAATCTAGATTATGGGCAAAAATTAGCTCAAAAATAAAAGTGCTTGGAATCATTCAAAACATGAATGATCGCTTCCATCTTGGAAAAACTATCCCAACTCAACTCGTTTCATTCAAAACAGAGTTTGTATGAGGAAGTTAGAGCCCTCTAATCGTTTCACTAAATAGGCAAAATTTTGGTACAGGTTGACTGGGATGCTGATTGGGCATTCGTACAGCCCAATCAGCAAAGAGAATATTCCTTGGAATATTACCTAGAATATTCCTTAGAATATTCCCCAAAATATTCCTTGGAATATTTCTGTATAGGTGGACAAGTCATATCGCACCAAGTGGTAGTGCAACATTGGGCAATCGTGATGAGTTGGACCAATGGGAAGGTGATACATGGCAAGCCCGGAGTCTGCCACGTGCCCATGCGATGGTGTGTTAAATTTTTTATGGAGGCGCCAAGGTTCAAACATGCGACCTCCCCTCCACAAGTCAAAGCTCTTAACCGTCTCCACTAATCGTGGTTCTTAACCGGTATAGAGCTCCGTTTATATTTGAAGTGTAACTGTATGGGATTTGGCGGTTATGAGGGCCAGCCCGTAGGCCATCCCTCCATGTGGAAAACCCACGATGGTAACACCAAACGGTTAACACAAACAGTGGCTCCAACAAACACCAAACCATTAACATTCACCGCTCCATGTGAATGTGGCGACGGAAAATGTTACGGTTAACTCCAACTAGCGGACAGCCCATACCATCTGATAATTACGAAACCATGAACCACCATGTGAACACAATAAACTCCGATGGTTAAGGTTAAGGTGGTGGATAATTAAAACCGGCGGGCAGTTAATGGTTAATGCTGACATGTGTCCACCGTTGATAAACCACCAGGCCAGGGAACCGTTAGCGGAAACCGTGTTGAAAGCCGCTAGATGTGACCACTACCACTGTTAACGCTAACGGTTAGCATTTAAACTCTTGGATTATGCGCTAACTACGTCATTAACATTAATTGATCCTGCTTTTTCATTAATTAAACTGTAGTTAAATTGGTGGAAAAGATTGTGATTTTTGACAAATTTGATCCCAACTCCAGAATTGGCGGCCTTAACTGGAGTTCCTCCAGTTTTAGTGGAGGACTTCTAGGAGAAAACTATTTCTCTCATATCTTGGTAAAAATTCGACCAAATGAGGATCAGGAAAAGGTGTTCCTAGATGATTGATAGGCTCTGAACACAATCGAACAGGTTTCAGAGGCAATGAAGCATGTTTTTACTTATGATTATACTTGTGGGAGAGTTGAAGAATTGTACACATATATGAGAGTTTGTGTGTGTGTGAATAGTGGAATTGTTACTAGTTTCATTGTGTTTGGATACATTCATGAGTGTCGACTTGTGTCGATTATTGTCACATGTATGTCATATCAACTTGGAAGAGTTGATTTTATCTCTAAAATTGAAAAGGAGATGTTGATGTATTATTGCATGAGATGTAAAGTTTTTGTTGTTTATGCAAAGAATCGTCAAGTTTTTGTACATGCTTATGTTTGGTTCTCAAGTCAAGTCAGTTGTTTGAAGATGATGTTTTTTTTACTTGTGTTAGTCGATGGTTTGTACACCAATATTCAAGAGTACATGGTGATGTTACATGATGTGACAATTGTTGCTTTGAATGAGCAAAAGAAGAGGTCGTTGATTTACATTTCTTACATAATGTGTTTTTCCATTTAATGGTTGCATTTGTGACAAGATGTTACCGGATTTTGGAAGGTACATTCTTGAGAAAGATTCTCATGCTTAGATTTCATTCTCAAATCATGACATGAGTAGCATGCTGAAGTAGAGCATGATAGAGGTAAGAAGTGAAAGTGGACGAGAGGCCAAAAATTTGCAGCCATTATTGACCGTTGTGTGTGTTGATGCCAAGATTCTCAGTGGGAAGGCTATCAAATTGTATCAATTTTCCAAGCACCAAGGGATCAATGTGGTACAACAAAGGTATTATGTAGCTAAAAAGTGTCGAGCAAGTGTTGGATTGGGTCAACAACAAAAGGAGAACAGTGGTTGAGGGACATAGCCATTTGCAATGCAAGGCATGTCAGTGTACCCAAGTGGTTGTCATGGAGATTTATTCAAGTAGAATCAGTTGATAGAACTTGGGAAAGAGAAGAGTATTCAACTCTCATTAGACAACTAGATTTTGTGGGTCCAAAAGCCTGTTGGTGGGAAGGAGTGATTGGAATATGGATTAGGGGAAAAAATTAGCTCAAAAATAAAAGTGCTTGAAATCATTCGAAACCTGAACAATTGCATCTGTCTCAGAAAAAATATCCCAATGCAACTCGTTTCCTTCAAAACAGAGTTCGTATGAGGAAGTTAGAGCCCTCTGACCGTTTCACCAAATAGGTAAAATTTTGGTACAAGTTGATTGGGATGCTAACTGGGCATCTGTACAGCCCAATCAGTAAGGAGAATATTCCTTGGAATAATCCCTAGAATATTCCTATACAGGTGGATGAGTCATATCCCTCCAAGTGGTAGCGTAACATTGGGCAATCGTGATGAGTTGGACCAATGGGAAGGCGACACGTGGCAAGCCCGGAGGCCGCCACGTGCCCCTACAATGGTTTGTTAAATTTTTTATGGAGGTGTCAGGGTTTTACCATGTGACCTCCCCTCCACAAGCCAAATCTCTTAACCATCTCCGCTAATTGTGGTTCTTAACCATATAGCGCTTTGTTCATATTTGAAGTGTAACTGTATGGGGGTTAGCAGTTAGGAGGGCTAGCTCGTAGGCCAACCCTCCATATGATCAACCCACGCAGGTAACACCAAATGGTTAACACAAACAGTGGCTCCAAAAAACACCAAATCATTAACATTCACCGCTCCATGTGAACGCGCCAACAGAAAATGTTACAGTTAACTCCAACTTGCAGACAACCCATACCATCCGACGGTTACGAAACCACAAACCACCATGTGAATGCAATAAACTCCGATAGTTAAGGTGGTCGACAGTTAAAATCTTCGGACAATTAACAGTTAATGCCGATATGTGTCCACCATTGATAAACCTCGAGGCCAGGGAATCGTTAACGGAAACCATGCCAGAAGCCGCTAGATGTGACCAATACAACAGTTGATGCTAACGATTAGCATTTAAACACGCGGATTATGTGCTAACTGCGTCATTAACTTTAATTAAGCCTACTTATTCATTAATTAAACCACAGTTAAATTGGCAGAAAAGATCGCGGTTTCTGACAAATTCGACCCCAACTCTAGATTTGGCAGCCTTAACTGGAGTTCCTCCAGTTTTAGTGGAGGATTTCTAGGAGAAAATTGTTTCTCTCATATCTTGGGGAAAAATCGAACAAATGAGGATCAAAAAAAGGTGTTCCTAGATGATTGAGAGGCTCTGAACACAATGGAATAGGTTTCAGAGGCAATGAGGCACTTATGTACGTGATTTTTCCACGTTGAATTTTAAGGAAGCCTAGGGCCACCAGGAGAGGAGGTCAAGCATAGAATAATTGTAGTCCATTTGGAGAGTTTGGAGAAGCATATTTGTGGTTTTTCGATGCTCTGAGTCCATTGACGTAGATTTTAGGAACTGTAGAGCATTGTAAACTGTATGTTTTTTCCATTTTGAGCAAATACAGAGGCCCAAGCCATGGAAGTTGGACCAAGGAGATGTAGCCCAGGAGGGGTCAACTCCTTTATCAAAACATTGTGTTAAGTGTTTTTCTTGATGGTTTGTTGTTCATTTTCTTGTTGTTGTTCAGCACTTTTATTTCATGCTGTTTTTCTCATGAATGTCACATAAAACTTGACATAAATTTACCTGTTTTGATTCACAAAAAACTAAGAAAACCTATGCACATGAAGAAATGGACAAGCATTTGTTTATAAATCTGAAGTTTGAAATTAGCACAACAAAAATAACATTCATCTACAGTTCATGTATGTATATCAGTCAACTCGATCACTTGGAAGACCAATCACTTATCATCACAAAACATCATTTCTTGAGTCAAACAAGAATACAAGACAACTGAAATTAAAGCAGAGATAAACTATGATTTTTTCAGCTTGTTTCTACACACATGTGTGAAGTTTATGTGGCTTCTCTAAGAAAATTATAGGTCTTAACTTCATCCTTCACTGCAGGTCCAAAAATTCTGTGATTTGACCATATTTTAGAGTGTTTCATCAGTGTTGACTTTTGTTGGTTTTGACCTGGTTGGAGGAGACTTGGAGGATGGTTGACTTAGATGTTTGTGGAAATCTTGGTCTTGTTCTTGGGTCTTGTGTATCTCATTTTTATCTAATTCTATAAGAGAATTATTTTTGGGTTTCCCCACTTTTGTGGTTTTTCCCTGGCTTGGAGCCTAATTCTTGTTGTTATTTGTTTCCTTTTGATCTTTTTGTTTTGAATTTGTGTGTAATTGTTTTATGAAGAATACAATCTAAGTAATAAGAATCCAAAAAGCATTCACAAGTAATTATCAAGTTAAGATAAATCAATCATTTTCTTCTAACACTTGGTTTCTCAACATGGAGTAGGGTAATAGGTCCTATGAAATCCAACCTATGATCTGTAATGGGAAATCCTCAATAATATCTCTAAACAAAGATGTCCCATTGAGGGAGTCAAGAAGAGCTATGAGGCATCACCAATTTTATAATTGAAGAAGTTTGAATTTTGGTTTGTCAATTTTGGCCCTATGTAGAAAACAAAACATGGAAGTAGGTGATCCCCTCAAAATATTTCAAAAGGGAAAGCCCACATAAGGCCTTATATAAAGATCTAGATCCAAGGACCTCCCTCATAAATAGAGTTATACATGTATTGAAAGAGAGTAAAAAATGATCCATCCAAATCTTGATAAAGACAATAAAACATCCCTTGAATATCATAATAAATGGGGTATCTACATATGAGGTGACCCTCTAACTCTATCTCATGCATATGTCAAAGGTAATGTATATTATTGAGAAGAGGTAAATATCCCAAGAGAGATAGAAAATGTAAAAAATCCGATAATAATATGTATGCAAAAGATGATCTTGAAACTAGTAAGTTCATGAATCCATGATTGTAAGGTCATTGGCATCATCATAATCATTTTCGTCATCTTCATTATCATCATGATCACCACCATCATCGTCATCATTATTTTCATCACTCCATTATCATCATAATCGCCATTCATGATGTCATCTTCATATTCATCATCGTTATCTTCATGATTATGGACATTGTCGTCAATTGTTCATAATTATAGGTGTCGTAAGAAATATCATCAACTCAAAACATTTTATGAGTGCTATAAAGGGGTTGTTACGACACATGATATATGCAAGAGAAATAACAACTCTATTTTTGAGAGATGATTGATGATCATCATCATAACTATCATTACCATCATCACTATCATTTTCATCATCCCCATCATCATCATTAATGTAATTTCTATCATCATTATTGTCATCGTCATCATGGACATCATCATCATTGGCACCATCATCATAATTCATGACATTATTGTTTTTGATGATGACCTAGATGACAATAATGATAATGAAAATCAGATGATGATGACTTGGATGACGACATAAAAGATAATGATTATGATTATGTCAATGACAACATTTAAAAATTGGGAAGATTGGCCAAGGTCATTAGCATCGTCATCATCACAGTCATTGTCATTGTCATCATTATTTTCATTGTAACCACCATCGTATTTATCATCATTGTCATTATAGTCATAATCACAATTCATGTCATCGTCATCATCGTCACAATTATTAACATTGTCATCAGTTGTTCATAATTGTCAATGTCATAAGAAATATCATCAATGCATAAAATATGATGTGCCTTGGAAAAGGGATGCAAAAGTGGAAGAAAATGTGGGTTGCAATGGTAGGCACAAGGTATGGAAAAAAAATTGCCACAATAAAAGTGGATGCAAAAGTGGATGTAACAACAGACAAAAAAAAAGATGCAAACTTAGATGCAAGAAAGAATGCAATAAGGGATGTAAAAGTGGATGCAACAGGAGAAACAAAATTGGATGCAATGGAAATATATTGAAAAGAAGATGCAAAACGATATGTAAAACCAAACGCATAAATCAAACAAAAAAGTGGATGCAAAAAGAGATGCAATATTTGATGCAAATATTGGATGGGAACATGGATGCAAAAGTGGAAGAAAACGTGAGTACAACAATAACTGAAAAACATGGTACAAATTGTGGCACAAAAAATAGATGCAAAGAAAATAAGAAAATAAAGATACAAATGAAGATGTAAAAAGGGATGCAAAAGTGGACGTAAACATGGATGCAAAAATGGATTCAAAAGTTGATGCAACAAAATTCGATGCAAAATTATACACAAAATGAGACACAAAATGCGATGTGAATCCTGACACAAAAGTGGATACAAAAAGGGATGCAAAATAGATGTAAAAGTCAAGGAAAGCCAAGATGTATATGAGGACGCAATCGTGGATGAAAAATTAGAAGCAAAAATGGCTGCAAAGGGAGGTGGGAAACTAGGTGCAAATTATGGCACAAGAAAATTGGATGCATTAGTGGACACAATAATAGATGCAAAATAGGATGTAAATATGGTGTTGAGCTAATTTATTCACACAAATTAACACAAGTATTCTTTATCAATCTGGGTTTGTAAAACTTTGAGGCAATTCCAAAATATATGGATATCAGGTATAGTCAAGCTTGGAAGAGAAGTTTTCAAAAACTAAAGAAGTGCATATTACAAATATAAGCCTACATTAACAATTTCCAATCCACTTTGCAATGAAGGAAAGCTGAAATGGCTCTTAACTTAAGAGGTCCAATTCTTCCTCAATTATTACTTGATGAACAGAAATTAGAAACTAGGAATTCTCAATAGCTTAAGATGCACAAATCATCAACGAAGGAGGCTCTTAACTTAAGAGACCTTTGGCATTTTCCATCATAATTCATTCACCATTATGCTATCAATTGAAAATTGAAAATACATAAGAAAAATTGCTTGCATGTAACCAAGGAAAAAAACTAATTTTAATCCACCAATTAGATAGAAGGAGAGTTCAACTTGAACACTTTGTCATTCCATCTTACTAAAGTGATGAACAAACTAAGATTCAATAAAATAAATCACCACACATCAACCATAAACAAATTTGAAGCAAAGCACATAAACAAGTTTTAAGATAACCAGATTATGGAAAATTAAACTAGTCTAACAAAGAAGTGTACTTAGCTTGGAGTGGGGGCCCTCCACCCTTGCTTTGCACACTTGAAGGTTGATATCAGAAGCTAAAACTTCAGTCACTCATCCACATTATTCAACAACAAAATAGAAGTAGAACAGGTTCTTCAAATTAGTTTCAAACTCCAAAATGTCTCAGCATAAAATTATACAAAAGTTACATACATAAGCCATCAAAGTCTTGCCTTTAAATGGAAGTTTTGTGAAACAAACTGATCTATAATCTCTCTAACAAATATATCTACTCATATTCACCTATCTAATTTGAACTCATCCAGTCCATCCCAAGAAATATGGTCAATCCCATAAAATCTCAAAACTTCCCTATTTCCTAGGGATTTTCTGGGTGACTAGTCATGGTTGACCAGCCTTGAATGGGCCTAATAAAGCTTGTTCTGACCGAACCAATTGGAATTAGCTTAGTCCTAGTTCCCAAGCTGTCCATCCATGCATCTAAATCAAGCCCAAGTGTCCTGTAAACATGTCATCCACATAGCTATTATGGGAATTTCTGAATTTGTAAAAATTTGCACTTGGAATCAAATTTTCATTAAAACTTTAGTATTTGTAAATACCTAAATATACATGAAATACATCAAAATGGGATAGATACAGTGGAAAATAGATGGAAAATATATTAATTAAGTAAGTTTTCTCAAGAAAAAATAGACCAAAATCGAGGGCCAACATCTCCCCCTTGCTGATCATCAAGCATGTCCTCATGCTTGCTGCTTCCTTTTTGATCTCCTGACCCCTGTTGTGGATGCAGTTCCAGACCCTGATGTTTCTTGCTATGCTACTTTTATCAAATAGTCCATACCTATATCATGTTCTTCTCTATATAAAGTGGCCTTAACTTTCTACTTCTCATACTTAGCTTTCAACATGTTCTTCTCTTTGAGCCATTTGAATGCCTGCTTGCAGATTAGATCATTCTGTCTTTTTAACCTTCCTCTTTCTTTGGTTAAATTTTCATTTTCTTTAACCAACTTAGCATTATTCCTTTTACTTGCTTTGTTTTATTCTTTCAAATGCTTTTCTAAAATTTTGTTTATTTCCAGTTGGTCTGTTAACTCTCTAATCTTGCCCAAATGTAATTCCTTTTCAAGATCTTGTGTGTTTTTCATAAATGATGTTGCTGCTACATCATCATAGTAGGAATCTTTCTCAATTGCCTCTTTCTCAATGTTATCCTCTGCCTGTTTTTCTGTTGAATATGTGTCTACAATTTGTACTTCTTTATCCCTCCTATTTGTCTCAACTGGACTCTTGTTCCTAAACCTCTTAGGAATGGACATGATGGATATTTCATTTTCATGCATGACTGTATTGTTTTGCTTTTTGGCTCTAGTTTTGGGATAGAAAAGTGAGCTCATCATCCCCCTGGTTTCTCGCTCTACCTTGTTCTGTTCCTCATTGACATGTTCATTGTATTGGTTTTGACTCATGAATTCCCTTCATATCATTCCTTATGATCTTACCTGATATTCCACCAAGATTTTTATAAACCCCTGATGATAAATTTGTGCTTCCCTTGGCTTATGTTCATGTTTGACTGACTCTATCATCTTTAGGAGGCTTCTAAGGAGGAAATATGGCAAGTTAATCTTAACATCTCCCTTAATGTGTTGTAGGAGTCTAATGTGATACAGATGTGCAACATTGTATCCCCTATCACATGTGAGAAATTTTTGTATAATTAGAACCAGTTCTCCCCATGGTTCATTGAACCACTCCCTGGGTATACCTTTTGCCCTGTCAAAGGTTCCCTTTCTATTCTTTTCAAGGAAGAAAGTCCATGCTTTCTCCTTGAAATGTAAACCCTTATGGTAATTCTCTCCTATCATCAGGAGGTCCAGTGCTTGTGAAAGGAATTCTTGAGTCATGGGAATTATTACATTTCCTACCCTTGTTTGTTTTTTAGTGTAATTGTTTATAAATTCCCTTGTTACTTCTTCACTATGGCCACTAAATCTTTGCAAAAATCCTACAAGCCCTGCTTGATATAGCTTCTCTATGGTTTCTTTCCTCCAGTTTTCTATTTGGAACCTTGGTTCTATCCATGTTGTCATTGTTTCTATAAACCATTGAATATAAGCTTCTATTTTCATTAACTTCATCCTTTGTAATGACAAATAACAAAAACTGTTTCGTAAAATAAATTTTCAGTTCATAGAAGCTTACCTACCCTGTTCAACAACTTAAATAAATCTACTTTGGCCTCTGTTTTTTTCTTTTTGTAGCAACATGGTCTCTGTTTCAATACTCTATTTTGTTCAAAAATTCAAACATTCTCCCTTATACATCTCCATAAAAAAAACTATACTCTGTTTTGAAACAGAAATACATAAAAAAACGACAAAAAAAATCATGTCATAATTTTTGTGTTACTTAATGTGATCTCTGAATATTGTTCTTCTCCTTTGAGTTCGAATTGAGGCTCTCTGTATAAATCACCATGCAAACCAGGATTCAATAACTAATCTCCAGCAATGTATACAACTGAGACTCTTCATCGCTTAATGGTCAATTTACAACACTACTTTAGTTATATAATCATCATATAAAACTTCTCTGCTCACTGTTCAATGATACATATAAACCACTACACTATTGGTATAGTCAAATAAGCTCAAATATGGACCCAAATTTTCAAACTCAAGCCTAATACTCTATTCTTATTATCCATTTCTTCATGCATCGAACTAAAATTTGATTATTGATCACACTGCTTGATCGTAGAAACATATGTACAGATGTAGTTGTAAAATGAATTGACTGTTTGTTTCACAAAGACTACGTGTTTCAATCCTACTCAAATTCCTTAATTCACGCAACCAATATTTATGAACAGAATCTTCGTGGAAGATGCACAAAATGTTTATCTCCAACTATACCATAGTTTCATTAACTCACTGTTTGTACATTTGAACTTGCATTTATAAACCTCTGTTTAACTGAAGTCATGGCGATTTTTCTGAGTATACCTTGCTGCTTGTAGAAGGATTGTGAATACTTGACTCGTGGACCTCTTAGTTTTGCTTCATATTACCATTATCTCATTTAATTTGCGTTTTGAACGCCTCAGCTTGTTGATTGGTGGCATAAACAAAGGAAAAGTCATTAAATGATAAGCAGTCTTGGCAAAGGATTCGGTGACAGGGATCTGGACATTTCCTCTGAAATCCTCATCCAAATAAAATCTTTGACGTACCGTAAGTTTTCCACAAGATTTTTGGCAACTAACTTGCACTTCCTCTGTTGATTTACCCTGCTTATCTCTCCACGGCTTCAGCACTCTATTTCTACCCTTACCTCCGCTGTCAAAATGTTTTAATGCTCTCGACCTCTTGCTTCTATTATCCTAAGCCTTCAATGGATGTGATGGCAGACAAATGCAGAATGGTAATGGCAGAATGGTTCTGTGAATGAGCATTCAGAGTTGTATTATTTGAAAGATTTTTTTTCGTGACTATTTCCTAGTTGTTTACCGTGCTTTGGCTGACAAGCCGTAAACACATCTTATTGGACGATGCCATCGTGGCTATCCTTTGACTAGTCGCCACTTACCGTTTGCATTGATATTTTCCAGGCTATTCCCATCATTCAAATTCCTTACTCCTTCATTTTATTGCAGTCATGTCTTTCAATCTAGTCGTGGCCATCCTTCACATGCCAACGCACCATTCCTCTATGTGATGAACATATTAATTACTGCCACGTTTGCCTGCACAACCTCATGAAAGTTTGCGTTGGATTTGTAATACATCATGTCTTTGTTTTACACCTTCGCTACTACTCACAGCTTTCATTGCATAAATAAACCATACACTCTGAAATCATTTCGATTTAATAGTTTCCATTATGCGCATGTTTGCTATGATAATAACCCTATCCTTTGTCATATTACCATATGCTTGATATCATTGCATATTTTGTCACCATGCATATATCATTTCTTTATTCTTTATGATAAGGTTTTTACTTAGAGCATTTCCCTTTTGTATATCTTGCAACATATTTTATAATGCGCATATCTTTTTGTTACACAATAGATCTTATAATTTTAAAATGACCACCTAGGTCATGTTTAAAATTATCTCCATGGTACTAATGTTTGATTTGCTTGTGTAGGTTCCATCTTGTTGCATTCTCTTTAATCTCTTTTGCTTTGAGGAAAAGTACTTAGGGTTAAGGTTATGAAATGAATATAGGATGTACTTAGGTTATGGAATGTGAGGGTTATAGGATGTACATAAATAAATGTAAGATGATACTTAGGATAGTGGGTGGAGGTAATGAAATGAATGGAAAATATACACTTCAGGTACTAATCTCAATTTTAACAAAGACTAAAAATTTCTAAAAAAAAATTGAATTTACAAGAGCAAAATTGTGTACTTACCATACTTGTACTTCCCTGATAATATTGGATGATGTCTACTATTCTTTGAAAATACTGGATGAGGTCTTCTGATCAAATGTATTAGATAGATTGAAACATAGAGTTTATTCCTGCTTCCTATTCTACATTCTTCATTGATTCTGGTTCTTGGATTTCTGGTTGTCGTTCAGGTCCCTCTGCAATTGTTTCATAATAACTCAGGTCCCAACTGTCATGTGATGTATACATGCTTTTTTATCATTTCAGGTTCATGCAATATATACATGTCGTTCTCTAACATTTCAGGTCCCTAACTGTCATCAATTTCAATAATATTTCAAGTCCCAACTGAAAGTGGTTGCAAAAAAAATATTTCAAGTCCCAACCTTGAACAATACAAGTTTCGCCATCAATTTAGCTGCACAACTAAGTTTCTTGTGCGACCTTCCCCCTTGCTTGTCCCTTGACTTGTCCTGAAGTCATGCTTCCGTGGAGGATTTTCTGGAAAACAAAGTTGTTAAAAAATTAGAAAAAGAAAGTGTGAATTCATACATTCCAAAACGAGTTGGTTTTCCTCTATGAATTATTGTTTTCTCGGTGCTAGTTTCCTGGTTTCCACTAGCAAACTATTTATTTATTTTTTTTTTTATTTTTTTTTTATACTTCTGGAGTAAAGGAAGATACATGGCGCTATTGTGCCATTATTTCCAGTTCTGTTTCTTGTATCATTTGTTTCATGAATTCTTCTTTGTTAATAGGCCTGTTGTAAACTTTCAACCTATGTTCATTTACCAAAATGATGTAGACTCCTGGTCAATTGTCTTGATTTGAACAGCTCCATTATCAAAGATTTCCTCTATCTCATATGGCCCTAACTGGTATGTTGTGAACTTGGCCTTGAAATCTTTGAATTTGGAGTCGAATAGTAATGCCCAATTTCCTTTGCTGAATGTTTTGTTCTTGATGAATCTGTCGTGCCATTTCATTTGTTGTTGTTGTACGAATGTTGTCTGTTCTATTGCTTTCTGGCAATGTTCATCTAGTTGATTTAATTCCATTATCTGCTGATGTTGTTCTTCAGACAATTCTAGTCCTAGTTCGGCTGCCAATTTATATGTGTGTATCTAAAATTCTATGGGAAGTAAGACTTCTTTTCCATACACTAACTGGTATGGACTAAATCCAGTTGTGTTTTTCCATGTGATTCTGTATGCCCATAGTGCATCCCTTAAATTTTCTTACCAGTCTTTCCTATTCAGCTGTACTATTTTGGTCATTATAATTTCTAGGACCTTATTTGTTGTTTCCACTTGTCTATTTGCCTGAGGATGATACAGGGTGGACTTCCGATGCTTTATCTTATATTTTTCCGTAAGATCCCGAACAAGTTTTGAAGTAAATTGTGCTCCCTGGTCAGTTACAATTTGTCTAGGCACGCCATATCTTACAAATATTTCCTCAAAGAGAAAGGCGATCACTATATTTTATGTTGCCTTTGTGACTGCCTTTGCCTCCACCCATTTAGTTACATAATCTGTACATACCAAGATGTACTTCTTGCCATTTGATGGTGTATTTATTGGTCCCACAAAATCTAGAGCCCATTTCTCAAATGGTTCTATAAGAACTTGTGGTTTGAGTGGCATCTCATCTGATACTATTGGTCTCCCTACTCTTTGGCAGCTGTCACACCGCTTAACATAAGCCTTGGAATCTTTGAAGATTGCTGACAAGTAGTAGCCCAATTGCAACACCTTGTAGGTTGTTCGTTTGTCTGCAAAATGACCACCACATGGTTCATCATGACATGCTTTCAAGATTTCTAATATCTCATCTTTTCTCACACATTTTTTTATTATTAAATCGGAACCAGTATAAAACAGATCGTCATTTACCCAACTATATCTAGAGCTTTCTTTAATGATTTTTCTTTTTTGTTTCTTTGAAAACTGTGTTGGAAATTTCCCAGAAGATAAATAATTTGCTATGTCTGCAAACCTTGGTTTTTTTACTGCTATTGCAAACAAATGTTCGTCTGGAAAGTTATCTGCAACTGGATTTGGATCATTGGGTGAATGTAATCGTGAAATAAAGTCAGCCACTTGATTGTCTTTCCCTGGTCGATCTTGAATTGTAATGTTAAATTCTTGCATTAACAGTAACCATCATGTTATTCTCCCATTTGTGGTAGATTTGTTCATTAAGTATTTGATTGCTGAATGGTCTGTATGAATAAACACTTGATATCCTGTTATGTAATGCCTGGATTTATTTACTACATGTACCACAGCTAACATTTCTTTTTCTGTGACTGTATAGTTCAATTCTACAAGTGTTAAGTTTTTGCTTATGTAGTATATTGCATAATTGAACAGATTTTCCTTTTGCCCAAGTGATGCACCTATAGCAGTATCAGATGCATCGGTTGAAATATGAAATGGCAGAGACCAATTGGGTCCTCGAAGAATGGGTGCAATTGATAATTTTTCTTTCAATATTTGAAATGCATTTTGACAATGATTTTTCCATTAGAATTCAACATCTTTTGCTAACAACTTGAATAGAGGTTGAGCTATTTTACTAAAGTTTTCTATGAATCGTCTATAGTAGCCTGCATAACCAAGGAAACTCCTTACCTATTTTTGTGTTGTAGGTGGCATTAAATTCACAATGACTTGTATTTTAGCTGGATCCACCTTAATTCCTGAGGAGGAAATATGGTGTCCCAAAACTATGCCTTCTGTTAACATCATGTAGCATTTTTCATTACTCAATGACAAATTTGTTTCTATGCATCATTTTAAAACTTTCTCAAGATTTTTTAAGCAATCGTCATATGTGTTTCCATATACCATGAAGTCATCCATGTAGACTTCTACACATTCATGGATTAGATCGGCAAATATTGCAAGCACTGCTCTTTGGAAAGTTGCAGGTGCATTACATAATCCGAATGGCAAGACATTATATGCATAGGTTCCCCATGGGCAGGTGAATGTTGTTTGGTCTTGGCCTTCTGTTGCTATTCTAATCTGATTATACCCACTAAACCCATCTAGGAAGGAGAAAAATTTATTTCCAGCTAATGAGTTTAGAACTTGGTCAATGAATGGTAGCGGAAAATGATCTCTTAAGGTTGCTTTGTTTAATTCCTAGTAATCTACACATATCCTCCACTTCTCGTTTTACTTTGGTACAATTACCAATGGAGAAACCCATTGGCTATCTAAAATATGATAGATGAACCCAACTTTAAGCAATTTCTACAGTTCTTCCTTCACTATTTCTTTCATCATGGGATTCATTCGTCTTTGAGGTTGTCTTACTAGTTTAATCTGATCATCGGTATAGATGTGGTGGATACATGTATTGGGATGAATTCCTTGCATGTCTGTATAATTCCAGGCAAAATATTTTGAATATTTTTGTAATAATGTAATTACCTCGTGTTCTTGATTGCAAATGGTTTCCAATGTTCAAATGTTTTCCAGGATATATCTCAATTGTTTTTGTTGTTGAATAGGTAATTGTGTTTACAAGAAAAATGTTTGTAAAAGAGCTTCGCAAGGATTGAATTGTACAAGTTTCCTGAAAACATTGATTCAAAATATTACTTGTAGCTTCATATTGAATCTCTATAAGCTACTCTGAAATATTTGGTTCTGAGATAAAAAATCCATTAAATCCTCATTCTCTTCTTCTTCTCTAAGGTCAAAAACTTGATTTATACTTAGAACTGATTTAGTTTGTTGTTGTTCTTGTTCTTCAAGAATTGATTCTAAGGAAGGTGATTGTGCAGGTGAATAAAGTGTAATGTGTTTCCGTTCATCTCCATGTGAAATAATCATACTTCCAGATCTACATCCTATAAAGGCGTCAGCCGTGGCTATCCATAGTCTACCTAAGATTAGAGGATGTCCTCCCAAATTTGTTTTTGGCTGCAAGATGAGGAAGTAAACAGGATACTCCCATGAATCCAAAGAGACTATAATATCTTTGAGTATTCCTTTTCGTACAACTTTAGATCTGTCTGCTAACCCTAGAATTGTAGAAGTTGATTTAATGTTGTTTAAATGCAGATATTTTATTATCTCCATAGTCATTACATTTATAGCAGCTCCCAAATCTATTAATGTGTTTGGAACTGAGTAATTATTTATTGAAATAGTAACTGCAGGGATACCAGGATCAATATATTTTTCTACCGCTATTTGTGTTGACATGAGGCTTGCTAATTTTCCAATGACTTGGATTGTAGTAGGATCCTTCTTCTTTTTACCAGTTTTATTAATGCATAATTCCTTTATTGTTTTAGCATATATTGGTATCTCTTTGATTGCTTTCAATAAAGGAATTTTTACATAAGCATTTTTCAATTCATCCAAAATGTCAAATTTAGGAAGGTTCGTTCCAATTTGTTGCTCTACTAACCTCTCGGGTTAAGGTGGTGTTTGAGTTATAATAGTTTTTCCTTTCTGAATCTTTTTTTCAGATTGTGATGTTTTAGGTTTTTCTCCTTGCTCAATTGGCTCTTCCATGATTGGAGGAGAGTATTTTGTAAGCACCTTTCCAGACCTTAAATGGACATTATTTATGGGAAGAATAGAATATGTTGGAAAATATGTTGCTTCTTCTACATTGTATGCAGGTTTATCCATTTTATTGTTTGGATTTGCCACTGGTTGGGCTGGTAATTGAGTTGGTCTGGGCAGGTTTGAAGGTAGCTGTAATTATTGTAGTTGTGTTAGTAGTGGTGGATAACTTTGTTGCAAAAATGGCATGGATAATGGATATGCAGAATTTTGTTGCAGAAATAGCATGGATTGTGGATATTGTTGGTATGGAAATGGTTGTTGATATTGTTGCTGGTATTGTTGTTGGTATTATTGAGGTGGCTGGTTTCCATAACCATATCCTCTCCATCCTTGTGCAGGTTGGTTTGTATATTGTTGTGGAGACCAAGCTTGCCATGGCATTGGATTATTCCAAGAATTTTGAGGCAAATATGGATAGTTTTGTTGAGGGAGTTGTTGCAGATTTTGTTGAGGAATCCTTGGTTGCCAAGGTCTTCTTGGTGCCACATAATAGAAACCTTCTATTCCTTGCACTTCTTCTATTGGATTCATTTGCAATTCTTTCAACCTTAGACAATTTTCTGTTGAATGATTTTTTGTACAAAGACCACATACTTGAACACTATCCAAAGGACATTCTCTTAATGGATGTTTCTTTCTACATTTGGAACAAAATATTGCTAAAGCTTGTTCTTGTTCTTCTTTCTTCTTATTTGCTTTTAGAACATCTATCTGAGTTATTAATCTACTTAGGAGATCAGTTTTGAAGTTTTCTTACAATCTTCCTATCTCTGCTCTTGTTACTCCTCCTGCTGCTGATTTCGCTGCTTTTGAACTCACAACTCTCTTTCCAGATTTTGATCTCCCACTAGAATATTTTTGACATAAATCAGCAATTTCATTAAATGGCAAGTTTGAAATATCACCCTTGCCCATTACATTCAGAATGTCAAGATATTCATCTCTTATACCTTTGAGAAAGATTGTTCGAATGGTTTCTTGATTTAGAGAGTCTTGTTTGGATTTTTGTAAATTATATGCAAATCTTTCTAAGTATTCCTCTAGACTTTCTTCCTCTTATTGTGTCATTCTAAAAACATCTTCTTTTGAGTCCCTAGGCCTACAATGGGCTTGATACTTTTTAAGAAAGATTCATCTCATATCATCCCAAGAAGCTATTATCTATTCTCCTAAACCCATGAGCCATTTCAAGGCTGCTGCTTTCAATGTAGCAGGAAAGAGACGAAGTTTGTGGGTGTCATCAGTGTATCCATATGTTCTACATAAGATGTCAAATTCAAACATAAAGGAATCAGGATCTTCTATTGACATTCCATAAAAATTTGGCAATACAGAAGGTGGAATATTTTTCATTTTCACATCTTCTCCTAATATTGCACTTGTATCTACTATTGGAAAGCCAAAAGTAGTTTCCTGATCACCACCATATTCTTGTCTTTTCCTATCCTCTTCTACCTTTCTATCATTTTCTCATTTTGCCTCTTCCTCTCTTTGTCTTCTCCATTCTCTTTGTTGTCTTTCATATTCAAGTCTTTGTTCAGGAGTAAGAATAACAGATCCATGTCCCTCTTCTGCCATAGTTTCGATTGTTTCAATGCCAATTTTAGGTTCAAGTTGTTCAAAGACAGGTTGACCTATAGATTCAAGAATGTATTTTTTTTCTTTAACAATTTTTTTTTGTTTTCTTGAAGTAGGTGCTGTTGTTGATGGTTGTTTTCTTTTTACCTCCCAGGCTAACAAAGTTTTCCTTCAATTAAAGTTAACCTTTGTCCCTTTATTTTTTTTTCTTCCAATTCCTCAATTGTTGGCTTACCAGCAATTGGTGTTGTTAGCTTTGAGGGTCCTACCTCTATTGATGGAGGGTTTTGTTTAATAAAAATACCTTTAGGATATCTATTTATAGGCATAAAGAAACATGACCAAAAGAAATGTAACTGATTTTTTTATTTTTGCTTTATGAACTTTTTAGTGTTTTTGTTTATCTTCCTATTGATTATCCCGATAATTGCCTCCCCGGCAACAGCGCCAAAATTTTGAGCTAATTTATTCACACAAATTAACACAAGTATTCTTTATCAATCCAGGTTTGTAAAACTTGGAGGCAAGTCCACAATATATGGATATCAGGTATAATCAAGCTTGGAAGACAAGTTTTCAAAAACTAAAGAAGTTCATATTACAAATATAAGCCTACATTAACAATTTCCAATTCACTTTGCAATGAAGGAAAACTGAAATGGCTCTTAACTTAAGAGGTCAAATTCTTCCTCAATTATTACTTGATGAATAGAAATTAGAAACTATGAATTCTCAATAGCTTAAGATGGACAAATCATCAATGAAGGAGGCTCTTAACTTAAGAGACCTTTGGCATTTTACATCATAATTCATTCACCATTATGCTATCAATTGAAAACTGAAAATACATAAGAAAAACTGCTTGCATGTAACCAAGGAAAAAAACTAGTTTGAATCCACCAAATTAATAGAAGGAGAATTCAACTTGAACACTTTGTCATTCCATCTTACTAAAGTGATGAAAAAATAATATTCAATAAAATAAATCATCACACATCAACCATAAACAAATTTGAATCAAAGCACATAAACAGGGCCTAAGATAACAAGATTATGGAAAATTAAACTAGTCTAACAAAGAAGTGTACTTAGTTTGGAGTGGGGACCCTCCACCCTTGCTTTGCACACTTGAAGGTTGCTATCATGAGATGAAACTTCAGTCACTCATCCACATTATTGAATAGAAAAATAGAAGTAGAACAGGCTCTTCAAGTTAGTTTCAAACTCCAAAATGTCTCAACATAAAATTATACAAAAGTTACATACATAAGCCATCAAAGTCTTGGCTTTAAATAGAAATTTTGTGAAACAAATTGATCTATAATCTCTCTAACAATCATATCTACTCATATTCACCTATCTAATTCGAACTCATCCAATCCATCCCAAGAAATATGGTCAATCCCATAAAATCTCAAAACTGCCCTATTTCCTAGGGATTTTTTGAGTGACTAGTCGTGGTTGACCGGCCTTGAATGGGCCTAATAAAGCTTGTTCTGACCGAACCAAGTGGAATTAGCTCAGTCCTAGTTCCCAAGCTGTCCATCCATGCATCTAACTAGAGCCCAAGTGTCCTGCAAATATGTCATCCACATAGCTATTACGGGAATTTCTGAATCTGTCAAAATTTGCACTTTGAACCAAATTTTCATAAAAACTTTAGAATTTGCAAAATTAAAATTAAATACCTAAATATACATAAAATACATCAAAATGGGATAGATATAGTGGAAAATAGATGGAAAATATATGGATTAAGTAAGTTTCCTCAAGCAAAAATAGACCAAAATCGAGGGCCAACATATGGATAGAAAACAATATGCAAAAGTGGATGCAATAAAAGTAGATGCAAAACTAGACACAAACCTCGATGAAAAACTTGGCACAAAGGGGATGCAAAAATGATTTTAAAATGGATGCAAAAGAGGATGCAAGAGATGATGCAAAAGTTGATGCAAGTGTAGGCGCAAAAAGTGAATGTACCAGAGGATGAAAAAGTAGGTAAAACAAAATTAGGTGCAAAACTTGATGCAAAACATGGTGCAAAGGATGGCACAAAACTTGTCATAAAACCTGGCGTAAAACCTGATGTAAAACCTAGTGTAAAACCTATTACAATAACTAGTGCTAAACTTGGTGTAAGAATTGGTGCAAAACTCGGTGCAAATTTCGCATCAATGTTTGCACCATATTTGATAAATGGACACAAATAGCACCAAAAATGGGCTCTAGACACCAAAAAAAAAAAATAACAAAATAACAAAAAGGAAATCTAATAAGAGGGTTTTGTTGTAGTGAATGCCCTAACTAATTTACCCATCTGGACCCTTAATTATTTGGGAATTCTTGGTCCATTGAGATCCTACTAACATTCTTTCATCCCAACTCTTTGTACCAACATCACCAACTCCATATCAGAATATGCATCCACTTTGTTCAGTGCTTGTGTAACTGAAATAAATATGTATAGTGATCCAATTGATGAGATGCTTTTGCCCTCAAACTAAAAAGGTCATGCAGAATTTTTACACCTGAGATGTTCTACTTTATTTTTTACTTCTACAATAATCCCTAGCTCTTAGTTCTTTTAATTGTACCTTGAAGACCAAATAGTCCTATCAAAATCCCTAGAGTTTAACAAAGTCTTTGCATCTACATCTCATAGTTTGAGGTATTGCACAGACTGGATAGACTAAGCTTTCTTGGTTAATCATTTAGAATCCTTTACCTAAATTTCAAATGTTTCTAGATTGCTTCAAAAATGAATGCATGTCTCTGGACATGTACCAAAAAAATATCTTCAACACTAATTTATTAAGTACAACTACAATGTTAAAACTTAATCGAATTCTACCAGTAACAAAAAGGGGAATAAATAAATGCAAATGCATCTATGTCCACCCGTGATACACATTCAACTTAGACTTAATGTTACCAATGTCTACAATTAGTCACTAACTCAAGCTACGATAAACATGCCAAAACTTATGAAGGTTGTTTTTCAATTTGGAACATGGTCTAAGGTGTATTTTTTTCTAGAATAGGCATGTTTTGGGCCTAGGAAATCACTTAAATGTTTCACTGAGAACCCTGAAAAGGAGGAGAGAAAAAAAAAAAGGAAGTCCTCCTTATTGAATTGCCATTAAAATTTAATGATTAATCTTGAATCTTCAGCAGAATTACTAGATCAGCCCAACCTACATGGAAGATCCACATATCCGATGTGGTTCCAACGGGACTTGTCATGGAGAAGGATACCATGGAGAAGAAAATTGATCTCCCCCCCATGAAAGTGAACCAAATTGTTTGACAATGCACCAACCTTTACTAAAAAACTCCCAAAATATGTGGGGTTGTTTTGACAACAAATCCCCACTGAAAACTATTTTTAAAGAAATTAAACTATAAAGAGCCAAAATCTCAATTGCCTAAAATGAAAAACCCCAAAGCCCGCTCATACTCTAAATTAAGACCAATTCCCTGTTGCAGAATACAAAATATTGGGACTACAGACCAATTCATCCATCACTTACAAACAACACGCAAATTTGGAACACTAAAGCTTTTGGATCAAGATCCATCATCTACAAACTAAAGTTCTAGTAAATCTAAATACTGGAGGTCTAAGATCCATCATTTGCAGATTGAAGTGCTTCAAAATTCAATTGAATTCAACCAACTCATGAAAAGGTCTTAAGAAATGCTATGAAGTTTACAAAAGAATGTAGAAATATTATAGCCCTTTCTCTGTTTATAGAACGGGCATGTAATTTGGTGAACATCTATAATCATTTGCATGGTGGTTGAGAGCTAAAGAACATACAATGTCATTAAAGTGTGATCCAATTTACTTTCATTGAAAAGTATATCGTTCTCTCTTTAGATTGACACTTTCAAAATTCCAATTTCTAAATTTCAAGACCCACATGAAATACATAAGGAAAAGAGATTATGCAGTCCTAATCCTAATGTGTATAAACAACTCAATCTTCCTGGAAATTAACCATCAGATCATTCTCACTACTGCTGGAAGTAGGCTTTAACCTATCTCTTAAAATTGAGCATGTTAAATATCATCAAAATTCTGCTGGACTATAGCATATTGTAGAAATATCAAAATTTTCTATATAGAATCTACAATCGGTCTGCAAATTTGTCAAGGAATAAAATATATGCATTTTAAAAATATGACATATATATTATTTTTGAAATTATAAAAAATATTTTTATATTTTTTTGCACTTGCAGTTTCCCTGCTATATTTGGATTCTGGATTTTCAAAAATATGGTAGATATGCATCTTAGTAAGTTCTAAAGTAAATGTTGTCACTCACCTTTTATTTATATTTTCCTTTCGTTAACTTTAACTTCAACATTATAAGTTGAAAGTTAGACCATGTAAAATATGTTTGGAGATGGAATCGAACCTATCAAACCTCACATGGAGAAGATAGAAACTTTGTTTTTCAACTTTCCAAACACTCAACATTTTTTCTAGGATTTTAGCATATATTCAAAACAAGGCCATGTACCCCTTCATCTTGCAACCCTTAAGATTGGGACCTATATGCTTCCCAATGATTAATGAACCTATTGACGGTGTTGGACCTGCCAACATTAAGGGGATATCCCTAATATGAAGTCCCAACTAGACCTCACACCGGTTGGAGTAGGAGTCCTAGCAGTTGATGGTAGTGTAATGCCTTGACCGCATAATCGCATAGAGATAAGTACAATAACTTTGGGTGAGAGAAAGTGTGTGACCTTGCGAAGAGTCAAATGCGATGCATGAAGGTTACAACACATGAAGGGAAAAGGAAGTGTGCCCCTTGGAAGCTTGTAATAGTTCGCAGCTAGAAAGGAACACATGAGGGAAATGACATCACAAGCTAAAATGCAGAATAGTCCACAAGTTAAAGTGATGATTTAATCCAATAACACACATTCAACACGATTCGTACAAATACAAATGAAATAGTTCATCAAAATATATGTAAGTTAAATAACATACATTGCCAATACAACAATAATATTCCTACTATATTAACAACATATGCATGAAAGTGTGTTGGCTCTGATTTTATTATTATAAGTGAAAGTTCCATCCTTATATACACCATTGATGACCGCTAGCCCCAATAGTGGAACATTACAGTCAAGAACACCTTCTCCTCCAAATAATTATACTTGTTCTACGATGTCACTCGGATTTTTCTTGCCCCTTTCCTGGTTGCCTCCAATTTCTTTTCCATTTGTTCATTCTTGGCCATCAGCTACTGAAAATTTGATATTTTCGCTCCTGGATAAGCCAAGCTAGAGTCGGCAATGTTAGTTGGATTCCTCCTAATGTCTGACACTATCACCCTCTCTTTGATGAATGCAGGTGATGCGTGATCATCCGAAAAATTCTTCCTCTACTCTAAACCCTTTTCGAAACTCATCGAATGACAAATTGTACACATCCATGACCGAATCATCATTAAGGAGAAAAACATCTCCTTGCTCAGTCAAGGTCGGTCTTGATATTGGAGGTGGTGGAGACTGAGGGATGAGCTGTGATGCTCTTGGCATCAGGTCAGTGTCTTCATGTCGAGACTCCTATTCCAACTCCATGTCAGTCACTTCAATCAGTTGTTCAATCTGTTGAGAAAGCTCTCGATCTTGCATCTTTTCAACTTCTTCCTCACCTGTTGGTTGTTCTGGCTTATCAACCTATATTGACGTTTTTTCCTTTGTCATCACACCTTTCCTTTGTTCTTCCTCCTACTTCTTATTCTCTTCTCTTTCTCTCCTCCTCAACTGCTTTTCTTCCTTTAGTTTCTTCTCTGTCTCCTGTAGCTTTAGTTCTACCTCCTACAACCTCTGATTTTCTCTCTTCCTCTCCTTTGCTCTCTTCATTCATCGCTCCATCTTTGCTTCTACTTCTAAAGTTTCTTTTGTGATAATAGGATCTGCCATCTTTTTGCATCTTTTCTCTCCCTCTGGATCGTCAGAAATCTTCCTCTTTCCCTTATCCTGCACTAGATTTCTACCTTCTGCTACTTTTCTTGTTGCTTCTAGAGCTGCTGATGTTTGTAGAGAAACCTTCTAAGTTCTTTCTATACTGACAAGCTCATTGAGTCTGGAGGAATTGTAGCAGTACCTCCAAGGATCCTCCTCTGGCTAATGACATGTCTCATTGATCCACAGAAAGTAAACTCTCTTATAGTGGTCCTTGCAAATACCTTGGGGATCATACGGATTAAAGTCCTTGGTTCCGAACTCGAATTTTACTATTTCCTTAGCTTCCACATTTGCATATTTCAAGCTCTTAATCTTCCTATGGAGTCCTGCTAACGACCCTATAGCGAGGTGGTATGAAACTTCTTGAATGATCAGTTTGTCAGTGGCATACCTTGGCAAGACATGCAAAGGCTTCTCTCCACCAAACAATCTGATGAAGGTGCCACCTAGTGAGGCATACCAATCTGCAATGCCCACTATCTCATCCATTGCTTCTTGGGACATGCAAGGTGGATCTTTCTCAAATATAATCTTGTATAACTAGATGATAAATTGGTCAGCTATCCTTTCCAAAACTCCTCGATAGATTCAATCACAAAGCAACTTGCAATAGATGTTCACAGCAGTCTCTCCTAGTTTCCATGTCCAGCCCATGCCAGGGAACTACTGTTGTGCACAGATTACATCCATTAAGTATGCAGGCATGTAGAACCTTGCTTTCTCATTCTTGGGTGGATTATAAGCCTTAGCCACATGGAACTTCAATTTTTGAGCCAACATATCCGACCAGTTGAATGGCCTCCCATCACTTACCAACTTGTCTAGTAAGACTTCCCACCCTTCAGGGAAGGTCTCTGTGCTCTCTTGACCATATATTCTGCAGGCAAAGATGATCAAGAATTGGTAAGACTTCCAAAGGGACTTTGTCTTGTAAACATGGATGGGTGTCTGTTGAAACTTTTATGGCTCTTTCACCAAGCACTTGAAAATCTCTCTTGTATTCACATAGCCATGGGTGGCATAGAAGAGTGAGTCCATGCGCTTCTCTGGTTCGGGAAAGTGGTACATCTGTTGAAAGTATTCTGCTCTAAAGGTGAGACAATGTCATAGTTTGTTCATCCATATGTGAGATAATCCAGTTGATGATGTACACACATGGGAAGACAAGATACCTGCATGCACCCTTGTATAACCATGACTTCCAGATGCTAAGATAGACCTATCGATACTCTAGATCTACCTCAAAATCCTTTACAAAATTGTATTTGATATTTTTCCATGCCAGTGTTGTTCCCCTCTCGATAAACAGATGAGTTTCTGCATACACTCGTAAATCAACTGATGTATGCTCAACTACTTCCCCAGTACTACTCTCGGTAGTTTCCTTTGATGCAACTCTCTTGGATTCCATGTTAACTGTGACTGCTCGAGAGATTCTCAACAACTATTGTACATGTGGGATAGAGAGGACACACATGGAAAGAAAATGTCAGTTAACAACCAAAAAAACTTCAAGGCAAGTTCAAGCAACAAGCTGAGAAATTGATGTGAGGGATTGCACATTTTTTCTTGACAGGGGTGATTGGTTGACTGTGGAAACTACACACTGCGCAGTCCCAACAGTTAGTGTGGAAGCTTGATGATTGAAACTACGCAATGCACAGTTAAACCTGGGCCAAGGTCGAGAGAGACTATGCATTGTGAAGTCTCAGTGGCCAAGTTGAGAAGCTGTCTCATGGAACTTCGGCAGTGCATGATTTGCAAAGTGAGATCTGGGCAAGGGGTCCCAGATCTGCCTAAGGGGAGTGTGAAAAACATGCAGATATGAAAGATGGAGGAGGGTGAGTGCAGATCTAACTATGTGTTGATGCATTGATGTGAAACAAGTGCGAAAATTTAATAAACCGAAGGAAAACGAAGCATCTGAGGAGAGTCGACGCAACGGCGGCCACTTGGTGCAAAAATGGGAAAGCACATGTGACTCTTGGGAAAGGAAATATATAACTTGAAACAACAATTATACATGTTAAAAAAATTTAAAATGCTAGCAATCATGCAGAGAAACAAGTGAAGCAACACTCACACAAGCCAACAAACAAAAATCGACAAAATAAGCGATAAAAGACGACAAAAGCAAAATTCACCTGGAAAAGCAATGACGATCACACCGAAGGCTCCTTGATCTCCTTGGAAATGCTAGAGATATAAGATAAAGTGTGAAAATGAGCTCTAGCACCGTCAATTAAATATATTTGGACAAATTAGGGTTTATGAAGTGCATGCCCAAAATCAAGGAAAAAGTGACACTTAGCGAGAGCTTCTAAAAATAGCGCAAGTTCCTCCTTCGGGATTGTAAAAATAGATCCCTATTTTTTAGGAATTATTTTCACTATTTTTATTTTTTCCTTTTCCGGAAAAATTCCAACCATTTCCCAGAAAGTTTACATAGTTCTAGGAAGGACTGGGCAACTCTTTGTCTCATGCACTTAGCAGTTTTTTAGCACAGTGAGGTCTGCACAGTTTTTGGGCTACCTCTACATGACTACGCATTTTATGAGCCCAAAGATAACTTGAAGTTAGAACTATGCAATTCCCAATAGCAAGGCCATTTTCCCTCAAGAATTACACAACTTTTTGGGGCAAGCCCAAAACTTATGTGGGACCAATTGAGGATATCAACTTGTGGGTTAGAAAATGAACTTAGTAAGAAAACACAAGCCAAAATGAAAGTATAAGTCTCAATCAAAGAAAACGTATCTGGATCAATGTTACATGAGCTGATGTGGTTCAGAAGAGAGGCTCCAAAATCAAAACATATGAAAAATTTTGGAGGGTGGTTGTAGTCGCTACAACATTGGCGACACACTAGTAGAACTCCAGCTCTCTAGATGGACTTATTGAGGGTGCTAGAATTCCATCAACCAAGGGGATCTCCCCAATATGAAGTCCCAATTAGACCTAACATCCTTTGGTGTAGGAGTCTCATCCGGTATAAATTCCTGCTTGCCAAATCCTCAAAGATATGCCTTGGCTCTAGCTGTCAGCACGGGAGAGTGATGCAATGGTATCTTTGAACAACAAGGTAAGTGTGCTTGGTGAGTGTGCAACGCAACTGTGTCAAGTTTCTCTTACTGCAAAAGGGGGAAGAAAATTGAGCCTCTAAGTGAGAGGTAATAATACCACCCAAGAAGAGACACACGTGAACCAAGAATGTCTGTCCAACATCCAGCGGAATAGTCCACAGCAGATGTGGAAGTCGTTAAAACCAAAGGACGGAGAAAGATTCGTCCACCATCCAACGGAATAGTCCACAATAGATGTGACGATCATTATAACTAATAAGCGAGAAAGGTCTATCTAGTATCCTGTGGAGTAGTCCACAAGGATGAGACAGTGGTGACAACCAATACAACATATTCCCAACAAGGTAAGCACTAAAACAACCGAAATAGTTAAACTATCTTAGTACATGTGGAAAAAACATGAATTACAAATGCTCAAAGAATATTCTTACAAAAATCCATTAGTCATTCATGGAGATGTGTTGGCCTGAACAAAATTCTATATTAAGAAAAAATTCCAAACACATATTTACATCATACATCACTAGCCCCAGTAGTGAGAGATTGGGGCCACTCCTTGCTCCTCAAAGAACAAACTAAAACTCTCTATGATTTACGTGGTGTGCTAAGGTGAAAATTCATTTTCTCATACAATGAGAGGGTATATATAACCAAGGGGTGATGCTTGACCCTTGTGACTCTTTGACTACCCTCATGACTTTTCAACTTCCTATGACTTTTCAACTAACATGACTCTTCATATTCATGTGTGTCCATTGGACTTCCACTTTACATTACATTCGATTTACTTAACATGGCTCATAATAGTGATGTAGCCTTTGACAAATCATGACATGATCTGACATGACACTGCTGACATGGAATATCTTGTTGAGGTGGTAATGTCAAGTCGTTGTTGCTACTGAGTGATATATGTGTTCTTGGATGTGCTCTCTCTTCTCCTCCACATAGCTTGATGACTCAAGGTATTCAATGATCTTTGGTCTTGAAAGGTGGTCGCATGCATGTGTTCCCTTTTCTTTTTCTTGATAATCTTCTTTATCAATTCAGCTGTAAGTTTGTCTTCCAGCATGTTCACTCCTTCTTCGTCTCCTTCATCGGCTTGCCATGATCTAATAGTGTACATGTTCCTAAAATTCACTCATGACGGGAGGAAATCAAATCCAAAAACTCCCTAGTTTAAGAAGATGCACTGTTATCCATGGATTGAGCCTAGGACAAGTGACAGGTTGGGGAATAGGTCCCAGTAACTACGCATTGTGCAGTTTCAGGTGACAGGGAGGGAGGCTGGTCACTGAGACTGCGTAGATCGCAACTCAAGCTTGGTTGAGGAACTCCTGGGCATAGTCTTCACTGTTGGGGAAAATTCATAGAGGTCACTTGGAGAGAGGATTGCGTAATTGAGACCATCAACAGCTATTGAAAAAAGGGACCATGGGAAGCAGTTTTGCATAATTTTCAGAGGCAACACAGGACTGGGCAATAGAGGGGCCTGGGAGAATAGATCTGCGTAGTTCTTGAGATCAACGAGTCCCGGCTAAGGGAGGACACTAGGGAGACACTTTTGCGTAGTTTTGGGAAGCAAGGCAGGCTTGGTTCTCTGCGTATTGTAGGGTTCCAAAAGGCAGAGAAGAAGCTTGATGACTAATCTTGCGAAATGTGTAGTTTAGGTCAGGCTAGGAGAAGCTACTACACAATTCTGGGGATTAAGGTCATTTTCTTAGCTCTGGAATTATGCAGTGCAACCACCCTGGGGGACAGTGATTGCACATTGCGTAGTTCCAAGAAGTAGGGTTGCATCACTAAAGGCTGAGACTGCACAGTGTGCAGTTTAGTTGGAGTTCAGTGCAAGAGAGTTGCCCGGTTGGGAGGAATTTTGGAAAAATGGCTAAGTGTGGGAGGCAGGTGAACTTGTGAGGAACTTTGAAATTGTGATCACACACTTAGCATACATCGATGACACAACAACACAGATCATTTGAACAATAAGACAAATAATTACCCTCTAAGAGACTATACTAAAACAAAAAGCGACAAGTGCAACACTTGTGTGACAGTGCTTAAAACTTTTTGTATGAGTACACCAGGTGTTTACATGGCTATGACAACTTGCATACACAAAGACCAACCTTTGAGGTCACCAGAAAGGTTCGCAAACTTGACATAACAACCAAACATGCCAAAACACAACAATTGATCCAACAAGCGAAAGGGAGCAAGACACTTTCATAAAACACATGGAATGACTGTTAGTACTTGCAACCATGCATGTCATTGAAGACATAATGATATGAAATTGATAAGAGGTCCTTCAAGCTACATTAAACGGTGTATTTCATGCGGTTATGCATCATATGGAGTCTTCATGCGGTCCCGATCTTCTATCATACCCTAGGTTCCTTGGTCTCCTTATCTATTCTCCTTAGCTCCTTGAGAGTCATCTAGCATGTCATCCTTCTTAGTTTCCACCGAGAGACAAAATTGCATAGTTTAAGCAGGCAGTGACTACTGTGGGATAAGGCCCTAGGAGGACACATCTACATAGTTTCAGGATGTAGGGTGGACTTGGTAATAGAGATGCCTGAGGGACAAAATTGTGCAGTTTCTAGAGACAGTGGGTTCTGGTTAAGGGAAGGATATTGGAGGAAGCCACTACGCAGTTTTGGATGCCAAGGGAGGTTGGGATTTCTATGCATTTCGTGGTTCCAACAGACAAGGGAAAACGTGACAGTTGCAAATGCGAAGTGCGCAGTTCAGGAAAGTTGGATGATGCTAGGTTGCTAGGGAAACTCTGGAATTTGGCTAAGTGTGGTATCAATGGAACCAATGCGAATAGTGATAGAACTTGACTCCGATCACACACTTGAACACTTAGTGACAAAACATAGATCATCTAGAACATATAAAACATACTTTGCTTAATGTAACAACCTTTGCAGTAGCTTACGGCAAGTGCAGCTTCGATGATAGACATTGGGAGGATAAAGGAGACACTTGTGGAAGAGTGTGTGAAATGAGTGTGAAACATGTCTATGTGATGAGAACAACCCATTCTCACAAATATTTCCCCTTGAGGCAAAACAAACTTCCCTTTGCATTGGAAGCGATAATCCCCATGCCTGAAGATGACACATACTATATAAATATAAAAGAATTAACGACTCTTTAATATTTAGGAAGGGAGCTTGAAATAATGAGCTTACCAATAAGTGACTAAGGAACAACCGATCATAGGATCCACAGTAGGCTCTGAAATTTGAGTCCAAGCCAAAATTTTGGATGGTGCTGCAAACGCTACAACAAGACCTTGCCTCATGCAAAGCGAGTCTAACTCTTCCAAGAAGTATTGTTCAGTTCTTTGATTATCATATCTTCTTCACTTAATTTTAGTTAAATATTTAGTCCCTACCATTCTCTTCATCAGCAGCACACATACCAAGCTAAGTCAAACTGAGTTGTTTCAATTGGGGATGAGGGGTATATATATGCACAAGTAACATAGATTATCAGAGTCTTAGTTTCATCTCTGGTGTTGCTCCACTGCCAGTAGGCCTGAATAGTACTCCTACAGAGTCACTTCAGGATCACAAGCATTGCTATGCTGCTAGCGAGCCTGGACAGTACCTCGGTGGAGTTGCTTGTTTCACCTCTTTGCACAGGAAGCCTTTCTCTTTTTTTGCCCGTTATTTCATTTTTTTTATTTTTCAAAGAACTGTGCGTAGGCACTTACTTATTTCATGAGGCAGAAGAGGGATCCCGAGTTATTGAATGCATAAGAGGTTGTCCTTTCAGAGAAGGATATTTATATATGCCTCTGAGATACTTGTTAAGGTCATACCCCTCTCCTTACTCTACTTGACTTAGTTGATGTTGGCATTATGATACAGGTGTTGTCCTTGATGGCAACTCACTCAGATGGAAGATCACGGTGCAGCATGTCAACAACAAAGAATTACAGATCAAACTACAAAGAATGAAGAAAGAGAGGTATACGCAGGTTCATCTTGACCAAGCTGCGTATACACGCAGGTTCACTAAAAACAAGTTGCATATACGTATACACGCACTTTCACAGAAGGAAAAGTGCATATATGTTGGAAAACTAAGTTTTTGGTCTGTGGTATTTGGTCCAAGGTATTTTGATCCATGGTATTGGTCCAAGGTATTTGGTCTGAGGTATTGACCCTAGGTATTTGGTCCAAGGTATTGGTCCTAAGTGGTTTTGATCCATGGTATTGAGAAAGGCCTAAAACTATATAAGGAGAAGAAGATCATTAGGCCAAGTGTGCAAGTATCGAATATCTAATGAAGTGTGAGATCTAGTATGCAGGTTATCGACTTATGGTGCTTTGCTTGATCTAAACCAAGGATGAACCTTGGCGGTTGATGAGGGATAAGATCTAATGATAGATCATGATTTTAAGGCTTGAAATGAATTATCATTATATGGTTTGATCATGTATAGTCTAGATATAAATACTGACGCATGTGTTATTCTGTAAATGTTATGATTTTGGTATAACTAAAGTCTGGAATAGCTACAAAATTATGAATTAATATTTGCGTGTGTCTACGCTGGTTGGCTTTGGTAAAAGCGCGTAAACGCGCTGGTTCGGTTCATCAGAGTAGCGTATACATTATGAGATATGATATTTTAAGTTGCAGTTGGATCTAACTGTTGTTGCAGAATTCTGGGTTCTGCTCTGTGTTCTAGTGACTGTGTTATGATAGTATTCTGAATGTTCAAATTGATTGATTTTGATTTTCTTCAATGACTATGGGTTTTCAATGATTCAGTTATGGGTGATTCAGAGATTTATGATTGAGTTTCAATGATTGGTTAATGCAAATGAATTTGATGGTTGTATTGCAGTGGTGATTGATTTTGAGCTTCAATGTTGTTGATGGGTCAAGTATGAAAATTGAATGAAACGTGGCCTTCATATTATGGTGTTGTGTTCCAGGAGTATCCAGTCTGAAAATTTATGAAACGTGGTCCCTGGAGGAAGAGAGAAGGTTGTAGCCTTCTGTAGGTTGGCGCCTACGTACTAGTAAACATATCGGCTAGTACAAGAGCTAGGGGGTTGTAGCTCCCTTCCAGTAGAAGTTGGAGAACAAGAGAAGGTTGTAGCCTTCTGCAGGTGGGTGCTTACGTACTAGTATGAGTCTATAGCAGTACAATATTGTAAACAGGTTTTTCTTATATTAAAAGAAGACAACATCGGGTGGTTTTTGTCCCGCATTGGGTTTCCACCTTAAATCTTGGTGTTCATGTGTGTTTCTCATGTGCGATGGTTTGTTCTATTATTACTGCACCTGGTTATTGTTTATATGGTTAATTAAGTACTAATGCACTCATTAAAGATCAACATATGATGAATTAACTGAATCATAAGTTTGTTGGATATACGCTGGTTGCCTTAAATATAGTTGCATATACACACGAGTTACCTTCATTGAAGTAGCCTATATATTTTTGAGTATGAAAAGAAAAAGATTATTGATTTGACTAATACTAATTCACCCCCCCCCCCCTCAATATTATTTCCAACAGTTGACAATGGTTAATCAAAAATAGAAGACTAATTAGAGTAGGCGGTGCTAGTTAAGAGTGCAAGCATCATGATTTCACCATGACTCTCTGTTGACGGTGTTGGAAATCCATCAACCAAGGGGATATCCCCGATATGAAGTCCCAATTAGACCTCACACCATTTGGTGTAGGAGTCCCATCCGATATAAAGGCCTAGTTTCCAAATCCTCAAATATTTTCCTTGGATCTCGCTGTCAGCACGGGAGAGTGATGCAATGGTATCTTGGAACAGCAAGGCAAGTGTGCCTGGTGAGTGTGCAACGCAACTGTGTCAAATTTCACTTACTGCAAAAGGGGGAATAAAAGTGAGCCTTTGAGTGAGAGGTAATAGTACCACCCTGGAAGAGACACACACAAACCAGGAATGTTTTTCCAGCATCGAGTTGAATAGTCCACAACAGATGTGGCAATCATTAAAACCAAAGTACAGGGAAATATCCATTCATCATCTAGAGGAGTATTCCACAACGGATGTGACGATCGTTATAACCAATAAGTAAGGAAAGTCTGTCTAGTATCCTGTGGAGTCGTCCATAAGGATGAGACAACGGTGATAACCAATAGAACACATTCCCATAAGGCAAGCACTAAAACAACTGAAATAGTTCAACTATCTTAGTACATGTGAAACAAACATGAATTAAAAATATTTGTGGAATGTTCTGATCAATGGAAATTGGTAATGTATTGTTATCATAGGATTGGATTTTGCAAACTTCAGTATTCATTGGAACATAAATTTATTTCTTCCGTTCTAATTTGTTCAAATATGTAGACTGATTAGTTGCCTGCTTTTGTGATTCAGACGTCGATAAGGAGTTCTTCTAGTTGGACTTTCCCTTATCTTGTGTGTGGCAGTTTCTTGATTTACTTCAGGTACTGTTGTAGTTGAATTGGCTATTGAATCATCACTTGGAATTTCCATTGTTTGAACTACAACTTCTGAATATGTTTTAATTTTTGTTGATCTCTCATTTTCTTGAGTTGTGATATTGACTGGATTGGAATTTGATCCTCTTTCTTCCACTTGGGCTGAAGACTTTGACACTTCTTTCATGACAAGTTCTTCTAATTTGTTTTTCAGTTATTTCTTATCATCCTTAAGTTTCTTAATTTGAGTGAGTACACTTTGATTATGGTTTAAGAGACGTAAGAGTTCCTCATTTTCTAAATCAAATTTATTTTGGTCTTCAAGCTTCTCATCTTTAAAACACTTGATTTGTTCTAATAACCTTTGGTTAAGGTTCTTTAAGAATAAACTTTCCTCTTCTTTTCCTGATAGACTTTTGTTGTAGTGTTTTCTTCTCAAAGATGTACGAAAAGGACCCACTTAATATTGTGGATGACAAACAATCTCAACAATATAAATGGCTTTTTGCTAAAAATTGTAGATATGCAACAATCGATAGAAACAAAACCTGCCAAAGTTTGGATCTATGCCACAATCATATTTAAACAGCAAAAAGAAACAGTAATAACTCCAATCATCCAATGGAAACTAGATATACAAAGAATAATTTTATTATAACTCCTGTGAAGGGAAAAAATAAATGTTACTAGTACCCCTCTATGGGATGGGTTCTTGGCTATCCTCAAATGTCTTCAGCTTGTGTAGAGTCTCTTTCCTCTATAATGTATAAACCCAACAAATATATGGTGTGTGGCAGTGAAAATAATGAGTTACAATAGTGAGTGCAACAATGAAAATAATCAAAAGTGAATAATGAATGGAAAACCCTTCTATTTATAACAAAATATTGAGTTATCCTCGAATAATGAGAAATAATAAAATAGTATTGATCCCATTCTTGGAATAACCACCTAGAATATTTTATTATATTTGTTTAGGAGGGAAAAGGTATTTAAACTTTTATTTAGAAATAATAAATAAATGATTTATTTATCATCTCAAGGAATTAGTTAAGGAATAATAAACAAATAATGATTTATTTAATTATTCCTAAGGGGTTTAGTCAAATTTGACAAAGAATAATAATTAATTATTGATTAATTAATTATTCTTAGATAAAAATAAGATAATTAATTATTTATCTATTTAATTTTCATGATTGGGTCAAATATGACAAGGAATAATAATTGAACAATGGTTTAATTAATTATTCCTAGAATAAAATCAAATAAATAGTGATTTATTTAATTATTCTTCATGGGTTTAACTATAAATTACTTAACAAAGGTGGTTTATTAAGCAATTTCTCACACTGAAAGAAATTTTACTATGGTAAAATTGGCTTCACATGGTGTACTTCGATCCATCTAGTAAATTAGGCTAGATGAGCAATTTTTTGGTCATAACAAATTTCCCCCCAATGTACGAATGTTGGGAGAAAAACGTATGACCGAAGTACGTTGTAAAGACACAATCACTAGACAACCCATGGGAGTCGGAGAGAGAGAGAGAGAGACCAATGAAGCTGAATTGAAAGAGGATAGGGACAGAGGGGGCGATACTAATGCAAGTCTCTTTTTATGTTGTGGTACCGGACTTCAATGAGGCAGGGGAGGCATAACCATACCTGCTGAGAGAACTTAGTACAAAAATAATGGTTTTCCCAGAAATATAAAATTGAGCAATGAAGTACATGTTGAATGGTACATGACATGTTGGCATAACAGAGCTAGAGAATAATACAATGTGTCCCATATACATAATTCACTTGGAAAAACATGAGCCACGACTGAATACAATAATATATGAGTACATAAGATACAAAGGCCCTTCCCTCAAAAAATGGGTGGGAGGGAGGGTAAAACAACTGGATAAGCCCTGCTGAATAGGGAAGGGCTCTGCAAAACTGAACAGATCATCTGGAGGAGATGTGCATGCTATGAACACTGCAATCGATAGGAACTGAACCCATCAACTCTACGGAACTGCATCTAAGGTTGTAGCATAATAGGAATGCATCTAGGCATGTGGGGGACTACCTGAAGGGCCACCCCCTCACGAGATATGAAACATCTCACACACACCCAGGAATCACTGGTACAATCTGTTGCATCATTAGACCATAAAGTGTATGAATCACGAACATGAAACAACCAAGTCAAAGGGAAATAATGAGACCCTCTAGTCGATCTGAGGCACCGAACAGGAATGGAAGCTAGAACCAAGATACATCGCCCTCTAGGTCAGTCTTCTGGAATAAATGAGTTGATGTCGACAGAATAGGGCCCGCAATAGGTGAGGCAATGAGGATCCTCAACTAAAGCACGAGGGAAAATAGTAATGTGACTGATGGAATGACACCAGAGATAATGGGGAAAGTGGGACTGAGGGACAAACAGACATCTTCCCTTGTCAGAGCATAAAGTGCATGGTTGACCTGGCAGCGACTGACTCAATTCCGGAGGAGATGGGGATAGTATGACTGGAGGCCAAAATGGGAAACATAGGATGAACGGTATGAAAATATGGATGGAATACTATGACATGATATCTGGGACATGAAGTAGACTCGAAGAATGCAAGGGTGACTCATCACGGATGCTCTGAACAAGGGTGACTCGATGACACTGCCGCAGAGATTAGGCCCGGTGGGGACCATCAAAACATGAGTAAATGATGGTTACTCAGGACAAAAGTTGACATATGGTACGACAAGTATTAAAAGGAGGTGGACCTCAAAGTACAAGTGTCGATTTATGAAAAAAATTGATTTTGAGAGGTGACGATGTGACATTTCTTGGAAAAAGTTCTTCCTGGTGAAGTGTCAAATCATCAAAAACTGAGGAAGACCCATTATAGAGCTTAGTGAGAGATTTCCAATGGTGTTGATGGTTCATCAAACTGAGCTACGGACTAGCCGCAATGGGTGATAGAAAAATTGGGGATTTTTATATGAAAGGATGTTTTCCCTCCAATTTGGATTCATTTGCTAAGTGAGCTGTGGTGAATTTGGAGAGGAGGAAAAGGCCCTAAATCTTGCAGAGATCGTAGCGTACAAACTGACCATTAGAATCAGGATTTGCGACTTTCAAGTAGGTGGCCTTACTCATCTCTTCAATTTCAGTGGTTTATTTCCTGATTTTTGGCACCTGGAAGCTCCCTGAGATACCCCTACCCTTTCTCATAGTCGCATTGCACTTTTTGGGCCCAAAAGTGCGATTTGGATAGCAGGAAATAGCTGGAAACCTGCGAGCTTGTACTTTTTAGGCTGAAAATTGTGATTTAGGGATGGAGAGAGGGTTGGTCTGCTGGCCTGGTGGGGGATGTAGGATGATCAGTGTAGACCATTGTTTTATTTGCAGGCATGGCAAAGCTAAAAATCAACTGGCGTGAATGAGACTTGGATACTCTTCGATCCGAGATCCAGGGGGATCAGGTGATTCGAGGGGAATTGGCTCATTATGGGGTTCTCAAGTTGGTAGAGAACCCACTGATGAGGGTAGGTGAGCCCTTGCTATCGATAATTGTGAGTTATTGGGATCTAGACCAGGAGGTATTTGTCATACAAGGGCACAAGATTGAACTCACATTATAGGGTATTGACTTCTTCACTGGACTGCCTCCCCTCGGAGTGGTGGGGGAAATTCATTCGTGTTACCTCGTTGGAGGAATTTACTGAGTTTGTGGAGCACCATTGTCGATGGGGTGTCCGTGTCAAGCACACGACTATCCCATTTGTTGATATAGGGAGGCTAGAGACACAGGTTGTTGTTTCACCTATGCTACGGGTCCTAGGCAGCCAAGCATTCCACCACATCACTGGTGGGCAGATGATGTTGGTTGAGATGTTTTGACCAGGACCTACTATGGGTGTGCCCAAATGATGCTATCGTCGATGAAATGATAGTTAAGTCTTTGCAAGAGGTAGGTGAATCGTGACTGTGCTTTTGGTACAGTATTGTGTGTATTCTTCTTTGAGAAGATACCCACTATCCGTCCTCATGTACAAATCCGAGATGGGGGCCCACAGGAGCCCAGGATGCACTGCTAGGGGTAGCTACTGTGGAGAGGAGTAGGGGGAGTCAGACGTGTGTTTCGACTCGATTTTTTTGCACATTGGGATTAGATTCCCCTTTACATTGATGATTACCCTATAGTGGGATGAACTATCAGGGAGATCCTGACTTTCCACTTCCGCCGGGCGAGCATGGGGACCAAACGGTAAGTATTAAGTTGTTATTCTTGTGGTGAATTTCATATTTCTATCACATGTATATGGTACTGAGTGTAAAATATGTTATATGTAGACATAGCACTGTTAAAGTTGATAGGATATTCTGGTCAAGCCGCAGCACCTGGGGCTGCAGATCAGGGATCATCATCGTCACATCAGGGTCAAGAGGATACTACGCTTCTCGTTGATCTTCATCGTAGGATTGATGTACTCTTGACCTAAGTTTCAGAGTGCGGATGGCATGATTTAGAGGATTGGTACACAAATTATTGTATTGGTCTTCTCTCAGAGTGGTGAGGTATAGTGCGGCGCGTGGCGATGGCTGTTCAGGAAGGACGTGATTTACGTGCAGGTGTGATCTGATAATCACCCTATGAGTGACCTCAGTTAAAGATTTATTAAATGAAGGTATTACAGACTCATATGTTGGTGTGTGTGTCTATGTTATTAAGCAACGGATCGATCAGATTGCAAATACATAGACTCTTAAAAATGGAAAACAGCAAAGAAACACAGTAAGCAAATACAAGAACACAAGAAATTAATAAGGATTTCACCCTATCCTCCAGGGCTACATCTCCAGTCTAGGTTTAGTGGTGGCCTTCTTTTATTATGTCTTGAAGCAGATAATTACAACGAAGGAGCTCGATATGAGTCTCCTGAAACAGATTGGCTTGGCAAGGTGGTTCTTGGATTCCCCAAACCATTGGAGTACACAAACTCTCTTTCTTGCTAGCTCTTTGACCTCTCTGGTCTGACAGATCCTCTCAGGGATGGCTTGAGTCTCTCAAGCTCTCTAGTGCTCGATGTTGCCTTTGGTCAGCTCGGCCCTTCTGTCTTCTTTCTACTTTTTTCCTTACCGGTTCTTCTCTTCTCTGTCTTCTGTCTTCAGTGTTCCGTCTTTTAGTTCCTGACTCCGTCCCCGCTATCTAGTCTATACATGGCTTTAAATTCATTTGAGCTCATGGTGGTTTGCTTCCTCTTCCACATTTGTCAGATCGCCTGCTTGTAGCTGCGTTTGGAGTTCCGTGTTTCAGCGCCATCATCAGGCTCTCAGGGATGGCCACTTGTCCTCCTGTGAACTGCGCTAGCCTTCTTCGTCAGTTCAATTCTTTGGTTACGTCGTGGAATGAGTCTTCCGCCACCTTGGTGGTCAAGGCGGACCTCAAGTTCTTCTAAATCATGGCTTATTCCCTCGTTAAATCAGGCTTCTCCATCGGGCGCAATCCCAGCCGTTATATCTGGAGCCCCCAGATCCGACGCCATTCACTCGTCCTGCGCAGTTGACTAGCTCAACCGTTAGCACACGATGAGTGGTGGTTTACTCTCTCCTCCACTTGCCAAGCATCGAGCACTGAGTGGAATCACTCCTTTTTCATAAAAACTACTTACTGCCCATGGATGCCCCCAATAAATACCGCCGGTTTTGGAGCGAGTCCCGGCTTTAGCGCTTAGCCTTTCGTCCCACAGTTTTCTCGGCTCCCACGCAACCGAGTGCTCGGGGCTTCTCCATTTTTAGGTTTTTCGCCTAGCGATGCGCGATTATCTCTAAGCACTGATCGTGCATAAAAAACTCTCTCTATTTCCTGATCCAGGCCTCCCAGGGGCTAATTTCGCCTCCTCCGTAGTCTCCATGGGCCTCGGTCAGCACGCTTTGACCAAGGTCCTCGTCGTTCCACGCTGGCTGCCACTGCCACTGGTTTAGAGGTGTTTTTTATCGTTGCTTTAAATTCTTTTAAGTCTGTCCTGACCTGGTACACCCATGGCTCTGTTAATCATTCTTTATGGATCCAATTCTGATCACGGCCTTCCCACTAAAAAGATTTTGGACCACCAAAAGTTGGTTTTCTTTCAAGCATCGACTAAGTGAGGGTATTGTTGTCTCACTTTCCCAATCTCAATCCACTTTACACTGCTCGGCTTTGAACCTTTGAGCCGAATTCTAAGGTACTCAACATCTCCTCTGCGTGTCGTCCTCACCTTCCTGTCCAACACTGTGTCTTCCTGCAATTCATTAAGATATTTAGGTAGCAGGTCATTAATAGAAGGCAATTGACTTTTCTCTTCAGGATCCTCAATCATTGAAGGTTCAAACAATCTCAAGCAATCTGCATTTACGACTAAGTAGATGTGCATGTAAGCTGGTAGATCAAGGCGAAAAGCATTTTCACCAATCTTCTCAAGTATCCTAAAAGTTCCATACCTGATAGGCTTTAGATTTTTACCTTCACCTTGCATCATGTCCTTGCTGATATACAACCAGACCTAGCCACCAACTTGGAAACTATGCTCCATCCGATGCTTGTCATGCCTTTCCTTGTATTTGGCTTGGCTCTTTTCCAGCTGTTCCTATACTGCCTGGTGGATCTCCTTGATCTGTTCAATGAACCTAGTTTCCTTGTGCACATCACTGTGTCCATCAACTGTGGTGTCTTTACCAAAGGCAAAATCCAAAGGAGACCTTGGTGTGAAACCAAAACAGGTTTCGAAAGGAGATCTCAGTGTAGAAGAGTGTTTTTCTCTATTGTAAACATGTTGCACATAACACAAATGTTCATCCCAAAGCTTAGGATGTTTGCTGCAATATCCTTTGAGTAACTGGATCACTGTCCTGTTAACTACTTTTGTCTGGCCATCGGTTTGTGGATGAAAAGCTGTGCTTTTCTTCAGTTGGGTGTCCATCAGCTCCCACAGACTTGAACAAAACTTCCCCACAAATTGGGTGTCTCGATCAGATATAATAGAAGTGGGTAACCCAAAATAAACCCATACATGTTCAAAGAACAGTTTTGCAGTTTGTTCAGCTGTAATCTGTTTATTACAAGGTATCAAAATACACATTTTGCTGAACCTATCCACAACCACATATAGATAATCATGACCTTTCCTAGATTTAGGCAGTCCTCCAACAAAATCCATGGAAACACTTTCCCAAGGGTGAGAAGGAACTGGTAATGGAGTGTACAAGCCTAGTTTTCTATTGCTGGGCTTGCTTTTAGCACACATAGTACACCCTCTTACATATCTAGAAACTGTCTCATTCATTTTCGGCCAGTAACAAAATCTTTGCAGCTGTGAAAATGTTTTACTTACCCCAAAGTGACCTGATATCAGAGAAGTGTGTGCCTCTCTAATTATCTTTACTCTCTCTGTTTGTGGAATGCAGAGTTTCCCACAATGATACAAGAGTCGGTCCTTCACATGATAATCCAATTCTTTTACTCTTTTTCCTTGACTCAAAGTTGCATATACATCTTTAAAGTCTATATCTTGAGCATATTGTTCAATGTAGATTTCATGTAGTACAGAATTATGCTTAAGTATAGTAGATGCATTTATAATGGGTCTAGACAACATGTCTGCAACTTTGTTGTGTATGCCCTTTTTATATCTAATGACCAAATGAAACTGTTGTAGAAAACCCATCCACCTGTAATGTCTTGATTTCTGCAACTTAGTTTAGGAGTGTAGATATTGAAGTGGTTGATGATCAATATGTATTACTGTCTCTTTTCCCATTAAGTAATGTTTCCACTTTTTCACACTCTGAACTAATGCATACAATTATTTATCATATGTAGGATAGTTAACTACTGTAGGATTAAAAGTCTCAGAATGATAACATATGGGTATACCGTGCTATGTCAACACTGATCCCATGGCATAGTCACTGGCATATATTTGGATCTCAAATGGTCTTTGTAGATCAGGCAGTTCTAGTACAGGTGCTGTACTAATCTTTTCTTTCAAGGTGTCGAAGGCTTTCTGATGTCTGCCTCCCAACTGAAACGCCTTGTTCAATCCTATCAAAGCATGTAAGGGAGCTGCAATTGAGGAAAGAAAAGTTAGAGATGAACTTCCTCCAATATTGTGTTGCTCCTAAGAAGCTTCTCACTTCTATAGCAGACTTGGGTTTAGGTCAGTTTACAATGACTGCCACTTTAGAGGGATCTATTTTCAATTCACCACCCCCTACTATATGACCCAAATATTTTAGAGATGTTTTTCCAAATTCACATTTTGAGATTTTAACATAAATTTTTTCTCTTTTCAAAACATCTAATGTCTGCTTAACATGCTTTAAGTGTTCTTCCCACGTTTTACTAAAAATCGGAATGTCATCCAGATACACAATAACAAAATCATCAAGAAAAGGCCTAAGCACATCATTCATTAATCTCATGAAAGTAGCAGGATCATTGGTCAAGCCAAAAGGCATAACCAGCCACTCATACAATCCCTGCTTTGTTTTGAAAGCAGTCTTCCATGCATCTTGCTCTGCAACTCTAACCTGATGGTATCCACTGTGCGAGTCCAGCTTGGTGAAATAAACAGTTTCCTTCAATTGATCTAAAAGATCATCTACGCGAGGAAGGGAATGATTATTTTTAATTATTATCTTATTCAGTGCTCGGTAGTCAATGCACATTCTCCACGAGCCATCTTTATTTCTCACCAAAACGATTGGTGACCCACATGGTGATGTGCTAGGCCTGATGAACCCCTTCTCAAGCAACTCCTGCACCTGCTACTTGATTTTAGCATTCTCTAAAGCAGACAACCTATACATTCCAATGTTAGTCAATGGAACATCTTGCCGCAAAATAATATCATGTAATATTTCCTTTTCGGGTGGTAGACCTTTAGGTTCCTGAAACAGGACATCATACTCTGAAACAATCTTTTCTATATCAGCTTGCTGCTTAGCATTACAACCCTCAAATACATTGGTTTGATCAGGTTTCTTTTCTTTTACAACCATTTGTAAGAATTGCTTGCATGAATTTATCATTCTTTTGATCTGCCCTAAGTTTATGAGAGTATAATTATTCTTGAGCTTGTGAGCTCTTACAAAGTATTCGATTCCATCTTTAACAAGTAGATACTTGTTCTCAACTCTATAGAAAATAGCTTTTCTATCATACAAGTAAGGACTTCCTAAAAAAATTCCACATATATCCAAAGGAATTATGTCTAACTCAACCTCATCTACAAATGTTGACCCAAAAAAAACTTGAGTTTGCACTATCTAGTCACTTGTAGTTGTGCTTTATCATTTAACCATCCTAATGGGTATGGTTTCTTGTGAGGTGTAGTTGCTAATCCCAGTTTCTTTACAAATGCTTCAGAAATCAAATTTACTTGTGAGCCACTATCAAAAAAAGTATCAATCTTTTGATGTTTGGAAACAACTCGAATATGGAAAAGCTCATGTCTTTTTCTCTCATGTTCTTCGTCAATAATAGTTTGAGCAGAATTACTAGTAGATGCTTCAGAATTCTTACCTTTTATACCTGTGGTTGCAATGATTGTTTCATCTCCCGAGTCTAACGCCAAATCTTTTTGGATAGTTGCAGCAGTCTTCTTCTTCTTGCCCTCAAACTTCTTAGGTCTCAGCTTTGGATGCAGAATCCAACAGTGCTCATCATCATGCCCCTCCTTTTTACAGTGAGTGCATGAAGCTTTGCTTCTCTGTGCAGTGTTAGCCTTCCTTGCTTTCCACTTCAACTTTCTTTTCTCCTTGCTCTTGCTTGCAGTGGGTTGGGATGGTCCCCCAACTTCTGGACTTCCATTCTTTCCTCTAGCCTCTAAATGAGTAGCTTGTACAGATACCTCATCTATACTAGTGGGATTAAACATGAGGATGGTATGCCTCATGTAGCTATGTAGGCCACCAATGTACTTCAAAAGAGTCTCTGGTGAGTCTAATGAGATCCCTAGAATCAATGCTCTCTTTCTAAATTCTTGAGTGTACCCTTGCACACTTTTCCCTTTCAACTGCCGAAGAGTTTGCCAACTCATCATGGCTTGTTGCATGTAGGCCAATGGATAGAACTGCTTCTTGATTGTAGAAACAAAGTCACTCCAGACAGAGATAGTCTTACCATGTCTTTTCATGTCAGCTTCGGTTCTGCCTTCCCACCAAACCAAGGCAGTGCCTCCTAAGCGTAGGCTTGCTAGCTGAATTTTTCTCTTGACTGAGTCAATGTTCTGCACTCTGCAATACACACCAACTTGTCTAATCCAATTGTCCAACTTTTCAGCATTTAACTCTCCATCATATATAGACAAGTCAAATTTAACATCTAGCTTAATCAAAGATACTTTCTTATTATGCACAGGGCTATTAGGAGGTGTGAGAAAGTTTTCCTCTTTCCCTTTTCCTTTTGAGTGGTCATGGTTATGAGATTCTTCTTCTTCTTTATCTTGTTTAGAACTTGATGAATCTTTGTCCTTATGCTTTCTAAAGTCCCTATACATTTCTTCTACCATGGACTTTATAGCTAGGAAACTCTCTATGAATTAAGGGTCTAGCCCCACAGAACCTTCCTCTGACATTGTCTTTCGAGGATAGACTCTCCCAATTTCATAATTAGTTTCGACCAACTCTCCTTCTCCTAATTTTAGCTTTGATCTAGTGAGCATTCAACAACTAAACCAACACAAGCTTGTCTAACCTTATAGCCTAAAGCTCTGATACCACTTGATCTGATAATCACCCTATGAGTGACCTCAGTTAAAGATTTATTAAATGAAGGTATTAGAGACTCATATGTTGGTGTGTGTGTCTATGTTATTGAGCAATGGATCGATCAGATTGCAAATACATAGACACTTAAAAATGGAAAACGGTAGAGAGACGCAGTAAGCAAATACAAGAACACAAGAAATTAATAAGGAGTTCACCCTATCCTCCGGGGCTACATCTCCAGTCCAGCTTCAGTGTTGGCCTTCTTTTATTGTGTCTTGAAGCAGAGAATCACAATGAAGGAGCTCATATGAGTCTCCTAAAACAGATTGGCTTGGCAGGGTGGTTCTTGGATTCCCCAAACCACTGGAGTACATAGACTCTCTTCCTTGCCAGCTCTTTGACCTATCTGGTCTAACAGATCCTCTCAGGGATGGCTTGAGTCTCTCAATCTCTCTAGTGCTTGACGCTGCCTTTGGTCAGCTCGGCCCTTCTGTCTTCTTTCTGCTTTTTGCCTTACTGGCTCTTCTCTTCTCTGTCTTCTGTTTTTGGTGTTCCGTCTTTCGATTCCCGACTCTGTCCCCGATGTCTAGTCTGTACATGGCTTTAAAGTCATTCGAGCTCATGGCAGTTCGCTTCCTCTTCCGCCTCCGTTGGATTTCCTGCTTGCAGCTGCGCTTGGAGTTCCCTGTTTCGGCACCATCATTAGGCTCTCAGGGATGGCCACTTGTCCTCCTATGAACTGCACTAGCCTACTTCATCGGTTCAATTCTTCAGTTACGTCGTGGAATGAGTCTTCTGCCACCTTGGCAGTCAAGGAAGACCTCAAGTTCTTCTAAATAATGGCTTATTCCCTCATTAAATCTAGCTTCTCCATCGGGCGCGATCTCAGCCGTTATATCTGGAGCCCCCAGATCCAACACCATTCACTCGTCCCGCGCGGTTGACTAGCTCGACTGTTAGCGCGCGATGAGTGGCAGTTTTCTCTTTCCTCCACTTGCCACGTGTCGGGCGCTAAGTGGAATCGCTCCTTTTTCATCAAAACTGCTTACCTCCAATGGATGCCCCCGATCAATACCGCCGATTTTGGAGCGGGTCCCGCCTTTAGCGCTTAGCCTTTTGTCCCACGGTTTTCCTAGCTCCCACGCGACCGAGTGCTCGGGGCTTCTCTATTTTTAGGTTTTTCGCCCAGCGACGCACGAAGCACTAATCGCGCATCAAAAACTCCCTTTGTTTCCTTATCTGGGCCTCCCAGGGGCTAATTTCGCCTCCCACGTAGTCTCCATGGGCCTCAGTCAGCACGCTTTGACCGAGGTCCTCGTCGTTCCATGTTGACTGCCACTGCCACTGGTTTAGAGGTGTTTTTGATCGCTATTTTAAATTCTTTGAAGTCTATCTCGACCTGGTACAGCCATGGCTCTGTTAATCATTCTTTATGGATCCAATTCGAATTAAGGTGGAGCAGAGCCTTTGGCGCGAGATCCGTCGAAGAGTGACTGGATGTAGAGACATATAAGTCCCTTTGATTTTTACTTTTGTAACATGTTGTGGGCATGTTGGATGTATTTAGAGCTATGGCTCCAAACACCTTTATGATACATAATATGATTACGCATTTTGTATGACGATGATGGTTCACCATTTTTTTCTTATGGTTATCTTCTGTGGTATACATGTGATAAATGCCAATCTAGAATTTTGTTTGCAATGGTATCTAAATAGTGATTTTGGGCTCTAGGAACATGACTGAAAGTAATGGTTTCAAATTCACGTACCAATAGCTTAGCTTGTAGATATTTTCTAAATAGGACTTGGTTATGCACATGATACACACCATTCAATTGCATGATAAGTAGCCAGGAATCTAAATGAACATGAAGATGAAGGATGTGATGAGCAATGGCATCGAGTAACAAACCTATCACTGCATCATATTTGGCCTGATTATTGGTGGCAGATCCAATGCACACGTCGTTCGAAAGGACTAATGTATGCAAGGGGGTAAAAATGGTCTAGGTTGCCAAGGCTAGATTCCAGGAGAAGAAAATCACACCGTCGGCATGACCGATATATGGTGTGGATGATGGATCCATCTGAAAGATGCAAAAGAAAACAGATGATATGATGCAATCTACCTAACTTTATGGCAGAAATAAAGACAATCAAACCAAAGGGATGCTCTATGAGTGAAATTTCTTGAGGTAGAGCGCATTGGGAGAATTACGAAGGAAATGGCCTTCAAAATCCTCTGAAGAAATGCCCCCTTACCTAAGTGCAGGGGTAATCAGGGATAGACATAGCTTCCATGATGTTCTCATCAAGCTGGGAGATGAGCAGACAGGAGGCGGCATTACCTGGTGCATCAACAAGAGAAATAAGGTTCACATATGCATCATCTTAAATGGTAGACGACGAGATGGTAGATGGAGGATCTACGGATGTTGATACCTGGGATTCTGTCGAAAGAGGTTTGATAGAAGTCGGTGTAGAAACCTCAAAAAGGTTTGCCTGCGAGGAACTAACTCAAGGATGACGATAGGCAAAGGATATGGCCTGTGGTGTCTGTCATCTCAACATCGAAGGGAGGGATCACAATGGTGGGACCAAAGTCCCCCTGTTCTGGTTAACTAGAGGTATTAGAATCCACAGGTAGAGGAGTAGATGATCCACTATGAGTGGCCTCGTATTCGCAAAGTGCCCCAAGGCAATCGCGAAATTCATCGAGACGAGGGAAGCAATGGGAATAGTGACCATGTTGATCACATAGGGAATAAGGGTGATTTGTGTACAACACTTTGAGTTTCTTGGGTGGGACCGATAAGTTAATATGGAATTCTAGGATATTCAACTCAGGGAACACTTCATGAACCAAAGGTTTGAGTTGAGGAAGTTCAGGACAATTATTGGTGGCGTGCCCAACAAATTACACAAAGTGCGCGGGTGTGACGTTTTTGGGGCCTGACGGGCTGGAGGAGCTTAAGAAGCCTTGTCCTTAGGTTCTTTCCTATTATCATTTCCCCCCTGTCTGTATGCTTTCACAACAGGTGTGGGTTCCTGTTGAGGTTGTGATGAAACTGAAGTAGCGACAGGGGTCGTGGGACCAGTTGAACTGGTTTCAAAGCGTGATAAATTCTTATCTAACTAGGCAGAATGCTTGCGGGGGGATCGATGTACCATACTGGGATCCCCAAAGTCATGTTAGGAAGGACCAGTGAAGCCATGACAAGGATAGAAAATACTCCCGAAGGGGGAAGTAAGAAAGGTATTCGGCCTGCAAGGTAATGTCTCGTGGAATAGCTCTTGGATGGTTGAGACTTGGAGGAACAATTCCTGGCGAAAACATAGGAGAGGCACCCACAAACAGAGGAGGTCCTGGGGGGGTGGATCCAGAGGGCTCAGCTAGAATGGCAACAATAGGGTTCTAAGGAGCTAGTTGTTGTCCGGATGTACCAGACTGCTTGAGAGCAGCCCGTGACACTTGTAACATGCAAACACTCATAGAGTTAGGCTCTGAGATGGGAGGGGGAGGACCAGGGAAAGCACCCAACAATGAGGAATCTTTATAGACTCTAGGTGAAACACTGGTGAGAGGAGTTGAAGACTGTTTATCGAACATTAACGAGATAATGGACTCGGGGGAGGTCAGGGATGTCATCTCGTAGTAAGTCAACTGATCGTGGGTGACGATCTTCCCTTCATGGGGGAAGCACATCTTAAGGAACACCGCAGACAGCACGGATGACATGGCATATATGTAAATACGACCTAATAGAATGTTGTAATCCGAAGGGGCATCAATGACTTCAATGTCGACATGAACAGTCTTGTTCGCAAGAGTCATTGGACAGTTGTAGTACATGTCGAGGGGTTGGGAGGAGTGTTCGTCCCAAGCACGCAAAGTGATGGTGGAGGGGGACAACTCAGGTGACTTACGTTGTTTCCAGATAGCAGCGGACATCACATAGGTGGATGCACCGTCATCAATAATGCAGTGGGAGATGATGGCATTACAAACTCGGACTGATATCTGGAAAGCAATAGATGAAGGCAATGGGGGATGTTCTGATGTATCAACTGGGAAAACAATCATACGATCATCAGAAGGATCTACTACACCCAAGGTAGTTAGTAGAGCTTTTTTTTGAGATGGGCACAACTGGAGGACTTCCAGCATTGACATGGCCGCAGGTGATTGTGCCAAGTCGTCTACTATACTATATGTATGGGTAGCTCGGTTAGAAGCCACATTACAACGTAATGGTCCCTTTGGGATCTTTGGAATGGCGTCAATTTTAGGTTAAGGGATCTATAAAGACCATTTGGTGTCATAAGAGGCTCAGCAGATGCTTTGGTTTTGGACTCAGTGGTGAACGAATTCGATGGCTTTTCATATTGATACAACCGAGTTTGCAGGTTGATATAAGAGGGATTAACCTCATCAAAGTTCATCATAAGGATCTGGTAGTCACCAAGACCATAAGGTTGGGGGGGATGGGCTGCTTGACCTAGTTGGGGTTGAGTAGCAACAAATCCTTGCTGAGGGAAAGGATTTGTGAGCACTGCCCATTGACATGGCGCATGATTCTAAAGTGATTGTTGACCAATAGAAGTTGCTTTAGCTTCCCACATTTTGCACATCTAGGGTAAGAGAGGACACTCATGTGTATAATGGCCATGTACACCACAACATGCACAAGGCTTGTTCGTACAAATAGCCTTGTTCTGCTTGGGTTGGCCGCCTTGTTGTTCGTTTTTGGTGTTAGGAAGGTTCCCCTGGGGTTCACTAGGTTGATTACGTTGATTACCCTGGTTACCCTTGTTACCTTTCCCCTTATTCTTTTTCTTCAAATTTTGGGGATTGGTCGCATTCTGTTGTGCAAACACTTGACCTTGAGGGGGCGGTCACTGCTGGGCTGAGGATGCATGGGAGGTTGTGGCATTAATGCTTGAGGGGCTGGAGTGCTCGACTGTGCATAAGGAGGAGCAAAATTTTGGTAAACAAGTTGGGGTCCTGAAAACATGTTGCTAGCAGGAGGGGCATAAGTGTTGGGGGAACTGGTGCTCCCCTACGGATATCCATAACTTTATTGAGTATATGCCAAAGGGTGTGAAAGGGTTCCAATGATACCTTCAATGGTGTAAGATGCCCCCGGTACATTGGCACTTCCAAGACGAGGGAGGTCTGGAATGACAGTATAGACATAACCGAATTGCGCATAAATCAGGTCATATCTTAAAGCGGTTTGGAGATATTCTTCCTCAGTATGAGGAAAATGGGATGCGACATCTTTTCCAATGGGTGCTAAAAGGCTCCTAAGAAACCAATCTAGATAGACATGGTCTTTGAAAGGCGAGGCACGGCATGTGATCCTCCTTCGACGCCACTCTTGAACATGGTCGGAAAGGCGAGTGGCGAAGGACTGACGGAATGAAGTCAATAGCTCTATACCAGTGTCGTACCGAAGAGGTAACTAGAAATATGAGAGGAACGCTTTATCAAGCATCACGAAAATGGAATGAGATGTTGAGGGCTAATCTACATACCATTTTGCAGTGTCTCTAGTGAGAGTGCGTTGGAAGAGTCGAAGATGAATGAAGTCATCGGTAATGGAGTTGGACGAACACCACATGTAGAAGGATCGGACATGGTTGGTAGGATCCTCTCGAGCATTAACCTTAAACTTTGGGATGTCTGAGGGAAGCTTAGTCGGACACAACAGGCCAACTAGCATCATGGTGTATAGGGTCGTTTATCAACTGGTTAAAATCTGGTAGACTTAACCCAGCCATAAAGGGGAGCATAGGGGTTGTCGGAACGGTTCCTAAGACTGTTCCGCTTGATGTGACCACCGAGATAGACCCAAAGCCAACACCAGGTTGGTTTCCTGCACCAACTGTGGGTCCAGACATGATGACGATATGCGGTGAAGGAGGCTCATAATCAAATGAGGAATCGGATGAACTAGGAGAAGAGTTGGTGTGGGGACTCGGAGGGCTATGAACTCGAACCCGACGGGGAGGGGTGATATGCCAAGCAGAAACTAGGGGTGAAGGCCTAATAGTCTCCATGACAAACACCTTGGTGGCACAATGGTGGTAAGACACACATGACACAAAAATGGTGAAGGGAGATCAACAATATGCCTTTGTCTCGATGAGGGGAGATAAATTTATTATTTAAGTCTTGGATTGGCGGTGTAAACCAAGCGCCCTTCGCTTAAGATGTGCTGGTGTGTGCAAGTGTATTTATTGATTAAGCGTAGATCATGTTTGTAAAAAAGAAAAAAGCTTCTTGAAAATAAATTGAAATTAACAATAGAAAATGAACAGCAAAACAATTAACTAAACCCCACCCAAAATGGGTTTGCAAACACTATGCTGGTTGGTGGTTAAATCGACGGAAAATAACTAAAATGGTCAAGAGATCTAAATGTTAGTGTGACTGGGATCAAGTGACACTAAGCTGCTGGAAAGTGGTGTAGCAACAGCAAAAACTAGAGGGGAATATTGCTGCAAAAAGATAGGGAGATGGGTGAAACACCTAGGGAAACTGATGGGACCTTAAGGCCAATGACCAAACAAGTTTAAATGTGAAACTATGGATGGTGACAACTTATCTTTACAGATCTAAAACAAAAGGGTATAGATCTGGAAAATGTGGTTGAAAGCCATACAGAAACTTAGACTACTCACTCAGCGAAACTCCTCCTAGAAAGGTGCAAGCGTACTAGAAGCCCTAGGGGAGGCTAAATTCGATCTCAACGAGTAAATCAAAGTGGATCAAGGCCTCAACAGGATGAGACAGAGGTTAGACAACCCAGCAAACAGCTCTTTGCAAAACCTAGAAACAGATCTAAGAAAAACCCAAAAACCCAGAAATCGCCGACACTGACCTATTTTCATCTAGGGGTCGCACTTTTTGGGCTGATAAGTGCGCTATGACCTCCAGATCGCACTTTTTGGGCCAAAAATTTTGATTTTTGCTCCGTGGATCCCGGTCGGTAAATCTTGGGAAAAAATTTCGCCTTTGTCACGGCTAGTTCCTGTGACCTGTGAAAACGACCAGAAAGCTTGCAGAAGTCAGAAATTTAACAGATCTAGGGTTAAAAGAATAAGAAACATTAAGAGAATTGAAAAAAGAAGAAACCCTAAGATGACAACTGAAGGTCACCCAGATTTATGGATCTGAAGTATAAAACCCAGTGGAGTCGCCAATTTTTTTGTAGTTTTTTCTTCTCAAAGATGTACGAAAAGAACCCACTTAAGACTGTGGATGACAAACAATCTCAACAATATAACTGGTTGCTAAACATTGTAAATCTGCAGCAACGGATAGAAACAAAACCTGCCAAAGTCCGGATCTATGCCATAACCATATTTTAACAGCAAAAAAAAGAGTAATAACTCCAATCATCCAATGGAAACTAGATATACAAAGAATAATTCTATTATAACACCTATGAAGGAAACAAATAAATGTTACCAGTCCCCCTCTATGGGATGGGTTCTTGGCTATCCTCAAACGTCTTCAGCTTGTGTAGATTCTCTCTCCTCTATAATGTATAAACCTAGCAAAGATATGGTGTTCGATAGTGAAAATAATCAGAGTTACAACAGTGAGTGCAACAATGAAAATAATCAAAAGTGAATAATGAATGGAAAACCCTTCTATTTATAACAAAATATTGAATTATCCTCAAATAATGAGCAATAATAAAACAGTATTGATCCCATTCTTGGAATAACCACCTGGAATATTTCATTATATTTGTTTAGGAGGGAAAAAATATTTAAACTTTTATTTAGAAATAATAAATAAATAAATGGTTTATTTATAATCTCAAGGAATTAGTTAAGGAATAATAAACAAATAATGATTTATTTAATTATTCCTAAGGGATTTAGTCAAATTTGACAAAGAATAATAATTAATTAGTGATTAATTAATTATTCTTAGAGAAAATAAGATAATTATTTATTTATCTATTTAATTTTCATGATTGGGTCAAATATGACAAGGAATAATAATTGAACAATGGTATAATTAATTATTCCTAGAATAAAACCAAATAAATAGTGATTTATTTGATTATTATTCATGAGTTTAACTATAAATTACTTAACAAAGGTGGTTTATTAAGCAATTTCTCACAGTGAAAGCAATTTTACTATGGTAAAATTGGCTTTACATGGTGTACTTCGATCCATATAGTAAATTAGGCTAGATGATCAATTTTTTGGTGACAACAACTTTCGTTGAGTTTCTTTTCAGAAAATTCATTTTCGTGCTCTAACTGGTTCTTATTAGCTTTACATTTTCTCACTTGTGTAGGTAGTTTATGATTATGCTCCTTTAAATATGAATTTTCCTTTTTTTATATATGATTTCTTCAAGCTCTTTCTGCTTCTTTGATACTATTTTTGGATGCTCTTGAAACATTACTTTCGCAATATCCTTAAGATCTTTTGATGAAGACATTATCAGTTCTGATTTTGTTGTCATGTCTTGGAACGTGACCATATTCTTCATGTAAGGGAACATCAAGAATTTTTTTTTTGTGTTTAAAATGAATGTACCTAATTTCTTGAACCAAAGTTGACCGAGATTTATGTCAACCTATTTTTCAAGCATAGTTACGACACAAAATTGAGATATGTACTCATAATGATAAATTGTCACTTGTAAATTATTAATTTCATTTTCTTTTTCGCGAAAAAGACCTTTTCATTCGCCTATATTTGGGTCTAGGACTAATAATGGAATTTCCAAATTAATACTCATGGAATTATCCTCGATATTTGGATTAGTAGCGATACTAATCTCTTTCCTTTTGATACACCTTTTTAATGTAAATAATCTAAGATCCACAATTTGGATACCTTTATAGGAGAAACTTCCTTCCTTTATTTTCGAATTAGGCTCCATTTTTTTATTTTTTAAGAGACTGGCTCTATTTGTATTAGTCAATAATTTGGTTTTTTTTCCTCCCTTTACTCTTGAAAAATGTTTCCTTAATTTTTATTTATTTTAATTACTTTTTTTAATTACTTTGACTCAGTGAATTTCTCCGCGTAAAAAGTAAAACTTACCATTCACATAAAGAGATTTTGTATTCCTTTTGTTCTTCTTTTAATTTGAAATTACCATGGGTTTATAAAACCACAAGCTTGTAAACCACTTAATGAAGAATCAAGATAATCGTATCTACTCTTCCTTCTCTTATGTATAGTTTTAAAGATATTTAGAAATATTCCCTTTTGACTTTATCATGCACTTTTTATCAATAATGTAGAACTTTTTTATATATATGAATGTTCTCCTTCAAAATTTACATCGTACTATTTTCTTTTTTACTAGAACCATTGAAATGTCAATGGCCAAAGGCCTTTTTTTAATTAAATAATATTTTTTAATATTTCTTTTATAATATTTTTTCCAATCCTTTTTTTAACTCTTCTTTTTTAATGGCCAAGAGCCTAACTGAAAATGGAAAAACTCCAACTCGTGTAGCAAAACGATTTAATTGAAACGACAAGTTGATGGCCAAAGGTTGGGATCTGAAAACATGGCTCTGATACCAATGTAATGAACAAGGTTCGTATACGCAACAGAGTAATCTTCAAAATACTTGGAAGACATAAACATCCATAATAGGATAGTAATTCTATATTAAGTATTATATAAAAATCGATGAGATATGGATGATTACAATAAGGGTGAGGGCCTTCTTATATACTTATTGTGCAGCTACAACCACCCTCCAAAATTTTGCCTTAGCTTCGTTTTGGAGCCTCCCTACCAACCTTTCTCAGCAGCATGTCTTGCCTTGTCAAGTACACAAGCTTCAATGATTTTCTAAAAGATTGACAGCCTGTGCATGAGATATTGTTGCATCCCCCTCTCAAGTTGTTTCTCCAGACTTGGTCCAACTACAGGCTGAGCAACTCCCTCAAAAAATTGTGCAAATCTGGAGGGGAACCCGCCTTCCCTCTAGAAATTGCGCAATCTTGTCTGGCAACCTGCTGGGCTCTAGAATCACGTAAATCTACCTATCACTGTTCACTGGAAAAATTGTGGAATTCCTCCTAGCATGACTGCTCAGCCCAGAAATTGCGCAATCCTGGACATCATTCAACTTCTCTACCAAGAAATTGTGCAATACTTCTGGGAAGCCAGCCCATCTCCCTCCCGGAAATGCGAAAATTTTTCCCTCAGCTAAGTAGATTATTGCATGTGCAATTGGGTTGACCGGTACCCAGAATCGAGGAAATTGAACTTGCATGCATTGGTTGCTATTTCCTGGAATAGCAAAAGCAACATGTAAAAACGAATCCCTAGTTTTAGGGAGTTATTTTTAGTAGCTTGAGGTTACATGCAAATATCGTTTTATAATCTTTCCTCCAAGTGACGCTTTTTCCTAGATTTGTGGCATGTGCGTCATGAGCCTCAAACTCATTTATTCGATGCTTCAAAGCTCATTTCTTCATATTGATCTTGGAACTCTGACATCCCACAGCACATCCAAGATTCTTCAACACATCTAGCTCAATTATTTCCGGGTAAGTCGCTTAACTTTTCATTTTCAGCATTTCTGTAGCTTTTTGTGTTTTGGCTTGTGTGAGTGATGTTTACTTGATTTCTATGAACGCTTGTTATCGTTTACATGAATATAAGCTTGTACTAGCACCGTTTCAGTTTTCGTTAGCATCTCACTCTTGTCACATGCATGAAACTATTTTGCACAAACGATCGTTGATTCGGTGACTTGTTTCACCCACATGCATGTTGTTCCATTTTCTGAATCTTTCATTCTTTGTTTGCATGCATGATCATTCACTCCTATTCACACTCAGTATCACCATGCATTCACTTTCACATTTGCTTTCAGTTTCCCATCGGCGGCTCTGGGAAACCTTGACCTAGACTCTGCCTCACCAATACAGCATTGCGTAATCCTGAGAGGGAAGGCTCTGTCTTCCTCTCAGAAAATGCGCATTTATGCCCAGTGAATGCCCTCCAGTCTTGCGTTCTACAATTCTAAGGGACACTGATTGCTCACCCAGAAAATTGCGTAATGCAATCACTGGGCCTGCAACCATTGCCAGCTGAAATTGTGCATTGCGTAATTCCAGTAGCCAACAAGCCAGTCTCGATTGCGCAATGTGTAATTCTAGCAGCTAGCCATGCCTCCCAGACAGCCCAGACTACTTTTTGCGCAGTTTTGGCAGTCAATCTCCCAACCTCCTAAGAAAAATTGTGCAATCCTTGCCAATCAAATCCTAGGTATGTGTCATGTTGTTCCTCAAGTTTGCTTTGGTTTTAGCTGATAGATTTCTTGCCATGCATGTCGCTTTGTCTCCAACTGTAGCAAGTGTTCGTCCGCCTCTTAGCAGTTCAGGATGAATGGCCTCCAAGAGAGCAGGATCAAAGGGCACTGACGAAAGTGTAACTAGAGCAACAATTGAGCGAGTATCTACAAGTCTGTCAATCTATGAAGATGCCAAGCTAATTGTAGACAAGGACATCAAGTTGAAATGGAAAGAGGTCAATGATGCATTTGCAGGCACATATGGGGAAGACCTCGAAGACCACCAGTGTCAACGGGACAAAGATTGCTACCTTCATGGCACAGTATTATGAATAGATGTATCATATGTCGAAGCCCACGATCATCATGGAGACTCCCTTCAACAATACCCAGCAGCAATGCCAACTCCAGAGATATATTGAAGAACTGGGTGAAGGAGCCGACCAAATTTAGGATGACACCCAACCACGTCTAGAAGACAAAGATACTACAGAAGGTGTATCAATACTTGGTCATCTTTTCATGTCAACTGTACAGCCAAGAAAGCATGGAAACCTTCCCACAGATTTGCGTGATCACATTGGAAAGAATATAACACAACCCAACATTCTCCCAGTTGTTGTTTTCTTTCCACAGGAGAGCTTAGTCATTTATCCAACACCCATTATTTCTCTACACCATGAGAACTTCTCAGAGCACATAGATTTTTTCAATGCATCTGCAGTATTGTTCAAAGTGTCCACCTTTACCAGCAACACCTTTTTATCTTCTATCATATCCCTCACAAAGAGATACTAAACATCAATTTTCTTTGTCTTTGAATGGTAAGCAGGGTTCTTTGCCATGAAAAATTCACTTTGGCTATCACAGTCTATCCTTATAGCTCCCTGTACTAACCCCATACTTGAACACAGTCTCTGCAGCCAACTGCTTCCTTGCTTGAAAGAGTGGTTGCCATGTATTCTACCTCTATAGTTGATAGTGACACTACAAATTGTTTCTTACTCATCCAACTAACTGCACCTCCAAATAGTTAAACACATACCCACTTGTAGATCTTCTCTGATCCAGATCTCCAGTCCAGTCTGCATCAACAAAGCCACGAATATCCAAAACTCTGTCCAATCCTGGTCTTCATTGGTAGCACACACCATAATCACTAGTGCCACGCAAATACCTGAAAACCCGCTTCACTGTTGTCCAATGCTCCTTCCTTGGTTTTGACATAAACCTTCTCAATACTCCCACGGCATGTGCAATGTCTAGTCTAGTATAGACCATCGCATACATCAGCCTACCGACTGCACTTGCATATGGAACACGGGACATGTCCTCTTCCTCTTCTTGTGTCTTGGGACACTGTTCAGCAGATAACTTTACACCAACAGGAATAGGAACCTTCACCGATTTACTATCCTGCATATTAAACCTCTGCAATATTGTCTCGACATACTTCCTCTGGTTTAACCAGAGCTTCCTCTTTGCCCGATCTCTTTTAATTTCCATGCCCAAAATATAGTTTGCAGACCAAGATCTTTCATGTCGAATTTGGAGAATAATTGGGTCTTCAAATCCTGGATAATTTCTTTGTCATTTCCAACTAGCAACATATCATCCACATAGAAGACCAAATAAATAGCCTGGTCACCAATTAATTTAAAATACACAGAGTGATCTACTTTGCTTATGGTGCAACCCAGTCCCTATATAAATGTATCAAATTTCTGATACCACATCCTTGGTGATTGTTTTAACCCATACAGAGACTTCTTTAACTTGCATACCAGTTCTTTCTTACCCTTCACCGCAAAGCCTTCATGTTGCTTCATGTAGATCTCCTGTTCCAAATCCCCGTGAAGAAATGTTTTCTTCACATCCATCTGTTCTACCTCAAAATCAAAAGCAGCAGCAACAGATAAAAGTAATCTAATAGAAGCTACCTTGGCAACATGAGAAAAAATATCACCAAAATCAATTCCCAGCACCTGGGAATAACCTTTTTCTACCAATCGAGCTTTGTATTTCTCCACCTTTCCTTATGCATTTGTCTTCTTCTTGAACACCCAATTGCTTCCAATGGGTTTCCTTCCAACCAACAACTCCACCAGATCCCAAGCGTCATTTTTGTGCAAAGATGCCATTTCAACAACCATGGCCTCTTTCTAGAGTTTTCCATCCTCTGAATCTACTGCTTCCTTCACAGTTCTGGGATCATCACTAGTAATAGATAAAGTAAAATTTGAACAGAAAGTAGATGGACTATACCTTTTTGGCTACCTTCTTTCTCGAACTGATCTTCTCACAACCAAAGTTTGTGGTTGTTCATCTTTTGATTCCTCTTTTGTTGTAGAGTCTGATTCTTCCTCCTTTAGCTCAAACTCTATCTTCTCAGGTTTCTTTGATGGGACTTCATGTTTATTAACATTTTTCACCTCTATGAACACCACATCTCGGCTGTACACAACCTTCCTTTTTACTGGGTTTCAAATCTTATAACCCTTTAAACCATCCTTCTACCCAATAAAGATGCACTTTTCATATTTACTATCCAACTTTGTTCTTTTCTCCTTTGGAACATGTACATATGCATCACATCCAAACACCCTCAGATGTGAAAGAGAGGGTTTCTTAGTAGTCCATACCTCTTGTGGAGTCTTATCCCCCAACGCTTATGAAGGTGATCTGTTGACCAGGTATCATGTTGTCCCCACCGCCTCTGCCCAAAATTCATGTCCTAACCTGGCACCATTGAGCATGCTTCTTGCCCTTTCCATCAACATCTTGTTTATTCTTTCTCCAACTCCATTTTTCTTAGGTGTGTATGGAGTATTCTTTCGTTGTGCTATACCACACTTCTTACAGAATTCTTCAAATTCCTTACTGCAAAACTCTCTACCGTTATCTGTCCTCAGCACCTTTATCTTCTTCTCTGTCTCGTTTTCCACCAGAGCCTTAAATTATTTGAACCTTCAAAGACTTCAGATTTCTTCTTGAGGAAATTTATCCATGTATTCCTTGAGAAGTCATCTATAAATGATACATAGTACACAAACTTACCCAGTGATGGAACCTTCACAGGTCCAAACACATCATTGTGCACAAGCTCTAATATCTGTTTCGCCCTCTTGCCACTAGAGGGTAAACTCACCTGATTCTACTTCCCATATACACAATTTTCGCAAAAATCAAAATCCAGAGAGCTATTAGTCATACCTTCTACCATACCTTTACCATGAATTATTCGAAGGCCCTTCTCTCCAATATGCCACGCCTTTGATGCCATAGCATGGTCTTTTCTCCAAAGACCACTAGATTTTCTGCTCCACTTTCAAGTACCACAGAATTGTTGCACCCATCAATAACAATGCTACCTTGTAGCTTGTACAGAGTTCCAATCCGAACTCCCCGCATCAATATCAGTGCTCCTCGAACCATCTTATAGGTATCTTTCTCGAACACTGTTTTTACACCTGCATCATCCAACTTGCTTACAAAAATTAGATTTTTGGCCAGGAATATGCAGAACACTCGAAACTGTTCCAACCCTTCCACCTTGCAACTTCAAATTTACTTTTCCGCGACCAACGATTCTAGCCTTCCTATCATCCCCTAAGAAGACATCACCTCCATCATATTTCTCATACTTGCAGAACCACTCTCTATGGGGAGTGAAGTGAAAGGATGCACCTGAGTCAATCAATCATGCCTCATGATCTACATGTGTACTTGAAGAAGCCAAGTATACATTCCTACCTTCATTTTAGGTGTTTTTTGCCTCTGCAAAAGGAGCATCATCAAATCCCTTTCCTTTGTCAAGAGCTTTAGATTTATAGTCCCTTTTGTAGTGCCCTTCCTTTTCACATTCCCAGCACACCACCTTTACAGATTTTCCTAGAGATTTATATCTCCCTCTAGATTTAGATCTCCCACTTGATGACTTATTTTTGTTTATGTTCTAGGACCGTCCTCATACATACAAGGCATCACCATTATGGCTCTCCATATTTTTCTGTCTTATTTCCTATTTTAGCTAGGATGAGACTATTTCATCAAACTGCAAGGCAGTTGCATTGCTACCTATTGCAATAACCAGACTATCCCACAAATCTGGTAGAAAACACAACAAACTGATGCACTTATATTCATATAAATTTTAATATCAATAAATAATAACTAACTTACCACAGTATTAAATGCATCCAAATTCTCTATCACCGAGTCTCCATCTTACATCCTCAGGTTATACAGCTTTTTTTGCAGGAACAGTTTATTCACCAGAGACTTAGATTGGTGCAAAGTCCCTAACTTTTCCCATAAAGCCTTAGTCGTAGCTTCCCCTGATACATTCAGAAATACTGAATCTAAGACACACAATCGTATTGTGCTCTTTAACTTCCAATCTAAATTCTTCCATTCTTCATCGGACACTCCCAATGGTTTAGTATCCAGATCTACCGCGATCCACTGATCTTTATCCACCAACAGATCCTCCATCTTGAGTTTCCACAACTCAAAGCTCTGGCCATTAAATTTCTCGATCTCTATCTTTCCACTGATCGCCATCTTCTTTCACCCCCAGAATCGACCTCGTAGATCTCCCACTGAACGAGGTCTACCACAGGCCCAAGCAAAACCCCTCAGCAACAAAGGTGTCCCCTTGAAGCCAAAACAACTCCGATACCAAATGTAGGTTTCAACCATGTATAGAAATTACCTACATAGGAATTCTAAAACGCAGAAAATAAACAATGCAAAAGAATAACACATATACACAGAGATTTTCCCCTGGATCCCAAAATCGGGACTACCAGCTTGAGTTTTCATTATGTTCATTTCAATGTTACAATACATATATATACATGCCGAATCATCCAATACCATGGACCGAAAACCATCGCGCCCAAAACCATGTGTGAAAACCTTACACAAAACCATAGGTAGGTTTGCCCCACCTAATATAGGGTCCAAAAAAAATTTCCCCAGGGCGTTGCCCCGAACCCCGTAGAGGAGGGCTACCGCCCCCCTCAAACCCCCTGTGACCCCCCCTCTGCGCAATCGATGCAACGAAGGGGGGGCTCCGCCCCCCCTCTAACCCCCCAATAAACTAGGGCGGCTAGTCATGGAAAGAATATAACACAACCCAACACAACAGGGGATGCAACATGTACAGACATATGAAATTGCACCTGTATAGGTAGTGGACTCATCAGAACGACTTGTATCAAGCAGACAAGGTGAACCATCGGAGGAGCAGGACTTCGCTCAAGAGATAGAGCAAGCACTTGAATAGATGGATACGGATATGGAGCAATAGGAGTTAGAGCAAGACAGCAACCTCATGCCTCACCACCAAGACGTCGACCCACCAGCTTCATCGCATCCCGAAGAGGAGAAAGTCCCAAGCAACCAAGGAGACACTAAGATCCTTGGAGATCAAACGGAAGGAGAGATGCACAGCATCTCATTCGATGAGCCTCAACATAGAGTTGTGGAGTCTTGAAGAGTGTCGACTCTGGATGATCATACATCTCCTGTCGACTCTGGATGATCATACATCTCCTGCACAATTTGAGGAACAAGTGATCGTGTCTGACGTGCGCAAACATCCAGTAGCCTTGGCCGATGCTACTAGAGCATATTTCGAAGCCACTAGCTCGAGTGTTCTCTTTCTGATATCTGAGAACGATTGAATGGCTAAGGAGATACAAACAACCAAGCAAGGAGGAGAATTGGTTGTAGCATCCACCCAAGCAGAATTGAAGAAGGCAATACTGGATGAAGTATTCTCCCTTGACACAGTCATGCAAGTGTTGTATTCCAAGTTTGGTACTGTGCATAAGGTAGTTGTCCATCTCAACAGTTGGAAACAACGATGCACTAGAAGAGCATTTATCTTGTCAAACGCGCATTCTGTTGTTCATTACATGCAAACATGGACAATGAGATACAAGGGAGCCCTGCTTCATTTGCATAAGATGATGAAACCCAGAGCAATCGAGCTGAAAGCATGCATCCAGAGTCAGATCCGGAACTATGAAGATCTCTCACAACTCATCACTACTCTAAAGGCTTCCCATGCATGGGTATTCAAGTGTATGGATGTTGTTGTGCGCACACATGCGATCCCATATATTGGGACACTCAACCAGGTGAAGACAAAGGCACAGGTCTGAACGGAGCTTGACTCGTACTTTGATGAGTTGATGCGCATAGCCACCAGCCCAGACTTGGTGATCAGTGTAGACACCATGCATAAGTATTTTTCTGGTCCGTCGGCACTCAAGACAATGATGTGCATGCTTTCAGACGAGTTGGAGAGAGGAGCCCGAGTAGTGTACCCAGATTCTATGGAGGCAAAAGTTTGTTTCCAAAAATATGTCACCTTAGAGTACACAAACACCATCATGAACTACCGAACTTGGCATCTGTTCGCTACTATCAACCACCGTGAGGATTTTGAAGAGTTGGTCTTAAAACAATTGTCCAAGCATAGTGATGTATTACATAGCTTGCTCAAGCCATTTGGTCTCACATGGGTACATGTGCATTGTAATGTAACGTCTTTTCAAGTGTAAGTTCAAGTGTCGATAGGTGGATGTTACAATCATAGAGTAGATGAAGGGTCATGAGGGTAGATGAACTATCACAAGGGGGGAATGTCAAGGGTCACCCCACCCTTTGCTATAAATAGTCCCTCATAACTCATTGTATAGGATTTTGGTTAGCCAGGCTTCCTCTACGACTATCTTAGAGAGATCTTGGACAATATTGTAACAAGCCTTGGCTTCTCCACTGCGCAGAGCTAGTATATCTCTTTTGAGGAGCAGGTGGAGGTGACTGTAATGTTCCGCTGTCGGAACTAGTTGTTGGACATGGATGTATTGTATGAATGGAACTTACACTTCTTAATATAACAGAGCCAGCATGTTTCATGCGTATCTTGTCTTGTATTTCAGCTATCTTGTTTACTCTAAATGATATATGTATATGTTTGCTTACACATGCATGTATAGCTATTTTCTGTATATGTATGTATGAATTTTTTTGAAATGTGTTGTTGGTTTAACCATCACTTTGGATTGCTAGCTTACTTTCCTTCCATGTTGTGATGCATCTTTGCTCGTGTGTTCCCTTCTTAACTCTGTGATATCACAAGTTTCCAAGGGGTGCACTCACCTCAACCCCCGTGTGTTAGAACCTTTCATGCACCTTCCTTGACTTGTTGCATATGTCACACCCTTGCTACCAACAAGGACATCTTACTTGCATCTCTGTGAAACCGTGGTCAAGGCATTACCGTACGACCCACTGCTGGGACTCCTATACCAAATGGTCTGAGGTCTAATTAGGACTTCTTACCAGGGAGATCCCCTAACATGTTGGTGGGTCCAGCACCGTCAACATTTATGGTGCTAGAAGGAGGGCCAGATGACAAGTTGTGTCCTCTCTTCCTATTTTGAACCTTTGTACATCTATCATGGAGTCTTGCACTCTTAACCCTCCACGATGTTTTTCGCATGCCAAACCTGTGTCCATCACGAGGGAGTTTTTTGATCTCTTGTCTGAATACACATATGATGGTGAAGGCGAAGTGACCTGGACTGAGTTCCTACATGACTTCCTTGCCATGCTTGATGAGGAAGATGGATGTTCTGACGAATAGGCCAGCCTGTTGCTTACATACACACTTCACGAATCTCCACATCGGTGGCTATGCAGCCTGTCAGCTGATAGCGTGCACTCACTTGAGCACTTTTGTGATCTCATTGAAGATACTTTCCATCATTTTTATCCAGAACATCTTGACCACAAACTGTTACAACAACGGAAGGCTCCGCATGAATCACCTATGCATTTTTCGCAGCACTTCCGTGATTTGCAGTTTCAAGCTCCGAAAAGCCAAATGAAATTTCCTTATCTTTGGGATAGATTTGAGTATTGTCTTAACAAATTAGTTCATCCCAAGAATAAATATGAGCCCAAACCTCGCCTAGCATACTTCATTGTTGGAGCTGTGAAATCATAGATGGAGACGGTCACTCTCATAAGTGACTATACGTCGTCCCCTCATCAAACAGCTCCACCACTACAGAGTGATGCTGGAGATCAGGCACACACATCAGTTCAACTGTCACATCCTCCCAACATCACTTCACTTAATTTTCGCACATATTTGGTTGTGACTCCATCAAGTTTTCATATGAGTTTTGTACCACAACCTCTATCTTCGTACTCGGACGATACCGTCTTGTGTTCTTCCATTCTGGACTCTATACTTGTTGTGAACGAGGATCAAACCATTGATGGAGTTGGTATTTCACAACCAACATACGTTGTCATTTATTAATAGTATGACGGGAGCTTGAGCATTAACACTTGGCGAAGGTTGACTCCCTTCTCTCTAAGCATCCTCCATTCTTTCCTGACATCTTTGGTGAACCTTCCATCCATGATTTCACATGTGTATCTTCATCTACGGATGCATCCATTGTGGATCACTCACAGGACACGCCGAATGTCAGTCCATCATCCGAAAATGGAGAGGATAAATTACTCATTGAAAATCGTCTTGATTCTTCATCAGCCTTTTCCGGAAACACAGACGATGAATTTGTATGCTTCTCATCTACCCCTCTGTTTGATTTATCAGATCATGAGGATGTCAATGAAATCATTGATGTTTTTATTGTAGTTGTCGTGATCCATTTACTCTCTTATTCGATCACGATCATGATTCTATCGCAATTGATTTTTCGAAGCCACCTGTTTATGATTATCTATCTAACGACGAAGTCGAAACACCCCACATTGTCGAGGCACTTTAGCCCAAGCTGATGGTTATGTGAGGCCCTCATTGTCCTGAGGATGTTCTCACTTCTGATCAGGAAATTGTTGAAACAGCCAAGGCTCCTCGTCACTCATCTGTATGCATTGAATATCAACCTCACACCTAGATCATGCTTCCTCCACTTAAACTACACAATCTCATCGCTCATGCATTGGAGGAATCTTACATTGCAAGCACACATGCACGACACAATTTGTCTTTGTTTCATTCATTTTCTTACATGTCACAGTCAAGAGTATGTATATGCTTCACAAATGCACACAGTGTCGCACAGCACCATGATAAGTCCATGGACTGCATTCCATGTACCTGCACTCACTTATGTCCTGTGGACACTTTTAAACATGAAGTGTGTTTGTCTTCATTGTTATATATTTCTCGTTTGCTGGTCCACACAACCAAGTTGCTTGCGGACCATGCCTTCACCAACATGGGTCAACCAATGCACCAGTGGCTCCATTGGAAATATCACTTCACATGATCAAGCCCATGCATCGTTAGCTTAGGAGTAGTAGTGTTTGCTTTCAGTTTGTTTGCTTACATGCTTGTTTTCTTACTTGCTTTGCTTTTTCTTTCGTCTGCTTACTTGTTTTGCTTACTTACTTTTCTTTCGCATTTACTTCTGCTTCTGCTTTTCTTTGTTGTTTGTTTTCTTGTTTTTGTTCATAGGTTAGTTTTTCATGAAACCATGTATGACTCGTGAAACAAGCTGGGTAAAGTACAAGAGGCCTTGTAGAACTATCACTACTTGGTTATCTGTCATCCTGCCTCTGTATGAAGAACTTGTTACTTTTAGTCCATGATACATCGATGGAAAATATGTACTATTCGACGTGAAACTTAGTGAAAACACAACGCTTGCACACTAACTAGTGTCACCTACTCTAGTCGGTTTTTTTTGGGTTAACCCTTGGTAGCTTAGTCAAGTAGAGTAAGGTGAGGGGGAAAACCTTAACAAGCATGTCAAATGTATATAATAAACTACTTCTCTGAAGGAACAACCTCTTCTACTCTCAATAAGTTGAGATCCCTCTTCCGCCTCTGAAATGAATAAGTGCTATGCACAATTATGAAAAAGAAAAAAATAAAAGTGAATTTATTTTTGAAAAAATGAAAATGAATAAGGCGTAAGAAGAGAAAGGATTCTTGCTCAGAGAGGTGATGCAAGTAAATCCATCAGGGAACTGGCTAGGCTCATTGGCAGCGGAGCGATGCTTGTGTTCCTGGGTGACTTCGTCGGGGTATTGTCCAGGCATGCTACCAGCGGAGCAACACCAGAGATGAAACTAATACTCTTACGACTATACTTCTTGTGCACCAATATACCCCTCAACCCCAATCGAAACAACTGCGTTGACTTGGCTTGGAATGTGTGTCGACCGACCAAGAGTTTGGCAAATGCTACATCTTACAATCAATCAAGTGTAGAAACCAAGACAAACTAAGAAATAAACAATACTTCCGGAGGTGTTAGACTTGCTTTTCACGAACAAGGTCCATTCAGAGAGTTGGAGTTCTACCAATGTGTCGCCAAGTGTTGTAGCGCTACAACCACCCTCCAAAATTTTTTGTTAGCTTCGTTTTGGAGCCTCCTTACCAATCTTTCTCAGCAACATGTCTTGCCTTGTCAAGTACACAAGCTTCAGTGATTTTCTAGCAGATTGCCAGCCTGTGCATGAGAGCTTGCTACATCCCCCTCATAGGTTGTTTCTCCAGACTTGGTCCAACTACAAGCTGAGCAGCTCCCTCAAGAAATTGTGCAATTCTGGAGGGGAACTAGCCTTCCCTCTAGAAATTACACAATCTTGTCTGGCAGCCTGCTGGGATCCAGAATTGCGCAAATCTACTTGTCACTGTTCACTGGAAAAATTGCACAATTCCTCCCAGCACAACTGCTCAACCTAGAAACTGCGCAATCCTGGGTAGAATTTAGTTGCTCTACCCATAAATTGCGCAATCCTTCTGGGCAGGCAGCCCAACTCCCTCCTAGAACTGTGCAAATTTTCCCCTCAGCTAAGCAGACTGTTGCATGTGCAATTGGGTTGACCGATTCCACCCAGGATCGAGGAAATTGGACTTGCATGCATGGGTTTCTTTTACCTGGAATAGCAAAAACAACATGAAAAAAAACATCCCTAGATTTAGGGAGCTATTTTTAGCAGCTTGAGGTTACATGCAAAGATCGTTTTAGAATATTTCCTCCAAGTGTCGCTTTTTCCTAGATTTGTGGCATGCGCATCATGAGCCTCAAAATTATTTATTCGACGCTTCAGAGCTCATTTCTTCACATAAATCTTGGAGCTCTAACATCCCATACCACATACAAGACTCTTCAACACATCCAGCTTAGCTATTTCTAGGTAAGTCGTCTTAACTTTCCTTTTGCAGCATTTCTGCCTCTTTTGTGTTTTGGCTTGTGTGAGTGTTATTTGCTTGATTTCTATGAACGCTTGCTGTCTTTTACATGCATACTAGCTTGTACTAGCACCGTTTCAGTTTTCATTAGCATCTCACTGTTGTCGCATGCATGAAATTGTTTTGCACGAACAGTCGCAGATTCGGTGACTCATTTCACCCACATGCATGTTGTTCTGTTTTCTGAATCTTTCATTCACTGTTTGCATGCACGATCATTCACTCCTACTTACACTCAGTATCGCCATGCATTCACTTTAACATTTTATTTCAGTTTACCGTCGGCAGGGCTGGGCAACCTTGGCCCAAACTCTACCTCACCAAGACAGCGTTGTGCAATCCTAAGAGGGAAGGATTTGTCTTCCTATCAGAAAATGTGCATTTTTGCCCAGTGACTGTCCTCCAGTCTTGCATTGCACAATTTTGAGGACAGTGATTGTTGGCCCAGAAAATTGCGCAATGCAGTCACTGGGCCTGCAACCATTTCCAACTGAAATTGATTGTGAAATTCCAGAAGCCAGCAGGCCAGTCTGGATTGAGTATTTCACAATTCCAGTAGCCATCCATGCCTCCCAGACAGCTCAGACTACCTTTTGCAGAGTTCTGGCAACCAGTCTCCCAGCCTCCCAAGAAAAATTGTGCAATCCTTGCCAGTCAATCCCCAGGTATGTGTCATGTCATTCCTCAAGTTTGCTTTGGTTTTAGCTGACAGATTTCTTGCCATGCATGTCGCTTTGTCTCCAGATCTAGCAGGTGTGCGTCCGCCTCTTAGAATTTCAGGATCAATGGCCTCCAAGAGAGCAGGATCAAAGGACACTTGCAGAAGTGCAACTGGAGCAGCAGTTGAGCAAGTGTCTACAAGTTTGTCAGTCCATGAAGACGCCAAGTTGATTGTAGACAAGGACATCAAACTAAAATGGCAAGAGGTCAATGATGCATTTGCAGGCACATTTGGGGAAGACCTCAAAGACTACCAATGTCAGCAGGACAGAGATTTTTTCCTTCAGGGCACAATATTATGAACAGATGTATCATATGTCGAAGCTCGTGATCATCATGGAGACTCCCTTCAGCATACCCAGCAACAATGCAAACTCTAGAGATATATTGAAGAACTGGGTGAAGGAGCTGGCCAAATTAAAGATGACACCCAACTAGGTCTACAATAAAAAGATACTGCAGAAGGCGTATCAATACTTGGTCATCTTTGCATGTCGACTGTATGGCCAAGAAAGCACGAAAACCTTCAAACGGAGTTGGGTGATCGCGTTGGACCAACTAGCCAGAGAAGGTAAAACATGCAACTTGTCTGAGATGTAGGCTCACCAACTGAAAGAACAGGTAACGAGGGCTCAACAGCTGCCCAATGGTATGCAAGCAAAAATCTACATGTTTAATTACATCTTGGATGCAATATGTGCCCGTCGGGAGTTCTCAAGCTTGGAGTGGGCATGGACATCAGCGGAGACCTCTATGAACACTTGTTGTAATATGTTGTCTGAATGTAGCTTCAGAGGAGTTATCACATGGCTATCTGATCATTTTGTCACCCCGGTTTACAAGATGATATTCGAACATCATCCAACCTACATATCGAAGGAAGCAATGGAGGCACTGATCGACATAGTTGATTCGTATGCCTCATCATTTGGCACCTTCATACGGGGATGTATAGCGCGAAGAAGCCTCTGCATGTTCTACCAAAGTTTTCCTTGGATAAGCTCATCATGCTAGAAGTAGCTTATCACATCTCGGCATGATTATTAGCTAGGCTGCACCGAAAGAAGAAGACACCTTGGCCCACTTTTCCGTTGCGCATCGAGTTATATGAGATATGGAGTTTCAAGCATGTAGACGTCGAAGTAGAGGAGATGAAGAAATATACATTTGACGCCTGAAGTTACAATCTGTATGACCCACATTATCTTGTGAAAGACCACTGCACGAGAGTACAATTCAACTGGATCCACGAGACATTTCATTGGGTGGAGGAAGATCCATGGAGATATTGCTATAGTTTCTCCAGACCCAATGAACCAGTCAGCCTCTTTGTGGAATGGGTAGCAAAGCAGCGTGAAGCAGCATCCGGAAGGGCTCTAGAAGCAGCAGAAGTAAACATACCAATGTGCAACAAGGGCAAGAGGAATATTGTCGACCGCATGGAGGAAGAGCAAAGTTGCAAGTTTCGAGCAGACCCACTTGTGTAGAAAGCAGCTTTGGCAATAGAGGCAAAGAGGTAATGGCACGACAAGAGAAATGTGCAAAGGCAGAGAGAGAAATAGAGAATGGAGGAAACAGAGAAGGAGTTGCATGAGTTGAAGGAGGAACTCTGAAAGGAATATGAGTTGTGTAGACAGGAGAAGGAAGCATAGCAGGAACAAGTACAGCAAGGGGCGCAACATGTAGAGACAGAGGAAACTACTCTCGTACAGGTAGTGGACTCATCAGAACAACTGGCATCAGGTAGACAGGGTGAACCATCACAGGAGTAGGACTTCGCTCACGAGATAGAGAAAGCACTTGAACAGATGGATACGAATATGGAGCAACGGGAATTAGAGCAAGATATCGACGTCATGTCTCACCACCAAGAGGTCGACCCACCAGCTTCACCACATCCCGAAGAGGAGAAAGTCCCAATCGACCAAGGAGACATTGAGATCCTTGGAGATCAGTCGGAAGGAGAGATGCACAACATCTCATTCGACTAGTCTTAACATAGAGTTGTGTATTCTTGAAGATTGTCGACTCCTAATGATCATTCATCTCCTGCGCAGTTTGAGGAATGAGTGATCGTGTCTGACATACACAAACATCCAGAAACCTTGGATAATTCTACCAGAGCATATACCGAAGCCACTAGCTCGAGTGTTCGCTTCCTAATCGCTGAGAACGAGTGAATGGCTAAGGATCTACAAATAGTCAAGTAGGTAGGAGAATTGGTTGCAACAACCGTCCGAGAAGAATTGAAGAAGGCAATACTGGATGAGTATTGTCCCTTGGCAGAGTCATGTGGGTGTTGTATTCCAAGTTTGGTACCATGCATAAGGCAGTTGTCCATCTCAACGATTGGCAACAACGATGTGCTAGAAGAGCACATATCTTGTCGAACGTGCATGATGTTGTTGATTACATGAAAACATGCACAATGAGATACAAGGGAGCCCCACTTCACTTGCCTAAGATGATGAAGCCCAGAGTGGTCGAATTGAAGGCACGCATCCGGAGTCAGATCCGGAACTATGAAGATCTCTCGCAGCTCATCACTAGTCTACAGACTTCCCATTCATGAGTATGGATGTTTTTGTGCACACACATGCGATCTCATCTATTGGGACACTCACCCAGGTGAAGACAAAGGCATAGGTCTGATTGGATATTGACTCGTACTTTGACGAGTTGATGCACATAGCCACCAGCCCAGACTTGGTGATCAGTGCAAACACCATGCACAAGTATGTTGTTAGTCCGGTCACACTCAAGAGAATGATGCACAAGCTTTCAGACAAGTTGGACAGAGGAGCCCGAGCAGTGTACCCGGATGTTATGGAGGCAAGAGTTTGTTTCCAGAAAGATGTCACCTTAGAGTACACGAACACCATCACGAACTACCGAGCTTGGCATCAATTCGCTATTGTCAACCACCATGAGGATGTCGAAGTGTTGGTCTTCCAATAGTTGTCTGAGTCATGGTGATGTCTTGCATGGCTTGCTCAATCCATTTGGTCTCACATGGGTACATGTGAATTGTAATGTAACGTCTTGTCAAGTGTAAGTTCAAGTGTCGATAGTTGGAAGTAACATTCATAGAGTAGATGAAGAGTCATGAGGGTAGATGAACTGTCACAAGGGGGAATGTCAAGGGTCACCCCACCCTTTGCTATAAATATTCCCTCATAACTCATTGTATAGGCTTTTGGTCAGCCAATATTCCAATAGGACTATCTTAGAGAGAGCTCAGATAGTATTGTAATGAGCCTTGGCTTCTCAACTGCACAAAGCTAGTATATCTCTTTGGAGGAGCAGGCAACAATGACCGTAACATTCCACTGTCGGAACTAATGGTTGGACATGGATGTATTGTATGACTGGAACTTACACTTCTTAATATAACAAAGCTAGCACGTTTCATGCATATGTTGTATTGTATTTCAGCTATCTTGTTTACTCTAAATGATATATGTATATGTTTTCTTACGCATACATGTATAGCTATTTTATGTATATGTTTGTATGAATCTTTCTTAAACATGTTGTTGGATTAACCATCACTTTGGATTTCTAGCTTACTTGCCTTCCATGTTGTGATGCATCTTTGCTCGTGTGTTCCCTTCTTAACTCCGTGCTATCACAGGTTTCCACGGGGCACACTCACCTCAACCCCCCTGTGTTAGAACCTCTCATGCACCTTCCTTGACTTGCTGCATATGTCACACCCTTGCTACCAATAGGGACAACTTACTTTCCTCTGTGTGAAACCGCAGTCAAGGCATTACCGTATGACCCACTGTTGGAACTCCAATACCAAATGGTCTAAGGTCTAATTGGGACTTCTTACCGGGGAGATCCCCTGACAGGTTGGCAGGTCTAGAACTGTCAACCCTAGGCAGGTACCTTTTCACAAACGGTTATGTCCATTGGGACACGCCTTTTCATTAACTAGTTACTAATTAATCATTATATATTATTATTATAGTTTTACATTGTTTATATTATTTTATATATATTTTTATTCATAATATAATTATCCAGGAATTGTTCATTTAGGTAATGTAAATGAGGTTTCTCCCTCGAAGAGGATAATTTTGAAGTTTTTGATCTATATTTTTTGTGATTTGGTTGCATAACAGTTAGGCAGACTAAAGTTCATGAAGAGGGGCCGAGGGGGACAATTATAAAAAGGGAGCTTGAGGATAGAGAATTTCGAATAATATGATATGATGCTACAAGAGGTCCTCCAGATGTTTGGCAGAACTTTATCAAAGATGGAAGTGTTCCTAGACTTCCATATGTCCCAAATGATGAAGAAGGCTAGAGTATGGTGGGGCTTGTGATCCACAGTCCAACGGCTGAGGCAAGAGTTAATGTCTGAAAGGTCCCAATCAACATGATAGTTTATCATGTGAGGCACCTTGTACCAAATTTATGAGGCAAAGGGGCAGTGGATGAAGAGATGATTAGTGTCTTCCCCATATAATTTGCAATGAATACAAAGGCTTGGACTTTGGAAACCCTTCTTTCATAATATTTCCCAAGTGAGGATGCGATTGTGAGCAACAAGCCAAGAAAATCATTTCAGTTTGAGAAGGAAATTCCATTTCCAGGCGTAAATCATGCAAGAGAATGTTGCAATCTATCTGGAGGGTTGAGAGAGAATTTTATATGCCTCCTTTCCTTGTTGTGATCCACCAAACCAAATAATCCTATCTTCTTTGGGAGCGAGAACAATACAAGATATTTTTAGGTTGATTTTGTAATTCTACCACTCCGGGATTAAAGCCTCTGGAATCTCAACCCGGAATTCGTCTTTCCATTGAGTGTGGGATGTGGTTGAAGAGCAGCAATAGCGATGACTTTGATAAAAAAAAATCATGAGTATGCAAGTATGAAATGTGGGCATGGGATAAGAGATGTGAGCCAATCATACATGTGAGCGAGTCTAGTCTGATTTCTGGAATAGATCTGGAGCCAACGTTCCATCTGAGGTTTCCCAAAAACTAGTGCTTTGTCATGAGAATGTTTCACCAGAATGTGGAGATGTTGGATGGGACTGGAGCACCAACACGAATCCAGCTGATAAGGTCCCGATTCTGGATGGTATTTGGCGTGGATGACTTGATGACATATGTCATCACAAGAGACATCTCTCCAAAAAAAATTAGTAAAAGATACATATTAAAAGAGGCAAGATCTTTGGTGCCTCAGCCCCCTAGAGCTATAGGATGATTGATCATCTCCAAGCTGGCTAGATCGATTTTACATTCTCTTTGAGAGCCTGCCCATAGGAAACATGATGTTATGGAGTTTAGTTTACTTATCACACCTTTTGGAAGCTTAAAAATGTGCATCTAGTAGATAGGAATGCTATGGAGGAATGATTTTATAAGCACCATATGGCCTTATAATGAGATCCAGGAATGGTCTCACTGATTAAGCCTCTTCTCAATTTTTTGAGTTAGTCAGTCTTAGTCCCTGATTTTATATCCATTCAATTTGAGATTGAATCCTAGATACAGAAAGCCAACATTCATATGGACAATTTGAACCCCAAATATGTTGGCAATATGCAAGGTCGATGTTTCTTTTGGGTCATTTGATATTATAATGGATTTGGGCATATTCATAAATAGGCTAGAGGCTAATCCAAATTCATTGAGGAGATCATAAAAGAATTTCCATTCTATAGGGTTTGGTTTTCCAATATCCATCAGGTCACCCACAAATATCAAGTGGGATAGGGTGATTATTGTAGCTATCCTGCGCCCAGAAAAATTACCTTGGGCTCGAGCTTCATTTATTTTTATGCTGAGGCCATCTATTATAATTAGGAACAAGAGAGGTGACATCAAACAACCTTGTCTGAGCCCTTGGGAGGCCAAGAATAATTCTAAGGGGAGGCCATTTATCAAAATAGAAAAAGAGGCAGATTTAATGCAATCTTTGATCCAATTTATCATTAATTTGCCCAATACAAATTTCTCCAAGGTCATCCACAAGAGTTCCCAATTGGCACAGTGAAAATCTTGTTTTATATCTATCTTCACTAGGCAAGAATCCAGATTTTTCTACTTGACTAGATGAATGAATTCCTGGGCTATTGCAACTGCATCATGGATCTACCTATGCTTTAGAAAACCAAATTTCTCAGCAGAAATGAGTTTGGACAAGAATGATTTAAGGTGGTTTGCAATAGTTTTTGAAATCAGTTTGTAAATAGTATTGCACAAATGTTATAGAAATTTTTGTGCCTCGCATCACTGAGCATGAAATGTCAATAATCAAGGGATCCAAAGTCCCTAAACATGTTGTTCCTACCCCTAGAGGAACAAGGCCAAGTAACCACAGCAATTCACAAAAGTTCTCCACCTGAGAACACTCAAAAACAAGGCAATTCTGGATCATGTCAACTGCTCCACTGAGCATCTGCGCTGAATGTCAACTGCTCCACTGTCTACCTGCGTTGAATGTCAACTGCAAAGAAGGCTACCTGCGCTAAGCGAGTTTGGACAAGTGGCAGAGTCATTTCTCAAGGTGTCAATGCCCAGGAAGCTTCCAAAATGACACTTGGATCAGGGAATTCGATTGGTGATGAGTAAGAGGTTCCAAATCTCCAAGTGGAAGCAAGGACCTCCAAGTGGACTCAAGAACTGAAGTGGGAGAGGACACTAGTCAGCTGCATACCAGCCTCAAGCTGACTCATCCTCTCTCCAAAAACTCCTATATATAGATCTCTCTCATGAGGTCTAGGGAGGCTGGAATTTGGTATTTGCAAAGAATTGTTGTTGGTTTGTGGCTAGAAACATTGGGTGTGTTATGCTTTGAAAGGAGCTGAAGAAGGAATTCCATTATGCTGGGAAGAAGATGCTGGGTTGGAGCCCTATGGGTTGTATCTCTTCCTGAACCCTGTTACTTTCAATAAAGCTATCTTGATTCTTTCCTATATGCTGGTGTATTTTGTGTAATTGCATTAGTATATTTGATTTACTTCTAATCCTGAATCATTTATGAATATATATATTTGCCTTTGTATTGTGTTCTCCTCTTGTTGCAAGTAGTTGTTCTCTTGTCACAGGTAGTTGTTCTCTTGTGATCTCGTGGGATTCAAGTAGCTGTTCTCTTGATCAAGCGAGGAGGCAAGTAGCTGTGGACACACAAAGAGAAGAGGATCTAGTTCGAGGGACAACCGAAAGACAATGGTAAGTCTGCCGATCTCCTCTCTTTCATATTTCATAAAGGAAGAAATCATGATAGCTACATTCGTTTGTTGCTAAGGCGTTGTCACACCTTAGGTGGATAGGATCGTCCTAAATAGGCATTTTTCCCCACAACAAATTGGCGACTCCGCTGGGGAAGAACTTGTTTATTCATTTCATTTGTGTTTCCGTCATTTGTTTACTTCATAGACTTGACAGCAACTCTTGAACTGCATCTTTCCCGGATGCAAAGTAAAAGTTGCTGCTTTGATCCAGTGTTGGACTTGTCTATGATTTAAACTAGATCCACAAATGATTTGATTGATCCTTGTGATAGTCTTTAGTACCCTATCAAAGCATCCCTCTGTTTATACCTTGCTTGTGTTTCTGATTTGGCCTGAAACAGTTGATTTTTGAGCATTTTGTGACCCAGAAACCAAGAGAAACGAGAGTTTCTCTCTTCAGCGCAGGCACTGTGAAGGTGTCTGCATTTCAACGCAGATCCCGAAGGGGCTACCTACGCTGAATGTCAAACTGACAGTGTTGGACCTGCGCTGAACTAGTGTGGCCTTGTGCAGCTGGGGTTCTTTGTCCTTTGTTGCCCTGTTTTGATCTCTGTTTTTGCAGCCTTTAACCAGCATAGGTACTGGCCTGATAACCTTTTCTTTGCCTGAATTCCGCCCCAATTTTGTACAAAAAGATTGTGAATGTTTTTATGTGTTTGTGGCGTCATTTACAGTCTTCCTTTGCATGAGTAAAGTAGTATTTCTGTAGCCTTTGTTTCAGATCTGATTGAGAGTGGTCTTAGAAGAGAGTTCATTGGCTGTTTGTTTAGATTGATTATAGTTTTACTTTTGCTTATTGGTTTGAGTTTGCTCTTTTCAAAGTATCAAAAACGAGTCTTTATTTCGAAAATCGCAAAGTGATTGTAATCTCTTCTACCCTTGTTGATTTCGAAGAAAGTGAACTTGTTTATTTTGATCATTGTAAAAGCAAATTCAAAGTTGTGCAAAAAGCTTTCTTTGTAGGCATTTATACTAAAGAAAGTGAAAACAAACACCTGCATTGTGCATTTTGCATTTGATAAGTTTGCATGTTGGATTTAGGAAAATTACATTAGAGTGTGCTGATTGCTCTTTGAGAAAAGATAGTCGCTCTCTTTTCCCTTAGTAGCTAGGATTTTCAAAGTTGAAAGATTGTAAAGCTTGCTTATCATCTTAGACTGCATTTAGGAATTTGTATCATACATCTCGTGGTGAACCTTGAAAGGCAAACTTTAAAAAGATCAACCTAAAATAAACTGAATGAACCTAACAACGCTTTGTAACATAACGCACAACATAGAGGTCTAGGCTAGAGACGTGTTCCGGCATCGTTAAACATAGTGACTGTCGATCTCGAAGAAGGTGGGTGATTCCTCCTGAGAGTCGGTGGCACTAATACGGATTGTGCTCCCACGTACCGTCGTGTATATATTGGGAGACCCCTATAGGCATATATATTTTATCCTTAGGAAGCCGTGTCGGCCGCCCTACTGATCGCAATGCAGTGAACACAGCATTCACGAAGATCGACCACCTGTACCGTAAAACGTATTCTGTGGTTTTGCGAAAAGTTTGGCACACCCTCTGCCTAGATCTCCAGAGCAGTTTCTTTTGGCCTTTTTCAAACTCTATAACAAAAAAAGTCCATCCGAGCATTTGTCACTTCGGGCTCGTTAAAACATCGAAGGAGACTAGAGTCATCTTTAGCTTTTTCTCGACTCTTTAAAACTGAAAAAGCAAGTTGTGTCTAAAGCGTCGTTAACAATTTATTTTAAACGGAACAATCACCCTTTAATCCTGCGTTGATCTTTAGGTTGAAAAGATGGAGCACACCAACCAAGGAGTTCCCTTGGGTGGAAATCCTAGTCCCTTCTCCTCTTGGGGAGATGTTGGTGCGCCCCACATGGCCACAGTGTCACTTCCAGGATTGACAATTGGCCTACCAGTTTGGCTCTTTTCGACCAATGTCGTTCAGAATACCACCACTCCTGAACAGTCGAGTCAACAGTTAGATCAGACAAGAGTTGCCTCCCAGGCTTCCACTTCATCTTCCTCCCCTCCTTCCTCTTCGCTTGACGGAACTGGTCGATCAAAAAATCGGGTTCCTAAGGAGAAGAAGGAGAAGAAGAAGAAAGAAAAGAAGAAGGAGCCTAAGGCGACTGGGGGCAAACAAATGTCATCTAACAAAAATCCACACACCGCACTTGTAAGGCCTAAATCGCCATGCATCATATGCAGGGGAGACCACTTCCATAGAGATTGTCCCTGTATCCCACGGATACTAAGAGACTGGTCCCCCCGTTTGCACAATTCGGGAGCATCGACCTCTGATAGCCATGTCGACTGCTCACCGTCAACTAGTGGGAGTGAAGCTCCAGGGCAGAATGGGAAAGTTAAATTTCCCTGCAGACTGTGTGAAGGCGACCACGCCATCCACCGTTGTCCCTTCTTAGACGAGGCAAAAAGAGTTCTGGAAGATCGCCCAATTTTACGAGCGAATCTTCCTCCTGGATATCAAAGACGCCTGCCAAGCCCCTCACTAGTTGAGAATCCAGCTGAGCCACTTAGATGGTCAGCCGAAGCACCTGTCATCGAAGAAGAACCGTCTGGATCCATGTCTGACGAAAGTCAAAAGGTTGATACGGCAGTTGACCCGGTTTTGCCTTCAGAGGCTCCACCTTCGAATGACACCATCACAGAGGAGAATACAGACAACACCGTCCAGATTCTCTTCATCAGCACTGACTCCGATGATCAAGGGGGCAATGCCACCATTCCTTTATCGCAGGAAGGAAGTTCATCGGAGCGCTATCCGGCCGTATATTCGGTCCCACCACCAAGCAACCTGGTTGTGTCCTTTGACTGGAACCAACTAGGTAGACCCCGGTTATCAACCAGTGTGCCATTCAGAATTATTTGTCAAATATACAGAATGGTAATGGCTGGCACTATCATTGATGAGGGGGCATCTGTGAGTATCCTTTCCTCTATTGCTTGGAAATCGCTTGGTTCGCCGGCGCTTTTACCTGAGATGAGAAATCTATCAGGTTTTGATAAAGGAACCAGTCGACCTTTAGGGATCCTCCCCAATGTGCCTATAACATTGAAAGGGAAGACCGTTCAAATGAACGTGATGGTCGTTCAAGGACCCTTGGATTATAACCTACTCCTTGGACGAGACTATATATATTGCATGGGAGCTGTAGTCTCCTCACTCTTTAGAGTAATGTGTTTTCCGCATGAAGGAAGAATGGTCAAGCTCGTGGACCAACTTTCGTTTCCCGGATCACACATCGCAAATAGTCATGTGCCATCCCTAAATGGTCTATTCATGCAAGAAGTGTCTCAACTCACGGTCCGTCCTCCTGATGAGCGCGAGTAATCCGGGAGGATATGACCGGAACCCAGGGGGCATGCATCATGGCCTGCTTCGGCAGGGAAACTTTGGGTATAGGGTAGGTTTCCGCGGGAGAATATGACTAGTCCGTACCCCGTCCGTGGATGGAAGAGGGGTTGTTCTAGAATAAGATTCTTTTGTCAAAGTTACGTGTTTGACAATGGTCATTCACCCTTGTCTATTTTGGTAGACATTGCCGAGGAAGTGTTTTGTTTGAAAGAGTAACGAGACAATCTTTGGGTAGCCTAAAAGAGGTAAGCCTCTCCCGGTGAAATGAAAGTTTCGATGGAATTGAAGTAGAGGTAACCTTGAAACTCTGTTTTATACCTGGGGGCATGCAAACCTTTTGGAGTGCAAGCAAAGAGCGGTTATTTATCTGTTTTTTGGGTTAGTCGTTTCCTAACTTGTATAAAGAAAGGAAAGTGAGCATAGCTTTGGTAAGGCGCAAGCTCTATAAAAAATGGGATCTTTCATGAGACACTCTTATCTTAAGGCTGGGTAATCGAGCAGTTTTAGCATAAAGTTCATGCTCGTTAAAAAATAAACGCAAGATTCGAGCAGTTTTAGCATAAAGTTCATGCTCGTTAAAAAATAAACGCAAGATCCAAGCAGTTTTAATGCGGTCTTCATGCTCATTAAAAAATAAATAAAAGCAGTGTGCAATGTTTCCTCCAGAGTTTAAGCTCATTTTTAACTAAAAAATGAACCTATCCCGGTAAATAACCACTGTGATCGTAAATTTATCAGCCATAAAAACCTTGGTCGTGTTTGCACCTGCCACCTCCACTTTTCATTTGGCCGATCGTTCACCTCCATATGATTGTTTACCCATTTTGAGGAACAGCTGCGAAGAGTGATTTCACCTAGCCATCCTTGTGACACTGCCGTGATTGGAAAATTCCAACCTGTACCTGGAATCAGTTGTTATCCCTGTTTATCACTCGTTCCTCAAAAGACGAGTCTTCTTTAAGCTCTTTTCAGCTGACTCGTAAAATATGAAAAGATTGCCGAGTTTTGGCCTTCCAGCTCGTTAAAGGACGGGAAGAGCTATCCCTCCTCTAGATTTTAATCTTTTTGGACCTGAGGGATTATTGCACAAAAAGGTCGAGCGCTTGTTTTATTCGGCTCGTTAAAGTTATCGAAAACTCATCCCTTCTGTATTGTTTTATATTTTTTCGGACTTAAGGGATTAGATGACGAAAAAGGAATTTTGGAGTTAACTTTATGTACCTTTTCAGACTCTCTAAAAATGAAAAGGACCGAGTTATCCTTGTCGTTAGACTCGTTAAAATGATTAAATAGCGACAAACTTGTCTTTAGACGAGAACGAGTTTCCCTATCGCTAGGCTCGTTAAAACATAGCGATGGGCTTGCCCGAAGGGCAGGTTATAGAACAAGCATATGTTATCCTCCTCAAGCTTGACAAAAATAAAGAGGTACTGGTCAGCAATGACTGGGGAAAAATTGGGAAAAATCAAGAAAACTTTGATGGTAGCAGGTCGCTCTTGAACATGACACTTTTCCTCTGTATCACATTCGGGTTGGGTTGTTTCATTCACCGGTCACATCACCATGGTCTTGCCATACCATCCATATTTGGGGTAATGCTACCGATCCATCGCATCAGTGTCGCCATATGTTCAAGAGAAGTCGTTCAGAAAGAGTCAACCGGGTCCCATCCACTGCCATACATTATCCTTCATCCATTCATGACCGCCACCCTGAATCATATGTCACAGATTATTTTCACCTCCATTAAAATCATTAGCTCCGTTCCGTGTCACTGATGTGGGATTCATTAAGGCCCTCCTTTGACAGATCGCTCCTTGTCGACATCAGCTCATTATCCAAGGAGTTGATCTAGGAACAACCCCTTCAGTACTTTGAAGCTTGCATGCCTCAATGGCAAGTTTCTCACTTCCGGCGACAGGTATACATCAATGACCTTCGACCAGAAGATTTTGCGTGGTGTTCGATGCCAAGTCCTTTATTCACACCACGTGAATTGTACTGCAGTACCTTGAGGGTCATTATCATTATCGGTGATTCCTCTCGCGCTTGTTAACGGTTTACATTATTGACCGGTAATCAAGCGATGTCTTTCCATGTTCGACTTCAGCGCAATTCTCACATGGATCGACTTGTACTTAGAGTGAAGATCGAACGAGTTTGAAGACCCCGGATCTAGTTTCATCCATCCGGGCTGCGATATATATTCAGGAAAAATAAAGACATTTGACATGTACATCATTGCAGCAGATGATCATCCTACTCAAAGGATGATAATTTCACTAAAATTATCAGTCTACCATCAGACGATCGTCTGTTCTATGTACAAAAATGAATTTATAAAGCTGAGCATGGGAATGCTTGCCTCAGCTAGATCATGAAAGCAATATGAATCATAATGTATTGTATTGTATTTTATTACAGGTCTCCTCCCAGCAGATGGATGAACTTCGGACCCTCCTGGATAAAGCATTTCACCCGATAAACGGCCTCATACTTTAGGGGGCAACTGTTATAGACATTTTTGTGCCTCGCATCACTGAGCATGAAATGTCAATAATCAAGGGATCCAAAGTCCCTAAACATGTTGTTCCTACCCCTAGAGGAACAAGGCCAAGTAACCACAGCAATTCACAAAAGTTCTCCACCTGAAAACACTCAAAAACAAGGCAATTCTGGATCATGTCAACTGCTCCACTGAGCATCTGCGCTGAATGTCAACTGCTCCACTGTCTACCTGCGTTGAATGTCAACTGCAAAGAAGGCTACCTGCGCTAAGCGAGTTTGGACAAGTGGCAGAGTCATTTCTCAAGGTGTCAATGCCCAGGAAGCTTCCAAAATGACACTTGGATCAGGGAATTCGACTGGTGATGAGTAAGAGGTTCCAAATCTCCAAGTGGAAGCAAGGACCTCCAAGTGGACTCAAGAACTGAAGTGGGAGAGGACACTAGTCAGCTGCATACCAGCCTCAAGCTGACTCATCCTCTCTCCAAAAACTCCTATATATAGATCTCTCTCATGAGGTCTAGGGAGGCTGGAATTTGGTATTTGCAAAGAATTGTTGTTGGTTTGTGGCTAGAAACATTGGGTGTGTTATGCTTTGAAAGGAGCTGAAGAAGGAATTCCATTCTGCTGGGAAGGAGATGCTGGGTTGGAGCCCTATGGGTTGTATCTCTTCCTGAACCCTATTACTTTCAATAAAGCTATCTTGATTCTTTCCTATATGCTGGTGTATTTTGTGTAATTGCATTAGTATATTTGATTTACTTCTAATCCTGAATCATTTATGAATATATATATTTGCCTTTGTATTGTGTTCTCCTCTTGTTGCAAGTAGTTGTTCTCTTGTCACAGGTAGCTGTTCTCTTGTGATCTCGTGGGATTCAAGTAGTTGTTCTCTTGATCAAGCGAGGAGGCAAGTAGCTGTGGACACACAAAGAGAAGAGGATCTAGTTCGAGGGACAACCGAAAGACAACAGTAAGTCTGCCGATCTCCTCTCTTTCATATTTCATAAAGGAAGAAATCATGATAGCTACATTCGTTTGTTGCTAAGGCGTTGTCACACCTTAGGTGGATAAGATCATCCTAAATAGGCATTTTTCCCCACAACAACAAAGATATTGGGCGATAATCAGAAAAAATATTGGATTTGGGACCTTCAAAATGAGAGAGATGAATGTGGAACTTGTGGCGCCAAATACCCAACAATGTTTTGTGGACTCTTCGACCATCTTGGTAATTTATTCGATCATTATGTCTTGGAAGTGTAGGAAGAGTTCTATGGTCCATCCGTCAAGACCCAGAATTTTTTCGTAGGCCAGGTCTTTTAGAACTTGGAGGACTTCTTCCTGAGTTACTAGGAGTTCCATTTGGATGTTGTCCTCCAAACTGGCCATGCTTGTAAATATTTCACACAGTGCCAACTGCTTGCTAAATGGTTTCTGATCACTGGAGATGTATAAATTGTTGAATTGTTCGTTGGTCTCTATTTCTGTATCCTATTGATAAGTAAGGTGTTCTCCCGAATCTGATTTTATGCTCCATATTGAGTTTTTTATGCGCCTTGAAGAGACCTGGTTATGGAAAAAATAGTTGGTTTCATCTCTTGCTTCTATCCACATGATTCTTCTCTTTTATTGCATTTCTTCATCCTGTCTGAGCAAGGTTTTTGATCTACGAATTTCCAGCTGAAGAATCTCATTTTTTGTTGATTTAAAAAAAAAAGTTTGGGAGATAAGGTCCTCCAAAAATTTATCCTATTGATCAATCATAATTAGTTCTTGAATAAGATCCTTTTTCTTTTTTCTTGCCAAATCTCTAGCCTTTTTTTAGCACATCCAACTTTGAATTTAATTTGTCCATTTTTCGGGGAGCAGGGTCTTCATTTGGTGTTTTCTAGAATGATTGAACTAGATAAATGAAATCCAGTTCCTTCAACCAGAAATGATTAAATTTGAAGGGAGGGGCCTTCTAAGTAATTTTTCCCAACCAATTCATCAATATAGAGAATTAATCTGATATTTTGATTGGGAGAATGCATGAATGCAAGTCCTTCATATTGCTCATTGTTGTTTCTTGAATACAAAAATGGTCTAGTTGTTTGGCTATGCCCTACATACCCCTCTCACAATTGTACCATTGTATGCATCATTAGGGGAATTTGAGGTCCAAAATGGGCCTTCTAAGGAAATTGTAAAATAATAGTGGAAATAATAAAATAATATTAGATTACATCATCAAATTTTACAGGGCAAAAAGAAAAAACTATTTTTTCAACTCGTATTTTCAACTTATCTCCCCCTGGGTTTACTCAAATTTCAAGCTTCATTCGTCATCCAAGGAGTACCCATTTTTAATACTTTTGATGGACCCTACTACATGAAAATTGAGAAATACATGAAAAACGTGAATGCAATCACATTTTTTCATGTAATTCTCATTTTTCGTGTAGCAGGGTCCATCAAAAGTATGCAACATGGGTACTACTTGGATGAGGAATTAAATTTTGCATCCAACAATTAATCCCACTCGAAATTTGAGTAAAACCCTATGGAGATAAGTTTAAAATATGAGTTGAAAAAGTAGTTTTATTATTTTATTATTTTTTAATCTTTTAACTTTTTTACTCCAAAAATGGTGAAGCATCCCCCATAGTTGACATCACCATCTTGAATCCTATTGGTTCTTATAAAGTTTATTTTGGTTGTATATTTTTCATAGGAGACCCATTTTAGACCTCAAAATTCCCCTAATGGTTGCACAATAATCCAAAAAAGTATTTAACTTAGATGTAACCTTTAAGAATATAATACCTCTACTCAAACTTTGCTTCATTGAAAATCTTCAACTGATCACTTTCATTTTCACTGGTTATTTTATAAGTGCACTTACTAAACTAATAATTTTGAATTAAATAAATCGCCTATTCAATCTAGAAAACCATATAAGAATTAACAAATTTCTCTCGTGAACAAATCAAAACAATCTGAGAATTAACAAATTGCTCTCAGGGATAAATCAATGACTAAAAATAAATTGTTATCCCTCACCAACTATAAATTATTTCTCAACCATTGTCTTCACAATGTCTTCATCATCTATCTTATAGCTAAAACAATTTGATACTTTGAGAACTACAATTCTCAACTATGATTTAAAACTATGTAAAATTTGATTACCGTCACGTACTGTAATATATGTGAAGAGATATGTGTATGAATGGACAGTGGGCAGTGACATGGAAAATGAGAAGTGATGCATCATGCCATGAGGAAGCGATAGAAAAGAGTTTAAACAATTTCAATCCGCGATTAGTTTTGTTTCCAAAACCGTAGGAGTATGAGAGTTCAATATTTGAATTGGATCCATGGTTGGTGTTACTACATATCTGAATTGAATTGCAAGCCAAAAAACACCTTAGCGAAATAATAAACCAAATAATTGCTACACGGAGGGCCAATAATGTGGTAAACAATGATTTGTTCGGTTCTCTGATGCAATCAACGAACGAAATCTTATAGGTCCTTGATGTCATATGTCATCAAAAGAGACATCTCTCCAAAACAAATTAGTAAAAGATACATATTAAAAGAGGCAAGATCTTTGGTGCCTCAGCCCCCTAGAGCTGTAGGATGGTTGATCATCTCCAAGTTGGCTAGATGGATTTTACATTCTCTTTGAGTGCCTGCCCATAGGAAACGTGATGTTATTGAGTTTAGTTTACTTATCACACCTTTTTGAAGCTTAAAAGTGTGCATCCAGTAGATAGGGATGCTATGGAGGAATGATTTTATAAGCACCAAATGGCCTTATAATGAGATCCAATGATCTCACTGATTAAGCCTCTTCTCAATTTTTTGAGTTAGTCAGTCTTAGTCCCTGATTTTATATCCATTCAATTTGAGATTGAATCCCAGATACAAAAAACCAACATCCATGTGGACAATTTGAACCCCAAATGTGTTGGCAATATGCAAGGTCGATGTTGCTTTTGGGTCATTTGATATTATAATGGATTTGGGCATATTCATAAATAGGCTAGAGGCTAATCCAAATTCATTGAGGAGATCATAAAAGAATTTCCATTCTGTAGGGTTTGGTTTTCCAATAGCCATCAGGTCACCCACAAATATCAAGTGGGATAGGGTGACTATTGTCACTATCGTGCGTCCAGAAGAATTACCTTGGGCTCGAGCTTAATTTATTTTTATGCTGAGGCCATCTATTATAATTAGGAACAAGAGAGGTGACATCAAACAACCCTGTCTGAGCCCTTGGGAGGCTGAGAAGAATTCTAAGGGGAGGCCATTTATCAAAATAGAAAAAGAGGCAGATTTAATACAATCTTTGATCCAATTTATCATTAATTTGCCCAATCCAAATTTCTCCAAGGTCATCCACAAGAGTTCCCAGTTGGCACAGTCAAAATCTTGTTTTATATCTATCTTCATTAGGCAAGCATCTAGATTTTTCTACTTGATTAGATGAATGCATTCCTGGGGTATTGCAACTGCATCATGGATCTGCCTATGCTTCACAAAACCAAATTTCTCAGCAGAAATTAGTTTGGACAAGAATGATTTAAGGCGATTTGCAATAGCTTTTGAAATTAGTTTGTAAATAGTATTGCACAAAGAGATTGGGTGATAATCAGAAAAGATATTGGATTTGGGACCTTCGGAATGAGAGAGATGAAAGTGGAACTTGTGGCGTCGAATACCCAACAATGTCTTGTGGACTCTTCAACCATCTTGGTAATTTATTCGATCATTATGTCTTGGAAGTGTAGGAAGAGTTCTATGGTCCATCCATCAGGACCCAAAATTTTGTCGTGGGCTAGGTCTTTTAGAACTTGGAGGACTTCTTCCTGAGTTACTAGGCGTTCCATTTGGATGTTGTCCTCCAAACTGGCCATGGTTGGAAATATTTCACACAGTGCCAACTGCTTGCCAAATGGTTTCTTATCACTGGAGTTGTATAAATTCTTGAATTGTTCATTGGCCTCTGTTTCTATATCCTATTGATAAGTAAGGTGTTCTCCCGAACCTGATTTTATGCTCCATATTGAGTTTTTTATGCGCCTTGAGGAGACCTGTTTATGGAAAAAATAGTTTTTTTTATCTCTTTCTTCTATCCACATGATTCTTCTCTTTTGTTGCATTTCTTCATCTTATCTGAGCAAGGTTTTTGATCTGCGAATTTCCAGTTGAAGAATCTCATTTTTTGTTGATTCAGAAAAAAATGTTTGGGGGATAAGGTCCTCCAGAAATTTAGCCTGTTGATCAATCATAATTAGTTCTTGAATAAGATCCTTTTTCTTTTTTCTTGCCAAATCTCTTGCCTTTTTTTTAGCGCGCACAACTTTTAATTTAAATTGTCCATTTTTCGGGGAGCAGGGTCTTCATTTGGTGTTTTCCAGAACGATTGAACTAGATAAATGAAATCTAATTCCTTCAACTAGAAATGATTAAATTTGAAGGGAGGGGCCTTCTAAGTAATTTTTCCTGACCAATTCATCAGTATAAATAATTGATATAATATTTTGATTGGGAGAATGCATGAATGCAAGTCCTTCATATTGCTCGTTGTTGTTTCTTGAATACAAAAACAGTGTAGTTGTTTGGCTATGCGCTGCATACCCCTCTCACAATTGTACCATTGTATACATCATTAGGGGAATTTTGAGGTCTAAAATGGACCTTCTAAGGAAATTATAAAATAATAGTGGAAATAATAAAATAATATTAGATTACATCATCAAATTTTAGAGGCCAAAAAGAAAAAACTATTTTTTCTACTCGTATTTTCAACTTATCTCCCTATGGATTTACTCAAATTTCGAGCTTCATTCCTCATTCAAGGAGTACCCATTTTGCATACTTTTGATGGACCCTACTACATGAAAAATGAGAAATACATGAAAAACGTGATTGCAATCACATTTTTTCATGTAATTCTCATTTTTCATGTAGCAGGGTCCATCAAAAGTATGCAACATGGGTACTACTTGGATGAGGAACTAAATTTTGCATCCAACAATTAATCCCACTCGAAATTTGAGTAAAACCCTATGAAGATAATTTTAAAATACGAGTTCAAAAAGTAGTTTTATTATTTTATTATTTTTTAATCTTTTTACTTTTTTACTCCAAAAATGGTGAAGTATCCCCTATGGTTGACATCACCATCTTGAATCCTATTGGTTCTTATAAAGTTTATTTTGGTTGTATATTTTTCTTAGGAGACCCATTTTAGACCTCAAAATTCCCCTAATGGTTGCACAACAATCCAAAAAAGTATTTAACTTAGATGTAACCTTTAAGAATATAATACCTCTACTCAAACTTTGTTTCATTGAAAATCTTCAACTGATCACTTTCATTTTCATTGATTATTTTATAAGTGCACTTACTAAACTAGTAATTTTAAATTAAATAAATCGCCTACTCAATCTAGAAAACCATATAAGAATTAACAAATTTCTCTCGTGAACAAATCAAAACAATCTGAGAATTAACAAATTGCTCTCGGGAACAAATCAATGACTAAAAATAAATTGTTATCCCTCACCAACTATAAATTATTTCTCAACCATTGTCTTCACAATGTCTTCATCATCTATCTGCAATTTGAGACTTTGAGAACTACAATTCTCAACTATGATTTAAAACTATGTAAAATTTGATTACCGTCGCGTACTGTAATATATGTGAAGAGATATGTGTATGAATGGACAGTGGACAGTGACGTGGAAAACAAGAAGTGATGCATCATGCCATGAGGAAGCGATAGAAAAGAGTTTAAACAATTTCAATCCGCGATTAGTTTTGTTTCCAAAACCGTAGGAGTAGGAGAGTTCAATATTTCAATTGGATCCATGGTTGGTGTTACTACAAATCTGAATTGAATTGCAAGCCAAAAAACACCTTAGCGAAGTAATAAACCAAATAATTGCTAGACGAAGGGCCAATAATATGGTAAACAATGATTTGTTTGGTTCTCTGATGCAATCAATGAACGAAATCTCATAGGCCCTGACAGATACCAGATTGTAGATAATATCACTGGAGTAATTTTTGTAGCCCAAGATACAACTGCTACTGTCTTGACTTGGATTATCAAGTACTTGAGATATAATTCATCATTTCTTGAGGTTGTGACAGTAATAAAGCAAACTCACTCACTTTATTTAAAATGATTTTTTCACAACGAATACTTTGTATATCTAGATGGTGGTTTCCCATGCTAATATTATCTCGACGCTTGTGTTGCGTCTTATGATAAAATTTGATTATAACATTTAACATTGTTTATGGTTATTTGCAGGTTGAACAAGAAGCCATGACAAGCCAAAGTGAAGGAAAATTGTTTCATGACTTGGGAAGATACTAGGAAAATACCCTTAACATGCAAGGTAACTTTCTCAATCACCATATTATATTTTTTCTTAGTATTTGGGGATAGACGTATTAAGATCCACTTTAATCCACCATTGAATATTCATTAAGAATTTGCTTGAATTAAATCTTCAAGTTATTTAGGACACTAAGAGTGGCCTCAATATTATCCTTCACATTCAGAGAAGTCGTTGCAGATGTAGAATATAAAAGTAAGTGGGTCTCCTCACAGTATTAAATCTACAATCCTGGCAGTTTCGTCATAAATTAGCAGAAAAATCTACAATCTTGGTAAGTTATTCTAAGAACTGATTTTCTATATGGTATTTGTTTCATAGGTTACCTCATCCCAAAAGGATGGAAGTTCATGTCATTGTTCAGAAACCTTCATCATAGTCCAAGGTTATATCCTTTGAAATGGCAGATGTCATGACCACAGGAGCTACAAATTTGAACATTTTGGACTGAGAAACTATGGAGTTAACTTCGTTCAGGTCGGTATTTCTTTAAGGAAATTCTCAAGGACTCTCTTCGGCCTCTTCTTTATGTGATTCCAAAATTTTCATAGATTCCAAGCAAAGGAAGCATGGGATTTTCAGGGAGCAAAATATTAATAGAAACAGTCGTTTTTCCACGGGTGGTTTCTTATACCTTCAATTAACTAACATGTTTAGTTATGTTCGCGAGTCAGGTAAGTGGGAATTTTATTTTATTTTATTTTATTTATTTATTTATTTTCATTTCTCTCTCTTCATTCTGGAGCCTATGGATGCTTTCATTGGGTTATTTTCCTTCGTACTTATTTGATCAATTTGGGAATCCTCCTTTGCATTCTATTCTTCTTGTAAGCTTTATCCAATATGTTGGAATTACTATTCTTTGAGTCTCTATTTTCAATTTGATGAAAAAATTAATTAAATTAGGAATTCATTTTATTCGACTTTAAATCTTAAAAATCGTTGCCTTGTATTTGATCTTATTATTTTGGGGATTGTAGATGCAGTGTAGAGTCGGTTGGTAAATTAATTTTATTAATATATCTGGACCAAAAAAGTTTAGTTCTGTTTTCCCTTTTCTTAATATCGAGTTGTGAGGTATCGAAGGCAGCGTTGTGCTTGAAAAAAAAAAATTACCAACTTGACCTCTGAGAAATTTCTATGCTTACATCCATAATCTAATTTACATTGTATTTCAAAAATATTGAGCAAAACAACATAGAATAAGAATATAAACCTTCTCCCAGAAAATTGGGAAAAATCAAAATCAAAATCCTAGCTTTAGGAAGCTGATGCAGGAGAATCTTACTCTTGAAATTGGAATAAAACAAATGAAATGTGGAAGGAATACAATTCCTTTATTTTATTAGTAAATTAGTTTTGTTTTAGTTTAAATATCAAAAAGTTTGGATAGGAATGATGTTAGAAAAGAAAATAAGAAATCTTATCTGCTTTTGTGGATATATATGAAATTAGTTTTTTATTAAGTTTAGAAAAAACACTGGATTTGTAGGAGGAAAAATCTAAAGAAAGCTAAGACTTTTTGCAGAAAAACAGGGAGCTTGGATTCCTTTTTGGGAAAATTCCAACACAACCAAATTTTAGTAATTTTAGTAATGATAGAATAGGAATTAGATATATGATTATCTATGAATATATGTACTCAGTTTTTGCAATTCAGAAGAAATAAAAATATATGTTAGTAATTTGTTATTGATTCTATCAATAGAAAATATAATTCGAAAGCGAGAATGAGTTAATGTTTTTTTGCATACTCTAGCCATCAATCTTGTTGCAGGTCAGGTAAGATCTGGCATCAATTTTGGTATCAGAGCTACAACAAATAAAAAAAAGGTGTGAAATCGAATTTCACACTCGATGGGGAAGACGAGGTCGAAGGGAAAGACCAAAAACTGATATTGGAGATAAGAAGGACATTAGATGTGTCTAAGAAAGGCTAGAAGCCTTTGAGATGAATTAGCAAAGAGATCCAGAGACTGGAGACATGAACGAATTTGAGGAAGAGTCTCCAACTGAAGATGAAGAACATGTAGGAGAGCCAGCAGAAATTAAATTCTTGAGGTCAATGATTAGGGTTATTTCGAGGCCTAAAACGGAGATACCTACCTACAGTGGTAGCTTGGAACCAGAATAATTAATAGATTGGATCAATGCTTTAGATACGCATTTTGAGTACGAGGAGGTAGCTGAAGACAAATAGGTGAAGCTTGTTGTTACTAGATTGAAAGGACACACAGTTGTTTGGTGGGACGGAGTCCAAGAAGAAAGGAGAAGAAAGAACAAAGCCAAGATGAAAAGTTGGAGCAGAATGGTGGTGAAGATGAAAGGTAAATTTTTGCCCAAAGTTTACCAAATGTCTTTATTCAGGAAAATGCAAAATTTAAAACAAAGGTCATTGGTTGTTAAAGAGTATACTGAAGAATTTTACAAGGTGAATATTAGAGTAGGATACATCGAAGAAACACCTGAAAAGGTTGCCAAATATATCAATGGGTTGTGCTTTGAGATTCAAGATGAGTTTAACCTATTTTCACCCAGAACTGTAGAAGATGCTTACTAATTGGCCTTGAAAGAAGAGGAAAAATTGGCTAGAAAGCAAAGCCAAAGGAATAGAGGGAGGAGTCGTGTAAGGGGAAGAGGACAAACCAGGTACTGGGAGAAAACTCAGTCTCCAAAGGAAGGTGAAGGTAGTTCAAGAAATCAACCATCAAGAAGAGGTGAATCAAGGGAAAGAAGACCTTTCTCAAGAGGATGTGGTTGAGGCAGAGGCTACCAAGTTCAATGTTACAAATGTGGGAGATTTGGACATATGTCATGGGATTGTTCAGAAAATAATCCTACAAGCCAAAGAGGAGCAAATATAGAAGAATCACAAGAAGAAAATGTAGTTGCAGTTATTCATGAAGAAACACCAGAGATATGAGAATCATTATTGATTAAGGGAATCTTGATTAAGTCTGAAAAAGAAGTTAAGGAACCAGCAAAAAGAAAAATCTTATTTAGAACCACATGCAAATCATGAGGAAAGTGTTGCAAAGTGGTGATTGACAATGGTAGCACAAATAACTTGGTCTCCACGGAAATGGTAGAGAAGTTGAGGCTATAAAGAATATATCATCCCGTACCTTACAAGGTGTCTTGGTTGCAAAAAGGCCATCAAATATTGGTGAATGAGCAATGTAAAGTGGAGTTCCAGATTGGTAATTACAAGGATGAGGTATTATGTGTGATATAATGCCAATGGATGTGTTCCATGTGTTGTTGGGAATACCATGGCAGTATGACAAGAAAGCCATTCATTATGGTAGGTGGAACACCTACACTCTTGAGAAAAATGGCCAAAAACATTTGTTAGTACCTTTGGAGGATAAGGATCTGAAAGAGGAAGTTGTTCCTAGTGTGCTACTTATGGACGAGAAGGAGTTGTTGCAAGAGATAAAAAGGAAAGAAGATATTTATTTTTCTTTGATCGGTAAGCCCAAGGTAAAAATTACTAGCACAAGTTTAAATGATTTGCCTGAAAAAGTCAAGGTTATGTTGGACAAGTTTGCAAATATAATTGTTGATGAGTTGCCAAATAAGTTGCCTCCTTTTCAAAGCATTAGTCATCATATAGATATAATTCTAGGGGCAAGTCTTTTGAATAAAGAAACATATCGCATGACTCCATAATAAAATGAAGAGATAAAGAAACAGGTGTAGGAGTTTTTGGAAAAAGGATTAATAAAGGAGAGCTTAAGTCCATATGTTGTTCCCACCATGATCAGCCCAAAGAAATATGGTGGATAGAGAATGTGTATTTTTCAAGGGCCATCAATAAAATTACAATCAGGTACAGATTTCCACTTCCTCGCATTGAATATTTGATGGATTGTTTGAGTGGTGTTAAGTATTTTTCTAAATTTGATATGAAGAGTGGCTATCACCAAATTAGAATTAGAGAGGAGGATGAATAGAAAACAACTTTCAAAACAAACAATGGATTGTATGAGTGGTTGTGTTGATGGTGCTAGACCCACCAACATGTCAAGGGGATCTCCCTGGTAAGAAGTCCCAATTAGGCCTCAGACCGTTTGGTGTAGGAGTCCTAGCAGTGGGTCGTAAGGTAATGCCTTGACCACGATGTGGCACAGAGGCAAGTAAGATAACTCTGTCAGTAGCAAGGGTGTGACTGATATAGTGAGTCAAGGAAGGTGTATGAGAGGTTCCAACACTTTGAAGGGAGAGGAAGGTGAAGTTGAGTTCCAGGTTGAAAAGGATTAGTCCCAACTCGGCTCAGAACACACCACACAAAGGACATGCATAGCTTCCGGCGGAGCAGTCCACACAGATGCGGCAGTCACATCATACAAGGTAAGATAACACAAACGACACTCACGGATCAGTCCGAGACGAGTGTGCTGGTTTTTATAGCAAGATTCATGTGAAAGGTCTATCTGATGTCTGACAGAGCAGTCGACATGGACGATGACAGCATTAACAACATATGCAACACATTAACAACAAGATTCATATAATTGCATACAAATCAATTCATATACAAGTACGTAAGTTAAACAACATATATCATTAAGGCAACCGGAACAGTCCAACTACAATAACAACATATCCATGAAAATGTGTTGGCTCTTATTATTAAAGAAGTGTAAGTCAAAATCATACAATACACCATGTAAACCTACCAACCCCAACAGTAGAAAGTTACAGCCACATCCGCCTGCTCCTCCAAAGACATGTACTAGCTCCGTGCAATGGAGAAGCCAAGGCACGTTACAATACTGTCCAAGCCTTCTTCAAAATAGTCTTAGTAGAAGCTTGGCTGACCAAAAAGCCTATACAATGAGTTATGAGGGACTATTTATACCAAAGGGTGGGGTGACCCTTGACATTCCCCTTTGTGACAGTTCAACTACCTCATGACTCTTCACCTACTCTATGACTGTTACATCCAACTGTTGACACTTGACTTACACTTGACATGACTCAACATTATAATGCACATGTACTCATGTGAGACAACATGGCTTGAGCAAGCCTTGCAAGACATCACTGACACTCGGTCCGTTGTGGTGAGACCAACTCTTTGACATGCTTGTGATGGTGAAGCTGGTGAGCTGATGCCAAGCTTGGTCGTCCGTGATGGTGTGCATGCACCCCATGGTGACATCTTGCTGAAGTGAACTCTTGCTTCCATTGCAACCGGTTGTTGGGGCCTTCGTTTAATTTTGAAAGGTTTTGGCCATTTTTGACTAACCAAAGGGTGGGAAAGAAACAGATGGCAGCAACGGTTGGGTGGTAGAACGGACAGTTGCGGAGGAGTTGCAGCAAGGTGGCAGCAGAAGGCAAAGGCAGCTGAGGAGGCGGGAAGGTGCAGAAGCAGCCAAGGGGGAGAACAGCCGAGCAAGAACTGGCAGTCCAAGCAGCAGAGAAGGATATAAAAGGGGAATACCAGAAAGTAAGAAGGTTGTTATTGGACTAGCTAGAGGAAGAAGGAGTCGGTTGAGCCGAGAGCAGGCGAAGAGATACCCAGTTGCGGTGGCTGGATGACAGAGTGTTGGAGTCCAAGGGACTTAGTCGTGGAACCAATCTGAACCCGAGGGATTGAGCAAAGTACTTTCTATAATGTTTATGGCGAATGTCGAATCATGTTGTAATCTTTCATGTTAAGTTTAATATAAGACATAGCCGATGCTGGTTGTGACTTCTGATGTATCTAGGCCTCGTGCTTAGTGTGTCTATTAAAATTTTGAATGGCTTATCTATTGCATGTAGACGTTAATTCATAGATTGTCTCAAGGATGTTTCTATCTCTATTTTATGTATAATGGTTATACATATATATATGATCAAATGCACCCGATTAATACTTCCTCGACCCCATGTTGAACCCTTCTCCCTTTTGGTCGCAGCGCGCCTCGAGTGAGACTCCTTGCCCTTTGGGGTAAGGTGAAAATGTCGGCACTGTCCTAGAATATAGCGGACCACTATTGGCCTCCTGTGCCCGAACCCAGGGTCTTCCCCCTGATGACTCTTTCGAGCCAACAAATGGTTCCGTTGTCGGGACCTGAAGTTGCGAGAACTGGTTCAGACTATGGTGTCAAGGATATTTAAAAGAGAAATCAGAGATTGGTGGAATCATAAAGTAGATCAATTTGTGGTAGAGCAAGCTGCCCATAGGAATCAACCGATCGGAAAAGTAAGTGAAGGGATTTTATACGCTGATGGCATCAATGACCAGTATGAAATTTTCTGGTGCAAGTTCCCCGAGGACATGTACCATTGGTTGAGGGAGTTGAAGAGACAAAGTCAGTCAGGTGGATTGGTGACAGTTCACTACAGTTGGACTCCGTCTGATATCGCACTACTACAACAGCTGGATAACGATCGGACTAGAGCAGTTGATTTCTGGGTGAAGACTACGGTGGAAGGGTACATAGTCGAGTTTGTTGCGGAGAGCTACCAGTCTTTCTCAAAGGCAGAGGGTTGTGTTCGGCTCTAGACTGAGAGGGGAGTTGATAAGGGAAGTCCTGACGTGGATTAAGATGTTTATGGTAGAGGAAGGACTGCTGCCTTTACCCACTACCAGGATGGAAGCGTAAAACCCCAGTACCGAGGGAAGGACTTAGAGGGGGAAATGCTGCCTATTGAGGGATAGGGATGCTGCTGAGGGGATGGATGTGGAAGGATTGAGGAGAGCTAGGGATGTTAGAGCACAGAGGAGGGCGCTACTAGCAGACAAGTGGCAGGCGAGAGCGACTCAGGCTCTAGGGAAGAGAAGGAGGGGGCCCCACCAAGTAGGAGTGGTGATGGGAAAACCCTGAGTTGAAGAGGAAGGAGAAGAAGGTGCTAGGCAACCCGAGTGTGGGAAAGAGGGATGTAGGAGCCAAGGAAATGAAGGACGTTCCCTACAAGTTGCGGAAGTAGAATCGCAACAGGGAACTGAAGGAGGACCTTCCCTACAGGTTGCGAAAGGAGGATCGCAACATGGAACTGAAGGAAGACCTTCCCTGCAGGTTGCGGAAGGATAATCACAATATTAAAAACCATATTAGCATGAGGAAAGAGATGAAGACAATGTGGGCGATGTGATGAGGAGTTTGTTCGATGAGGAAAAAGCATCCGTCAAAATTCAGCAGCACCAACCCCAAGACATAAGTGGCGTTTTCCCCAACCTTCCCTTAGTACCTTATCACAATCCAGAGGAATTTGTTGTTAGCTTAGCCAAGGCAGTTGAGTCTATAGTGTGCGGGAGAGATACAGGGCCGGTTTCAACATCGGAGGTAACGCAAGAACCAACTATAGTAGTAACCTAGGACTACAGGGATCCCAACAGCCGGGAAGAAAAGGTTTTGTGTTGTGAGCCCATACTCATAGCAGTATGGCGAAGTTGTTTACTAGATATCCGGAATTTGTAGGAAGGGGAAATGAGGATGTGGAGCAGCACTAGTACCTCTGCGAAGCCATTTGGAGGGCCCATCAGACTCCAGATAACGTCCGGGCGGTGGAATTCCATACCACACTAAGAGAAAGGGCTCTATGCTGGTTCATAAAGTGGGCAAAGCAAAACCAGAATCCCATAATAGATGATATTAAGAGGGGATTCATGCAGGAATTCAAGGTACCACAGACAGACCAACATGGGTTATCAGAGTTGTGGGAAATTAAGAAGAGGGAGGGTGAGACAGCTTGGGAGCTCATGCAAAGGTTTAAGGATGCCATCGCCAAGTTGAGTTACACCCTGGACCCAAATCACCAACAGGACTGGTTTATCAAGGCACTCTTGCCTTTGACCAGAACACCGCTGACACAACAGAAGATAGGAACCCTGCAGGATGGTTGGAGCAAGCATCTCGTATAGAAGCTATGGCAGGATACCCCCATGAATACCAGGGAGGCACAAGTCTGCAAGATCTGGTGATCACAGGCCTGCAGAGCCAGATCGCGAACTTGACCGAGAAGCTGAGGGATCTCTAGCCCGTACGTCCAGCCAAGCCCAATGTTTGGTGCACCCACTGCATGGTGGAGGGGCATGTTGCGACGGAATTCCCATGGTTGCAGGGAATTAATCACCCAAGGGGGGTGGCGGGGTCGTCAAGGGCCCCACCCACCGCAGGGGTTGCAGCAATCGGAGCGCAAGGACCCTTCCCAGGAAGGAATAACCAGGACTTCTGTGAGATTTGTAGGGCATATGGACACCTGCCGTGGATGTGCCCAATTCTACAAAAATACTCTAATGTCCCCAATAACAACTACTGTGAGTTCTGCGCATCGACAACTCATCACACCGATCAGTGTCGAGCATTGGACACTCTAGTAGAAAGACTGGACAGATCCACGTTCAGGGTCAATGAAGCAAGTTGAGGAGGGCGAGGAGGAAATGGACGTGGAGGAAGAACGGGAGGAAGAGGGCCCTTAAGGTGTTACAACTGCGACCAAGAAGGACATGTCGCCAAAGAATGCCCACTCCCGAGGAGACCCTAGTGTTCACAGTGCAGAATTAACACCCATGCGACAGAGGACTGCCCAGAGCTCATTGTGAAGTGGGAAGAGAGAACCAGGCAGCGAGGGGCCAACTTGGTGAATGTTGAACCTCGGACCGATGATGGCCTCCTCGCGACCAATATCAATATAGTCACCTGAGGAGGGAAGAAGACAGGGGAGGACCGCTACACAGAGGACCCCCCCTTGATCGTCAAAGCAGCGTCACCACAGAAGGCATATCAGCCCGAATGCCAAAGACAGTACTATCAGGAAGCAACCAAGCTGTTCGAGAGGATGACCAAAGATAGAGACAATCAAAGACCGCAAGTCCACATGCCCGATCACACCCAACCGATTGGGGAGTGGTTTAAATTGTTCTTGAAAATTGTTGAGGATGAAGCCATGCTGAAGGAATTGCAGAAAAGTTTAAAGGCCGTGGTATCCATGGAAGGAGAGGGAGTGGGACAACCGCATGCAAACTTGTCGGAGAAAGCTTCTAGGAGAGTGAAATGGAATAAGAAAAGGAGTAGAAAGGAGTTCTGAATCAATGCGTAAGTGGCAGGATTCCAGATAAGGGACACCATGCTAGACTTAGGGTCAGATGTAAACATCCTACCTAGGAAGACTTGGGAGGCAATGGGGAAGCCACAGCTAAAGTACTCGCCAATTCAATTAAGAATGGCGAATCAGTATTGCATACTGCCCATCGGGAGATTGGAAAATGTAGAGGTTGATGTGGCAGGGGTGAAAACGCACACCGAGTTCGAAGTAATTGACATTATGGGGGATAAAGACCCATATCCGGCACTCTTGGGGATTGACTGGGCATATGAAAACTACGTTGTCATAGATTTGAAGAAGGAGTTGATGATTTTTTAAGCAGATGGGCTAAGGGTGATCCAACCGTTAGACCCCTACCAAGGGCCTAGGTTTACAGAACCAGCAGATGACAGGGATGAACCAGGGGTGTTAGACCAGCTATATACGCTCACAGTAGGGAAAAGGGAGGACTACATAAATCCTACAGTCAGAGGATCAATTAGCTGGAGAAGCATTCAAAGCTCGGAGACTGGTTCAGAAGCTGCATGGGATGCATGGCAGCAGGGTGGATATGAACTGACCACTCGACGATGTGCAATGATAAGCCGAGTAAACTAGGGAGACATGGGAGTAGACGACTACCTGAAGTACTATGGCCTTGAGCCAGTGGACCGTTTTTTAGACAGGGTGGACCAGGAAATAGCAGAAGATCAAAGGATTCCCTTTCTCGACATCGGGCTTATGGCAACGCCAGCAAGATGGTGGAAGGCACACTGCAAAGCATTAAAAGACTGGAGGAGCACTAAACAAGTGATGAAGGAGAGGTTTGCCCAAGAGGCAGATCGACCACAGGATGAGGGAAAATACACGGGGGATTCAAGTCCCGAGAAGCACATCAAAGACTGCACGACCAGCTGGGAGAGCCAGGGACTGCCAAGGAATCAATGGGTACATGCATTTATACATACCCTCGGCACTGTCCCCCAGGCTTGGTATATCCAAGAGGAGCTACAGCGATAGATAGCTAATTGGGGTACCTTGGAGGAACAATTCATCAACAACTTTTCATTCATGGATAATGAGGCACAAATGACAGGGGCACTCCAGGAAATAAAAGGGGTTCTGTTCACCCCAGGGACGTTAGTTGAAGGAGGGCACGATGGAAATTTTCTACAATGCCTGTATGATATGGAATCGCCAGGATTTGTGACATGCGACAAAATAGATGCAGAACCAGAGACGGATTGGAGGGGCTTAGACACCTAGCCTTTGGAGAAACGGAAGGGGAAAGAGATATTTAGGAGAGCCCTTCGACAGAAGGTGCCCATCTCCTACCAGTGAAGTTGAGAAGACAGAATGTGGGGACAAAAGATAAGCCCAAAATAGCATCGGTGGGAGATTACTGGGACAAACAAACCACCAAAGAAATTTTCGATTTATTGCAGGAATACCAGGACCTGTTCCCAGCTTCAGTGGCAGAACTCAAGGGGATAAAAGGTAACCTGGGAGAAATGAAAATTGTTCTAAAACCAGACGTCCGGCCAGTGAAGCACATACCATACCGATTAAACCCAAGGATAAAGGAGAAAGTTAAAAAGGAAATTGACAAAATGTTGGATGCAGGAAACATATTCCTGATAGAGGAAGCTAAGTGGATAAGCCCCATAGTTATTTAGAACAAGAAGGATGCAACCAAAATTAGAGTATGTGTTGATTACAGAAACCTGAATAATGCATGTGTGCATGACCCATTCCCCGCGCCATTCAGCGATGAAGTCCAAGACAAAGTTGCTGGGAACGAAGCATAATCGTTCACAGATGGGTTCCTAGGTTACCACCAGGGACGAATAGTCGAATAGGACAAAAGGAAAACAAATTTCACGACTGAGTGGGGGTCGTACGCATACAATGTGATGCCATTCGGACTAAAGAATGCACCAGCAGTCTTCTTGAGGATTGTCATAGCTGCATTCCGAGATTATATTCATAAGTTCCTAGAAGTTTACATGGACGATTGGATAGTATACAATCTATTGAAAAACCATACCAGCTTATTAAGAGTGATGTTTGAGAGGTGCAGACAATTGTAGATTTCCTTAAATCTAAAAAAATGTATTTTGCAGTTCCCTTTGGAACTCTACTGGACCATATCGTCTACAAGGATGGAGTTTGTGTAGACCCCACCAAGGTTGCAGCAATTGTCCACATGGAACCACCACGCAACGTGAAACAACTAAGGGCAACTTTGGGTCACACAGGGTACTACAGACGGTTCATCAGGAACTACACATCCATAACAGCCCCGATGGAAAAATTGCTAAAGAAGACGGAAGAATTCATCTGGACTGCGAACTGTCAAGCAGCTCTGAATAAACTGAAGGAAAGATTAGTAAGCGCCCCCATATTGGTGTACCTAGACTGGAACAAAATGTTCCACGTACATATTGACGCATCTGGAATAGCACTAGGAGCGGTCTTAGCGCAACCAGGGGAGAAAAGGATGGACCATCCAGTATACTACACTAGCAGAAAGCTCTCTACGGCAGAAAGGAACTACACAACAACCAAACGGGAAGCTTTGGCAATGGTCTACTCTCTCCAAAAGTTCAGGCACTACTTACTGGGTGCATCGTTCAAATTCTTTACAGACCATTCTGCGCTGAAATACTTAGTAAACAAGCTAGTACTAGAAGGAAGGATATGCAGGTGGCTTTTACTGTTCTAGGAATTCACATTTGAAGTGGTTGTTAAGCCTGGCAGATTGAATGTAGGACCAGATCACCTGTTGCGGCTGGATACAGGGGAGAATGAAGGAGCAATAGACAATCGGTTGCCCGATGCCAACTTATTCAGGATAGAGGCGATTCCTGACCACCTAGAAGAGATCGCTACATTGCTAACAACAGGTCGTTGCCCAGAGGGATACACGGTAGCACAGAGATGGCACTTGGTGGTCAGGGCAGCAGATTACCAGCTCATCGCAGGACACCTCTACAAAATGGGCTTGGACCAAATACTCAGGCGTTGTGTCCTGCAGCACGAAAGAAAGGACGTCCTATGGGAGTGCCACACAGGGGTCGTAGGAGGCCATGTAGGAGGCAAGGCCACCGCAAGAAAGATACTCCACGTAGGATTATGGTGGCCCACTATCCATAAGGATTCTAAAGCATTTGCCAAGGAGTGTGATGTCTATCAAAGGGTCGGTAAGCCTTCGTGGTGCGATGAGCTACCACTACATCCGGTCCATACAATGCAGATCTTTGATAAGTGGGAAGTAGACTTCATTAGACCAATCTCTCCACCAGCAAGGCATTCACGAGCCTGATACATAATAACAGCGACAGAATACCTCACAAGATGGGCAGAGGCCGCACCAGTGAAAGACTGCACAGCAAAAACAATAGCAAGGTTCATTTTTGAAAATATTATTTCAAGGTTCGGATGCCCAAGGAGCCTCACCAGTGACCAAGGAACACACTTTCTGAATGAAACCATTGAGACTCTGCTAACGACTTTTATGGTCCAACATAATAAGAGTAGTCTGTATCACCCGCAAGCCAACAGTGCAGTAGAAGCATTTAACAAAATATTAGAGAAAGGGCTAACAAAAGTCGTATCTGCCAACAGGGACGACTGGGACGAGAGAATTCCAACAACTCTATGGGCATATAGGACAACAGTAAAAAGACTGCATAAGCAAACTCCATTTCAACTTGTGTATGGCAGAGAAGCGGTGGTACCAACAGAATTTATACTTCCCAGCATGCTCATCTTAGAAGCTATGGGAATGACGGATAGCATTGCCTTGCGGGACAGTCTAAGCCAGCTGATGGAACTCGACGAAACCTGGTTCCTAGCAGAGTTCCATCAATCAGTCGAGCAATGAAGACAAAAGGCTTGGCATGATAGGCACATCAAGAAGAAGTCGTTTGAAGTCGGAGACCAGGTGCTCCTTTATGACAGCAAGTTCCAGAAGTTCCCAGGGAAACTGCAGATGCACTGGTTAGGCCCGTTCATAGTCATAGAAATAAGAGAATCGAGCGCGGTAAGGCTCGTGCAACTGGATGGAGTCCTACTGCAGGGATGGGTGAATGGCGCGTGCCTGAAGCCCTTCCACAACTAAAAAAAAAAAATCGAGATAATAAGGTTGCGGAAAAACTTAGTATGCCACAACCCATTTGTGGTCGAGGGGGGTAGCGTCAGTGGTCACATTGGTAGGCCTAGTCAGTAGAGACAGTGGCCACACATGTCATCCTAATCAGTAGAATACATGTAGGTCTAAACCTTTTCCAGAATTGATGACCACACAAGTACCTGTCCCATCCACCGTACCAGTAGTTATTTCCCGATTAAGTAATTAATAAGGCAACTGTCAAGATAGGGTCACAAAATATTTCCCGTTAAGCACAGAATTAGTTAATAAATAAACCCATCACAGCGAAATAAAGACGCCATGCATCCCACTCTGTACTTTCCAGTCCACATCATAGTTGTCATGTCCAAGTCAGCCGACGGCGACAGAGTATAGTTAGAACGCATGGGAAGGTTGTCGGAGTAATTAGTTGTTAAAGCCTCGTCAGTCAGGGGACGTCGTGTCAGAGTCAGCTACTTAAATCGCAGGAGGATGCAGGGGACTCTAGAATTTCAATTGCAGATCATAGAAGAATTGCAGGTTCGCTCTGAAGAACAAGGGCAGAGGAAGAGAAGCAAGAAACCTCCAGTGCAGATAGTTTACCGCAGAAGAGAAGCGATGGTGAAAGGAATAATATCAGTCCCACAGAACGCTTTGGATACATAAATTGAAGCAGTGGATGATCTGTATGGCAAGTATGACAGGTCGAATCTGGTCGACAATGACTTCACAGACTGCTTCCAGTTTTCGGCCATGAAAAGGGAGGTGTATGCGGAAGAATTTCAAAAGGAGGATGGCACCAGGACCTCCAAGATCAGAGAAGAGTTCAGGGGGATACAGAGGTCCATGCTATTTCACTTAAGAAATCTTCCCGTATTCGGCACCCAATTTGCTGCCATGCAGTGCACAAAATTGTTGACAAGCAGGATGCATGGAGGGTCGCTATGGTTGGATAAGGAGTATCCTATCCATGTGGAGGATATCAGTCAACTCACAGGGCTGGCCGAAGTTGGAAATGCAGTCAGCACAACATTCCAAGCTGGGGCCAAGCGGGGAAAGAAGCAGGACAACATTTATGCCAAATACAGGACGGAGCGAGGTGGGAGGGGCGCAAAGCTAGACAAGATTAACAAGGATAATATCATGTTTGCTTGCTACCTCATTGCAGGAAAAACAATGCGGCACTTCACAAGGAACGAATGCACCTTGGATGCCATCTCAGTTGCGGAACATTGTTGCCAAGGAGAGGTACTCAACTAGTCAACCTTCGTGCTCAACGAACTGTTTGAGGCTTGTGAAGATGTGTACAGGAGGAGCACTGGGTTTGTGTTCGAGTACTTATTAATTCCACTGGAAATGTGGAAATGGAGGCCACCACAAGAGAGGCAACTGGAAACCATTGCCAAAGACCAACCAATTGCGCTCCAGTATGAACCGTGGAAGGCATCAGGGGATCCCAACACAAAGGAAATCAACGAGAGAGCTTTCAAGGGCTGGTACGAGTAGATGTTGGACACCATTTGGTCCACTGAGAGGATACCCAAGGCTCTATTGGATGAATTCTCAGACGAGCTTTGGTTTGGCGCCTCCCATGCACACACTTACCTGAGACCGTGGTGTGTCAACCCAAGCACGTTTAAGTTGAGGCCGCAGAGGTTTGGCCTGATGGAGGAAGCGTTGCGCAGAGAGGTGGAGTCCTAGCCGGGAGTGGCCTGTGAGATAAGAGAAGGGAAACCCAAGTACCTTTTTGGAGCCTTGATGCCACAGGGGCAAGAGGGAGATGGGGCAGAGAGCAGTCGAAAGCAGGCCGCCGATGAATTACTCTAGTCGATGCTGCTCCAGGTGGAGGAAAAGATGTTCGAACTAAGATGGATAGTCGCCAGCTTCGACCCAGGTGAGAGCAATTATCCTGAGCAATTTCAAGGTTCCACCATGTTTTCCCCCATTGTAACACCACCACTCACTATGGCGCTTCCCTCAGGAGCAGCTCAGGCTCCCTCCCAGATAACAGTCCCCAAACCTAAGAAAAAGCGAGTCATCTGAGCCCCGACTACTAAAAAGCCGAGAATTATCTCGCCAGCCCCAATCGTCGACCTCACTATCGAGGTCGAGCAGTCAATCCCCGCAACCACCATAGTTGAAGAGATCCGTGCTACTGCATCCACTGCATTACGTCAGTCGCGGGAGTCGTCCCCGCAAACTGCTTCCACCTCCGCGACCCTGTCCGAGATCCTCCCATTTAGCCAGCAAAGGACTATTGCGGAAGCAGAAGTTTAGTCAGTCGGTCGTATAGAGAGCACCACCCCTACCATGGGAACGCCACCAACAGAGAGTGCATCACCAATGCTTGGGTTGGACCCACCATTCTGCAGGGGGAAAGGACTGAACCGTACTTGCCAACTCTCCCTATAAAGCTCGCAGTGCCGCCAAACCCTAGCATTATTCCACCCACCCCACAGTTCACTCTGCCATCATAACAAGTCCACTCACCCACCTCCCATTCCGACAAATCCATCGCCAGCGGCCTACCCCTACAGCAGCAGTTCCCAGAACCGAGCACAATGCAGGCCGATACGCTCCATCACTGGTCATCGGCCCAATTGTTTTCATTTATTCAGCAAGCAGCACATAAGGCCGAGAGCCTCCATGAGGACTTGGCTAAAGAACACGAATAGCAGATGAAGCAGTTGCACATGGTGACGAAAGAGCGAGATCACCTACGACAAGAAAACACGGAATTGCAAGCCCAGGTTGATTAGATTACACAACGGTTTAGATCAATATGATCGACCATTACCGAGGCCAATACTGAAGCACCGGCGGACATGGTTGCCTGCATGTTGGTCGGCTGTTGTGATCACATACAAACAGTGTGCACGTACCTGACAGCCACCAACACTGAGATGAGATGGAAGCTAGAGACAGTAAGATCCGCACTACCAGATCCAGTGGAAATTTATGTGCGGACGGTCGAGGGAAAGGTCAGGGAACTGGAAGTGAAGAAGCAAGCCTTGGTCGAGGCCCTCACCGACAGATACACCCTAATGGACAAGGTCCACAACTGGTCAAGCAGTCTAGCACTAAAGAACCACCTGGTTTACCCACTCAGAGAACAAATTCAGTCACTGTTTTCCAGCACGAGGGATTGTACAGACCATACCCAACTGCAACACATCAATGATCAAATCGACATCCTCTAGGCCCAGGTTGGCAGCATTGAGGAGGAATCAACGAACACAAAAAGGATAATCAGGGATCTGCGGCCCCCGGTTCAAATGCAAGTTCTACTCTTGAAGGAGGTATGCGACTCTAGCGGGCAGCAATGGAACAACCTACAGAGCCAGCGGTCGACAACCCTAACATCACAATCGACCGAGGAGTTCACTTAAGGCGCTGATGCAATTCTCGCCAACTGGGACCTGGCCCTTCAAAGATATATTGAGTTCAGGCAACAGACAACAACCTCGGTCCCAGAGTTGGAGCCTTCGTTTGGAACGAGGGAACCACAAGGGAAAGAAGGGGCCGCAGGAACAGATGCCACGCCGCAAGCCAGGATCGATGCAAAAGAGGCACCCACTCCGCAAGCAACGATCGAAGTAGCAAAAGTGCCGATATAGCAAACAGCAGAGCCAGCGTCGGTAGTAACGCAACCACCACTTGTAGAGCACATGGAAGTAACAACAAGACCGATAGAGGTCGAGATGACTTGACTTGGGGATGAGTCAAGGAATTGTGGTCGGGGCCTATTGGGGCCTTCATTTAATTTTGAAAGGTTTTGACTAGTTTTGAGTGACCGAAGGGCGGGAAAGAAACAAATGGCAGCAATGGTTAGGTGGCGGAACGAACAGTTGCAGCAAGGTGCCAGCGGAAGGCAAGGCAGCCGAGGAGGCGAGAAGGTGCAGAAGTAGCCAAGGGAGAGAACAACTGAGCAAAAACTGGCAGTCCAGGCAAATAGAGAAGGATATAAAGGGGGAAGACCAAAAAGGAAGAAGGTTTTTGTTGGACTAGCTAGAGGAAGAAGGAGTCGGTTGAGTCGAGAGCAGGCAAAGAGATACCCAGTTGTGGTGGCTGAATGACAGAGTGTTGGAATCTGAGGGACTTAGTCGTGGAACCAATCTGAACCTGCGGGACTGAGCCAGGTACTTTCTGTAATGTTTATGGCGAATGTCGGATCATGTTGTAATCTTTCATGTTAAGTTTAATATAAGACATAGCCGATGTTGGTTGCGACTTTTGATGTATCTGGGCCTCGTGCTTAATGTGTCTATTAAAATTTTGAATGGCTTATCTATTGCATGTAGACGTTAATTAATAGATTGTCTCAAGGATGCTGCTATCTCTATTTTATGTATAATGGCTATATATATATATATATATATATATGATCAAATGCACCTGATTGATACTTCCTCAACCCCACGCTGAACCCTTCTCCCTTTTGGTCACGGCGCGCCTCGGGTGAGAATCCTTGCCCTTTGGGGTAAGGTGAAAATGCCGGCGTTGTCCTAGACTATAGCAAACCACTGTTGGCCTCATGTGCCCAAACCCAGGGTCTTCCCCTTGATGACTCTTTCGAGCCAACACCAGTGTATTGGTTTGGCCCCTTCATCCAACTCATCTGCTAACATGCGCATGGTCTTCTTCGGTTCGGTTGAACTGGAAGCATATTGATGCATAGTGTCCGTGTTGATCTTCAAGTGTGTGTTGGTGGTCATGGGCATCAACTTTCCGAAGTACCCATTCGGCTCCAGTTGGACTTGCTTCTTGTCTTTGCCTTGGTGAGTGTGTTGAATGGGTTGGATTGCATGTGTGCACACAATGACAAGCATGTTTTTGAATCCCTTGCATGCGATCAACCACATTGCTCACCATGTCTGCTTCATGTTCACTGCCGGTATGGATCTTTAACTTGTCCGGGTGTAGTTTCATCCGTGAGTGCACGTTGCACCCAATTTTGTTCTTAATCCTGTTGTAACTCATTCGTCTATCTCCGCAGCGTCATGTTTTTCCTGAGTTGCTGCTTCAGCACATGAAACTCCTTCTTTGTTACATCTTCTGCCTTCGTGTGATCTTCATGTCGCGTCGTCACTCCATAACCAGAGTCTCCAAAGTTTCTTTCATCATCAATGGACCTGCTTGAGCTTGCAACCTTGTTCCGCCTCCGTGTTGTCAACAACCCTCCTCTTGCATTCGTTGCATTTGGTATGTTGTCTTCAGTTGTTGTTCATGATGCTGCTCATTGTGATGTTGCCGCTTGATGTCCTTGTCTACAAACAGCTTGATGTCTTCGTGAGTAGGCAAGCTCATAGACACTTGATCGACTACATCCCCAAGCATGCTCTGAACGGTGTCCTCGTCTCTGCTCTCCTAGAAACCATTGTACCTATATTGCTGAGAGGCAGATGAACACTTGTGATACCTGGAGACATGGAAACACTCATAGCAAGCAATCTGTTAGTTGAAAACCAAAATGAACCTGAGAACTGACTTGCAACATACCTGAGTGAATGATGATGAAGGTTGCAATTTTAGCCGGGAGGTCAGGAGACCAACTACCAAGACTTCTCAAGGCACAGTCTGGGTTGCTGGGAGACTGGTTAACTACTGGAACTGCGCAATGCATAGTCCATTCTGGCTGTTGACTGCTGGGATTGCGTAATGCGCAATTCCAGCTGGGAAGGATTGTTGGCCTAGGGACAAATTTGCGCAATTTCTTGGGCCAAGCAGCGACTGTCCTCCAAAAATGCGCAAAACAGTCCTAGAGGCCAGCGTCGAGCAGGAATGCGCAAATCTAGAGAGGAAGGTGAGCCTTCCTTTTCCAAATTGTGCAATGTAGCCTTGGTGAAGGCAGAGCCTGGGCCAAGGTTGGCCCGACTCGCCGATGGGCGACTGAAAGCAAGTAATTCAGTGAATTCATGGCGACACTAAGTGATAGCAGAAGTGATTAACAATGCATGCAAAACATGAATGAAAGATTCAGCAAATAGATCAACATGCATGTGGGTGAGGCAGTTCACCGGTTGGGCGAACGTTCGTGCAAAACAGTTTCATGCATGCAACAGCAGTGAGATAGAAACGAAAACTGAAACAGAGCTAAGACAAGCTAGTATACATGTAAATGACAGCAAGCGCTGAAAGAAATCAAGCAAACAATACTCCCACAAGCGAAAACACAAAGAGCGACAGAAATGCACCACAAGGCATGGGAAGCGAGATTACCCCAAAAGAGCTGAGTTGAATGTGCCAATTGCTCCTAGATGTGATGTGGGATGTCAGAGCTGCAAATTTGATGTGAGGAATGAGCTCTGCAGCATCCAGTTGATAAGTTTTGATAACATCGAGGTTGTGACGCGCATGCCACAAATCTAGAGGAAGCGACACTTGGTGGGAGGTTTATGAATTGCTCCTTGCATGTAACCTCCAACTGCTAAACATTGATCCCTAAAACAAGGGAGGACTTTGCATGTTGCCTTGGGAGAAGTGGCACATGCATGCAAGTCAATTTTTCTCAGTCCCGGAGGGTACCGGTCAATTCAGCTGCACATGCAAGAGACTGCTCGACTGCTAGAGTAAAATGCGCATTTCTGGTTGGGAGCTGGGCTGACTGCCTAGGACGTTTGCACAATTTCTGGGCAGAGCAGCTAACTGCTACCCAGATTTGCGTAAATCCTGGGCTCAACAGCCTGCTGCTAGGAAAATTTGTGCAAATCCTGCTAGGAGGGTTGGCTGACATGATTGCGCAATCCTGTAGCCCAGCAGGCTATCAAAGAGGATTGCGCAATTCCTAGAGGGAAGGCTGGTTGCCATCCAGAAATGTGCAATTTTCAAGGGGAAGTTGCCCAGCCTGCAGCTGAACCAAGTCCGAATGAGCAGCCTGTGAGGGGAATGGATCAGATGTGATCGACAGGCTGCCTTTGTGCAAGGAACACACTTGAAGCTTGAGTACTTGACGAAGCAAGAAAAAATGTTGTGTAAGTTTGGTAGGGAGGCTCCAAAATAGGCTAAGGAAAAATTTTGGAGGGTGGTTGTAGGTGCTACAACAATTGGCGACACACTGGTAGACCTCCAACTCTCTGAATGGACCTTCACACCTTCGGAAGTATTGTTCAGCTCTCAACTCATCTTGGCTTCACACTAGTTTGATTGTAAGATGTAACATCTTCCAGACTCTTGGTCAATTGACACACATTCCAAGCCAAGGCAACACAGTTGTTTTGATTAGGGTTGAGGGGTATATAGGTGCACAAGCAGTATAGTCGTCGAAGTCTTAGTTTCATCTCTGGTGTTGCTCCACTGCTAGCAAGCCCAGACAGTACCCCGGTGGAGTCACATAGGAACACAAACATGGCTCCGCTGCCAGCGAGCTTAGACAGTACCCCGGCAGAGTTACTTGCATCACCTCCCTGCGCAGAAAGCCTTTCTCTTCTTTTGCCTTATTCATTTATCATTTTCAATTTTTTAACTTTTCATTTTCTTTTTCTTTTTTTTTCATTTTCACTTTCACTGTGCATAGCACTTATTTATTTCAAAGGCGGAAGAGGGATCCCGAATTATTGAGAGCAGAGGAGGTTGTTCTAGAAGATAAGTAGTTTATTATATCTCTAACGTGCATGTTAAGGTTTCACCCCTCACCTTACTCTACTTGACTGAGCTGACAAGGGTTAACCCAAAAACAATTGACTAGAGAAGGTGATACTATTTAGCGTGCAAGCGTTGTGTTTACACGAAGGTTCACTTCGAAGAGTAGGTATTTTCCTTCAATGTATCATGGACTAAGAGTAACAAATTCATCATACAGAGGCAAGATGACAAATAACCAAGTAGCAATAGTTGTACAAACCCTCTTGTACTTTACCCATCTCGTTTCATGAGTCACACATGGTTTCATGCGAACGAACCTACGGAAAAAACAAGTGAACCAACTAACAATAAAGCCAAGCAAAAATGAGAGCAAAGAAAGCAAACAAACAAGAAAACAATATTCCTACTCCTACACTAACGGTGCATGGGCCTAATCATGTGAAGTGATACTACCAATGCAGCCACCGGCGCATTGTTAGACCCATGTGGGTGAAAGCTTGGTCCACGAGTAACCCAGTCGTGCGGACCAGCATACAAGAAAGATATAATAGTGAAGACAGTCACACTTCGTGTTTCAAAGTGCCCACGGGACATAAGTGATTGCATGTGCATGACAAAAAGTCTGTGGGCTTATCATGGTGTTGTGTGACACTACGTGCATTTTTGAAGCAAAAGCACACTCTTGACTGAGACATGCAAGCAAACGAAAGAAAAAAAGATAACTTGCATCGCGAACAAGTGCTTGCAATGTAAGACTCCAATGCATGAGCAATGGGATCGTGTAGTTCAAGTGGAGGAAGTAAAATCTGAGTGTTGGATTGATCTTGAGTGCATACAGATGAGTGATGAGGAGCCTTGAGTGTTTGAACAATTTCCTAGTCGAAAGCAAATCCAACCTCAAGAAAGCGAGGGCCTGACATAACCACCAGCTCGAGCTGAAGTGCCTCGACAGTCTGTGGGGTTTCGACTTCGTTGATAGATGGATCTTGGTAGACCAGTGGCTTAGATGGATTAACAATGAGTGAATCACAATCATGATTGAATGATGAGGTGAAGAGATCACAACAACCAAGATCAAAAAATTCAGGATGTTGGTCGGAATCCTCATGGTTGGATGAATCACATAAAGGGGTAGATGAAAAGCGAATGAACTCATCCTCTATGTTTCTGGAAAAGATAGATGAAGGATCAAGTGGATCTTCAATGAATAACTTATCCTCTTCATTGTCGAATGATAGACTAGCATCCGTTGAGTCCTACCAGTGATCAACAATGGGTCCATCCGTGGATGAAGACACACATGCAAAATCATGGATGGAAGGTTCACCAAATAATCTAGGAAAGAACAAAGGGGGCTCGGATGGAAGGGAGTCATTCTTCGTCGAGTGTTGTTGTTCAAGCTCCCACCCATACTCTTCATCACTGACAGTGCATGTTGGTTGTGCAACACCAACTCTGTCAGTGGGTTGTTCCTCGTTCACAACAAGTGAAGAGTCCGGAATGGACAAACACAAGACAGCATCATCCGAAGGAACACCTGAGTATGAAGACAGAGGTCGAAAAAAAGAATGCATATGGGAACTCGAAGGACTCACAACCAACTCTGCGCGAAAATTGAGTGGAGTGATGTTGGGAGGGTGTGAAGGGTGAACAGATGTGCGAACATGATCCTCAACATCACTAGGCGATGGTGGAACTGTTGAATGAGAGGGAGGCGGACAGTCCGTTGAGATAGTGCCTGCTCCCACATGGGATTGCGCAGTTCCATCAACGAAGAAGGTTGAGCGAGGCTTGACATCAAGCTTCCTCTTGGGACAAGCAGATTTCTTAAGACAGTACTCAAACCGGTCCCAGAGATAAGCGAACTTCATCTGGCTCCTCGGAGCTTGAAACTGCAAGTCACGGAAGCGCTGCCAAAAATCAATAACGGATTCATGCAGAGCCCTCCGTTGTTGTAACAATTTCCGATCAAGATGGTCTGGATCAAAATGATAGAACGTGTCTTCAATAAGATCACAGAAGTGCTCACATGAGTGCACGGTGTCAGCCGGTAGGTTGAGCACCCAATAAAATGGAGATTCGCGAAGTGTGTATGCGAGCAACAACCCAACCTGTTCATCAGTAAACTCATCTTCCTCATAAATCATGGAAAGAAAGTTATGTAAATTCTCAAGCCAGGCCACTTCACCTTCACCATCATACGTGTGAGTGGACAAGAGATTGAAAAGCTTCCCCGAGATGGAGACATCTTCACGATTCGAAAAACACCTCGGGGGAAGAAGAATGCAAGACTCCATGAAAGATATGCAAAGGTTCAAAACTGGATGAGAGGACACTGCTTGTCATCAGGCCCTCCTTCTAGCGCCAGAAATGTTGATGGTGTTGGACCCACCAACATGTCAAGGGGATCTCCCCGATAAGAAGTCCCAATTAGACCTTAGACCATTTGGTGTAGGAGTCCCAGCAGTGGGTCGTAAGGTAATGCCTTGACCACGATGTCGCACAAAGGCAAGTAAGATAACTCTGTCAGTAGCAAGGGTGTGACTGATGTAGTGAGTCAAGGAATGTGTATGAGAGGTTCCAACACTTCGAAGGGAGAGGAAGGTGAAGGTGAGTTCCAAGTTGAAAGGGATCAGTCCCAACTCGGCTAAGAACACACCACACAAAGGACATGCACAACTTCCGATGGAGCTGTCCACTTGGATGCGGCAGTCACATCATACAAGGTAAGATAACACGAACAGCACTCACGGATCAGTCCGAGATGAGTATGACGATTGTTATAGCAAGGTTCATGTGAAAGGTTTGTCTGATGTCCGACAAAGCAATCGACATGGATGGTGACAAAACTAACAACATATGCAACACATTAACAACAAGATTCATATAATTGCATACAAATCAGTTCATATACAAGTATGTAAGTTAAACAACATATATCATTAAGACAACCGGAACAGTCCAACTATAATAACAACATATGCATGAAAATGTGTTGGCTCTTATTATTAAATAAGTGTAAGTCACAATCATACAATACACCATGTAAACCTACTAGCCCCAACAGTGGAACGTTACAGCCACATTCACCTGCTCCTCCAAAGAGATGTACTAGCTTTGTGCAGTGGAGAAGCCAAGGTGCGTTACAATACTGTCCAAGCCTTCTTCAAGATAGTCTTAGTAGAAGCTCGGCTGACCAAAAAGCCTATACAATGAGTTATGAGGGACTATTTATAGCAAAGAGTGGGGTGAACCTCGACATTCCCCTTTGTGACAGTTCAACTACCCTCGTGACTCTTCACCTACTCTATGATTGTTACATCCAACTGTTGACACTTGACTTACACTTGACATGACTCAACATTAAAATGCACATGTACTCATGTGAGACAACATGGCTTGAGCAAGCCTTGCAAGACATCACTAACACTCGATCCGCTATGGTGAGACCAACTCTTTGACATGCTTGTGATGGTGAAGTTGGTGAGCTGATGCCAAGCTTGGTCGTTCGTGATGGTGTGCATGCACCTCATGGTGACATCTTGCTGAAGTGAACTCTTTCTTTCGTTGCAACCGGTGCATTGGTTCAGCCCCTTCATCCAACTCGTCTGCTAACATGCACATGGTCTTCTTGGGTGCGGCTGAACCGGCAGCACACTGATGCATAGTGTCCGTGCCGATCTTCAAGTGTGTGCTGGTGTTCATGCGCATCAACTTGTCAAAGTACTCGTTAGGCTCCAGTTGGACTTACTTCTTATCTTCGCCTTGGTGAGTGTGTTGAATGGGTTGGATTGCATGCGTGCGCACATTGACATGCAAGTTGTTGAATCCCTTGCATGAGATCAACCACATTGCTCACCATGTCTACTCCGTGTTAGCTATTGGGATGGATCTTTGACTTGTCGGGTGTAGTTTCATCCGTGAGTGCCCGTTGCGCCCACTGTTGTTCTTGATCTTGCTGCAACTCATTCGTATGTCTGCGCAGCTTCATGTTTTTCTTGAGTTGCTATTTCAACACATGTAACTCCTTTGTTACATATTCTGCCTTCGCACGATCTTCATGTCGCACTATCACTCCATAGCCGGAGTCTCTAAAGTTGCTTTCATCATCAATGGACCTGCTTGAGCTTGCAACCTTGTTCCGCCTACGTGTTGTCAACAACCCTCCTCTTGCATTCATTGCATTTGGTATGTTGTCTTCAACTGTTGTTCATGATGTTGTCGCTTGATGTCCTTGTCTACGAACAGCTCGTTGTCTTCGTGAGTAAGCAAGCTCATAGACACTTGATCGACTACATCTCCGAGCGTGCTCTGAACAGTGTCCTTGTCTCTGCTCTCCTGGAAACCATTGTACCTATAGTGCTGAGAGGCAGATGAACACCTGCGATACCTGGACACATGGAAACACTCATAGCAAGCAATCTGTAAGTCGAAAACCAAAATGAACCTGAGAACTGACTTGCAACATACCTGAGTGAATGATCATGAAGGTTGCGCAATTTCGGCCAGGAGGTCGGGAGACCGACTGCCAAGACTGCTCAAGGCACAGTCTGGGTTGCTGGGAGACTGGATGATTGCTAGAACTATGCAATGCACAGTCCAGTCTAGCTGTTGACTGTTGGGATTGTGCAATGCGCAATTCCAGCTGGGAAGGACTGCTGGCTTAGGGACAGATTTGCGCAATTTCTTGGGCCAAGCAACCACTGTCCTCTAGAAATGCGCAAAACAATCCTGGAGGTCAGTGTCGGGCAGGAATGTGCAAATCTAGAGAGGAAGGTGAGCCTTCCTTTCCCAGATTGCGCAATGCAGCCTTGGTGAAGGCAGAGCCTGGGCCAAGGTTGGCCCGACTCGCCGACAAGCAACTGAAAGCAAGTAATTCAGTGAATGCATGGCAACACTAAGTGATAGCAGAAGTGATTAATAGTGCATGCAAAACATGAATGAAATATCCAGCCTAACAGATCAACATGCATGTGGGTGAGGCAGTTCGTCATTGGGCGAACATCCGTGCAAAACAGTTTCATGCATGCGACAGCAGTGAGATAGCAACAAAAACTGAAACAGAGCTAGGACAAGCTAGCATACATGTAAACCACAACAAGCACTCAAAGAAATCAAGCAAATAGTACTTCCACAAGCGAAAACACAAAAGGCGACAAAAATGTAGCACAAGGCATGGGAAGTGAGATTACCCAAAACAGCTGAGTTGAATGTGCCCACTGCTCCTAGATGTGATGTGGGATGTCAGAGTTGCAAGGTTGATGTGAGGAATGAGATCTGTAGCGTCCGGTTGATGAGTTTTGATAACATCGAGATTGTGACGCGCATGCCACAAATCTAGGGGAAGCGACACTTGGTGGGAGGTTTCTGAATTTCTCCTTGCACGTAACCTCCAACTCCTAAATATTGATCCCTGAAACAAGGGATTCCTTTGCATGCTGCCTTGGGAGAAGCAGCCCATGCATGAAAGTCCATTTTTCTCAGTCTCGGAGGGAACTAGTCAACTCAGCTGCACATGCAATATACTGCTGGAGAAAAATGTGCATTTCTGGCTGGGAGCTGGGCTGACTGCCCAGGAGGTTTGTGCAATTTTTGGGCAGAGCAGCTGATTGCTACCCAGATTTGCACAAAGCCTGGACTGAACAACCTGTTACTAGGAAAATTTGCGCAAAACCTACTGGGAACGGTTGGCTGGTAGGATTGCGAATTCCTAGAGCCCAGCAGGCTGTCAGAGAGGATTGCACAATTCCTGGAGGGAAGGCTAGTTGCCCTCCAGAAATGCGCAATTTTCAAGGGTAAGTTGCTCAGCCTACAACTGGACCAAGTCTAGGTGAGCAGCCTGTGAGGGGAATGGATCAGCTGTGATCGACAGGCTGCCTTTGTGCGAGGAAAACATTTGAAGTTTGAGTACTTGACAAAGCAAGACAAAATGTTGTGTAAGGTTGGTATGGAGGCTCCAAAAAAGGCTAAGGAAAAATTTTGGAGGGTGGTTGTAGCCGCTAAAACAGGGTGGTAATGCCTTTTGGCCTTACCAATGCACCTAACATGTTTATGAGATGAATGAATGAAGTTTTGAAAGAATTTATAAGTAAAATTGTTATTGTTTTTCTGGATGAAATTTTAGTGTATATCCAAACAAAACAAGAGCATCTCAAATTAGTTTTGAGCACCCTACAGCAAGAAAAGTTGTTGATAAATTTAAAGAAATGTAGCTTCATGAAGAATGAGCTAGTATACCTGGGATTTTAGATTTCGAAAGAAGGATTGAAGATGGATCCAAATAAAGTGAAGACAATCATTAACTGGCCTATTCCAAGGAATGTGTTTGAGGTAAGAAGCTTTCACGGTCTTGCAAGTTTCTACTGAAAGTTTATAAAGAATTTCAGTAGTTTGTGTGCACCCATTGTTGACACAATCAAGGAGAATAAGCAACCATTTAAATGGATTATAGCAGCTGATAGAAATTTTAAAATATTGAAGCAACAGATAATTGAACAGGTTGTATTAGCCTTACCATATTTTAACAAATGTTTTCAAGTTGAGACAAATGCAGGTGGAGTTGTTATTGGAGTTGTCCTAAGTCAAGAAGGAAGGGCGATTGCATATTTCAGTGAAAAAATAAATGAAGCAAGGCAGAAGTATTCCTCTTATGATAAAGAGTTCTATGCTATAGTTCAAGCTTTAAAAAAATGGAGGCATTATCTTATGCCCAAAGAATTTGTTCTTTATACTGATAACCATGCTCTACAGTTTATAAACAGTCAGGCCAAATTGAATCAGAGGCATGCTAAATGGGTGGATTTCTTGCAAAATTTCACATTTGTCATCAAGCATACAAGTGGTAAATCAAATAAGGTTGTTGATGCATTAAGTAGAATAAATTTGATTTTGCATGAGTTTCAAATCAGCACTTTAGGATTTGATGAAATGAAGGAGATGTATAAGGAAGATGTTGATTTTAAAGATGCATATGTTGCTTGTAAAAATCCAGTTAGTGGTGATAGAACTCCATGGTTGAGATTTATGTTGTAAGAAGGATTGTTATTTAAAGATAGCAGATTGTGCATACCCAAATGTTCTATGAGAGAAAATCTTATTAGGGAAAATCATAGCAAAGGATTATCAAGACATTTTCGACAAGATAAAACTTTTGCTCAATTGAATGCTTTTTATTTTTGGCCAAGCATGCTAGATAATGTGAAAAGGTTTGTGGCAAAATGTAGGATCTACCAACATGCGAAGGGAAGAAGTCAAAATACAAGTTTATATCAGGCATTACCAATTCCTACTAGGCCATGGGATTCAGTCAGCATGGAATTTATATTGGGATTTCCATGGACTCAAAGAGGTAATGACTCTATCTATGTTGTGGTTGATAGATTCTCTAAAATGACACAATTATACCTTCTAGCAAAACTAGTGATGCCACCAATGTTGCCAATTTTTTCTTTAAAGAGGTCATAAGGTCGCACGAGTTGCCTAGAAGTATTGTATATGATAGAGATGGAAGGTTTGTCGAACATTTTTGGAGATTATAAATGAAGTTGGGTACTAACCTTAATTTCAACTCAGCTATCACCCACAAATTGATGGACAAACAGAAGTTGTGAATATGGGCTTGGGAAACAACCTAAGAAGCTTGGTAAGTGAAACTCCCAAATAATGGGATCAGGTTAATGCTCACGCTGAATTTGCATACAATGATACACCCAAAAGAAGTACAAGTATGAGTCCCTTACAGATCTTTTATTGAATGCATCCAAGGGGAGTATATGAATTGAGGAATTTGGGAAAACAAGATATAAGGAGTGTAGAAGGTGAAGAATTTGCAGTGAGCATGGAAGAATTGCAATAAAGAGTTAAGCAACAACTACAGAAAAGTGGCACCAAATACAAACAAAGGGATGATTCAAAGAGAAGGAAAAAAAACTTCGAGATTGGTGATTTAGTGATAGTACATTTGAGGAAAGAATGATTTCCTAAAGGAACTTACAACAAGATAAAACTCAGGAAGATCAGACCTTGTAAAAATTTAAGAAAAAATTCCTCAAATGTTTATGAAGTGGAGCTTCCAAGCAATGTTAGTATTTCCCCAATTTTTAAAGTTTTTGATTTGTATTCATTTCAGGGAACATTTCAGATGATGAGTCTTCCAGTGAAGTAAATCATATTGTTGAATGGGAACAACAAATGCCCAAAGCAACTCCAAAGGAAATTGAGGAGCTATTAGATCGAAAAGTGGTGAATAAAATAGAGGAAAAGAGTACTTCCAGTTTTTGGTGAAGTGGAGAAATCAAAAATTGGAGAATGCTACTTGGATGACTATCGCAGAGATGTCCAAGCATTGCACAAATGTTCAAGAGATCGTGGACAATTTCTTTCTCCAAGAGTCTAATGCAGGAGCATCTTACTCTTGAAATTGGAAAAAAAAACAAATGAAATGTGGAAGGAATTAGATTTCTTTATTTTATTATTAAGCGTGTTTTGTTTTAGTTTAAAGATCAGAAAGTTTGGATAGGTATGATGTTAGAAAAAAATAAATAAGAAATCTTATATGCTATTGTGGATATAGATGAAAGTAGTTTTTTATTAAGTTTAGAAAATACACTGGATTTGTAGGAGGAAAATTCTGAAGAAAGCTCACTTTTTTGGAGAAAAATAGGGAGCTTGGATTCCTTTTTGGGAAAATTCCAACTCATCCAAATTTTAGTAATTTTAGTAATGATAGAAGAGGAATTAGATATATGATTATCTATCAATGTATGTACTTAGTTTTTGAAATTTAGAAGAAATAAAAACGTATGTTAGTAATTTGTTGGAGATTCTGTCAATAGAAAATATAATTCGAAAGTGAGAATGAGTTAATGTTTTTTTTGCATACTCCAACCATCAATCTTGTTGCAGGTCAAGTAGGATCTGCCATCAGAAGCAAAAGGTAATACTTGCTACATTGTTGGAAAAAGCATTGCTAGAGGCCAACAACGAGTGCAATTCGAGCTTTTGAATGTTTCTCACAAACCCTGTGCCTCTCATAGTACTCCATGGCATCTGCAAGATTTGTTGTGCATTTCTCCATCTGTAAAGCGACAAGTTGCGCTCTTGGCAACAAAGAAAAAGAGGAACAAGCAACTTTGGGTTTATTGGAGAGGAGAGCATAATGGATTTCAAAGTCAGTTTTTCAAGGCTCTTAGTGAGGTTGAACCCCTAGTGCTTCACAAGCATGGGCTCGTCGACACTGGTATTTGTGCTCTGAATTCAAAACAAGCTCACCTCCTGATGGAACGACCCATCCCTTTCTGTAAGGTGTACATTATTGTGAGGAGTAAGCGAGGAGTACAAGAATAGAGGGTCCTCCGAGATGGAATAGCAAAGGCTGACATATGGCCTCAGGCTTTGTATCCCTAAGATGGAAATGAGCCTACGTCAGCCTAAAAAATAATTGAGAATCAATGTTTGACTTTGAAAATGTTAAAAAAAATTATGGTATGTAAGAAAATAATAACCCAACACTATTGTTATATGTCACTTAGCAGTAACATAATAAGAATATTATTATGATTCTATATTAAAATAGTGTAGTTTAATTAATTGATATTTCTAATTTTATTAGTTTATAGTTTACGGTTGGATTTGTTTGAAATTTTTCAAAAAAAATTGGAATAATAAGTTTGAAATTTGTGATTTATACTATTTTTATTTCAGGAGTTTTTCAAAAACTTGAATTTATTTATGCAATCCAAAAATACATTTTAAATAATGAAGATTTACAATTTCACCAAAAAACAAAAAAAAATTACAAAGAAATTCTAATTAAAAACAAAAATGATATCTAATAATTAAATTGCCCCTATTAAAATAATTTTTACACTATTCATAAATAATAAAATAAATATTTTAAATTAAAATAAGTTTTGTTTGAGAAAAGGAGCCCAAAATTCTTGTTACAATTTTATGTCAATAGAAATTTTGACATTATCTGAATGCTTCGAGCCAAAATCTACTCAACTAACAAGAAAAGTCACCAACGAATCTTTACAGAAATGAAGCCAATGTCCATGTCTGAATGAACTTTGAAAAGAAGGGCAACTTTTAAAAGATGAATTAACATGAAATAGCATACACATATGTCTGGTGAAGGGAACACATGCATTATATACACTCCACAAAGAGGAGGCACCCAATCTTAGATTTCTTTAATTTGATTAAATGCAATAATCAACTAAAACAATTTCCAAGTTACTTTTGCTTTCCATGCTCCAAGAATTTCCATCAATCACAATCCCAGAGTAGTAAGTTTACAGAGTTGTTGTGGGATGGCAGCAGGCGCCTGCTATCTCATCTTTTATAATGTGATGTACACTACTCATTTTTGAAGCTAACCGTCCCCAGTGGATAAAATGATGACCTTCATATCTGCCAACAAAGTCTCCCAATCCACTCTCCATCTAAAACATCTGAAGCAAATTTCATTACTCCCCACTAAACAACTTTAAACTTTTCCTCTCTGCTTTTACCCAGAGAACCATCAATGTAAAGTTTCATTATCTAAACACCATTGTACATACTCATTAACCTCAGATTACTTAATGTTTGCATCTGATATCAGATATAAAATTTCCCACAAAAGCCCACTTCTTCTTTGAACCAAATTTAGGAATGATGTATCGTTGAAAGGAAGCAGGGTGCAATCTCAGGTCAGCTATGCATGGAACATATGCACAGATCTTGTTTACGTATAAAGAACCTTTTGGGTATCATATCCATTTTCCTTTGAAAATATTATAATTAGATGTGTCTATCTTTAGCATGGCCCGAATTGTTTGAAAACTTTCTTTCATTCCCCTTAATCTTTAGAATTTCAGAACTTTTTTCTATGCTAATTTATGTGTATACTACACCACTGTCAACCAAAGAATAGTGATTGATATTGGTTGTTGTTGGAGTTTGTGCATGCAGGAACAGTATGAATTAGCTGCATGGGCTTCAAGGCCATCAAATATTGAGTAACTAAATGATTGCTGGGACTCAGATGTACCTGCAACTCTTTTAGTCAATGAAGAGGGTCTACTAAACAGAGCAATCACTAGAGCAAGAGAAAATGTAGGGGAAAAAACCAGAACCAATGTAAAATTAGCTTTGACATATCAAAGTCAATGTCTAAAGTATCATTTTCTACCGAACAATATTGACAGAGTAATGTCAAAGCTTCATTGAATTCGGTAATGACAAGGCCACTGAGAGATCTAAGGAATAAAAAACACCTTGGTCGTGACACTGATTTTGAAACAATAGCAGCATTATACAATATTGAGGAAACCCTCTGTCTATTGAAGCTAGTGGGACCAACTTAACATAAAACCTCCATTTTCAAAACCTGGTGCTCTTTATCAATAGGAGCAAGTAACAAACCCAGGGTTCATTGGGATCTAAGAAACCATACAATATGACTGTTCAAAAAGTTGCAGGGAGCTCAAACAAGTTCTTAGATGGTCACAAGAAAGGGTTGAAAGGATGGGGACATGTCCCAAAATTACAGGTGTAATACAAACTTTGCAGGTAACACATAAGATAGAGATTATATGTAAAATCGATTGGTAGCTTCACAATATTTATCCTCACACTTTCACCACAATGTATAGTTGTACAGTATAACTGCCATTCATCACTTGTCAATTGGATGTCCAATATGAAGAGTAAAAATTCACAAATAAAATCGGAATTCAACACCAAATATTTTGTCATACATGGTCCATGGATCACAGAAACAGTTCATTATGCTAATATTTATGTTTATAAGTTGTAATTTAATTTTAAACAATAATCCTTTTAGGTGCAGCAAAAATTCAATTAATTTGTTTGACAACAAGAAATAGAGAATGCATAGTAACAAATATTTGCTTGAAGAACAAGAAGTAAAAGTTAAAACAAAATAAAATGTGGAAGAACTTTGATCTTCTGATGCAAGAGCAATATTTCTTGTTACAGTGTTATCTCCAAGCGAGTTAGATATGCTTGGTCTTAATTTCCTAGAAACCATTGAGTTTGCCTCCAACTCTTCTTTGAGACTTTCTAACACTATTACCACATCTCTCATAGTTGGTTGTTCCTTAGGTGAATCTTTGGAACAAAGCAAACCAATGCGAAGCAAAGAAACTAGGTATTTATATTCATTATTTTTTTGGATTCATCTCCATTCACCTCTCTAAAAATGCTATTGTCGATTACCTCATTTATTTTGTTTGGGAATGCCAAATTCACCCACTTGTGCAAGTTCAAGTCCCCAACAAACATGTCATTGGTTGGTCATTTTCTAGTGAGCATTTCTAATAACAAAATGCCATACCTGTAAACATCTCCTGGGATGGAAACAGTCTGGCCCAACACATACTCTGCATTAAAGTCAACATTCAACAAATTTTACTAAAATGGTCCATACAAAATTGTTAATGGTAAAAGGTACATGAAAGTAATGACTAAAAAATGCATACCCGGAGCCATGTAGCCCATAGATCCTTTCAAAGCAAGTGTGGAAGTATATGAATCAGTGAAGGTTGCACCAATTAATCTTGAAGTACCAAAATCTGTTACATGGCCTAGCATGTCTTCATTCAATAGCACATTGCTAGGTTTTATATCACAATGCACTACTTGTGTAATAGCATAATGATGAAGACATTCCATGGCATGGGCCACATCTATGGCAATGTTTAATCTTGTTTTAAATCCCAATTCACACACATCTTCACCATTGTTGTCATCTCCATTGGGATATAAATGCTTCTCTAAGCTTCCATTAGACATAAACTCAAAAATTAAACCTTTGAAATGAAGGTTGGAACAAGAAGTTATTATTTTCACAAGATTCTGATGTTGAACCTTATGCAAAACAGCACATTCTGCTTTAAAACTCTTTTGAGCTTGATAATTTTGCAGCTTGAAAACTTTCACAGCAACAAGTGTGCCATCACTCAAAATGCCTTTGTAAACTGATCCAAAACTACCGCCTCCCAACAAGTTAGCCTCAGAAAATCCATGAGTTGCTATTTGAAGCTCTAGATATGAGATCCTTTGATGATCCAGCTTTTGGAAAATAGCTTGTAATAAATCAATGTTTTGCATCCGTGCATTCCCTCTCCAAAGCATTCCTAAAAGTAGGAAACATTGCATAAAAGCAACAACTCCAATTCCTGGCAATAATACCTTTTTCACAATTGCAGAATGGCCTCTTGGTTTTGGACATGAAGGCAATTGTAATACTTGTGGTCCACAAAGCTTAGAATTTCCAATTAAGGAAATGATAATTTTCTCATTTGCAAAAAGCTCGTTTGTAATTTCTCTTGTGAGATTGTTAAAAGACAAATTCAAATGCTGAAGAATTTTCAATTTTTCAGAGTAACTAGTATCATCCCTGATATTGAGTTGGAAGATAGATCTAGGTTCATGAGACTCGTCAAATTTACAAGTGAATTTGGAATAGAGCCTTGGAATTTATTTTGAGATAAATTCAATGACTCTAGTTCACTACAGCTTCCAAGTGAAGTTGGAATGACCCCAATCAACTGATTGGTAGAAAAGTCTATAGCTTGAGCCATCGCAATTTTACCAATCTCCATGGGCAAGGAGCCTTCCAATAAATTCCATGACAAATTCAAATAGAAATGTAGATTATAAAGTTCAACAATTTCTTGTGGTATGCTTCCCGTGAGCAGATTGTGAGACAAGTCAAGTAATTCCAAATTTATGCAATCTCCTAGCTTGGCAGGTATGCTCCCTCATAACTGGTTGTGATGAAGAATGAGTCTTCTTAGTTGCTTAAGGGGTGCAAGGGAATCAGGAATCTTTCCAGAGAGCATGTTTCCACTAATATCCAATAGACCAAGATGATGCAATTGTTCAAAGTCATTTGGGATGTTACCTTCCAATCTATTGTTACTTAAATATAATCTTTCTAATTTTTCAAGATTCCCAATTTTTGGAATGCTACCATTTAAAAGATTGCAACTCAAATTTAGAAAGGTTAGGCTACTAAGACTACCAATATGTGGATGTATATTCCCTTGTATTTTGTTGTTTGATAATGACAATATAGATAAATTGGTATAAATTCTGCCTATGGCAAAGGGTAATACACTACCAATTTTATTGTATTTCAACTCTAGTATTTGTAGGTGAGAACAATTGGTAAGAGCTATAATAAAGGTGTTAATTTGAGGTATGTTCTATGCTTAGAGCAATTTATTTCAATTTTCACAGTTAGATCAATATCTTTAGCAATCACATCAACATTAAAGTAGACTGCAGATAGAACATAAACATAAATCGCAGAAGACAAAGCCAAGACAAGAGAACACAAGATGTGGCGCTAGCTAGGGACAAACCCCAATGTGGGGAAACCCTTGATCAATTCTTCTTATATGTTCTTCAATAGTTCAGCACAGAGAGAGAGAGAGATAGTACATTTACAACAGAAGTCAATACTTCGACTAATATATTATCTCTACATGAGATCAGTTGAAGACATGCTGCTTCAACTGATTCTCCAAGGTGACTCATTCACCTATCATGTGCTGCATCTCGTCCATATGCTGCACCATGTTGCACCCATCATCACAATACTAGACCTCATGTTGCTGTTGTCCCAGTGTTTACCTAATGCCACAGCTGCACCATGCTATGCCCATGTGCTTGCTGCACCATTGTTGCTTTGTGTCCTAACTGCATCAAGTACTATATTGTTGTCCCATACAGCACTCTACTTGCAGTTGTCCATGCTTTACCATGTTGTTGTTGTCCATGATTCTTCATGCTCATAGTTGTCCCATGTTTTACCATGTTTTACCATGCATGCTATAATACCTCATCATTGCCATGTTGTCTCATTGCAGCACCTATGTCTAGCAATATTGATCATATGTATTGTTGCCCATTGTTGTTATGATTGTGTTCAGGTTAGGGCTACCACACAGTTAGGATATAAGTCCTATCAGTTTATCTTGAAGAGCTTTCCCTCATGTCACGTTACCCTTTGGAGGTGTTGCCCACCCTTGTCAGTCCTTGACACAACCTCAGCTGTGTGCTCTGGCTTGCAACCTAGCACAACAGCTAGCTGTAGCACTCTGCCTTCCCAAATGATACCCAAACAGCAGCGTTTCTTTCCTCATGAACTCGAGCAAGCTGACAACACTTACCTACACTCAAACGCATACATATACAGCCCTGAATCTCTCCTCCTTGTGACTGTGGCTTCCCTGTCTTGCTGTTGTCCATGCCCACGTTGCTTCATGCTATGATAAGGTCCCTTCTGCTGCGGATGAAGTCCTTCTTATGTTGCGGCTAAGGCCTTGACTCAGGGCTCCTCTTGACAACAGTTTAGGGCTTCCTCTTGACAGTGGTTTAGGGCTCCCATTAGCTACGGATAAGGGCCTTCCCTTTGCTGCGGTTAGAGCTCCCTTTGTTGCGGATTAGAGCCTTCCCTTTGCTGCGGATTAGGGCTCCCTTTGTTGTGGATTAGAGCCTTCCCTTTGCTGCGGATTAGGGCTCCCTTTGCTGTGGATTAGAGCCTTCCCTTTGCTACGGATTAGGGCTCCCTTACTGCGCATTAGAACTCCTATTGACTGCAGCTAGGGCTTCTTAGATCTGTGGCCAGATCTCCTCCAAGACTGCGGCTAGGGCTCTCCTAGATGACTGCGTCTAGGGCTCTTTTAGATGACCCTCTCCACTGCATCTTCCTTGAGAGAAGACAAACCCAAAACAAGTGGAGAGAGGGAGATCATAAGAGTTGTCTTCTCAAATTATTTAAGGCACCTTTATTTATACAAAAACGTGGAGCACATGAGGGGTTTATTTGGTTGCTGGCTGACCTTGACGAATTGTCCCATAACACAAATAAATTCATATCTCCATGAATACTTATTGGAATCGGATGATCTTTAGATCAATCCTACACCTCTCGATGAGAGGGATCCAAGAAAAATATCAACTGCCATTAATAAGATGACCCACATGGAGTTTGGCCCTAGTTGCCAATTTTAACACTCCCTCTCAACTAGGGAGAACTCCATCTGTTGATCTATATGTCTGACTGTGCTATCTTTGCCATCAGTGCCCTACACTATTCTGCTCTGCTCTACTCAGTTCTGCTCTGCTGAGCTTTGCTCAGTTCTGCTCTGCTAAGCTCTGCTCTGCTCTACTCAGTTCTGCTCTGCTGAGCTCTGCTCAGTTCTGCTCTGCTAAGCTCTGCTCTAGTCTACTCAGTTATGCTTTGTTGAACCATGAAGAAGAAGAATTGATCAAGAATGTCTCATACCATTCTCTACTGACCTGAAGTTAGTTTCATCTGAAGAGAGTGTGTCATATCACTCTTACTAAATCGAAGTCAGTTTTATTGATCCTAGATCAATATCACAAGAGAGTGTCTCAAACCACTCATACTGATCCCAAATCAGTTTTGTTGATCCCAGATCAATGGAGGTCATCCTAGCATAGGGAGTGCGATAGATACAACGATGCATCCATCGATAGTATTACTATGGTCCCTAACCCCATTTCCCTGCTCATTGATCAGATGAGAGGTACCTCCCATGAGTCCCAGACTACATGGGTAGGATGCCTCAACAGGAGAACTAATCATCCTGTCCACAGGAGAACAAATCATCCTGTCCCACAATCGCCACAGGAGAACTAATCATCCTAGCCCATAGGAGAACTAATCATCTTGTTTCACAATCACCATGGGAGAACTAATCATCTCGGCCCACAAAAGAACTAATCATCCTATTCCAAAGTCGCCACGGGAGAACTAATCATCCCGGCCCATAGGGGAACTAATCATCATGTTCCATAGTCGCCACGAGGTATCACAGGGAAAGGTTGAACCTGTCACCTTGTACATAGCGCACCACAAGGGGAGGGTGAGTCGCCCTGTGGTCGTATGTCGCTCCAATAAGTACCCCAAGCCCCCCAGATCTCCCAGAGCCCAGTGCATTCAACATGTAGGACCCTTATATGAAGGTCTCTCAACGACTCCAAGTCGTTCGGGAAAATCACAGATTTGACCTTTCCCCAAGGTTTTGACAAAGTGTCTGCGACCTGTACATTAGTCTCAATGTGATGGAGCCTCCTCGCTCATCGACTTACCATATCCCAGATAAGGTAGTATCTGATGTATATCTGTTGGAGCAATCATCGAATACGGGATTCCTTAATAATCGAACACCCCCTATTTGTCACAAAGAATCACAGTGGTATTCATCATGTGTACAAACAGCTCACTGATGAGCTTCCACAACCAGGCAGCTTCACACAAGATCATACTTGTAGCTATGTATTCGGCCTCGACGATGCTTATAGCAACCGACTTCTGCTTCCTGCTCATCCATGATATTGAAGCAGAATCCAGAGAGAACCAACACTGAGAAGTGCTCTAGCAATCCTCCACGCTGCCTGCCCAGTCAGCATTCGAATAATCATGCAGCTTCATATTTTCGGCAATGTATCTCAATCCATGAGAGATTGTACCCTGAAGATATCTCATAAGATTCTTGGCACCAAACTAGTGAGACTCAACCAAATATGAGCTCACCATGCTAACTGCAAAGCATATATATGGACGGAAATTCATCAAGAACATCAATGTAGATGAGTTTATGAAACTCAGAGGCATTTCCCAAATCTGGTCCGACATCACCACCATATAACTTCTGAAAGTTAAGATCCTTGAGGTAGTCACGGGCTTGCAGTTTACCATTCCATATCTGGAATCCAACTCCCTCTTACTTCTGCAAGTGAGAGGGTCTGCACCTGTCAAAAATAGGTCGTTTCTCAGAAGGTGTCGGTATGAGAGGTCTATCATCCACAACCTTCAAACAATGGTTTGGATCGGCTTCACTTTTAGTGAATCTCAGCTTCATCAGACAACTATCAATCCTCTCATATTAGGCCCGAGGTGTTTTACTTCAAGCCATAGAGGGCTTTCTTCCACCTGTATACATGAGATTCCCAATCATGAATCTCAAACCCCTCGGGTTGTTCCAAACCTGTGGACCTGCTACATGAGGGGAATGGTCCCTGTTGACCACTACGTGTCAACTACCCATAGCATTACACCCCCTTTTCTTCGCAAAAGGGATAGCGTTTGATTGACGTGTCTGTGCCATTCAACAGTCATCGTCGACTTGATCAATTTATGTTGTAAACCCAGTTTGCATGTGTGAATTGTAAATAATCTTAGCAGAGTTGAGTCATGTATGTAAATTGCCTAGGTGGACCTAATTTTCTAGTGATAATCTACGTTCCGGAAGGTTTGTTTGTCTCACCGATCCATGATCGGCAGAGTTTTCCTTCAACCTAACCCCAAAGCCGGAATGAATTTTGTCATTAGAATCTTAGAGGAATCCTAGTGTGTTGATCTGCTAGATTATATTTGGTCACAGAACTGAGTGGTCTATTAGGGTCTATGTCAAATGGGTTTTCCCCTTTGAGATGTAAAATTGTAAAAGTCATGATGTAAAGTGTCTTGAGGGTTAGAAAATGTTTTAATCCCCTCATAACTCCTAAGTCCTAGGTCCTAGGTGATTTTTCCAAAGGCTAAGTTCGAAGATCCAAAAACAAAAATTAAAAAAAATTAATTAATTAAAAAATAGATAAAAATAATAATAAATTTAAAAAATTAATAAAATAATTAAAATTTAAAAATAGAAAAAAAAATTTAAAAAAAAAAAATTAAAAAATAATAAAATAATAATAAGTCAAATTTTTGAGTAAATAAATGCAGAATTTTAATATTTTAATATATTAAAATGCATTTAAAAATTCGACGGATGAGATTAAAAGAAATCTTGATCCTCATCAATGGTTGAGATTAGTTTGACATGGATCACTCGAACTAGCTGTTGGGGATTTTTCCTTTAAATAGGGTGCTAGGGGTCATTTGAGATGAGATTTGATTTGAGAGTCTAGTGCTAAAGAAAGCTCTCTTGTAGTCATTTTTTGTGCAATAAAGAAAGACTTTGGGGTTAAAAATCTTGCTGGTGTTACTCTTCTGGAAACGCTATAAGATTTTTTTATTTTTCTACATAGTTTTATTTTCAGTCATCGATAATAGCTTGATGAAGATTGATTCAGGCACAGGTAGCTTGTCTGATCTCTGGGGTTTGAATGATAGTTTAAATTCTGAAATATAATGGCAGGTATCTCCATTTGATCTGGGTTTCACTATTGTTTTCTCCCTCTATGTTAATGGTTGATTTTAAGCTGTGCAGGAAATCTTAGTTTTGAGTTTACCGGGCGTTAGGGGAAGTTCTCGGTTGAACCAGCCAACTCCCAGATTGTGTTTTCTGAAAGAGCCCAGCTAGTTTTTAATCCCAGGCTTATCATCTGAATTTTTTTTTATGAATGCATGCAGGGTTTTCTTTAGTATCTCACATTAAGTTTAAAATTCTGAAAATATTACTGTGGATTATTGACAAATCTAGCTGCTTAGAGTCATTAATCTGTAAACACTGTAATTATTTAGCTGATTTAGGGTTTTCAGTTTTGTTTTTGGCACATATTATCTCTAGGTGTTTGTTATGCATTACAGGTTGCGGATCTGAAGGTGAGCTTAAATCTTGAAGCCAGATCTAGGCCCTGGGGGGTAAGATCTGGCCTTAGAATCAGCTATTGCAGGAATACTTATTTCAGAACTGGAAAATCTTTGTGGGGTGTAATAACTAGAAATTCTGAAGCAGAGGAGTATCACTTTATTTGCAAATTTCTGAGAAATTTTAAAGGGTTTATCAGTTTCTGGCTGCATATTATATTTCTCTGGAAAATTTAAACAAAAAATACGTATTTTTATTTGCCCTCTGGAATCTGTTCTGGCATAATTATTTTCGAAGTTTTATTTGAGGGTTTGATGCTTTGCAAGCTATCCCAAACCTCACGCAGTCTCCATCATTTAATCTGCTGCAGCTCCAATCATTTTCACGCAGTCCTCTTCCCTCTGCATGCTTTCCCTATTCTGCTGCCAACAAATTTGGAACTCGATGTTGTCCATTCCAACTTCAACGCATACTCCATTTGTTGTAGCAAGCATATTCATTGGGTATTGTTCTATGCAAGCACCGATTTCATTATCTATCAGCCTTTACGCTTCTCATTTAGCACTGTCACGCTGCATCCTTTGCGTGGCTGCTATCCTCAGATCCCACCATTGCAAAACCTGCAAATCGCTACTCTCTCTCCATACGTCTAGCTCTCTTTCATCACCAAACGTTGCCGCCGTTAAATCTCATGCAGACCTGCATATTAAAAATAAAAAATAGAGACTGCTGGCCCTTCAGCTATCCGCAGTCACCTGTGTGTTACCTCCGCGCTGCATTTCTATTGCATATTTCCGCCATTGAAACTGCCGGATCCGCGTGGCTCTCGCTTTGGCCCTTCTCCATCCCGTAGCCTCTCCTCCCTTGCTCCTTGGTCGACGTGGAGCTCCATTTTCTTCACACGTTTTCCATCTCCGCCGTCCCGCATACACTGAAACACTCAGCAATTTTTTTTATGAACAGGGTAGCGTAATTAAGATTCGTATTTTGGAATGCGTATGGTATAGGGTTTACATTTTGATGAAGTTAGTTTCTTTCTTTTTCTTTTAGAATCAGATTTTATTTGATTTAGGACTTATATTTCATATAATTTTGTATGCGATCAGGTGATTAGTGTTGTATTCAGTTCAGATTTTAGAATTAATTTATATCATAGCTCAAAGGTTTTTTAAATTTGATTTGAGTTAGGTTTTTTTATTTATTCCATTTTAATTTTGATAAGAGTTTTGATTTTAAATTTAGCTTTAGATTAGATTTTAAATAATTTCAATCTTTTACTTTAGTTTAGCACTAGGACTTTATTTTTGTTTTGTTGCAGCGTTTTAAATAAAAAATTCCTAAAAATTATAAAACTTTGAAAAGACATAAAAAATTTCTTTTCTTATAGTTTAGATTTTGAATTATTTTAGTTTAGATTTAATTTTGTTAAAAGTAAATAAATAAAATTCATTAAAAACCAAAAAGTTAAAAAAGGGTTAGATTTGATTTTTCATTAGTTTTAATTTTGATTTCATTTAGTTTAGCTTAGATTTAAATTTTTGTTTTATTTTTTATTTTAAAAATAAAATCATAAAGAAGAAAATTATAAAAAAAAGTTCCTTTTTTATTTACTTTTAGAATCTTAGCTTAGAATAGTTTTGTTTTATTTTTTTTATTTCATGAAAAATAAAAAATTTCATAAAAATAAAAAAGTTAATTTTAGTTCTTAGTTTAGATCAGTTTCTTTAATTTTATATACTTTAGGATTTTAGTTTTGTTTAATTTTTAAATTTAAAATTTTATTAAAAAATATAGATATAAAAAAATCAAAAATTTTGAAAAACACTAATTTAAAATCGGAAATTCCTTTAAAGTCTTTCTTCTGTTGTGTATAGTTAAATGCACTTAAATGTTTATTTAAAGCTGGCTATGTGAAAGTGGTAACTGGTCAGCATTTAAATTTTATGATCATTTAAAGCATTTAATTTATCTTGAAGTATTATTGTTGGATCATCGTTAAAGCATTGGAAATTTACTGGATATCTTGCATTGCTTGGGTTATTCGATAATAAATGTTTGTTTTACATGGTTCATATTTCTGCAACATTTAATCATTTAATTGTTAACTCCATAAGGCACTAGCCCATTAACTTCTAAATCAGTTAAGTGTTTGTTCCCCCTCGTGTCTCCCAACCTAACTGGTCCTCAGTTGGTCATTCATTTTCCCATAGGGTCTACCCCCCTTAGCCGCGGGAGACAGGCTTAAACGGAGGGATAGGGGATCAGGGTGACAGCCCCCGGTTTGAGCGTTGTCGTGACAATCTGTGAGACAACATTTTTTGGCGCTGTTTCCGGGGACCATTTTGTTCTCGGCGTTTCAATGACATTCATCTTCTCATCGTTCTTTCCTCTTTCTCATCTCTCATTTGAGCTGGCAGATTCAACATTTTTTGTTATCATTTGGATCTTTTATCGCCTTATCTTTCGTCATATCAGCAACTACTCTTCAATTCATTTCTTGTTTGGGTGGTGACTCCATTTCTTTTCATTTATTTTCCCAGACAAGAAGCCTCTCCGATATCAGCTTGTTGGTTACTTTTTGGATCCTAGAATTTGACTCATTGTTCAAGTGGCGACTCCATTTCTTTCATTTATTAATTTTCTTGAGCAGAGATCTCGTTCTATCATCCATTTGGTCCCTCGTTATTCATCATGGATTATTCGTTTAAACCATGTCATTTTACTGATGATCTCCATGATATTCCGGAAGTGGCCATTTCTAAATTACCTTTGTTCTCAAGTGATGATTCAATCGTTGTTAAAAGACATCTAGGCTTGTTTACTTGTATAATGATTATATATTGTAGACCCCCTCAGTATAATCATGAAGATGTCAAAATGCGTCTTTTTGTCTTTTCTTTGGAGAGTGATGCTTTGAATTGGTTTAACAATTGTCCTAAGGATTCTTTCACTTCTTTACAAGACATTGTCAATGCTTTTAAAGATAGATATGGTAATCCAGATAGCTCGCCTTGTGCCCCTAAAATTGTGCAACAGAATGAAAGTAATCTTATGAAAGGTTCAGCTGTCGGTGAAAGATTCCAAGACAATTCTTCATATCAAAATGTGTCATCCACTTATGCCATTGCAGATCAAATCGATGATAGTGGAAAAGCAGGGACAAATGACAATGAAAAGGAAGATCAAAAGCAAATTATACAAGAACTAATGTTGCTGGTAAAAAATATGGAGATCAATCAAACTAATTACGCCAATGATGTGAGAACTTTATGCACCCACCTGGAAAAACGTAATAGGGAGATGGAGATCATGCAAAATCAACATGCTAAGGAAATTGAGGCCATGAAGATTAATCACGACACAGAAATTAGTTTTATGCAAAGCAAGTTATCAGGCTTAGAGGAAAATATGACGACCATGAAAGCTAATCATGATAGGGAAATTAATTCTATGCAAAACAAGTTATTAACTATGGATGAAGAAATGACTATCATGACATTCGATCATAATAATCAGTTAGCTACCATGCAAGCAAATCATAAGGAAGAGATAAACTCTATGCAGCATTGCTTGATGACCATAAAGGAAAAAGACGATAAAGTAATAAAAGATATGGAAGCTAATCAGATATGTCTTCAGAAAAAGTTATTGACCATGGAAGAAGATCATGCCAGGGAAATCAGTGCTATGAAAGTTGAACACTCTAGCCAGATAAATGCCATCAAAATTCAGGTTCAGAAATTTCAGAAATGGTCAGAAAATGAAAGAAACCAGGGAAGGTCAATAGATCAGGAGCCTCCTTATCTGTTACAACAAGCTCCATCATATTATGAGGTCCTTTGTTCCATTGAAAAGTGGATAATTAAAGATAACCTGGATAAAAGGGAAATTAATAATCAGGTTGATGCTCACACGATTAATCCACTAGTCATTGAAGATCAAGTTAAAACTCATGACACCTGTGAGATTGGTCCATCATCCTTGACAGGGCAAATGCAGAATGAAAAAATACATGTCATGCATATCTTACATATTTCATCTGATAGCTTTCAAGCAGAAAGTTCCATGTCATCAGTGATACATCCTGCCACAAAGAAAAAACGCAAAAGAAAGATAACGAGAAGAAGATTTGATGCATCAGACGGCCGCGAGCAGCTTGATTTTCGGATAGGAAAAATTCCTACCATATGCAGAATTGGACATGGCACATCCGACAAGCAGCCGACAGATTTGCCTGAAAGCAGGCAAATGCTCAGTATACACTATATTGAACACATCTGATGCCATGGGGCATCCTTTGTATTGTATTTCTAACCCTACTCCTTGTTATTTCAGCATTTTATTTCTGTTTTAGGATTAGATTTACTTTCCTTGTTAATAAATCAAGAGCTTATATTTTTCATATGCTTAAATGTTATATGATGATTTTTGGATGGACGCTACTTATTTCTATTGTGTGTTGCGTGGATGCAGATTCTGGATTCTCACATTCCTGCAGTGCAGCAACGTGTCCCCAAGTGGAGCCAGATGTTGACCACTACGTGTCAACTACCCATAGCAGTACACCCCCTTTTCTTCGCAAAAGGGATAGCGCTTGATTGACGTGTCCGTGCCATTCGACAGTCATCGTCGACTTGATCAATTTATGTTGTAAACCCAGTCTACATGTGTGAATTGTAAATAATCTTAGCAGAGTTGAGTCATGTATGTAAATTGCCTAGGTGGACCTAATTTTCTAGTGATAATCTACGTTCCAGAAGGTTTTTTGTCTCACTGATCCATGATCGGCAGAGTTTTCCTTCAGCCTAACCCCAAAGCCAGAATGAATTTTGTCATTAGAATCTTAGAGGAATCCTAGTGTGTTGATCTGCTAGATTATATTTGGTCGCAGAACTGGGTGGTCTATGAGGGTCTATGTCAAATGGGTTTTCCCCTTTGAGATGTAAAATTGTAAAGTCATGATGTAAAGTGCCTTGAGGGTTAGAAAATGTTTTAATCCCCTCATAACTCCTAAGTCCTACGTCCTAGGTGATTTTTCCAAAGGATAAGTTCGAGGATCCAGAAATAAAAATTAAAAAAATTAATTAATTAAAAAATAGATAAAAATAATAATAAAATTTAAAAATTTAAAAAAAAAATAAAAAATAAAAAACAAAATAAAATTAAAAAAAAATTAAAAAATAATAAAATAATAATAAGTCAAATTTTTGAGTAAATAAATGCAGAATTTTAATTTTTTAATATATTAAAATGCATTTAAAAATTCGGCGGATGAGATTAAAAGAAATCTTGATCCTCATCAACGGTTGAGATTAGTTTGACATGGATCACTTGAACTAGCTGTTGGGGATTTTTCCTTTAAACTAAGTCACCAGGTTCGAGTTCGAGTTCGAGTTCGGCGACCATGAAATTCGAATAAAGTTCGGCAACTAAAATTTTGTCGATAAAATTCGACATATAGAAATTCAAAAAAAAAATGTATATTAAAGATAGATATGCATATGAGAAATGGTATGGCAGCAAGTCCTGTGAGCAACCATTCATAACTGTTCAAAAAATAAAATACATCTGAATCTTAAAATAATTCAATCTTTTAAAGATAGATTGGCATAAAAAAATATACAAAAACAGTTTTAAAGAATTTTCATTGTCCATATGACACATGATACATGAATACATCCACTAACACATACAAATAGATATTCTTTTGGCAGTTCAATGAAAAACTCTGCATTATAATTTATAAGATACAAAGACGGTTTAAAGTTTAAACTTTAAAGTAGCTTGGCAGTTTTAGAAAATTGTTCATGCAAAAACTAAACTAGAAATCTAAAACAGGAACACAAGTTTTATTCTTGATGTTCCTGTTGCCCACTTGTTATATCAAAAAGTTCTATGTCATCAAGAGCAGTATGAGATGTGAATCCGCTAGATGCTTCAACACCAGATTCATCAGTGAATTCCCTGTCAGTGTTTATGTCACTATCAATGTACAAATCAGCATCATCCATTGTTGCATTTGGAACAGGATCGATCCACGGAGTAGAAGAATTGGATGACTCTTTAGCCACATTCTTCAATGCCAACTGCAAGTTACTACGAACATAAACAAGATCTTCTAATTTTCCAGATGACAATCTATTTCTTTTTTTGGAATGAATGTGGTCAAAGGAACTCCAATTCCTTTCACATGCTTATGCACTTGTTCCCTGGCTTAAGATACGAATTGCAAAATTTTGCAATTCTGGTGCCCCTGAACCATAAAATTCCCACCATAGTGCTGGATCACTTCTGCTCCTATCATACTTTGTTGATTTTGTTCCAAATAATCCTTCTTCTAACCTGTATGCTCTCAACTGACTTCTGATCAAACCTGCAATCTCTGGATCTGGATTTAGCTTCTCAATAGACTGGATAAGTCCATTCATGATTTCTTCGTCCCTATGTCTTGGTAACCCAAATAATCTAGGGTCCAAATAGCATGTTGCTGCGTGTAATGGACTATGCATCATCTTCCATCTATGATCAATTAAATCCCATATCTCCTTGTAATCAGCTTCCACATTATCAAAAGCAGTTGCAATGGCCTCTTTGCAACGATCAAGGCTTTCATAAACAAAACCCATACAAGGTTTGTCACCATCAACCATGCGGAGCACATTAACAATTGGGCCACAAATTTTTAAAACCTTGTTTGCATTTTCCCAAAAGCCATTATTGAGCACTATTTGTTCAACATTTTTCCCCTTAGTTTCTTTTGAGAGGGTAGATCTCTCCCACTCAGTGTTGCAAAAAACAGCTCTTAGGTTCGCTTTTTCCTCAACAACTCTTTTCAGAGTAATATAAAAAGTGGCAAACCTTGTATCACAAGGCCTCAACAACTCTTTTGATGCATTCTTCCTGTATATGCTCAAAGTGAGACGATGGTTGATGATGAAGTTTGAAATTGTTTTGGCTCTTCAGATTGTTTCATTGACCCAAGGAAATTTGGCTAAGTCATGCAACATTAAATCCAAGCAATGCGCTGCACAAGGGGTCCAATAAATCTGATTATATTTTTCCATAATCAGCTTCCTTGCACCAACACAATTTGATGCATTATCTGTAACAACATGGACAACATTTTCCACCCCAACCTCTTGAATCGCTTCATCCAAAATTCCAAAAATAAATTCTGATGTCTTCACTCGATCCATTGCATTCACTGCCTTCAAGAAAAGTACCCCTTGAGGATAATAAACAAGCACATTGATCAATGGGCGATGACACAAATCTGACCAACCATCACTCAAAATTGTGCATCCTGTAAGCTTTCAGGACTCTTTAATATCAGCCAACTTTCTTGTCACTCTGTCTTTCGCTCTCTTTAGCAAAGTTGTCCTTAAAGCTTCAGATCCAGGAGGAACATAGCCCTTCCCAAAATCAATGGCCTTTTTAATTACATTTTTAAAATATTGACTCCTCGCCACATTAAAGGGAATTGCACATGCATAAAAATACTCAGCAACAGCATCATCAACTTCCTGTTTCTCAACAGGTTTCCAGAATTGATTTAATGTTTTCGGCCCACCTGTTTTTGCTTGAGGAGCTATAGAACTTGATCCACCAATGTTTGAAACTGAATTAATGGTGTTGGAGGAAGACATGGCAATCTCCCTCTCAATTCGCTGCCTCTTATTCACCCTTTTCTGCTTTTGCATCTGTGAATTGGAATGGTCTTTCTCCACTTTGGCTTTTTGTTCATCGGTGATCTTAGTGCAGGCTTCAACACCACCTCCACTTCCATTGCTAATACCGAGAAGGTGATCCACTGCTCTAGTCAAAGTGCCAGTGAAATTATGTCCACACAGCTGACATGAAAGATTAAAACCATCTTTTTGGACAAAATTCCAAGCTACAGCAGTTGATTTTGGGGGTGCCATTGGAATTTAGAAGTCTGAAATGTCTGGCACTGCAATGTCTGAAATGCCTGCAATTTTTTTTGAAATTACATTTTCGTTAGTTAGAATTTAGAAAAAGGAAAAGTGATTAAAAACACTTTGCAGTTTGCACACATATTTATGCTTTTGTATCAGTATGTTTCAAGATTTAGGCTCACAGGCCTGTAGGCTGTAGGCTGTAGCTATTACACGAATATATAGATCTATGTAAATATAATTATATAATGCAGTGAATTGTTTTCTGGGCAAATTCCAAGTCCAGCATTTGTTACAGGCTTACAGCCTACAGGCTGGTGTACACACAGAACCTTGATTCCTGAACAGGTGTTATATTGGCTGCTGTTTTGATGGCACAGTTATACTGCTAAATGTTCTTATCAGCACTTTTTAATTTATAGTTTTACTGGCAGTCTGGCAATTGTAATTTGGATGCATCATTCAGTAAGTTAGTAACAAATTACAATTTGCCACCAACTTCTGTTTGCAATGCCTCTTCTATTTTATTTTATTCAAGGAACAAGACTTCAAGGGTAATAGTTAGGACTCCTCAGCAGTGCAGCTGATGCCAATGATGAAGGAGAAGGTTTGATAATGAAGAGTGGGAGATTGTCAATCAGAGATTCAGAACCAGTAGAGAAAAATCAAACTCAAGCTTCAGGATTAGGTATTTAGATCATTAATATTGTCTTGTGCTAGAGATTACTGTTCTTGGATTGGCTCCTCTATGCCCATATCTAATTGCAGGGAAAAGGCCAGTCATTCACAGTGAAGAAGATAATGACAAGATTAGTGTATAATGATGGACAGGATGGTGCCATGGTGCCAACCTAAATCTCAAGTAAGGAGACATCTGTTCATCAATTTGTCAAGAAGCATGACCTACAAATTAACTTATCAGATGTGGGCCAGAATTATGAATTTGAAGTGATATTACTGCTGGAAAGTAGGACATCTGAAGATGGAATGCAGAAAAATGATCTATGCTTGGGAGCATACCATGTTAAAATTTAGCAAAAGGCTGGTAAACAATGGGAAGAAAAAGAATTTGTAGTATCTGTAGCTTGTAAAACAAAAGGTAAGTTAGTTACATGGTATTTTGATTTTGGAGTTTTAAAACAAATGACTATTAGATCTGATTTTTTTCGTTGATTAGTTGAAGACAGGTCTAGGTTAGATTCAGTTATTCTGGGTGATGAAATAACACATTATATTGAAGGATGAGGCAATATGTAGATTGAATTAGGAGGTAAGACATTCGTGTTAAAGAATGTTTCTTTATATTCCCAACCTGAAAAAGAATATCCTTTCTGTAAGTGAAATAACCAGTTAAAGTCCACATCTGGATGTAATCTTTTGAGGAGGGGATAATTGTTTTGTGGTGGAAAAGAAGACAGGAAAAATTCTCGCATTGAGTGTAGAGGAACATGGCCTTCACAAATTTGAGATGTATCCAAGTCGCATACTTTGGTGACTAGTAGTGAAGGCAACAACAGTGACTACAACAATTCATTGTTGCATCATGTAAGATGTCAGATTTTTGCAGTGAAAAAAATAGACAGCTCAGCATTGTATTTGTCTGTACAAACAGATGAAGACTTTCTTGATGCTGTTTCAAACATATCACGTCTACGGCATGCAAATATCACTGAACTTGTGGGCTACTGTGTAGAGGCTGAGGTAAGGTCTGTGGTTTCCTGCGGTTACAGTGCCATACCATACCACAGACCATACCATACCACAGACCATAAAGTTTGAAGTTTGAACGAGTCCTACCTGAAGGCTGAACCGTGAACGATGAGCCCTTGTGAACTTCACACTTTATAGGCGTCGGCAGGCTGACAGCTGAGAGTCGAGACGCTGTAGTCTGTAGAGTCACGCCTGCAGTTTTGCACCCTCCAGCACTTGTCCGCACCAAAGGCTCTGCCCTTTACGTGACTGTTAGCCCAGACCAGCGCTTAACACTATAATTACAACTGTTGTTTTGTTGTGAGTCGTGACTGGAGTCTGGTAGTGGTGAGTATGGAGTCTGGACCGCCGGCGCCAACGAAATGAAACCCTTCGCACAAGTTGTAACCCAAACAATGGAACAATGAAACCGGCGAGCAATAAAACCCGCGGGCCGCAACCTAAACCTAAAACGCGCGAAAAAAAAAAACGAATTTAATCGAACTGCAGGCGAATTTAATCGAACGTCCGGCGAATTTCATCGAATGTCAGGCGATTTTGTTCGAAAAAAATCGAATTCGGCTTGAAATTCGAGTTCGCCATTAAATTCGGCGAACTCGAACGAATATGTTCGTTTCTCATTGAAATTCGCCGAATTTCGAATTTAATGGTTGAAATTCGGCGAATCTGGTGACTTAGCCTTTAAATAGGGTGCTAGGGGTCATTTGAGATGAGATTTGATCTGAGAGTCTGGTGCTAAAGAAAGCTCCCTTGTAGTCATTTTTTGTGCAATAAAGAAAGACTTTGGGGTTAAAAATCTTGCTGGTGTTACTCTTCTAGAAATGCTATAATATTGTTTTATTTTTCTGCATAGTTTTATTTTCAGTCATTGATAATAGCTTGATGAAGATTGATTCAGGCACAAGTATCTTATCTGATCTCTGGGGTTTGAATGATAGTTTAGATTCTGAAATATAATGGCAGGTATCTCCATTTGATCTGAGTTTCACTATTTTTTTCTCCCTCTATGTTAATGGTTGATTTTAAGCTGTGTAGGAAATCTTAGTTTTGAGTTTACCGGGCGTTAAAGGAAGTTCTCGGCTGAACCAGCCAACTCCCGGATTGTGTTTTCTGAAAGTGCCTAACTAGTTTTTAATCCCGGGCTTATCATTGAATTTTTTTTTATGAATGCATGCAGAGTTTTCTTTAGTATCTCACATTAAGTTTAAAATTCTGAAAATATTACTGTGGATTATTGACAAATCTGGCTGCTTAGAGTCATTAATCTGTAAATACTGTAATTATTTAGCTAATTTAGGGTTTTCAGTTTTGTTTTTGGCACATTTTATCTCTAGGTGTTTGTTCTGCCATTGCAGGTTGCAGATCTGAAGGTGAGCTTAAATCTTGAAGCCAGATCTAGGCCCCGAGGGGTAAGATCTGGCCTTAGAATCAGCTATTGCAGGAATACTTATTTCAGAGCTGGAAAATCTTTGTGGGGTGTGATAACTAGAAATTCTGAAGCAGAGGAGTATCACTTTATTTGCAAATTTCTGAGAAATTTTAAAGGGTTTATCAGTTTCTAGCTACATATTATATTTCTCTGGGAAATTTAAACAAAAAATACGTATTTTTATTTGCCCTCTGGAATCTGTTATGGCATAATTCTTTTCGAAGTTTTATTTGAGGGTTTGATGCTTTACAAGCTATCCCAAACCTCATGCAGTCTCCATCATTTAATCTGCTGCAGCTCCAATCATTTTCACGCAGTCCTCTTCCCTCTGCATGCTTTCCCTATTCTGCTGCCAACAAATTTGGAACCCGACGCTGTCCATTCCAACTTCAACGCATACTCCATTTGTTGTAGCAAGCATATTCACTGGGTATTGTTCTCTGCAGGCACCGATTTCATTATCTATCAGCCTTTACGCTTCTCATTTAGCACTATCACGCTGCGTCCTTTGCGTGGCTGCTATCCTCAGATCCCGCCATTGCAAAACCTGCAAATCGCTGCTCTCTCTCCATACGTCCAGCTCTCTTTCATCACCAAACGCTGCTCTGCTGCCGCCGTCAAATCTCACGCAGACCTGCATATTAAAAATAAAAAATAGAGACTGTTGGCCCTTCAGCTATCCGCAGTCACCTGTGTGTTACCTCCGCGCTGCATTTCTATTGCATATTTCCGCCATTGAAACTGCCGGATCCGCGTGGCTCTCGCTTTGGCCCTTCTCCATCCCGTAGCCTCTCCTCCCTTGCTCCTTGGTCGACGTCGAGCTCCATTTCCTTCACGCGTTTTCCATCTCCGCCGTCCCGCATACACTGAAACACTCAGCAATTTTTTTTTATGAACAGGGTAGCGTAGTTAAGATTCGTATTTTGGAATGCGTATGGTATAGGGTTTACATTTTGATTAAGTTAGTTTCTTTCTTTTTCTTTTAGAATCAGATTTTATTTGATTTAGGACTTATATTTCATATAATTTTGTATGCGATCAGGTGATTAGTGTTGTATTCAGTTTAGATTTTAGAATTAATTTATATCATAGCTCAAAGGTTTTTTAAATTTCATTTGAGTTAGGTTTTTTGATTTATTCCATTTTAATTTTGATAAGAGTTTTGATTTTAAATTTAGATTTAGATTAGATTTTAAATAATTTAAATCTTTTACTTTAGTTTAGTACTAGGACTTTATTTTTGTTTTGTTGCAACCTTTTAAATAAAAAATTCCTAAAAATTATAAAACTTTGAAAAGACATAAAAAATTTCTTTTCTTATAGTTTAGATTTTGAATTATTTTAGTTTAGATTTAATTTTGTTTAAAAAAAAAAATCATTAAAAACCAAAAAGTTAAAAAGGGATTAGATTTGATTTTTCATTAGTTTTAATTTTGATTTCATTTAGTTTAGCTTAGATTTAAATTTTTGTTTTATTTTTGACTTTAAAAAAAAAAAAAAAAAAAATCTTAGCTTAGAATAGTTTTGTTTTATTTTTTTTTATTTCATGAAAAATAAAAAATTTCATAAAAATAAAAAAATTAATTTTAGTTCTTAGTTTAGATCAGTTTCTTTAATTTTATATACTTTAGGATTTTAGTTTTGTTTAATTTTTAAATTTAAAATTTTATTAAAAAAAAAAAAAAAAAAAAAAATCAAAAATTTTGAAAAAGACTAATTTAAAATCAGAAATTCCTTTAAAATCTTTTTTCTGTTGTGGTATAGCTAAATGCACTTAAATGTTTATTTAAAGTTAGCTATGTGAAAGTGGTAACTGGTCAGCATTTAAATTTTATGATCATTTAAAGCATTTAATTTTTCTTGAAGTATTATTGCTGGATCATCGTTAAAGCATTGGGAATTTACTGGATATCTTGCATTGCTTGGGTTATTCGATGATAAATATTTGTTTTACATGGTTCATATTTCTGCAACATTTAATCATTTAATCGTTAACTCCATAAGGCACTGGTCCATTAACTTCTAAATCAATTAAGTGCTTGTTCCCCCTCGTGTCTCCCAACCCAACTGGTCCTCAGTTGGTCACTCATTTTCCCATAGGGTCTACCCCCCTTAGCCGTGGGAGACAGGCTTAAACGGAGAGATCGGGGATCAGGGTGACAGCCCCCGGTCTGAGCGTTGTCATGACAATCTGTGCGACAACAGTCCCCTTGTAAGATTTTCTTTTGGTACATCTCAGACATGTACCTTAATGCTCTTCTTGAATTTAGGTATTCGAGTCACCATCTGAATCACATCGGTTAGCGCCTCATAAAGTAAATCTCAGGTGTTATAGATGAGATATGTCATGATCCCCAATGGACCATCCAGCAACTTGACACAAATTGCCAACCCTAAACCCATGAGTAAAAGCATCTTTGAAAATTTCATTTTCAAACACGTACCTTTCCATCGATGAATGCCACCCTATAACCTTTGACTTCCATTGTCGAAATGGACACCAGGTTCTTCTTGTGATCAGGTACATAAAAGAGATTCTGTAAATGAATCGAGTTACCCTCATTCAATTGAGGGGTAACATTCCCTACACCCTTTCCGAGATAGGTGGCATCGGCTCCAAGTATAATCCCACGATTGTTTCCATCTCTACCAAATTGGTGAGAGCACCCTTCTATCCGTTGAAGTGCTTTGGGGCACTACAATTAATAAGCCAGATTCCCAAAGAATCTGAAGGAGAGGGCCAATACAAGATAACGCTTCTTTATCTTATCAGAAACAACATTTGATTCTTCATACCTGGGGTTCCTTGCTTTCTCTGAAGAGTCAGCTGTTTCCTTGATGACCTGCATTACCTGTCATTCCTCTGACCATTGAAGATGTCCCTCTAATGATTTTTATCATCATCAAGTGACATGTCCCTGCCATTCGGACACTCCTTCGCATAATAGTCGAACTAGTTATCTGCCTTTCCTTCCACCCTCAAATACGGTCTTCCCAATGAAGTGATCTTTAGGTAGGCCATATTCTGCTGCGTCATTCTGATAATATTCTCTGCTTCGATTTCACCCTCGATGAATTTGAAGAGGGATGAGGAATCCATTGATCTTTTTGTCCTTTCCTAACTGTCTTCGGTGATTGCTCTTTCACTCTTGCTTGGGCATTGTCTTCACCTCAGCTCCGATACCATGTTAATTTGAGGTATGTTCTATGCTTAGAGCAATTTATTTCAATTTTCACAGTTAGCTCAATATCTTTAGCAATCACATCAGCATTAAAGTAAACTGCAAATAGAACATAAACATAAATCGCAGAAGACAAGCCAAGACAAGAGGACACAAGATGTGGCACTAGCCAGGGACAAACCCCAATGTGGGGAAACCCTTGATCAATTCTTCTTATATGTTCTTCAATAGTTCAATAGAGAGAGAGAGAGATAATATATTTACAACAGAAGTCAATACTTCGACTAATATATTATCTCTACATGAGATCAGTTGAAGACATGCTGCTTCAACTGATTCTCCAAGGTGACTCATTCACCTATCATGTGCTGCATCTCGTCCATATGCTACACCTCACCGTGTTGCACCATGCTGCACCCATCATCACAATACTGGACCTCATGTTGTTGATGTCCCAGTGTTTACCTAGTGCCACGGCTGCACCATGCTATGCCCATGTGCTTGCTGCACCATTGCTGCTTTGTGTCCTAGCTGCATCAAGTACTATACTGTTGTCCCATACAACACTCTACTTGTAGCTATCCATGCTTTACCATGCTGTTGTTGTCCATGATTCTTCATGCTTACAGTTGTCCCATGTTGCATCATGTTTTACCATGCATGCTATAATACCTCATCATTGCCATGTTGTCCGATTTTAGCACCTATGTCTAGCAATACTAATCATATGTATTTCTCCCCATTGTTGTTATGACTGTGTTCAGGTTAGGGCTACCACACAAGCAGGAGATAAGTCCTATCAGTTTATCTTGAAGAGCTTTCCCTCATGCCACGCTGCCCTTTGAAGGTGTTGTCCACCCTTGACAATCCTTGACACAACCTCAGCTGTGTGCTCTGGCTAGCAGCCTAGCACAACAACTAGCTATAGCACTCTGCCTTCCCAAATGATACCCAAACAGCAGCGTTTCTTTCCTCATGAACTCGAGCAAGCTGACAACACTTACCTGCACTCAAATGCATACATACAGCCCTGAATATCTCCTCCTTGTGGTCCATGCCCACGTTGCTTCATGCTATGATAAGGTCCCTTCTCCTGTGGATGAAGTCCTTCTTATGTTGCGGCTAAGGCCTTGACTCAGGGTTCCTCTTGACAGCAGTTTAGGGCTACCTCTTAACAGTGGTTTATGGCTCCCATTAGCTACGGATAAGGGCCTTCCCTTTGCTGCGGTTAGAGATCCCTTTGTTGTGGATTAGAGCCTTCCCTTTGCTGCGGATTAGGGCTCCCTTTGTTGTGGATTAGAGCCTTCCCTTTGCTACGGATTAGGGCTCCCTTTGCTACGGATTAGGGCTCCCTTACTGCACATTAGAACTCCTATTGACTGCAGCTAGGGCTTCTTACATCTGCGGCCATATCTCCTCCAAGACTGCAGCTAGGGCTCTCCTAGATGACTGCGTCTAGGGCTCTTTCTGATGACCCTCTCCACTGCGTCTTCCTTGAGAGAAGACAAACCCAAAACAAGTGGAGAGAGGGAGATCATAAGAGTTGTCTCCTCAAATGATTCAAGGCACCTTTATTTATACAAAAACTTGGAGCACATGAGGGGTTTATTTGGTTGCTGGCCAACCTTGACGAATTGTCCCATAACACAAATAAATTCATATCTCCATGAATACTTATCGGAATCAGATGATATTTAGATCAATCCTACACCTCTCGATGAAAGGGATCCAAAAAAAATATCAGCTGCCATTAATAAGATGACCCACATGGGGTTTGGCCCTAGTTGCCAATTTTAACAAAAGGGCATGGTCGTATTGCTGTCACTATCTAGCTGATTATATGACAAGTATAGATGTTCAAGAGAGGATAGCTTACCCAACTCCATTGGCACACTCCCACTCAACCTGTTCATGCTTAGTTGCAATACTCTGAGTTTCGAACAATTTCCAATGGAATTTGGTATGTTTCCACTGAGTTGATTTCCCCATGAATTGATCTCACGCAAGCTAAACATATTGGACAAAGAAGTGGGTATAATGCCAGACAATTTGTTTCTGAATAAGTAAAGCCATTGCAAACTCGTGAGAAGGCCAAATTCTTGTGGAATGTTTCCTGTGAGTTTGTTTATAGCAATTACAACGTCAATCAAAGAGGATAGGTTTGACAAAGACTTGGGTATTGTACCTGACAATTCATTTTCAAACAGATAAAGTGTTTGCAAATTGGTAAGCAAGCCTAATTCCTTTGGAATGTTGCCAATGAGATTGTTTCTAAGGTGATTAAAGAAGATATATTTAACAAAGAAGCAGAAATGACACCTGACAATTCATTTCTATAGAGGTAGAGATGTTCTAAAGTAATGAGCTTGCCCAATTCTTTTGGAATGTTGCCAGTGAGTTGGTTTCGGCCAATTTCCAAGACAATCAAAGAGGAGATATTTCACAAAGAAATCATTTGTATGAAGGAAAAGCATTTGCAGATTGGTCAGTAGGCCCAATTCTTGTGGAATGCGGTCAGTGATATTTGTTTTCATAAAGTATTAATCTAGTCAAACAGGAGATATTTGACAAAGAAGTGGGATTGCTGCCTGCCAATGCATTTTCGTAAAGGTCTAAAGCATGCTTAAACTAGAGAGAAAACCTAGTTGTGGAGGGATGTCACCGGTGAGACTGTTTTCTTGAATACTCAGAGTAATCCAGGCTGAAAGGTTTCCCAAAGAAGAGGGGATGGTACCTGTTAAGTCATTTGCTCCCAAGTAAAGCTCTTGCAGATTTGTCAGGGAACCCAGCTCCAGGGGGATATTGGCACTTAAAATGTTGAACGAGAGCTCCAAGAATGCCAGAAGTCTGCAACTGCTGAGTTGATATGGTATCTCTCCTTCCAACTGATTGTCGAACAAACTGAGCTTCTTCAAACGAAAGAGGCGTCCCAATTGAACTGGGATATGACCGAAGAACGCATTGCTCGAAAGATCGAGTGAGCGGAGAAATGACAAATTGCCAAGGGAAGGAGGAATAGAGCATCCCAGATCCCTGGAACTGAGGTCGAGAGGAATCACTCTCAGTGGATGGCGACGCCTGCAAGTAATACCAGTCCAGTTGCACAAAGGGACTGCGACACTCCAATAGGCCAGGGAATTATGAAGATCGTTGGTGACGAACTTCTTAAATTCCAAAAGGGATTGCCGATCATCGTGAAATGAGTGACCCACGGTGGAAGAGGAGAATGGTAAAATGAGGAGAAGAAACAACAGAGGAAAATAAAAGCAGAGAGACGGCATGGTTTTTGAAATGGAAACGAAGAAATCGCAGAATTGGAATTCTATGCGCGGAGGGAGCAGAGCAGCTATACCAGGCAAAAATGCAGGAGGAAATTTGTGGTGTCAAGTGGTTCAAAGCCACAAGTATTTATAAACAATCAGAAACAGGAGGAGGAGGTGAAATCATTCCATGTGACTTGATTATATCATCGTTTGTACTCTATGAAAATGTGAAACTTTATAAAGAGGAAATTGTGCCCCGAATTTTCTATTCAAATTATTTTAATGCCGTGCCCACTTCTTTTCTACAACTTCTTAGGCAAAAATTCAAAAAACCATTAATGCCCAAAATTTTCGATTGCTGCATTTTGCAAAATCTTCCAATGCCGCCCAGCTTCTCTTCTCCTCCGCATGCCGTCAGATAAAACAAAAATAACAGAAATGCGTGCGCGAGATTTTCGATTGATATATTTTCAAGATAGTCTTTTCTCCAATATTTTCGGAAACATGATTACTATTCTGTTATCTACTCTCCTTGCATACCACCCAGTTGACTTTTCAAAAAGATTTGCACCAGAGATTTGGACAAAAACTCCGCATGTCTGCGAGAAAAACCTCAAAAAAAATGAAAATGCGCGAAATCTTCGTTGTTGCATTTTCGAAATGTTCTGTGCTCCAATATATTTCGAAATAGAATTACTATTCTGTTCTTCAGTCTACGTGAATACCAACCAACTAGCTTTTCAACAAGGCTTGCACGAACACTACTCTGTATGTCGCTGAGAAAAAAAACCCAAAACAGAGGAAACATCTGTGCGAAATTTTCGATTGCTATATTTTCGAAATACTCTGTTCCCCAAAATAGTCGGGAGCAGGATTGTGTCCAAAAATTTTCGATAACTAAATTTTTAAAATAATACTCTGATATATTTTACTACGCAGTACAGTTTAAGAACAGCTTGAGTAGTTGGGAGTATAGTTTTTTACTCTTATTTTGCTGGGTTCAATCTCATTGCCCGATAAAGCTCTTTGCGATAAGGTTGATAAAGTTCTTTGTGATAAGGTTAAACAGTTAGGGTTAGGTTCTAGAATCTTATTTGATCAATCATAATTTATTTGCATAATAATTTTTTTAAATGTCGTATCATATTTAAATATTATAAATGTGAGATATAAAGATCACTATAATTATAAAAAAGATTTGTTTAAAGGCTAATAATAGGGGTTATGACTTTGTAAAAGAAAAGAGGAAAAGAAGTGAATTAATAAATTGTAATTTATATGTATTTTATTAGGGGTTATGGTTTTATAAAAGAAAATTAGGAAAAGAAGTGAATTAGTAAATTGTATTTTACATGTATTCTATTTGGATTAGTACAATATTTTTTACTTATATTTATTAAAAAATATTTCTATTTATTTTTTATTTTTGTGTACTAAGTAAATATATCTCTTTTGTATGAGAAATATGAGTCTAAATTTCTATAGAGAGTTTTATAGTCTATTATCCTTTGAGTTGTAAGGAACTTTTATGTTATCTCATGAGTGTCACTAAAGAAATAAGGGAGTATGTATCAACTTGGAGAGATTGTGGTTGGAAAGAAAAAGTATCAATTATATTTGAAAAGAGAACCCACAATTATAGAGAGGATAAAGACTAGACATTTTGAAATCAATTACCTACCTTTTTGAACTAATTGTTCATACAAATGAAGTAGGCTTTAACTATTTCAATTATTATTTGTGACGCCCTCCTCCCACATCTACCCAAGCAACCGGCCAATCGGGGTAAACATGCGACGAGAGGCCACTATGATATGATTCGACCTCCTAAGTCACGTTAAGGAAGTGGAATCGATGGAAACACACCATACAAACTTTCAACATCAACTTTGGGACCTTCAGGAACCAATCCAACACTTCAAACAGCTTGCCCTTAGGTTCCACTAAGATTTTGGACAACTTAGCCCCAGTCGTCTCATGCTATAGGCATGACAATGTCCAGAAACTCCCAATCGCTCTCACAGGGTTGTTTGTCAGCATCCAAAGACTCTTTTTGTTAGTGCTATGCCAACGTCCCCAGGATTTGAGCCACTTTTTCAGGCCCAAAGCCCAGGTCACTGCCCAAAATTGAACCATCTCTTCAGAACAATAAAATAACATGGAAATGATAGTACTAAAGCAAATACTTGTTTAAGACCTTGACTGGACCCCTACTAGCCATGATAGGCATTTCGTCAAACATATCATGAATATGTAAACTACAGGTGTAAATAACACATCTGAGCACAGGGGTCTCATAATTAGCTAAGAATCGCGAAGGACCATTGATGCCTCAACACATCAACTGCCATTCCATCCAATAGGTCATAGATACATTGATTATTCAATTACAAGATAAAACATGGTGAAAGCCATACATAGTTGTTGTCATAAAACACATACATAACCAGCATAATAGCAACAGAAATACTCACGAAAGTACAGCCATATAAACCACAGATAATCCATCAAAATTCTCATAGAAATACAAGGAGAAGTAACCTTTCATTGATGATGCAAAATCCAAACCTGGGATGGGACTTCCATGTTCCACCTGACCGTAGAATGGTTGAGCCAAATCTCTCTTCAGTCATTCACCCTCGTGCCATATTCCAAGCATGAATGTGGGATCTCATAGAACACATCAATCAAAACTCATCTAGGGCTTCCAGAGGCCATCCATCTCAACACATCAAATGGTGATTCCACCTCATGGTCGAACATCACAAAACCATCATCAAATTGGTACCTATCCAAGCCTTTCAGGGCTTCTAGAGCGTTTATTCCAACCAAGGCTTCTAGGACTAGTAACTCAACCCACAGTTGTTGTCGGGCTTCAAGAGTGTTTGTCCAATGAAGGCTTCCAAGACTAGTAAATCAGCTCACATCTATCGTCGGGCTTCCAGAGCGTTTATCCAACCAAGGCTTCCAGGACTAGTAACTCAACCCACCAAGGGCTTCCAGAGTGTTTGTCCAACCAAGGATTCCAAGACTAGTAACTCAGCCCACCAAGGGCTTCCAAAGCGTTTGTCCAACCAAGGCTTCCAGGAACTAATAACTCGACCCAAGCTAAGGAAACATGAGAACCAAACAAAACAAAACAAGGAAATAAACCCACAAACTCCATGGCTATCCAGGAAATGGCAAGGCTAGGCAATCTAATGCCAATATAGACAATCCTCCATGCCAATGACAGATCATGATCAAGAATCCACATGCATATGCCATGCATGCCAAAACTAGTGAAGAAGTCATACATGCAACTCGGTACCTGCAATAAAATTTGATGTAGTTGTTGATCCCAATGTTATCTTACACTTTCCTGCTCTTCCTTTGCCTTTTTTCTCCAAGAATCCAAGTATGCCACACCCTCCAAGAGTGCTCCAAGAAAACTCTAAGTCTCCAAGAGTATGAGAGAGAGAGAGAACAATGAGAGAGCTCTAAAACTAAACTGACAAAATGTTACCAATTGATCCTCAGAAGACTTTTTATGAATGAGGCGTCTATTTTCTTCATTTTCCATTATTTTCCTTCATTTTCCTCCTCACATGCAACCTGTGACCTTTCACCTCCTTTTTCTCCTAATTTTCATTATTTTCATAAATAAATGTGCTAAAAATACCATTGTGCCTTCCCAAAGCCTTAGCCATAACCAATCACAAGTGATCCTCGTCATTGGGATTTTTCCCAACCTTCAGCTTGGAATAAGTTTCCCATCATCCATGATTATTATTTTGCTTTTATTTACTTTTATTACATGGAATTTTCACTAGGGTTGTTACATTCTTATAGAGCAATAAGCAACTCGAATTCTTCATTTCTTCACAAATGCATTAAATGGAATGGATTCTTTAGGCACTAGATAGCAAAAAAGGAAATCAAAACCAATGTTTTGTTTGGTCGCTAGGAAGAGGTCTATGCTTGATTGGAGATTAGTTGGAATGCCTAGAAGAATTTCCCAATAAGGAATCATGGTAATTGCTTGGTTCTAATTGTTGTATGAGCATCATGGTTTGGATTGAGTGATGAACAAATCACAATAATTATCCTTCACCCTTGTGTTTCTACATTGGGTAGTGAATCATGCAACCAATTCAATGTGTGTATTTCATGACAAAATTAGATATTCTTCTCTAGCTTGAATGGTTGTTCTTTGTGTTGCTTATTTTTTTCATTTAAGTTCCTTAAAATGTGTTTCTCGTATGATTTCTATTAAATGGAACGTGCAAAGTGATTAAACTTTAGCATATAAGTATGTTTATGAATTTAGTTAGATTTTCCTCGGTACTTTTGCTATGTAATTTTAATCATGCATTCATTGTATGCATGTGATATCAATTATGGGGTTGTTGGAGACCAATTTGGCTCATGACTAGGAAATCTAATTAGTGAAAAAAGAGTAAATTTTTTGGAGCATACTAATGAGCATATAATAGGGGATTATTTCCCAAAATGCATTTCTATGTTGATTAGTGGGTTTATCTTTCATGAGTCTACTCATTATTCAACCCTAGGCCTTATAAGAGGGCCTAATTATAGGGAAATATGACAAATAATCCCAAAATTAATCTTCATATGGGTTAGAGACAAAGTGATTTTATAACTTATGAGGTATTAACATTCCAAGCGTTTGTCAATTGGGTTTATCTTTGGTGGTTGGAAGGAATTATCGTTCTCCTCTTTACCCAGGCTCAATTCCCATAAGTGACATGTTGAGCTCATATCATGTATATTGTTGTAATAGCTTTTACCTTTGTTGTTGAAAAACCTTAATCCCTAGGCCACAAGACGTTTTGACAAAGTTACTCTGCGTTGCTGCAACCCTAGTCGCGCCCGACTGATCCCTCCCTCCTTCGCACGATCTTCTCCCCATGGAGCTCAGAGGTGGCCCTGCGACCCCTCCTCCCTCACCTTCGGAGCTCGAAGCCTTCAGATCTCTAATAGCTGCTGCAGGGAAACGTCAGACCACAAGCTCGCAGCAAAAGTTTGTGAAAAAACTGGACATCATCCCCATGGTGACCTTGCCTGTGGAGGAAACCTGCAAAACATCGTTGAATCTAGCAGAAAGAGGCCTCATTGGCCAGTTTACTGGACTATGGCTATCCCTGAAAGCAGTAGAAGAATGGGTTAAAAGAAACTGGATACCACTGGTTAATGAAGGAATAAAGAGTCACTTTGTAGGAAAAGGGTTCTTCGTTTTCGTGTTTGATAACGTAGAGGAAAGAAGCCTGATCTTTAGAAATGGGCCATACTTCATGGGTCCACAAGGCCTCTACTTGAACAAATGGACCCCAGAATTCGAGCCAGCACTAGATGTGCCCACGACAGTCCCTGTTTGGGTGCGTCTCCCGCACCTTCCCCTTCATTGTTGGAGTCAGAACTCGCTACAATCCATCGGCAATGCCCTAGGAAGATACATAGATCAGGCACTAAGGAAGTATCAATACTCCTGCGCCCGTATCTGTGTAGAGGTTGACCTGGAAATCGGGCTACCAGAAGCAATCAAACTATCGGTGGCGGATTGGACACATATCCAAGAGCTCGACTACAAACAGCTGCCCTTCAAGTGTCGAGACTGTCACGAGTACGAGAACTTCGCAAGGTATTGCAAAAAGATAAATGAGGAGGTATCAGAGAAATAAAAGGGCGAACAATGGAAATAAGCAAAGAAAACAACAAGCAGTAGGCAGAACAACAAAAATAAAGCTAAAGAAACAGAGAATAAAGTAGGGCATGAAAGTGCAAGAAAAAAAAAACACTAGAAGCAGAGATGCAATTAGCATCGAGGAGGAAAAAAACCCCTTTGAATCTCTTAAGCCACCTTCAGATCCTCTAGAGATAGAGCGAGAAGATCTACCTCAGCTGGAGAATAACGACACCTTAGAACCAGGTAATAATCCAATCCCAACCCCAAGTAATACTTCCTCCCATTCTTATGTAGATATAATCAAACAAAAGAAGAAAAACACAGAGAATATAAGCTCATCAGACGATGAAACCTTTGAAAGCCCAACAAAAAAAGTTCGAAGAAGAACAAACAGGGAAACTAGGGAAGAAGAGTCAGAAAGGAAAAAAACCCTTGGCAGTCAAGCTACCATAGAGATGACACTTGGGAGGAATACCAGGCCAAGGGTCCCCAAGGGAGGAGGGTCTACCCCAACAAGTGGTAAATGATGCAGCTGGTCTCTTGGAACTGCAGGGGTTTGGGGAATCCCACTAAGGCAAAAGCCATCAAAGATCTATTGAAAATGGAACCCACAGACATCCTCATGCTCCAAGAAACAAAGGTAGAAGGGGAAATCCTTCTAAATACCAGTAACACCAAATGGAAATTTGACTCTGGAAAGGTTGTCAGCGCAAGAGGCACGGCTGGAGGAATAGGAACATTCTGGTCAAAAAACTTATTTTCTCTAGAAAGATCCTTCGAGACCCAACATTGGATATTTACTGAATTGCACCACATAGCAAGCAATATCAACCTAGCTTTATTTAATATGTATGTTCTTGTACACTATGAGGAAAATAAAGAGTGATGGAAGACACTCTAAGAGTTTCTAGACCATATCAATCCCAGGAACATAGTTATAGGAGGCGACCTGAACATAATTCTTGACCCTAAAGAGAAGAGAGGAGTGATTTACTCAAGAGACCCTTTTCTCACCACAACGGAGAATATGATATTACAGAGGGACTTAGTAGACTTTAAGCCAGTTAAAGGAAAATACACTTGGACCAACAACAGAACAAGAGAAAATCATATCGCAGCAAGGCTGGACAGATTCCTCATCAGCAACTCTATAATGATGGGGAAAAGAATAGTCATCAACAAGATTCTTCCAAAACTCACCTCGGATCACAAACCAGTTCTCCTCTGCCTGAAAGATGAAGAAGACCTAGGCCCCCTCCCCTTTCGCTTCAGTCCTCTCTGGGCAGAAAGAGAAGGGTTCTTTGAAACAGTTCAAACAGCTTGGAGAATAGATGTTTCAGGCTCCCCAAGCTATGTGTGGGAGCAAAAAATGAAAAATGCAAAGAAGGCCCTAAAAGAATGGATAAAGAAACCTATGAAAACCCCCATCAGCCAGAGGAAAGAGGCTGTCATCCAGCTGGAAGAAATGCAATTTGAATTGGAAGAGAAAGATATTTACCCCATGGATTTAGACCAAGAAAAATCTGCACAAAGGAAAACATATTGTTCCTTCAGAAGCGAGGAAGAGTATTGGCGCTTAAAGTCCCGCAGCTTGTGGCTTAAAGCTAGGGACAGAAACACCACATATTTCCATAGACAGTACAGGGCTCGACTTACCCGAAATCACATAGCAGAAATCACCACATCTAATGGACAGGTATGCAAAGGATTTGCCCAAATCAAGGAAGCTGCAGTGAAACATTTCCAGACTCTCCTTACTGCAGAAAAGGATGGGAGTGAGGAAGATATATCAGAGTTCCTCGCAAATATACCAAAGCTAATCAGCACGGAGGATAATGAAAACCTTACGAGCTCAGTCACGGAAGAAGAGATATCCAATATTGTCTGGTCTATGGAGCCAAACAAAGTGCCAGGACCTGATGTATTTTCAATCCACTTTTACAGAATCTGTTGGGAGTTAATCAAACCTGATCTCCTCAGAATGATACGTGGATTTATGAGAAATGCAAGGATCGGGGGCAGAATTAACTCAACCTTTCTCGCTTTAATACCTAAGGAAAAAAATCCAGGATCATTGGACAAATACAGGCCGATTTCACTGTGCAATGCATCCTACAAGATAGTGGCCAAAATTTTGGCGAACAGAATCAAGCCTCTCCTGCAAAAGCTCATTTCTCCAACCCAAGGGGGGTTTGTGAAAGGAAGACACATCCTGGACAACATTATCCAAGTCCAAGAAGCCCTGCACTTGAGCCATTCACGCAAAGAACAAGGTATGCTTATAAAACTAGATATGTGTAATTCTTTTGATAGAGTTAACCACTCCTTTCTGTACAGGGTCCTTTCATCCTTTGGATTTAATCAGGACTTTATAAATTTAATCAAAGCTTGCCTAGAGAAGATCTGGATAGCTCCAATGGTAAATGGGAGACCAACAGATTTCTTTTTAGCCACCAGGGGATTGAGGTAGGGCTGCCCCCTGTCACCATTTCTTTACATCCTGATGGCAGATTCCCTGAGCAGAAAATTGATCATGGAAAAAAAAAATGGCAACACCCTGGAATCAAAATTGTGAAAGAAATCGACCCAATGAATCACGCGCTGTTCGCTGATGACTCACTGTTGCTTGGGGGTGCATCTCCACGAATTGTTAACTCCTTCAGAATCATACTTAAAAAATACTGTAGCATCTCTGGAGCGTTAATCAGCGAAAGGAAAAGCGCTGTCTACGGATGGAATACAAAGCAGCACGCTATCGACAGAATTGCCAGTGATCTGGGCTTCAACAGATACGCAAATTGGGATAAATTCAAATACTTGGGACTCCCAATAACAATGGTATCCAACAGGAATCATCTGTGGGAAGAGATGATATCGAAATTTAAGAAAAATATCACAGGGTGGGGGGGCTATTGGCTTACCACAAGAGATAAACTCACGCTCATTAGATCGGTCCTCTCGGCATTGCCAACGTTTCAGGCCTCCTTAATGTTGGCCCCAAAGCAAATCTCAGACCAAATCTCCAGCCTCATGCGAAATTTCTTGTGGAATGGAGGGCGAGGAAATGATAACAGATTCCATTTAATTAAATGGGAAACAGCGAAAAGACCTATAGAGGAAGGCGGCCTCCAAATCCGAGACCCCCTACAAGCAAACGTAGTGTTGGGTTGTAAATTACTGTGGCAATTTCTTGCTGAGCCCAATCACCCAGTTAGTCAGATATTAAAATTCAAATACCTCAAACACCAATCAATCAGATCCTTCATCCCGGAGAAAGCTCCAAAAGGAATGCAAGCCTGGAAGCTATGCGGCAAAGGCATCAAATTCTTCAGAACTCGCCAGTACAAAATTCATGGGAATGGAAAAAACACTCTGCTATGGAAAGACAGAGTCATGGGCCACCCCCCTCTGAAAGAAAACAGTGAAATATCAGAGATAAGAACATGGTTACAATCAAAAGGAATTCAGAAGATCGAAGACATCTCTGGCTGGGATAACAAAGGAGATTGGCAGCATTGGAATTTTCCCAAGGCACCAGTGCATCTAATCCCTCAGCTACACGCCCTTAAAGAGGCAATTTCAGACTTCGCTCCAGTTCATAAAGATGAAGAAGATACCTGGGGATGGGGAAAGACGGGGGTGTACACAGCAAGACAAGGATACTTACAGATGCAAAGCAAAAAGGATTCGCCACATCCGAAAGAAGTGTGGAAGCAGGTTTGGGATAGTTTTAGCATACCCAAGATCAATTTCTTCTTTTGGACACTATTCCATAACAAAATCCTGACCGGAGAAAACCTGTGTAGGAGGAACATAGCATGCCCCCATCGATGCGCTCTATGCAAAAATGCACTAGAAACCTCAAATCATATGTTTATTAATTGTAAGTATGCTAAGAAGGCGTGGTCTATCTTTCTAACCGGACTAAATGTGAGACCCACAGCTCACTGTTCGATTGCAGATATGTTCTCCACTTGGAAAGCCAGTTATTGTCACAACATCACTGGCAAATCTCTATGGTATAAGGTATGGATTGCTGCCCCAAAATATGTATGCTGGAAGCTATGGCTAGCTCGAAACGAAATCATCTTCATCCAAAATGAAATACCAGCAGAAAAAGTGGCAGAACAGGCAAAGAAACTCCTTTTAGAAACCCTAAACCATTCTTCAGTCAAAGATGACAACTCCCTTCGAACAGAGGAAAGGGCATGGCTGGATGAATTCTCTTACAAGACTAGACCTTCAACTATCACTCGACCAACCCATAAGGAAAGATGGCAGATTCGAGAATCCCAGGATAGATTTCAGCAATGGTGGAAATCCCAGGGCAAGTGCACTATCTTCTTTGACGGTGCCTCAAAAGGCAATCCAGGCACCTCAGGAGCAAGAGGGGTAATCTTCTATCCAAACGGGGAAAAAGAAGATTTCAGTTGGGGACCAGGAACGAAAACCAACAATCAGGCTGAAGCTCTCAGTCTTTTAAAAGCTTGCCAATTAGCCAGAAAAGAAAGCCCAAGAGAAATCCTTATTTTTGGGGATTCAGAAATGTTGATAAATTCATTAATAAGCAAGAAACGACTCAAGGATCCAGTGTTAAACAAACAGCTCTCAAGAGTGAGCAGAATCCTGAAGGACTTCTTCTCGGTGCAAACATTTCACATACTCAGATATCTAAACAAGGAAGCGGACAGATTGGCAAACATAGGATGCACTCAACAAAGTGGATTGATCAGCATAAATGCAGGTGCTTTGAAAACGGAAATTATCCCTTAACTGGGAGAGGAGCTCATGTAAAATCCATGAATTGTAAATTGGTTGATTAGGCTTTGCACAACCTGAAATTTTCAATAAAACACAACCGTTTCAATTAAAAAAAAAACCTTAATCCCTGAAGAATATCTTACCCTTGCCTATGTGGTGGAGGGTGGGGTTCCTAGTTACATGGAAAGAAGAAAAGCCAAAGTCAAAGTCTAGACCATCAAATCCACAACTTCCCTTTGACAATCAAACATTGGCTTATTGTTGCTCCTATATATCTAATTACTCAAAGCTAAGGTCAAAAACCCATTCAATCTAATACCAAGGAAGTATGGATGCTACTTGATAGGTCTTTTAATCACCTTTTAGATTTATTAAATCGATAAGTAGAAGTCTTGTGCATTTAATTATCAACCAAGGATTTGTATAATACTTGCAAATATGCCAAACCATGTTATGTAACGAGCTCACAAAAAGATAGATCAACGACTTAAAAAGTATCCTCTTTGAGGTGGAAACCTCCTTTACATCACATAAATGAACAATTCTTTGACGATACAAATGACAAGACCTCTTTTGTATATATAGGAGTCTAAGGGGTCACAATATAATAAGAGCCTACATAACAATAATAATGTAAGGACACAACAATAACAATAGTGGGCTTCTATAGGGCACAACAATAACAATATGGGGGCTACATAGGCACAACAATAACAATAAGGGGGCTACAATAACAATAACAGTAAGGGGCTACACGAGTATTATAGGGACCTAACATGCCCCTCTCCTTCAAAAAAGTGTTGTCCTCAATGTTTGAGTAGTTATGGATGCTTATGTATAAAATTCTCATCCTTCCATGTGGAATCTTCAACGGGTAAGTTATTCCGCTTAAATAAGATACTCTGAAATTGATTGATTCCATAGTTATCAGGTTCTTGTTTTTGTGACTTCTTCAGGCTCAAATATGATTTTTCCTTCTTCGTCAAGTTCTGGCAACACTGTTTGAACTGGAAGCTTGTCACCGATAATCTTTTTTAAGTATGAAACATGGAAAACTGGGTGTACTCGAGAATATGCAGGGAACTCCAATTTGTATGCCATAGTAACAATATTTTGCAACACTGTGTAAGGACCGTAGTACTTGGGTGATAATTTATTATCCTTCTTAACTTGCTTGAGAGACATTTTCTTGTATGGTTGTAGTCATAAGAATACCCAGTCACCTACATCAAAACTTCTTTCACTGCAATGTTGATATACCTGTTGTTTCATTTGATTCTGCGCACAGTGAGGTTATCCTTTAAGAGTTGGAGAACTTGTTGTTGATGCTCGATGTGATGTTCCACTACTTGAACCTTAGAATTTTCTCTTAAAGATGGTGTGATGGATGGTGGATGATATCCATAAAGTGCCTTAAATGGTGTCATTTTTGTTGCAATATGGAAGGAAGTGTTATACCACCATTCAGCTAGAGGTAACCACTTGACCCATTGTGTTTGTTTATCATATACAAAGCAATGAAGATATCCTTCCAAACATTTGTTCACTATCTCAGTTTGTCCATCATATTGAGGATTATAAGATGAGCTATGAGCTAATTGAGTACCAAGACAAGAAAATAATTCCGTCCAAAATTTTGTAGTGAAAATGGGATCTCTATCACTTACTATAATCTTTGGGTTTCCATGAAGCTTTTGAATTGTTTCCATAAATGCAGTAGCAATTGCACTGACTTTAAAAGGATGAGATAATACACAAAATTGTGCATACTTGGTAAGTCTATCAACTATCCCCATGATGACACTCTTTCCTTTAGACTTAGGTAAACCTGTGATAAAATCCATTGAGACCTCCTCCCAACGCTAACTTGTAATGGCTAAAGGTTGTAGCAGACTCTAGGTATTAATTGTCTCAAATTTAGTTTGTTGGCAAACCAAACATTCTGCCACAAAATTTTGAATATTAAATTTAAGGCCATCCCAAAAAAATCCTTCTTGACCCTGTGGTAAGTTTTTAAAAATATTTAGTGTCCTCCTAAGGGAGAGGTGTGAAATTCCAAAATAATATTTTGTTTGAGTTGGGAATTCTTACAAAGATATAAGTGATCTTTGTACCATAATGAATCATTTTTCCAAATAAATGTATCAGATGTATTGGGATCTTTCTGCAACTTTTGAATGAGTGTCCACACCTCTTCATCATTCTTCCATTCATCCCTTGCTTCGGTTATCCACTCAGGTTGGATAATAGAAATGGCACAAAGCAATGCTTCCACATCCTCATCCTTTCTTGAGAGTGCATCTACAACAACATTTTGCTTCCCTTTTTTGTAGATGATTTCAAAGTCATAACCCAACATCTTTGTCACCCATTTTTGCTGCTCTTCTGAATATAATCTTTGTTCCAAAAAGTATTTAAGATTATCATGATATGTTTTTACCTTGAAGTGTATTCCCATTAGGTAAGGTCGCCATTTTTTTAGTGCATGTAGTATTGCCAACATTTCCTTCTCATAAATAGGTTTGTGTAAATACTTTCCTTTGATTGGATGACTTTCAAAAGCAAGGGGTCTTCCTTCTTACATTGAAACAACACCAATTCCATTTCCCAAAGGCATCACATTCTACGATAAAGGTTTTGTGAAGTCTGGCGTAGCTCAGACCAGTGCTTGGTACATTGCCTCTTTAAGATGTTCAAAGGCCTTAGTTTCTTCTGGAGTCTATTGTAGCATTTACAACCACCCTCCAAAATTTTTCCTTAGCCTCATTTTGGAGCCTCCCTTCCAACCTTCACAACAGCTTTCCTTGATTCGTCAAGTTCTCAAGTTTCAGTGTCTTTCTTGCATAAAGGCAACCTATCAGTCACACCTTGATTCGTTCCCCTCACAAGTTGTTCACCCAGACTTGGTCCAATTGCAGGTTGAGCAGCTTCCCCTTAAAAATTTCGCATTTCTAGAGGGAAACCAGCCTTCCCTCCAGAAATTGCGCAATCCTCTCTAGCAGCCTACTGGGCTCCAGGATTGCGCAATCCTGCCTGCCAACACTCCTAGTAGGATTTGCGCAAATTTCCCCAGCAAGGTTGCTCAGCCCAGAATTTTCACAAATTTGGACAGTTGTCAGCTGCTCTACCCATAAATTGTGCAAATCTCCTGGGCAGTCAGCCGAGCACCCAGCCAGAAATGCACATTTCCTTCAAGCAGTCGAACAACCTCTTGCATGTACAACTGAGTTGACCAGTTCCCTCTGGGACTGAGCAAAGAAGACTTTCATGCATAAGTTGTTTCTCTTAAGGCAGTATGCAAAGGCATCCCTTGTCTCAGGGATCTATGTTTAGCAGTTGGAGGTTACATGCAAAGAGCCATTCAGAAACATCCCACCAAGTGTCGCTTCCCCTAGATTTGTGGCATGCGCGTCAAAACCTCGATGTTATCAAAACTCATCAATCGGACGCTGCAGAGCTCATTCCTCACATCAACCTTGCATCTCTGACATCCCACATCACATCTAGGAGATATCGACACATTCAGCTCAACTGTTTTGGGGTAAGCCCGCTTCCCATGCCTTTTGCTGCATTTTTGTCGCCTTTTGTGTTTTCGCTTGTGGGAGTATAGTTTGCTTGATTTCTTTGAGTGTTTGTTGCCGTTTACATGTATACTAGTTTGTCTTAGCTCTGTTTCAGTTTTCGTTGCTATCTCATTGTTGTCACATGCATGAAACTATTTTGCACAAACATTCGCCCAACCGGCGAAATGCCTCACCCACATGCATGTTGATCTGTTTGTTGAATCTTTCATTCATGTTTTGCATGCATTGTCAATCACTTCTGCTATCACTTAGTGTCACCATGCATTTACTGTCTTAGTTTCTTTCAGTTTCCAGTCGGTGAGTCAGGCCAAGCTTGGCCCAGACTTCGCCTTCACCAAGGTTGCATTGTGCAATCTAGGGAAGGAAGGCTCACCTTCCTCTCTAGATTTGTGCATTCCTGCCTAGCACTGGTATCCAAGACTTTTTTGTGCATTTCTAGAGGACGATGGTTGCTTGGCCCAAGAAATTACACAAATCTATCCCTGGGCCAGCAATCCTTCCTAGCTGGAATTTCACATTGCGCAATTCCAGCAATTAGCAGCCATACTGGACTGTGCATTCCGTAGTTCCAGAGGTCAGTCAGACTCCCAGCAGTCGAGACTGTGCCTTGTGCAGTCTTGGCAGTCGGTCTCCCGACCTCCCAGCCGAAATTGCGTAACCTTCATGATCATGCACTCAGGTATGTTGCAAGTCAGTTCTCATGTTCATTTTGGTTTTCCACTAACAGATTGCTTGCCATGAGTGTTTCCATGTCTCTAGGTATCCCAGGTGTTCATCTTCCTCTCAGCAGTACAGGTATAATGGTTTCTAGGAGAGCAGAGATGAAGACACTGTTCAGAGCACACTTGGGGATGCAGTTGATCAAGTGTCCATGGACTTGCCTACCCACGAAGACATCAAGTTGTTTGTAGACAAGGACATCAAGATATGACAACAACAACATCACAGAGAGCAACATCATGAACAGTAGCTGAAGAGAGCATACCAAATACAATGAATGCAAGAGGTGGGTTATTGACAACACGGAGGCGGAACAAGGTTGCAAGCTCAAGCAGGTCCATTGATGATGAAAGCAACATTGAAGACTCTGGTTATGAGGCGACGGTGCGACATGAAGATCATGCGAAGGCAGAGAATGGAACAAAGAAGGAGTTGCATGTGTTGAAGCAGCAACTCAGGAAGAACATGAAGTTGCACAGACAGACGAATGAGTTGCAGCAAGAATAGGAACAACAGTGAGCGCAACATGCACTCACAGATGAAACTGCACCCGTACAAGTTAAAGATCCATCCCAGCAGCTGACACAGAGCAGACATGGTGAGCAGTGTTGTTGATCGCATGCAAGGGATTTAGCATCATGCATGACATTGAGCACACGCATGCAATCCAACCCATTCAACACACTCACCAAGGCGAAGACAAGAAGCAAGTCCAACTGGGCTGAACATGTACTTTAGTAAGTTGATGCGCATGACCACCAGCACACACTTGAAGATAAGCACATACACTATGCATCAGTGTGTTGTCGGTTCATGTGCACCTAAGAAGACCATGCACATGTTAGCAGACGAGTTGGATGAAGGAGCCGAACCAATGCGTCGGTTGCAACGGAGGCAAGAGTTCGCTTCAGCAAGATTTCACCATGAGGTGCATGCACACCATCACAAACGTCCAAGCTCGGCATCAGCTCACCACCTTCACCATCACAAGCATGTCAAAGAGTTGGTCTCATCACAGCGGACCAAGAGTCAGTGATGTCTTGTAAGGCTTGCTCAAGCCATGTTGTCTCACATGAGTACATGTGCATTGTAATGTTGAGTCGTGTCAAGTGTAAGTCAAGTGTCAATAGTTGGATGTAACAGTCATAGAGTAGGCAAAGAGTCATGAGGGTAGTTGAACTGTCACAAAGGGGAATGTCAAGGGCCACCCCACCATTTTCTATAAATAGTCCCTCATAACTCATTGTAAAGGATTTTGGTCAGCCAAGCTTCTACTAAGACTGTCTTGAAGAAAGCTTGGAAAGTATTGCAATGCACCTTGGCTTTTCCACTGCACGGAGCTAGTACATCTCTTTGGAGGAGTAGGCGGATGTGGCTGTAACGTTCCATTGTTGGGGCTAATAGGTTTACATGGATGTATTGTATGATTGTGACTTACACTTCTTTATATAATAAGAGCTAGCACATTTTCATGCATATGTTGTTATTGTAGTTGCACTGCTCTGGTTGCCTTAATGATAAATTTTGTTTAACTTACGTACTTGTGTATGAACTGATTTGTATGCAATTATATGAATCTTGTTGTTAATGTGTTGTATATGTTGTTAATGTTGTCACCATCCGTGTCGAATGCTCTGTTAGACATCAAACAGACCTTTCACATGAACCTTGTTGTAACAACTATCGCACTCGTCTCTGACTGATCTGTGAGTGTTGTATGTGTTATCTTACCTTGTATGATGTGACTGCCGCATCCGAGTGGATTTCTCCACTGGAATTTGTGCATGTCCTTTCGTGTTGTATGTCCCTAGCCGAGTTGGGACTAATCCCTTTCAACCTGGAACTCACCTTCACCTTCACCTCCCATACACCTTCCTTGACTCACTGCATCAGTCACACCCTTGCTACTGATAGAGTTATCTTACTTGCCTTTGTGCGACATCGTGGTCAAGGCATTACCTTACGACCCACTGCTGGGAATCCTATACCAAATGGTCTGAGGTCTAATTAGGACTTCTTACCGTGAAGATCCCCTTGACATGTTGGGGGGTCCAGCACCGTCAACAGAGTCCAAGAAAATGCATCTTTCTTCAATAATGGTGTTAGAGGTGCCGTTATTCTCCCATAATTCTTAACAAACTTGTGATAATACCCTGTCAACTCAAGAAATCCTCGAAGATTCTTTATGGTTGTGGGGATTTTTCATTCCTTAATGACTTTAATTTTGTTAGGGTCTACCTTAACACCCTCATGAGATACAATATGACCCAAATATTCCACCTCTTATACTTGAAAGAAACATTTGGATGTTTTTGCATATAATTGTTTCTCCTCTAATAGTTTGAGCACCCTGTAAACATGTTGAACATTATCCTTCCAAGACTTGTTGTAGATTAGTATATCATCAAAAAATATTAACACAAATTTTCTAAGGAAGGGTTTGAAGATGGAATTCATCAAAACTTGAAATGTGGAAGGTGCATTAGTAAGGCCAAAAGGAATGACCAAAAATTCATAATGACCCTCATGAGTTCTAAATGTTGTTTTTGGAATGTCTTCGGTCTTCATTCTAATTTGATGATATCTTGAACGAAGATCCAGCTTGGTGAAGTAAATTGCTCCATGTAATTCATCAATGATAGGAATGAGAATTTTATCTTTAATAGTGATCTTGTTCATCTCCCTATAATCTAGACACATACGCCATGATCCATCCTTCTTGTGCACCAATACTAATGGAGCAGAGAAAGAACTTTCACCTGGTTGAATTATACCAGCCTCTAGCATTTCTGTAACCATATGTTCAATTACACTCTTTTGGTCATAAAGATATCTATAAGGCCTGACGTTTGGAGGAACACTTCCTGGAATCAAATGAATAGCATGATCATGATCACGAATAGGTGGGAGGCCTTTGGGAGTCTCAAACACCTTCGAATGATTGTCCAAGACTTTTTGGAGATCTGGAGAAATATATGATTTCAATTTTTGAACCTCTAGTGAGCATAATTGTGCAATTACGCCTCATTTTTCTTTCTTCAGAAGATTTGTCATGCCATTAGAGCTGATTATATTTCCTGGTTTCCCTGTGATACCCCTTAATTAAACTTCTTTTCCTTCCCAAAAAAAAATTCAAGAAAAGTTCTTGAAAATTGAAATCTATCATCCCCAAAGATTGTAACCATTGGACTCCTAGTACAACATCAGCACTGCCCATTGGAATGGAAAGCATTAGAATATTGAATACATATTCCCCCGTGGTTAGCTTGATATTATGGCACTTTCGCGAACAATTTATAGTTCCTCCATTTGCAACCATCACTTGACACTCTAGTGCTGGATATAGGAAGCAATTCAATTCCTTGGTTATCTTACAATGAATAAAATTATGGGTACTACCTGAATCAATCAACACTATTACCTTTTTCTTCTTTATATATCCTTCTATCTTGAGAGTTTGAGGAGTGGTAATTCCTGCCAATGCATTACAATATATGGTCGGATTCATTTCTTCTTTATTTGGGGTTGGTTCCTGGTGTATATCCTCTTCTTTTGATGTTTCTTGTTCCTTTTCTTTCTCCTCTTCACAATCTATGTAAAATAATTTCTTCTCAGCGCACTTATGAGCTTAGTGTATTTTCTATCACAATCGTAGCAAAGCCCTTTCGCTCTTTTTTTTCCTCCAATCATTGTGGTGTCAACCTTGTAGGTTGTGGAAGATTAGGAGCAACAACACTTCCATCTTTATAGTTGTGAGTGGTAGAATTCCTTGTTTCCATAATTTTGTTTTCAACTTTTCTTTCTGCCCTTAATGCCTTCTCCAATGAATCAAGTTCCCAAACGTGAACCTCATATTGGATGTTATCTTTTAAAGTCCCTATGAACGCATCAATCCTATGCTCCTCTGGAATACCGGTTACCCTAATATTCAATTTTTGGAAGTCTTAAATGTGCTCCGCCATTGAACCTTTTTGTTTGAGATTTATCAATTGGCTAAAGAAGGTGTTTCTCTTTGTATATTCATAATGTGTTATCATTTCCTCCGTAAAAATTGACTAGGTGACAAGTGGTTTATGAGAACAAAACCATCTATACCATACAAACTGATTGGGTTCTAAATATGAAGATGCAGTATGTACCTTTTGTGAGGGTTGCACATCCTGTAGATCAAAATATTGCTCCATCTGTAGTATCCATGTTACCAGATCCTCTCCATCAAACTTCCTCATATCTATCTTTAGAATGTGGTAGTTCGTAAACCCCACATTGCACATTGGAGTGTCTAAAATCATAATTCATATTCCTTTTTTCCTCATCATGACTCTCATGGATTACCTTGTCACCACTGGGAAGCCTTTCTTACAACAACTTTGTCAACCCTTCCAACTTGACATTCATTGCATCCATGTCTACTTTAAAAAACTCCATGTTTCTTTTGATACCATTCATGTCCCCTTTTAATCCATCCATGTCATATTTGGTTACTCTTTGTGAGAGCGAAATTCGTTGCACTTGGTCCCGTAACTATAATATATCATGTTCCAATTCTTCTTCTTCATGTGTCATAGTAGAGATTTCTTAGGGCTTAATGGGTGTAGAATTATTTTGTTTGGGAGGAATTTTAGAACCAATTACTGATATTTATGCTTCAATATGCCCTCTAAATCCCTTAAAACTGATTTTTCAAACAAAAGTTATGCAAAATTAAAAAATACACACTTTTTTCTTGTTTTTTAGGAGCTCAATTTTGAAACTGTTGTATCTCTATGATTTCGGATCTCCAAGATCTGAAATTTGGTCTTGTGGTATCCCTCAAAGTATTCTTTCCAATGCCACAACTCAGACTGAATTTGGATTCTTCAAGATAATGTTATGACCAATCTCCCATGATGACATGATTATGGACTGGTTCAGTAGATCAAACTTGTACGGAGTGCCATATGTCATTGTTGCGACCTTTGAACCTGTTGGAATAAATCTAATTGCTAAAGAAAATAAGCTATTTCAACTAGAAAGTAAATAATCTCAATAGAAATTAGATATTCCATAAACCCTAGCATGAAATGAACTTGCAAAAAGGAAATAAACTATTCTACTTGTAAAATGAAATGACTGCACTCTTAAAAATCCAATTCTACTTGAAGTAAAATAAAATAAACCAATTGTTGTTCAAGAGAAAATAACTTCAAAAGGAAATCACTCTAAAAAAACAAAAAGTTACAACAAAACCTTGGCAATCTATACCTGTGGAAACTCTCATATTGTAAAAGTGGGTACTAAACTAAAAATAGAGTATAATAAAGTTAATTAATACTAGAGCCTTGTCCTATCTCTTTGATGCAATCAATAAAACCAAAAACTAAACATTCATTTAGATTTAATTATGCTAAAACAATTACTTAATTAGAGAAACAAGATGATCATCTTACACAAGTAAATGTCCTCAAAAACATTGTTAACAAATTTCCTAATTCATGAAATCATCACTATAAATTAGTACACCTAATTACTCGAAAAAAGCTAAAAAAACAAAAATTAATTATAAATAACTAAATCTTAGTCAATTACAACATTTCTTCGCTAAAGAAGGGGACTACCTCCTTAGACGAGGTACAAGGAGGAACAAACAATAACTACACCAACTAAATCTACATAGGCACAAAGTTTTAACAACTTCTATGTTACATAACAATATGATTCAATGTATGAAAATAGGGTTAAAATGTGAACTTGAGAGATGTGGTTTTTTATACATTTTTCTAATTGTTTTACCTTACAATGATGTTATAGAAACAACCTTGAGAATATGATTTCCCGGGTGTTTTATTGATGTGCATTTGCCTACCACATTTTTTATACATGTCTATAAGACTAGTTAGCATAAAAACAATTGTCTCAATCCCGCTTTTGCCTATTCCAATCACATTTTCCATGTCTATAAACCTAGCACACACCTTGATTACAAAGTGACACCCAGAATTATTAGGTTGTATACCTTCTCTTGCATTTGATGATACAACTTAATGGCTTCCTCATCCAACCCAATATTGCCATATTCTCTAGTCAACATATTCAGTCATAGAACATTTCGTTTCCACATTTTGTCAAACAGTTGGTGTGAACCATGTTGATTGCCAAAATCAATAATGGGAACAAGTTTGGTTTCAAAAGGATATGGTTTAGTTAAAAAAATCTCCAAGAGAGAAGGCATGGACTTGTTTGAGTTCGACTAGGTTCGTGAATGCCAACAAGTGACAAGCACAACTACTTGCCATAGTTTCAGTGCGGCCACCATAGTTTCAGCGCGGGAGTTAATGACGTAGCTTCTGAAGTCCCCTTGGATTTTGTACTTTGAAAGCTTCATAAAGACCATGAAAGAGCACATATGAAGATATATCTGAATGTTGGTGAAATTGTAACTGAAAATCATTAGTGGATTTCATGGCGTCTAACTCATAGATTAAATGGTTTTTTTCAATATATTTAATTAGATTTTAAAAATCAAAGTTTAAAAATGGAGTATCTCAGTTTTTTAAGTTACCGAATTTATTTACGCATTCAAAAATGAATTTTAAATAATAAAAAATTGCAACCAGCTAAAGCCTTATATATATATATATATATAATCTTATTAATTATAGGAGTTGTTTACGGAGGCGGAGGAATTGCCCCATAGCTAAAAGTGGTCGGAATCCAGGCAAAAAAATTTCAAAAATCTTGTAGAGGCAGTGTTTGAATCATGTGTTTGATGGTGGAAATGGATTCAACACCATCAAAAAGGCCTAGGACACCTAAAATTTTGAATTTTAACCACTGTAACTTGGATTTATAAAACTCCTTGCCAAATTTTCTCAAAATATGACCAGAATTTCCATAATTTCCAGGGCAAAAAAAACAGTCTCATTAAACTGCTACTTAATTTTACATCATTGAAATTTATATGTTGAAACATGTTTGTGCATAACTTAAAAATAAAAATAAAAAATAAGAAAGTTAGAATGTATTGTTATTTAGAAATTAATAAGGTGGGTTACCCTCCCATGTGAGGAGATATTAAATTCAATATGGGGAGATATTATATTTTAATATTATTATAAATGATATTAAAAAATAAATAAGCATATAAGCATATTAATATGTTATAATATTTAGTTTAGAGTGCGTTCAAATTTCTTATAAGTTAATTGATTAAAAAAAATGTTATATTATTTTAAAAGATAAATTAATTTATCTTTATTTAAATTTGAATTTATTAAAAATGTAGAGAGATTTAATATTTTAATGTGTAATTTTTTTAATAAATGACATGAAAATAAATAGAAAATTTAAGGAAATTTATTTATGTAGATATTTGATTAGGGTACGAGATTGATTTAGATTGGTTAGTTTTACAGAGAGGTTACGTAGGAAAGCAAGCAAGTCACTTTGGAACTAATCAATTACTATGTCATTATTGGAATAAGGATCATGGTATTGGAGTTTATTTATCATTGCAAAGTAATATTCATAACCAATGGGAATAGGAGGAAGGAGATTGTAAAGTCATTTTTTTACATAACTTGACCCAAGACACCTTATGGATTTAGTTTGGTTAGCCTCACATAGAAGTCATATAAGAAAGCAAGCAAGCGGAGTTACCTTACAATCACTCAATCGCTATGCCATTATTGGAATAAGGATCTTGGTATATTGGAGTTTATTTATTCATACAAAGCAATATTCGCAAACAATTTGGAATAGGAAGGAAGGAGACTTTATAGTCATTTTTCATGTAAATATACCCAAAACACCTAGCTAGTGCAAGGAGGCGAGGAGACCATTACCAACACTTGAAGTTAAACTCAAGACTTCCCAAAATACATACATAGATACATACATGACATACAAAGGACGGAGAAAGAGGTTAAGAAAGGAAGCATAATGGGGGGGACATTACTTTTATAGATACCCCCATTCACCCACTAACCAATCAACCATTATGCAACGGGAGGGATGTTGTATCTTTGTAGACAGGTCTAGGCTTGGGAACTGTGTCAAAGCATCTAAGTAAGGGTTTTAATTGAATTGGATGACCAATGCATTAAACCATTGACACTTGTATAATCCAAAAACTCCTGAGAAACTCAAAGGGTTGATTTTCATTCATAACAACATATACTCTTTGAAATTATTTTGAAAGTGGAAAAGGGAGAAGATATATGACAATTAGACATTCATACTTAATACTTAATTCACCAGATATAGTATATGCACGCAAAAGAATTCTACAACCAAACAAATATATATTCAAGAGATGACAAAAGACAACAATTTAAAGGTGTAGAGGAACTAATTCAAACAGACTGTTCAATTAGCTAATCTCTATAAAGATGATAGCATTGCAGTGGACTGTCAGGGAAGTTAACACTTAGCTTAGCCTTACCCTAACTCCTATATTACCTTGAATATTGATGAAAAACATAAATGAATAACCATAAAAACTCACATGAACACAAATATTGTTAAGATTGAAGTCATAATCCTTTGACTATCTTCAAAAACTTTCAGAAGAGTACAATAATGTATCTGGATTATCAAAAGGGTTCAACCATTCTTATTTCGAATTACAAAATATTTATCGAGTGCAATTCAAAAATATCTAATCTAATACAATCCTTTACAAAATAAAATCTTATCCAAAATGATTTGGATATATCAAACTAATACAATATAAAAATAGACTTTCTGAAACTAATTTGCATAATCAACACTCTATTTGAGGGTGTTGTTTGTAACTGCTTCCTGAAAACCTGTTTCTGCTCTTTGTGCTCCTTCGGTGGTAGTTAATTATTTGCATAAAATAAATTTAAACAAAATTTTTGCGCCGATTCAAATTTTAAAAGTGACATTTGAATTTTCTTGCTTATTACAAAGTGTAGAAAATAATTTTTAACTAATTTTCTTTGAAATAAACTTATGCATTTAAAATAATCAAATGCACAAGAAAAATTGAGTTACAACATTGAAACCATCTGGGGATTGCCTCCCCCTGTGGGATGCAGAGAACCTGCAGATCCATGTGCCTTCTCGTTGGGCTATGGAGTCTTTGCTGTGAAAAATCACACTTGCTCTAGAAAAGTAAACAAAATAGGATATATACAATGTTCGTGTTAAAAAACTTACTCAGTATTGAATGTAATGTGTTAAATATTTCCCATTAATTGGCAATGATAAATATTCTCCTTCCAAATTCCGAAGAACGAAGGTATTATTGCCTTCAACTTCTGCAATTTTGAAAGGTCTCAACCAAAGGTTGTCAAACTTTCCATGCTTTCCTTTTTCTTCCCTTATTGCATCCCATCTGAGAACTAAGTCACCTTTCCTGAAATCCCTCTGTCTAGCTTTTCTATCAAACAAACTTTTCATCTTGTCCTGATATTGTAGAAGTTTGTGTTGAACTTCTTCCCTGTCCTGATTCAGCTCAATAATTTGATTTATCCTTCTTGAAAAATCATCAGTCTCTTCATATGAATCTTGCAAAAATTCATGTCTGGAAATGCTAACTGAGTAGGGAAAACAAATTATATTCCATAAACAAGATGAAAATTAGATTTACCAATAAACCTTTTAGGTGAAACTTTGTTTGCCCATATTGCATATTTCAAATGACTGTCCCAATTTCTTTTATGATCTGTTAACACCTTCTTGATGACTTTGATTAGACTTTTGTTTGACGATTTTGCTAGTCCATTCCCTTGTGGATAATAAGGTGTAGAGTGATGTAAAGCAATCTGATATTTTTGGAAAAATTCAATCATCTTAATGCTACTAAAAGCTTGAGCATTATCTGTAACTATTTGTATTGGATAGCCAAATCTAGACAAAATGTTTTCTTCAATAACTTTCATAACTATTACATTTGTTGCATTCCTTAGGAATAGATTCTACCCACTTTGTGAATTAATTAGTTGTTGTAAGTATCTGTTTGTGTTGATTACTTGAAGAAGGAACTATTTCACCGATGAAATCTAATCCCTAGTGCAAGAAAGGAGCTTCCACTAAAACTGGAACAAGAGGGAGTGTTGTTAACCTCTGTTTTCCTGCAAAAATCTGACAAGGAATACAACTTCTCACCTTTGATCCAACTTATGCAAACAACTTTGGCCAGTAGAATCCTGCTCTAAGTATTTTATATGTTGTTGTTTTCCAAGCATAATGACCTCCACATACTCCTTCATGAAACTGTTCAATCACCCCTTCTGTTTCACTTTCAGTTAAACACAATAAAAAAATATTTAATGGATCTTTCCAGTATATATTTGCATTAACTATACAATATTTCATGGCTCTAAGCTTGAGAGATCTACATTGATTCCTTGTGAATTGAACAGGGTATTCAAAATCACGTAGAAAATGTACAATATATTTATACCAATCTGACAATAAAAACTTTTCATCAATATGAAAAGGAAGTGACATTGAATTGGGAGAAGGTTCTTGTGGATTCTTCTCCTCTGAAACATAAGAAGGTTCTTGTGGATTCTTCTCCTCTGAAACCTGCATTATTGAATTGATGCCCAAAATTTTGCAGTTTGATTCTGCCAACAACTTAGCTAGACCCTATCCTTTCACCAACTTTGTAGATTTGATATCTAAATCAACTCTAGGATCTTAGGAATCCATCTCCCCCTCTTTCCATTTGTATCAGGTTGAGTTAACATTGTCTTTACTGCATTATTAGGCACATAAGCAATTATGGGAGAATGCAGGGTATAAATTCTAAAGCTTTCAAAGCTTGTACCAGAGCATAAGATTGTTTTTTTATTATGTCATATTTCAGTTATGAATCCCTCATGACTTTTCTAAAGAAAGAAATTGGTTGCTCATGTTGATCTTCATTTCTCTACAATAAAACTACTTCTATTGTGGTATTTGAATCAAAGGAGAAAATACTGAAAAGTTTTGAATAATAAGGACCGACGAGGATTGGTGCTTCAGAAATTGCTTTTTTGATCTCGGAGAAAAATAATCTAGCTTGTGTGGTCTATTTTACTTCATTGTCTTTCTTGAGCATATTAGTAATGTCTTTAACAATTTCAGCATAATTAGGTATAGACCTTCTTAAAAAAATTCTTCCCTATGAATGACTGCATTTATTTCTTATCAATGGGCAGACTGATTACCTGAATTGTTGAAACTCTTTTAGGGTCAATTGTAAATCCTTCTTTTGAAATAATATGTCCTAACAATTTCCCTTCCCTCATGACAAATAGTGATTTTTTAGGATTAAGAGAAATCCCAAACTTTCTACATCTCTGAAAGACTTTCCTTAAATGTTTGATATGTTTTGCATCAAACTCTAAAAATATTGTTAAATCATCAAGGTAAATGACTATGAATTTGTTTATCTTACCAAAAAAATCCAAATCCATGGCTCTCTGAAATGTTGCTCCGGCATTAATCAAACCAAACGACATTTTGGCATACATGAAAGTTCCCCATGGGGTAGTGAAAGTTGTCGTTTCCATGTCTTCTTGGCTAGCCAAAATTTGATTGTATCCAGAATAACAATCTAACATTGAAATCTTGTTAGAACTTGTTACACTTTGAAGCAATTGATCCATCTTTGAAAGTGGATAATTCTTTCAATGACAATTTATTGAGGTTTCTAAAATCAACACATAGTCTTATTTCTCCATTCTTCTTCCTAACAGACACTAAGTTAGCTATCCATTCAAAATATATTAGAGGAATAATAATTTTTGCATCTAACAACTTCTTTGCCTCTTTCTCGATAATGGGCAACAAAATTGGATTAATCCTTCTCATTTTTTGTTGAAATGGCTTAGCTCTTGGTTTCGAAGGAATTTTATGTTCAATGATGGTTGTATCATAAGTTTTCAGATCTTCATAAGCCCATGTGAATACATCTTTGTATTCTTTGAAAAAGTTGACGTATTTTTCTTTACTATCATGAGGTGAAATTGCTAATATTTCGATATTCTTTATTTCTTCTGCAATCCCAATATTGCAATCCTATATATCGTCTTGTTTTGAACTTAACAGTGTAGATTTTGGTACTTCATTTTGATCAAACAATTTTTAAAGAGGGACTAATCCCTTTGGAATATGATTGTTAAGTAATTGGATGATATCATGATCAACTATTTTTTATTTAAAATTCATATCTGACTCATCAACATTTTCTTTTACTTCATCATTGTTTTCTTCTTCAACATGTAGGGCATAAAATTCATCAATGGTCTGCAATTTTTTTTTCAATTGTTCATCAGCTTCAAAGACTTTCTAGTGTCTTAAATTATCCAGAATAGAAGGTCTATACTTCACTTCAATCTGATATTGTAACTGTAAAGAATCTAGAATTTTGAAAGTACTTGTAGAAACTGCCATGAAATCTGCATGAATATTATCTTCTCTTGGGATAGCTGAAATATTAAAAGCTTGAAAATAGTTTTCCATACAATCGCATACTTAATTTATGTAATCTTTGAGTCTATGATGTTTTATTTGACAGAGATTTCTGACCTGTTTCACTATCAATTCTGAATCACCAAATACTGCTAGATTTTTCACTTCCAAATTTTTAGCCAACTCTAATCCTAAAATTAAAGCCTCATATTCTGCCACATTATTAGTGACTTCAAAATCAAACTTAAAGGATTGAGTAATGTTTTTTCTTTTCTGGTGAAATCAAAACAATCCCTGCCCCCCAACTCCATCTTTAGAAAAAGCTCCATCAAAATACATTTTCCAAACATCATTGTCTGAGGCTTGAGGAACATTTATGGTGTCTTCAATTCTATTTTGTGGATTACACTGATCATTTGTAACCAAAATAAAACATCCTAGATATTGATCAATATCATATATAGGATGATTTACTGCTTGATTAGCTTTGCAGACAATGTGTATAAATCTCACTTCCCTATATAGCCTTATATGTTCACCTCTATACACGGAAATTGCAGCATAAAACATATCCATTTGTAATCTTCCTCCAAGCTTAACACAACATGATGTTGATAATGACATACTAAACTTAGGATGGATGCCTGTGACTACTATATCCATTACTATGCTTTTGATAGGAATTTGAGCAAGGGTAACAATTGAATCTTTGATTAACCCTAAGCATGGTACTTTCTTTGAATCAAATGTATACGAGTCATGATAGGGCCTTGTAATTTGTAATTGAAGCTGGTCCATAATAACTTTAGGCATCAAATTATGAGAAGCTCCAGAATCTAGCAGTTGTACAATAGAAAATCATGAACCTTTAATGTAACATAGAAAGGTGGCACACTTTCATCTATCATCTCTAAACTAGGCCCAAAAACTACTAAAGGCTTCTCCTCCTATATGCTAATCTTCAGCATATACACTTGAAGGCTGTATCCATTTAGAAACCTGCTACTTATAACCTGGATTCCTTGAAAGTTCAGATAAGGGAATTGGAATTTTTACTTTTTATAATTCTCTTTCTACATTGAAAACAATAGGGACAACCTTTTCTGTAGTAGACTGATCTTTTGGCTGACTTTGGGGTGGAACAGATGGAATTTCTACAACTTTCTCTTGTGGGATATCAAAAGTAACCTTTTTTGCAGGTCTACCATGACTTGCAGGTCTACCATGACCTTATCTAGGTCTCAAATCATGTATTTTATTTAACTCGGCAATCCGAAATTCGGAAAAAACTTGGTATTTTGACACTTCAACAAATGGTTTATTCTGAAAAGGATGATGAATTTGATTGATAGGGACAATAGCATTTTTAGTAGGTTGGTCATCAAAATAATTGATATCATTGGTCACAACTGGTATAATTTCTTCAGGGTCTTGATCATCAATCATTAATGGAGGTTGAATTTGTTGGTCATTATTTGGTCTTTCTCTCTGCAAAATTTGTGGTTGAAAAGGTCTCTTGTATTGTGTTTGAGGTCTATTTACATTCTGTTGAGCCATTCTCGGTTGAGTTTCCATTCTTGAAATTCGATTAGACAAATTTATTAGTAATGAAGTTATCTCATCAATTTTGTGTTCCTCTTCTTTATTCTTTGATGATGAACTACTTTCTTCTTTAGCTTTCATTTTCCTTTCATCTTTTTCTGCCTTGGCTTTCAATTTACCAGATGTTGACCTATTAGCTTCTACCTCAATTGCATTGGTCTGCATATCTGCTAAGGTTTCAAATTTTCTTTCTCTGAGCATTACAACAAAGTCATCATCAAAACCTTTAGAAAATCTAACTTTAGTTGTAGTGACTGGAGGTTTACAATCTAGTGGCATCTTATTGTAAATCTTATTAAACCTTTCATAAATTCAATAACACGTTCACTAGGATTCCTCTTCAAATATTCAAATTCTGGAAAGTAATACACAATAGCTTTTTTATTTCCCCATTGATTTTTGAAGATATTTGTTAATCCAGACCATGAATTTATAGAGTTTGCTTGTAACTGCCTGAACCATATTCTAACATTTCCCTATAATGATTGGACAAATAGTCTCGTATAGGCATCTTCATGTTCAATGTTCATATTGTCTGCAAATCAAGGAATACAGCCAAATGATCTTCTGCGAATGGTCATGTTTCTCCATTAAATTTGGGCAAATGTTTCAAATATCCTTAAGGAAAATCATGAAGTTGATTTTTTGGTGGAAGTACGAATGTTGTATACCGAGCTGTCACAATTGGTCTAAATCTAGCCATTTGATGTTGTGGTAAAATTGTCTGTTTAGGAGATACAACTTTGCTAGAAGATGGTTGATGTGGAACTGTAGGCTTTTTTAAGAAATTGAGGATGAAAAACTAGCTTTTGGACTTCAAGGATGATTTTTTCTTGATCTTCAAAGGCTAAAGGATTTGTATAAATATTAAGTCCCTCTTCATGCTTGGCAAAAGTAGAAGTATAAGTATGTATAATAGAGGAAATAAAATCAACAGGTTTCAATTCAGGCAATTCAATTTCAAACTCTGCTTCAGTATCAGATGCTTTTGAAAGGGAGGCAGGAAGCTCAAAGGATTCAAGCTGATGAACTAATAAAGTGGATTGAAGATCTACTTCTTTAGAGAGGAGTTTTAAAACTTTAGGTGATCTGGATTTAAACAAAAACGCAACAAAGGACAGATATAACCATAAATACAGAGATGCAGCAAAAATAACACTTCATTTTATTAATATCAAATACTAAAATATGCTTACAAAAATAATGGAAATAAGACTAGCTCGGGCAATGGTAGCTTATCTTTGAGAAGAGATGTAGCGGCTACATGCCTCTGAATTAAGTTACAACAAGGCTCAAGGGTATTTTTATTATTGAACAATAAGAGAAAACACTAAACAACCAAAACCCTAACCCGAGGAGATGTAACACCAAGAGTTTATGGGCTCCATTAGAGTTAGTTGGGCAACCAACTTCTCGAGGTCATAACTTGGTCATATTATCTCCGTTTGACGCATATAATACCTCGTCAGAAATATCTCTCTGAGGACTACAAATTTTGATGTGATTTCCATAGTAACAATAATGCCATTTTCCCAAAAAAAATGTCATTTAGGGCCTCAAAACTGCTCCGGAAGTTCAGGACCCGAAAAACTGCCAAAAATAGTAAATTGTGCTACAATTAAGGAAACTGAAAAACTGAAAGAGACAGTGGTGGGGGTCCAAGTGGGATAGGAAGGTGGCCACCAACATCCACCTGGATCATTCCTCCTCCCTTAGGAAGAAATGGTCCCCATTGCGTTGAGTGCCTCCATGAGATGGGGAAACTTCTGCTGAACTTAGTCCCTGGTGAGATGTTTTGCAATCTCTGGTGTGTCCAGTAATGGTGGGAAGCATGGTTGAGGGCGGTCCACATTGAACACTCGATGCAAGCCAAGGAATGGGGAAATGTTGTGCTCCAAAGCATTGTTTCCCACAGCCTTGGTAATGGTGTAAGGACCATATTAGAGTGGTTTGAGCTTCTGATGGGCTCTTGTAATACGTTCTTTCTGCAAATGCAACTAGACTTTGTCACCCACCTGAAACTTGTGTGGCACTCGATGTTTATCATGTTGTTGCTTGTACTTGGCATTTTCCACAATGGAGTAGCGATATATCGACCCGTTGGGTAGAGGTGCTCCAGAAATCAGATCAAACAAATGCTTGACCTGATAGTGCAACGGTACCCCTGTGGGTGAGGAGAAGATGTTCCTGTATTCTTTCATGACCGTATCCACCTGTTTTTGCTGTGTGGAGGAGCCCTTCCCGGGGTCCATGAATGTGGCTACGATCTTCCCCTTACTTTGAGAGCGAACCAAAAAGAAAATAAATTTCCTAGTCTGGGAGATGATCTTATTGCATTTCTTAGAAGAGATCAAAGACATGGCGATAGGTGGGGCTACCTCTGGTATCATGTATAACATATTACCCAAAGAAATAATCACAGAGCGAGGTCTAGACTCATATAAAACATGTTGCTTCCACAAGTATGGTTGTCCTAATAATACATCACAAACGTCGAGAGGAGCAACATCACACAATACCTCATCTGTGAAGGGCTTGATGTTGTAGGGAAGGCGACACTGCTGGCTGACTCGGAGATCTCGTCCTTGGTGAAGCCACTCAATGTTGTACAGTTGCGGGTGTGGTATGGTCAGTAGGCCCAACCGCTTCACGACCTATGCTGAAATGAGGTTCTTTTGGTTGCCACTGTCGACAATGAATTGCAGCGGCGAACCCTTAACCCACATCTGTGAGTGGAAAAAATGCTCCCCCTCCTTTGGATCTTCGGGCTCATTCTTATGGGTCTTGGCGGTGGCAACAATGGCGTTGGGCTCCGCATCAATAATCTGCTTTCCTTTTTCATTCCTCTTATCGGGTTCTGACTTAGGGTTGGAACATGCATCTGATTTTGAAGCCTTCAACTCGGCCACTAGCGACTGCTTGGTCCGACACTCACTTGTGTTGTGAATGGGGTTCTTATGGAACTCACATCACTTTCATGTGTCCTTCTTTGACTTCATGGTGGTGTTCTTTCTTGCAGCTTCGACGGGTTGTCTTGGGTCACCCCGCCTTGGCTTTGTCCTTTGTTCTTTGGGTTCGCAGATCCAAAGTCTCGCTTCTTTTGTTTAAACTTGTGTTCGATCTTGACAACGTATCAGTACGTCGTGCCAAGCGAGGAGATGTCCAGGAATTTCATCTCGTCCTGGATGTACCTGTGTAGGTATTCGTGGTATTTGAGTACCAAATTCCGCTTAGAATTCTTGATACCCAACTTTGTGCGAAGAGTATGAAAAATATTGGTAAACTCCGACACATCTTGGTCCCTTCCCTGTTGCAGCATGGTCCACTTTATGTATTTATCCTCATAGCTTCCAACAGGGTAGTACTGCTCCTTGACGACATCCCAGAATGAATTCCAAGTGGGTGTAGTTGAAAATAGTGAGGTCATACTTTCATCCTTCTGCTCGCAGTAGGTTTCCCACCAGTTCTTGACGTGGGGGGCCTCTTTGAGAAGTGTAAAAGTGATCTTTTCCCGGCTGGAAAAATCATGAATAGAAAGATATCCTTCTAGTAGATTTAACCATTTATCTATGGCACCCGCATCTATCTGACCCTCAAATATGGGAATGTCAAAGTTAACTTGTACCTTAAAGGGTGTGGCGCTTCCAGAGTAGTTGCTGGAAATAGATGCGTCGCCCTTGGGTAGCTGCTGATGGATTTGGGCAAAGTTATCCATCATCACGTTCCTTTATCGTTCGAGGGCTTCTTCGAGAAATTTTTTGATAGGATCTCCCTCCCCCTCGTCTTTCTTTTCATTCGCCATGGGAGGTCGTCAGGATTTGCGAGGTTGGTCTTGCAAAGGTTTGACTAGTTCAAGCCCTAACTCCTTATATCCTAACCTCGTTGGGGACATGCAAAGAAAAACAGAGAAAGAGCAGACCACTCTGATACCACTGATCCATATTTAAACAGGAACGCAACAAATAACATATATAACCATAAATACAGAGATGCAGCAGAATAACACTTCATTTCATTAATATCAAATATTGAAATATGCTTACAAACAAAATGGAAATAAGACTAGATCGATAGTAACTTATCTCTAAGAAGAGATGTGGCGGCTACATGCCTCTGAACTGAGTTACAATGAGGCTCAAGGGCCTTTTATTATTGAACAATGAGAGAAAACCCTAAACAAACAAAACCCTAACCCGAGGAGATGTAACACCAAGAGTTTATGGGCCCCATTGGAGTTAGTTGGGCAGCCAACTTCCCGGGGTCGTAACTTGGTCATATTGTCTCCGTTTGACACATATGATACCTCGTTGGAAAGATATTTCCAAGGAATACAACTTGTGACATAATTTCTATAGTAATCACCAAATCCATTTTGCCAAAAAAACGTCGTTTAGAGCCTCAAAACGGCTTCGGAAGTTGAAGACTCGAAAAACTGCCAAAAATAGTAAATTGTCCTACAATTAAGGAAACTGAAAAACTGAAAGAGATAGTGGTGGGGGTCCAAGTGGGATATGCGGGTGGCCACCAACATCCACCTAGATTATTAGGTGGTAAATCTAATAATTCAACAGAAATATGTATTGGTTGAAATGACTCAGGCCGTGACACTACTTCATGTGGCAAAGAGGTAGAAGTAGAAGTGGATGCTTCTAATCTACATCTAAGAGATTCAATTCTCACAAGTCTCTCAGGATCTGATAATGGAGGGAAGAGTTGAGGATCTAAATGAGATCTAGTTTTCCTGCGTGGAGCCATATTTAACCAGTGGAGTCGCCAAGTGAAAGATTTTAGCCTGATAACCTCTTATTCACCATTAAGAGAGAAGTCTTATCGTTGTCCTAGGGAAATGAATTTCAAACTTCGTTCCCTGACAACGACGCCAATCTGATGTTGTATCTTTGTAGACAATTCTAGGCTCGGGAACTGTGCCAAAGCATCTAAGTAAGGGTTTTAATTGAATTGGATGACCAATGCATTAAACCATTAACACTTGTATAATCCAAAAACTCCTGAGAAATTCAAAGGGTTGATTTTCATTCATAACATATAATCTTTGAATTGATTTTGAAAGTAGAAAAGGGAGAAGATATATGACAATTAAACATTCATACTGAATACTTAATTCACCAGATATAGTAGATGCATGCAGAAGAATTCTACAACCAAACAAATATATATTCAAGAGATGACATAAGACAACAATTTAAAGGTGCAAAGGAACTAATTCAAACAGATTGTTCAATTAGCTAATCTCCATAAAGATGATAACTTTGCAGTGGGCTATCAGGGAAGTTAATACTTAACTTAGCCTTACCCTAACTCCTATGTTACCTTGAATATATGATGAAAAACAAAGATGAATAACCAGAAAAAATCACATGAACACAAATGTTGTTAAGACTAAAGTCATAATCTTTTGATTATCTTCAAAAACTTTCAGAAGAGTACAATAATGTATCTGGATTATCATAGGGTTCAACCCTTCTTACTTCGAATTACAAAACATTTATAGAGTGTAATTCAAAAATATCTAATCTAATACAATCTTTTACAAAATAAAATCTTATCCAAAATGATTTGGATATATCAAACTAATACAATATAAAAATAAACTTTCCGAAATTGATTTGCATAATCAACACTCTATGTGAGGGCGTTGTTTATAACTATTGCCTGAAAACATGTTTCTGCTATTTGTGCTCCTTCGACAACAGTTAATTATTTGCATATAATAATAATTTAAACCAATTTTTTTACGCCGATTCAAATTTTAAAAGCGGCATTTGGATTTGCTCGCTTATTACAAAGTGCAGAAATTAAAGTTTAACTAAAGTTTTTTGAAAGAAACTTATGCATTTAAAAGAATCAAATGCACAAGTAAAATTGAGTTACAACAGGGGCATTACTTTTATAGATACCCCCATTCACCCACTAACCAATCAACCATTATGCTTAGTAAGGGGGGACATTACCTTTATGGATACCCTCATTATGCTTAGTTGGGGGGACATTACCTTTATGGATACCCCCATTATGCTTAGTTGGGGAGGAATTACCTTTATGGATACTCCCATTGAGATAAGGATCATGGTATGTTGAAAGATACTCCCATTGAGATAAGGATCATGGTATGTTGAAAGATGGGAACATTAAGCAAGAAAACATAACCCCCTTATAACTAATTAACCATTATACTATGTGGGTCACTACTTTTGTGAACACCCTTGTTGGTATAATGATGTTGGTATATTGGAGTTTATATATTGACACAAATGTTTCCTCACAACCAAAGAAGGGGATTTTATAGTTTTAGAGGTTGAGGTGCTTTCCATTGTTTTTATTCCAACTATTGTTAGCATGCTCATATGCCATGTAGGGAGCGAAAGATCTAGGAAGCAAGCATAATGATCCCACGAACAAATTATGGGTGTATTTCATTGTTATTATTCTTATTTTTCATAAACACATACACACAAGGCACACAAAAAACAAAGAAAATGTGAAGCAAGCAAGCATACTCGCCATACAACCAAAAACCAGAGAGACTAAGTATAATCACAATACAACCTATCAACTATTATACTAGTACAAAGACATTACTTGTATAAATATAAATATATTTTATTAATATAAAAATCATAATATATTAAAATGTATATATTATTAAAAATTAACTCTCATAAACAAATAAAATAAAGAAACAAAACTTTCATATTGGTAAAATCCACCTCAAAATACAATAAAAACAAATTTATTTGATCCTATATACATTACACCTATATCATATAAAAGAAAAAAAATACTAAAAATACCAATTTAATAACAAATCAATGTATATAATATTAATAAAGATCATTATCTTTATATTTCTATTAAACACTAGAAATACCAATTTAATAACAAATCAATTTATATAATATTAATAAACAACATCATTAAAGAGTATATATCATCGCAAACAGTGCATCATATCATTCATATATATAGAGTTTCTTTATAGTGTACTTTTCAAAACAATTTTAAATAACTTAAATGTTGTACTCAATTTGATGTTGTACTCAATTTGTTTTAAGAATGATTGTTATATTTTTTTATATTATATATAATATTTGGAAAACTATATAATAAACATCAAAATACTTTATAATATATATCACATTACTAAAATTATAAAAATTAACTAAATTATGATTTTATTTTAAATTATTATTATTATTAATAATTAAAAAAAAAAAAAATATATATGAATTAAACACACATATATATATATTTCATTTTATCATGAAGATTTTTTATTGGTAAATAAGTTTTGTTATAATATTATGAGTAAATACTATGACTTATGAATCTATATGTCTACAAAGGGCGTGGGCTTCACAGCGAGCGCTTCTCGGCGAGCGAGGGCTTCTCTGCGTGGGTATCACCAGCGACTTCGCAGGCGAGCGAGGGCTTCACAGTGAGCGTTTCTCTGCGAGCGAGGGCTTCACAGTGAGCATTTCTCTGCGAGCGAGCGAGGGCTTCTCTGTGTGGGTTTCACCGACGACTCTGCAGGCGAGCGAGGGTTTCTCAGAGAGCGCTTCTCAGCGAGGGCTTCTCCACTGGCAGCGAGGGCTTCTTCACAGGCGAGCGGTAGAACAACATGGGTATCACCGGCGACTCCACAGGGGGCGAGGGCTTCACAAAGTTGGGTTTTTTCCAGAGGCGAGCGCTGAGGGTTTTAATGTGAGCACTGAGGGTTTGCTGCGAGGGGAGCTGCGGTGAGGCTTCACCAGAGGCGAACGAGGGCTTCTCCAGAGGCGAGCGACAACTTTGCGGGGTTTCTCCAGAGGCAAGCGGTGAACGACGCGGGCTCTCTTGAGACGAGCGGCGAGAGGCAGGCAGAGAGGGTTTCGTCTTGCAGGCTCATTTCATCTTCTGATCCTTTAGTTTTCTCTGAGCGAGGGCGAGGTGGCTACTCTTGCCGCCTCTGCCCCCGATGACGTTTCTGCTCCGGTGGGTCTTCTCCTTCTCGGCGGCAGTTTGGATTGTTCTGGCCGCGGCATATCCTTTGGAACGTTGAGGGAACAGCGACGCTCTACTCTGTTTCGTGCCGTTTCTATGGATGTTTCCGATGGTCTTTTTCTGCAGGCAGATGTGGATGATTGAGGCAGTGTTTCTTCTTCTGTTTCTCGTCTGATTCGGGTGGAGAGTTTTGAGGGGGCGGGGAAGGAGTGGCTACTTTTGCTGCTCTCTTCCTCATTTCGTGCCTCTCCCTTCGTTTTGGGCGGACAGATCTAGCGCTGGTTGCTCTCATTTTCTATCCTCAGATGCTTGCTTGCTTGGTGCATTGGTGTCTCTTCTGCACCTTATAGATGGGTTGCCTTGTTTTTTCTGGGGCAAATATTGGCCTTTTGGGGCTCTATTTGGGATCTGTTAAGCAGATTTTATGGGGTTTATTCCTTTATCTGCTGTCAGAGGGCATTTCTGGATACTTCTTTTGGAGTATTTTTGTAAGTGGCTTGGTCCATATTTCTGCATTTGCAATATGTAATCTTCTTTTATGAATATATTATGCTTTTTCTTCCTGAAAAAACTATATGTCTACAAAATATAATTCATTTTGTATGACATTTTTTTAATTAATTAATTTGATTAAAAAGGTAGAAAGAGCATAACTATTTTTTACAATCTCAATATTTGTTTTGTGAAATATTCCAAAATATTTTTTGGAAGTTAACTCTATTCCATCCACTTAATAATTATTGATAACTAAATTAAAATTATAGAAATACTATGTAATAATTAGTAATATAAAAACATTGTTATATTTTTATGTTAAAATGATATAGTTTAATTAATCAATGTTTTTAATTTTATTTTTATCTATAATTTATACTTGATTTTATCTAAAATTAGATAAGGATTTTTTGGAATAAAGATTTTTTAGACAGATAAATTTGAAATTTTGTAATTTGTATAATTTAAATATCTAAAAAGAATTTTTTCAAAGCTAAATTTATTTATACATTCTAAACCATATTTTAAATAATAAGTAATAAAAATTTACAATTTCTGAAAAAACTCCTATCCCCTAAATTAAAAAGAATAAATAAATAAATTAAAAAAAAATAAAATTGTTCTAATTACATTCATTATAATAATTTTCACAATAATTAATAAAATAAATATTTTAAATTAAAATAAATTTAACTCATTTAAAATAAATAATGACTGACCAAATTCTTGTTACAGTTTTATATCTACAGAAATTTTGATTTTGATAATATCTGAATACTTCGAGTAAAAACAAATCTACTCAATTAACAAGAAGAGACTTTGCCAACGAGTCTTACAGAAATGAAGAAATGAAGCTAATGTCCATGTCTGCATGAACTTTGAAAATAAGGGTAACTTTGAAAGATGTACGTGAGTGCATGGTTCAACGGCAAGGCGGATGGTTTACTCGCTTCTTGTACAGTTTTCGCTATTGTGATGTTGTTGTGCAATTTTTATGTAATATTGTGAGTATATATTGATATATGGTGAATGATGCGTATTGATGTGATGATTGTATATATGTAAAAAATTGTACATACTGATCTAATATAATGTTTCTTCAGAGTACTAACCACCCCATTAACCACCCCATTAAAAAAAGACAACTAAAGACGAATTAACCTCAAATAGCATTCACTAAAGACGAATTAACCTCAAATAGCATACACTAAACCTGAAAAAAACGAATAATATGTATTATATACGCTCTGCAAAGAGAAGGCACCCAATCACAGATTTCCTTCATTTGATTAAATACATTAATCAGCTATAACAATTTTCAAGCTACTTTTGCTTTCCATGTTCCAGCGTAGTAAGTCGGCACAATTGTGGGATGGCAGCAGGAGCCTGCTATCTCATCTTTCATAATGTGATGTACATGACTGATTTTAGATATTAACAATCCCCATTGGATAGAATGATAACCTTCATACCTGCCAACAGAGTCTCCCAAAGCAAACTTCATTACTCGCGAGCAAACAACCTTAAACTTTTCCTCTGTGTTGTTACCCAAAGAACCATCAATGTAAAGTTTCATGATCTAAACACTACTGTATATGTTCATTAACCTCTGATTACTTAATGTTTGTATCTGATTAGCACATATAAAATTGCCCACAAAAGCCCACTTCTTCCTTTGAGCCAAATATAGGAATGATGTAGCGTTGAAAGGAAGCAGGGTGCAACCATTTGGTTTCCACCACCATGCCAGGTCGGCCATTCACGGAACATATGCACGGGTCTTGTTTACGTATAAAGAACCTTTTGGGTTTCAGATCCATTTTCCTTTGAAAATATTATACCTAGCTGCGTCTATCTTTAGCTTTTCCTGAATTGTCTCTGAAACCATTCTTCCATTCCCTTTAATCTTCAGAATTTCAGAACTTTTTTCTACGCGACCTTCTGTATGTACTCTACCACTGTCAATCAAAGAATAGTGATTGCTATAGTGATTAATATTGGTCATTTTTGTAATTTGTACATGCAAGAACAATATGAAATCGCTGCATGGGCTTCAAGGCCGCCAAATACTGGGGAACAAAATGATTGTCGGGGCTGAGATGTGCCTGCAACTCTTTTAGTCAATGAAGAGCGTCCAATAAACAGAGCAATCACTAGAGCAAATGCAAGGAAGAAAACCAGAATCAATAGAGAGAACCAATGTAAAATTAGCTTTGACATATCACAGTCAATGTCTAAAGTATCATTGTCTACCGAATTATATTGACAGAGCAATGTCAAAGATTTATTAAATTCGGTAATGAGAAGGCCACTGAGAGATCTGAGGAATAAAAAGCACGTTGGTCGTATTACTGATTTTGAAACAATAGCAGCATTATACAATACTGAGCAAACACTGTCTATTTAGAGCTAGTGGGACCAACTTAACATAAAACCCCATTTTGTTGGAGATTTCAGGAAGTGAACTGTGTAATGTTTTTAAATCTGTCCAACGTTTCGGTGAACTGTGGAAGTCTCCGATCACTTATATAACTCCATTTTGAAAACCTGGTACTCTTTATCAATAGGAGCAAGTAACAAACCCAGGGGTTCATTGGGATCTAAAAACCATACAATAGTGGCTGTTCAAAAGCTGCAGGGAGCTCAAGCAAATGCTTAGATGGTCACAAGAAAAGGTTGAAAGGATGGGGACCTCTCCCAAAATTGCAGGTGTAATACAAACTTTGCAGGTAACACGCGTAATATAGAGATTATATGTAACCCTACGAGGGCAGAATCAATAGATAGCCTCACAATATTTATCCTCACACTTTCACCACAATTCGATGTCCAATATGAAAAGTAAAAATTCACATATAAAATGGGAATTCAGCACCAAACATTTTGTCATACATTGTCCATGGATCACAGAAACAGTTCATTATGATAATGGCATCACTTGTCAATTCGATGTCCAATATGAAAAGTAAAAATTTACATATAAAATGGGAATTCAACACCAAACATTTTGCCATAGATGGTCCATGGATCACAGAAACAGTTCATTATGCTAATATTTATGTTTATCAGTTATAATTGAATTTTAAACAATAATCCTTTTATCTATAGGTGTAGCAAAAGATGAATTAATTATTTGATAATTAGAAATAGAGAATGCATAGTACCAAATATTTGCCTGGAGAATTACAAGTAAAACAATATTGCCATTGTAAGAATAATGGCAAGACCAAAATATTCTACTGCTGTTATGCTCACAAACTAAAATGTGGACGAAATTTGTCTTCTGATGCAAGTGTAATATTTCTTGTTGCATTGGTATCTCCAAGCAAGTTAGATATGCTTGGTCTTAATTTCCTATTGCTGCTATGCTCACAAACTAAAATGTGGAAGAACTTTGTCTTCTGATGCAAGTGTAATATTTCTTGTTGCATTGGTATCTCCAAGCAAGTTAGATATGCCTGGTCTTAATTTCCTAGAAGCCATTGCGTTTGCAACCAAATCTTCTTCGAGGCTCTCTAACATTATCACCACATCTCTCATAGTTGGTCGTTCCTCAGGTGAATCTTTGGAGCTAAGCAAACCAATCCGTAGCAAAGAAACCAGGCATTTATATTCGTTATTTTCTTCAAATTCATCTCCATTCACCTTACTAAAAATGCTGTTGTTGATTAATAGACTAATAGAGAACATTTATTGCATCCTCTAGATCTTCAACCCCTAGCTAGACAAACACAATGATATCATGCATAAATTTACTGATATGCGAGCTTATGTTGTTGCTTGTTCTAGTAGGGTATCACCAGTAATCACCACAAGAACAGGATCCATCCTTGAAATGATGGAAACGGTTCGCATCCCTCACAGTAATTTCTCGCTCAACAATCTTGGATATAAACTTAATGGCAATATGGCAATCACCACACACACGAAGATTCTTTGTGATCCAGATTGGTGTTCCTGGACTTGTGCTGATAAGCCCGAAAGCAATGGCCAGCTTCTCACTGTGGCTGTAGAGCATATGCTCTTTCACCTCCTCCTCTACATCATGCAAAACAAAGTTCGTGTGAGGTACATACCCTGCAACCTTCAACTGCTGAGCTAGGGTGTCTAACATTGCATAGATTTTCTCAGATTGAGGATGTGATCTGTCTCCCACAATGAATGCATAAATAATGCCATCAACCTCTATCCAACTGCATCCTGCTTTCTTGTCTGTTCCCTGGCCTTTCATCATTGTTCTCACCTTTGCTACATCATCCCACCTGCCAGCTGCAGCATAAATATTTGACAGCAATACATAATATCCAGCATTTTCAGGTTGTAATTCAAAAAGGCGTTCTGCCACACATTCTCCCAGCTCAATGTTGCAATGAATTCTGCATGCACCAAGCAAAGAACCCCACACACCTGAATCAGGCTCCACTGGCATTTTCTTTATAAAATTATAAGCCTCATGCAAATGGCCAGCACGGCCAAGAAGGTCAACTATGCATGCATAATGCCTTACACTAGGCGTGATGCAATAATCTTGGTTCATAGAATTGAAATACTGCCAGCCCTCCTCCACCAAGCCTGCATGACTACATGCAGACAAAATACTAATGAAAGTGATGTGGTTTGGCTTGATGCATGCACGTTTCATATCAGAAAAGAGTGCAAGGGCCTCCTCACCATGGCCATGCATCCCATACCCTGCAATCATAGCATTCCATGTGACGACATTTCTTTTAGACATCTTCTCAAACATTTGACGTGCAAATTCTATGCTTCCACATTTCGCATACATGTCTATGATGGCAGTACCCACAAATACGTCTGTTTCCAACCCACTTCTTGTAATGTAATCATGAATCCACTTCCCTTGTTGCAGAGCTCCCAATTGGGCATATGATGAGAGTACACATACCATGGTTATAGGGTTAGGCTTGACATCTGTAAGTTGCATTTCATTGAAGAGTGCCAATGCCTGCTTGGCTTGCCCGTGTTGGGCATACCCAGCAATCATTGCACTCCATGAAACGACATTTCTTTTAGACATACCGTCAAACAACTGACGTGCCACTTCTATATCCCCACATTTTGCATACATGTCTATGAGGGAATTTCCCACAAAGACATCCAACTCAGATTTGCTCTCAATGATGTAATCATGAATCCACTTGCCCTGTTGCAAAGCTCCTGAACTTGCACATGCTGAGAGCGCACTCACCAAGGTCACAGAGTCAGGTTTCACTCCTGCCAGACGCATTTGATGAAAGTGTGTCAAGGCTTCATTGTCAAGCCCATTTTGCACATACCCTGAAATCAGAGCAGTCCATGAAATCACGTCTCTTTGAGCTGTTTCATTAAAAACTAGATGTGCATCTTCTATATTGCTGCATTTGGCATACATATCTATTAGTGCATTCATCACAAAAACGTTTGTCTCAAAACCGCTTTTAATTACATAATGATGGATCAGCTTGCCCTGTTCTAGAGCTCCCGATCGAGCGATTGCCGAAAGCACGTTCACCATAGTGAAAGAATTGGGTTTCACATCCGTAAGTAGCATTTGACTAAATATTGTCAAAGCCTCATTCATTTGCCCATTCTGTGAATAAGCTGCAGTCATTGCATTCCATGAGACCACATTTCTTTCACTCATGCTATGAAAAACTCGGCTAGCGCAGTCTGTTCTCCCATGTTTGGCATACATGTCTATGAGAACAGTCCCCACAAAAACACTTGACTCAAAGCCACATTTTGTTACATAGCTATGGATACCCTTGCTCTGTTCCCGAGCTCCTAAACAACTTAAAGCGGACAGCGCATTAACAACAGTCACCGAATTGGGTTTCATACCAGAGAGTTGCATTTGATTGAAGAGTGACAAGGCCTCATTGGAATCACCATTTTGAGCATACCCTGCAATCATGGCATTCCACGAGACCAAATCTCTGCCAGGCATTTTGTCAAACACTTGGCGTGCGTTTTCCACGCTTCCACATTTCCCATACATATCTATAAGACCAGCTGCGATAAAAACGTCTATCTCTATCCCACTGTTCACAATGTGATGATGAACCTCCTTGCCCTCTTGCAGAGATGACAGGCCCGCACATGCCTTGAGTACAAAGGGAAAAGTGAAATTATTCGGTTTTATGCCTTCCTCTTGCAATTGATGATACAGTTTAAGGGCTTCTTCATACTGCCCAGTTTTGCCATATTCTCTAATCATGATGTTCCATAATACAACATTTCGTTGGTGTATTTTATCAAACAGTTGACGTGCATCCTTCAGAATGCCAAAATCGACATACATGTTAACCAGTTTGGTTTCCAAAGATATGTTTTGATGAAAACCGCTTACAAGAACATGGGCATGGACTTGCTTGACGTCAATTACATTATTACAGGACTGTAAGAGTGAAACACAGGTATCCACAGTGATTTCAGAGTGGGCATTAATGGTGTTGGTTTCTGAAGTCCACTTTGGCATCTGTGGGTGCTGTACTCTAACGGCCACTGCAGCACCCGTGAAAGGGCGCGCATGAACATACTTGTGAAGACGCCGGTGACATTGTAAGCCAAAAGCAATAGCTGCCATTGTAGAATCCAACGATAGAGATTGCTGGTATTACTGTTAGCAGCGTCAGCCATGTTCAGCACTGCCGAGAGTCGAATGTTTGTAAGATCATAATATATTTCTGCCAACATTCCACAGTTCAACTTAGCCGGAATCAGGGAAATAAAAGAATTTGCAATTTGAATAGTTCAGATTGCAAAACCCTTTAAATTACACTCTTGAATGGACTTCTCAATTACAGTACTGAAAATGGATGAGACTGTAATTTCCTGTAATGAAAGTGTTTATTTTCTAGTGAGCATTAATTATTAAGATGGAGGGAAACCTCACTTCTGTTATCTCTAAATATAATTGGTTATTGGTATCCTTGGATAATCACAAGGATCATGGCCTTTTTTTAAGGGAAGAAAAAGCATAGAGGATCATGGCTCTTATGGTGGGCTTATAAGATAAGATAATTATATTGATGTCCAACATAACTATAAAGTAGGTTAAAGAACTGTTGAGTACACTGATGTATATACAAAGGGATGTATATGTAAAGGAGGAGAACCAAATAAAAGATACAATGTATGAAGTATAGAATTCTATATAGATTTTTATGATATTATAATGAGAGATTTACTTTTAACGATAAAAGAGTATTGGAATTTATTTTGAATTTATAGTTTTTTTTTTTTCAATTTTATCACTAATGTTTCCAAAATGTATAATCTCCTTTGTATTTGCTTATACAAAGTCATTGCCAACTTAATTTTTTAAAGGTTGAAATCCATTTTATCAACCACCATTCACAAGAACAAATTGTTTTTGAGAAGGTAGGCGGATGATGTTTTATGTAATGGAGTTACCACAATAAGCATTATAATCACTAAAAAAAGAAATTGTCTTTTTTTTGTTATCAATTTGTTTAAAGTTAATGATGAATTACTTTGTTAATGACCAAGTAAAAAGGAAGTTTTTAGACTAATTACTCTAGCTTAAAAGACATATCACAAATGATAATCTCATCTACCTCAAATGCATGTAGAACTTCTCATTAAATCCATTAGGGATACATGTAATGGAAGGGGCATGAACAACTAAACCGAGCACGATTTTCCATGAAGATCAACCATGCTACAAAAGGAGGAACACCCCGGTTGAGGAGGACCTTATAACTCGTGTTTCCTTCGAGGCTTTGATACCATTATGGAGTGTAGCAGAAGTATATGATAAGCAGTTAACACATTTAATCAATAGTATACAAATATCAAAACAATGTCTTATGACTTTTGGTTTCATCTTCCAAGAGGTCTCTTGGATTTCCAAAGATAATTCAAATTTACTTGTGATTTTCAATCTTCCTCTCAAGTGAATAAAAGAAATTTACCAAAATCCATAAGGATTAGGTTTCCATCAAAAATAAAATGTTAAATTATCCAATTTCATAACCTAATTACTTTTTATCACTTGCTAACTTATGAAATTCATAAAAATCTTATTATTTCTATTTTTGTTATATTCAAATTTAGGACTAATATCTCATAAAAAAATTATATTTAAAAAATTTAAATAATTATCGTTATCACATTGATAAGCATCTCTACATTGGAAATAGAGTGCCATATTTTCAATAACTTCTACTATTCATTATTATAAGAATACTTGGTTATCTTCATTAAATTGATGATTGATGTAAATTATTTATCTACCTTGTTAATAACCATTAAATTGACGACTCACATTTAATCATTTAATATGTGTTACCACTTCCATCATGAATTTCTTTGTAGTGGTTGGATAGAAAGATCCACGAATTCGCAGCACAAGAAAACAGAAATCTACGATTGATGAAAGAACAATGGTTGGATAGGTATCTGTACACAGAGATAGTGTGGACCCCAGAGCTAGTGCGAAGATTGGAAGCCTCTAAAGATAAGATTGTGCACACTATCGATCATTGGCTTGATCATGTCATTAGAGGATTTGTGACAGAGTTCGTGGTCGATACCTCAGTCAGCTAGAACAAAGCAAAGCGACGCTTCTTCAAGGGACTGTGAGGTAAGTATTTGAGATCTTTGAATACTTGGATTAAAATTCTCTTGTGTGAAAAGAGGGTTATGCAATTACCTTGATTTTTGGAACTAAATTTATTCAAGGATAGAAGAAGAACAGGACCTGAATATAGCTCATTGATTGAGCCTCCTCTAAGTGATGATGAAGGAGCAGCATAGGCTTCTCTGTAGAGCCTTGTCCAGTTAATAAGGAAAGGGTTCCCGCGAATACCCCATCCGTCCACACCACCTCCATATTCACCTTCACCGCATACACCTTCGCCCACACTGCCACCACCTCCACGACCATCCAATATGGAGAATACAATGAAGTTTCCCATTTTTAAGGGCTTGGGAAATGAGGACCTGGACCAGTTTTGGTTTGTTGCGAAGGCTGTGTGGCAAGCCTAGAACATTACAGATGATTAGATGAAGAAAGCAACATTGGTCACTTCTTTACAGGACTGTGCGCAAACATGGTACATTAAGTACTGCACTGATAACCCGACAACTACATTGGCAGACATTCAGACTATGCTGAATAAGGAATTCAGTAGACCCAAGTCTGAAGCACAATCAATCGTGGGATTCAAGGAAATCATGATGAAGCTTGGCGAGACACCCTGGGAGCTAGATCAAAGATTGAAATGCAAGATCCACGAAGCTAACATGAATCTTACAGATGGGCAGCACCGTGAATGGTTTGTGGCTTCGCTCTTGCCTCATTTAAGGGTTGCTTTATCACAACAAAAGATTGGGACCCAGGCAAAAGCCTTGGAGATTGCGATGAGATTGCATGAGACACCAATTCAAGATGCTTCTTTGGGAGTTTAATAGATTCATGCGGAGTTGCAGAATCTTTGCCTAGAGTTACAAAGTCTAAAGAAGGATGGAGCAACTCGGCCAGAAGTGCACGAAGAAGTTTGGTGTTTGAAATGTAAGAGTCAGGGGCATGATAAAGATCATTGCCTTGTCTTCGCGAATTATGTTGCAGGAGGAGGGTTGATGCCTCTAAGGCCAGAAGCTCAAGCAGGGCCAAGTACGGGGCCCACACTATGGTGTGCTATCTGTCAGGTAGTTGGAAAACATGTGACAGACAATTGTCACTTGCTGCAAAATTTGTACAGACACCGTAATAGCTCTTCTACAACTTCTACAAATCAGTAGGTCACGATGAGCACAATTGGCATAGTTATGAGTTAATGATGGAGAGAACGCTTGCATATCGGAAGCAGACAGAAACTCGGCCTCCGGACCAAGGTGTTGGGGGAGCACGAGGAGGATATCAGGGGCACGGACGAGGACGAGGCGGAGGAGGACTTGTAAGAGGTCGGGGACAAGTTATTTTCTACAATTGTGGAAGACCAGGGCATTACGCATGAGAATGTATGAACTCGACGTGCCTGTCATGCCGATACTGTACTCAGTTTGATCATGTGACAGAAGACTACCCTGTATTAATAGCTAAGATGCGCGAAAAGGGGATGCAACCTCAACAACCTACCTAGAACTTGCAGATGATGAGGATTGAACCCTGCGAAGAGGATCCTAATGTGAATATCGTGTTGTGAAGCGGAATGACGACTGGTGAAGATAAGGGGAAGCAGCTTGAAGAAATTGTTCCGCAAAGCTCCAGAGAAAGAGGTTGGCTTTGATTTAGAGCGTGCAAAAGAAACCTTCATGGAAGTGAAGAAAAGTTTAATTGAGGCTTCTACCTTAGGAAGCCACGATAAGCAGTCTAAAGAAATGGACCCATCCATGCTTACTACCTTTTTGGAGACCTGTATGAAGCTGCTATGTGATAGAAAGGCCATGAAAGGATTACAGGAGTTGATCAATAAATGTGTTGGTAAAGAAAATGCTCCAGAGGGACCGCATGTGGTCAGGAAAATTAGTAAACATAAGGAAAGAACAGGGCGTGAGATGAGGCTCACCGCACAAATAGGACAGTATGAAATGGACCAAGTTATTCTGGATCTGGGGTCAGATGCGAATGTCTTGCCGAAACAAACATGGGAGAGAATGGTGAGACTTGCACTACAATGGTCTCCGTTTCAATTGAGGATGTGAATTAGCAAAAGATTATCCCCATGGGAAGATTGCAGGGAGTGACAGTAGATATTGAAGGCGCGAAGGCGTTGGCTAATTTCGAAGTGATAGAGATTGTCGATGATTGTAATCCCTACCCCGAACTCCTTGGGATTGACTGGGATATTGACATGAATGGGGTGATCAATTTAAAGAAGCAGATAATGTCATTTGAGTGGAAATCGCTCTACATAGTAGTACCCTTGGACCCTGCAGAAGGACCATGTTATATTGAACCAGTCCGCGATTATGAAAGTGATGATGATTTGGATCATATTTACAAACTAACAGCGCGAGACCAACATTGGGTGAATCCGACAGATGATGGACATATTGCATTGGACCACGAAATCTCCTACACTTCAGATTCAGATGAGGAATTGGAACACTGGCAGAACCGATTGCACGAAGTATCTACGTTGCGTTGTAACATGATGAATAAATCCCTATGTTGTGTATCATCGAAGGTAAGAAGTTTGCCTTATTATGATGGTTTAACTAATGTTGATAAATTTTTGGATGCATTTGAAAGAGAAGTGCCTGAGAAGCATTGCTTCCAAGCACTGGATTTGGCACTGCGTGTTACGCCTGCAAGATGGTGGGGTACGCATAAAGACAATTTTGATGGATGGCGTTGTTGACACCTAATCATAGGGATTGGGTGAACAACTGTAATTAGTGTAAATAAATAATAGAGGAAATGGAGAGTCATCGGGAGATGAACTGAACAATCACTCCCACTTGTATATAATAATGAACAACCTGAATGAATGATACAATTACATTTGAGGAGTTACCTCCTAGTCTGACGTGGTATCAGAGCTAGTGCCATTTTTGGCTTCCCTCTCTGCTTTGTAACTCCCTTCTGCCTATGTTCTGCCTATTTTGCAGAACTGACCTCTTACAACCACTCCACAGGTGTGCCTCTCTCAAGAATTTGATAACTGTTCCGCAGGTTTTCCCCTCTCTCGCAATTGTTGTCCCTCTCTGGAAACTGCTGTAGACGTTCGGCTGGTTATGTGAGGCATCTGCTCCACAAGCGCAGTTGAGAAATTCTCTTATGACTGTGTATCGGCGTTCTAGACCTTAAGCGTTAATACTGAGTTTAAGAACTAAACCTTTTCTTAAGCGCGTTTATTAAAATTATGAGTTAAGCACGTGGGTGGTATTAATAAGTGGGAAGCAGTATCTCGCACGTCGTAAAGGTTGTAAACGGTATTCCTAAAATTCACGCGATTAACCTTAGCGGGCGACACATAGCACGAGAAAACCACTTTTCTCGTGCGCTCTCGACCTGATATCGGTCGTGCAAGATTTCACACGAGATTGCGTGACAACCATTCGATTGAATGGGTCACATTGACGGTGGAGATCATCTGGGTTAGTTGGTGAGCGGACGTTGCGATATTTGTTGGATATGGAGAAGTGAGATCAACAGTGCGGATTGAAGCGCTTGATAAAAGGAGAAGTCAACGAGGCACTGACAGTGATTGGTCAGATAAGCGGGATCCTCAGGGGGAAAATCCACATACAGAATCATATTTAAGTGCAACTGATTGGTTAGAAAGTTAACTAGTAGTCGAATTACAGACTACCACCTCATTTTCGTCAACCTCCTGCATCATTTTTTACAAGTAGAAGAGCGAATTTTTTTTACAGAGTACATATTTTTAAAATGCGCTCATTGATATATGTTGTGGGAGTGGTTCTCAATGGGAAGGAGAACTATCTTGAGTGGTCTTGGAAAATCAAACACACTCTCATTTTTAATGAGTTGTGGAAAGGAGTGTGTGTTGGAAACAGAGACAAGGAGCCAGAACAACCTACCTCAGACAAAGAATTCGCCATTTTGGGAAAATAAGAACAACAAGGCTTATGCATTGATTGCAGCATCAGTAAATGAAGAGGTTAGTTGCCATATTTCACCATTTTCAAATGCATTCGAAGCCTTACAAAAACCGAAGGAACTCTATGACTCACACTTTGCACTTGAAGTTGTTCAACTCATGATTAAATCGTTCACCCTTGAATTACAAAATGATGATCCTCTTGCTCTTGCATCAAAAGTAAAATCTGTTATGCATGATATCAAAGTCACTAATGTTGAACTGGACATTCCTCTGATATCTTTTCTCAAGGCACTTTATCCCACTTACTCAAATTATCTTGGGTCATTGCAAGCAAATGGAAACCTCAAAGATATTACCTTTGACTCCCTTGTGAAAAAATTTGCTAAAAGAGAGAAAGATTTTGGGAAGAAGACAACTCCTCAGTCTTCTGAAGAGGTTATGTGCCTTGCACATAGAGAGAATAATATTGATCAATATTCTTCGAGAGGAAGAGGTGGTTGAAGAGGAAGAGGAAGAAATTTTAGAGCCAGGGTGGCAGACACTCTCAAGGAGAAAATTCAGATATGCACTGCATACGCTGCAAAAGAAATGGATCACATGATGCATCCACATGCAAGTTGCCTTGGGACAAAATTGAGCATGAAATAAACCAACCCAAAGATAAAACTAATGACAAAGAGAAAGGTATAGCACCTGAATCCGCTCACTATGTTGTGGCACACTGCAATATTGGAGTAAATGAAGACTTATTTAATTTTTCACTTGCTTCTTGGAAAAATGATTGGTTTCTTGATTCAAAAGCAACTTGCCACATGACTTTTAGAAGAGATTTTTTTGAAGAATTTACTGACAATGTTGATGGAGCAGCATACTTTGCAGACAAATCAAAACTCAAGCCATCAGGGCTTGGTACAATCAAGCTTAAATTGCCTAGTCTTCCAGACTTTCTTCTGCATCATGTTTTATATCTTCCATAGCTCAGGAGAAACTTGTTGTCCTTGGTCCACATCCGCCAACAAGGACACTCCATTCATATATGTGATGGCAAACTTGAGGTGAGAAAAGCATCAGACCACTCAATTGTCATGACAGGGATAGAAGAAGAAAGGCTTCTCAAGTTGTAGGGTACCTCTGCTCGTGCACAAAATTTCTCATACAATTCTCATTATGAAGAAGGTACATTTCCATCAAGTTTATTATGGCATGCTAGATTTGGACACTTGAACTATGACAACCTCCGCTTGTTGAAGAAAAATGGTGTTACTGGTTTTCCTACAATTCCTAGGAAACTTGAGCAATGTGATGCTTGCATTCTAGGAAAGCATAGCAAATAGTCTTTTCATGATTTACATTCCAGAGCACATATAAAACTTGAACTCATTCATTCAGATTTATGTGGTCCAATGCCTGTTCCTTCTGCAAATGGAAATAAATATATGATGACATTTATTGGTGACTACACCAGAATGTGTTGGGTTTATTTATTGAAGAACAAATATGATGCTTTTCAAACATTCAAGAACTTTCATACATGGATTGAAAATGATGCACAATCTCATATTGGCTCTATTCGCACTGATAATGGAAAATAATACACTTCAAATGAATTTGAAAACTATCTTCGCCAACATGGGATCAAACATCAAACAACTGTACCTTATAATCCCCAACATAACGGAGTAGCTAAAAGAATGAATAGGACAATCTTAAATATGGTGCACTCCATGATGTTTTTCAAAAATGTAAAAATGATGTTTTGGGCTGATGCAGTTCTATGTGCTGTATATGTAAAGAATAGATGTCCATCTAATGCTATTAGAAACAAGACTCCTTATGAAATGTGGTATGGGCACATTCCTTCAGTAAAGCATCTCAGGGTCTTTGGTTCCACATGTTATGCCTTGATACCAAAGGTACATAGAAACAAACTTGGTGCAAGAAGTCGTAAGTGTATCTTCCTGGGGTATTCAAACACCTCCAAAGCATACCGTCTCTATGATGAAGTCAATAAAAAGTTTGTTTTATCTAGAGATGTAATCTTTGTTGAATCATCCAAAACTGACAATGTTGTTGAGAGGCAACTTGATCACTTGGATAGATTCGCAAATGCAAAATCATTTCAAGAATTTGATAATCAGATTCCACATCTTGAAGGGGGGATTCCTATACTAGATCAACCTGTGGAATCTTCTTCTGAAGCACTCTCTCCCCCGCATGAAACTCCAACAACGGATGATACTTTGAGTGATGTGATTGATATAATTGGGAGACTCAATCTTGATTTAGTCCCAACTCAACCAACGGAGCAGCCTGGACCATCTCAAAAAGGTCCCCCAAGTGGCTGACAAAGACACTTGAAAGTGTTCATCCTGATGAGGTTGGACAGACAAGAACTAGAAATTCAACCCGGCCAAATGGAGGTGATGTAGATGACTCTGATTCATCTGTTGATATGGATGTTTGTTATGACTGGGAATTGAATTTGTCTATAGATTTTGAACCAACTTCCTTCAAAGAAGTTGCTTCTCATGATGAATGGAAAGAAGCAATGCAAAAGGAGTATGATGGCTTGATAAAGAATGGCACTTGGAAGCTGGTTGATCCTCCATTAGGAACCAAACCAGTTGGCTGCAAGTGGGTCTACAAGAACAAGTATAAAGTTGATGGCTCACTTAAAAAGCACAAAGCCAGGCTTGTGGCAAAAGGTTTTGCACAGAAGGAAGGGGTCGATTATGAGGAGACTTTTGCCCCCACAGCAAAATGGGCTACCATTCGGACACTCTTTTCCCTAGCGGCTCAGAAATGTTGGAAAGTCCATCAAATGGATGTAAAAACCACTTTCTTGAATGGAGATATAAAAGAGAATGTTTTTATGTCCCAACCTAAAGGATTTGCTGTAAAAGGACATGAACATAAAGTATGCAAACTTGTGAAATCCTTGTATGGCCTCAAACAAGCACTGCGACCCTGGTATGAAAAACTAATTGACCATCTTCTGAAACTCAATTTCAAACATTATGATATTGATGATGCAACTTTGTTTGTCAAGAAGGTTGGAAAAGCAATTGTATATCTTGTGGTATATGTAGATGATCTTTTGATGACAGGGAACAATGAGAGCTACATTGCATCCATAAAGAAGGAATTAAGGAAAGGTTTTGAAATGACTGATTTGGGCTATGTTCATTACTATCTTGGTATTGAAGTAACTCAACATTCAAAGTCCATATTCCTTTCTCAAAGGAAGTACATTGGAGATCTTTTGAATAGGTTTGGCATGACTGAATGCAATCCTCTGACTACTCCAATGGAACAAAACTTAAAGCTCACATCCATTGAAGGAAAATAATTTTAGGATGCAACAAAGTATAAATGAATTGTAGGAAGTCTCAACTACCTAACTACTACCAGACCAGATATTTCATTTGTTGTTGGAATCCTCTCCAGGTTTATCCAAAAGCCTTGTGCGGGACATTGGTCTGCTGCAAAAAGAGTTCTAAAGTACTTGAAGGGAACTCAAGACTTTGGAATCAAGTATACACAGGTGGGCGACTTTAGATTGATTGGATACTCTGATTCAAACTTCGATGGAGACAAAGAAACTGGGGTATCTACCTAGGTTATGCTATGAGTCTTGGATCAAGAGATGTCTCCTGGAGATCATGCAAACAATCAATTCTAGTAGATTCCACAACAGAGGCAGAATATGTGGCAGCAACTGAGGCAACAAAAGAAATTGTGTGGCTCAGGAAAATTCTAGAATATTTGCAGGTAAAACAAGTACAATCGACTCCACTCATGATTGAAAATACCTCGGCAATAAAGTTGGCCAAGAAACCTAAGTTCCATGATCGAACGAAGCACATCAATACAAAATATCATCTCATTCAACATCATGTTGAGGCCAAAACAACCCATCTTCACCATTGTTCCACTAATGAGCAGATTACAAACATCTTCACCAAAGCGCTTGGAAGAGAAAAGCTTGAAAGATTCAGAAAAATGCTTGGACTCACCAACATCCCTTCAAATTAAGGGGGGGAATGTTGACACCTAATCATAGGGATTGGGTGAACAACAGTAATTAGTGTAAATAAATAATAGAGAAAATGGAGAGTCATCGGGTGATGAATTGAAAAGTCACTCCCTCTTGTATTTAATAATGAACAACCTAAATGAATGATGCGATTACATTTGAGGAGTTACCTCTTGGTCTGATAGGCGCAAATACAAAAGAATGATGAGGGTATGGTTTGGTCACCCAAAGGTGTGGTTGACAGAGAAATATGATGGTAAGAGTGATCCACGCAATCACTTAGCAAAATGGACTGATGCTTATGGAGAAAAACCACAACTGGAGTGGGTGCATCTGTTCTATCACACTCTAGACGTAATACCAATGAATTGGTACCTGGAAACAAAGCTCTGCCACAACACAGACGAATGGGATATTTTGAGGCAGGGGTTCCTAATGACATTCAACTTTGAGGATGGATTCGAGTGCATCGATGAAGCGCTGCAGGAGGTCAAAGCAATGATTTTCAGAATCCTGCAGGATCCCTTGGATTTGATTCAACCTGATTGGACCACCCATCTGCGCCATGCGCTGGAGTGCTACAATGTGACTGCTAAAGAAGAAGAGGAGGATCCAAGGAACATTAATATCCCAGAGACAGAAGGTGACCACGAAGTCAAGGGGCCGCAGATAGAGAATCCAGATATCATCGCACCACTGAAAACTAGACAAGTGAACATTGGAACAGAGGTAGAGCCGAAGTTTGCAAAGATAGGGGACTACTGGGATGATGCTACGGTGGATAAGGTTGCTGAGTTGCTCCGTGAATACTAGGATTTGTTCCCTACAAAGTTTTTAGACTTGAAGGGGATAATCAAAGATTTAGGAGTGATGAAAATAACATTGAAACCAGACGCGAAGCTTATGAAGCAGAGGCCATATCGCCTTAATCCAAAGTATAAAGAAAAGGTATGCTTAGAGTTGGATAAAATGCTTGCAGCGGGTATTATCGAACCAGTGGAGGAGTTCGATTAGGTAAGTCCTATGGTAGTTAAGGAAAAGAAGTAGAAGGATGAGATAAGGATATGCGTAGATCTCAGGAAACTGAACGATGCTTGCATTCATGATCCTTTTCCAACTCCGTTCATGGATGAGGTATTAGATAATGTTGGTGGACATAAATCATATTTGTTTACTGATGGGTTCTCTGGATACCATCAGATAAAGATCGCATTGAAAGACAGGAGTAAGATGACTTTCGCGATCGAGTGGGGATACTTTCAGTATACGGTAATGCCTTTTGGACTCAAGAATGCGCCCACAATATTTTCACGTGTAGTCATTGTGGCGTTCAAAGAGTTCATTCACAAGTTTTTGGAGGTATACTTTGATGATTGGACGTTGTTTGGGCTGGTAAAGTGCCATGTAGCTAGTCTGCGCTTGATGTTGGATACGTGCTGGAGGTATCAGATTGCGCTAAAATTGAAGAAGTGTATGTTTTGCGTCCCTTTCATAATCTTGCTGGGTCATGTAGTGTGTAGACAGGGATTAATGGTGGACCTAGCTAAGATCACGGTTATAGTCAATTTGGAGGCACCAAGAAGTGTTAAACAACTGTGCGAAACACTGGGGCATACTGGTTATTACCGAAATTTCATCAAGAGTTATGCTCAGATTACTACGCCGATGGAAAAATTGTTGAAAAAGGACGCTACATTTTGTTGGAATGAGGAATGTCAACGAAGCCTAGATGTGTTAAAAGAAAAAATGGTCACTGCACCGATCCTAGTCTTCCCGGATTGGAAGAAGGAATTTCATGTGCATGTGGATGCGTTATGTACTACGTTGGGGGCAGTGCTGACGCAGGCCGATGAAGGAGAATTGGATCACCTGATTTCATTTGCAAGCATGAAGTTGTCTAAGAATGAAAATAACTATTTGACGATGGAGCATGAAGGGTTGGCTATGGTGTATGCGCTCTAGAAGTTTAGGCATTACTTGCTAGGCAGACACTTTAAGATGTATACAGACCATTCTACATTAAAGTACCTGGTCAAAAATCCTGTGTTGGGGGGGAAATATGTAGATGGCTGCTATTATTTCAAGAGTATGATTTCAAAGTAATTATGAAGCCAGGATGATTGAATGCAGGGCCATATCATCTATCATGCATCGAAACAGGGGAGGAGCCTACCAATTTGGAGGAAGGGCTGCTTGACACACAACTCTTTGTGGTGTGCATGGCAGACAATCATTTTGTAGACATCATCCACTTCTTGACTACGAGAATGGTTCTAGAAGGATACATGAGTCAACGGAAGAAGGAATTGGTGGTGCGCACAACAGATTTTACTGTTATTGCAGGTCACTTATATAAAATGGGATTAGATGAGATATGTAGACGATATGTTCTTGATTTTTAATGAAACAATATCCTAGTTGAAGCGCATGGAGGATTTGCGGGAGGCCATTATGCAGGGAAAGCAACATCACAGAAGATTTTGTGTGCTGGGTTGTGGTGGCTGACATTGCATAAGGATTCCAAAGTGTATTGTAGGGTGTGCGATGCATGTCAGAGAACGGGCAGGCCATCGCGGAGGGATGAGCTGCCTTATGAATACATAAGTGTCATTGTAGCCATTTGAAAAGTCGGAGATTGATTTTGTAGGACCAATTCAGCCTTTAGGAAAGAAGACGGGTGCGCGGTACATCATCATTGCGACCAAGTATTTGACCAGATGGGCGAAGGCACAGCCTGTAAAGGACTGTACAGGGGCAGCAACAACAAAATTTATGTTTGAGTATGTGTTTTCCAGGTTTGGTTGCCCAAAGATTTTAATGAGTGATCGCGGTATGCACTTCCTTAATGAAACGATCAACGCACTGATGGAAGAGTTCCAAGTTTATCATCATAAGAGTACGCCATATCATCCTCAGGCCAATGGAACAGAGGAAGCGTTTAATAAGATATTGGAGAACGCACTGACAAAGGTTTGAAATGCACATAGGAACGATTGGGACATGCACATAACAGCGGTGCTATGGGCCTATAGAACTATTTGTAAGAAGTTGACTGGATAGACACCTTTCAGACTGGTATATGGCGTAGATGTTATCATGCCGATGGAATACATTGTTCCTAGTCTATGCATAGCGGCGTTCATAGGGATGGTGAACTGCAGAGCCTTAGAAGAGCAGCTCGCGCAGCTGACAGCGCTGGAGGAAGATAGATCCTTCGCTAGATTCCATCAACAAGTTCAGAAGGAGTGAAAAAAGGCATGGCATGATCAGAACATCAAACTGCACACCTTCAAGGTAAACAATTTAGTTTTATTATATGACAACAAGTTTGATAAGTTTCCAGGAAAATTAAGATGCATTGGCCAGGGCCATATGTTATCAAAGAGATTACCGATGGTGGAGCAGTTCAACTTGTGAAATTGAATGGAGATCCATTTCCGGGAAAGGTAAATGGCAGCCGATTGAAGCCATACACCGGGATCCGACCAGATGACTATATGACGGTAGCACAGTCTTAGCACTCCAGGCAGCTGTAAGGAGGCGCGAGACTATAAACTACACTGCCCAGGTTGTAGAGTTGTGTGATGACGGGCCTACGTGGAATGAGAGGATGTCACAATACCAACAGAAGCACGAGAGGAGCTGCGTTATAGGGGTGGAGACTGCGCAGCGTAGCTAGAAAGTAACCATTACTGTCATTATTCATGATTTGACTGACAACATACGATTAAGAGGAGTTGGCGACCGACATTTAAGGCATTTAAGGCTGAAATCAAGTGTGAAATCTTTGGAAATCTGCTACCAATCTCACATTTATGGACGGATTTTGGGGGGAATGGTCGAATTTGAATTTGAAATTGCCTATAAATTACAGATGGTCATCCAGCGGGAAACACTTTGCATTCTAAGAATTTATGAGTTGTGTTGTCTGTTGCATGAGATCTTTGAGAATTTTCTTGCAAGCCCTATGTCTGAGTCCGATCAAAACCTCATTAACAGCTTCATGTCTGCACCAGCTAAGACCGCTAGTACTGGGGGCATTGTTGCCTCTAAGGGAGCTGCCCCTAAGGTCACGAGTATGGAAGTTTCCACAGCAGTGCCTAAGGCGCCGAGGTCACCTAGGTCGAAGCCTACGCTGTCGAGAGAGGCTCCCAAGCCAAAGAAGGATAAATAGAAGAAGACGTTGTTGGTGCGCGAATCACAGACAAAACATGCAGCTACATAGGCGCAATGGAAAGAAATGCCAACCGTGCATGAGAAAGGAAAAGTGGTAGACTTGGAGGTCGAGGAGGTGTCGAGGACATCGATATTGATGGGGTAGACCCTATTTCGAAGCTTTTAGAATACATCCCCCCGCGCCAGGGCAAGATTAAGGTCCCGAAGGACTCAGATGAGGGAAAGTTCCTCCTTAACACACCCTTGCTGCCAGAAAACATAATGTTTGAAGGTCCGCGCTTGGCACGCATCCCACATATGAAGCTTGAAGATTGGGATTTGGGGGACATTGAGCAGTTCCCCCACCTGGCTACCAATACCTTCATGAGGCGAGTGTTCTACAAGGAGTCTGGTGTCACCATGCTGGAGCCGGTGGAATGGATTCGCGGGGTAAACAAGGCAGGGTTGTTGAACCTGCTATGGGTGCCTCACTACCACCACACCCCTATAAATTTGACAGTCATTAAGTAGTTGATGTGCCTTGTGCATGACGAGTGCTTGTGGTTGAGTGAGCCGATACCAATCACTGATATGCTGATCCATCGGATCACATTGTTACCTCACTCTAGACTGAATTCGACAAAGGCATTTGGTGGAAAGATGGGTGAGTGCGAACTCACTGAGAAGATGAAGGACAAGTTCAAACTTGTAAAGAAAGCACGCGGGTATTTCCAGTATTACTGACCCTGTGGTGAATGTGGCCACCCAAATTTTGGTTGGAAAAGTGATGAGAAAGTGTCACGCGAACGAGGTGCCGACACCAGTGGTTTCGTTAGTGGCCAGTGTGCGGAGGTCGTATAGTTTAACTAGGCGCGCTACTTATGTAGTGAGTTCCTCGCGAACTTCCGAGAGGCACATGATCAAAGCAAGACTTTCCATTATTCATGGTTTTTATTATCAATTATGCTCATCATTTAGGAGTTACTGGAGGATATCAAGTTTCCTCCAGTCAAGACAGATTTACCCGAAGTAGCCAAGTTTTCTTCTCTCTAGGCTACAAAGGACGTTGCGCGGGTTTGTGAAAGAAAAATATTTTGGGTACTGATGGAGGCAAGCATCCGCACAGCCATCAACCGAAAGCTATGGTTGTCACCAACCGTGTTCGAGTAGTTGTCCGGGTACGCAGAGTTCAAAGCAGACTTCCACCGTGTTTACATCCGGGAGCTGAAGGATCTGGATTAGAAGTGGTATGATCTCCCTTACTTGGCTACAAATGATGCCATTGCCGAATTCCTTAAGTGTTGGCCAGCAGATTTTCACACACCATTGGATTTGGCCATCGGAACTAGCAAGTCCGCAGAGAAGTAGAAAAAGGAAGCGACCTGACTGAAGGTTCAACAATTGGTAGAAAAGAGGAAGAAGGAGACTGAGGAGAAGGCCCACGTAGAAGCGGAGTGCGCCACCAAGGAGAAAGTGGAGCAAGAAGAGCACGGCTCTAACAGAAGTCAAAAATATCCTTCGCCCCAAATAGAGGATGAAGAATAGTTAGAACAGGGCAGCGGAGATCTAGAGAGCACTCCTTTCCGCGTAAAGCAACATAGGGAACATGAAAAGGAGGGGCAACGAAAAAAGACCAAAGCCTCCAAATCATCGCTAGATCCAATCACCTTGATGGAGGGTGACTTGGATGATATTGGTGACAAGGTAAGGGACACGATAGCAGAACTGCTGCAACATTTTGAGCAACAACAAAAACAAGTACTAGTCGCCATACAGATAGGTCTGCGCGATCTGCAGATCCAAACAACTAGACTACCGGAAGGTGTAGGGCAGTGCAGTGTGACATCAACTAGTTTGGTGTCGGGGACCTGTTGGGCGCGGGATCCCCCAAGGGAAGTTTTGGGGCTTAAATCCCAGATTTTGACTAAATCCGATGTAAATACTTCGCCTTTTGTGGGAGCGAAGTGCGAAGTTGTAAATGAGTCATAGGGTTGTCCGCCCTCATTTTTGTAATGTAATGTCGGCTTTAGAGATCTACCCATGGTCCGCGGGCCATGGGATTGTATAAATAGAGTGAGGCTCTAAGTTGTAAAAGAGACAAGGAAGTCATGAATGAAGGATGAAGAATTGAGTCTTATCTAAGTGTAGAGTTGAGTCTTGGGTCGTAGAGTAGGAGAAGGCTCTACAACTGAGTGCGTAGAGGCCTAGTAGTCCGTAGTTGAGTGCGCAGACCCCTGCAGCTGAGTGAGCAAGGCGAGTCAAGTCTATAACCATTATAGAAGTAATAGAGAGAAGTTTCATATCATTTTTGTGTATCTTTTTCCTGTTTTGCGCATTGAATTTATTGGGTATAAATTGCAATTTCACTGTTTATATGGTGCGCGAACTTATATGATTGTGTTGATTAAGTGAATATAAGATAAATTATCTATTTACATGAAGTTAATTAATAGTTATAAGAATATAAGTAAGATCCGAGGTGTAACTTGGGGAAATAGCGCAGATCGCTGCCTTAGCAGCGCGAAAGCACCTCAGCCCCTGGTTAGGGCTGCGCGAAGGCGATTATAATAGATCGCGAAGGCCTTGCAGGTCAGGGCAGTGCGCAAAGTGACTTACGTGAAGCCATTCACAATTGAACTAAATCGACCCCTTAGACATCTCAAGGGTGCAGAATCTTCGTTCTAGCATCCCCCCATACTGCTTCAAGTGAGACCTCAGTCCGCACTCCGCGGGTTGTTGCTGAAAGGGCCAATAGTGTAGGGATTTGTTTAGCTAATTAACTCCGAACCTGGGTCAGGTCCCATCAAGCCAACAAATGGTTCCATTGCTAGGATCAGAATCTGCATAGAGATGTCTGATGTCGTATCATTGGAATCCAACTAAGAAGGAAATTGAAGGGTGGTTGGATAGGAGAATTCACGAATTCGCGGCGCAGGAGAACAGGAATCCGTGACTATCAAAGGAAGAGTGGTTAGACTGCTACCTATACATAGAGATCCATGAAATCTTCTTCGCATCTTTCCCTACTGATCTGTACGAGTGGATCGCGAAGTTAGCAGATAGCCAAGGAAGGTGGAAGCTTGATGGTCCTATTGTGTGGACCCCACAGTTGGTGCGCAGATTGTAAGCATCGAAATATAAGATTGCGCGTGTTGTTGATCACTGGCTCGATCAGATTATAGGAGGATTTATTACCGATTTCACGGTAGATACTTCAGTTAGCTATAGCGAGGCAGAGCAACGCTTTCTCAAAGGACTGCGAGGTAAGTACGTAAAGTCTCTGAATACTTGGATTAAAATGATATTGTGCGAAAAGAAGATTATGCAATTACATTGATGTTCAGGGCTATGCGAAGTGGAAAAAATTACAAAAACGAAGGGAGTAAGGGACCAGAGAATAGCCCATTGATTTCACCTCCACAAGGAGGTGAGGAAGAGCTTGCAAAGGTCTCTTTGCGAATTGCGATCCATTTGATAAGGTAGAGAATTCTGTGCATACCACCCCCACCCACACCGCCACCAGCTTCACCACCATCACCTCCATCTTCGCCCGTACCACCTCCACCACCACTGCGTTTCAATATGGAAAGCATGATAAAGTTGTCTGTGTTCAAGGGATTAGGAAATGAAGATCCGGACTAGTTTTGGTTCATTGTAAAAGCCGTATGGGAAGCACAGGGAGTTATAGATGATAATATCAAGAAAGTAACACTGGTTAGTGCCCTGTAGGATTGCGCACTGACCTGGTATATTAAGCACTCAAATGATAATCCGAATGCAGAAATTGCGGATATCCAAACTGTGCTAAATAAGGAATTTAGCAGGCTGAAGTCAGAAATGCAATCAATCATCAGATTCAAGGAAATCATGATGCTACCAGGAGAGACTCCTTGGGAGCTAGATTAGAGGCTGAAGTGTACGATTCACGAAGCTAATATGAATCTGACGGATGGATAGCACCACGAATGGTTTGTAGCATTGCTAATGCCACATTTGAGGAGCGCATTGTCGTAGTAGAAGTTAACGACTTAGGCAGAGGCCTTAGAGATTGCGATGAGGCTGCATGAGACCCCAATGCAGGATCCTAACTTGGGAGTTCAGCAGATCCATGCGCAGTTGAAAAACTTATGCCTTGAAATGCAGAGTCTGAAATAGGACATGACAGCTCGACCAAAAATGTGCGAAGAGGTGTGGTGCATAAAATGCAAAGGTCGAGGTCATGATAAAGACCACTGCCCGATATTCACAAATTACCTCGTGGGAGGAGGACTGATGCCGTTATGGCCAGAAGCGCAAGTAGGACCTAGCACGACACCTTCTTTATGGTGCACGATTTGTCAAATAGGTGGAAACCATGCTACTGAAAACTGCCATTTGCTACAGAAGTATACACAAAATTCGCAACAGTTGTTTTGTAATTTTTGTAGATCGGTGGGACACAACGAGTGCACTTGTAGAAGCTACGAGCTGATGATAGATAGAACTGCTACCTATAGGGTTTAGGCCGAAACGCGGCCCCTAAACCCAAATGTAGGGATGGCACGAACCTGATTCTATGTGAACGGACAAGGCCGAGGCGAAGGAGGACCTGGAAGAGGTCGCGGACAGTTGATATGCTACAATTGCGGAGGGCTAGGACATTATGCTCACGATTGTATGAATCCAACACGTCCATCATGTCTATATTGCACCTTGTTTGATCATGTGACGAAAGATTGTCCTACGCTAATATCTAGGATATGCGACAAGGGAGCGCTACCACCTCCCCTGACTTAGAACCTACAGATGATGAGGTCTGAGCCACATGAGGAAGATCCAAATGCGAACATTGTGCTCCAAAGTGGAATTGTGACGGGAGATGACAAAGGCAAACAGGCTGAAGATAGTACTTGGGTTTGCAAAGCTCTGGTGAAAGAAGCAGAGTTTGATTTGGAGTGCGCTCGAGAAACCTTTATGGAAGCTAAGCAGATCTTCGCTAATTCCTCCACTTCAGGAAGCAAAGATAGACTGGAGCCGGAGATGGACTCATCGATGCTCATGATGTTCCTGAAAACATGTATGAAGTTAGTGTGTGACAGTAAGGCTGTAAAGGGATTACAGGAGCTCATTAATAGATGCACTGGGACCGCGCCAAGAGAGCCGCGTGTTATCGGGAAAACTAGTGTCTATTCAGAACTGCTAGTCCCACTAAGACGGGTAGCTATCTTAGAAACAAACAAACTAAAGTTACTTGTGTTTTCCTTTATGAGAGATAGATGAGAAAGAAGTAGAGAGTACCAACCTCAGTCTTTCGCTTGGCTCCTTACTTGTTTCCTTTTCCCTTTGACAGAATCTCGCCACTCCTTCCTTACCTGTCCCGCTTCAAAGAGAACCTGTAGAGTCAAAGCAGCATAATACCATCAAAGCATAGAGATCTATCACTGTAAACAACATAGGATCAGATATATATTGACCATACAAATGCATATAACAACACAATATTCAGAGATATACAAGAATATGGAGGAAAACTCAAATAGCTTTATTGATATAAATAGTAGAAGAGAGAATTACAACCACTTGGTCTGACCCAGCACCATCCTCCCAGCATGAAAGCCCTCTTCACCTCATACAAAGCAAGATCACCCAACAATGTCTTCAAAGAGAAACCAACAACACTTCCTTGCAAATTACAAAATTCCAGCCTTTGGATCTCTTGGATGAGGGATCCATATATAGATGTTTACAGGAGAGTGAGTCAGCTTCTGGGATTTTGATTAGTGTCATTTCACTGATAGTTCTTGGTTCCACATGGAGATTTCAGATCTCTTACTCATCCCTGGGTGAACTCAGAGAGGCAAGTGTCAAATGAGCAGTTTCTAGAAGATTCTCTGGGTTTCCACCTAGCAAACTGCTTGTGCCATTTGTCTGCTCTCGCTCATCGCACCCTATAGAAGGGCTTTCCAGTATGCATCGCACTTTTTGCATGTGGCAGGTGAGATGCATCGCACCTTTAGCACTAGGCAGTCTGTATGGTCCCGCTTTGACTAGTTTTGAGTAGTTTTTCATGGAGAACTTCTGGGAGATGATGTAATCAGCTGACCTTGCTCCTTTAGGGTATGAAACAACACTTTTAGGGACTTAGAAGCCCTTGGCTTATGGACATGTATGATTGGGGTTGCAGTGCCAAAATATGTCTATAACACCGCACGTAGTCCGGATGATTGGAAAGCATAAGACAAGAACAAGGAGAGAAATGAGGTTAACCATGCAAATTGGAGAATATGAAATGGATAAAGTAATTCTGGATTTAGGATCGGACGCAAACGTTCTGATGTAGACATGGGAGCACATGGGGAGACCTATGCTGCAATGGTCCCTTATTCAACTGCGAATGACGAACCAACAAAATATGATACCCATGGGGCGATTGCAAGGAATCACTGTGGATATTGAGGGAGCTAGCGCGTTAGTAGACTTTGAGGTGATAGAGATTGTTGATGACAACAATCCCTACCCCGCTCTCTTCGGAATTGATTCGGCCACTGACATGAATGGGGTGATTAATCTGAAGAAGCGCAAGATGATTTTTGATAAGAAGTCTTGGTGTGTAGTTATACCCTTGGACCTTGCTGAAGGATCGCGCTATACAGAGCCGGTGCGCAACTATGAAAGTGATGACTATTTGCACTGCATCTACAAGATAGTTGTGCGAGCACAAGACTAGGTAAATCCCACCGCAGATGGGCGAATTTCATGGGAGTGTGAAAGCTCCTGTACTTCGAACTTGGATAAGGAGATAGAGCGATGGCAGAAGTAGTTACATGAGGTAACCACGCTTAATTTCCATATGATGACAAGATCACTACGCTGCATATCAACAGAAGTGAGATATCTGCCTACTTATGATGGGTTAAGTGAGGTAGATGCCTTCTTGGATAGATTTGAAAGGGAGGTGCCAGAAAAACAACGCTTCCAGGTCTTGAATTGGGTACTACACGCTACGCCTGCGAGATGGTGGGGTACACACAAAGGCAACTTTGAATATTGGCGTGCATGTAGGAATATGATGTGCACACGGTTTAGGAAGCCTAGGGTGTAATTGGCTGATAAATACACTGGACGGCATGGGCCGCGCGTGCATCTGTCCAGGTGGGTATAGGCATGTGGCAAACAACCTATGCGGATGCACATGAACTTCGCGTTGGGAGATACGATCAATAAGCATGTGTTGGGGGGGAAAATGCACAAACGACTTTTCAGGTTGGAACGACAGTATGTGGGGAGAACAATCGCGCAGAAGGTTATCCATGCAGAAGCATTTAATGAGGTGTGCGAAGCGCTGAACAAGGTGTGTAGTGTGCAGCGAAGTGATTGGGACCTGCGTGTACCAACTGTCTTATGGGATTATAAGAAAACATGCAAGAAACTGATAGGACAGATGTCTTCTAGGTTGGCCTATGGACAGAACGCTGTAATGCCGATGGAGTATATCATGCCTAGTCTGTGCATAGCAGCACCCATGGATATGACGGATCACAGAGCCTTGGAAGATGGGATTGTGCAGTTGGAAGATCTCAAAGAAGAACGCTTGGGACCTGATGAAGAGATCCAACAAGGTGATCTTAGGCTCCAAGAACTCATGAATGAAAGAGTTCGGTTGAGGGAGAAAAGCACCATGGTGAAAGCAGAAGTCCAGAAGCTTGAGGAAGAAACAAAGAGGGACTTTCTTAATAAAAAGGTTGTGGTCATAGAACAGGATGAGCGTGATTATGTTGAAAAACTTGGGGACTACCGCCGACAGTTTATCGGTTTAATGGATCGGATGGGACCGTATGTTATTAAGGTGACCTTAGATGGTGGTGCGATGCAGTTGGTGAAGTTAAATGGTGAACTCTTCCTAGTAAAATTAAATGCTAGTCGGTTGAAGCCATATACAGGTGGCTCGGCTACCTGAATAGTCGCGGGAAGCACAGTCTTAGCACTCCAGGCAGTTGAAAGGAGGCGCGGGACTATAAAATACTTTGCCGGGGAGCTGCGTGATGACAGGACTGCGCGTAGGAGTGAAGTGTCACAAGGTCCGCGATAGCGCACGGGTAGCTGCACTGCCGCGCGGGTTGGCTGGAAAGTGACCGTTATAGTCATTATTCATGATGTGATGCTTGGTTTGAGACCAAATGGAGCGGGTGGTAGGAATTTAAGGCAAACTTTATGGGCTATATTTGGAAAAATCTACCACCAAGGGAGCATTAATGGACCGGATTTGGGGGGAACGGTTGAATTCGAATTCAAAAGGTGCTACAAATTGCAAAGGGCTTCCCAGCAAGAAACACTTGGCCATTTGAGAATTCAGCTGTCATGCGCCCAGAGATTTCTGAACCTAGACCTGTTTGAGCAGTTGAGAGATTTGTGGACAGTAATATGGCAACGTCTGAAGAAGCCAGGGATATCAGAGAGATTACTGCTGAAGAGGCCGCGCAGGCCATGATGATAGGAGATGCCCCAGAAAGCACCGGGATAGTCGCGAAAATCCCTAAATCACCGTGCACACCGAGACCCAAGAAAGACAAGCAGCCTATGGTTCTGGTGCGCATGTCCCCTAGAAACCCACTGAGAACTAAACTGACCATGGAAGAAAAGGGGAAAGTGTTTAATTTGGAAACCGATGAGGAGGAGGAAGACCATGAGGAAATCCTGGTAGAAGAGGAGGAGGACGAAGAACTGGTGGAAGAAATCGAGGGCGTGGACCTTTTGATCACGCTGCCCACATATGTTCCTATTTGGAAGGGGAAGTCAAGGGTGCCCAAGGACCTAGATGAGAACAAGAGCTCTCTGCAGACTCCGTTGCTACCTGATGATATCGTTTTTGAAGGAGTGCACTTGGGACGGGTGCCGGGTCTAAAGTTTGAAGATTGGGATCTCGCGGACCACAATAAATTCCCACACTTGGCAACTGCGCAGCTCATGCGGCCAAAGAAAACACTGCGGCGGGAGTCATAGAGTTGGAGCCACACAAGTGGTTGCGCGAAGTAGAGAAAGCAGGGTTGTTAAACCTACTCTGGGTGCTGCATTACCATCACACCCCAGTAACTGTCTTTGTCATCAGGCAACTGCTCTGCTTGGTGCATGATGGGTGTTTGTGGCTGGAGGAGCCCATCCCCATCACGGACCACCTCATTCATAAAATTACCCAAATCCCTTGCAAAGGGGAGGACCCAATGGATATTTCAGAGGGTAAGAGTAACGATTTTTCCATCGCAGAGGCCATGAAAAAGAAATTCAAGCTGGAGAAGAAAAATAGAGGCTACGCGATCTCTAGTATCAACAACACTGTGGTACAAGTCGCGACGCAGATACTAGCTGGGAAGGTTATGCAAAAGTGCCGCGTAGCTGAGGTGCCCTCGCCGGTGGTTGCATTTTCTGCGCAGTGCACAGAGGGGGTCCAGTTTAACTGGTTAGAGTACTTGTGCAAGGAGTTCTTGGAGAATTTCCATGAGGCACAGGAACAAGGGAAGACTTTCCACTATGCATGGCTTCTGCTATCCATAGTGCTAGTGGCTTGGGAATTGCCTGAGGACAACCAGTTCCCCAAAATTGCACATCATCTTATATAGGCAGCGAAGTACGCTTCACTGTGAGCAACTAAATATGCGCAGAGGATCCGAGACAGTAAGATATTATGGGTGTTCATGGAGATGAACATTAGAATGGGGATTAACGCAAGCCACGGTTATTGCCCACTATCTATAATAGTCTATAAAGCTTCACAGAGCTCAAGGTGAACTTCCATCATGTATATATCAAGGCGCGCAAGGACCCTGTGAAGAAATGGAACGAGCTCCCTTACCTGGCCACAAACAATTTCATATTCACCATGCTTGAGTCATGGCCGCCGGAGTGGCGCACTCCAGCCAGCTCCGCATTGGAATTGGAGAATTCTGCTGCACAGAGGAAGAATGAGGAGGAAAAAATGTAGATGGCACAGTTGGAAGAGAAGGGAAGGAATGAAGCACCAGTAGCAAAGGCATAGGAGGCACGAGACGCCGCGAAGGCCACAACAGAATAGCAGAAGGTAATAGAGAAGGAGTGCGAGGGCCAGAAGTCACCTTTGCCTGAACAAGAGACATAGACAGAAGAAGGTGGCACAGACCCATAGACAACGTCTACATCATTGAAGCGCTAGTGCCCGAGAGAGCAGGTGGGGTCGCGGAAGAAGTCAAAAGCCTCCAAGACTTCTTTCGACCCGATCACCCTCACTGAGGGGGATCTGCATGACATAAGGGAGACGGTGCGCAATGTCACTGCGGAGGCCCTCTAGTAATTCGCGAAGGAAAATTAGATGGTATTAGGGGCCCTCCAGACACAGATACAGGAGTTGCAGGTGCGCACTCCTTAGGTTGGTACTCTGTCAACCAGCCTTGCAGTAGGCACGACCGTAGCTGAGGAAATGCTGTGCGCCTGCATGACCAACACTATAGTGCTGCCAGAGGGGGCACTGGTTACAGAAAATGAGGCTGATAGGCCTATGGTCAGTGCGTTGAAGGGAGTTGGGATCAACATGGTTGCGCTCCCTCGGGAGACGCTCTATGTTCTGTAGGACGGAGTGACTGCAGAACTGCGGGCTAGGGAGGGTCGCGCGCTCTAGGTGATGAGCGAACAATGAATTAACATGGAACAACTAAGCCTCTAGCACGACGAGGTAGTGGTATAGAACCGACAGATTTTGCAGGGTGTTGAAGAAGCCTGCCAGATGGTCCCTGAGTTGGCCATCCCAGCAGAGGCACGCATCTGGAGGCTAGCAGCAGGGGTGCGCGAGGTTAAGGAACAGATGACTAAGGTTTAGCTGGAGATGAACCTTTAGATATCTGACCTGCAATTGAAGGCGCAACCTTCAACTCCACCAAAGGTGAGGGAACAACGTGCCAACGCCATTACAATGGGAATAAAGGAGATCAACGGTACAGTGAAGGACTGCACCAAATTATTTAAAGAGTCGTTCGAGATCCTCACCACTCTGCAGGAGGACTCGAACATACAATGCTTAGAAATAGAGGTGCGTGAGCTGCAGAAAAAGTAAGATGACATAAAAGGGATTGCGTAGATGGTGGCCCTTATGCAAAGGCTCGCGTGAATGCAACAAGCAAAAGTTCTCAAGGAGTAGGTAGACGCGGCGCGACATAAGGAAGTTGTCTTGAAGGTGCGCGTACAACCTTGGATTGATGAGGCTTTCATCATTACATCCTCAATCGAAGCCAAGCTCACACAGATGCAGGGAACGCAGGAGCGGATGCAGTGAAGCAGTTTAGGTACCGCGGTCTCTGAACAACACGTCCAGGAAGTGCAGCAAGCAATTGCTTAGTGCGCTGCCAACCTTGCAGCGGTCCAGGAAAAGTTGGGAGGTCTCTGCGTGAAGATCTTCACATCGACCGAGTGACTCGAGGGCGAGTCAAGATGTTTGTGTTGGGGGCCTGTTGGGCGTGGGATCCCCCAAGGGAAGTTTTGGGGCTTAAAGCCCAGATTTTGACTAAATCCGATGTGAAGACTTCGCCTCTTGTGGGCGTAGAGCACGAAGTTGTAAATCAGTCATAGGGTTGTTCGCCCTGATTTTTGTAATGTAATGTCGGCTTTAGAGATCTACCCATGGTCCGCGGACCATGGGATTGTATAAATAGAGCGAGGCTCTAAGTTGTAAAAGATACAAGGAAGTCATGAATGAAGGATGAAGAATTGAGTCTTATCTAAGTGTAGAGTCGAGTCTTGGGTCGTAGAGTAGGAGAAGGGTCTGTAGCTAAGTGCGTAGAGGCCTAGTACTGTAGCTGAGTGCTCAGGGAAAGTTGAGTCTGTAACTGTTAGAGAAGTAATAACGAGAAGTTTCATATCATTTCTGTGTATCTTTTTCTTATTTTGTGCATTGAATGTATTGGGTATATATTGCAATTTAATTGTTTATATGGTGCACAAACTTATATGATTATGTTGATTAAGTGAATATAAGATAACGTATTTGTTTACGTGAAGTTAACTGATAGTTATAAGAAGATAATTAAGATCTGTGGTGTAACTTGGGGAAATAGCGCATATCGCTGCCTTAGCAGCGCGAAAGCACCTCGGCCCCTGGTTAGGGTTGTGTGAAGGCAATTATAACAGATCCCGTAGGTCAGGGCAGTGCGCGAAGTGACCTACGCGACACCATTCACAGTTGAACTAAATCGACCCCTCAGACATCTCAAGGGTGCGGAAACTTGGTTCCAGTATCTCCCCATACTTCGTCGGGTGAGACCTTAGTCCGCGCTCCGCGGGCTGTTGCCAAAAGGGCCAGTAGTGTAGAGATTTGTTTGGCTAATTAACTCTAAACCTGGGTCAGGCCCCATCAAGCCAACAAGACCTCTCAAGTAACAGAGCTGGTTCGGTCATTGGATCTTCAGGCAGTCATGTTGCTTGATGGAGCTCTGAGCGTGGAGGAAGATGCTGACAAGCCTACTGTCAGCACTTTGAATAATATTGGTCTGAACTTGGCTGCGTTCCCCAGTGAATTCCTTCATACACTACAAGCAGGTGTGATTACCGAAATTAGGACCCAGGAGCAGCGCTTGCCGAGCTTGATCAGTGAACAGAAAGTCAACAATGAAAAGATGTTCGTTGAAAAGACAACAACGCTAGAAGCACGGAAGAATGTTTAGGAGCAGAAAAAGCGCACTGCAGCAGTGGTAGCCGAAGTATGCAGAACCGTTCTAGAACTAAATATACCAAAAGAAGCATTGGTGGAGGCCAAGATTAGGATGTTGGTTATAGGTGTGCACAATGTAAAGATAGAGGCAAGCAAGGTTCAGTTTGAACTGAACCTTAAAACCACAGATCTTGAGTTGAAGTCATAGCCTTCAACTCGACCAAAGATTAGAGAACAACGTGAGGCAACTGTAAAGGATGTAGTCAGAACATTATATGCCGCAATGGTAGATTTTATCATGCTCTTTGAGAAGTCTATGGAGGTTGTTATGACTCTACAGGAGGATCCTAACCTGCAGAGGTTGAACACAAAATCCCACGAATTGCAGCAGCAGTATGATGAAGCGAGAGCAATGATGCACACCATCGCTATATCACAGTGATTGGCTAAGCTGCATGTGGCAAAGCAGTTGCTCAAACAGGTGGAGGCAGCGCAACGGAAAGAGGCGGTCCTCAAGGCTATATTGGAGCCTTGGCTGGACGAGGCCTATGTTATCTCTACCTCCATTGAATAGAAGCTGGCAAGACTACAAAGGACACAACATAAGGTAAAGGAAGATAGTGCAGGGCCAACAATAGAGCAGCTGGTAGAGCAGATCAAGCAAGCAGCCACGCAGAGCATGACTGAGGTGGCAGTGGCACAAGTTGAGCTGGGAGGTATCTACAGTAAGATTTCCATGCCAGCAGAGTGACTCGAGGGCGAATCACGATATTTGTGGTTGGGGCCTATTGGGACAAGGTCCCCTGTGGTCAATTTTGGGTCAAAAGCGCAACTTTTGGAGCAAAAGTCTCCTTAAGTTGTGGTCGCGGAGCACATAGATAGTAAGTGTCATAAAGGGATTTTCCCTTCTTTTATGTAAGTTATGTTGGTTTTAGTAGATCTACCCATGGTCCGTAGACCATGGGATTGTATAAAAAGGAGAGTCTTAGAGATTCTAAGGGATATAGGAGAGAGATCAATGAATGTAATGGGTCATTAAGGAGTGAAGAGCGAAGAGTCCTAGAGAAGAAGAGAGGCTCTGCATCTGTGTGCACAGAGGCCTAGAGTAGAGTCCACAGTTGAGTGCGCAGGGTAGTCTCAAGTCTCTAAGAAGAGTTGAAGTATAAATAAAGAGATTATTATGGAAATATTTGTGTTTTGTGTATTTACTTCTGTTATGAATGAATGCAACTATGTTATGATGAATATTGGGTTTATGATTTAATATTGTATTGATGCGCGATTTTGCATGGTTTACATTGTTATATGAACGCAAGTAATAATATCTGTTTATGCGAAGAATATCTTAATGCATGTTAAAGATATCAGACACTTAAGCCGATCTGGGTAAATACAGAACTAAGGGTAATTATAGAGGCACGTAAGTAGTTGATTCGCTTGTTTAGGGTCCGCGAAAGATGGTCATAGACCTTCGCGAAGGTCTAGAGGTTGATAAAAGGAAGTTATATCGATAAGCCTTAAGGGCTTATCGATCTGCATGAAGGAAGGTTTAGGGCATAAAATGACATCACGGTCATCTCTGGGTGTGGAAACTTGGTTCCAACTGTTTGGTCAATTTAGTGTGTCCTAAATTGCTACATTAATTATCAATCCGGAGTCGTAGACTGATGAAGTGTGACGCACTATATGTGCAAGACAACCTCTTTCTTATATTTTTTTTCGTTTTCAATTTTTATGTTGTTTTGGGGGTTTTATCTTTGTTATTCTCCTAATGTGAATGAAAATCCTATTCCTAAGTCTCTAGAAGGTAAGTATGGATTTAGATTTTAGGCAATTATGTCCTCTATAATGATTTCCAGAACTTAACACTTCAGAAGGTCTTAGAACATACTAATGATGAAAGTAATACTTTGAATAAGAATTAAAATGTGATGCTATTTAAAACAAGAAAATAATGAACTACTGATCATGAAACTATTATCTCTGCTGCTGTCTAAATACAGAAAAATGAATTAAGCTACTGCACTCAAATAAATCAGAAATTGCAATCTAATAAAAGTAAAATCAATTTACATCATTCATAGTCTGATTCCTCGCCGGGTAGTCTAAGCTATGGCTTTCGGAGATAATCATTAATGATATAAGCAAGTTGATGTCTAATTGCAGAAAAGTAAAACTAAAATCAAATCACATCATCCATAGTCTGATACCTCGCCATGTAGTCTAAGCTATGGCTTTCGGAGATAACATCAATGATACGAGCAATCTAATATCTAATTGTAGAAAAGTAAAACTAAAATCAAATCACATCATTCATAGTTCGATACCTCGCCAGGTAGTCTAAGCTATGGCTTTCGGAGACACTGTCAATGATATGAGTAAGTTGATTTCTAAACTAACTGACAAAGTAAATGAACAAGACTGAAATAAACAAAACAGAATTGGAATTAAAAAAAACTAAGAAAAGCAAAGTCAACAGAGAATTAATCCCATGTCACTAGTCATTGCGAAAATTATATGTAAATGCCCAGGCTGCCTACTCTATCCTGAAACATACATACATTGATCAGCGTCATACAAAGCTTGTAAAATCATGAACAAAAGTGTAATTTTAGTACCATAACAATTGAAATATACACAGGTGGATAACTATGGAATATATGCAATGGAAATAAAGAAACAATGCATAAAACTTTACAGCAACAAGGAAAACGAAACCTCAACGTACAGGGGCCCTCTGCACAGCCTCGGTCAACAGGCTATCAATCCAAAATTACATTCACGCAATCATATAGAAACAGAGTCTTCTTTATATATCATAACACAGTTACAACAATAATGCTAGCGTCACGGCACAATGAACTTTGAACAACAAAATTACATTAACAAAAGACTAACTTCTATGCGTATAGAAACGCGTTATTTATAACAAAAACTTTATAACTGTTTTCCTGTGAAACTACGTCAACAAGAGAAACGTAAAAGATAGCGTCCATGGATTTAGCATAATGGTTGCCGAGATTATTAAATCTATCAAAAGTGGTTGTTGGATTCACATCATGGGGCAGTCTACAGGTGGAAACATGACCCCAGAGATTTAGGAACGGCCACGCATCCTTCAGAATCCTTCATGTGTTTGAAAACAGAGTCTGGCTACCGTAGGACTCTTACGTTGGACCACCATTTGACCATCGTTGACCACGTCTTTCCTTGATGAATCCGGCTAAACCAATAGGACCTGATCCATGTCCAGATCATTTCTAACTTGCCCATGTGGCTTGTTTTGCCTGATGACACCAACAACCTAGAGTTTAACAAAAACAACTACAGAAAGTTGAATCAGCTGCAGAAAGTGACTGGATTCCGTAGCTAATGAGCAAAATCTAGTTCAAACAGCAAACACAAAAACATAGTCAGAAAACCACTTAAATGCTCTTTTAGAATCAATATGCAATGATCTCTGATAGCTTATGGAGTGCTGGTGAGGGGAAAAAGTCTAGGAAAATGTGTAGGAGAGGTGTAATTTCAAAGCTCTGCATACCCCCACTGTGAAGGTGTTGCATGTCCCCATGCAACCAAAATTGTGATCATCCTCCTTTCAGTTCATGTGTTCTGAGACCTCTTCCAATACATCCAACCTTCTTTTCTTCTTTCTTGGGACCACTCTCATCCTCAGCTTCCTCATTAGGCATCTGAATTTGAGGTTGATGAGAGCCCTGCTCAACCTCCTGTTCTTTTTCTTTAATTTTCTATTTTTTTTTTGCCATAGCCCAAGATGAAACATGGTGTTTTCATGAATAATCTTATCTAACCTGCCTTGTTCCTTCAATGTTTCATTTTCTCTTGTGATGTGTCTATTTAAGACCTCCAGCTCAAAAACTCCCTATTTTAGTGATTGGATTTGAGCTTCTTGAGCTATATTAGGCTGGGCAGATGAAGTGCCTGGATCTATGGCCGTTTTCTCCAAGGACTCTCTATAATCATACATTTCTTGTTGGTTTGGGTCTATCTCAGGTGCATTCTTTCTTGGGCTGACCCTAAAATCCTGTTGAGAAGGACTGATCTCAAAATTTGGCCGAGAAGGACTCATGTCAAAATCTAGCTGAGAAATAGAAGTATGGTGGGGGCCACGGCCAGGAGGGATTGCTGAAGGTTGTTCCGGTGTTTCCCCTCCTAAATCAATAAAATGGGGCCCTTTAATTTGTATTTTCCTTAATTTCCCTTTAAGTCTGGAACTTCTCCTCAAATTTTTAGGGTTAGTGTCCTCTTTCTCCCCACTCTATTTTTCTTTCCCTTTCTCCTTTGCTGCAGCTGACTGTTCCTGAAGGTAAACTAGTATTTCAGACAGTATTTGGTGGTATTCTTCAGAGGAAGGTTCTGGGGTTTGATGTACAACCTCAATATTTCTTTTCCCTTTTGAATTTCTTGGCTTCTTACCCTCAGTTTTTTCCTTCCTACCTTCAGACAATTTATCTTCCCTACTAGTTTCTTTAACTGTGTTAGTAGGGGTGTCCTGAATTCTAACACTTGTTTTCTTTCTTCTGATTTTCCTCAATGAGATGTTTTCATGGGTTTCAGGAGGATCTTTAAAGAAATTTCTAACCAAAAACTGCTCCCAGGTGTCCTTCTTTTCTTTTAATTGTCTTTCAATCAAAATTTTCACAAGGCCATGGTGATACAAGTGGGGTTCTACATCCCCCAGATTATTTTGGATGATGATGGACATTTTCTTCAGGATATTTAACAAGAAATAGGGCAAATTAATAGTTTGGTTTTCTAGAAAATTCATCAGCAAGCGGGTGTGGTACATGTACATTGATCCGAATCGTCCCTCACAGGTAATGAATTTCTGGATTATTAATAATAAACTAGCCCATTTTTCTTCTAAAGCAGCGACAGGGATTCCACGTTTAAAGATGGTTACATCCATACCTGGATTTCGTAGGATAACCCTCCATGATCTCTCGTCAAAGCTTTTATTTTTGAACCATCATTCTCCCTCCCGTGGAAGTTCGGTTGCAGCAGCTATGGACGTCTCTGTGACTGAGAATTTAAGGTCTCCTACCTCAACTTCCACTCCGTCAAAATACCTCGCAAAAGTCTTCGTAAATTCCTTGTTGTAGCCTCTGAATTTCTAAATAAATTGTAGCCACCGGGCCTTCCTTAGCATGCTTTTCACTTGCGGATACCCTTCCATAAATTTGGGCCCTTCCGGCTCTGCTCTCAACAAAAGACCCATTCTTTCCTTCTGTCTTAAACACATCTGCGTGGGTATTGGATGAATGGAGGTGAGACGGTTGGGTTAGCAGGGACTGGACAAGATTTATGGAGAAAAACCAGTGACTGTAAATGGAAAACAGAGAACAGGTAGCGGGAGTGAGTTCATGGAGCGGAGCGGAGGCTTATGTGAACAAGGTAGGAATGCAAACGTGACTTCAATAGAATAGTAGGGGAGTAAAGTGAGCCTTGCAGAGTTTTAAACTGGATGGCTACGAAGTAGACGTAAACATTCTCACAAAATGGCTGCGGAATTTGTGCAGCGGAGAAAAGCCGTGATCAAATCAACCACGTCCCCATAATTACAGGTGGAGTGTCAAAGTACGGCCAAACACGAGTTAAATCCAGAGGCTTGATCATGAGGCCATTTGAAAAATAAATACAAGGTTCGTGGAGGAATCATATAAAGGTCATGGAACGGTTATGGAGCTATCAACACCAATCATTGCATATAATGGATCCGTAGTTTCAAAACTATATAAAATGTGCTCTAAATGCTATTTGAAATAAATCTTACTCATACCTTGGAATTTTTGCCACTTTTCGTCCATTAACCTTTGATTGGCTGCTTATTATGTGCTTCTAGGTGCTTTATATTTTCAGAATATCTTCCTTTTGCCATACCTCTATTTTATTTTCGTGATCATTTAACGAACATCTGACTGTCAGTATTGAAAAATAGAGTGATGGCTGCGGAATCAGCTTCTAGCTGCGGAAATTGGGTTTAGCTGCGAAAACTGATACAGTGATCATATGATTGAATGGAGATGGATAAATGACGAATGAAAATGGTCATAAAAGGAATTTTATTGATGGAATGAGATGATGAAATGAAATGAAATGAAGTGAAGTGAAATGAGGTGAAATGAAGTGAAGTGAGATGTCATGAAACTATGAATACAATGAGAGAAGATTTTTTTTGGAAAATATAGGGCATTAGGAGTTCCTGATTTTCACCCTGTATTTTCTGGATAAGACTGCCAATCAGTGATGGGGTTTTCAGGCTTATACATACATATTATATATATATATATATATATATATATATATATATATATATTATATATATATATATATATATATATATATATATATATATATATAGATATATATATATATATAGAAACAGAAAAGAACAAAGGCTAGGCTGGTGGAGAAGAAGGATTCTTCTTCACCAGCCTTATTGCAGAATTATCTTGAAAGATTTTGACAAATTCCTCTTTTGAGAGTGGCTTATGGTAGATTTTTAATCTGTGGCCATTCACAATAAGAGGAGTTTGATGTTCATCAATGGTTTTGATTCTTACCACTCCATTGCTAAAGATTTTGTCAATCTCATATGGCCGAAGCCAATGAGTTTGAAATTTTCCTTTAAAATATTTAAACTTGGAATCAAATAGCAATGCCCAATCTCCTTCTTGAAACTTTTTCTCCTTGATGTATTTGTCATGCCACTTAGCTCTTTGATATTGAACAAGATTAGTTCTTAGGATTTCCTCTTGTCTGATCTCATCTAGCTCATTCAACTGCTCCATTCTATGCTTTTGGGCTTCTGATAGATCCATTCCCAACTGAACTGCCATCTTGAAAGTTTTGACTTGGAACTCAATGGTGAGTAGGACTTCTTTCCCATAAACAAGTTCATAGGGAGAATGTCCTGTTGTATTCCTCCATGTAGCTCTGTAGGCCCATAAGGCTTTAGGAAGCCTCTCTGCCCAATCCCTTCTGTGTAGATGAACAGTCTTGGTAATGATGCCTTCAAGAACTTTGTTTGTAGATTCCACTTGACCATTTGCTTGCGGATGGTAAGGAGTAGATTTTATGTGCTTGATTTTGTATTCTTCCATTAGCTTCTCCACCAGGTTGGATGTGAATTGACTTCCCTGATCTGTCACAATTTCTCTTGGAACACCAAAGCGAGTAAAAATATCCTCATAAAGAAAACTAACAACTGAATGCTCAGTAGTAGAAAATAATGCTTTGGCTTCTACCCATTTAGTGACATAATCAGTACATACCAATATATACTTTCTTTGTTTAGATGGTGGGTTAATAGGTCCAATGAAATCTAAAGCCCATTTTTCAAAGGGTTCGATGAGTACCTGTGGCTACAATGGCATTTCATTTGAAAGGGTAGGTTTCCCTACTCTTTGGCAGCTGTCACACCTTTTGACATATTGTTTTGCATCTTTGAAGAGGGATGGCCAATAATATCCTAAAGAGAGGATTTTATAGGTTTTCCTTTTGTCAGCAAAGTGTCTGCCACATGGTTCATCATGACATGTTTTGAGGATATCAGGCATTTCATCTTCCCTAACACATCTTCCGATCACAAGATCTGGCCCTGTTTTAAACAATTCGCTAGAAATCCATGAATATTTTGAACTCTCCTGAATAATCTTTCTTCTTTCCAGGAAATAAATGTGGAGGTAGTTTCCCTGTAACCAAATAGTTAGCTATATCTACATACTAAGGGGTCTTAGTAGTTACTGCAAATAAATATTCATCAGGAAACTTGTCCTCTACAGGAGAATCTTCTTTAGTATTCTGGATCCTAGACAAGAAATTAGCTACTGTATTTTGTTTCCCTGACCTATCTAACACAGTAATATTGAATTCCTGTAAAAGTAGGATCCACCTTGTAACTCTGCCATTAGTAATAGGTTTGTTCATTAGATATCTAATTGCAGAATGATCAGTATGAATAAAAGTTTCATAGCTTGTTATATAATGTCTAAATTTATTGATTGCATGAACAACAACTAAGAACTCTTTTTTAGTCACAGTATAGTTCAACTCAATGGGAGTTAAATTTTTACTGGTATAGTAAATGGCATAAGGAAGTAAATCTTTTTGACCCAACACAGCCTCTAGAGCTGTATCTGAAGCATCTGTAGAAATATGGAAAGGGAGTTTCCAATTTGGTCCTCTCAAGATAGGCGCTTCAGATATTCTTGTTTTCAAAGTTTCAAATGCTGATTGACAATTAGGATCCCATTTGAATTCACAGTCTTTCGTAAGTAGTTTGAAGAGTGGAGATGCTATTCTAGTGAAGTTTTCTATAAATCTTCTATAATATCCAGTAAATCCTAGAAAACTTCTAACATCTTTTTGACAATTTGGAATAGGTAACTTGGAGATGACTTCAACTTTTGATCTATCAACTTTAATCCCATCCCCTGAAATATGATGTCCCAAAAAAAACCTTTAGTAAACATCATAAAGCATTTTTCATGGCTTAATGAAAGGTTTGTTTCTTTACATCTTATAAGGACTTTTTCCAAATTTTCTAATGCCTCTTCAAACGAATTACCATAAACTGTAAAATCATCCATATAAGCCTCTACACAATCATGGATTAGATCAAAAAAAATTCCTAGCACTGCTCTTTGGAATGTTGCAGGTGCATTACATAATCCAAAAGGAAGCACTCAATAAGCAAAAGTTCCCCATGGACAGGTAAATGTGGTCTTATCCTGATCCTTAGGTGCTACCTAAATTTGATTATAACTACTAGAACCATCCAGAAATGAAAAGTACTTTTTGCCTGCTAAGGTATCTAATACTTGATCGATAAAGGGCAAAGGAAAGTGATCCTTCAAAGTTGCTTTATTCAATTCCCTGTAATCAATGCATACCCTCCATTTACCATTCTTTTTGGGTACTATAACCAAAGGAGAAACCCATCGACTATCTGAAATTGGATAAATGACGTTTACATTGAGTAGTTTTTGGAGCTCTTTTTTCACTATCTCCCTAAGATTTGGATTCATCCTTCTCTGAGGTTGTCTAATTGGTCTATTGTTTTCCTCAATATAGATATGATGGATGCAAGTCTTAGGATCAATACCTTTCATATCAGTATACTCCCATGCAAATGCAGTAGAATGTTTTTGCAAGATTTTGGTTAGCTCTTCCTGTTGTGATTTTTCCAAATTTTTGTTCATATTCAATGTTTTTCTTGGAAAAATTTCAATGGTAGAACTACCAAACTCTTCCATAGAGTAAAGAGACATTTGTCTTGATGATAAATACTCAATGTCAGAATCTAACTGAAATTGTGTGTTGTCGTATTCTGAAGATGTTCCAAAATTTTCTAATGTGTTCAGAATTTGACTATCTTCACTAATTTTAGAAATGGTAAGGATAGGTTGTATAGTGTCTTCATCGTCGATCCATTCATTGTCTCCTACTTCTGTAATTTCTTTTGTTGGAGGATGCAGATTGAATTTCTTTGTCGAACTACCATCAGAAATGTACATATCCCCAGATCTACAACTAATGAAAACATCATCTATGGCTAGCCAAGGTCTTCCTAAGATGAGTGGGTGCCCTCCTAAATTAATCTTGGGAGTCAAAATCATGAAATCTACTGGATATTCCCAAGAATCTAAGGAGACCGAAATATCTTCTAATACACCATCTGGTTTGATTATTGATCTATTTGCAAGTTGCAGTAAGGTAGGTGTAAAAAGAAGATTAGGAAGTTTAAGCTGTTCCATAGTCTGTCTACTCATAATGTCGATAGCAGCCCCTAAGTCCATCAAAGTATTTGGAATTTCTATCCCATTTATATGTGTCTTGACAATTGGACTACCTGGATCTACATATTTCTGCATGGTAATTTTTCCCATCATGATATCTGCAATTTTTCCTACCAGGTGGATTCTTCTTGTATCTCTTGGTTTCCTTCCTGGTCTTTTAAGAATCAGCTCCTTTATTGTCTTTACTAGAATAGGAATTTCTCTAATGGCTTGTAGCAAGAGAATCTTGATACAGACATTCTTTAATTCATCTAGAAAACCATATTCAGGCAACAAGATTTGTTTTTCCACCCCTTTGTTAATTTGTAATCGTTCAGGGAAAGGAGGTGTGGATGAAGATGTAGGTTGCTCAACTACAGGAGTTGTGGGGGTTGACTCTTTTCCTTTTTCTTTTTGAATGTTTGGGTTTTGAAGAGATGCTTCCTCAGAACCTTTATTGACTTTAAGAGAATCCTCCTCAAAGATGTCTCGCTCTTGATCATCTACAGAAGGTTTTTCTAGAACTCTACCAGACCTGAGTTATACATCATTGAGAGGAACAATCATATAGGTAGGAAATTGTTGTCCTTCTACCATGTAAACATTCTGAGGATTTTTGTTATTGGGATTTGGCAATGGCTGGGCTGGTAGTTGATTTGTCTTTTGTTGAAATGGAAGCAAGAGTTGAGAATTTGGATTTTGTTGAGAAGGTTGTTTTTGCGGAAATGGTAATGAAAGTCATGGGTTTTCATTTGGAAGTTGTGGATTTTGTTGATTTTGAAAAGATGGAAGATATTGATAAAATTGAGAAAATCTCCCATAAGGATTTTGCATCCCTTATGCCCATGATTGATATGGATTTTGAGGTTGGGACCAAGGTTGTTGCCAAGAATTCCAATTTGGTGGGAGTTGAAAGTTCATAGGATTTTTAAATCCTTGATTTTGTGGCCCCTGCCATGGTCTTCTTGAAACAAAACAAAGGGACTCCACTGAATTTGGATCTTCCTGAAAGACAGCATTGAGCCCAGGAATTGAAGGACAATCCTTGGTCTCATGGCTTTCTGAGCAAATCACACATGTTTCTACAACTTTTTCATCCAAGGGAAATTCCCTTAAAGCATGTTTCTTTCTACATTTTGGACAAAAGATGGCTTCGGCTTCGGCTTCTACTTTCTGTTTGTTTTGTATTTTAAGGGTGTCTAGTTGTTCACTAAGGCTCCCTAGAATATCAGTTTTGAACTCATCAAGCATATTGCCAATCTTCGCCCTACTTACTGATCCAGATGCAGATTTGTTTGCTCTAAGAAGAGAAGGATCTCTAGGCCCTTTTCCAGTTTTAGATTTTCCCCTTGAGAGATGGACACATAGTTTTTCTATGTCATGGAGTGGAAGTTGAGAAATATCTCCCTTCCCCATCATGTTTAAAATATCTATCCATTCATATCTAATGGCTTTCAATAGAAGGGCTTTCAAGGTTTCCTCATCTAAATTATTCATTTTTCCTCTCTTTAAGTTGTATTGAAATCTTTCGAGTAAATCCTCCAAGCTTTCATCTTCTTTTTGCATCATCTTGAATACCTCATCCTTATGATTGGTGGGCATGCAATAATCCAGCTATCTATCCAAAAATGTTTGTTTCATATCATTCCAAGTCCTAATAGATTGAGTGACTAATCCCATGAACCATTTCAAAGAAGCTCCTTTTAATGTTGAAGGAAACAATTTGAGTTTCTGAGAGTCTTCCATACAGTCATAGGTTCGGCACAAGACTTCAAACTCAAATAGAAATGTTTCAGGATCCTCACTTCGCAACCCATAAAAGTTTGGGAGGACAGATGGTGAAATGTTTTTCGTTGTTGTATGGGTTTCCTCATTGGCTATTGGGAATCCAGATGAGTTATCTCCATCCCTATTTCCCCCATTGTTACCTCTACCTCCTCCATTATTTCCTCCTCCTCTACCTCTACCCCCTCCTACAAATCCATTTACTACTTCCTCTGTCATGGTAGTTTCCTTAGAGTTCTCAGAGTCCTCTGGTTCTTCTATTAATGGCGAATGAGGAAGAATTTCTCCCTCCTCTTCAGGTGATTCTACTTCTTTAATTACAATATGTTCCCCTGTAGAAGTGAAGAAAGGTTCTTCTCCTAGGTCAGATTTAATGGATAGTGTGAGAGAGTCTCCTAATTCAGCTGCTGCCCCTTGAATTCTAGGAATCCTAAGGCTGGGAGAGTGAGTCGGGGATGATGGAGGTGTATCTTGTCTATGCCTTGAAGTAGCTGGAGTTGTGAAAATTGAACTTTTGGTCCTACCTATAAACCTTCCCCTAGAATCTCTTGCTCTATGCATGTCATTTTTTTTTAATTTTTATTTTTTATTTTTAAGTCGGGCTAATAATTCTCTTTCTAATATTCCAAGTCACACTAGGTGCAATAAGAGAGCATAATCAAGAAATTATTGAACTAACAACTCTCTTTTCTGATCCTCCAGATCACACTAGGTGCAAGAGGAGAGCATACTTCAAGAAGTTATCAATTTTTCCCATTTTTTTTTTAAGAGATTGGCTACCTAGTTACACTTCCCCGGCAACGGCGCCAAAATGTTTGGTCAATTTAGTGTGTCCTAAATTGCTACATTAATTATCAATCCAGGAGTCGTAGACTGATGAAGTGTGGCGCACTATATGTGCAAGACAACCTCTTTCTTATCTTTTTGTCGTTTTCAATTTTTATGTTGTTTTGGGGGTTTTTATCTTTGTTATTCTCCTAATGTGAATGAAAATCCTATTCCTAAGTCTCTAGAAGGCAAGTATGGATTTAGATTTTAGGCAATGATGTCCTCTATAATGATTTCCAGAACTTAACACTTCAGAAGGTCTTAGAACATACTAATGATGAAAGTAATACTTTGAATAAGAATGAAAATGTGCTGCTATTTAAAACAAGCAAATAATGAACTACTGATCATGAAACTATTATCTCTGCTGCTGTCTAAATACAGAAAAATGAATTAAGCTGCTGCACTCAAATAAATCAGAAACTGCAATCTAATAAAGTAACATCAATTTACATCATTCATAGTCGAATTCCTCGCCAGGTAGTCTAAGCTATGGCTTTCGGAGATAATCGTCAATGATATGAGCAAGTTGATGTTTAATTGCAGAAAAGTAAAACTAAAATCAAATCACATCATCCATAGTCTGATACCTCGCCATGCAGTCTAAGCTATGGCTTTTGGAGATAACATCAATGATATGAGCAATCTGATATCTAATTGCAGAAAAGTAAAACTAAAATCAAATCACATCATTCATAGTTCGATACCTCACCAGGTAGTCTAAGCTATGGCTTTTGGAGACACCATCAATGATATGAGTAAGTTGATTTCAAAACTAACTAACAAAGTAAATGAACAAGACTAAAATCAACAAAACAGAACTGGAATTAAAAAAAACTAAGAAAAGCAAAGTCAGCAGAGAATTAATCCCATGTCACTATTCATTGCGAAAATTATATGCAAATGCCCGGGCTGCCTACTCTATCCTGAAACATACATACACTGATCAGCGTCATACAAAGTTTGTAAAATCATGAACATAAGTGAAATGTTAGTACCATAACAATTGAAATATACACAGGTGGATAACTATGGAATATATGAAATGGAAATAAAGAAACAATGCATAAAACTTTACAGCAAAAAGGAAAACGAAACCTCAGCGCACAGGGGCCCTTTGCATAGCCTCGGTCAACAGGCTATCAATCCAAAATTACGTTCACGCAATCATATAGAAACAGAGTCTTCTTTATATATCAAAACACAGTTACAACAATAATGCTAGTGTCACGACATAGTGAATTTTGAACAGCAAAATTACATTAACAAAAGACTAACTTCTATGCATATAGAAACGCGTTATTTATAACAAAAACTTCATAACTTTTTTCCTGTGAAACTACGTCAACAGGATACATGTAAATGACAACGTCCATGGATTTAGCATAATGGTTGCCGAGATTATTAAATCTATCAAAAGTGGCTGTTGGATTCACATCGTGGGGCAGTCTACAGGTGGCAACATGACCCCAGAGATTTAGGAACAGCCACGCATCCTTCAAAATCCTTCACGTGTTTGAAAACAGAGTCCGGCTGCCGTAGGACTCTTACGTTGGACCACCGTTTGACCACCGTTGACCACGACTTTCCTTGATGAATCCGATTGAACCAATATGACCTGATCCATGTCCAGGTCATTTCTAACTTGCCCATGTGGCTTGTTTTGCCTGATGACACCTGCAACCTAGAGTTTAACAAAAACAACTGCAGAAAGTTGAATCAGCTGTGGAAAGTGACTGGATTCCGTAGCTAATGAGAAAAATCTAGTTCAAACAGCAAACACAAAAACATAGTCAGAAAACCACTTAAATTCTCTTTTAGAATCAATATGCAATGATCTCCGATAGCTTATGGAGTGCTGGTGAGGGGAAAACTTCTAGGAAAATGTGTAGGAGAGGTGTAATTTCAAAGCTCTACACCAACATCCCCCCATACTACTTCAAGTGAGACTTCAGTCTGCGCTCCGCAGGTTGATGCTGAAAGGGCTAGTAGTGTAGGGATTTTTTTGGCAAACTTAACTCTGAACCTGGGTCAGTACCCCCTAAGCCAACAATTCCTTACTTTATAATGATTATGATGAAGATTAATGTTCTCTGAAAGCAATGAGGTCCATCATACCTTAAGAAAGTAACAAATTAATTGAGACTTTTTAATATTTTATTTCTATGATCAAAGAGAAGGGAAAGAAGTGTTCCTATATCACTATATTTTTGTTGATTGAACAATTCAAGAAGTTCGGTAGTATGGAAGATGTTTTGGAAATGGGAGCAGATGTGAGTAAGATTCGAGAAATCCAAGAGAAAGTGTTTTTCATTTTCAATCCTCTTAGTATTACAATGTTGATAGATTCTTTCATCCCAAGGTGTTTTGGGAATAGACCAACGTTCAGTTTCAGTTCGAAGCTCATGGGAGTTAGTTCTTATCTTTGCAATGTTCATTTTCTTCTTAGCATTGGTCAAGGCAAAGAGATAATTCTAGTTAGCGAGAGTGGGGTTGATCACCTCCTTATAATACCTCAACTTCCTTTTCCCCTCCAGCTCCTTATCATCCCACAAATTTTCCTTTAATTTGGAAGTGATAGTATTTTTAATATTATCTTTATTCTCCAATATGATCTCCTCCTTTAACCCCCAATAGCCGAGCCAAGACTACACATCCTCGTGTTAACCATGCTTGAGATGGAGGTGGGGGTTTTGGCTAGAGTTAGAAGCAAGTTTAGGGAACCTCTTAGATTACATGTTGTAAAGCTTCTTCTTATACATCAAATAACGAAACATAGCCATGCTTTCAATGGGGCAAATGCTAGCTTCAATAAGGAGGATAAGATAGAGAGTATTACCTTTAATATTGAGGTTCTAGGTTATAAATTACTTTTGGATCAAATCGATCCTCCTCCACGATTCTCTAGATATACTACAACCCCAAACCTCACATCCATATAAAATAACAGAGGTGACGAGAGTCTTAAAGAGGAATTTTTTTTACTCCAAACCCAAAGATCAGTTGTCTTGCGATTGTTTTCAAGCTCATAATAATATTTCTAGCCTCCATAATCATTTTCTCAATGCTATAATTCTAGTTGATTGGATGATGAATGTCAATACCTAGATATTTGTATGAAGAAACCTTCTCCAAGTAATTGTTATCATAGATTAAATCGTCATGGTTGATATTTTTGGTTTTATTTATCATGACTTTAGTCTTGCTGGTATTAATAGTCATACCCATCTCGGAGCAGTAATCATGGAGGATTTTAAGCTGTTTATCAAGATCTTCATGGCTTATGGAAAGAAGAACAATATCATCAACATAAAGGAGAAGAGTAATGATCATACCAATGAGCTTGGGGCCAACACATCCCACAAATTCCAAAAATATGCTTCTAGCTTATCAATGTAAATTCCAAAAAGGGTAGGGGATAGGGGGAAGCCTTGTTTAACGCTGATATTGCATTTAATTTCTTTAGACCAACCCTCAATGGTCTTAAGCTTGTTGACAAGGTTCTCATATAGTTGAATCACAACAACCCTCAACTTAAGAGGAACCATTATCTCTTATAGTATTTGTCATAGATTATCTTAAGGGACCATGTCAAAAGCTATTCTAAAGTCAACAAAATAATAGAAGATATCAGTTTTACTATTGTGACATTACTTGGCAATGATCCTAAAAGTGACAAGATGGTCAATAATTGAGTGATGGTTTCTAAAACCAACTTGTCCTTTAGCTCTTTTACCATGGATCTTTAAGCCATACACTAATCTTTTATTCCAAAATGAGCCTATATAGTTTGGTTAAGATGTGGCTAATCATAATGGTCCTATAATTAGAGAGAACATTTTTATCCCCACATTTAAATATAGGCACAATCACGCTTTGCATCCAAGGTTTAGGGAAGCCATGTTCCAAACAAAATCCAAACATAATTAAATAAATAATTTTAATTTAATTTCAATGTCCAATCAAGTTTGTGAATGGAATTTTAGAATTACAATATTAAAAATAAGGAAAAGTATTACCTCTAATCATTCAAAAAGAAAAGTTGTCTCAAAATGGCATAAACCTGATTTGATTTTTATGCAAGAGGTTATGCTAAATAATGATGATATTTTTCCTTCAAGGATTTATTATGTGGGTGGGTGTTTTTTGTTACCATTGCTAGTAGTGTTAGTCAATTACTAATAGGGTGGAGGTAGATTTGTATGTTAAAAATTATTTTTATTTGGATATCACTATGTAACCCTTTTATCATGTAGTTAAACAAAAGGGATATGCTTTATAATTTTTTTATGTTTTTGTATAATTAGTTGAAGGTTCTCAAGGATGTATTTTTCTTCGATCTAATTGTAGGAGAAGCATATCTAAATTTTGTACTAAAAAGAAGTAAAGTTTAGGGTGAGGGTATCATGTTAAATGAAAAATTAGTTAATTTTCATGATTTATTTTAAGAAAAAAGTTTAGTAAATGTCAAATCTCTTGATCAAAAGCCCACATGGAGAAATAAGAGAACATGGATGAGTGAAAAATCTAAAACGTTAGATGGATTCCTCGTTTCTTATAATATCTTGATAAATTTAGGGTGATTTAGAGATTTAGTTGGTGTAGAGGGAAAATTGATGATTTTCTTATGTTCAATTATAATTTGATGTAGAATTTAAGCCCCTTCCTCTTTCTAAATTTGATTCCTATCGATTCACAAATAAATATTTTCGAGATATGACCACCAAGGGGTGGAGGCATTTTGACCTAAACTTGAGAGGTTATGTTATGATGGCTTTCCATCAAAATTTAAAAGGGTAATTTTCTTAACAAGGATGGGTTAAAAGTTAGAGCAAACAAAATAAAATCAAGTCAAAAGAGATGGAATCCAATTTGAAGTAAGTATGTGAGGAGCTAAAGATGGGAGCTGTTTCTGAAGACAGGTTAAAACTTATGGAATGGAGATAGTTTGAACTTATGGAAAAGAGAGAATGAGACATAAATAGTTTTCTATCTTGGGAAATAGTTTATGAGATACATAAGAGTAGGGATATTTTGTTGAAAGAGGGTGGTGGAATCAAAATATTCTTGTGGAAATATTTCTAATCCTTGAAAGCTCACAATGTTGTATTGGAGGTGTATGTTAAACATGAAAATGTTCATAGTTATTTTGAGGGCATAGCTAAGGCCAATTTAAGTGATTAACAATTTACATATGTGTATTCACCTCTAAATCAACTTCTCCTACCCCTAAATAGACCCTCAAGTCATAGTAATTCATTGCAAAAGGTATAACTTTCTTTTAAAATTCATGTTTGAGTGCTTTGTCACAGGTTTCCTTTAGAAAACATGTGATCAAGATAACCAAAGACACTTAATTCCCTAACATTGAAATTCAACACTAAAAAAAAGGAAAAATATGTAAAATACATAATTTTTTAAGGCTCAAGTAGATTGACAATGATGATTCTATTTGTATGTCTCAAGTTCAATTTTTTGCCAAGAAAATTTTCCTCAACATTCTCCCATATAAATAGGAGGTGAAGAGGAGGGGGAAAGACCTTCAACCTTTTGGAGAGTTATGTTTCTATACTCTCATCTTACAAAGTTATAATTAGGAATTAATAAAAAGTGTTTTCATTATCCTTGTCTAGGAGAAGCATGATACAATTATAAGGTTGGAGTATAATTGGAATTTAGGAGGATGAAATCTTACCCAATGATGAGGTTGTCTCTTAATACAAGCAAGTATAATATGCATCTTTTATACTATTAACAATATGAATATTTATGTCAAATGAACTTAGCTCGAGTGGTATGGCACATGTTTTGTGTCCCCAACTATGTGGGTTTAATTCTTCAGAGACACGTTGTAAGTCTACTCTTGTGGCATTTATGAAAGTATTGTTCTACCCAGTGAAATAGTGACTGCCGTAAGTACGAAGTTACCGATTCCACTAAGTGGACTGTACTCATTCCTATTAAAAAAGAAAACAACAATATGAATATTTCTCTTATTTCTTCCACATTTTGTTTATGTAATGTGCTTATGAATTCAAATATTAAGAACTGACATAATTATATTAATTGATTTGAGTTCCCGAATTCCTTCTTAAAGTCTATTTTTGTTTTTTCAAGTAGGTACTTTCTATTTATAGATGAACAAAATATTTCTTATTAAAGCCTGAGTAAGGTACTATATGTCTTGTGTACATAAAAAGTTGCAAGATTGTGATAATTATAGGGCCCTCCTCATGATTGCATAATAATTACTTCAAATATAAGATTGAAACCTTCATAGAAGTTTTCTTTATATATATATATATATATATATATATATATATATATATATATATATATATATATATATATATATATATATATATATATATATATATATATATATATATATATATACATAAATATATATATATATATATATATAAATATATATATATATACATATACATATACATATACATATACATATACATATACATATACATATACATATATATATATATATATATATATCTATATATATATATATATATATATATATATATATATATATATTTCGTTCACATTTTTTTTTATCTTATGAAAACCTCGCAACAAAACGTAGGAACTTCACTGCATTTCATGAATGAAAACTTGCATGAACACATCAATGTTAATTATAATTATTTTCCCAATATGTTGGTTCTAACTCTATATAGTTAATTGCTACAAAAGTATCTTTAACACACACACACACAACTAACATATATTTTACACTAGAAACCCAAACCAGGAAAACCAAAAATATTCTTTAGTATATTATATATTTACAATGTTACAATACAATATGTATATCTTGCAACATCCATAAAACCCAATCCATTAACCCTGGGTTAGAATACAATTGTAGTCCTTTAACAAAAATTACAAGACTATGGGTTGAACAACCATGCACCATAAAACTACTAAAAGTGAAAACCATGTTCTAAAATCTGCTAAAAATAGACACGAAAAATTGCTAACATTTTTTTGTCAATGACACTTTCGCCCGTGTGACCCTCCTATTGCACATTGTGCATACAAATAGTTTCTGGTGATAATCATGTAAATAATATAACATATACACAACACAATAAGGACATCAAGTGAGGGATGCAACGAAGGAAGCTATACTTAGGGATTGAGCTCAAGATCTTCTACATGAATCTCGAAGCACCCCAACACTTTAGTATGTGTGAAAAATACCATAAAATAATTTGGTGATTGCTTTGCTTTATGATACTTATACCCTCTATTGTAATTTTGCATTCATTAATTTGTTTTCATGGTTTCCACTTGAACATGAAAATTAAACAATCCATATATTAAGTAAAAAATAGGGAGAAAGAATTAATATCTTTGACATTACTAAGTCCAAGCAACCATCCATATTACTCTTGATTGGAGCACCCATATAGGGTCTTTTATGTTGTGGGTTGGTTATGAAATGATGCCTTAACCATTTACCATAGTATTTTAGTTTATTTTTTGTAGTCCTCCCACTTGGTTAATCTTCCATTATTAATGGAGTCATAACTCAAGGTTGTTTATGTTCTTAGTCTATTTTGGTTACAATCACTACCAATGTCTTATATTTTTCCATGATTTTCTTTAAGGGACATTTTAAGTCAATTTTTTTTGACATTAATATATAGTTATCTTGATTTATGTGTCGACCATCCTTTAGTTGTCTTTATTTTTAAGGTTAACCATTCCCTAGGTCGACAATTACACACTGCCTTAGGGTTAGACTTAAAGGTTATAATAACTTAGGACCTACTTTCATCCTTGATTTTTTCCCTTATGATTAATAGAGGATTTTTATTATCAAAACCTAATTAAGTGGTTCATCTTGTGTTTGATATCAACTCATTTAGTCACACAATTGAGGTCATTGCTAGTACCTTGGATCCCATGTTCATCATTAGGGACACCTTGTGCTTAGTAGTGATTTTCATTATTAGTTATTCACTAGTTGTGAATTCAATATGCTACTCCTTTTATGTAGTGGATGAAATAATTTTGAGTCTGTAGTTGTAGATATTTTTGTATTCGGGTGAAGGGGAAGGCTCCTGCAGTTGAGTGCACAGAGACCTTGATAAGTCCATAGCTGAGTGTGTGATCCCCTGTAGTTGTGTGCGCAAGATATGGAAAGTTGTATAAGGAAGATCTAAAGTAATAAAAGATATTTGAAGCAATTATGTGTCTATTTTTATTCACTTTTGTATTGTTTTTGTGCACAACTGAATGATATTTATCTTTATTTTATCTTAAGAACTCCATGAAGACTTGGATCTACTATTATATTTTAATTTATTCATGATTAGATGTTTACGCACAATTTATAACTTTCTTTAACTGAAAATCACTTAAGTTCATGAATAAGGGTTCGCAAAGGTCAGATCATAACTAAAATTGTAGGAAACACCTTAAACACATCACATAGCCTTCTGGATGTAGAAGCATAGTTCTAGCATCCCCCAATATTGCCTCGGGTGAGGCCATAGCCTGCACTATGCGGGTTGTTTCCGAAAGGGCCGATAGTGTAGGGTTTTGTTGGTTAGTGTAGCTAACTCTGAACTTGGGTCAAAGCCCCCTCAAGCTAAAATTAATCCCATGCAAATTCCTTTTTATGTCTCTGTAACAGCTATAACATCATCTTGTACTTTTCGGGAGTCAGATTAGGATTAATATTTAGATTTTTTCTTGGCTCTATTTCAACTGGGTTGCTTTTGAGATTAGGGGTAGTTTTCATATGTTCTAGACTTAAGTCTTCCATGGTATCTTCTACCCCTAAATCATCAATAGAAGTAACAACAAGGAAATTATTGATAAAGCCATTGATAATGTCATCCTCTATTTCATTCTTAAAATACTGGGCTTTGCTAAGAGTGAGGAGTGGTTGGGAATGATCTGATTCAGGTTCAAATTCATCCCATAAGGGATTTTCAAAATCCTTACTTGGTTTTACATGAGGGTAGAGGTTGAGGTTATTTGTGGCTTGTCCGTATGAAATCATCATGAAGCCCAACCTACAACCTATGAGTGTGTCTGCAGTAGCCAACCAAGGCCTTCCTAATATCAGGGGATCCCCCCTAGAAATTGTTTGGTTTGCAAAATAAGAAAGTATCCTTGATACCTCCATGAATTCATTTCGATGACTACGTCCTCTACCACTCCTTCAGGTTTAACACATGACCTATCTGCTAATTCTAGCACTCTAGGTGTTTGTCTCAGCCCATGCAGTCCTAAAGTGGTGAAGATTTCCTTATTCATTACATTGATTGCTGCCCCAAAATCAATTAATGTGTTTGGAATGGGCTTCCCATCAATATAAACAATGATTGTAGGATTCCCTGGGTCATTGTATTTAGCCAAAAGAGGCTGACCAATCATTAGCTTTGACAATTTTCCCGTCTCATGGATGGAAACAAGATCTTTAGGCTTCCTTCCAGGTTTCTTAACACATAGGTCTCTTACTGTTTTCACATAGATGGGGTCAGTCCTAATGGCTTGCAGTAAGGGAATCCTTATGTGTAGATCCTTTAACTCCTTGAGAAAATCATATTTGGTTGTGGAATCATCCTAGTTTCCCCCCTAAAGGCCCATCTTAATTCTGCCCTTTGGACTATGTCAATTGTGATTTGCCTTATAAAGGCTTTAAGTCCATTTTTTATGAAAAAACCTCCCTTTTCAAAGGAATTAAGGCAAACACTTTTCGCGATAACTTCGTCATCCAGACTCGGATTGACGAACCATTCACACCTCCATGATCAGGAAGACGAGATCTACACTCTAGTCCTGGTTCAACATCATTCTAGTCACTTTGATTTTCGAGCATTTCCATGCCATGGTGTCTAAAGATCCACCTGGATCAATACTGAGAAGTGCCCCTGAGGTATCTCAACACATGCTTTGTCGCCTTCTAATATAGCTTGGTAGGCCTAACCATTTCTTGACTAAGTTGGCTAATTACATAGCACATATCCGGTCATGTGTTCACCAATTACATGAGTAAACTCATAAGCTTCCTGTAAACAATAGCTTACACTACTTGTCCTGAAGTAGCATCCTCCTTTCTCTAGTTACCTACTAGAGGAGTCTCCATGTGTTTTTTGCTCTCCATGCGGAATATCATGAGTTTATCGTTGGCATACTTTCCCTTAGACACAAAAACTCCCCATCTCCCTGCCATACCTCCAAGCCAAGAAATTAATGCATGAGCCCCATGTCCTTCATCTCAAACTCTCTTGCAAGGTCCTCCTTTCAAGACTTGATTAACTGATCATCACCTCTCAGTATGAGATCATCAAAATAAAGTACAATGATCAATAGTTTACCTTCCACCACTATGTGGTATAGGTTCAAATTTGCTTCACTCTTCATGAAGCCCAACCCGATGAAGTAGCTATCTATCCTAGTGTACCAAGCACGGGATGCTTGCCTCAGCCCATACAACACTCTCTTGAGTAGACACACATGTGACTCAGGGTCAAAGGTCACAAAAACTTCAAGCTGCTCTATGTACACCTTTTCCTCAATCATGCCATTAAGGAAGGTTGTCTTCACATCCATCTAATGTATCTTCCAACCCATCTGTGCTGATAGTGCCAATATAGATCTGATTGATGAGTACCTTGCAACAAGAGCAAAGGTCTCATTGTAGTCAATCCCCTCTACCTGTGAAAAGCCATAGGCCACAAATATAGCCTTATGCTTCTCCACACTACATCTACAAATTTATTTATCTTGTAAATCCAATGGGAGCTCACCACTGACTTGTCCTCAGGTCTCAAGACCACATCCCAAACACTGTTACGAACTATGGAGTCATACTCCTCCACCATGGCATCAACCTGACTGACTACTGCACAGCTTCCTTAAAGGAAGATGGCTCTATCACAAAACATTTTCCCATAAGATCCATGTATCCATTGTACCTCTCAGGTGACCTCCTATGCCTACGCTAAGAAGTGGGTGCTCCCACATTATCCCGTGCATCATCCAACAATCTGTCAACCTCTCTTGAAGACTCCTGCATGAGTGGATGTCTCCACTTCCGGATCCTTTGCATGTGACTGCTCCACATCAATCTGAGGCTCCTCAACCTTAGGAGATAAAATATCCTCATTTGCATGTATCTCAAGCTCCCTCTCAAGGGAAACTTGCATGGCCTTCTCCTCATCAAATCTGACATCCCTGTGAACCACTGTCATCCTACTGGTCGGCAAGGACACCTGATAGTTGTGAGGTGTATCAGTGCACCCCACAAATATCCCCAACTCTACTATAGGCTCAATCTTCTTCCATGCATCTTTGGTCACATGGAAATATACTGATGACCCAAAAATCCTGAAGTGACCAACATCTGGTCTCTTACCAGAATAAGCCTCCTTTAGTGTGTTCATCTCAAGTATCTGATGTGGGCTATGGTTTTTAACATAAACTGCTTGATCCAGGAGGATATTGATGGCCACCTACCTATTCCACTTGGACCCCCACCATTGTTTCTTTAAATTTTTTAGTTTCCTTATTTGTAGCACAATTTACTATTTTTGGCAGTTTTTCGGGTCCTGAACTTCTAGAGCCGTTTTGAGGCCCTAAACAATGTTTTTTGGGAAAAATGGGACCAACATGGGTCGTAGATTGATGTTAGTCATTCAAAAGTTGTATTCCTCGGATAGATATTTGTAACGAGGTATTGTGCATGTCAAACGAAGATCGTATGCCAAAGCTATGACCCCGAGAAGTTGATGTACCAATTTACCCAAATGGGGCCCATAGTTTGGCGCTTCATCTCCTAGGGTTAGGTTTTTGGATGTTTAGGGTTTTCCATTGTTTCTCGATAATAAGTAGGCCTTTGAGCCTCATTGTAACAGAGTTTAGAGGCATGTAGCTGCCACATATCTTCTCAGAGATAAGCTACCATTGCTAGAGCTATTCTTATTTCCATTCTATTTGTAAGCATATTTTAGTATTTGATATTAATGAAATGAAGTGTTATTTCTAATGCATATTTGCATTTGTGGTTATATCTGTAATTTTTTGCGTTCCTCTTTAAATCCAGATCACTGGTGTGTTGCATGCCTCAACCCACAAGTGTAGTGGTAGGCCCTAATCATGCAACATCACCCTTGTTGCCCCTACTATGCTTTTGTTCTTCTTCTCAGCCACCCCATTCTGCTGAGGGTTATGGGGTGTCGTCAACTCCCGTTTAATCCCTTACGCTACACATAAGTTCTTAAACTTGTTTAAGGCATACTCACCACAGTTATCACTCTGTAGAGCTTTAACCTTCTTACCCGTCTCTTTATCCGCCAATTCTTTAAACTCACAAAACTTTGTGAAAGCTTGATCCTTTTTTCTGCATGAAAAATATCCAACATTTATGAGAATAGTCATCAACAAATATAACATAATACCTGTGTTTGGCCATGGCTGTTGTCGAGAATGGTCCATACACATCTGAATGGAATCGATCTAAAATAACCTCTGCTTGATTGTCTCTATCGTGAAAGGAAGACTTGGTGTATTTTCCCAAAGTACACCCCTTACATGTATCAACTTGCTCAAGCGTACCTTTGGGAAGACTAGTAGAGATCTGCTGCAATATCTTCAAAGCCCCATGATGCAAGTAGCCCAATTTCCTGTGCCACAACTCTCTAATGTCTCAGATCTGCACCCTTTCTACTTTTGTGCTCAAAGAAACACACTCCTTTACCTCCAGCTTATAGATATTCTTCACCCGAATCCATATATTCTTTACTTGACTCGTGGCTATGTGTCGAAGGAATGCCTTTCCTTTCGAGAAAATCACATCATAGCCTCTATCCTCAAGCATGGAAATGGATACCAAGTTCTTCTTCATCCCGGGCACATACATAACATTCTTAAAGGTGAGTGGAGCCCCATGCTCCCCCTTAAAAGTAATCGTGCCCAATCCAGTAACACTGTTGGGGAGGTAAATCCCCTCTACGGATAGAGGCGATCCCTACTAGCCCAGAATGGGACTAGCAACAATCAGTCAATGCTACTATGCAAGTTCCTAATTGCAAATAAAAGGTAGGCAATGAACACCTACTTGGATTCCAACGCTATTGTTTGATGAAGAGATGCCGCTCTTGCTCCTTCGCTTTGGCCGGTCACAATCCTTCACGATCCCCGTGAATAGATACCTGCACACACGAAGAGAAAGACAAACACAAGCGTGAAATCTAATAAAAGCAATTATACATCAGTCAGAAAGGACATAATTCACAATAACCAATACAAGGACAAATGAGAATGGAACCATAATAGTAGTCATCTATTATTAATCAATAACAAAGAAGAGTACAACCAAATGTTCTGACGTCGAATCCTTCTCAAGAGGGTCCAGCAAGCAAGTCTCTTAAGCATTCACCCTTGGAGGTAGATCTCCCAAGACAAGAACTCTCTCTCACACAGGCAACACTCCACAACCTTCCTTAAGCTATCTAGCAATTCCACACTTATCACACCAAATACCTACTAGTAGCAGCAATCTGAGCACTATCAACTCCACCCTATCCAAAAACTAAAAACTAGCTGCTCATGGCAATGGTAGAGGCATAAATAGGAGAAGGAGTCTCCACAAATGGTGGGAGGATGAGCTTATCTCTGAGGAAGGTGGCTCAAATGACGAACAGACATGCCATAGAAGGGAGGGCGACGTTATCAAGGCCAACAACCAGGTCTGGAGTCATCTGGAAGGCTGGCTGTTAGAACAAACTCGCCCAAACTGGATCAGCGCGGGTGTATAACTGCACTGGAGCGCTGACATCGCATCTGAATAACGGAGCAGGCTATGTCAGCGCGACTTAATACAACATAGGATGCGTTGTCTTATGAAATTCGACCAGCGCGGAAAACCCGTGTGCTTCCGCGCTGGCAGCGCATCAGTTTCACTATCAGGCGCCAGTCAGCGCGGTTATTTTAATAACAGTCGCGCTGATGAAATAAACTTTGGAAAAGTGGGTCATTCGACCAATTTAGAGAGCATGAGCATGGTTATTTTGAATTCATGACACAGTAGGGAGACTGACAGGGAGACAGTGACAAATTACTGTGTAACAGATGCCCCCTAAAGCATGAAGCCCGAGAGAGTGGGAGGGTGAAATGCTTTACAAAACTCGCTGAACTGTAACACCACCAGGAAGAATCTGCACGTATGTACAACTGATATCTCGATTACATGTAGTCTAGGCATGGACGCAGCCATCCAAAAGACATATGGAGGAGGTCTGTGGTATGGACGCAGCCACCCAGCTGAAGAGACCATCATGATAAAAGGTATGGTCGCAGCCATCCCAAAAGACTCAGGTATGGGCGCAGCCATCCATCAATGAGTCATGTAATAACAATCCACAAAATCACAGCCTGGTTCGCAACAGACAAAAACCAGGGTCTTGCGCTCCATCCCAATCCGAACAAAGTACAAGCCCAAGCATGTGAATACATGAACTGAAGTCGAACATGCATGAACATCGTCTGATTACCAGCCAATAATGAAAATTGTTAACAGACGCGAGAGGTACCACCAATAATGACAATGGTCCTCAAGGTACTTATAGGTACAATCCGCGGCGTGTGAATCAATGAGCTGGTGTCGAACACCCGCAGAATCATCCAATCGGAGGCCAATGATGAAAACCTCACGTCGAACACGAAGAACCTGCCATTGAGGCATGCAGGCTCGAAGGCACCTGAAGGGGGTCTCTAGGTCACTTTCCTGGATAATGAGCTGAAGTCGACAGGAAGTAACCTTGATCGAAGGTGGGCCATGATGTTTCCCACATCATCGACACGAGACAGAGATAAAATATTTTGTGTGAGACATCAGAGGGAGGTGGTAAGCTTGCAGAGGCCAACTTCTCTTGAACATATTGGCGGCACGACAACGGATTTGGCAGTATCTGACATCAAATGAGCAAAGGTCATGGTGACAAGGCAATGAGTAGATGAGAGGTCAAATAGGATAACCCAAACCCACGGAGGCTAGTGTAAAACAAGATGAGAAATCCCCACCCAGACACGAATGCAGACGAGTGCCATGTTCAAGAGCGACATACTGCCGATACGACCATTATTACAGTTTCATTTTCCCCACCATTTCTGGCAGGTACCCCGATTATTTTTGGATGACAAGCTTGACGGGGATAGCATATGCTTGGGAAGCGTCATTTCGACGGTGTCCGATGTCATTAAGTTTTAACGAGCCTGACAAAGGAAGAACTCGGCGTCTTTTCCTGTTTAGAGAGTCTGAAAAGACAGCGAAAAGAAAACTCCAGGGGGGTCCTTTTTCGTAAAGTTGTGTCTCTCGAGCCCGAAAAAGTATAAAACAATGCTCGAAAGAACCGCCCGACCAATATGATCGAGGAGTACTTTTCGTAAGTAGTGACTTTGACCCGAAAAAGTAGAAAAGCGGTCAGAAGCACGTCATTTTGGAGCCAATTACGAGTTCGAAACGACAAAAACCCGGCAATCTTTTTTAGTTTAAACGGTCGAAAAAAAGAGCTTTAAAGGCGACCGCCTCTCATTCCTTTTAACGAGCCGAGAGGGGGACTCGGCTATCTTTTCGTCTTTAAACGGTCAGAAAAGAGCTGAAAGCAGACCTCCATTTTTATTCTCTTTAGCGAGTCAAAAAGGGAAAAATACTCGGCAATCTTTTCATCTTTTACAAGTCAGAAAAGAGCTTAAAGGTGACTCGTCCTAGAGGAACGAGTGGTATAAAGGATAGCAACTGGTTCCGGTAATGGTGGAACTGCTCAAAACATGTAATGGTCAAGAGGCTGGCTAATAAAACCACTCATCGCTACGGTTCCTCAGGAAAGGATAAACAACCAAGTGAGAGCATATGATCAGCCAAAGAGATGATAGCAATGGAATGAAACAACAAAGGCTCATCTAGCAGAATTCAGCGGATAAAAATGGCAATCACGAGATGTAAATCGGGTATGGGTTCATTTTTACACAAGCTTGAACCATGGAGAACTTTGCTTGGATTCGGTTTCATGTTTACACAAGCTTGAAACGAAAAACTATGCTTGTTATAAGTTCGCATGCCCCCTGCATAATAACGCGAATCGAGGTACATGCCCCCCAAGCTTCATTGCATTCAACAAAGTGGATGGAATGAAGGTTCACTCTCGAGATCGATGAAAGACTCGACTTGTATTTTACGAGATCTTAATCAAAAGACTTGATTTGGAAAGGGGGGTGTTTCATTTTTTTAATGAGGTTGACACAGTAAAAGAACTATCCTCATAACCCTTGTTTCATTTTTTAACGAGCTTGACACAAGATCAGGAACTATGCTCCAACTAGACCCAGTTTCATTTTTTAGGGAGCTTGACATAGGAAAGTGAACTATGCTCCGACCAGACCCAATTTCATTTTTTAGGGAGCTTGACATAGGAAAGTGAACTATGCTCCGACCGAACTTCATCATAATGAACAGGAAGTCGGTGCTTCCAAAAGTGTTACCCTTGGTGAAAGGACCACATCTTGGAAGTCAGGACCTAATGCCCCCAGGACACTATGCACGACGGTGTCATCACTGGATACAGGCACGGGGTAGGTGGCCACGTAGTTGATCTGTGGTGGGGCAGATACAACTGGTGGGCAAAAACTAGGAGGGGGCGACAACTGCGTAGGAGGCATTGGAGGACTAACGAACGACAATTGATCGATAATCACAATTCTTCCATCGTGTGGAAAGAAAACGACACGGAAAAGCGAAGAAACAAGGGCCTCCATGGCGTAAACATAGTCGCGACCAAGGAGAAGACTAAAGTCTAAAACACCTTGGGTAACCAAGACGTCTATATAGACGGTTTTTCCCCCCAAAGTAATAGGGAACTTCGGGAGAACTCCTAGAGATGGACAGGCTCCTCCGTCGAACGCTAACAGATTCTGAGTGACTGGCCCAAGCTGCGGGGAACCTAAAGCTTGCCAAGTAGTGTACGGCATAAGACTGACATACGCCCCTTCATCCAAAACAGTGCCAGGTACTGCCTTAGCACAGGCATGTACTGTGATCTGGAAAGGCACATGGGATGGAAGGCGACCGACGATCAGGCGATTCCAATCAAAGGAAGCGACCAGACTACTTGGTGGGGGAATCGGATGATTGCCCCCATGTGCTAAAGGAAGCGAAGGAGAACCTTCGGGAGCAGCTGGGTTGGGAGAGTCATTTCAGGACTCCGAAGAATCTGAAGAGATGAGAAGAACATGGGCGTGATCCTCTTCCGAAACAGAGTGAGCGAGCGGCGAACTCGAGTCGACACTCTTTCCGACCAATGGTTGGTATGGAACAGGCTGGACACAGCCGGGTTTGGGAAGAGGGGCCTGGACAAGAGAAGAATTTGAACCAATCTCATTGTCGGGAGGCGAAGGATCTGCAGCTGCAGAAAGACGTTGATATCCAACGGGGAGTTGGGGTGAGGGAGCTGGGAGACTTTCCAAGACAGTGGAGGCTTTATCCATGAGTGGACAAAGGTGAAGGGGATGATTGCCTTCATAAAGTCTACAGGGGATTCGAATCTTCCCTTTTCCCTTACCATTCCCAATTGATGAGGTAGCATCGCCGTGAGCCTCAGTGGATGATGAGGGGCGGGCCGGATCACGAGACCATACTTCTAAGACCCTGGGAATGCCAGGACAATCGCGAAGAAGATGGTCGTCCTTGCACAATCGACAAGGAAACTTAACCTTCCGTGGAGGAGTGGAAGGGGGCCCGACTTCAGGTTTACTCGAGGGAGTAACCGTTATACTTGTAGCCTCTCCCTTAGGAGACTTCTTCTTCTTGGTCTTCTTCTTCTTCTTCTTAGCCACCTGGTTATTCGAATCGAGACCTTCACCAGGCGAAGTACAAGAGGAAGACGTGGAAGTAGGAGCCGAAGGGGAGAGATCCACCTTAGGATCAACATGATGTTGTTCAGGTGGAGGGACTGATGGAGTAGTAGCCGACACGGCAGGGACCAAAGAGGTTGAAAACAACCAAACAGGCAACCCGACAGTTAACCCCGGAAGGGATAACGTCGCCATATAAGGAGCACCAACATTCCCAAGAGGAGGGAAATGACTAGGATTCCCATCAGGAGGGGAACTTGGGTTGGTGAACCCTGGAAAAGTTGCCATGGCAAACAAAAAGAATCCTACTCAAGCTAACGCAAGATCTAACCAGGTGATGTTAATCGTGGCCAAATAAATTTTTTAAGACACTGGAACTAAACTTGACCTTTTCATGTTTCAAGAGTCGAGAAAAGGACGAAAAGATGACTCTAGTCTCCTTCGAATGTTTAATGAGAACGAAGTGACAAGACGCTCACTGGCACCTTTTCTTTTAGGGAGTCCGAAAAGGATCAAAAGTGACTACTCTGGAGATTCTAGGCAAAGGGTTTACCAAGCAATCCGTAAAACTGCTTATACACCTTGGCAATCGTATGAGAACCAAGGACTTTCCGTACTGCAGTCAATCTTCCCGAATGCTGTGTTCGGTGCGTTACGGCTCGCAAGGCGGCAGACTCGGCTTCCTATGGATAAAGGATGATAACCTAGTGGAGTCTCCCCTATATACGCGACGGTACGTGGGAGCTCAAGTCCGTGCTAGACCATTATCGAGTCACAAAAGGAGGAATCACCCAACCGTAGTGTGAAACAATAGTGACTAGGTTTAACGACGCCGGAGCATGTCTCTAGCCTAGACCTCTAAATGTTTGCGTTAAGTTCCAATGCGTTTTTAGGTTTATTCGGTTTATTTTATGGTTGATCTTGAATTAGGTTTCGGTTTCAGGCCCTATTGTGTGAAAACTCTCAAAATTGCCTAGATGCAAACTACATGCCAAAGAATACCATTTCGTTCGATGAATTCTAACTATGAGAGGGTCAAGAGTTTTCAATCAAACAAAATGAACTCAATCAATCAAACAATCTATTGCAGCTAATGGCAAAGAAATGGGACTTTTCTTTTGAGAACACAAATCAATGAAATGCTCTTTTTCTCATTAACTATTGAATGCAAAAGATATTAGTTCGATTTCTTTTCAATGGCAAAGTGCACTAAACAAACTTTCGAGAAATAATAACAGACAAATGTGAAAAAACCCGGTTGACCCCAAACAACTGTAATCCGTGTCCGGGTAGTGAGAAGTAATCGAAACAATACGAGGACTGGTTCGATAACAATCACCTAAACAACCAAGCAAGTGTGAACTGATCGATCCAAACAATTGTGATCTATGCTTGGTAGTGAAGAAATCGAATCAACATAAGAAATTGGTTCAATAATCGACACTAAAAATCAACCAACAACAAGCAGTGAAAAAGCCTCAAGCAAATCAAAAAGAGGGTTGTGGATGAACCTTGAATAGACAAGTAACCCAAGCAAATGGTTTCTCGATGAAACTTCTAAAGGGCTAGGTCACATGGTCTAAAAAACACAAGATTCACTCGAATGAAATCAAAGAGAGAGTGCCCCTAACTAAAAGTAATCAAAACAAGCTAGTGAGAGACAAAAAACAACAGGGGATAAGAAAGATTAATGAATTCAGGAGATAAAGTTATAAAAACAATTTTTCAGGAATCAACGCAAGTTACACACTGAGAACCCGAGATGATCACTATGTTAGCGCAATTTTTACACAGACAACCCGAGATGTCAGCGCAATTTTTACACAGACAACCCACGCTGATCGCGATTTCAGGAGTCGTCGCGGGAATTAAGCTAGCAACCCAAGGTCAGCGCGGGTAAAAAAGCTACCAAGTGGCGCTGACGTCGCGACTGTACACGTCTTTTCCGCGCTGATCCGATTTCCAGGATCGTCGCGGCTGTTAGGCGTAATTACGCGATGAACAGGATGTTGCAAAAGGGTGAGTGCGATGACAGCACGACTGTTAAAATTAAATCCGCGATGGAGCTCAAAAATAGTGACAGGCAAATCAAAACTCCCAAATCAAAACAGCCAATCTTTCAATCAAACAGGGGCATTTCCCAGATCAACCCAGGAAACGCAAAAAACTGATAATTAATCCCCAAAACTTCAAAAGAGACCAAAACAAAAACTCAAAGCAAGAATGAACAAAAAGGGACAAAGGCCAGCTCCCCAGCGGAGTCGCCAAATTGTTGGAGAGGTAAATCCCCTCTACGGATAGAGGCGATCCCTACTAGCCCAGAATGGGACTAGCAACAATCAGTCAATGCTACTATGCAAGTTCCTAATTGAAAATAAAAGGTAGGCAATGAACACCTACTTGGATTCCAACGCTATTGTTTGATGAAGAGATGCCGCTCTTGCTCCTTCTCTTTGGCCGGTCACAATCCTTCACGATCCCCGTGAATAGATACCTGCACACACGAAGAGAAAGACAAACACAAGCGTGAAATCTAATAAAAGCAATTATACATCAGTCAGAAAGGACATAATTCACATTAACCAATACAAGGACAAATGAGATTGGAACCATAATAGTAGTCATCTATTATTAATCAATAACAGAGAAGAGTACAACCAAATGTTCTGACGTCGAATCCTTCTCAAGAGGGTCCAGCAAGCAAGTCTCTTAAGCATTCACCCTTGGAGGTAGATCTCCCAAGACAAGAACTCTCTCTCACACAAGCAACACTCCACAACCTTCCTTAAGCTATCTAGCAATTCCACACTTATCACACCAACTACCTACTAGCAGCAGCAATCTGAGCACTATCAACTCCACCCTATCCAAAAACTAAAAACTAGCTGCTCATGGCAATGGTAGAGGCATAAATAGGAGAAGGAGTCTCCACAAATGGTGGGAGGATGAGCTTATCTCCGAGGAAGGTGGCTCAAATGACGAACAGACATGCCATAGAAGGGAGGGCGACGTTATCAAGGCCAACAACCAGGTCTGGAGTCATCTGGAAGGCTGGCTGTTAGAACAAACTCGCCCAAACTGGATCAGCGCGGGTGTATAACTGCACTGGAGCGCTGACATCGCATCTGAATAACGGAGTAGGCTGTGTCAGCGCGACTTAATACAACATAGGATGCGCTGTCTTATGAAATTCGACCAGCGCGGAAAACCCGTGTGCTTCCGCGCTGGCAGCGCATCAGTTGCACTATCAGGCGCCAGTCAGCGCGGTTATTTTAATAACAGTCGCGCTGATGAAATAAACTTTGGAAAAGTGGGTCATTCGACCAGTTTAGAGAGCATGAGCATGGTTATTTTGAATTCATGACACAGTAGGGAGACTGACAGGGAGACAGTGACAAATTACTGTGTAACAAACACTATACTTCCTGTCGCCACCCATCTCGATATGCATTTAGAGATATTTCTCCTCCACGTCACTGAATAACTCTTTGTTGCTAATCATGTGGAATGAAGCTCCACTGTCTAAGTACCATACACTTCCCATCATTGATGACACCATGCATGCAATGAGGGAAAAGTCCAATTTGAATTGAGAGTCCAAAGCCTCACCCACCATTCCTCCTGAGGAATTCTTCTTGGACTTCTTGAGTGGACAATTTGTAGCAAAATTTCCCAACTCATGACAATGAAAGCACTTAACTTTCATCATGTATTTCTTATTACCTCCATGATAAGAATCTGATTTGGAATGGGAAGCTTTCCCTTTCCCCTTCTTCTCCTTAATCACTAAGGCACAATTCTCTTCATCATCAGTCTTTGATGAAGAGCCATCCCTAGTGTTCCTCCCGATCTCCTCTTGCATCAAATCCGACCACAGTCGTTCCCAATCCGATAGCTTCTCCTGACCATTGACAGAGTCCTGATAGCTATGCAAACTCTTTGGGAGTCTTAGAAGAGAAAGACTCACCATATAATCCTTGGAAACCATGATTCCAACACTTCCAAGTTCATCATGACATTGAGTGAACTTGGTCAAGTATTTTGGAATAGTATCATCTTTATCCATTTTGATTTTTCGAAGTTTGTCCTTCAGTGCCAATTTCCTTTGGTCACTGCTATTTTGATACAAGTACTTCAATGCTTTCCACATAGCATATAGATTTTCCTTTCCATGGAGACTCAGGACAATGTAGTCTCAAACTCCCTAAAGGATTATCCACCTCACCTTTGCCACACACTTCTTCCATTCAGCCAAATTTTGTGCATTCGATGTTGCTAGCTTAGGAATTTCTTGATCAATGAATTCCTTCAACCCATTATCCTCTAGCACAACCTCCATTCTCTCCCTCTAGGACATAAAAGTCAAGTTTCCTTCCAAGGCATACTTGACCCACAAACTATAGAATTCCATCTACTGATTCTGAAGTATGTATTGCAAATTCGAATTTCACCTGTAATCCAAAAACTCAAAACTTCGAAATCTCCTCTAGTATACTGTCTTCATCTTTGAAAAATCCTGTAGCTTCATAAACTCATGCAATGTACTAAAGCATAGGACAAGAATCTACTTCTACTTTTAACTAGCGGAAGCCAATAGATCGATGAAAACAATATGAACAAGAAGAAGATAAGTTAGTGGAACATAAAAAAAGATGTATCTAGGGAAGCCACTACTCAAAACCTCACTATTTGTATTGCATATATCATAAATATGAGTGAAGATACAAATCTTGTTCTGACTAGAACAATTCTGCACAAGTATGCTCAACTCTCTCAGCTCACAAGCTAGCTCTTGGCCAACACTTAGCCAATTATATAGCTCTCCAGGCCTCTAATCTCTTGCGTAATTCCTAGGATGAATAGACCGTATTTAAATGGAATTCAAGCTTCCAAAACTGCGTAATCCAAACATAGGATCAATCTTTGATGCATGCATGATATTTACAATCCAGTAAATAATACCACTGATATCACATTGTCCCTACACTCTAGTCTCAACTAGGTCTTTCTCAGAATCGACATGCATGAGTTTCTCATGAGGGAACCTTCAGTTAACTGGAGTAGCACTAGTGGATGCATTATTGCACCAACTGACTGTTAGTCCTCTATTAGTTCCAAAAATGATTTAGAACTAATTTAATTGAACTTAACTCAGTAAAATGAGTGATCTAATTTCCAGCTCAATTTAAACTCATACTGGACCCCTAAAACTTAGGAAGAGAATATACATGACTACAGAAAGACTTCCAACTTGAAATTCCTAAGCTAATTAAGTTAAGTAAACTTAATTAATTATTTACAAGTTGCTATGTGAATAGAATTCAATTTTAACTCTTAGTTTAATTCAAGGACAAATTAAACTGCAATTTATTGTTACCATTTCTCAACATTTTATCCTTGAAATTTTCTTATGGTTTATATCATTATTTATTTATTTTCATCATCAAGACAAATGTCAATAATAATGTCACAATTTCAACACAAGAACACTAGATGTAGGTTGTTAGCCAGGGCCAAAACCTCTCTTAGAAAGGAAAAAACACAAAATATCTTCTTATAGAATCTCTTCAATGAAGACTTCCAAGACCATGACCTTGACCCAAGACAAAAACTTCAAAGTGATGAGCCAGACAGAACCCCAAACCAATTATTTGCAAAATGATGACCGAGGAAACCCTAGTTCCTCCAATAGATCTGCATGTGTGAGCTGCTCAAATATATATTTTCCTTCTTCATTGGCCTCTACAGAATTCATTCTTCCGTCCACGGATTTCCCTGGATCAGATCTCCTCAAAAAGTGTTATTTTAATTCACATTTGGCTATCCTTCATACAACTACCTCTTTCAATTCATGCTTCTTTCAGGATATTCCATCCAAGTACATGCATACTAGATGTAGGTGAATTTCCACAACCCTCTTTTGGTAGCCCTAATTCAACTCAAGCAAATGAGTTCAAAAATAAAAATGAACATCAAATTAAAGTTACCTCTTTATGATGGTCCTTTTTCATGAACTAATCATCATCAAGATCAAACATGGCTTCCTCTTGAACATTATTATCAAACCATCTACAGCCTACTATCATATATGTCCTTGTGGAGTACATCATATCCTCATACTAAATACCAAGGCAACAACCCAATGGATTCATCATATCCTTCTTAAAGTGAATCTTCTTCATATGGTAAGATCAAGAAAAATCGAATATATTATGTCTTTATCATGGTCTTTCCTTCAATCTTCATCATAGTCTTTAGCGGAACATATCTCAGCGAGTCATCTAGCCCTGCTCCTCATTTTAAGGATGCGGTCCATCGTGTTGCAAGAGAACCAACAAGATTCTTAAGAGGCTAGGTTCATGAATTCTTTTGTATGCTATTATTAACTCTTTCAGGCATCCAAAATCACATAATTATATCACGAATCTATTAGAGTTCCCAAGGATCCAAGGGTCCTTAAAGTTCCCTCTTTCCATCATTCTTTCAAGACAGATGATATACTCATCTTTCTTCCTTTACTTCTTGTACTTGCAACATTCATTGACAAGTACACCCAAGCATAGTATATAATAACAAAATCATGATGTTTATCTGCCAATATAAGGTTACCATCATACTTAGAGTTTGTATTCCTAGGGTTTTCAGGTGCCAACCCTAGGCCAAGGGTTCCATATCTAACTTATCAACCTTATCATGCCTACTTGACATGAGCCCTAGATTGTGCACAAACCCTAAAGACCAAGGGTTAGGGTTTCTTTGAGCGAACAAAGTTAGGATTTCCATATGACTAGGGTTTTACTTATGACGTTGAAATATTTCAAATATCACTAAATTTATCAATAGATTTAACAATAAACACTAGTACTACTAACCCCGCTATAGTTCATGTTGTACCCTTAATAAAATATACCATACGTACCTCACAGTTACATACCTTTGTTGTAGTGGCCTGTAATTCTGGATGCCATGGATTCTTATCATTTTTATTTGAGGTGCACATCTTTCTTATCTTTTCCTACTTCATGAATAACGTTATTTATCAATGATGCATAGATCTAGAGGGCTGACAACAACGATATATCAATTACCCGAGAACCTCTAGAGGTTTTCAAAATGTTGACAATGACAAACTCATATTTTATTGTCACTAATTGATGTAACAATAACCTTCCTTTAAATAGATGAATGTCATAATATCGTGACCCTACTTACACCCTCTGGACTGCTATATTTTTCAAAGTCAACAAACCTTTGCCTCTCTGTTAACCAATTTTCAGAGGTCACACTGGACTGATTGATATAGGTGTAATAATACTTCTAATGCCTAGTAATTTTCTACAAAGAGTTAACTTATAATGATTGTTAACAATCCAAAAGCTATCCTGCACTTATGGTGTCACTGTAAAAAATATGTGACCTCACCTTCTATCTATTGTTGTTCCTTCTTATAACGTGACAATTTCATTACTATACCTTTGGATTAGAGACCCTTGACAATGCTACACTCAACAACGATTTCAAAAATATAATTATTGCAAATCCAAAATAGACATACCCTTTCAATGTTACCATAGGTTGGCTCATTATTTGCTTGGACTGTGTATATATATGTGCCCAAAAATCATCACTCCTATGCAAATAATTTTGTCTTCTTATGCCACTGTCTAGGACTACGAGCAAGGTAGTGATCCTTCTCTTATATGAATAGAAACACTAATGCTTCTTATATGGTTTTACAAGGGACTATATGAGATGATAAGCCTAATGTGCCATTCATTCTAAGTCTCCCTCACACATAGAAACATAATAGGAGTCTTGGATCCTCATCCTTGATGACTGAGGCTCGAATTGAGTCCTTTTGAAAAGCATTTATGCTCATAACAAGAGGAGAACCAGACTCTTTCTTTTTCTATCCTTCATTTCCACACTAATTATGCTCAAGATTTCGATGAAGAGTAGTTTGGGTCTCATTCTCATGTATAGAGAAGACTTTTATATATCTTGTATAGATGTAGTGTATAAGTTTCACTTGGTAGTGGGACTATGCTTTGGAAATTTAGTACTTTTGCCTTATGCGTAAAATATCCTTTCAATAAATTTTATCTTGGAAATAATATATGAACATGTGTAGAAATGATCTCAATGCTTCTTCCAATGAGAAATTTATACATAGGACTATATCACAGAATTCCAAACGTTTGACAGAGGACTTGAGTCCTTTCTAGGGCTATAAATATGACACTTAATACCACAAAAACTTCAGAAATAGTCCTTCAAAAGTTTAATGAATTTACTAATCTATCGTGATTGAAATATACATACCATTCATGCATATATGCTCATATAATTTGGAGGTTTTGCAGGCCTTGTGATGCCACTTTTTATACTCAATCCTATACCAGTGAGTGAAGCCTCCTTAGGGCTGCTTGACAAGCCTTTCATCATGTACATAAGTTCTCCTTATGCTCTCCCTTCTGCTACAGTAGGTTTACAGCCTTGATATAGTGATTAAGGGCTAATGGAGGTACCAAAAGTCTTTGATCTGATTACTAGAAGTTGAAGAATTGATAGGACTATTAAATTATCCCTTAGATCCTTTTGCACAAGGTTTGAATGCCCTCCAATTGATCTTTCTCTTGCATTGTGTAGTGTGACTTTGTCTCTGTAATTAGGGCTAGAAAATGTGCCCAAAAATTTGTTGTAGTTGCCTCCATAAATTCGGTTTAGGGTTTTCACTTTCCTTGAGAAGAGATGATGCCAAACTGACCTTCTTTATACCCTTTGATCAAAGCCCTAGCTTTGATATAATGTTGATAACTATAGGGAAAATAGTTAGGGTTATTATTTAATTTGTTTTCTCGTTTATCCTTGCAATTTTTCTAGTGATTTATATCATTATTTAGTTTTGTTCATCATCAAGAGAAATTCCAATAAGAATATCACAATGTCAACACAAGAGCACTAGATGTAGGTTGCTAGTTAGGGCTAAAACCTCTCCTAGAGAGGAAAACCCAAAAAATCTCTTCTTATCGAATCTATTTAGTAAAGACTTCTAAGACCATGACCTTGAACCAAGACCAAAAATTCCAAGTGATGAGCCCACCAGAACCCCATACCAATTCTCTAAAAAATGGTGGCTGAGGAAGCCCTAGTTCCTCCAACACATCTGCACGTGTGAGATTCTCACACACAAATTTTCCTCCTTCGATGGCCTCTACAGAATTTGTTCTTCCTTCCATAGACTTTGTTGGTTCGGATCTCCTTTCTTCTTCATACAGATCAGATTGATATCGCTTTTCATGTGTCTTTCAAATGAGGAGAGTGATTTCTTTTTATAGGATTCTTATGAGGTGAATTGGGCCTGTCTGGGCTGACATGAAGATGGTTGGCCGAACCATCACTTGGAAGCTTCTAGACATGACATTTTACATTAAATAATTTTTTTCTTCTTGTTACATGGGCCCTCCAAGGGCTAGTACACCATGACTTTAACTCTTGACTTAACAAAAGGACCCCTAGAGCACTCAATGGGTGATTTTACCTAGGACCACAACATGATGGGCAAGAAACCCATTTCAATAAAAAAAAATATTTTTACAGAAAAGATCTTTTCTTTTATTTTGAAAATTACATCAATAATTACATCAAGTCATGACTCAAGAACAATTATGAAGACTGACATTAGTTACATTTCAACATCACCAAGGATTCTTTTGATGTTGCTACTCCTCAATGTTTTAGGAGAGTCTGTTACTTACTCAAATATTTTCTTCAAGGGGGATACTTGTAACCTTTTGCTTCTTTCAATGTAGGTCGGCTCACTAACTTGTATAGGCTTGAACTGTGTATACATATATGCCAATATTGACATTGTAACTGTCAATATAACTTACACACTACAAATTCCTGTCCTCTGAGGTGACTGTAGCTTGATGATAGGCATAATGAGCCTTAGAGCTCGGTCTCCTTTATGCCCAAAAATCTAGGGGGGAATCTCAGTTCCTATTCATTGAGGCCTTTTAATACACATGCTTAGAAGGTGGTATTTCTCCATGGTGACTGACGTTACTTTTTCTGTCTTCCAAATAGGATTCTAGGATGGCTTCCAAAAATTCTCATTACTTTGTCTTCTTTAAAAATATGGTAGATATAACTTAGAACTTTATGAGGAATATGCTTGGTTACAATGATACTTATGCTCATAATTTTTGGTCCCACTAGTGCCTCTTTAAGTTTTGATTTCATGTTATAGAACTATCATGAATTCAAGGTTCCTATACCACTATATAGCTCTTCATTTTATCAAGATAAATGTAACAATCTCGCTTGCTCTCTTGTAAGGATTGTTCCTTGAGAAACCCCAAACATTAACTCGGTCACCTACAGTTATGAGAATAAGGATCACTTTGATAGTGCATAGTTCAAAATTTTATTTGATGACCTTTACAGGCTTTAAGTACTTTTCTTCTTTCATTAGAATGCTCATCCTAACCTTTCAATCTTCTAGAACAAGGCTCCTTTCTTCTTTAATTCTTTTTCATTGTCCAATCAAAGTTTTGTGGCCTAATTACTACAACTAGGGCTTATTAGAGTGCCTAAAATTTTCTTTTGTATCTTCTAGAAGCTCGGTCATAGGAGAATTATCTTCCTCTTTTTGTCTTGAGGCCTTAGTGACCTTCTTATTTCCCTTATGCAAAAGAGATAAGCTCTGATACCATGTAAAGAAATTTAGGGAATTATGTGAATTATATTCTTCAAGTGGATTTCTCTTTGACATTTTCTTGTGATTCTTCTTATCTCTTTATTAGTTCTTTCTTTCAAATTTTTATGTTCATCGAGACAAATTCCAAAAAAACAAGGACACAAGATGTAGGCACAAGGCCAAGGTAAAACCCCTATGAAGGGGAAAAACCTAATCAACTCTTTCTCTAGTAGATTAGATCAATTTAAGACAAACTTGATCCTTTTACCAGAGACCCATTCCATCCACCAACTCAACCCTTACTAAGTTCTTAATCCTTCCTGCAACTTCCGTTATTGTTTTCTGCAACTCTCATTCTCTAGGATCTTCGACTCTCTACAATTGACTTCATAAATTTGGTTCTCCATTATCTTCTTATCTCAAATTGGAATCCTCTATATAGAACTTCACATGGATCCTTCCTGCTTTAGAAAAATTGCAAATCCAATGTTCTCTTGTTATATTGTAGATCTAAACTCTTTGTGAAATTACAAATCTGAATTCTCTGTTGTATTATAGATATGAACCCTCTGTTGTATTGTAGTTCTGAACCCTTTGTTTTATTTCAGGTCCGAGATTTTTTTCTCTTGCAACTAGTCAAGATTCCTTTATTATTTATAATGGTTTGTCACTATACTTTGGGCCAACATGAACTTGTCTTGAGCTCGCCATGTATACTTGTTTGGAGGTTTATTTTGAAGGATATGTGGTAGTGTTTTGTAGAAGAAAAGGGCTTACTTGGTGGAGGAGTTCCCTTTGACATAAAAATAATTTTATGACTTTTGATTTTGGCTCAATAAAATAACCTAGAGCGCACAATAGGTTCTATGAACTAATGACCATTGACACAAGCATGAAACCCATGCTTTAATAAGTGAAATCCCTTTAAATAAAAAATAATCATCTTTTATTTTGACAAATCATGACTCAAATACAATCATGAAGACTGACACTAGTTACATTCTTCAATGCTTGGTCCTAGATGACCTGCTTCCTCTCTCTTTATCTTGAAGATTTCGATACCTTATCTACATAATCATTGAAACTAGGGTTTGCAAAATATGCCCACACAACACAATACTTGAGGTGGAAACCATTTGACAACAAATTCCTTGGTGATTTATTTTCTTCTCTTGCTTGGGCTTGTCCTCACATGGGATCTGATACCATGTTAATTTTAGTTAACATGTTCTTTGCTTATAACAATTACTTCAATGTTCCATATTAGCCCAATTATAGTTTCATTTAATTTCCAATAGAAATCACATAAACCATTATCACATTGAAAATAATTGAAGAAAGAACAATAAACACAAATGTAGAAGAAAAACCAAGACAAGACCACACCGAGATTTAGGTTTGAAGTCGGGGAAAAACCCCACAAAGGGGAAAATCCATAGATGTTTTCTTCTTGATAATATCAAATATTCAAAGAGAGATAAATCCAAAAGACTACAATGATACAAAATCAAAGTTAATAGAAAAATTGACTTGCCAATATGATGATCCAATACCACTTCTCATAGTCGAATAGATGGCCTAGGAAAAGTCTTTAATTCTTCCCTCATACAATAGTAGTCAAACTTTTCACTAACTAGAAATTCAAAGGCTAGTTAAACTCTTCCAAAATAGCTCGATCAAAGGAGAGAGGAACTCAACCTCTCTTGACAGTCAAATAACAACAAAATAGTCAACTTTGGAGTAGTTAATCTTGATCAAACAGAAGGTCAACCCTAGAGTTAAACTACCACCTTAGGCCTGTGGTCAACGTAGGTAAAACCTACCTAAATTTCAATGATTCCTGTTCCATATAATGCAGCCTATTCAAATAGAGTCAAACCTCCAAAAATCACAGACAAAATAAGTCAAATGAACCTTGGTCAAAGTTGGTCAGTGTTGGCTAAAACAAGAAGTCATTGCAGAGATAAAATGCCTAGTAAAACTCTTGCATATGTGAAGAGAATAACTACTTATGAGCCCCAGTATTGCAACAAGGATGTTGCAACTCTTAGGGCGACCAAATTTATTTTATCAACCCGGGGTTCGTACAAACTTGGAGGTGACAATGCTATATGCACAATAGATGCAACAATCTACTCTTGTCAATTCTCAACTGGGGCAATAGACCACTATGGTTTTTCAAACCAGTCTTCTATTGACTAGAAGGAGGCTGAATACTGGCAGTGAATGTAAAGCTATCTTTAATGCAGAAAGTAAATGCTTGCCTATTTTAAGGAAATGAAAGTGTTGAATAGAAAGTGCTATGAAATGGCATGAAATTACCTAGCTAAGAATTAACACACATTACTTGCAGAAGAGACCTAATTTAACCTTGCATTATATCATCTAGCTATCTAGACTAAGTAGGCATGGAAATTATCCTAACACTGCTATGACCGATGTATACATGCACTAGCTCAATATTGTAGAGAAGAGTCTTTTGGTTTTCAATTTAGAAATGTAAATGCTAAGCTAATAATCCGATATTTTGCAGTGGAGGAAGGTATCGAAAATTTGGTCCAAAATGGAATTGAGGGGTATGGAAGTCAAGTTGAAGGCCTAACCTAGGCTTTGATCATCATTTTAGCCCAAAACATTCTAAATCAGGATGCTACAGGGTTTCCTGTAGTTACTATAGGATTTCTTGTAGTTATAGGATGTCCTGGTTTATTATAGGAAACTTAGCTGAAGGTTGTAGGAAGGTAGGGAAGGTGAAAGGATGTGATGGGAAGATGTATGATTGTGGAATAAGGTATGGGGAAGGTGCACACTACCCAAGGATCAGCCCAACCCTTCAAGATGGTTGGATTTTCTCAAGGTGGTTGTCCACGGTGGCTACAAAACATAAATATGAATTAGTGGTTGGTAGGATTGGGTGAGAGATGGAGAAGACTTAGATGAGGCTAGTGGAATGAGTTCCTCCTTGCAAATCAACAACTCCTATGACAACACATATTATTTTCTTCATTCATGCACAACTTTATGTAAATGTGGAAAAAATGAGTTGAATTTGAGAAACTGATTTATCAATGGCTAATGGCTTAAATCTATGGAATGTCTTCTAATCTACAACGAACTCGAGAAACCAAAATGACAATTGCAGATGCTTCTAAGAACTCATAAACAATGCTCTACTCAACAAGAAATCCTAATTTATGCAATGACCAAAAGATAAATATGTTTTTGGGGCTGTGAGACTAGGGCCCTCAAACCATGATCCCATGAGGGAGATGAGGAAGAGGCCACTGTCACAATATTTTCTGAAGTATTTTCTTTCACTACTGTAACATTGATCTACTTCTCCAACTAATGGAAGAAAAACTAACCAATCATTCAAAGACTTGTAAATTAAATAAAGAAAATATAACTTCAACAACTAATCTATGATTCTAATCTAAGAATACATGTACAAAAAGAGGAACCTCTATTGCTAGGGTTGGGCCCTAACCCAAGAGCTTCAACCCTTTGAGTCAACTCAATGCTAGATCAAAGAAAACCCTTTCATTATCATCAAAATGTCAAAAATAACATGATAATAACAGTCACAATATCTTCGCTCGAAATTGCCTCATGGCTACAATAAAAAGTCAAATCCTAATGAGGCCCTAGGCCTTCTTATTTATACAACTTAAATTACCAACATATTCCTAAAAACTAAGGAGGCTTGGCTCCCAAACTCAAGATTGACTTGTCTTCAACTATCACTGGCTTGGCTGCCAATGAACTCGGTTGGCTTGGCTGCTTGTAACTTTGAGATGATGAGATATGGTGGGGGAATCTTCAAGTGATTGAGGAGTTGAGGGAGACCAAATATCATAAAATCCCTCTTACTTGTCTACTTCGAGTTTCTGCACTTAAATTAGCCCAAAACTGCTCCAAATCCTATAATTAATGCACATTAGGCTACATGACATAACATATCACCTTTACCCTTCTTACTAAGAAAAATATAATAAAATATGTAAAGAAATGCGAGAAAAGTTGATTTTAATAATATGGAGAGTGGCATTAAGGCCAATATAATTAACCTATTGATGAACCTCATCATCACCCCCTACTGAAAGTGTTGCTCATCCTCTGAGCAACTTAGTCTATGTCCATATCTTTCATAGCTCTTGTGGCCTCTCTAACATCCCAGGCCTCTATTGATGGAGTTTCCTCTTGTGGATAAAACCCTACATGTTTCTCTATTTCCTCCCACTACTTTCTTTCCTCTTCCTCCTTTCTACCTTCTAGCATACCCAACAACAAGGGTGGACTGAGTTTCAAACCAATCCAATTGATTTTGAGTCTTTACATTGCATTCTTATACAGTGGGGTCCTTTCTAGTGCATCTCTCATCCTCTCAGGGGAATGATACTATCTGATCCTTAGGTTGTATGGTAGGGAGCTCCATCTCTTCTGGCATTCTTGCTAGATTTCATTTCCCAACAACCTCAAGGTGTCTTCCAAGTGGGTGATGACCCGTTCTTGTGTAGCTATGTATCTTGGTGCAAGCTGGGCATCATTGGAGATGATGTTGTGGGTGCTAATAACAACAATTGAATTTATTTGTTCTACTCTGATGTAAAGGGGCTCCCTTTCTTCTCTTTCCAACACCCTCTTCACCTCCTTAGCCCTGACCTCCTTATGACTCATCCATGATGCAAAGGCCATTAGTTGTAAGTCCCGCAAATTTTCATTGGGGTCCCACACATTCAAGTCTGTCAAGACCACGTTGTGCAAGTAGAATTCAGATATCTTGTTCTTATCCTCTAGGGTGCACTTGTAACAATGTAAACTTTGAAACGGGAACTATAAACTCAAAATGGGAACTCTGGCCCAAAAACCCCAAAAAAACATAAAAAGCAGTGCTAAAAACAAAAAGTGTGTATACTGGAACGATGTTTTTTTTAGGTGCCAATTTTGAACGTGTTTTAAAAATGGCGGTGACTACGAAATTTACTATGAAATTTTCGTGCAAAATATAGCTTCAAAACGAAAGTGATGCTACTGGAATAACATATTTTTTTTTAGGGTCAATTTTCAAACTTTTTAAAAAATGCTAATAAAACCAATTTTTTATGTCTCAAACAAAGTTAATTTTTAAGGAAAAAACAGATTAATGTTTCTGGTAGAATATCATTTTTCTTTCCTAAGTATAAATTTAACATGTTTTCAACCACACCATGCTAGATACAAAAGAAATTGAAATTTTTTCAACTATAAAATTAAAAAACCATGACATTATGAACAAAGTATATCACTCAATGAAATCAAAAGTCTTTATTTGTATACTGAATAAAACAGACATTATATCTCTAATTTGATATTGCATTGTAGATATTTAAACAATAAAATTTATCATACTTAAGACATAATCCAACAACATAAAAATGCTTCATAACTTCTCATTTAACAACATATGGAAAACATTAATTTTATTTGAAGATATGATGCATACATCAGTTATATAATTTGTCTTAAACAATTATTCAAAATCACTCATATTTTCTTGCACACCATCACAATTCACATCTTCAGATGAGTGACTGGATGCTGACGAAGATGTTCCATATTCTTCTCTTTCATCAACTAGTGCCCCATCTGAGTCCACATGCATGCCCAACATTCCAGGTTTCAAAAGTCTTCTAGATCTACGACTGGTTTCAGCAAACTCCCATGTCAACACTATTCCTTCTGGTAACAACCTTTTCAGAATCTCTATCGTCTTGAAGTGAAGAGTTCCTCTCTTTGTTAAATTGAAGTCATAAACAAGTATGTCAACATCCTCCAATTGTAATATGTCTGTGCGGCGGCGATTTATATTTGTACCCTTTCTTTTTCTTTTTCCACCATTTTTTTTGTCAACTACCATCTCTGGCTTATACACACCATTGAATGGGTGTGTATTTGTGGCATACCAATGTACTTCAACACTTGTAACATCCTCATTTTCTGTAAAGACCTTTATAACTTTAGCAACCCAAAATGGATAGCCTTTGGGATCTCCATCTTCTAGCATTGCAATCATGCAACCCTCCTTAATATCATGTACTGAACCCCTATAAAGGTCTTCCATGGCTTCACGTTGTGCACGAGATCTTCTGGAACCAATATACATCTCTCTTTCCATTGCCTGTGAAGAATTAATAATACCTTGAGTTTGTTGCTGTTCAACAATGTTTACTTCCTCTTGTTCATTCGACACATTTTGTGGCCAAATAAATGGATTTTTCAAAGGTATATCTTCATTGGTTGTTGTTGAAATGATATCACTTTGATTATTGAAAAATGACTCCCACCAAACTGAATCAGCAATGTCAAAGTACTCATATGTATATCTAATACATTTTTTAGTTTCTTCTAGGAAATCAGAATAATTTATATGTCTATTCTGTTTGCGTGCATTCTGAACTTCACCAACTGATTGTAATAACAATATTTTTGATGCAAATATTGGGCGATCTGGAATGAACTTCAAAAATTGCAAACCTGATGACGGTGCCCATTCTGTAGTAGTTGAAAACTTCTTGCCCCATATTAGTGTTTTCCCATCAATTTTTTTTATACGAAATTGATGTTGGAAGCTAATATCATTAAGTTTTTCAATGCATTTCCCCTCACCATATGATCCTAGAATAAACTTTCGCATGTCAACAGTTTCTTCCAACACTTCAAAAGCAGGCTCTGGCATGTATGATTTCTTAATACATTCAATTAGTGATGGCAAGCTCCCAACTTCCTTCCTCCTCAATGTGATTGAAAAACGACTGAACATCTGATCAATATGGTCATGAGTGTGCCCAACAAGAAGGAAACCAACCTTTACCTTTTGAAAAATTCTCAATTCAACAAGCATGTTCAGATACCCAAAAACAACCTGATTTTTGTTTTCATGGCAAGTGTTGTCCACTTGTAGATACAAAACTTCAGGAAGATTACCAGACCAATGAGAAATCACATCATGAATTATGGTTATGGTCAGATTTGCATCATTATGAATATTTGGAGCTGTGAAGTACACCCTTGGCAACATTTTCCCATTGAAGACCATACAACCGACCAAGTGAAACTGAATAAAATTTTCCTCTTGTAGATTTTTGGGTGTGCGAACAAAATGTGGTAAAAGTGTTTTCTTCTGGTCCATACCATCAATTATCAAACCCAAATATTTATTTGGATTATCATAACACTTCTTTCGATGCTTGTACAACTTCTTCCTTTCATTTGTTTGTTGTTCGCGATGCTCCTGAAGATCTTTGACAATTAAATCTACACAACATAAAAGAAATTCATTAAGAAATATGTTTTCATAGTTGATGACTATACAATTTTGAAAGTAAAAGTTATGAACACTTACCTCTTTCTGAGCCTTCACATTTGTCCCTTTTTGATTTAAGAGAAGCACATGTACTGCAAATCCCCATCCTTGTCTTCTTAGGAATACGAACATTATTGAATTCTTTCTTCCATATCTTCACAAAATATTGATATGTAATAAATTGGCCCTGTCCCTCAGCACTTTCTGCATATTCTTTGTATAAGTTGTAGATTTCTCGTCTTGAAAAATTATCTGGAATATGTATTGTCTCTCTATTTGGCATACACTTTCCATGCTTTGAAAAGAAATCTTTCATCCATGACATTGCAGTATTTGATAATGGCCCAAACTGTCTTTTATAACGTACTTCTGAATAAAATGTTGGATCCTTTTCCAAATTTTCTTGAATTTTCGAGAGACGAAAATTCCCAATTGAATGAAACATTTTGAAAGATTTTCTACACAATAATAAATTCCTAATATGATAATCATAACCTGACAATGTAGATTGCATGCAACCAACTAAATATGAGTTTTGCATGCTTTTATTCATTGACAAATATCTCTTCCTGCTTTCTAATGCAAATGTGAAATCCATACGTTTCAAGCAATTTTTTTGGCAACATTCACTTGAAATGAGAGCGCTGATAGAACTTCTTCTCGTCAGATATTCTGCTCTACCCCTTGTATAACTAGAATAGTTTGCATTGATACGAAAAGGTCTGCTCCTACTCCTCGATACAATATTTCTTGGCAACATCTCCATCATTGGATCATCACTGCTGCTCTCATCCTGTTCTTCATCACTGCTGCTCTCATAGTCCTTAGAATCAGGACTAAGAGGAGATTGTGATACTCCAATCTTTTGAAAATCATCATCCTGCGCTTCATCACTGCTGCTCTCATAGTCCTTAGAATCAGGACTAAGAGGACATTGTGATACTCCAATCTTTTGAAAATCATCATTCCGCGCTTCATCACTGCTGCTCTCATAGTCCTTAGAATCAGGACTAAGAGGACATTGTGATACTCCAATCTTTTGAAAATCATCATCCCGCGCTTCATCACTGCTGCTCTCATAGTCCTTAGAATCAGGACTAAGAGGACATTGTGATACTCCAATCTTTGAAAATCATCATTCCGCGCTTCATCACTGCTGCTCTCATAGTCCTTAGCATCAGGACTAAGAGGACATTGTGATACTCCAATCTTTTGAAAATCATCATCCCGCGCTTCATCACTGCTGCTCTCATAGTCCTTAGAATCAGGACTAAGAGGACATTGTGATACTCCAATCTTTTGAAAATCATCATCCCGCGCTTCATCACTGCTGCTCTCCTAGTCCTTAGAATCAGGACTAACTGGACACTTTGACACTCCATTCTTTTGAAAATCATCATCCCGCGCTTCATCATCGTTGCTCTCATAGTCCTTAGAATTAGGACTAACTGGACACTTTGACACTCCATTCTTTTGAAATTCATTATCACACTCATCATCACTGCTGCTCTCATAGTCCTTAGAATCAGGACTAACTGGACACTTTGACACTCCATTCTTTTGAAAATCATCATCCCGCGCTTCATCGCCGCTGCTCTCATAGTCCTTAGAATTAGGACTAAGTGGACACCATGACACTCCATTATTTTGAAATTCGCCATCATGCACGTCAAAACTTCTGCTCATATAGTCTTCAAAATTAGGACTGAGTGGACACCGTGACCCTCCATTCTTTTGAACTTCACCATCACGCTCTTCAAAACTGCTACTCTCATAGTCCTCAGAATTAGAACTAAGTGGACATCGTGACACTCCATTCTTTTGAACTTCACCATCATGCTCTTCATCACCGCTGCTTTCATAGTCCTTAGAATCGGGACTAAGTGGAAGAATTGACTTTCTATTCATAGTGGAAGAATTCCCGCTATATTCATCAATATGAATAGAGTTGTTACGCGATGAAGATGTTGATGGTGTATAAACCGAAACTTCACCTTCAGAACAATCCATCCCTTTCAAACAGAAGATGTTGAATGATACAAATGGAGTCTCCTAAGAATATTATATAGCTTAAAGAATGAAATATTCCCTCCAAAATTATTCCCTCCAAAAATTTTCGCGAAAATATTTCCCTCCAAAAATTTTCGCAAAAATATTTCCCTCCAAAAGTTTGTTAGATTTATTTACCTTTATTATTTTATTCTACAATTCATTGAAAAACATAAATTAAATTTTTTTATGAAATCAATCACTGAAATTCAAATTGTAAACTACAACTTCTATATTAATTATTCTAATAGTTAAAGTATATAATATTTACTAAACAACTAATTTTTTTTTTTTAATTTATAATATATTCTAAAACAAATTAATCCCACATTCAATCCATTGTAAAATAACTCTACAATATTCGCTCTATAATAATTTAAAACAAATTATCCCACATTAATCGTACAGAAAAACATCTTCGTAATTTCACTTATATATTAAATTTCGTTATCACTATTACTTACCTCACATCCAGGTTTTTTGAAGTTCGTTGAAAGACGTGAATTTGTGGAGCAGCTATATTGCTATCAACAACATATTCAACGAAGAATTATCGCAATTGAAAGGTAAGTTCAATTTTTTTTCAAAATTTTCATATTAAATTAATTTAATGTCGAAGAAGATTTTTTTTTTTAAATTAATAATTTTTCCAAGCCAAAATAACAATTATGTCAATCGTGAGCATGGTGGGCCCAATCAAACTCAATCACCCAATAACTGTGGGTAGGCCGTCGTCGTGCCCCCTCCCCCCAACCCATTATCGATCTTTCCCATTCACCCATGCCCTCTTCCCCCTTCTACCCTACCCATGCGCCAGCCCTTGCCACCCCCAACTCACCCACCCATGCAACCTTTCCCCAACTCTTCCTTCCCTACCCCACAACTCTCCTCCCCATAAGCCCACCCCCTAACTCCCATTCCCCTCCAATCTCAACTCCTCCCCCCCTTCCTTAACGCCGGCCCCATGGGCCCCACCCCCTAACTCCTTCCACGTGCCCCCTCTCCCTCCACGCCCTTCTGCCCCTACCCCTACCCCCCACCTACCCTTACCCCCCCCTTCTGCCCTTACCCCTACCCCCCCCCCACCCTATCCTACCCCCCCACATCCCCCCACCCTACCCCTACCCGCCCCATTCCCCCCCAACGCCCTAACCCATTCCCCCCCCCCCCCCGCCCCCTATCCCACCCCATCCCCACCCGGCCCACCCGCCCTACCCCGCCCACCCGGTCCACCCGCCCTACCCGCCCTACCCCGCCAACCCGCCCACCCGCCCCCCCTCCCCCGCCCCTCCCCGGCCCCCTCCGCCGTCCCTCCCCCTCCCCCTCCCCTCCTCTGCCGCCCCTCCCCGGCCCCCTCCGCCGCCCCTCCCTCTCCCCCTCCCCCTCCCCGGCCCCCTCCGCCGCCCCTCCCCCTCAGGCTCCCCCGCCCCTCCCCGGCCCCCTCCGCCTCCCCCTCGCCCGCGCAGGACCACCCTCGGGCCGCCCCGCCTCGCCCGACCGGCGGCGGGTCGATTCCGGGAATCGACCTGTCGCCGGTCGGGCGGGGCGGGGCGGCCCGGGGTGGCCCTGCGCGGGCGGAGGGGGAGGCGGAGGGGTGGGCGGAGGGGGTCGGGGAGGGGCGGGGGAGGGGGAGGGGAGGGGCGGCGGAGGGGGCCGAGGAGGGGAGGGGGAGGGGGAGGCGGAGGGGGAGGGGCGGCGGGGTGGGCCGGGTGGGCGAGGTAGGGCGGGTGGGCCGAGTCGGGCGGGGTCGGGCGGGTGGGCCGGGTAGGGTGGGTGGGCTGGGTAGGGCGAGCTAGGGCGGGCGGGTGGGTCGGGTGGGCGGGGTCGGACGGGTGGGCCGGGTGGGTCGGGTGGGCGGGGTCGGGCGGGTGGGCCGGGTGGGCCAGGTAGGGCGGGTGGCCGGGTGGGCGGGGTGGGGATGGGGTAGGATAGGGGGCAGGGGTGGGGGCAATGGGGTAGGGCGGGGGTGGGGGGGGGGGTGGGGGTAGGGGTAGGGTGGGGGGATGGGGGGCATGGGGGGGGGGGGGGGTTGGGAGGGGTAGGGTAGGGGGCGTGGGGGGGAATGGGGGGTATGGGTAGGGGGGGGGGGATGGGGGAGGGAGGATAGGGGGGTAGGGTGGGGACGGGGGGGGGGGGGGGTGGGGGTAGGGTGGGCGCGGAGGGGGGGGGGGGGGAGGGAATGGGGTAGGCGCGGGTGGGGAATAGGGGGGGAGGGGGGGATGGGCTAGGGGGGGCGCGTGGTGTGGGAGTGGTGGGCGCAGTGGGAGGGGCGGCCACGGGGAGGTGTTGGGGGTGTAGGGGGTTTGGGGACGAGGGATGGGGGGGAGGGGGTTTTGGGGGCGGGGGTGTGGGGGTGAGGGAAGGGAGGGGGGGAGGGGGGGGGGGGGGTTGTGGGGGGCGCGTGGGTAGGGGCTCGCCCATAATTGCCTAAATGTCTACTTAGCCTCATTATCCCTCACCTGACCTCCCGCTCGCCCATCGACCCGCATGCTCGTTAGAGGTGGCTGGGCAATTTTGATTATACAAATAAAAAATTTATGGTATATTTTTGTTATTAATTTAAGTTAATATGTTTTTTTATTTACTAATTTATGTGTTTTTTTTTAGGAAAATGGCATCAAGGAAAATTTCTGTGAATCTTTTTGGACCAAAGAGTCGCATAATCTCAACAGAGACAATGGCATGGAGATTAGTGGAAGCTGGTTTCCCCTAATCAGGAAAATTAACCCGATATCAGTATAATAATAATAATAATAATAATAATAATAATTATAATAATAGCAATAATAATAATAATTCTACATTAACTTTACAATATTAATTAATTAGGTATTTAATTTAATCACCCTTATTAATTTCCTATTATAAAAATATATATCTATTTTAATATAATAATAATAATCATTAATTATTTATTCTCAAATAATTATTAAATTTAATAATAATCAATAATAATTAATATTAATTAATTATCATATTTATATTAATATAATTAATTAAGTATTATATTAATTATATTTTAATAATTAATTATTATATTATTTATTATATTAATAATAATTAATATAATTAAGTATTACATTAATAATAGTTATTATAATAATTATAATCATTTCCATTATTTTTAATAATATATATTATTGATTTGGTATTATAGGTATTACTAAATACTAGTTATTATATTAATAACAATAATTAATGTGATTATAATCTTTTCTATTAATTTTAATAAATTAATTAATAATAATTAATTTGTATTAATAATAATAATAATTAATAATTAATTAATATCTAATTAATTAATAATAACAATTATTAATAATTAATTTTTAAACTAATAATAATTAAAATAATTAATTATTATATATTAATATAATTAATTATTATATTATAAGAAGGTCATCAACCCCACCCTTGAAGATCAAAATTATCTCTCTATTCTAACTAGCTCAAAGAAGAAAATTAATATAGCAAAGATTAGAATGAATTCTCATGAGCTCCATAGTGAAACTGGCCGCTGGGCAGTTCCTAAAACGCCATGGATGGAAAGGATCTGCCATATTTGTGAGAATAGGAGCATCGAGGATGAAAACCACTTCCTCTTAGAGTGCCCTGCATACAACCACATTAGATCTCAATTTCACAACCTTTGTTACAATATAGACCTTCCTAGCCTTTTACAATGCCAAAATTATAGTGAGCTCGGGAGGCTTCTCTCCAAGCTTTTTGAGCATAGGAATAAAATCTTAAATCAAAATAAATAATTTATCTTTTTAGGTCCGATAGACCATTATTTGGTCTCAGCGGACGTTAACCATCATCATCATCAATAATTAATATAATTAATTATTATATTAATAATTATAATTAAAATAATTATATTCATTTCAATTAAATAAAAAATAAAATAAAATAAAATAGTATATATTATTGATTGATTTTACAAGTATTACTAATTACCAATTATTATATTAGTTACTATATCAATTATTATATTAATTATTATATTGATAATAATTAATATAATTAATTATTATATTAATAATAATAATTATAATAATTTTAATCTTTTCAATTAATTTTAATAAATAATATATATTATTGATAAATAATATATATTATTGATTTGATATTATTAGTATTACTAAGTACTAATTATTATATTAATAATAATAATTAAAGTAATAATAATCATTAATTTTGATCATTGCAATTAATATTTCTAACTACTAATTATTATATTAAAATTATTATAACCTTTCAATTAATCTTAATAATAATTTATATTAATTAATTTTACTATTACTAATGATTATATTAATAATAATAATAATATTCAAAAAATAATAATAATAATAATAAATTAATTAATTAAATGAATCAATTAAATCAAGAGGCAGTGGACTTCTCAAAAATTGAGAGCCGACCTTCCCCTCTTTTCTCTCCTCATTTCTATTTAAGCCCTAAAACTGCTCTTCTTCTATCAAGCATTCAAGTTGTCCTGATGATGGATCCCGGTTGGGATTTGAAACGTTGGCAGAAAAATGTTCTTACTGTGGAATCTCCAGTGACTAATTCGAAAATAATGTACCACAGAGGTCTTAAATCCAGAGTCTTAAAGGTGTATCTTCAAAAAACATTGGTGAACGAACTCCACCTGAGCTCATGCCTACAAATATTTCAAGTGCTTCAAGTGATAAGAAGCTAATCTCAGATTGGAAAAGTTCAAAAGAGGTGAAATTTCCATCAAGAGTCTGGTATGTGAAAGAAAGAGAGAGCACAACTGTGAATATATATCTATACATTGATATACACCAAAATAATGAAAATTTGGAGGTGATGGGAAGAGTCATAGATATGTGTTCGGTACCAAACACTGAAGTTATTTACGTACTTACAAAAGCTCCCAAGTCACATGAAAGGATTAAATACCGACTATCATATTCATTATATGACACGAGAGAGGTATCTACAAAGTTGTGTAAACAAATCGTAAATGAGATGACACAAAACATCGTAAGTATTGTTATTTGTATTTTTATTTTGCGTTTTGAAAGTGTCTCGCTATATTTTTTTAACTTTGTTTATATTAACATATGATATTTTGTTTGGCAGAATTTTGTTGAAAGCTGTTCAATTAGGTTGGGAGGCATTCATTTCATAGAGCATGATATCATGAAAGTTGTCAGCCATTTTTATTCAGTGTCAGAAGAAGATATGGAAAACATGGAAAATGCAGTAATTGATGATGCTACAAAACTACGTCCAAAGAATCAGAAAAAAAGGCCTCTGGTGGATAAATCTAGCAAGGGTAAACAAGTTACTTTTGAGGACAATGAAGTTGAAATTGACAATGAAGCATATGTTGCCATTACTGAAGATGACATTAGAACCGAAGAAGGTCGTAAAAGACCAAAAGTAACAATGCCCAAGAATAGATCTCTTGAGAATGTTATGACGAAAAAAAGTAGAGTTGAAGATCTTGAAGTAGTCATTACCAGCAGTCAAGAACCTAGTGAAACTTCAAAAGAAAGCAGAGAAATCATTACACCAGGAGCTGATTTAGATGATGGCATAATCAAAACAAAACAAAATGCCATTCGACAGAATTTGACAAAGAGAAACTTAATTAATGGTGGTCGTACATTTCAGTTAAATGTCAGACAAACCTATAAGGAAAGTGAAGGACAATGCCAATATCAAATCAGAAAGCCACATCATCTGCATGTTCACAACTTGAAGACATTGATGAGGTACAATCCATATGCTCATGTGGTTAGTTATGTGCTTCTTGTTGATCCACTTCAAGTTCCCAACAAAGAAGCATTTGATAAGTCAAAATGTTTTGAATACAATTATTATGTGCTTGGGGGGAACCATTCTGTTGAAGCTCAAAGACAATTGATGGAGGAATATCCTAATAACCCACGTTTTGAAACAATGAAATGTGTCATTTATGCTGGTTTAAATGAAACAGAAGCAAAGTTAGTGGCATTGGATCATAATTCAGATAATGAATATAGGATGTCTATGACTTTGATCCAAAAGGTTAGATTTATTCATAGTGAATTCCTAGAAAAATGTGGTGGGGATAAGATAAATATTACTACAGATTTCCGAAAGGAATGTTGTATGGAAATAGGCTATCAAATTGAAGAAAAAACCAATTCAAAAGGTGGAAAAGACAGCAGATATAGCGATTTATTCAGAGGTATTGATAACATTTTCCAATTGGCATTTAGAACTGGAGATATTTGGAACTTGATTGATGACATTTTTAGCATGTGGGAAGACATTGGCATTAAAAACCAGAGGGTCAAAAAGTCTAAGCCATTGATATGTAGCAACAATAAATCAGCTCCTGAACTGAAGCAACTTCCAGACGATATGACCATCACGCCTTGGAGGGCGATGCAAGGAGTGAAAGATGAAAAAATTGTCAAAACAATATTATCTCGTGTGAGGTCAGGGGAATTATCATTGGAAGAAATGTCTGAAGAATTTCAAAAGTAAGTTTGCTGAATTATTTTTACTTATTTCCAGGATTATAGTTATCTTTTAAATAAAACATGTTGTTATTGGTAGTATTTTTTATACATATCATTATATTAACTTTTTCTTACTTTATCTATGCAGTCACAAAGTTTACATGAAAATTCAGGAACAAATGGTTAAACTGTTGAATGAAGATAGTTGGGATGATGTTGTACGCAACTATCCAGATTCAAGTTCTACATCAACATTAAAAGCTTTTTATCTTGCATTTAAAAAGGTAACTTGATTTATACATTCAGTTTTAATCATCTGTGTACTATTTTTAATTTAAAACTTACACATACATTTGTTTGTTTGGTAAAAGATGAAGAAAGAAGATAATGGAGCACCAGACAGTTTCAAGACTTTTATTGAAAAAATAAAGATTGAAAGACTGAGAAAGCAACGTATTAAGAATGTTGTACTTGATCCAACTCTTAATCATTTCATTTGGAATGGGCTAGACACTATTCAATATCAAGTAATACAAGGCGACTGTGAAGACATTGCTAAACTCGTACCAAAAAGGGATTATGCCCTGGTTATTGCAGATATTCCCCATGGTTTCAATATTCCAAACATTTACTATGATAGTGACCCTTATACTTATCAAGCTTTTAATAAAGTGGTGACGGGATTTATGGAAGTGACGTCATCACCATTATGGAGATTTGTGACATTTCATTCAGACACACAATTGGCAATGGTATTGTCAAGCTTCAAGGGGAAAACAAATTCAAGGATGCAGCTTACATGGTAAGATGTTTAAAGGTATATTTGATTAATGTTGAAAAATTCATTTATGTACAAGTTAATTTAACTTTTACTATTTTATGTTACAAGCAAAAGTCAAATCTTCTTAACAATGAAGATCAACAATTTATAAATGACTGTGAGTTCATTCATATTGATAGTTGGGCAAAAGATGATAGCCATATGTCTATGATTTTTAATCGGGTGGAGAGAAAGAGTCATAGCCAAATACTGACTTATGATGCTGTTGTGAGAAAACTAACATATGAAGACAAAGAAACGAAAGAGAGATAGTTAACATTTATCAGGAACCACAATTATTGATTAACTATCTTATAGACATATGTTCAAATGAAGGAGATTGGGTTCTGGATTTATTTTCTGGCTCAGGTAGGTTTTGCCACATGGAATTGAATTTCAATATGTTCTTTTTTTTTAATTAATATGTTATTGTACTAATTTACTTCATTATTTTTTTGTGCTTGATAATTAGGTACAACACTAGCATGCTGCCTTCAAAAAGGAAGAAATTGCATTGCAATTGAGAAAGATTCATTACAATGCAATTTCATTCAGCAAAGAATTAATGCTCTTCAATTTCTTCCAGATGAAATGCAAGAAATTGGGTTGAGGAAAGGGGACTTTAGTGAATCACGTGTGGCAAAAAAGGCAAAGGAACCCAACCACCATTACATGGAATGTTTGGAAAGACATATATTGGGAGATTTGCAGACATCAAAGACTCATTAGAAGAGGAAATTGCGCAAAAGGAAGCAGAAAATATTGTGGAAGATGACAATGATGAAACTCTAGAGGACGAAGAGTTTGGATTACGTGACATTGTTGATTAAATTTAAGTTATACCTGGAAATCAAGCTTTGCAATGTTTTGACTCTGACATTTCATGAAAAGAATAATCAATGAATTAAAGTTGTTATGTGTTCAATATTTGTAATTTGTGATTTTCGCATTGATTTTTAAGTTAATTATTATTTTTGAAAAAAAAGTTGTTATTATTATTTTTTTGATATGAAATTCATAAAAAAAACTATTATTTGACCATTTTTAGTTAATATTTTTGTATAAAAATTGTGATTTTGACATGTTAATTCTAGCAAAAAATTATCAAAACGTTTAGTTTTTTTGTTATATTTATGTTAAAAATGGTTATTTTTATGTCCATTGTTAAAAAATGTTGTTTTTTAGAAACAATTATTTCATGTGGATTGAAAAATTAATTAAGGATGTATAAATATGTAGATTATCTAAAATTCAAACTATCGACTTTCTAATTTAAAAACGCAAAACAATAAAAACCCCCCTAAAAAAAAAAAAAAATTAAGATAGAGAACAAGAAAATATGAATAAAATGACGACTTCAAAAACTATCAAATTTAGAAAATAATTTTTCACATTTCACACACTAGAAAATTAAAAGTCAAAAAATAAGTCTTTTAAAAAAAAGGTGTGATGCAGAATACTCACTTTTTAAAATCAGCATGAAAATCACTACCATTCTAAAACTTGATTTCATCCTTGAACATGAAAAAAAATTAAAGTTCCAAAAACCATGTTCTAAAAAAAACATGTGTATTCTGCATCACCACTTTTGAAAATCGGGTCATTTTTTTGCTATCTCTACAAAACGGGTAACAGTATCAGTTCCCGTTTCAAAGTTTACATTGTTTTGTCACATAGTTCAATGAACTGCCTATAGCCTTGGAAAGGCATAATCCCTTGTTGTGCTAGTGTCCTTATCTGAAATTGTATCCATTGATATTTGAGGTATAAGGCATATTATTTTGGTGGCATCCTACACTGGATTTCCTCCATGGAGAGGCTTGCCATGGTGTCCAATTGGCTCTCTTTTTCCTATAACTGCCTCCTTAGCCATGTGTTTTCTGCCTCTAGTTGAGATCTCATAATTTGTTCCCTGTCTCTCATCTTACCAAATCCCTGCCCATATCTAGGAGTTTCTCTTCCATGTGGCCCACATCCTCAACCTTATTTGATTTGGGAATTAGCATCCAACGATGTATCCTTCCTCTCTCTTTCTCAAGCTCAAAGAAGAGAGGGATGGAAATTTTTTGTGGTATTACTCTACCTCCCTCAATGAATCTGTAATAAGAGCTCAGATTGGGTTGTGGGATAGGCTCCTACAACTCTTGGAACTCTCCCTCAGATGTCTTTGGAGAAGTTTCCCCCTCCTGCACTTGTGTTGCTACTTCCTTGCCTTCCCTCTGTCCTTGTTGTCCTTCCTGTAGCTTTTTTTGTGTTTCCTATAGTGCTGACAAAGTTTCCTATAGGACTATTTGAGGATCCTGTAGAAGGATTTTTCCTTTCTGAAATGGGGTCAAAGGTGCCTTGTCTTTCTTTGTTGATGTTGACCTGGTGACAGGCTTCCTAACATAGGTGATGGGAGACTTTGGGGAAGCTTGTTTTGATGTGCCCTCTTCACCTTTTATTTCTAGGGAAACTAGCTTTTCTTTCTCTTTTGGTGACTCCTCAATTATGATTGGAGTCTTGGTGGGTGTTTGTGGTTTCCCTTGTTTGATCCTGGTGCTCCTCCTTATTTTGAAATAGAGGGGAGTCTGCCTCTGTCTTTTCCATTTTGACTTGATAGGTGTGCTTAGGGCAGTCAAGGCAGCAACTGCCTCCTTCTCAGTGGGTTTAGGAGATAACCTTGGAGATTCCTACCCTTCCTTGGTATGTTCCTCAGGGATTGTTTCTTCCTTATGTTCTTCCTCTTCACTTTTCTCTTCTTCTCCTTCTTCTTTTCCTTCTCCTTCCTCTGTTTTCTCTATTTCTACATCCTCTTCCTCCTTTGGTTCTTCTTCTTCCTCTTCAGGTTCTTCTTCTGTATCCTCTTCACCACTATAGGTATTGTCCCTATTATATTCAAGGGCTTGTATTTCAATCACAACCTCTCTATCCATGTCTCTAAATGAGGACCATTGAATATGGATTCTTAGCGGCTCAAGGCATTCTCTAGTATTAGCTTAATAAGTCCATGGTGTGCCAATTGTTGATGTTTTCTCTCTTGGACCTTTAGCCTCATGTCTATTATTGATTGTAGTAAGAAGTAGGATACACTGAGTCTTCTGCCAATGGGCATCTCCTCTCCAAATCTCAACTCATGGAGGAGTCTAAATTGGTAGCCACAGATTATATTGAGCCTCCCTTCACAAGAGATATATTTGAGAATATGATATCTCACCTCATTTCAAGGACAGGGAAGGATTTCCCTTCTTATCCCATTTTTGTCCTCAATTGGCTCTTCATCCCTTAAGAATTCTTTTTTCTTAGCAAACATGCTTGTAGGCTTATCCTCTTTTCTCCATTGCATCCCTTGAGGAAGTGTAGTGATTCTTCTAATTACCTCAGGAGTAATTGTAATTGGCAGTCCTCTTATCACAGTAGTAGAACTGGTTCTATCCTGAGGGTTGAGTGCCATGGTGAATTCTTGAGCTACATCATCATCATACCCTTTGATCAACTTAAAGAATCCCAACCACTTATGCCTTCTAAATATTCCTACCACAGGGGATGTAGGTGTATCCTCGATGTATCTGTGGATTCCCTTCTCTTAAATCCTCCTGTCATGTCTCTTCTCAGGTTAGCTGATTGTAGGGAGTTTGGTAAGCTAACCTAGTGTTTATAGGGAAAATGAGAGTTTAGAATATTGGTGGATGGTCGCAATTTATTTCTATCTCCACACAACTTTTAAATTTCACACAATTCTGTCTGAAACCCCAGGCCCACTCTAATCACTTAGAAAACTCATATTTTTTACTTTTCTTAGCTATCAATTCAAAACACAGGAGATATGGGTCACCTAAATTTCACTATGATGCTTTGAATGAGGAGAATTGTTGAACAACTGGACCCTAGGCACCCCCTTGCAGAGTTCTCTGTGAATTTACAATGCTTCCTATATCTCCCTGTGTTTCCTATAGTTTTTCCTGTTGTTCTATTTCCTATAGGGTGGCTAAAACATGTTTTATTCCTCGATGGATTTCCAAGGTGGTCCCGGTCTTCTCTGATATCGAAATGAACAAATGGTGCATGAGAGTTTGGAACATTTTCTATTTATGGTCGATTCCTTGGAGCGTTGCATTGGATGGAAGTGTATGGGATTTCCTCTTTGGGACCATTGGCCCACCATTGGTTATCATGCAGCCTCCCCTCGTAATCATCACCCACTCTCACACAACTTAACTCGACCACCTTTTTGACTCATTCTCCTTGATGTGACATTGCAACGTGGCATGTTGACTAGGAGTTCACTTTTTGTTTTCTAGTTGAGGGTGGCCAAGTTAACTAACCACCTCCAGCTTATAAACTCAAAATTTTTCATATTCCTAAACTTTTATCATAACATACTTAGGGAATAATTTGGATGAGGTGCCATATATGTGCCTTCCTTTGCTTGGTTGATGCATGTTGGAGGGTGATTCTATTGTGCTTCTTTTTGTTCAGGTAAGTGATTTCCATGGTCACTTTTCTATTGATTTCTTCCATCTGATGTAGTTGTCTTATTTGTTGTTGTGTGCAGGTGCTTGGTCTCTGTTGCTGCTGCTGAGCTTTGGATAGGATTCATAATATCTGCAGGGGTGCTGGAGATCTTTACTTGCATGGATGGTGAAAGAGAATGCATGGAGAAACTGTTGTTGTGATAACACAGGCTACTACAGGATTTCCTGTACTTACTATAGGAAATCTTGTAGCTTCCTTTTTTTCATCATGTTTTTGCTTTTATTTCACTTGGAGGAGGGATGGGTGGCAATGTAGGAGTGGAAGGATGGGGATGGAGGATATGGAGGGTAGGTGAGTGAGGCCAATGATGGAATGTCCCTTGGACTCTTTTTTCTTGTAGTTTTTCATTTTTCTGAGTGGTTTTTGATGGACACAGAGGTTGGCATAGCCATGAGTTGGTGTTGGGCAAGAGGTGGTGAGGTGTATGGTTCCCTTTTTTAACCTAGCACAAGTCTGCATCATCATTTTGAAATCAGGACTTCATCCCTGTAGTGTTTCAGGACATCCTATAGTACTATAGGATCTCCCCATAGTAACTACATGAAACCCTGTAGAAGTTAGAAAACTGTATAAAACTTGGTTTTTTATTCCTGTAAGTGAGTATGGATGATGGATACATAGTAGGCATGGAAGATATGAAGTGAATGGAGGAAGAATGGGGTGATGCTCGGCTTTCTATTCCTTGAAATCTGAGTCCTTTGTTGCCTTTAAAAACCTGCAAAAATCACAGGTTTTTATTAGTGGGTAGGTTTGAGGTCCTTTCCATGGCATTTTGTTTTTTTTGTTTCTCTTATTTTCCAAAGACACACAGGTCACATCAAAGGAGGCTTTCAACCTGTTTTCCTACCTTAGGCACCTCAAGAGAGGTTTTCACCTAGGGATATTTTCATTTTCATTTTTTTCACTCTTGGGCTGCCTCAAGGAGGTTTTCAACCCAAAAGTTGACCTCAGGTGCCTCATAGAGGTTTTCACCTAGGTCCCTTATTAATTTTTTTCTTTTTTCATTTTTTTTCCAAAAATAAAAACAGTCTTCAAGAATTTGGTAAGTTGGAAGCTGAGGCACTTCCAAGCACACTCACTTCCTTACCGATGGTACTGATGAACTCTTCCCTTGACATAGGTATTTTATAGGATTTCAATCTGTATCCATTTACAATCAAGGGGATACCTTCTTCATCAATGGTCCTTATTTTCATAGCCCCATTTCCATGGCACTTTTCTATCAGATATGGGCCCAACCACTTGGTTATCAATTTGCCTTTGAAGTCCTTGAACCTGGAGTCATATAGCAGAGCCCGATCACCTTCTTGAAAAACCTTGTCCTTGATGTTTTTGTCATGCCAAACCTTTCTTTGTACTTGCACAACTTCAGTGTGTAGGAGGGCATGCATCCTAAATTCATACAAACCATTGAGTTGGAGCAACCTCTCCTAACGTGCCTTTGTAACATCCAAGTCCAATTGTGCTGCCATTCTCAAAATGTTGTATTCAAACTCAATGGAGAGTAGAGCCTTCTTTCCATAGACCAAGTCATAAGGGGTGAAGCCAATGGTTGTCTTCTAGGTTGTATTATAGGCCCAAGTGGCCTCCACTAGTCTGTTAGCCCAATCCTTTCTGTTGCTGCTCACAACCTTGGTGATAATTCCTTGCAATGCTCTGTTAGTAACATATACTTGTCCATCGGCCTGAGGATGATAAGAATTTGACTTCCTGTGTTTGATCTTATGTCACCTCAACAAATTCTCAATCAAGTGTGATGTGAATTGAGCTCCCTGATCAGTGACTAGTTCTCTAAGGTACCCAAACTTGTAGAATATATTCTCCCTTAAAAACTCAGCCACTTTCTCTTATGTTGCTACCTTGACAGCCTTGGTCTCAACCCACTTTGTCAAATAATCAGTGCATACAATTATGTACTTTTTCTGCCCTGATGGTGGATCAATGGGCCCAATGAAATCCATGCCCCACTTTTCAAATGGCTCAAGAGTCACCTGAGGTTGCAAATGCATTTCATCCTTGGGAGTAGGTTTCCCCATTCTTTGGCACTGATCACATCGACTGGTGTATCTTCTTGCATCTTGGTGGAGAGTGGGCTAGTAGTAGCCAGCTTACAATACCTTGAAAGTTTTCCTCTTGGCTGAAAAGTGAACTCCACAAAGGCCATCATGATAGGCTACAAGGATGTTAAATACTTCCTCCTCCCTCACACATATCCTCAAAAATTGATCTAGGCGCTTGAAGAGATTGTCCCCAATCCAAGTGAATGGGGCACTCTTTCTTACAATTCTGTTTTTTTCCCTTGGAGGACAAATTTGGAGGGAACTGTGCAACCACTAAGTAATTGGCTATGTTAGAAAACCATGGAGATAGAATTGAATAGAAAATAAATGTTCATCTAGTAGTTGATCATCAACCATTACTTCCTCACCTGTAGGTAAAGCAAGTCTAGACAAAAAATTTGCATCTACATTTTCTCTACCCAGCTTATCAATGATAGTTAGATCAAACTATTCTGATAAAAGAAACCATCTAATAATTCTGGCATTCACATTAGGTTTGTTCATCAAATATTTAATAACAACATGGTCAGTATGTAAAAAGGTTTGGTAACCAATGATGTAGTGTCTAAATTTATTCAAGGAATGGACAACAACTAGGAGCTCTCTTTTAGTCACTGTATAATTCAATTCAGCCTTGGATAGTTTTTTGCTAATGAAATAAATGGCATAAGGCAACTTTTCATCTATCTGGCCTAGAGCTACTCCTATAGCTTTCTCAGAGGCATCGACATGGATGTGGAAAGCAAGAGTCCAATTTGGGTGCAGTAGTCAACTTGTCCTTTAATGTTTCTAGGGCATCTTGGCAAATTTCTGACCAGCAAAATTCAGAGTCCTTGGCCAATTGTCTAAACAAAGGTGAGGCTACTTTGCTGAAGTCCTTTATGAATCTCCTATAGTATCCAGCTAATCCCAAGAGAATTTTGACACCCCTCTTCTTATGAGGAGTAGGGACCCTCTTTATGATAACAATTTTATTTGGGTCCACTTGTAGTCCTTCTTGGGATATTGAGTGACCTAGAATAGTCCCTAAATTCATCAAGAACTCACACTTCTTAGGACTAAGGGATAGGTTCATTTCAATGCACTTATTTAATACTTTCCCCAAGTTAGAGAGAGCCTCTAGGAAATCATACCCATAGGGAGTGAAATCATCCATATAGATTTCTATAGAGTCATGGACTAGCTATGCAAATATGCTCAGAACGGTCCTCTGAAAAGTGGTAGGGGAATTATATAATCCAAAAGGAAGGACCCTATAAGTAAAGGTACCCAAAGGATAAGTGAAGGTGGTTTTATCTTGGTCCTATGGGCTGATATGGATCTAATTGTAACCACTGAATCCATCCAGGAAAGAGAAGAACTTCTTCCTTGCAAGAGCATCTAAGACTTGATCAATGAAAGGTAGAGGGAAATGGTCCTTTCTAGTGGCTTTGCCATAACTCTCTGTAGTCCACATAGATCCTCCATTTTTCGTTCTTCTTTGGGAGAATAACTAGAGGAGACACCCACTCACTATCTGAGATGGGATAAATGAACCCTGCATCCAAAAACGTTTGCAGTTCTTCTTTAACTATGTCTTTGAGGGTTGGGTTCATTCTCTTCTGAGCCTTGTTGACTGGATTGCAACCTTCCTTGATGTAAATGTGGTGAGTACACACCAAAGGATTCACTCCCTTAATTTCCTTATAACTCCAGGAAAAGGCATCCAGATGCTCTCTTAACAAGTCACATAACTCCTTTTTTGATGTGCAGAGAGAGGGTTTGATTTTCAATTTTTTAGCTAGACCAAATTTTATCATCTTGACATGAGTAGGAATTGAGTCAACTAGGCACAAATCTATCCAAGGGTTATCTTCAACTTTGTTTACTAACTCATCAAGAGACATGGTGTTGGGGGGCTAATTCTAGAGGATTTGATCAATTAGGTCATCTTCATCAGGTTGCCCCCCTCCTATAGTAGTAACTATGGTACAAATTAGGTGAGATGTGGCATGGTATACTTCATATTCCTCCTCGTCTTCCAACCATAAGGGTAAGTCATGCTTTAGAGATGGTTGAGTAGGAGGGGACATGACCAATTTCTTAGAAAAAGGCCCATTTTTAATGGTCATATTTCCATCCCTGCAACTTATGTAAGCATCAACAGTGGATAGCCATGGCCTTCCAAGGATGAGAGGATAACCATTGAATTTTGTCTTAGGTTGGAGAACTAAGAAGTCAACATGGTATTCCCAGGAATCTATGGAGACCATCACATCCTCAACAACTCCCTCGGGAGCTACTGTGGATATGTCTGCAAGCTGCAATACTTTTGTGGTCTTCCTTAATGATTCTTGGATATTCAGTTTAAACATGGTCTCCTTAGTCATCACAATGGTAGCCCCAAGATCAATCAAGGTATGGGGGATAATGATGCCATCAATTTGTACATCTACCATAGGACTTCCAGGGTCTAGATACTTCAGGCAAATCATTCTCCCCAACATTAATTCAGATAGTTGTCCAATGACATTAATGTTAGGGGTGTCTTTCTTTCTCCTCCCAGGATGTTTGAAGCATTTATCCTTGATTAAATTGTTGTAGATGGGGACATCCTTGATATCTCGGAGGCATGGGATATTAACACACAAGTTTTTCAATTCACCCAGAAGTTTAGTCTCTTATGGGGTGTGCTGGCTAGGGTTGATTAGTCTCTTAGGAAAAGGATGTGGATTGGCTTGGGGAACACTCTCTTCGATTCCCTCTTCAAGCTCCTCAGGTGGAGAAGGAGTTTGGTTATCTGGAAGCACTCTTCCAGAGCTGAGGTTGATTTTTTGAATTTCCACAACATAGGCAAGGTAGGATGTCTCTCCACTATAGACCTATTGTGCCCGCTTCTTATTCGGGTTCGGATTTGGTTGGGTAGGCATCTAAGGTTGCTTAGGTGGAGCAAGGTAAAGGATTTGTGGTTGAGATGGAGGTGGAGGTAGTAAGGCTAGAGATTGGTTGTGTGGGGGCCTCCACCCCTATGATGGTGTATTCCACTGGGGTTGTGTGGGAGCATATGACTGAAATGATTGATTGTAAGGTTAGGAATGGTATTGAGGTGCATAAGACCAGGGAGAAGGTGTGTACCACGAAGGATGAGTAGGAGGACACTAGGGGTGAATGGATGCATTCTGGTTGGGGTTGTAATATGAATAGGGTTCCCCTTGCATGCCTTGCCGGTATGGTTGAGGTCATTGAGGCCTCCTTTGGTTGATATAATAGAGTTGTTCAGTCACACCTTCAGTTCCTTGATACAAAACTTTCAATCTAGGAAGAGAAGGGCACTTGTCTATGGAGTGTTTTTTCTCACAGACTGAGAAGATCTCTATAAGATTCAATGGACATTCATTTCTAGGGTGCCTCCTAGTGCATCTAGGGAAAAAGACAGCTAAGGCTCTTTCTGCTTCCTCCTGCTTCCTCTTGATCTGCATGGTGTCCATTTGTAGAGAAAGGGTATGCAACATCTCACTCTTAAAGTCTTCCAACATGTTCCCAATTTCACTTTTGATGGATGTGTTGGAGGAGGATGAACTAGCCAAAGCTTGACTAGCCCTATCCTTTTTTCTGGCTACCCTAGAATGATTTTTGAAAACTGTCTTGATATCATCATAAGATAATTGATAGATGTACCCTCCTGACATCATGTTTAGGGTTTCTAGGGTATCTTCCCTAATCTCTCTAATAAGGACTAACTTGAGTGATTCAGGGTTTAGGGTGCATCTAACCCTTTTGTAGCTGAGTTGGAACTTCCAAGGATTCATCATGTCCCAAGGTTATTCTCAAGATTTCCTCTTTCGTGTCCTTGGACATACAATAATCCCTATACTTGTTGTTGAAGGCTTATCGCATTTGAGCCCAGACAGTGATGTTGTCCCTAGGTAAACCCATGAACCAGCGCAAGGCTGCATTCTTAAGGGTGGATGGGAAAAACTTCAACTTCTGGTCGTCAGAGGTATAGTCACAAGTTCTACAGATGACAACAAACTCAAATAAAAAGGTATCAGGGTCCTCTAAGGCTAAGCCATCGAAGTGAGTAAGGGAAAAGGGGCTTATGTTTTTCATCCTTGAATATCCATTAGTTTCTCTAATGGGAAAAGCACCCTCAGTTTTTTTTCAGCTCCATTTATGTTTTCAATCCCATTTCTAGTTTCAACCATGGTGTAGGTTTGTGTAATGGTTTATTCTTCTTCTTCCCCAATAGGCTCTTCAAACATCTCTAGTTGTTTGCCTAATGGGTCCTCTAGCTGACAACCATAGAAGAAGAGGAAAGGTTGGTTGTTGATGGTGTGTGGCTATTTTGGATTTTTTTTCCTAAGTTGTCTCTACTCCTACGATACATGAAAGAAATTTATTTTTTTCTTTTAGGGTTTTTCAAAAGTACTTGTAGAATAGAAAGAAAGAAGAAATTGCAACTATTTGCTGAATGGAACTACTTGTAGAATAGAAAGAAAGAAGAAATTGCAACTATTTTCTGAATGAAACTACTTGTAGAATAGAAAGAAAGCAGAAATTGCAACTATATATTGAATGCAAAACAAAAATAAAGCATAAATTACATCTATTTACTTAATGTCAAATAGAAGGGAAAGCAGAAATTACATCTACCTAGACACCTCCTCGACAACGACACCAAAAAGCGATGAGCCCAGTATTGAAACAAGGATGATGCAAATCCTAGGGTGACCAACTTTAATTTATCAACCTGGGGTTTGTACAAACTTGGAGGTGATAGTGCTATATGCACAACAGATGCAACAATCTACTCTTGTCACTTCTCAACTGGGGTGATAGACCACTAGGGTTTTTCAAACCAGTCTTCTATTGACTAGAAGGAGGCTGACTACTGACAGTGAATGTAAATCTATCTTTAATGCAGAAAGTAAATGCTTTCCTATTTTAAGGAAATGAAAGTGTTGAATAGAAAGTGCTATGAAATGACATGAAATTACCTAGCTAAGAATTAACACACATTACTTGCAGAAGAGACCTAATTTAACCTTGCATTCTATCATCTAGCTATCTAGACTAAGTAGGCATGGAAATTATCCTAACACTGCTATGACTGATGTATGCATGCACTAGCTAAATATTGCAGAAAAGAGTCTTTTGGTTTTCAATTTAGAAATGTAAATGCTAAGCTAATAATCTGATCTTTTGCAGGGGAGGAAGGTATGGAAAAGCTGGTCCAAAATGGCATTGAGGGGTATGGAAGTCAATTTGAAGGCCTACCCTAGGCTTTGATCATCATTTCTGCCCAAAATAGTCTAAAACAGGCTGCTACAGGGTTTCCTGTAGTTACTACAGGATTTCCTGTAGTTACTACAAGATGTCCTGGTTTACTACAGGAAACTTAGCTGAAGGCTATAGGAAGGTAGGGAAGGTGAAAGGAAGTGTTAGGAATATGTATGATGGTGGAATAAGGTATGGGGAAGGTGAACACTACCCAATGATCAACCCAAATCTTCAGGATGGTTGGATTTTCTCAAGGTGGCTGTCCATAGTGGCTACAAAACAAAAATCTAAATTAGTGGTTGGTAGGATTGGGCGAGAGGTGGAGAAGACTTAGATGAGGCTAGTAGAATGAGTTCCTCCCTACAGATCAAAAAATCCTTCAACAACGCATATTATTTTCTTCATTCATGCATAACTTTAATTAAATGTGGAAAATATGAGTTGAATTTTAGAAATTGATTTATTGATGGATAATGGCTTAAATCTATGGAATGGAATGCTTTCTAATCTACAAAAAAATCAAGAAACAAAAATGACAATTGCAGGTGCTTCTAAGAAATCATAAACAATGATCTACTCAACAAGAAATCCTAAGTTATGCAATGACCAAAAGATAAATCTGTTTTTGGGGTTGTGAGAGTGGGGCCCTCAAACCATGATCCCATGAGGGAGATGAGGAAGAGGCCATTGTCACAATATTTTCTAAATTATTTTCTTTCACTACTGTAACATTGATCTACTTCTCCAACTAATGGAAGAAAAACTAACCAATCATTCAAAGACTTGTAAATTAAACAAAGCAGAGATAACTTCAGTAGCTAATCTATGATTCTAATCTAAGAATACATGTATAAAAAGAGGAACCTTTGTTGCTAGGGTTGGGCCCTAACCCAAGAGATTCAGCCCTCTGAGTCAACTCAGTGTTGGATCAAATAAACCCTTTTCATTATCATCAAAATGTCAAAAATAACATGAGAATAACAATCACAATATATTAGCTCGAAATTGCCTCCTAGCTACAATAAAAGTCGAATCATAATGAGTCCCTAGCCCTTCTTACTTATACAACTGAAGCTACCAAAACTTCCTAAAAATTAGGGAGGCTTGGCTTCCAAACTCGAGATTGACTTGTCTTCAACTATCACTGGCTTGGCTGCCAATGAACTCGGTTGGCTTGGTTGCTTGTAACTTCGAGATGATGAGATCTGGTGGAGGAATCTTCGAGTGATTGAGGAGTTGAGGGAGACCAAATCTCCTAAAATCCCTCTTTCTTGTCTACTTCGAGTTCTTGCACTTAAATTAGCCCAAAACTGCTCCAAATCCTGCAATTAGTGCACATTAGGCCACTCTAACCTTTACCCTTCTCACTAAGAAAAATATAATAAAATATGTAAAGAAATGTGAGAAAAGTTGATTTTAATAAGTTGGAGAGTGGCATTAAGGCCCATATAATTTACCTATTGATGAGCCTCATCAACTTCCTTTGGAGGTTGAACTAATTAGAGGAGGAGAGATAAAGATGTGTGAAGTGAAGATGCCAAAATGTAGTTTCCTTGACCTTTATTTATACAAGTCAATGTGGGATCCTTAATAAAAGAGGCCATACATACCTCAAGGTTACATGCCTTTGTCGTAGTGACCTGCTATTCCGGATGCAATGGTATTTTTATCACTTTTATTTAAGATGTTCATCAACTCAAGATATTCTTTACTATATCTATCTACTGACCTCTTCTTGCTTCAGGTTCAATATGTTACTTCTCTACTACTATCTCATTAGGGATGCACAAATCTAGAGAATTATCTACAACAATATCCCTTTTACCCAAGAATTCCTTGAAATGATTGTAGACAAAATTGTCTTGTATTGATTCTTGTTATTACTATCAGCTACTAATTGAAGATTTCTTCATCTTTAATGATAGGTTGACAACAAATTGAACCTTGGTTCAAAGAGATGACTGTCACAATGACCCTACTTATTACCTATGGACTGCTATCTCTTCAAAATCAATAAATTATTGCTTCTCTTCTTGAAAATTTGTGATGCACAAATCCCATAGAGTTGACTGCTACATGTGCAATAATATTCCTTACACCCAAAAATTTCTTCAAAATGTTTACTTGAGTATTATAATGACTAAACAAAAAATTGTCTTACAGTGAATGTTGTGACATTACCACTAACTATATATTTCTTCTTTCCAACGTGACCAATTAGATTATTATACCCTTGAATTAGGGCTTTCAATATAGACCCTTATTCTTTTTGACAACTTTATATAGCTACACTAAAAGATGTTTCCAAAAATAATACCACTGTAAATTCAAATAAATGTACCTTTCAATGAAGGTTGGCTCACTGATTTTCATAGGCTAGGATTATGTATTTTTACATTCCAATCTTGTCACAAAACCTACACAAAGGTTCTTGTCTTCTTATGACACTTACATAGGTCAATGAATTCTATCTTGACCAATGGTAAGTATAGCTTTGAGGATAAGAAAGATGTGCCTTTAAGAGATTCAATCTAGATCTCTTTTTCTTAGAATTAGAATAGGAGGCTCGACTCCCTTTTCAAGAGAACTGATGTTTCAATTTATGTCCTTTTGAAGTGTGTTTATACATAGAATAAGAGGATATCTAGACTTGTTTTTTATAAGACTAAAATTACTCCTTCTAGATTCCCAATTAGACCATTATCCTGAATTTGATTTGAGACCATTGAGAGAACTGATCTTCACTTGAAATATGACAATTTAAACAAGGAATGTGCTTAGAATTTTGATGTCTTGATGCACAGGTGTAGAGTATAGTTTTTGGAATTCTTTCAACAATACGTAAGCTCATAACGAGGTCATCAATACCCTCAATATTAGATCTCTTTTATGCACAAGTGTATCCTCTTTCAATAGTGCTTTCAACTCCCTTTGAAAAGGCAACAACGGGAAAAACTTTAAGGCTTCCAAAAGAGACTCGTGCACATTCCTTTCGACTTGAGACTATGATCACTCAAAACTTGTACAAAATGAAAACTTGATAGACGAATTTAGGATCCTTTCATATGCAGGTGAAATTTATATGTATCGATCCTCTTGTAACAATACTAATGCTCAGAATGAAACTCGGTCTTGAATTTCTATGCACAAGTATAGAGAGAGGATCTCGGTCCTCTTGAAATCAGAAAGGATGAATTTCTTCTAGGATTTACAATAAAGGTTTATGCTCAGAATAATTTAATAATACTCAGAACCTTTTTAAGGATATTTGACATCTTTCCAAGATGATAGATAATAAGAAGACCTTATGACATCTTTCCTTGACTATAGTAGCATTCAATTTTGAAGACTTCAGATATTGTAAAATTACCTCATACCTTCACTTACTTTTTCAAGATGCTTGACATTTCTTGAGATCCATCAAGATTAGAGTCCTCAAGTTGTCGCTATTCTTGAGTAAGTCTGAGGTTATGTCATAGAGAAGAGGGCTAGTAGAATGAGGCCAAAACTTCACTTTCTTGTTTGATAAGTTCAGTCCAGGGAGAGAAGGTATTCTAGCTATTTGGTCATCACGAAACGTGCTTATATCCCTCCAAAAACCCTTGTTCCTTTCTGTGTATTTTATCGACCTTATCTCTACAATTAAGGCTAGTAATTATGCACATATTTTTGTTCTTCTTTCCTTCAAAAATTCAGACTAGGGAAGTCACTCTTCTTGAGATGAAATGTTGTCAAGTTGATATCCTTTTTTTCCCTCACTTCAAAACCTAGCTCTACAACCACGTTGAGAAATCTAGGGCAGAGATTTAGGTTAAATATTAACTTGATTTCTCTTTAATCTTTCACACTTTCTTGACATTTAGATCCTTCCATGGATTTCGTTACAAAACAATATGATGGGTCGATCATAGATTTGATGTGATGGGTCGATCATAGATTTGATGTGATGGGTCAATCATAGAGGGTGTAGAATATCATATATTTGATAAATTCATGGTATAATTCAATTAAATCTATTAGGAACACCAAGGGCCTATAATCAAATTCTCATGTTACTAAGAATTTACCAATCCGTGCCCATGATAAGTCAACCATCTACTACTTTGTATCCTTATCCCACTCCACCATACACTACCAAGGTCCTAATTTAGGTGTTAGATACTCCTGCTTCAATGCCTAATCACAACAATATGTGATTACGATGACAATTTAAGTACATGTGTGTAATTTCCATGATGGGACGTATGAATTTTCCTCCCCACCTTTCCCTTCAATGATTATAACCTTGAATGGGCTAGAAATGGTCTATCTCATCATCTCAAAATGACTCGACAGATCAAAATTTACAATTTCTGTCACCATCACTTCACATTGTCTCATAGATGACCCTTTATACAAATTATATGCATGAAATTATGGAAGTCCATCCCCTCTACTTATCCTATGATTGATTGTGATATCAAGTGAATAAAGGATAATGGGTGGATCTTTGTTGACAAGATCCCCTACTTATAAATTTTCCTTTATTCACCTGTTGTCACAAACAATAATAGGCTAAGTAGAGGGGTTGGCCTACCAGAAATTCATACATATAATCTATAGATGGGTTCACCTATGAGACATGTTATATTTTCATCTACCAGGTCATTTTGAGATGACGATGATAGATCAATGCTAGCCCATTCAAGGTTATAATCATTGATGGGCAATGTGGGGAGGACAACTCATACATCCCATCATGGAAATTACACTCATATGTAATTAAATTGTCATCATAATCACAAACTATTGTGAATTTACAAATAATATATGTTATAATTTTGTTATACTAATATAGATTAGAAAATGCAACCAATATATATATTAGTTACAATAAATATAGTAGAAAATATTGGATGTGTGAGCATTGAAGCATCCCATTGCACTAGCTAGTGTAGATCTTGTTATGTTCTTGAGCTTGTTCAACTTAAAAAAAAACTAGAGAAATTCTCTTGAAAACCTTGCTAAAAACTTCCTTAGTGACGATAACATCACACACCACTGATTCCACACCCTTCAATCTAGTTCACGACTGTGGGTTTCTTGTGTGCACAAAATTGCTAAAAACACTCATTAACATCCATGTCATGAAACTCATTTTGAAGGAAATCCAAACCATTCTTCACACCCTTGGATACCATATTCATCCCCATAGTATCCTTAGTAAATCAATTTTGTCAAATAATCTATGTAAATCCTTTGTTTATTTACAATGTGGCCTAATAACTTGCTATTAAAAATATCATTTGATAGGATTGAAATAAATTCTATATAATCCATGTCTTTCAAATTTATATTTGAATTTAAATTTAACAATATATTTTTTCAATACTATATTTTAAAAGCCATTTTGATCTATGGGTGGGAAAACCTAATGTAAAGCTATGATATATATATATTTTTAATGCACAGACAATCATTAGATATGTTAGAAAAAAATTAACGGAGAAATGAAACACATACAATATTGTGGAAACACAAACACAGAAATGCATAAAACAAGAGAGACACAAATATACATGGTTCACCCAATTTGGGCTACCTCCATGGAGAAATAGCTAGTCCTTTCTTTTATATTATCCAGTAAAATGAAGAGATACAACGTACAATAGATCAGTTGTAATTTCCTCTTCCCTCTCACACAGTCTCCTCTCTCTTTCTCACTCAAAATAAAATACAATGCCACAATACAATTCCATCATATAAACTGAGGGTTTCCTTCTAGGGAAAAAACCCTAAATTAGCATAACTTCTACCGTAAGATATTTTACCTAATGAACTATCTAGATTGACTACAAAATTACAATATTTTACAAGGCAATTTTTTAATTAAAATTTACTTTCGGGGGCACTGCCCCCGAACCCCCACGTATAGGGGTTTGTAGTCTTCCGGGGGTATACACCTGGTTAAAACAAGACCTATGAATTAGGAAGATAATCAAGCTCCACACCCAACAATCTCCCATTTGGAGACTGGTTATAACAACTCCACCAACTACTTCACTTATTGGGCAATGCTTCCACTTTGGACCTAGTTGTTTTTCATCTTCATCATCCTATTTGAAGACGAATTGAAATTTAGGAGAAAACCATTTTCTTCCTAGTTATAACCTTTGTTAACATATCTACAATATTTTGGCTAGTGTGTATCTTTTCCAGCTTCAACTTTCCATCTTCCAAAACTGACCATATGAAATGATACCTGAGTTGTATATGTTTAGTCTTAGAGTTAAATGTTGAGTTATTTTCAATATGAATGGCACTCTGTATGTCACCGTATAACCTTCCAATCTCTCATTTCTTTCCTAATTCATCCATAAACCTTTGTAACCAAATCATTTCTTTACTAGCCTCTATAGCAGCAACATACTCTACTTCCATTGTGGAAAATGCAACAATGCTTTGCACTTTAGAAACCAAAATGATTGTTGTCCCACCTACAATAAACACATACCCTGTGGTGCTCCTCCTATGATCTCTATCACCTTCCATATCTACATCAACATATCCCTGTAGAACAATGTTTAAACCTCTAAAACATAATGCTTGATTAGTGGTGCCTCTCAAATATTTGAGAATCCACTCACTGCGATCCAATGCTATTTTCTTGGATTTTTTCATATACATGCTCACAACTCCCACTACATGTGAAACATCAAGCCTTGTGCACACCATTGCATACATTAAGCTTTCAGCAATTGACGCGTATTGAAATTTAGACATATAATCCATATTTTCTTAAGTCTCGGGATACATCTCCTTACTTTGTTTTAAATGGCTAGCCAAAGGTGTACTAACTGGTTTTTCATTATGAATATTAAATCTTTCCAACACCTTTTCTATGTACTCACTCTGAGGCAATGTTAATTTGTGATTTTTCCTGTCTCTAGTTATTCTCATACCAAGCATGTATTTTGCAGCACTCAAATCCTTCATTGTAAATGAATTTGCCAATTTTCCTTCGAGCACATTTACTTCCCACATGTTAGACCTTGAAATAAGAATGTCATCTACATACAATATCAATATAATATAGTTTCCATGATTTTGCTTTTTAAGATAAACACAATGGTTAGAGTGACATCTAGAATAACCTTGTTCAAACCTAAACCTGTCAAATTTTAGATACCACTTCCTTGGAGCCTATTTCAGGCCATACAAGCTCTTCTTCAACCTACACACTAATTTCTCCTTCCCTTTGACCTCATACCCTTGTGGTTTCCGCATATATATCTCTTCCTCCAAATCCCCATGGAGAAAGGTTGTCTTTACATCTAACCATTCAAGATGAAAATCTTTTGCTACTACTAGACTTAAAATAGTTCTGATTGAAATCATTTTAACAACAGGAGAAAATATTTCATCAAAGTATATACCTTTCATTTATGAAAATTCCTTCATAGTAAGTCTAGCCTTATACCTTTGTTTTCCTCCATCTTCTTTCTTCAACTTTTAAACCCATTTATTCTGCAATTTTGTTTTACCTTTAGGAAACCTGACTAAGTCCCAAGTATGGTTATGTACCAAGGAGTCCATATCTTCTTTCATTGCTTTCTCCCACTTCTTCTTGGTTTCTACTCGCATTGCTTCTTCGTATCCTTCTGGTTCACCAAAATCAATCATCAATACATAATTAATGAAGGAGAATATCTTTCAAGGGGTCTACTTAAGCTGGTATATCTTCTAACAACACTTTCAGGAGTTTGGGGTTGTTGTTGTTGTTGTTCCTACTATTATTTTTGTTCATTATTATTTCCTGTAACCTTTGAATTTACTTTTTTGTGATCTCATCAAGCACAACATATTCTGTGTTTTCCTTTTCCCATTTCTTTCCCTCCAATTGATCTTTATACAAGACCCTTTCATTGAATAACACATATTTTCCCCTAATGATTTTATGGTTTTCATAATCATATAAGCTATAACCAAAACCATTAACACCATATCCAATAACGGTATACTTATTTGATTTTTCCTCAAGCATTGTTATGTTTTCTTTATTAATGTGGACAAATTCTTCACAATCAAAAGTATTTATAAATGAGTAGTTTACCCTTTTACCTATCCATGCCTTCTCTGGAATACCACCATCCAAGGAACCTGAAGGCCCTCTGTTTATTATATAAACAACACTATCTACAACTGTATCTTCCCAAAATTCTAGAGGTAACCTTGCATGCAATCTCATACACTATGCTGGCTCCATGATTGTCCTGTTCATCCTTTCTAACACACCACTTTCTTGTGGTGTTCCTTGACCTATCTTATCTCTATGAATTCCATGTTATGAACAATAATTATCAAACACCTTGCTGCAATATTCACCTCCATTATCTAATTTGAGACACTTCAACTTCTTTCCTGTCTCATTCTCAACCAAAGCTTTCAATTTCTTAACAGTATCAAAGACATCAAATTTATTTCGAATTCAATAAACCCAAGTTTTTCTAGTTGCATCATCAATAAAAGTAATATAATAGCGAAAGCCACCAAGAGATGATACATGGGCTGGTCCCCATACATATGTATGCACAAGCTCTAAGTTTTCACTCTTCTTTTATTTCCCAACTTTGATAAATCTGACTCTCTTCTACTTTCCATAAGCACAATTCTCATAGAAATCCAAATCAAGATGCTTCAAACCTAACAACAATTTCTTGAGTGAAGAATCTACATCCCCTTCTCACTCATGTGCCCTAGCCTATAATTCCACAATGTCGTATCTGCTTCTGTGGAGGTTAAAGCATTAGAAAAATTAGAAATACCATTGCATAAATATAATATACCAACCTTTTCTCCATTTTCTATTACCAGGGCTCCTTTAGTGACCTTCCAGGTTTTGTCTGTAAATGCAGCCATACAATATTCACCTCCAAAATCCCTTGTTGAAATTAGATTTTTCTTTAGATTTGGAACATGCCTTACCTCCTTTAATAACCATTGGTTTCCATTCTATTGCTTTATGATTACTTTACCCATTCCAATAATTTTATAGGATTTATCATCACCTAAACGAACCTGTCCAGAATCTACTTAAACATAGTCAGGAAAATGTTTCATATCAGGTGTGGCATGGAATGAAGCCCCTAAATCTACCACCCAAGAATCAATAATATTCTATAATGAAAGAATCAAAGCATACTGCAACAACTCATTTGTCACATTTGCTTCATGATTGTTCTCTTGTTGTCAATCTCCTTCTTTTCCCTTCCAAGATTTGCAGTCTTTCTCAAGTACCCTTTCTTCCCGCATTTCCATTACACTATCCTTGATATGGATTTGGATCTACCTTTTCTTGACTTACTGTGATTTCTTGAGCTCCTTCCTCTTTCAATTTTTCCTTCCCTAGTCTCTACAGTCAAAGCATTACCTGATGTCTCACCAAAACTTTTTTGTCATATTTCCTTGCGAAGGATAGCACCAAAAACATCATCAAACTTTAAACTACTAGATCCAGAGACAAAGTTACTAATAGACATAACTAATCCATTTCTACTTTCTATAAATGAGAACAAAAATAATAGATCCCTAACTTCATCATCAAAATTTACCCCTACATAACTTAACTAACTGGTAACCCTGTTAAATTCCTTTAAATGATCAATAACAAATCCACCTTTTGACATCTTCATATTAAATAGATGATTCATAATAAATACCTTATTTGAGGCCGATGGTTTTTCCTATAGTTTGGCCAATGCCGTCATTAAACCTTTTGTTGTCGTTTCCTTTCAAATGATGAATGCCACTGACGCTACTAGACATAACCATATTTTTCCTAGTGCCTTTCTATCGAGAAGACCCCATTCTTCATCTGTCATTGATCCAAACTTAAGCAAGAATGCAAAAAATTACAAATCTAACCATAAATACAAAGATGCAGTAGAAAATAATACTTCATTTCATTAATATCGGAATACTAAAATATGCTTATAAACAAAATGAAAATAAACTAGCTTGGGCAATGGTAACTTATCTTTGAGAAGAAATGTGGCGGCTACATGCCTCTAAATTGTGTTACAATGATGCTCAAGGGCCTATTTGTTATTTAACAACAAGAGAATACCCTAAACAACCAAAACCCTAACCCGATGAGATGTAACACAAAGAGTTTGTGGGCCCCGTTGGGGTTAGTTGGGCAACCAACTTCGTGGGGTCGTAACTTGGTCATATTATCTTCATTTGGCACGTACGATACCTTGTTGGAAAGGTCTCCCCGAGTACAACAGGATTTGTGGCAGGTCCTTTCCTATGGCTATGAGCCTATAAAAAACCTAAAAGAAACGTCCTTTATAGGGTCAAAATGACTTTGAAAGTTCAGGACCTCAAAAACTGCTAAAAATAGTAAATGCTGAAATAATAAGGAAATAAATGAAACCAAATCGAGGTCTAGGTGGAATATGCGGGTGGCCACCAATATTCACTTTGATAAATCCCCCCTCCAGGAAGCAATGGTCCCCATTGCGTGCAAAGCCTCCATGTGGTGAGGAAATTTCTATTGAACCTGGTCCTTGATGAACCATTTGCCCTAGTGCGGGAGTTGGCCTAATTTGACAAATCGATATAGCTGGATCCTCTATTAGTGAGTGTTCTTGATCTGCGTGTCCATGAGTTGATCTGTTGTAGCCTGTTCCATGCAGTCCAGGTCAAGTTCTATTGATGTGAGTTATTCTGCAATGTCGGATGTGTCCAACAATGGTGGAAAGTATGGCCGAAGGTGGCCTACATTGAACAATGTGTGAAGAAAAATGAATGGTGGATGTTGAGCTCAAAGGAATTGTCACCGACAACCTTGTTAAAGGTGTATGGCCCATATCAGAGTGGTCAAAGCTTGCAGTGGGGTCCAGTGAGGTGCTCCTTCTGCAAATGTAGCCAAACTTTGTCGCCCACCTGGAACTTGTGCGGTACTCAAGGTTGATCATGGTGATGCTTGTACTTAGCATTGGCTCTGTCTAATATATCACGGACCTGCTGGAAGATGTCTTGAATGCACTCAATGAAGTTATTAGCCCTGTCAACTTTGGACTAGACATGAGTCGAATCTGCTTGAGTGGCTGCAAATGATATGGCCACATCAATGAGACATAATAGCTTAAATCCCAGCCCTACCTGAAAGGGGTTATGGCCATTTGAGTTGTGGAGAGATTTTTTGTAGTTATGCTAATAGGGGAAACTTTCATTCCATATGTGTGGATGCTTCGAATTGTACATGCACAGAATGTGTATGATCATCTTGTTGACAACCTCTGTTTGGCCATCAATTTGCAGATGGAAATTCGTGAACTTAGTAAGTTTTGTATCCAACTGCTATCCTCTAAAATTTCTTAGGCTGAGGAGGAGATCGAAAAAGGTAAACTCGAACCAATTTCAGTTCAGTAGCTAGCCCTAATGAACCAAAGAGGGATCTCTCTAAGGATTTGTCAATGAATAACTCAAAAGAAATAGGTTTTAGGCTAGATATACAAGTCTTGTTTGAGTATTTGTGAATTTAGGGTTTTTAATTTGCTCGACTAGGGATTAGAGAAGGTAATTAGGTCAAGGCTTCAAGTATGCAGTGACAAGTATAAATAGGAGCTAGATATCAGTGCTTTATGGTGAACTTAAAGTGTTTGTCAATGTAGTGTAGTTCTGTGAGTTTAAGAGAACATAATGAGCATGTGAAAGCATGAATTCATTAGTCTTGGAAGAAAAGAAACACAAGCATGATTTCCACATAAATAAAGCTTAAATCTAAGATTTTTGTCTATACAACTGCAAGGAAATTCATAAGAAGAATATAAAGCATGAAAATAGAGACGATTTATCCATTAGAAGATGATAGGAAAATAAAACAACACCATAGAATCATTGAACAAGAATTCCTGAAATATAGCTGCAGCTGCACTTGTATTAGTTGTAAGAGAACATAAGGTACCAAGCCTCTCCACAAAAGTCCAACCATTTTCTCTCAATGAGATGATACATATATATTCAATCAAACAACTTCCCCACCTTCAGGAGTCGAATTCCTAAGTGGTGGAACTGTTTCAAAGATTCTCTCAACAAACAGGTAAGAGTGAGAATGTCAAATACAAACTCTTCTCTTAGACTTTGTTCTGAATTTTTCTTCCTTAATGAGGCCTAATTACTCATAAAAACAACCTATCATGTTTATTTATTCATGATTACATCATCTAATCTTGAACTACTTCAATTACATCATGAGTTTTGACTTTGACCAAGTGAAACTGAAAACTAGGAAATTACACAGTGAAATTTAAAATAAAAACTTAGAAATTTGTAGAAGCGCAGCACAAACTTTGAGACCAATTTAGGGTTCATTCCTGAAGTCTAAATTGAGATATGAGAGAACAGTCAACTAGCCTTGCCTGTCTAGTTTCCAGAACACCTTGAATTTTTGAAAATGACAAGTGGGAAGGCCTTCAAAAACTCATTCTCCCACGGTGTCTCCAGAAGCGCAGTGCCTGTCAAATAGGGTGGTAGAATGATGATTTTTGACCCCTTTTTCTCATTTTTCTCAAAATTTGAGCCCTCTTTGAGAAATCTAATGAAATGGGTTTTGAGAGGAGGCCACAAGCTTTGCAAAATGCAAGCCATTTTCATTTGGAGGTTTGAGGAAAAAGCGCAGTGCAGTGTCCAGAAGTGCAGTGCCACCTTTAGAAGCACAACGCAGTCTCCAGAAGCGCAACGCCACCTTCAGAAGTGCAACACAATCTCCAGAAGTGCAGCGCCAAGAAATTTTGTCCAAATTTTCCTAGGAAACCCGTGTTTTTTCACCAATGGAGAGGAGAGCTCGATGAAAAAAGGAGTTTAGGAGGTAAATAAAACAAGTTTGGGACTTTTTGGGCTTTTATAGGAAAAATATGATTCTCTTTTGAATAAAAATGGGCCCCACATACCTTTCCAAAACATGATTTTCACCTTTTAAACTGGGCCACTTTGGAGAGTTGAAACCTAAGCTTCTTTTTATCTTTTTGAATAGTGAGACTTCTTCTTTTAGAACCTTGAGATTGCAACCATGAAGAACTTATGAAGATTCATAAAAACTTATGCAAAGAGCTGCTTATCACAACTCATTTAATGTTGGATTTATGCATGGAATGAGGATGGACCTTGAAACCCTAATGACCTAATGAAGACATGAGACTGAATGAAATGGTAATGATGATGACTGATATGATGAAAACATCCTCTTTATTATGATTCCTTCATCTAAGTGAAGTAGGCGACCAACATGTGATATTTTTCAAAAGAATGGAGACATTCCTAGACAAACTAGCCAGTGACCAAATTTTACTCTGAAAACCTAGTGACATGATAAAATTTGACCTTGAGACCCCTAATAGACTTGGTAAAATCATATTTGATCACTGGTGATAGGCATATAAGATTTAAACTAATACCAGCATTGACCAGACACTTGAATAAAATTCACTCATGAATCTTTTGTCCCGATCTAAGACAATGGATTGTGGGATCCCAAAGTGAATCCACACTCACTCAAAGAATAGCTTAACAATGGGCTTTGCTGTGATACTCTTCTTGCAGGCCACCATGATGGCTATCCTCGAGAATCTGTCGACAACCACGAAAACGCAGTCATTTTTGTGCTTAGTAGAAGGAAGGCCTGACATGTAATCCATGGAGATAGATTCCTAAGGTTGACTAGGAGTAGGTAGAGGAGTATATAGTCCTTGCTTATTGATGGTTGGTTTGGAGATGGCACAGTCAGTGCAGGATCTAATGTACTTCCCAACGTGCTGAAAAAGTTTCGGCCAATAAAAATACCTCTGCAATACCGCCACTATTTTCTCTACTCCGAAATTTCCAACGAGTTAACTGTGAAGTGCCTCCGAAATCATCTTTGCACACTCGCTTGAAGGAACATAGATGTGACCTAGGTGGCATAACACTGCATCCTGAAGGTGAAATTTTGGAACTTGCTTCCCTTCCAGGAGTGTCTGGTAGGTGTTGTTGAATTGTGGATTGCTATGGTAAAGATGTGTCCACCTCAAAGTCTCGTGCCCACATGAGTCGAGCACAATGATCAACGCCATGATTGTTGGTCAATTGAGGCAATATGCAACATCGGTGCTTCCCTTCTTATACTTGATGCTAAAATGGAATTGTTGCAGGTAGGTGGTTCATTTCTGATGGCGATTGTTCTCCAACTTCCCTTGTGTCTATATGAACTGTAGGGGTCATTGGTTTGTGTGGATGACCTTTTCCTTCCCAAGACTATAATGCTTCCATTAAAGTCATGCCTACATAATGGAATACATTTATTTTTCATAAGTGGGATACTTTCAGACAATATCTGAAAGTTTCTCACTATGGTAAGCCATTAGATGCCCCTATTGAGTAATAACTACACCAATAACATATTTGGAAGTGTTTGTCTCAATCTCCAATGGTTGTTGCAGGTCTATTAATGTGAGCATTGGTGCAGAGCAGAGGCAATGATTCAACTCTACAAATGCCTTTTGTTGGGTTTCAGACCAAAAAAACTTTGCTTTCACTTTGCCCTTGGTGACTTGAATTAAAGGCCAAGTGATATGAGAGAACCCCAAGATGAACCTACGATAGAAATTGGCAAGATCCAGAAAGATGTGGAGCTCTATTAGAGTGGTTAGGGCTAGCCAATCCCAAATGACTTATATCTTGGCTAGGTCCACATGCACACCTTGCTCATCAATGATGTACCCTAGGTATTGAACCTAGGTCATGCCAAAAGTGCATTTCTCCAAATTGGCACACAACTTGTGTTGTCGCAGGGTTTGAAGGACTTATCGAATGTGGTGGAGGTGCTCTTCCCAACTCTGGCTGAACATCAAGATGCCATCTAAATACACCACCACGAATGCATTGGTGAAGGGTCGCAAGATGTCGTCCATCAATATCATGAAGGTTTTGAGGGCATTCATCAACTTGAAAGGCATGAAAAACCATTCAAAAAGGCCCTCCTTGGATTTGAATGAAGTCTTCCACACATTGGAGGGTTCGATAGGCACCTGATGATAGCCAGAATTCAAGTCAATCTTGATGAAATATTTGCTCCATTTGAGCTGGTCCAAAAGGCCATCAATCTGTGGGATTGGGTACCTATTCTGGACAATGATCTTGTTCAACGCCTGATGGTCAATACAGAGTCTCTAGGTCCCATCCTTCTTCTGTACTAATACAATCGAGCTCCCACAGGGTAATGAGCTTGGTATGATCTTCCCTTTCTGCAACAGCTCCTAAATCTGCCTCTTGATCTCATTGTTCTCCAAAACAAAGCATCAAAAAATCAGTCCATTGGGTAGTGTTATCACCCCAAGAAACTCACCTAGGTTGTATATCAGTGATGCTCGGGAACATTACAAACTCAACAAAAATGTTGGATAAATGGTGGATGAATGAAATAAATGCTGCATATTCAAGCCAGATAACCACTTCTACTATGATTGACCCCAAACATGGTTGAACACCCCCAGACTACAAGGCTTTTAACCACCAATTGCTCACAGTTTTTAAAGACAATGTGATGATGGAGAAGACTGATCACACCAGCAGATGCACAGGTCCCTGTGATGGCCAGCTGCAACCAGTAAGGAGGTCTGTAAATCTATTATCTAACACACAGACAGGATGATAGCTCTTTGGTATTAGAACAACAAAAACCTACATACAAATTCAATGATACAGCTAAATTCTAACACACAGGTGGGATGACAGCCCCTCTGATGCTAAACATTCACAGCACATGAACAACTGTAAAACAGGCACAGCCTGGAACATAGAAGAAGTGAAAAATGAGCAATTGACAACAAAAGAAGCTTGTATTAGTTGGAAATGAAGACCAGACACTGCAAGCCTCACAATAGTTGCAGTCTCCAGAAGTTGAAGTTTACACCAAAATTACATTTATCAAACACTCATCAACCTAATTACATCGTTTTTCTGGGTATATATAGAATCTGTTACAAAAATGGTTCTACTAGGCTATGCGTGGAGGTGTCTTAATTGACCACCAACCACATTTACAGTTAGATATGGGCTTCTGATAAGATCTGAATGTTTTAGTTAACATATTTGACATTCTCAGTTACTTTGGTGTACTTCCTTGAACAGGTGGAATGTTTCCTGCATAAATGTTCATAATTGCATAACAAGTTGAACTGCTCAAGGAAATACTTTTCTCATCCTTGACCATGATGTTACATGAATGCAGGTAGCTGAGGACTTAATGTGCACATTGCTGGATTATCTCTTCCTTCTTCGCACGCACAAAACATGCTGAAAATACTGAAAAATGAATAAAAATGGATGAAGAGCCGAGGAGGAACACTGGTTGTTGGATGGATTACATGGAAAACCAAGATATGCTGATGGGATGCAATGGGAAGGCACAAAGGCATGATTGAACATGAATCGTTAGATCCGAGAAATGAACGGCAGAGATTTGATCATAGGGAGATTAACAGGAAAATCGAGCGAAGACAGATGCGGGCTGTCGGATCATGAGATGGGAAATTGGACGGTCGACGGGCAGTTAAGACAATCGACGGTTAACGCATGGGGAGCCATACCGAGAAGGCGGTAAGCGGTCTCCCCGCACCGCTTTCGGACTACGGCAGTTTTCGTACAGGGCGGTGTGATACAATGGCATGGAGACGTGTGTCCAACGGGTCGGCGGGAAATCGCTTTCCCCACTACCTAACGGGCATGCAAGTTCACGGGATGGGAAAGCAAAAAGCGTCAGATGACAAGGAAAGTACGATTAGAAGGTGGGATTTAATCGTACGTTAGCAGACGCGATTTGACAGGTTAAGGCGCGGGTTTTATTACTATGGCCATGCAGGTTATAAACGTTAAGAGTTAAGTGCCCGGGCTAAATAAAAGAGGTTTATATAAGGTTTAAACGGGTTTAAAAGGTTAAACAGTGTTAAAACAAAATATGACCTGGGAGCCAAGGGAAATAGAATTATAACGGGGTTTAGGGAAAATAAGGAAAATGATAGGGAAGGAGGAAAGATCAAATAAACTGCCACGAGCCTCTTAAGCATGAAACAACACTGCCACAGTAGAAATTTGATTCTCCAAATGCATAAGTTCATAGCAGAGCTAACACTGCCTCCTTCTGGGGATGAGATCCTCCCTGTGAGGTCTCAAGAACCTGCAAACCATTTCCTTTCCAACTGCAAACAAACTAGCCAAGATTCCTAGCGTTCCATTGGGCATGGAGTCTACTTTGCCTGCACAAAACTGATAAACACAAAAAAATTACAGCCTTTAAGGCTCAAAGACCTTAAATAACATAAATTTTCAAAAACCGCCCATTAACTGGGCCATCAAAAACTGTTTCTCCTCCCATACTTTTCAGTATGAAGGTGTTGTTCCCATGAATCTGTGAAATGATGAAAGGCCCTATCCATAAAGCATCAAATTTCCCATGGTTGCCTTTCTTTTCCTTTAGTGCATCCCATTTCAAAACCAAATCACCAACCTGAAAATTACTTGTTTTTGCCTTTTTGTCAAAGGCTTCCTTGATCCTTCTCTGATGTGCTGCAACCTTTTCAACCAGCTGTTCTCTAATCTAATGTAACTCTGTCAAATCAGTGATTCTTCTTGCCATGTCTTCTTCCTCATCCTGCTCTTCTTGAAGGAATTTTGCCACAGGGAGAGTTAACTGAATTGGGAATACAGCCTCAGTGCCATACACCAGTTTGAATGGAGAACTCCCTGTGGATTTCTTGATGGTCACTCTGTCAGCCCACAGTGCATACTTGAGCTTTGAATCCCAATTCTTTTTATTGTCCTCTAACAGCTTTCTGGTTATCTTGATCATACTTTTATTAGAGGATTCTGCTAGACCATTTCCTTGAGGATAATATGAGGTGGAATGAACAAGTTTGATTCCCATTGAATCACACATTTCCACCAACTCTTTGGCCCTGAAGGCTGCTACATTATCTGTGATTAACTTATGTGGACAACCAAATCTGCTGAAGATATTCTCTATTAAAAACTTCATGACCATATTATGATCAGCCTTCCTTGTAGGGACTGCCTCAATCCACTTTGTGAAATAATCAGTGGCTACTAATATCCACCTGTGCTGGCCACTGGAATGTGGATTGATTTCTCCAATAAAATCCAAGCCCCGTTGCTGAAAAGGTCCTTTTGCCTGAATTGGCTTTAGGGGCAGGGACTTCAATTGCCGTCTTCCTTCAAATCTTTGGCACCTGTCACAAGATTTAACAAAAACAAATACATCAGAAAATAAAGTGGGCCAATAGTACCCAGCTCTGAGAATTTTATGGGTTGTAGTTTTCCAATAATGGTGCCCTCCACACATGCTGGAATGAAATTGCTGCATGACTTATTTTGACTATTCTTTGTCTAGCCACCTTAAAAATATTCCAGATGGATCCCTCCAGTAGAGCAGATTTTCCATAATGCAATACTTTGTTGCTCTAAGTTTTAAATTTCTGGCCTGACTTTGAGTAAATTCTAAAGAGATTTCTAGCTTCAACAAAAAATTAATTATTGCAGAATACCAATCACACGAAGCTAGATTCTCGGCCACTGACTATTTTCTCTCTGTTTTAGTTGTTTCCTCCTCTTTATTTGTTTGATCACTTTCTCCAATTGTGCATAGGAAATCAATATCCAAAGACCTGCAATTTTCCTCAGCTAGTAATTTGGCAAGACCCTGACCTCTGACCAATTTAGTGGGCTTCAGCTCTATGTTAAATTCTATCATTTTTGCAATCCATTTTTCCCTTCTCCCATCAGCATCAGGTTGTGTTAGAATATCTTTTATTGCAGCAGAAGGTGCATATGCAATTATTTTCGAATGCAAGATATAAACTCTAAAAGCCTTTAAGGATTTGATAAGAGCATATGCCTGTTTTTCAATGATGTCATACCTCAGTTCAGCATCCCTCAAATTCTTGCTGAAGAATGCCACTAGATGCTCTGAACCTTCTTCATCTTGCTGCAATAAAACTGCCACAATGGTGTCTTCAGAGGCAAAAGAAAATGTGTGGAACTCCTTGTTGTAATCTGGACTTATTAATGTGGGAGCTTCCATAATAGCCTTCTTAATTGACTCGAATGATCTTCTAGCTGTATCAATCCATCTTACCTCTGAGCCTTTCTTCAACATCGAGGTAATATGCTTCACTAGTTCTGCAAAATTTGGAATAAACCTCCTAACAAAATTAATTTTTCCCAGAAAAGACTGAATATCCTTCTTTGATCTAGGGACAGACAGAGTCAGTATTTCCTTTACTCTTTTTGGGTCAATCTGAACACCTGCAGCAGACACAATATGTCCTAATAGCTTGCCTTCATGTAAAGCAAATTGAGATTTTTTGGGATTGACTGATATTCCAAACCTTCTGCACTTCAAGAACACTTTTTTCAAATGCTGTAAACGATTTTGATGGCTGCTAGAATAAAAAGTTATATCATCAAGGTAGATAAGGACAAATTTGTCCTTCTCTCCCACAAATGCTATATCCATAGCTCTCTGAAAGGTGGCTCCAGCGTTCATCAAACCAAATGGCATTTTGGCATACATAAACGTGCTCCAAGGAGTGGTAAATGCAGTCTTTTCCTGATCATCTGGGTGCACAACAATCTGATTAAAGCCTGAAAATCCATCCAAGAAAGACATCACTTTAGCTCCTGAGACTTTTTGCAGCAAATGCTCCATTTTTGGCAGAAGATAGTTTTCTTTCTTGGAGCATTTGTTTAGATTTCTGAAATCAACACACAGTCTGATTTCACCACTCTTCTTCCTCACCACCACCAAATTGGCTACCCATTTTGAATATCTAAGAGGGACTATTATCTTGGCAGCCAACAATTTTTTGATTTCTTTTTCAATCAGTGGAAGAAGCATGGATTTATCGGTCTTAGCTTCTGTTTGAAAGGAACAGTGTCTTTCTCCAGAGGGATTTTATGCTGAATTATATTCCTATCATATGTTTTCAGATCACTATACTCCCAGGCAAACACATCAGCAAATTGCCTCATTAAATTGCAGTATTCAACACTTTGATCAGCTGACAAATGAGTGGACAAATTCACATACCTAGGCTGACCTAGACTTCCTATATCATGCTTACAGACTGCAGATTGGTCTTCTTTTTGGGAAGCCTTGTAAGGCACATCATTTTGGTCAAACAGTCTTTCAAGAGGAATTAGGCCCTTAGGAATATGGTTACTAGGAAGCTGGACAATGTTGTCTTTACCAATTTTATTTCTAAGCTGGGACTGGGGGTTTTCTTCCAAGGCTTCATTTTCTTGGTCAATTTTCATTTCAGAAAATTCATCAATGACTTGAAGGAACCTATTCAACTCATCATCATCATTAAAAACTTTCCAATGGTGGACATTGTCAGGCAAGGATGGTCTGTACTTCATTTAAACTTCATACACAAGTCTGGGAGGCATAGGAGGGATAAATTGACTAGTAGAGACAGAAAGGGAATCAACAAGCTGATTTTGGGCTCTAGGAATGTATGAAATACAAAAAAAATAAAAAGAATCTCTGATTCTCCATACCTCATCTCTGTATGCTTTCAGCCTTGGGTGATTTGTTTGAAATGTTTTATTCACTTGTTAGATAATTAAATCAGCATCTCCAGACACCTTCAGATTCTTGATTCCTCTGTCATTTGCTGCATTAAGGCCCAACAACAAAGCCTCATACTCTGCTATATTGTTTGTCACTTGAAAAACCAGCTTAAAAGACAGCTGAATGCTTTCTTGTTGTGGAGATACTAGCACCACCCCTGCTCCCGCAGTCTCCCTGGAACATGCTCCATCAAAGAACATCTCCCAAATCAGACTTCCTTACTCTTTCTCGGCCTAAATTGTTGGTTTCCTGATCTGCATTTTAGCCTTCTGAGTTTCTTCTATTTGGAGAATGCATGCTCCAAAACCAGTGTCCACTGCATAAATAGGATGATTTGTAGGATTCTTCTCATCACTAATGTTGTATGCCAACTGTGCTTCTCTGTACAATCTCCTGCTTTCTCCTCCAAACACTAGGACAGTGGCATAAGATAAATCATTCTGTAATGTCCCACCTAGTCTCTTAATCCACCCTCTGGACAGCAGCATGCCAAACTTAAGAGGGACATCTGCTACCACAATATCCATCATCATACTCTCCATGGGCAACTGGGTTAAGGTAATGGCCAGATATTTAATCAATCCAAGACATTTCACCTTCCTTGAATCAAAAGAAAATAAATCATGATAGGGTCTAGTGATATCAAGGCCTAACTCTTCCATAACAGCTTTAGGCATTAAATTGTGGCTAGCCCCTATGTCTAGTAGGCAGTTGTGGAGCATTTTGTCATGAATGGTCAGTGAGACATAAAAAGATGGAGAATTATTATCAACAGGTTCAATCATAGGGCTGAGCACAATGGCAAGCTTGTCATCTTGCAAATTAACAGAGTCAATGGAGGTTTGTTTGGTTTCTAGCTCAAGGGCTTCAAGGATAGGCTTACTAAATATTTCACTCTTCACCAACTTAACCAGAGGCACAAATATTTTCAATTTTTGAACTTCTGACTCAAAGCTGAAAGAAGAAGATGACTTATCATGACTTTTTACCTCTTGAACTGGAGCTTTGAGGATGACTAAATCAGCTGCTGGTCTTCTCTGCTTGATATTTTGTGGCTTTGTTTGGACATCGACTCTTTGTGCAGGATTCTCCTTGACATTCTTTGCATTTGACCTCAGGTTATATCTCTACTGTTGTTCAGTTTGTAAAACAAGCTTCCCTGTCCCATTCTTGACTGTGTTTGTTCCTGCAGCAAAGATTGTTCATACTCAGCCAATGTCAAAAATGCAACGTTGCCTTTATCTTCCATGCAGTGAATTTCATCCTCATCTTCTTCAAATTGTTCCTCCTCCATGACTACCATTTTTGAAGGGAGCCTTTACTTTCTGATCTTTTTGATTCTTCACCCTCTGTATTATTTGTAACTGCTCATTTGCTCATCTGAAAGGATTCTGATTTCTTGGAACAAATGTGTTCTGCGGCCTTCTTTTCCCTGAATTTTGCTCAACCTTTAGCTTAGAAATTTCAGCAGCCAATGACTCTATCATCTTCGTCATTTTATCTAATTTAGGCTATGAAGATGAACTAGAAGAAGTAGAAGCCTGACCTATCTGCCTCCTTCTGTCAGCTTGAATCTTTAGTTTCTCTGCTGCCATGATTAGATTCTACTTCTAGGGTTGCATCCTGCATGTCAGCTAGAGTAGCACATCTCCTTTCTCTCAATAGCAAGTAGAAATCTGAGTCAAAATCATTGGAATAAGTGAGTTTGGCAGAGGTGGGGGTAGATTTTACCTCAGCTGGTATTTTACTATACATTCTATTGAATCTTTTATTAAAATCAGTATTGATTCCCCTTTTCCCTCTCAAATTACCAAACTCAGTATGGTAATACAACAAGTCTTTTTTATCTCCCCATTGCTTCAAAATGCATCATCTATCTTGCTTCAATATCTTTTATTGATCTCTGGGGTAATTCTCTAAACCACTTCCTAGCCTCTCCATCAAGGCTCTGGACAAAAACTCTCATCCACACATCATTCTCACTTATATCTAAATTATCAGCATAACTGTAAAAAGCTTCAAGGTGTTCTTCTGTTGTTACTCCCTCTGTACCAGTGAATTTAGGCATATATTTTTGATATTCTCCCACAGGAATAGGATTTAAAGGCACGGGCAATACCAATGGTCCATATCTGGCAGCTAGAATTCTTTCTATCCTCGTAGGTGCTTGTTATCCTGCCATGATTGGAATATTTGGAAGAATACTAGCAGATTGAATGGTAGGGAGTAATGTGATGGATGGCAGAGATAAAGGGATGTTTTGGACTGAATAGGAAGCTTTCTTTAGACTGAGTTTCAAAGGGGAACTAACTGCATAAGGGGCTGAACTAATCTCTGAAGATTTTTCTTTATTGACAATGCTGTACTCTAAATCTTCAAACTGTAAATCTTCAGCAACAACTGTATCTTTCAGAGATGAAACAAAATTTCTTAGGCTTACCTCATCCTGGTGCCCCTTTCTATGAATCTTTCTTCGGTTTAACAATCCTCTCAGGTTCAGGCACTGGTTCAGCTGGAGATTTCTGAGGATTTCTTCAAGTATGTCTCACAAACTGAGCCAGAACTTCAATGTGGAGTTGCCAAAGGATGGTCTTCCACCAATGGAATTGCCAGACAGATGATTACAACCAAAAACTGTGTTCAAACCTTGTCTGTCATCAAAGCTTGAAGCTGTGTCATTTTCCCAGGGAAGCTGAGCTTCGATTCTCCTCTCCCCGGCAACGGCACCGATTAATGTTATCACCCCAAGAAACTCACCTAGGTTGTATATCAGTGATGCTCATGAACATTACAAACTCAACAAAAATGTTGGATAAATGATGGATGAATGAAAGAAATGTTGCATATTCAAGCCAGATAACCACTTCTACTATGATTGACCCCAGACATGGGTGAACACCCCTAGAATACAAGGATTTTAACCACCAATTACTCACAATTTTTAAAGACAATGTGATGATGGAGAAGACTGATCACACCAGCAGATGCACAGGACCCTATGATGGCCAGCTGCAACCAGTAAGGAGGTCTGCAAATCTATTCTCTAACACACAGACAAGATGACAACTCTCTGGTATTAGAACAACATAAACCTGCATACAAATTCAATGATACAACTAAATTCTAACACACAGGTGGGATGACAGCCCCTTTGATGCTAAACATTCACAGCACATGAACAACTGTAAAACAGGCACAGCCTGGAACATAGAAGAAGTGAAAAATGAGCAATTGACAACAAAAGAAGCTTATATTAGTTGGAAATGAAGACTAGATGATGCAGGTCTCACAATAGTTGCAGTCTCCAGAAGTTGAAGTTTACACCAGAATTACATTTATCAAACACTCATCAACCTGATTACATCGTTTTTCTGGGTATATAGAGAATCTGTTACAAAAATGGCTCTGCTAGGCTATGCATGGAGGTGTCTTAATTGACCACCAACCACATTTACAGTTAGATATGGGCTTCTAATAAGATCTGAATGTTTTAGTTAACATATTTAACATTCTCCGGTACTTTGGTGTACTTCCTTGAACAGGTGGAATGTTCCTACATAAATGTTCATAATTGCTGAACAAGTTGAACTGCTCAAGGCAGTACTTTTATCGTCCTTGACCATGTTGTTACATGAATGCAGGTAGCTGAGTAATTAATGTGCACACTGCTGGATTATCTCTTCCTTCTTCGCGCACACAAAACATGCTGAAAATACTGAAAAATGCATAAAAATGGACGAAGAGCCGAGGAGGAACACTAGTCGTTGGATGGATTACATGGACGACCAAGATATGCTGACGAGATGCAATGGGAAGGCACAAAGGCACGATTGAACATGAACCGTTAGATCCGAGAAATGAACGGCAAAGATTTGATCATAGGGAGCTTAACAGGAAAATCGAGCAGAGACAGATGCGGGCCATTGGATCATGAGATGGGAAATCGGACGGTCGACGGGCAGTTAAGAAAATCGACGGTTAACGCGCGAGGAGCCATACCGAGAAGGCGGTAAGAGGTCTCCCCGCACCGTTTTCAGGCTACGGTAGTTTTCATACAGGGCAGTGTGATACAATGGCATGGAGATGCGTGTCCAACGAGTCGGTGGGGAAACCGCTTTCCCCGCTGCCTAACGGGCATGCAAGTTCACGGGGATGGGAAAGCGAAAAGCGTCAGATGACAAGGCAAGTAAGATCAGAAGGCGGGATTTAATCGTACGCTAGCGGACGTGATTTGACAGGTTAAGGCACGGGGTTTTATGACTATGGCCATGCAGGTTATAAACATTAAGAGTTAAGCACCCGGGCTAAACAAAAGAGGGTTTATATAAGGTTTAAACGAGTTTACAATGTTAAACAGTGTTAAAACAAAATATGACCCGGGAGCCAAGGGAAATAGAATTATAACGGGGTTTAGGGAAATTAGGGAAAATGATATGGAAGGAGGAAAGATCAAATAAACTGCCACGAGCCTCTTAAGCATGAAACAACACTGCCATAGTAGAAATTTGATTCTCCAAATGCATAAGTTCATAGCAGAGCTAACAGGTAGCGGCACACCTGGGGTCATATCGATGGAGTGCTTGATCTGACAATGCAGAGGTACTTTTGTAGGTGAGGCGAAAATGTCCTTGTACTCCTCCATGACCTTGTCCATCTATTGTTGTTGTGCGTTGGAGCCCTTTTTGGAATTCGTGGCCACAACCTTCTTCTTTCCCTAAGGGCGTATCATAAGGAAAAAAAAATCCTGGTTTGGAAAATAATCTTACTGCATTGCTTTACAGTGATCAAAGAGATGGAGATAGGTGGGGCTACCTCTGGTATCTTGCACAACTTATTTACCAAAGTAATAATAACATAGAGAGGTCTATATTCATATACAATATGTCACTTCCACAAGTATGGTTGTCCTAATAATACATCACAAACTTCAAGAGAAGCAACATCACACAATACCTCATCCATGAAGGGCTTGATGTTGTAGGGAAGGTGACACTGTTGGCTGACACTGATATCTCATCCTTGGTGAAGCCACCTAATGGTGTATGACTATGGATGCGTTGTCATTAGTAGGCCCAACCACTACACGACCTCCCCTTAAATGAGATTCTTTTGGCTCCCACTGTCGACAATGAATTGTAGCAGAGAACCCTTCACCCACATCTATGAGTGGAAGAGGCGTTCCCCCTCCTCTGAATCTTCAAGCTCATTCTTCTAGATCTTGGTGGTGGCCACGGTGGCACCAGGTTGTGCGTCAATGATTTGATTCCCTTTGTCATTCCCCTTGTTAGGTTTTGACTTAGATTTGGAACTTGCGTCTCATTCGAAAGCCTTCAACTCCGCCACCAATGACTGCTTGGCTCGACAGTCACTTGTGTTGTGAGTGGAGCTCTTATGGAACTCACACCATTTTCTCATGTCCTTCTTTGGCTTCGTGGTGTTGTTCTTTGCTTGCATCTTTGACGGGTTGTCCTAGGTCCCCCCGCCTTGGATTTGGCCTCTGCTATGTGGTTTGGGAGCACCTTTTCCTTGCTTCAGATTCATAGATCCAAAGTCTTGCTTCTTCTGTGTAAACCTCTCCTCGATCTTGACAATGCATTGTTATGTCGTGCCAAGTGAGGATATTGCCAGGAAATCCATTTCTACCTAGATGTACTTGTGTAGACATTCGTGGTACTAGAGTACCAAATGCCACTCAAAATCCTTGATACCCAACTTCATACGAAGGTTATGGAAAACATCTGTGAACTCCGACACATCTTGGTCCCTTCCGTGTCGTAGAGTGGTCCACTTTATGTATTTATCTTCGTAGTTCCCGATAGGTTAATATTGTTCCTTGATGGCGTCTCGTAAATAGTCCCAAGTGGATGCGGCTGAAAACAATGAGGATTCACTCTCGTCATTTTCTTCATAGTAGGTTTCCCACCAGTCCTTGACGTATGGGACAACTTTGAGAAGTTAAAAAGTAATATTTTCATGATTGGAAAAGCCATGAACTGAAAAATATCCTTCCAAAAGATTCAACCATTTATCTATAGCGTCTTCATCTATCTCACCCTCAAATATGGGAATATCAAAGTTAACTTGTACCTTAAAAGGAGTGACACCTCCATAGTGGTTGCTAGATGAAGATGTGTCACTTGTGGGTAGCTGTCGAAGGATCTAGGCAAAGTTATCCATCATTGTGTTCCTTTGTCACTCAAGGCTTCCTCAAGCAATATTTTGAAAGGATATCCTGCCCCCTCATCTTTCTTTTATTCCACCATGGGAGGTCATCGGGGCTTGCGCGACTGGTCTTGTAAAGGTTCAACCAGATCAAGCCCTAAATCCTTATACCCTGACCTCGTTGGGGACATGCAAAGAAAAACAGAGAGCGAGAAAATCACTATGATACCGTTGATCCAAACTTAAACAGGAACACAACAAATTATAGATATAATCATAAATACAAAGATGTAACAAAAATAACACTTCATTTAATTAATATCATAATACTAAAATATGCTTACAAATAGAATGGAAATAAACTAGCTTGGGCAATGGTAGCTTATCTCTGAGAAGAGATGTGGTGGCTACATGCCTTTGAACTATGCTACAATGAGGCTCAAGGGCCTATTTATTATTGAACAACAAGGGAAAACCTTAAACAACCAAAACCCTAACCCCAGGAGATGTAACACCAAGAGTTTGTAGGCCCCGTTAGGGTTAGTTGGGTAGCCAACTTCTTGGGGTTGTAACTTGGTCATATATCTCCGTTTCACAAGTACGATACCTTGTTGGAAAGGTCTCACCGAGTACTATAGGATTTGAAAAAAACCCTTGCTTATGGCTACGGGCCTACAATAGACCTAAAAAAAAACGTCATTTAGGGGGTCAAAATTGCTCCAGAAGTTCAGGACTCGAAAAACTGTTAAAAATAGTAAATGTTGAAATAAACAAGGAAACAAATGAAACCGAATGGAGGTCTAGGTGGAATAGGCGGGTGGCCACCAATATCCACCTGGATCAGTCATAATCGTCTTCTTATTTGATATTCCACTCAATGGTAGACACATATCTTTCAGATACAAATAATCTTCCTTCTACATCTTCCGCAACTAGTAGTTTTGGCTATTAAATTTCTCAACCCTAAACCTACCATCTTCCACCATTGCTCCCACTCGAACCAAGAACCCTTTTTATTAACCAAATAGACCTTTTGAATTTGATACTAGTTGTTAGAAAATAATTAACGGAGAAATAAAACACAAATAATATTGCGAAAACACAAACACACAAATGCATAAAACAATAGAGACACAGATATACGTGGTTCACCCAATTTGGGCTACGTTCACGAAGAAACAATTAGTCCTTCCTTTTATATTATCCAACAAAATGAATAGATATAACCTACAATAGATCTATCATAATTTCCTCTTCGCTCTTACATAGTCTCCTCTCTCTTTCTCGCTTAGAATAAAATACACAGTCACAATACAATTCCCTCATATAAACTAAGGGTTACCTTCTAGGGAAAATAACCCTAAATTATCATAACTTCTATCATCAAATCTTGTTCCTAATGAATGGTCCAGATTGACCGAGAAATTTATTTTTTTTACAAGGCAATTTATTACTTAAAATTTTCTTTCAGGGGCCCACTAGCCCCCAGAGCCCCCATCCAGGGGGATAGGCCCCCCATACCCCACCGCGTAGAGGGTTGTACAGTCTTCTTGGGGTATACACTCGACTAAAACAAGAACTCTGAACTAGGAAGATAATCAGACTCCACACCCAACAAGATATTCAAAGGTACATGGAATCTGTCACATATCAGATTATTATCCGATAGGATGACCGTTAAATATTCGACACCAAACTGATAGAAGAAAGCATTAGACATAACATTCCTATCAGACAAAACTATTAACCTATCGAATATCCGATGCTAAACCGCCATACTTGATATTTTATATCGAAGGAATGGTGCATCTAAGATCTAAAACTCTTGTTGAACTAATTTAATATAACGTCACTTATCTGACGTTGAAACATTAGACGTGTTAATTCGTATAGATGAAAGGATGCATTGGCGAGATAAAATTCTTATCGTAGAATCTTGTTCTATTGTCAATTATCAGATGCCACAACCCAAGAAGTTCATGTCGGACTAGACTAACAAATTGACGCATCTCCAACAGAAAAGTGTCTCAATTTTTGGCATCTAGGGAAACATATCGAACCATGGGTCCCTTCGAATATTCAATGCATGTGGGCATATCTCCCTACGTTTTTTTTGTTGGATATCTGATATATGTGAGTGTCACAAAACCGACTTCAAAGCATCATATTTTTAATGACAATTTTGACAATTTTTGACATTGGATAATCGACATTAGTCCCGTCAAATATTTGACAGTTAATAAAGTGTCAACTATTTGACACAATTCCGGTGACGAGTTTCTCAAATTCAATGTGTTGGATATCCAATGCTAATAAGTCGCATATCTAATGAATAAACATTGGATTTTGGCCCCATTTGTACTAGTGATACTTGAACACAATCTTTACAACCAAATTACTTCCTTGTTTACATGAGTGGTTGCCATGTATTCAACCTTTGTAGTTGAAAGTGCCACTACAAACTGTCTCTTGCTCATCCAACTAACTTATCCTCTAAATAGGTTAAACACGTACCTGCTTGTAGATCTTCTCTAATCTAGATCTCCAACCTAGTTTGCATTGACAAAGCCATGTATGTCCAACACTCTATCCAATCCTAGTCTTCCTTGGTAGCACAAACCATAATCACTAGTGCCACACAAATAACTGAAAACTCGCTTCATTGTTTTCCAATGCTACAAGACTAAAGACCATGTTGAAAACAACTATATGGATTGCATAAGATAGATTAATTCCAAGACCATGTAACTTTATTGCATCACAACGATTTTTGTGCACCTCTGCAACACGTCTGATATGTAACACCTCAACCAATCACTCCAATCACCAAGCATCTCCAAGACCATACCTATGTAACTAGGTCTACTATCAATGAACATTTGAACAGGAACTGAACTGAGTGAACAAAAATTACGTTGTGTGATCATGAAACCTTCAATTGTCACGAGAACACAACAACCACTTCTTCAACTCTGACCTTTGCAATATACATCAGCAACCTCTAAAACATACCTTGCTACTTAGTAGTACATCAACAACCTTAACATCACAACACCACAGTATATGCACTTTAAGCAAGCATACCTCTGAGGATTAGACTTACTTACAACTTTACATAGGAGTATTGATAGCAATAACTTTAATATGTAAACCTTCAACAAACATACCTTTAACACCCTTTTCCATCAATGACAACTTACGCCCTTTTCTATCAATGACAACTTCGCCAATAGGATTTAGATAAAACTTTGCATCTTTTTTATGCAGTAACATAAATAAAAATGAATATCAAAATATCAAATTTAACATTCCACAAGATGGATGACTCCTAGATGGAAAGAGTCAAAGAAATTATCCCTCTACAAATCAAAGAATTTGATAGAAGTATGAAATATTGGGCTATTAACTAAAGCAAATCACTACAATGCTAAATATTTAATGTGGCTCTTTGATTGACTTTTTTAGGTCATACCTTTGCAGTTCATGTCACTAGATGCATAGTTACCATGGCATGAAGTGCAAGTGAACTAAGTGAACAAAAATTACATTGTGTGATCATGAAACCTTCAATTGTCACAAGAACACAACAACCACTTCTTTAACTCCGACCTTTGCAATATACATCAGCAACCTCTAAAACATACCTTGCTACTTAGTAGTACATCAACAACCTTAACATCACAACATCACAGTATATGCACTTTAAGCAAGCATACCTCTGAGGATTAGACTTACTTACAACTTTACATAGGAGTATTGATAGCAATAACTTTAATATGGAAACCTTCAACAAACATACCTTTAACACCCTTTTCCATCAATGACAACTTACGCCCTTTTCTATCAATGGCAACTTCGCCAATAGGATTTAGATAAAACTTTGCATCTTTTTTATGCAGTAACATAAATAAAAGTGAATATCAAAATATCAAATTTAACATTCCACAAGATGGATGACTCCTAGATGGAAAGAGTCAAAGAAATTATCCCTCTACAAATCAAAGAATTTGATAGAAGTATGAAATATTGGGCTATTAACTAAAGCAAATCACTACAATGTTAAATATTTAATGTGGCTCTTTGATTGACTTTTTTAGGTCATACCTTTGCAGTTCATGTCACTAAATGCATAGTTACCATGGCATGAAGTGCAAGGGTGAGACCTAAAAAGGTCAGTTCCCTCATACTTATATGTATTGATAGATTACAAGTGATACATTAATAAGGATAGTTTTCACGGTGGTTTCCCTTAATATTTGAGTTCATGAAAAGGTAAAGTATAGTGAGTATGTTATGCTTTGGATTTGAGTCCTTTGCAATTCATGTTGCATTCCAATTTTCCCAATATTGTCACCTTTTTTTCTTTTCTTTTTATGTTAGTAAATACTATATTTACTTTTGCTTTTTTACAGAGGAATAGCTCATATGCTCTCACAATATATTGATTTTATTATACTAAATAATCTCATTGACATATTTATAATCTTTTATTAGATATTAATAACTATTTTATGTAAAGGAGTAAAACTTGATAATCACTTAGTTCCCGAAAATATGTGAGGGATACTAATCTAGAATACTAATCTAAAATTCAGGTCTCTTCTTATATACCTAAATAATGGAGCAACAAGATAAAAAGTCCCACTCAAAAATGGATTTAGATATATGTAATAACTTCTTCATAAAATGAGTAAATTCTAATCCAATACCATATTTGAATATGAGGATATCCATAGATGATAATATTTACCAATTCAAATATGAGAATCTCTAAAGAGCAATAATATCAACCATAAATATTATGATGAGTAAAAGATAAAAAAATAAAAAATATTTTAATTCAAGTTTCTTTGTTAGATAATTTGTATACAGAATGAACACTATATATATATATAAATGTAAATATATATATATATATATATAAATATATCTATATATATATAGATATTTATTTATATATATATATAAATATATATAAATAAATAAATATCTATCTATATAATATTATATATATATATATATATATATATATATATTTAAATAAATCTATGAAAAAATGAAATATATAAGAAAATTATTCTTAAAATAAGATAATGAGATAATTATTATTATTATTATTAAAAATATATATATTTGAAATAATTGTATTTAAATGCTTCCAACAACGACTAACACTATCCACTAGTGAATGTTAAAACCAATGTTGTATAGATGTTGGATTTGAATAAATAGCTAATTCAATTCTTTATAAGCCACCAATCATAATACTATATAACTAGATAAACTTCATAACCAGATAAAGAGTGGGTATTGGCTTTTAACAAGCTCACTTCCTCTCACTGCCCTGTGTGAATTTCTCTCTTTAAACCTTAAAAAAAAGGCAAGAATATCTTTGTGTCCTTCTCAACCATCAATTCAATACTTTATAAGCCACCAATCATAGAATTCTATGTTACTAGATAATCTTTATAACCATAAAGAGCGGTGTTGGTTTTCAACAAACTCACATCCTCCTTAATGTCATGTGTGAATTTCTCTTTTTGAACATAAAAAAGACAAGGATATCCTTTGTGTCCTTCTCAACCATCTTCTCCATCTCCCTATAGAATAAGGGGAACCATGAAGTATCAACTGCTTGGAATCATGGAACCCTGAAGGAGACACTTTATAGAATCATGATGAACCAATATTCCCTACAATGGGATAGAGTAAATGACAACTCCTAGGCATCGAAGTTATCCTTTGAGTAAATAGTGAACTGACTCTAGATTATTGACTTAGAAAGCAGTGGATTAAGCAAGAACCTCAATGCTTATTTCGTTATTTGAAATATTTGAAAAAAAATAGTTTCTAAAATGGACCAAAAGGAAGGTTGGACAAGCTTCTCACTAATACTAAGAAGAAATATTTTTAAACATCAACCTTGGAGTCTATAAGTTTCAACAGAAAGCTCCTATGATTTCCCACTGTACTGTTCTTGATCACATCGTCCAGTAGCATTTGATACTTGCGAAGAAATTCAGTTTTAACTTCCCGCATATCAATCTCAGCGCGCGTCACTATAACTCGAGTTACAGAATTATCATCTGCACGTCCATTGACGCCTTTTGCATAGAGATATATTGTCTGCACAATCCAAGATGAGGAGCTGTCATGGCAATATATTTATTAGTATGCATAGATTCAAATACAGAAAAAATAACACATGTATATTGCCTTAGCGAAATATTTTGCAGGGCGATTTATGCATTTTATCGTCATGCGTACTGCCTCCTCGAACTCTCCACTGCGATCGCCTTTCAATCCCTGAGATACAAACCAAAATAAATCAATAGAAAACTGGTTACCGTTGTGCAGGGATTGAAGATTGTAACTCAGAGACACGGTTTTTGCCACGGCACAATACAGAAATCTATGCATGATTCAAGTATGAAGGTTTACTTTTCATATTACGCAACTAAAGTTTGATAACGGTATCCGTTAGATGATGAAGGTTAAATAAGGTTTCTTAATTTTCCGAACTCTATAAATTATATTTTAACGTCCACTGGAATAAAAATAATCCATGGGATTACTAGTTTTTTTTTTTTGCTGTTTGAAATTCAATTTTCTTCTTCGATTTATGATTAGCTTATTCAATTTTTTAAGGAGTTGTTTTGTGTAATTTTTTGGAAGTTTTTTCGGTCTAATTTTTCTAAAATCCTGCATGAATTCAGTGAAATCACAAGTTTGATGTGTAAACCTACACAACAGAAGTGCTCTAGGGGTTTTTCAGGGTGCTGAATCCATATATACAGTCAAAAAACTAGTTTAAATAACACAATGAAGATTTCACCACAATTTTTTTCTGCAGGATTCTAGCACCGGAAACTCCAAAAAGTCACACTAAAGACAATGCCATTTTTAACAGTCTTTTTACAAAAAAGATAATGCCAAAGAATTGAAGGTAACGTATTGCTAATTTTCTCACTGTTTTTGATGTCTCTAAAAGTATCACATTCCAAAATGTAATACTTTTCCAATAGACGGGAGCAACCTTCTTCCCAAACTTTTTTAAGTAGATAAATGCTTATAGCATGTAGAAAACAATTCTTATACAACGATGAAAGTGGCTAACATTTTTGTGTAATGTGACGAGTCTTAATTGGAATATTGAATATGTAAAAATATATTAAAATTAAGAATAATTATAATTGAGTTCTAAAAATACGTACATTATAATATGTTTAATTGAGAGAAGTATCAAGAGAAATAAGGAAAAGTAGAAAATCTTTCTTTACATATTTATGTTTGTTTATACTTTCTAGTAAGAATTGAAGTTGGGATATTGCATTTGAGATAAAAGATTAGTAGAATGATATAGAGAAATGAAATAAATAAATTTCAAGATGTAATATTAGCTATTAAAAATTTGGATTTAAAAAAAAACAATAAAGAAGTTGTGGTATGAAAGTGTTAAAAGAAATGAGATTTTATCAATTTAATAATTATTTATACAAAATAAATATATAGATCTTTATGCATATAAAAATATAATTTGTTAATTTAATAAGTTAAAAATATGAGAAATGACAAATTATGGATTTAGAAAAATGTTTATATTTACTTTGTAAATATAGAGAAATTAAGGATGATGTGCATTATCTAATGTTCTAGAGTATTGGGGTATGTAGTTCTTATTTTTCTTAAGTGTGATAATATTTGATTGTATAATTGGTCATTATTAGGTAGAGTTTTAGTTTCTATGAGAAGGAGTTTGTTCCTATTTTTAGTTGGTTGTTGGAGTCTATTCCTATTGTTTAGGTGGTTATTGAAGCCTAGTTGGTTTGAGAGATTCTCTCCAAGTTGTTCACTTCTTAGTTTGGTGTGAGGTTGAGATATTTCCTCGCCCAATAAAGTGTGTGTCCAAGATAGTTTTCGTGACATGAGACAAAGCTCACTGTATTTATCTTTATCCCATTATTTGATTATTGATTCTCTCCAACTTGTTAACTTAGTTTTGTGTGAGGTTGAGATATTCCCTCACCCAATAAAGTTTGTGTCCAAGATAGTTTTCGTGACATGAGACAAAGCTCATTGTATTTATCTTTGTCACATTATTTGATTATTGTGTAAAGCACTTGATACATCTATTGTGTATGCAAATCTCTTAAGACATCTATTGTGTATGTAATAATCTCTACTATCACATCTTAACAATAACCTTACGAAGTATAGAAGCTCCAAGATGAAGATTGAACAAAGATGCCAAAGTTGCAAATGAAGGAAACAAGTGAGAAAACAATGGTGGGATCAAGCATTGATGGATAACTATCTTGGTATGTGCAAGATGAAAGGCGTAGAGACACATGATGTAGCCCAAGATGTTAACAACTTCAACAGAGGAAGATGGTATTCATGTTATGTATCTCTTACTAGCATTGCATTATTGCAATGTTTTTATGATGTAAATTCATTCCTAAGTATGTCTATTAAGAAGTGTAGTAGTCAAAAATGAGTTCTAGCTACATGATTTGCTCCTTGAGCTATTTTTGAATGGTGCATTGTAAGTCCAAATTTGCAGGTGCAAAGAAAATATATGATTGAGTTGGATATATCACGTATCGAGACTACTTTCCTAGATAACTAGCAAGTACAATAAAGGACACACATGTATCTTAGTAGATGGAAGTAGGTCAATAGGATGGATAATTAATTAGTCATAATGGTCAGATTGATGTTAGACCATGGACTATAGTAGGTTCCCAATTAATACGAGGTGCCATTGGTATAATTATTTTTCAATTAGTACTAATGATAGTTCTTTATTTGAAAGGAGGATCATTTTGTGGGGTGAAAGTGAGTTGTAGTGTTCTCACTTAAGAAAACAAAATATTTGTTGCAAGCTTAATTTTTGGAGTGGAATGATGAGTTTATAGCAGGGAGGACAGAGAGGTCCTGAATACAATGGAGAGATCTTTGGAGTTTCATCCAAGGAAAGTAGGTGATAGTTATTGTGGTAGAGACAATATAGGCAATTCTTTTGGAAGCACTATGGTAGCAATTGATATCGATTATGGTAGCAGTAGATGTTGCAGTAGCAGTTGAGAATCAAATGTAGGTATAGGTGTGTAGAATAATAACATAATCATGGACATATTTCTATGTGAGTCACACATATTATGGCAAGTCTATATGCTATTGTTTAAGTTCATATAATGGTCCATGAAAATATGTGAACTACCTGGTATCTCCATGAGTTAGAGTGTGTTGAATGCACTTATATCTGCGTAACATGAAAAGGGAATATCATTGTAAGACCTAAAGAGGCATGCATGCCCCTTTATCATCAGTCCCTGATGACTTGATTAGTTCTTATATAATTTAGTTTAGTAGCCTTTTTTGAGATAGTTCTTTAACACTCTGAAGATTCAACCATGTGTAGGTTGGATACACTTGAGTAGACCATATTAGTTATAGACTCTAAGAGGTGAATTTTCATATTTAGGGGGAGTTTATCAATAAGTTGAATGAACCATGTACATGAGGGACATCCTAGTAGACATTGCAACGGTTAGGTACCCATGCATTTCGGTGGATGATTGTTCCTTTATATGTGCATTGATATTTTGGTGATGCGCGCATGATCGAGGTATCAAGTGGAAGCATCAGGTTGGACCAAAGATAAACTTTTTTGATCAAGAGGTTCTTCATGTTGTAGTGGAGCATGTAATACACAAAAGTAGTAGATGAATACCTTAGTTAATAATATTAATGCAAGTAGTCATTAAGGGGGAGTGTTGGAGTATGTACCTCATATTTTTCTTAGGTGTGATCATATTTGACTGTGTAATTGATCATTATCAGGTAGATTTCTAGTCTCTACAAGAAGGAGTTTGTTCATATTGTTTAGCTAGTTGTTGAGGCATAATTGGTTTGAGAGATTCTCTCCAACCAATTAGCCTCTTATTTTTGTGTGAGGTTGAGATATTCTCTCAACCAACAGAGTGTGTGTCCGAGATAGTTTTCCTATCTTGAGAACAAGCTCATAATATTTATATTTTTAATATTATTTGATTAATGTGTAGAGCTCTCAAGACATATGTTATGTATGCAATAATCTCTACTCTACCATATTAACATAAAGCACCTCCCAAAAAGGAGTATATTACATATTGAAACATCTCATAGGGGCTTCGTATTTGGGGGTTTAAGGTTCTAAAAATATGAGGAGGGAGAAGTGAGTAAGTGGCTTTGAACTACACTCATTTGTACCCATCAAGATCCACAATGTTGAATTCCATTTGCTCAAATGCTATTCTTGTTCTTCTTTAGTTTAATACCCATAATGATCTCTATAACACTACAAGCTCTCAAATATTCACCACTAGAAGTTATTGGACCTCCACTAGCTGAAATTGTTTCTTAGGCATTATGAGGCTTGGAAAATCCCCCATCTCTCTCATATCCACTTGCTAAATGTACTCCACCAAACATTTCATTAGAGATTGATAATTTGACTAAGATATGAAAAAACTACCTAATGAAAGGTCTTTTTAATTAGTCCTTATGAGGTAAGAATAAATAAAAGGACATATGAATTTCCTTTGTGTAAATTTTTTAAATTATTTTTCCTAAGATGTAAACACCAATACATGACTAAAAAACCAACCTCTCTCCTACTAATAGCTTTACCTGGTTTTTTTATCCGCCAAAGAAAGAAAAAAAAAACAAGAACATGATGCAATGAAATTAATGTTATCAAAATCCCCCAATCAATTAGTTGATTAAATTAAAAGTAAAACAATAAATAGAGAGTTTGCATGGCTTTCATAATCATCAAACTTATAAAAAATATATTATATATTATAAAAAATAAAAATAAATACAACACTAACATATATATAATTTAAAATTTAAAAATATTAAAAACTTTCGTAATCATCAAATTTATAAAAAAATGTGTTATATATTATAAAAGAGTAAAAATAAATACAACACTAGTATGTGTGTATATATAGGTATATAATTAAAATAAAAATTTATTTAAAATAAAAATTACATATATAATTTTTTTATTTCTTTACGCAATCTAATAAATTCTACTGGGAAAATTTCTTAAACTTATAATAATATAAATTTGTAATCCCTATCACTTAATAAATTTCGTTAATCTAAAATAATATATATCTAAGTGTTTGGCCAACAACTTCCCTAAGCTTAGCATTTTTAGTTATATAATTTAGGTAGAATTTGTAATCCATCCTTTCTCGAGAAGTTTTAAGATCTTGAGCCCTATGTATATTTTGGATTTGATGGAAATCTTGGAACCTATATGACAGATGAAATTTGATGTGAGATGACTTTGAGTGAAGTAAAATGTATGAAGTAATATAATGCAAGTTGTAGGAAATTCTATATACACGGGTGTAATGAATTTTGGCTTGTTACATTAAAACTGAAGTTGCATTTACTATATATGTTATTTATAGACAAGTCCATTTTTCAAGACTTTCATTAAAGTTGATGTACTTAAAATCTAAACTAAACTACCTTCCATATGCATACATTTTTAGGAACTTTAAGTTACAACACTCAAGTAGCCTTAGTCTATATAACATGTGTATTAATGCCCGTGCAATTGATTTTGAATAATGTGACTTGCGTGATATTAATTATTGTTAGAAGTGGGTTTTAGTATAAAGTCATACGCTTATGGGCATAAGTTGCATTTATAAAATGTTAGTACTTATAGAATGAAAGGAGAAGTTTTATGGAGACAAACAAATTAATTCTATTAGGAACCTGAAGAGGTCAAATGATTATAAGGAATTATTAAAATGGTATGCTTGTATTTTTTTTTGTATGAAGAATAAATGGCTATAGAAGGAAGTTTATATATTGAAGATGAAGTTTATATATTGAATAATGTCTCTCGTTCTTGTGTGTATGTTCATGGAGATAATAAGATGGGTTATTGTTTAAGTTTCAAGCATTTTAATACCAAAGCATAATTTTATTGGGATGTGGGTATGAGAATTTTCAATTTGATTATAGTTCTATTGGGAGGTGGGTATGAGAATTTTCAATTTGATCTTGACATGAATAAGGTTTAATAGAATTATTTGGTATTTTATAATCATGAAGTCAATCCTAAAATAAGAATATCTTAGAATTTATTTAAGAGCCTAACTCAAATTAAATGAAAATGACACTATATAGAAATTGATATATGCATCTATGATTTGAGACTTGAATCCCTGACTGTGTAGCAAGAGTATTAACTTTACCTTTACTCCCAAGTCTAAATAATATGGTTCTAAGGCTTAAAGACACCATTGGTGTCTTAAAGATGTTAAAAAGAGATTTAAATAAGTCCCCTTTGTAGAGAAGACACTTAGAAAATGCTTAGAAAAGCTTAAGGTGAGAAATTAGGAATGTTATGATGTATCAAATGACAATCAATAGAGCACATGATGGATGGGAAACACAAGAAAGAAAACCTTTGAAGATATGAAGCATGGCGCCACAAAAATGTTTGGCACATTATGACACAAAAAAATAAAAATAAAAAATAGTTGGCATGTGAAATGAGGAAGTTGGAAAAAGCTTACTATTTTGTTGTAGGTGGGAAGAGTTTTTGAGTGCAATACATTATGCTAGAAAAATATTTTTGCATGATACATTGTAAATCCAAATGTTTTAAGGTCGCAATAAATTCTACAAAAGATGTAGTGTATCACGTGGTTCAAAATAATGGAGGGTTGCAACACCAACATTGCATAAACCAATGTTTTAGGGATGTGATACACATCACGTCCAATGAAATTTTTGGACGATGTGATACTAAATCACATAATCAAAAGTGTAGGGATGTGATACATATCATAATTGATGAAAAAGTTGATATTAAGATATTATACACATATCACATGGATATTAATTTGATAGATGCAACAAACATATTGCATGGATACAAAATTGTGATGATGCAATAAGACATACCTTTCAACTACCTTAACAACAAAAAAACTATGCATTTGATTATCAACCTAGGGTTCATATGGAACTTTTGAATTGTTGCACATCATATATGCTATTATAATCTTTTATATGTTACCGAGGTTGTAGTAATCTAATGAATGTCATAGTGCAAGATATTATGATTCTTTTATAAGTCATCAAGCGATCCACACCACACTTGCATTCCAATCCATAGTTTGCAAGAACGTAATGAGCACACTACATAATATGAATTGTAGGAAAGTAAATTCACATGTGTAAAAAGTAAATCACATAAGCATCACAACTGACTTGCTCTAGGATTAAGATGATATTGGTTGTTGTAATAGAAATGCAAGTGCACGTGCAATGTAATGCAGTAGATCAAAAACTAATGAACCACACTTTGTCTGCAAAGGAAATAGAACCAAGAATCAGATGTTGTAAATAGAATAGTAAAATTGAACCAAATAAAAAAACAGAGTAATCACAATTCCATAAAATAGAGTATTATAATGTTAGCATAGAGTTGCAACAATGAACTAAGTCATGATTTATTTTATAAATCACATCATAATGATTAGTTCATAAATAATAACATTATTAATAAATGAGTTGTAACAGTAAACCTACAATACAGAGTTTGAACAATAGGAAATATTAGAGTTGCAATAGTTAGAATTCAAAGTTGCAAAAATAAGAAAAACAAAGTAATTGTAGAAATAAGTAGAACTGTAAATAATGTTACAACTATGATATAACTACATACGATACTTCGATAAGGAGGGTTCCCTACCTCCTTAGATGAGGCACTAATTTACAAAAGTAGTATAATGCTATATGCTTAGAAAATCATAAATTGAACATGAATGCAATGTAACTTTATATTGTGGAAAACTAGAAATTCAATTATGGTAAATGACTTATGAGCCAAGAAACTAGTTTGTTTTGATTACGCAACTCAAGGAGAGCAAGGTTCTTTATACATAATGATTTCTATCTAAATTAATCAATGAATTTTATGGAAAACCATGAGAATCAGGTTGTTCCATCCAGTTACACCAATTTTACAAAAGCTAGCAAAAATCAAAAATAAACTGGCTCAATTGGTTGTGTAACAAGTGGTGATTGAGTCATCATATTTTTCTGAGTGACTGTTTTCCTTTGTCACTTTTTTTCCATGGGAAAATATAGTTTTTGGATGCCTAGCCAATCCATAAGTGATAATTTTTTGGTTGATTGATGCACTAGCACAATTGTCACAGAGATGCAACTTCCTTTCTCCAGAGTTGTAGCAATGGGCCTTAGCGAGAGTTGCAGCAATAATTGTGGTGACAATTGCAACAATTATATTGAGGTGATATTAGTAGCATGGTGTGGTGAGATCATAACATGTAGAGTTGTAGTAATGGTGAGTTGAGATGCGTAGCATGAAAATTTGATACAATGGTGACAACAACTCAGAGTTGCAGCACTCATGACTGCAACTTAGAGTTACAACATCTATGCTTAGGCAGAGTTGCAACAACTACACTCAGGAGTTGTAGCATGATCCAAGTGGATATTGGTGGCCACCTGCCTATTCCACTTGGACCCCCATCATTGTTTCCTATTCATTTCCTATTTTTCAGCATGTTTTTCTATTTTGATAGTTTTCTATTTTTAATAGTTTTTCAGGTCTTGAACTTCCAAATCCATTTTGATGTCCTAAACATCGTCTTTTTGGGAAATAGGAAAATGTGAGACAAGGTCACTTTTGTAGCCAAATTCGTTTTTTCCTTGGATAGACCTTTCTAATGGGCTATCGTGTACATAAAACGAAGAATGTATGCCAAATTTACAACCCTGAGAAGTTGACATTCCAACTAACCCCATCGAGGCCCACAAGCTTTTAACTCTTCATATCCTAGGGTTGAGTTTTTGGATGTTTAGGGTTTCTCATTGTTTATTCATGAAAAGAAGGCCTCAAAGCATCATTGTAACACAGTTCAGAAGACATGTAGTCGTCACATCTCTTGCCAAAGATAAGTTTCTATCATTTGAGCTAGTTTGATTTCATTTTGCATGTAAACAATTTTAGTATTTGTTATTTATCAATTGAAGTTCAGTTTCGCTGTATTTTTGTGTTTTTTGTTTAAATATATATTTCATTTCATTCCTTCATAAATCAGGATTATTGGTATCAGAGCGGTCTGATCTTTCTCTATTTTTTGTGCATGTCCCAATAAGGTCGAGGTATAAGTAGTTGGGACTCAAATTGCTTGAACCCTTGCAAGACCTAAATTTTTTTTGACCCCGACGGCCTCCCATGGCAGACCAAAAGAAAGAAAAGGGAAAAAGAGATCCAATCAATTATTGCTCGAAGAAGCTCTTTAGCAATAGAGGAATGAAATGATGGATGATATTTCCCATATCCTTTGCTAACTAACAATAAGCAACATGTCTTCATCCAGTAGTCCCTTTGGAGGTGTCTCCCCTTTAAGATACAAGCTAATTTTGACATCACTATATTTGAAGGCCAAATAGATACAAATGTTATAGATAACTGGTTAAGCCTGTTGGAATGATATTTTTCAATTCATGATTTTTCCGATAGAGAATGCTATTTTTGCACTGCTTAAAGTTGCCCCCCATGTCAAGGACTAGTGGGAAACTTACTGTGAGAAAAAGAGCACGAAGGATTTGGCATTGTTTTCAATTGCACCCTCTTGGAACTATTTTAAGGATGCTATTAAGGAACAATATTACCCTATCAAAATTTACGAAGACAAATATATAAAATAGACCACACTACGGTAAGAAAGGGACCAAAATGTGCCAAAGTTCACAAATATTTGTCATACTTTGTGCACAAGGTTAGGTATCAAGGACTCTGAGTGTCATCTAGTGCTCAAGTATCATGGTTGTCTGCAAAATACATCCATATGGAGATGGAGTTTTTAGACATCTCCTCGCTTGGCACAACATATTGATATGCTACCCAAATGGAGAAAAAACTTAAACAGAAGAAGTGAGACTTTGGTTTTATAAATCTAAAACAAGGCAAGGGCACCCCCAAACTGCAGAACAAAGGACGGAGCCAAAGTGGAACAACCTAGGACAACCCATTAAATACCTAATAAAATAATAGTAATGGGAAGACAAAGAAGGACAAAAGAAAGTGGTGTGAGTTCCACAAGAGCTCCACTCATAACACAAATGAATGTCATGCAAAGAAATTGTTGGTTACCGAGATAAAAGCTTCAAAGGCAGATGCAGGCTTCGGCTCTAAACCAAACCCAAAAAAGGGGAAATAGATAATTTATGTGGAACCCAGTGCTATCGTTGTTACCACCAAGGTCTAGCACAAGGAGCTCAAAGATTCAGAGGAAGGTGAGCATCTCTTCCTCTCACAAATGTGGGTAAAGGGGATTCTAATGCATTTCATTTTTGATAGTGAGAGTGAAAAGAACCTCATCTTGAAAGAGGTTTTTAAGTGTTTGGGCCTACCAACAACACCACACCCGTAGTCATACAACCTCGGGTGGCTCCACCAAGGGAGAGATCTCCACATTAGCCAATAGTTTCGCCTAGCCTACAACATCAAGCCTTTCATGGACGAGGTATTTTGTGATGTTGCTCCCCTTAAAGTTTGTGATTTTTTGTTGGGCCAACTATACTTGTGGAAGTGTTATGTTTTGTATGAGTCCAAACCTAATATTTTTATTATTACTTTGGGCAGAAAATTGTATAGGATACCAGAGGCAGCCCCACTTACTGCTATTTCTCTTATCTTTACTAAGTAATGCAATAAGATCATCTCCCAGACTAGGAAATTTGTCTTCCTCCTAATTCACTCTCAAAGTAATGGGAAGATATTGGCCACATCCATGGCCTCCACATAGGCTCCTTTGCATGATAGAATAAAATGGATAAGTTTTTGGAAGAGTACAAAGACATCTTCTCCTCACCCATAAGTGTACCTTTGCATTGTCAGGTCAAGCATTCCATCGATCTGGCCCCCGACGCACCTCTACCTAATGGGCCAATTTATCACCTCTCTCTTATGGGAAATGAGGAAACAAGTGGTAGATCCAAGAGCTACTACAAAAAGGGCACATCCAACCAAGTTCCTCACTTTATGGGAACCTAATTATACTTGTGAAAAATAAGGATGGGACCTGGAGAATTTGTATTGATTATCAAGCCTTGGAAAAAATCAAAGTTAGTAATAGTTATCTAATTCCATGGATTAACGACCTTCTTTATCACCTCAAGGGGGGAAAATATTTCAGTAATATTGATTTGAGTCTGGCTACCACCAAGTTCCAATAGAACTGATGGATGTCTGGAAGATTTATTTCAAGTCCAAGGAGGGTCTTTTCAAGTGTTTGGTCATACCCTTTGGTTTGACTAATTCCCATGAAACTTTCATGAGGCTGATGAATGACATATTTCATCCTTTCACTAACTCATTCATGGTTGAATATCTCAATGATATACTCATATTCAACAAGAATTGAGAAGAGAACTTGCAACATATTCGACAGGTCCTGGATACTCTATGACAGCATAAGCTATGTGTGAACTTGGAAAAATTCTCCTTTGGCATGGACAAGATCCAATATCTGTGTTACATTATTGATAAGAAAGGTGTGCATGTGGATCCAACTAAGATATAATTCATTTGGGTTTGGTTGGCCTCAACAAATCTCACAAAGCTTCACAACTTCTTGGGCCTTGTTAATTTGTACGACATATTCATGTTGGGATTCTCTCATATCACTTGCCCTTAAGTTACGTTACTAAGGGTGGAGAAAAACAATGTTTTTTTGGTCTTGGTCACAACAAAAGGAATTTATTGAGATGAAACATTGCCTTATATCTGCACCAGTCCTCACATTACTAAATCTACAATAGTCATTTGGGATTAAGATAGATGCAATAGAAAATGCTATTGGTGCAATCCTCACTCAACAAGGGAATCCAATGGCCTATCATAGTGAGACACTCTCTGATACTATTCAGAGATACCCCACCTATGATAAGGAGATGTACTCCATCGTGCAGTCATGTTGGCAGTGGAAGTATTGCATTTTGGGGAAGGAGACAATCATCCACACAGATCATCGACCTCTCCACTTTATGCAGATCCATGGAAAGTTATAAAATGATCACCATCAGAAATGATATACATATCTACAACGATTCCATTTGAACATTAAATACAAGAAGGGTGGCACCAATCACATTGCATATTGCCTTAGTCAGCCCTCGTTTGTGGCACTAATCATTCTTCTCAAATATTGCGGGAATGACACTTATGGATGGTCGTATCTATAGAAAAACGATCTAGAATTCGCCACCACATACTAGATGTTGATGGAAGGACATAAAGTTCCATACTTCTACCTCTGGGATGCATTGTTATGCAACGTAGGAAACCTTTATGTTCCTTCAAGCAAGTGTGCCAAGTTGATTTTGGAGGCACATTACAATTAAGTAGCATGGGACTTTGGCATGGAGAAGAAAGTGACAGTACTACAAAAGTATTTTTATTGGCCAAAACTCTGATAGGATTTTTGCAAATATATTAGATCCTACAGTGCCTATGCCATCACCAAGTCAACCATTAAGAAGCAAGGTTTGTACACCTCTCTGCCTACTCCTAGCCAACTACGAGAATCTGTCTCCATGGAATATATGTATGGCCTTCCTTCTACAAAGCATGGTAATGATTTTGTTTTTTTTGTATTTGATAGATTTTCTAAGATGTCCATATTGGCTTCCTACAAGAAGAGTATCACAACAGAAGCCACTGCCAAGCTCTTCTTCGAACGAGTGTGGATACATTTTGGGATCCCACAGACAATCATATAAAATTAGGATAGAAGGTTCCTGAACACATTATAGTTGAGCCTTTGGTCAATGATGGATACCAAGCTCTCCAAGTCAACTGCCTTCCACTCCCAAAATGATGGGCAGACAAAGGTCGTCAACAAGATGATAGTGCACATACTGCACATGTAAAACTCCAATCATCCATGAACATGGGATGAGAGTCTCCCCCCTCTTCAACATAACTATAACAGAGCTCTCCATAGCTCAACTAGTCACCCATTTTAGGTGGGCTTTGGATTTCAACCATTGTATCCCATTGATGTTGCAATGCCTCTTGCAACTACATAGGAAGAATATGGACATGTTCAATTGTGAGTTAATAACGAAATCAATTTTATTGAACACATTCAACACATATGCTATCGAGTTCATGATATCTTGAATAAATATAATACTAAGTTTCAAGTGGGCGACAAGGTTTGGTTTCATTTGTAGAAGGAACACATTGCAGGAGCCCATCAAAATCTTCAACCACTCTAATATGGACCTTACACCATCACCAAGGATATGGGTGAAAATGTTTTAAGCTAAGTATTCCCCCATTCCTTGGCCCGCATTCGATATTCATTGTAGACTTCCTTTGGCCATACTTTCTACCAGTATTGGACACATCTGACATTGTTGAGCATCTAACACCAATAGAGCTCAACCCAAATTGCATTGAACATGAAACAACTGATAGGATCATGGACACATAGATTAATAACACTAATCAATAGATGATCCACTTGTATCAGGTTGTCAAATTTGGTTAGCTCTTACACCAAGGCAAGTGGCTCACCATGGACCACGTTTAACAGAAGTTTCCCCATCTCATGGAGGCACTCAATGCAATGGGGATCATTGCTTCCTAAGGGGGGAGGACTAATCCATGTGGATATTGGTGGCCACCCTCCTATTCCACTTGGACTCCCACAATTATTTACTATCACTTTCTTATTTTTCAACACAGTGTCCTAGTTCGACAATTTTCTATTTGTAGTATTTTTTTGGGTCTTAAACATTTAGATCCGTTTTGAGGCAATAAATGTCATATTTGGGAAACGGGAAAATGTGAGTCAAAGACACATTTGTAGTCAATTTTTTTTTATCCTCGGATAGACCTTTCTAACAGGCTATCATCCATGCAAAATAGAGATCGTATGCCAAAGTTACAACCACGAGAAGTTGATGTTCTAACTAACCCGATCGGGGCCCGCAACCTTTTGGCGTTGAACAACTCCAAGGGTTAAGTTTTTGGATGTTTAGGATTTCTCATTATTTATTCATGAAAAAATTCCTTAGAGCCTCATTATAACATAGTTCAAAAGGCATGTAGCCATCACATCTCTTCTCAGAAATAAGCTACTATTGTTTGAGCTAGTTTGTTTTCATTCTACATGTAAACAACTTTTAGTATTTTCTATATATTAATTGAAGTTTAGTTTCATTATATGTCTATGATTTTGGTTTAAATATATATTTCATTTCATTCCTTTATAAATTTGGATCATGTCACTTGTGTCTTTGCAAGGAGTTGTAATAGATGTTGAGAGAGTTCTAGTACCTGCACTTGGAGGGTACCTATGTAGTCTTGTTTCCTATATACCATTTCCAATACAAAAAGGTGAAATTTTCTAAAAATGCATAAGAATAAGAAATGAAATGGTATATTATGAGGATAAAAATACATTGACCATAAATTTATCATTATGGATGAAAAAGGAATTAAGATGAGATGAAAAGGAGAAAAAGATGGATAAAAGGGTATTAGAAGGTTGTTAAAAGCATGTCAATTTGGGCACTCTCCCCTCAACTGAATTCATTACAAATCCCCTCTACCTCATATGTATGGAAGTATCATCCTCTTTCTTGGATTTCCTTCCAACAGGGAAATTCCTCCCTTTTAGACAACTTGTGTTGTTCCCTATATTCCTTGGTTGATAGCTAGCTAGATCACTGTGTAGTGAAAGTTTAGACATATCCTTCTATCCCATAGATCTCTATGCACTCTCTCTAGTTCTACCTTTGGGTTGTTGGGATTAAAATGGGTCCCTTTGTCAAATTTTATCCTTGGCTAGTTTCCATCTTTCATTACATCGTTTTATGGTTTCCTTCTCTAATCCTCTAATATGTGCCCTATAATGTGCAATAACCTCTTGCTTATTTTTAGCCATGAACTCTATATATGAAGAAGATCTAGCCCATTTCTTATGTGTGTTAAGGAATTTTTAAGGCCTATGATACTCTACCCTAACCCATAGGTTTCTATTGAGATTCCCCTAACCTTAGGAGAAAATGCCCAACCAGCATGGTTGCTTAGGTAAGACCAATCAACATGGTTTCTTAGGTAAGACACAAATGCCCACAATTGGACATCACCCCAAAAGTGGTTGAGTTTCTAGATTGGATCATGCAACAATAAGCCATTATGCTAGTATAGTCCACATAACATGTTATTTTCCACATTAGTACATACATAGTGAGCCTTCAAAAAGGTATTTGAGGATGTGATCTCAAAAGGATTACTAGTCATTATGGATTTTCTTTGGAATAATATAAGTTTCTCCTGCAAGAAAATATTATAGTGTGGAGAGGGAGCCATGTAGGTAAGTGTTGACTCCACCAAAAATACAAATTGTATATTCTCGATCTCCAATCTATTCACTTGTTTATCCAGCTAAAAAAAAATGTTTTCTTCTATTCTTTCTTCTTCCCATCTGATTTTGTTCATTTCAAAGTACTTAACCCATTTCTCTCTCAATCCTCTAATATTTGGTGATTGTCATTGAAGGGAATCACCCTTTATTTGTATGATGCTAATAGTTGATTTGACCTATCTTATTTCTCTTTCATCCACATATTAGGAATATCTACCTCTATGTCTTTTTCTTCTACTATTTTATCATTTTTCTAAGTAGATATCTCAATCATGGTAGGTCTACTATTTTTTATTTGGACAACCACTTCTTGAGTTTATCTTTTGTAGGTTTTGGTCGTCTCTCTTACTTTGGTGAGAGGTTCCCCTGCAGCACGGGAACATGTTTCTTGGGAAAGGTAGTGTAGTTTCTCAAAATATCTTTCCTCTCTGAGTTCATCTCTCAACATTTTAATGGTGGTATGAAGTTCCCTACTTTTATTCTCTAAGATATTATTCTTCCATTAAAGGGATTCATATAAAGGCATGAGACAAGGAGTAATTACTGCTTTATGCTTCCTGATGTTTTATGTCTTCTTCAGTTCTTTAGCAATAGTAGCCTCTTCTATAGGAATGCTATGAATGGTTACTTCTTATTCTTCTTATGTGCATACCACTACAATCGTAGCAAGTCCTTCTCATAGAATTTTCCTTGTTGGTTTTTGTGTTGCAACAAAGGTTTCTATCCCCATTTTTCATCAAGTGTATGCCCAACAAAATATTTATCATCCCCCATCACTCTTTCTAATTTTTATGTATCAGTAGGGTTTCTTTCTTCAATCACCTCTGTTGGTTCTTATGGAGCAGCAGAGGTTTCTCCTTTTTTTGCAACTCCTCCTTTTTATTTTTCCACCCTAGTTGGTTCTTGTGTAGCTGCAAGGGTTTCTTCTTTTGTTTATTATGTTGTAACAATGGGGGTATACCTAGTACTTTTCTTCTTTGGAATGGGTACATATCCTGGTCTCTTTGTCATTCTTATCAATCTCTTGGATGAGGGTTTGCTACCTATTATCTTGACATCATTGTTAGGACTACTCTCATCTTTCTATGGAGTTGCAGCAGAACCCTCAGAGATTCATTCCTTAGTTGGAATGCTAGGGTATTATGTAGCTAGCATAGTTGCAACAATGTATTATTAGATTATGACTTGAGGATTTGTAGCACCTACAGTTTCTAGAGCTACAACAACACTATCTCAAGGTGGATTTGTATTAGTTGTGTCTCCTCCAAGTGGAGTTGTAGCAATTGTGATATTTTCTAATGCTCTTGCTACTTTGGCCTATATTCAACCTTATTTTTGTATTGCATGCTCAACCAAAAGTTTTATCAACACATGATATGAGAGGGCATCCTTGGGTCATCCATATTTTTGCACAAGTAATGTCATAATTTGCAACATCCTTGAAAGGAAAAACATATTAACCATCCTACCATGTTGCAAGTGGTCTAGTAAAATGAGGTGTTGTAAATGCATGACCTCCTAGGAACCTTCACAAGTTATATACCTCTGCACCACCACAACAACATCTCTTTACAAAGCTGATAGTGATTGTTTGTCAAACCCAACCCCTTTCCTGAATAGGGATTTTCCTAGCTTGAGAAATTGTTCCATGATATCATCTTTTTACCTTTGATGACAATATCATTTCTCTCCCATTTGTGCAAGTATTGTTACTTTAACAAAACATCCTCAGTCACTTACACAAATTTTCTTGCCACTACAAATATATCTTCCCTTAAATTCATTTCAAACTCAAGGGCCACCTCATCATCATACCCTTGCAGTATGTGTACATATTCTATCCATCCATCCCATTGAACGATATCCCATTTATGGTCATATGCTTGTAGTAGAAATCTCTTTGTAGTTTAATGAGCCTCCCATTTTTCCTTCTTCTCAAAGCTTAGACAAAATGTGACTGCAAATTGAATGAAATGGTTTGGTGGTTGGAGATTTTGAATTATGGAAGGGGGTGATTTTTTGATGGGGTGATTATGTCATTGAGTGATAACAAGAATGAGTGATGCAAGTGAATTCAAATCGAAGGTCAAGTCGATAAATCCAATCAATGTTATTCATCATGCAATTTTCAAAAAGTGCACCTCTCTAACTTACCATAAGTGGTCATCATGCCATGTACCTTCATCATGTGGCATGTTGGCCCCACAAAAAAGGTTGGATCCATGTTAGTGTAAAAGTTGTAGCATAATTCCTAAGTTGTAGCAGTAGGGTTCTAGATTTATAGCAATGGTGCTCTAGAGTTGTAGTAACAGTTTTAGATAGAATTTCAACTTGATTTGGTCATGGTGTCATAGAAGGAAACATCGTAACCCGTTCTAGTTATCAAAATTCAAACAATGGAGTTGCAACAACAATGCTCCAGACTTGCAACATTTCACCAATTTGAAACATTAGGGTTGCAACAATTGGAGTACAACAAAAAAATTGTAGAAATGGGGGTTTATTGACATATTTTCAGCAATAGAGTTGTGTAATGGAGTTGCAACAACAACAACAACATCCTCTCCTACATATACTAAAAACAAATTTATTGGTAGAAAAACTATAAAGAAACTATAGGTTCATGAGCAGAAGTATCTTGATATAACCATCATGAAATCGTGAAATTCCCTTCTACTCGTGAGTTCTTTTTCTTTTTTTAACATGGCATGTGTCAGCTTAGGCTAGTTTTCACATGAAATGTGCCCAAGTAATGCCCCTAAGGGTTTTTATATATGTATTTATTTTTCTTTTTTGAAAAAAATAGAATATGATAATGATTCACCTAGTAGGAATATATCCCTTATGGATAATATATAGGTTGCTATATTGTCATCATCATTGATTTTCATAAAAAAGGCTTCCTTTCACAGGTGTCTATTTGTTTTCCATCAGGGGCATTCTCTATTCATCAATGGTATGGATTTTTATGGCTCCACTATAATATAGAGTGTCTATCTCATAGGGGTTGAGCCATTGAACAAGAAACTTTCCTTAAAAAATCCTTAAACTTGGAATCAAATAACAAAGCTTGGTCTCTAGATTTAAATATTTTCTTCTTGATGAAATTTTTGTGTTTCCATGCTCTCTAGTGTTGTATCACTAATGTCTAGTGTAAGGTAACATGATAGAGATCATCCTACTTGTTGATCTGGAGGAGCCTTTGTTTCTTAGGTTCAGATAGATCCATTCCAAGTTACACTACTATTATGGGTGTCTGAGTCTCTATCTTGATTGGAAAAATAATTATTTTCCTGTACACTAATTCATATAGTGTGTAGCCTATAGTAGTTCTCCATGTATTATGATAGGCCCACAGGATTTTAGGGAGTCAATCAGTCTAATCCTTGAGGTGTAGTCTATAAGTCTTAGTGATAATAGCCTCAAGAATCTTATTTATCCCTTCCACCCATCCATTGGCATAATATATATGGTATGGTGCTGTGACTCAGTGCTTGATCTTGTATGTCTCCATTAGATCTTCTACAAACATTGAAGTGAATTGAGATTCTCCATCAATAAATATTTCCCAAGATATCTCGAACCTAGTGAAAATCTCTTTATGTAGAAACTCTACCACTATTGTTTTAGTTGTGGTTGGGAGTTCCTTAGCTTCCATTGATTTTGTGGCATAATATATGCATATTATGATGTAGGAGTTGCGACAAGAAGGAGGATGAATAGGCCCACACAAAATCAAGGGCTCGTCTATCATAGGGCTCTAACACCATTTGTGGTTGCAATGGCATAATGTCTGATTGCATTGTTCTTCTCATGTGCTCAGAGCTATTACATCTCTTCACATATTTATTGGCATCTTTCAAGATAGTGGACCTATAATACCCTTGATGAAGTACTTTGTACTTAGTCTACTTGTTTGCAAAGTGGCCCCCATAAGGACCATCATAACCTACCTTCAATATATCGTAGAACTTGTCTTCTCATACATATCTCCAGATAATAAGATCTAGTCCTGTGTAAAAGGGACACCCATCAATCCACGGGAATATCCAAATTTGTTTGATGGTCTTATGTTGCTCCTTTGGAGAGAAGTGATGAGGAAGTTTACCTTCATCCAAGTTATTTTCAATATCTACAAACCAAGGAGAGTTAGTAGATACTGCAAGGAGATATTCATCAGGGAAAGAATCTTCTACAAGAGTCTCTTTCTCATTTGATGTTACTCTTGAAAGAAAATCAACCACTACATTATCGTTCCTGGGTTTATTTAAGATGGCTATGTCAAATTCTTGCAATAATAATAACCACCTAGTTACTCTACCATTCATGATTGGTTTATTCATCCAATATTTTATGGATGCATGGTGAGTGTGAAAAATTATTAGACAACATGTTATTTAATGAAAAAAATCTGTTAATTACATGTATTACTAGAACTCTTTTTTTGTCACCATATAATTCTATTTTGTAGGTGAGAGATTTTTGTTCATAAAATAAGTCACATATCAATCATTTCCTTATTGTTTCCTAAGACAACTCCAATCGCAATGTCTGATAAATTCATGGATATATGGAACATGAGGGACCAATTGGGCCCTCTTAAAATAAGAGATTTGGACACTCAGGATTTGAACTTTTTAAAGGCATGTTGGTAGCTCTATGCCCACACAAATTTAACATTTTTATTAAGTAGAGAAAACAAGGGGCAAGCTACTTGTGGAAATTATTCAATAAAACAACAATAGTAACCAACATGTCCTAGAAAAATATGTAACTCTTTTTGGGTGAAAATGTGAATATGGTTTACACTTTTGGGCCAATTGTGGAGATGAAATTTTAAAATTTTACTCTTTTAAGGAATTGAAGCCCTCAAAATTTGTATAAGCTTTGTGCATTAGGGGAATTCTGAGGTCTAAAATGGGCCTCCTAAGAAAAATGTACAACCAAAATAAAATTTTTAAGAACCAATAGGATTCAAGATGATGATTTCAACCATGGGGGAAGATTCACCATTTTTGGAGTAAAAAAGTAAAAAAATAAAAAAACAATAAAACTACTTTTTCAACTCGTATTTTCAACTTATCTCTCTAAGGTTTTACTCAAATTTCGAGCGGGAGTACTCGTTGGATGCAAAATTTAATTCCTCATCCAAGGAGTACCCATGTTGTATACTTTCGATGGAGCTTCTTACACGAAAAATGAGAAATACATGAAAAAACGTGATTGCAATCACGTTTTTCATGTATTTCTCATTTTTCATGTAGCAGGGTCCATTGAAATTATGCAACATGGGTACTCCTTCGATGAAGAATCAAATTATGCATCAAATGAGTGTTTCCGCTCGAAATTTGAGTAAACCCATAGGGAGATAAGTTGAAAATACGAGTTGAAAAAATATTTTTTTCTTTTTTCCCTCTAAATTTTGATGATGTAATCTAATCTTATTTTATTATTTTCATTATTATTTTATAATTTCCTTAGGAGGCCCATTTTAGACCTCAAAACTCCCCTAATGGAATTTTGATTTGGATAAAAAGACAATTTGCGGAGAATTATGTTGTTGTCCTAATGATATTTTTTGCAAAAAAATTCAGTGTCATATAATTTGTCAATCTTCCATTAAATTAAATGTTTCCTTGCAATTTTTCGCACTTAATAGGTATGCCTACGTTCACACTCAATAACTTAGTCTAAATGTATAATTTTTAATATATATATATATATATATATATATATACACGGAGAGAACTAAGATATGCATATTGAAATTTTATTTTTTATGCAAAATTGTATTTTTTGTTATTTTTCAAAGTTGTTGAATTAATATTTGAATTGCATTTTTCTGACACGTGTTGACGTATGATTTTTTTCTACAAATTAAATAGATTCAAATATCAAGAGTACCCTTTTGAAGAGGACTTGTAAATGAAGATGGTGGTATTTTTTGAAATTTTTTCGTTTTCTATATTTTATATTATTGATTTTTCATTCAACCCCTCTGAAACTATCCAAAAAAAATTCAAGCATAATGTTTAAAATAAATTAGATGAAAAATATCACATGAATTCAAAAAATGTCAAACTCATATTCCATCAGACAGAGGATTCCTTCACAAATCCAACATATTCAACTCCACCACCTAAGGAAAAATATTGCCTTAAGTCCACCAAGCTACAAGATGGTGTTGTAGAGGAATTTTTAGAACGACAGTTAAAACTCTACTTTTTAGGCCCTCAAAAACTCAATTGAGCACTTAAATAGCTCGATCGAGCATTTAGATATCCTAATCAAGGGCTTAAGGTAAAGTTTGAAATATCTTGATTGAGAGTTTAACAAACTTTTGATCGAGCCTTTGACATGGTTAAACAAGGGCTCAATCGAGCCTATAGTTTGATGAAGCCATAGGCTTGATTAAGCCTCTTTATTAATACACTACACCCAGGTTCTATTGGCAGGAAATTTGAAAACAATGCTTGATAGAGCTCCTAGATAACCTCAAGTTACATATGAACTTGATTGAGGGTTTGTTTTATTGCTCAATCAAGCAATTTTTAAGCCCTCAAATACCTCAATTGACAGCTTAAATATTACTCGATGAAGTGCTTAAAAATGCTAAATCGAGCTGCTTTTCTTCACCCCAAAGTCGCCATGCTTGCCAAAAAATGTAAATGATCTTCATGCTTCCAACATTTTGTGTTTGTGGGATCAATAATTTTAATATTTCCTTAATATTTTTCAGATCCACTTGAATGCTTTTTTCTAAGATGTGGTGCCCTAACACTATACCTTTAATTAACATTATGTGAAACTTTTTCGTTACTAAGGGGAAAATGGATTTCCTTACATCTTATTAAAACCTTTTCTAGATTGGCTAGGGATAAATCAAATATATTATCATGTTTTGTGAAATCATCCATATGTATTTCCATGTAATCGTGGATTAGATCATAGAATATCCCAATTATGGTTCACTCGAACTGAGGTTGGAGCATTATGAATCCCAAAGGGTAAAACATGGTAATAAAATATTCCCTAAGAAAAATTGAATGTAGTATTTGCTTGGTCTTTTGAAGTGATTTGGATTTGGTTATATCTATTGAATTCATGAAGGAAAGAAAAGTATTTATTCCTTGCCAATGGATCCAGGACCCAGTCAATGAATGGTAATGGGAGATGGTCTTTATGTGTTGCTTTATTAGGATCCCTATATTCGACATAAATTATCCATTTACCATTATTCTCTGGTATAATTACAAGAGGGGATATCCCCTAGTTGTAAAAAATGGGATAGACAAAGTTGGTTGACAATATTTTCTGAAGCTCCTCTTTAACTATATCCCTCAAGGCTAGATTCATCTGTCACTAAGGCTAGCAAATTAGTCTTGATCATTCCTTTATATGGATATGATGATTGCATAGGCCATGATGGATTCCATTCATATCATCACATTCCCAAGAAAAAGCATCACTATGCCTCCATTGGACTTCAATCAATCATTCAATTTATTGTTTGATTATCCCTTAATTGATTTTCAAGGTCTTTGTTGGGCTAATTTTGACAATATCTATGGTTGGTTCTATCTCTTTAGTGGAAAAGGGTTCATGTTCTACCATTGGTTCATTCAATGTAATAATAGAAGGCAAGACTTTTGGGTCCATGATTCGAGTAAGATCATGTGTGTCAACTGATGAGGAGGATGAAGCTATGAGGTCATTAATTTACTCATCCTTAGTTTTATATGGAATGGCTAGCTATTGGTTAACTATGAGGACTTGATGAGAAACTTCCTCTTCATCACTTTCCTCTTAGTTTCGTCTAAATGTCTAGAATAGCTTGGTAGGAGGATACAAGGTGAGATGTTTTGTTAAGGTCTCAAGGGGAATGATCATGTTAACTTACATGCAATAGATGTTATCGTCTACAATATCCAACCATGACATTATTAGGATTAAACATTATCCTCTTCGAGAGGATTTGGGTTGTATGACCATAAATTCAACCAAGTATTGCAATGAATCAACCAAGATCACTACATCTTCGAAAATTTCCTCTGGTTTGATATGTGATCTATTAGTGGGTTATAATACCATGGGGATCTACATAAGGCCAGAATGTATGAGGGTAACCTCATCGAGTATTTTTTTTCATCATATGCACATTAGGCCCCCATTTCTCCTACCACTTGGCTATCAACTGTGGATAATCCTTCGTAGCATGATCGAATTTCCTGCAGTATGTACAGGTAGCACAAGGATTCTGGAAATCTTGGCCAAGGTGTCTAAATTTTCCACAATTATAACATATGATAGGTCCTCTACCACACCCATAACCTCTTTTTCCTCTTCCTAGTAGGCCTTTTCCTCTCCCAGGTGGGCCTAGTCCTCTAACTAGTGGGTTTTAATTTCTTGGTTGATAATTCTGTACACCACCATCATTCCCTTATGCTTATTGTATGCAGAACATATCATATGTTCTCTCACACATTAAATATATTTCATGACATGTATGGATATCATGTATGACAAACTTTCAAAAGTCACAAAAGGGAGTATGTGTCGAACTCTGATACTTCTACTTCATGGGGAATGTGGTAGGATAATGATCCCAATCCTGAGAAATCTCACACCATAGTCCTCTTCCTCAAGCCAAGGGATTTGTTTCCCCTATAGCCATATAATATATCCATGTGGGGAATTCATTCTGGTGATGACCCTCCTTCTTGCAGATGGTGCACCACACCTCCTCTCACTTATCTTTCCCTTTTGCCAGATCTTACAATCGCAGGCTTAACACAACCCATTGTGACTATACTTGTGTCATACCCACATTTATTTCTCCTGCTATTGGTGTAGCTTCCAACCTCATGGGCATCTCCAAATCATTAGGTTGGGATGCTATACTTTTTTGGGTCAAAGGAATCCTAATGTGTGACCACAATCTAGCTATGAACCATTGCCTATGTTGTGCATAGGGAATATAAAAGGTCAATATGTCCATTAGTACTTTAAACCATTGATCAAAGTCCTAGACAGACTCACCAAAATTCTACTTAATCTATTTTATCTTAGTAATGCAATGTGACTCTTACTTAGGCTTCTAAAACAACTTTAATAGCACCTGCTTGATGTCTTCCAAATTTCTTGGTTGCCCAAGAAGCGTAGTGGCCTTATACTTTATATACCGTGTTAGTGTGTATTCCCAGAAGGTTGTCTCCAAGGACGCGACCTTGGTTCACTCATATGGAACCTAATTGACCATCCAAACCCTATCACATATGAACCAATGTTGATCAGGACCATCTATCCCAATTCCATGAAAGAAAGGTAGCCTCGATGTGGTGTTGATAATAGCCATTGGTTGTCAAGTTGGACTTTGCTATCCAAAATTTAGTTTCTCCTTAAATGGTGATCTGCCCTTTAGTGATCCTCCTAGTGAACTTCTTGGATATTATTATTTAACCTCTTCTCCTCCATTATACTACTACTTCCACTAATCACAAAACTATCAAATTACCTCAGATGCACTGACTATGATGACTATTGTTATCTATGATAACCCTAAATAAATAAAAAAATTAGTTTGATTTGGTCATTATAGATAGGGTTTTATTGTTCATGTTCATGTGACACCTGTTATAGGGTCCATTCATGCTTAATAGGGTCATAATAACAAAAAGGATCACCACTCCATCCATTTTTGAAGTCATCATTTAATATTTTTGAGGTCTAACACTTTTACAAACTTTCATAGCAAATGCAGTTACGCAAACCCAGAATTTACTATGAAAGTCCCTGACACTTCCATATAAAAATGGTCCTCTCTGACACTTGTCTCGCTACGAGAGTTTGTTGATGTATAACGGTTTTGTTGAAAATTATTATTCGTGATGCATAAGGTACTGAGTTGTTATGCCTCTTGATCCCTGTCTCGTCCACTTTTTTTAGATCACATTTATCTCTCCCTTTCCCTTTATACCATCTTCTCTCATAAAACAGTGCACAAGTGTTTTCATACATCAGGGTTTGTGCTGTCAAAACATTTTTAGTCATGGTCTAGGTGAGGTCTATGTGTTCTAAGATTGGTTTGCAAGTAAAAGGAAGAAACTTACCAGCATCTCTCAATGTGTTAGCAAGCATGGCCACTAGAAATCACTGCAAAGGAGGGGTTGTGGTACGTTATGAGCCCATAGACATGAAACTGCTTGAGGAAGACCCCGATTTTATACAGTCATTTGCCAACATGGGGTGTCTTTGATTCTGTCAAAAGTTGCAAGGTTTTCATGCACAAATCACCAAGGACTTCACTCTCAATTTCACAGGGGTTGGCACGAAGGTGGGAATCCTGAGCTTGAATGTATCTCCAGACATTGCTGCTCATGCTACTGAAATCCCAAGATCAAGGGAAACATAGTTTAAGGTTCAAAAGTTCCAGCTGCATAATTTTGATGAATTCTTGAAGGAAGAACATCAAGGAATTGATATGATAGTGGGCATCCCTAGGACCTGTCTCAAAGAACATTATTCCAAGTTCCTAATGGTTATTCGAAAGTATTTTACATGTGAGGGAAGGTTCCATATGGTCTACCAATATCACTTCAAGTTGCTACTTCACTTCACAGGTAAACAACCCTTAGATATTCCTTTTTATCTCTTCAGAAGTTTAGGAAAGATGGCTGACAAGGTGCAAGCTAAACCAGAGGCATGTAGTACCTCTGTTTTTCATCATGGTCTTATAAAATTGTTAGTAGTTAAAGAGCTGAATAAATTGAATAGGGACTGACTTACATTTTTATTCCTAAGTGGATATGAACTAGATGCTGCTACTCCCTCTAGAAAAACTCCAAAAGCCAAATCTGCAACACCTAGAATAGAACAGCAGCCTAGAGTAGAACAATAGTTAGTGAAAAAGAAGCAACCTATAATTGAGGCTTCTACAAGTTCTAAGAGGAGAATGAGCAGAAGATAGAAGAAAGAATAGGAACATAGTGCAAAGAAGGGCATATTGACTAACATTTGAGAAGTTATAGACATTGAAGAAAGCCCAGTTGAGCAGCCTATAGAAGTGACCCCAACTGAAACCAAGAAGAAAAGAAAGAGAGAAAAGAAATTAGATTTTACTCAAGAAGAGCAGGGTTTCATTTTTAGGCCAAGGAAACCTGTCACAAGATCAATGCAACAAGTGGAGAAGGTACTTGAAGCACCATTGAACAAAACAAAGTTATCAAAGAAATCATCAAATAAAAAGAAGGGCAAGGAGATTGTCCAAGAAAAAAGTGAAATAGAAGTCCTACAAGAATTGTTAAGGGAGGCCAGACAAGAAGTAATCAAAGCTAAGCTAGAGTTTGATGAATACCAAAATGAAGTGTTAAAACAAATAGACTTTTATGATGAGATTGCAGACAAGTCTAAGAAGATGATAAAAAGGACTTTGCCTTTACATAGAATGTTGGAACACATGTATAGGAGAAATAACTGGTTGCAAGCAGATAGAAAAATCCTACAAGGACAAGTTACAACACTAGAAACTCAGATTGAGATGATCCAGGTTGAACTCAATAAGAAAAACCTCAAAATTATTGTTGAAGTAAGTGCTACTCCATGATATGGAAAAATCTCCAATTTTTGTCTTTACTATACTTATTTCAGTTAACTCAGCCATATGTATAGTCAGCATGGTATTAGAAGTCATAAGGAGGCATTAAAATCATGGAAACTTGAAAAAATCAAAATTTTGCAACTTTCATAGCAACTGCCCATAGTGAAGCCGCGTTTTTGCTACGAAACTGCTGTAGCATTCCATAAGGGTTAAGGATGGTCTAGAGTTCAGCAAAGGACATTCTAAAGGCTTATGTTTAGCTCATAAAAATCAACAAAGACCTTAGAACTAGCAAATGGAGGAAACAATAGGAATTGAATTGGAGCAATTTTGCTACGAAACTTCTGAAAATGTTGTTTTGCTACGAAATCATGAAAAACCTTTGTTTTTCTTCCTTTTTGAAGATTTTTTATATCAAGCATCCAAGCTCCAGGTGGATTTCAAATGATAAAGGGTGCCCATGTCATCATGATAAGCTCCTATTTTTCAGCATGCCAGGTCAGCAAAGAGCCACATCTACAAATTAGCCATCTCATCAAGACAGTCAGCATAAAGGGAAATTGAATTGATGTCTATCAACAATTTGAATATTTAATGGCACTCCCGTAAATCTAGCATGTAGTTGCCTTTGGTTATCCACATCAACAAAAAGTGGTTATGGCCTTAAATCTAGTAGAGTCCTAGTTGAGTCCAACTATTGTAAAACAAAAAATCCTTATGAGGACTCTGTTAGTTAGAAGAAAAGTAGGAGTAGGTCTCTAGAATAGTGGATTGAATTTGGCCCAAGTGGCAAGATATGTAAAGAGATATTTTCTCTATAAATAAGTAGGTTTTCGACTTTGAGAAGGGTTGATGAAGAATGTGAATAACTGACCTTTTGTAATATTTTGATCATTTAATATAAATTTGCAGCTATTCTGTTTATGTACCTGAGATATCTTGATTACTTGGAAATCTCATTACACTGCTCCAATTTCCTTGATATACTATGTATGACTGTAGATGTTCATTTGTGTTAGTTTAAGAGATATAGATGCCTTAGCTTCCATTAAACTTTGTTTTTTGATATTTCTGTAGTTTTACTCCATGCCCAATGGTAGTAGTAATCATGTTTTTGTTCAGCTACAAAAAAACAAAAAGATATAAGAGTTAGTCATCTAACAATTTCAATTGTTTCAAGAAGATTTGGTAATATTTGAGAGAGCCCTCTCATATTGGAAGGACTAACTTCCAATTCAAGTGGTTTGAAATAGTTACACTAGGTTAAAGGTTGAAGCAACCAAGTTCTTTCTAGCCTAGTGATAACAACTACAATAAACTAGTAATCAACTGAAGGTTTCCCTTTGTTATGGAAAATGCACCTAAGTTCGTGGGTTCAAACCAGGGGATATCCCAAACATAGAAAACGGTATGCATAAAATATTCTTGGCTAAGATGATATTCCTCCTCCTCATTTCCTTCTTAATTGAGTTTCAAAATACCTGCTTCGCTAACTTCTCCTTTGTCGGCATCACTCCTTTATAACTTCTCCTTTGTCGGTGTAACTCCGTTATAACTTTTCTTTTGGGATGCATCAAATTGTGAAACTTGGAAGAGCTAAAGAAATGATCTTCATGTATGCAGTTAACATTTCATACCTTGTTTTGGAATAATTTCATATATATTCCCTAAGGAAGTTAGGCTTCCTGAATGCTCCTAAAATTTTCTTCAAACAAGTCAACTTCACATATTTACTATAGATTTTCTCTTATAATGTTTTGAACTGTGAAACTGGAGGATATAAGTAGAATATATTCATGTACATGTGATTAAAATTTCAAACCTTGGTTTGCTATCATTTCGGAGATGTGCTCTAAGAAAGTTAGGCTTTTTGAATGCTCCTGAAGTCTACTTCAAAAAAGTCAGCTTGATATTTTCACTATAACTTTATTTCTATGAATTTTTATAATGTGAGATTTGGAAGAGACAAAGAATATTTCTCATTACATGTGCTAGAAATTTCAAACCTTTTGTCATTATAATTTTGGAGGTATGAGATGAGGAAGTCAGTGTTCTTAAATGCTCCTAAAACATACTGTCAACTTGAAACTTTTATTACAACTTTCTTTTTTAGATGTTCCATACTATGAAATTTGGAGGAGATAGAGAAAACAGCTCAAGATACCTGTGGTATAAATTATAGATATTGTTTCACTATAATTTCAAATATATGATTTGAGGAAGTTAGTGTTCTTGAATGCTCCTAAAACATGCTTCAAATAGGTCAGCTTGGAATTTTTTCTATAACTTTCTTGTTGAGATGTTTTAGGATGTGAAATTTAGAGGAGATAGAGAAGGTATCTCTAGGTACCTGTGTAAAAATTTTAGAACAATATTTGTAAAATTGGATATGTGGCATGTTATACAAGTTTACTTTTAGGAAAGAAGAAAAAATAAATAAGTTTTGGGATGTTAGGTGTGGAGCCTGATTATCTTTTTGATTGTTCAAAGGTTTTTGTTTTAGTCGCATTGGTTCCCTGTTCTTATTGGTGCAGAAAATCTTCCCATTTAATCATCGTCAGGGGGGTCTAGGGGGTTCCAGGGAAACACCCCTGAAGCTAAAAATAGATGAAAAACTTGTAAAATATTGTAATTTCGTAGTCAATCTTGGTCGTTCATTAGGCGGATGATCTGACGGTAGAAGTTATGTTAATTTAGGATATTTTTCCCTAGAAGGAACTCCCTTGGTTTATATGAGGGAATTGTATTGTGGTTGTGGATTATTATTTTGAGTGTGTGTGAGAGAGAGAGGATATTATGTGAGTGTGAAGAGGAAATTCAAGCGGAACTATTGTAGGTTGTATCTCTTCATTTTGCTGGATAATATAAAAGGAAGGACTAGCTATTTCTCCGTGGACATAGCCCAAATTGGGTGAACCATGTATATCTGTGTCTCTCTTATTTTATGTGTTTCTGTATATGTGTTTCTACAAATTTTGTGTATTTCATTCCTTCGTTAATTAATTTCTAACAACTGGTATCAGAGCCAAATTTTTATTTAGCTAATAAGCTCGTAGCAGAGAAGGGCTCCTAGTTCGAGTGGGAGCAATGGCAGAAGATGGTAGGTTTAGGCTCGAGAAATTTAACGACCAAAACTACTAGTTGTGGAAGATGCAGATGGAAGATTATAATTATCAGAAATATTTTCACCTACCATTTAGCGGAAAAAAAAAATAATCTGAAGAGTATGACAGACTTAGAATGGGAGATTCTGAACAGAAAGGCACTAGGAACAACACTGATGTGTCTGGGAGCGTCGGTGGCATTCAAAATTTCAATGGAAATGACAACAGAAGGTTTAATGAAGACATTGGAAAAACTATATAAAAAATCCTTGGCCTCAAATAAGGTATTTCTTATGAAGCATCTACTTAATATGAAGATATCAGAAGGTGGATCTGTTGTTGATCATTTAAATCAATTTAACATGGTCACCAGTCAGTTAATTTTTGTAGGGGTAAATTTTGATGATGAAGTTAGGGCTCTATTGTTTCTATGCTCATTACCAGAAAGTTGGAATGACTTAGTTATGGCTATCAATAAATCTTCTTTGGATCTAGTACTTTAAATTTTGTTGATGTCATTGGCACCATCCTTAGAGAGGAAATGCGACATAAAAGCTTCGGTGAGACATTAGTAATGCTTTGACTACAAAGACTAGGAAAAGAAAAATGGAAAGATGAAGGAGCTCAGGAAATTGCAGTAAGTCAAGAAAAGGAAAATCCAAATCCAGATTAGGGATAATGTGCTAGAAATGTGGTAAGAAAGGACACCTGAAGAAAGACTATAAATCTTGGAAGAGAAAAGAAGGAGATGGACAACAAGAGAACAATCATGAAGCGAATGTGACATGTGATGTGTTGCAATATGATTTGATTATTTCATTAGAGAAATTATTTATGCCTGGGTGGTAGATTTGGTGGCCGCATTCCATGCCATGCCCGATAGGAAACATTTTCATGACTATGTTCAAGGCGATTTTGGACAGGTTTGTCTGGGTGATGATAAACCTTGTAAAATCGTTGGAATGGGTAAGGTTTTTATAAAGCAACATAATGGAAACCAATGGATATTGAAGAAGGTATGGCATGTTCCATATCTGAAGAAAAATGTAATTTCAATAGGGCAGTTAGGTGGTGAAGGTTGTGTAACTATATTCACAAAAAAAACCAAGAAGATCACCAAAGGAGCCCTATTAATAGCAAAAGGACAAAAGGTTGGTACATTGTATTTATGCAATTATGTTTCTAATTTTGTTAATGATTTAACCTCCACAGGAGAAGATATGACACTTTGACATCATAGGCTCAAGCACATGAGTGAGAAGGGGATGCATATTCTTCACTTAAAAAATCTGTTTCCAAGGTTGAAGCATGTTGATTTGGATTTTTGTGAGAATAGTGTTTACGGAAAACAGAAGAGAGTCAGATTTATCAAAGTTGGGAATGAAAAGAAGAGAGGAAAATTAGATTTTGTGCATACATATGTATGGGGACCAGCTCAAGTATCATCTCTTGGTTTCTCTCGCTATTATGTTACTTTTTTTGATGATGCAACTAAAAAAAACCTGAATTTATTGTATTCATAATAAATATGATGTATTTGATACTTTCAAGAAACCGAAAGCTTTGGTTGAGAATGAGACAAGAAAGAAGTTGAAGTGTCTCATATCATACAATGGAGGTGAATACTGCAACAAATAGTTTGATAACTATTGTTCAAAACATGGATTTCACATAGAGAAGATAGTTCCAAGAACGCCACAGGAAAATGGTGTGTCAAAAATGATGAACAAGACAATCATGGAGTGTGCAAGGTGTATGAGATTGCATGTAAGATTTCCCTTACAATTTTGGGAAGATGTTGTATATATATTTTTTTATCTAATAAACAAAGGGCCTTCAAGTTCCTTGGATGGTGGTATTTCAGAGGAAGCGTGGACAAGTAAAAAGGTAAACTAGTCATTTTTAAAGACTTTAGGTTGTGAAGAATTTGTCCACATTAAAAAAGAAAATAGAACAAAGCTTGAGGTAAAACAAGTTAATGTACCTTTATTAGATATGGTGTTAATGCTTTTGGTTATCGCTTATATGATTATGAAAAATCACAAAATCATCAGGAGCAGAGATGTCATATTCAATGAAAAGGTCTTATATAAGGATCAGATGCAAGAAAAGAAACAAGAAAAGGAAAAAAAATATGCAGTGCTTGATGAGATCATGAAAAAAGTAAAGGTGCCTGGAAATCATAATTATCAACAACCAAAACAACAACAGCAACCACAACAACAACAACCACCTCAAACACTTGAAAGTGGTGTTAGAAGATCTATCAAGACAAGTAGACCCCCTGAACGATACTCTCCTTCATTATGTTATGTATTATTGACCGATTCTGGTGAACTGAAAAGATATGAAGAAGCAATGCAGGTAGAAACCAAGAATAAGTGGGAGAAATCCATGGAAGAAGAGATGGATAGCTTGATGCATAACCAGACTTGAGACGTAGTCAAGTTGCCTGCAGGTAAAATAACATTGTAGAATAAATGGGTTTATAGGTTGAAGGAAGAAGATGGAGGAAAACAAAGGTATAAGGCTAGATTTGTGGTCAAGGGGTTTGCACAAAATAAAGGTTTAGACTTTGATGAAATTTTTTCTCCTGTTATTAAAATGACTTCAATCAGAATTATTTTAGGTCTAGTGGTTGCAGAATATTTTCATCTTGAGCAATTAGATGTAAAGAAAACCTTTCTCCATGGGGATTTGAAGGAGAAATACATATGCAGTAGTCACAAGGGTATGAGGCCAAAGGGAATGAGAAGTTATTGTGAAAATTGAAGAAGAGATTGTATGGCATAAAACAGGATCCACAATATTGGTATCTAAAATTTGACAGGTTTATGTCTAAACAAAGTTATACTAGATGTCACTCTTACCATTGTGTTTATCTTAAAAAGAAAAATGATGGAGTTATATTACATTGTTATTGTATGTAGATGAAATGCTTGTTGCAGGGTCTAACATGAAGGAAATAAATGTGCTCAAAGGAAAATTGGAAAATCCGTTTGCAATGAAGGATTTGGGTGCTGCAAAACAAATCCTTGGTATGAGAACAACTAGGGAGAGGAAAAATCGCAAATTAACATTGTCTCAGAGTGGGTACATGTTAAAATTGGAAACCAAGGAAAAAATTCATTTGGGTCATCTTATTCATGGCTAATAATATTTTTATTAGATTCCTCTCATCGAGAAGTGTAGGATTGATATAAAGATCATCCAATTCCGATAAGTATTCATGGAGATATGAATTTATTTTGATTATGGAATTATTATCAAGCCGACCTACAACTCATGTAGGCTCAGAAGCCCAACAATCGCATCTATTCACCCACCAACGTTGTGTATAAATATAAGAGGACTTTTCCTCATTTGGACTCACTCATCTCATCACATCTCTCTCTCTCTACTGCGCAGATATGAGTCTCTTCTCTACTGTGCTGAAATGGGTCTCTCTCTCTCACACATGTGAAGCCGGAAGCTGTTGAATTGAAGCTGCAACTGTAGAAGTAAAGATTGACTTGCGTGGCCTAGAAGATCTCCTCTTTGGAACTGCAATGTAGGTTCATCTGAACCTCCTTTGAAAGCCGCAACTTTTGGTGGTGGAATGAAGTCAATCCGACGAACAGTTTGCAAGATATCGACTGCCCTAGTTTGAAGCCGAAAACTGCTGAAACTGAAGCTACAATTGCAGAAGTAAAGATTGACTTGCGTGGCCTAGAATATCTCCTCATCTGAACTGCGTTGTAGGTTCATCTGAACCACCTCTGGAAGCCGAAACTTTTGGTGGTGGAATGAAGTCAATCCGACTGTCGGTTTGTGAGATATGGTCTGCCCTAGTTTGATAATGAAGCCGCTAATGCTGATGCTACTGATCTAGGGTTTGCTACTGCTGATATGAATCAGATTTATTGTATTATTTCTCTCTGCTGAATTATTGAAGATAAAAGAAGATTTGATCAAAGGGTTTCCCCACACATTGTGGGGTTTGTCCCTAGCTAGCCGCCACATCTTGTGTCTCTTGTCTTGGCTTGTTTTCTGTCGATCGTTTAATGTTCTATCTGCACTTTACTTTATGTACATGTGATTGCTAATCGGTGGAATATAATAAGAAAAAGAAGTAAACTGTTATAAGCATAGAACATACCATAACTTAACATGGTATCAGAGCTGAGGTTAAGACAATGCCCAAGCAAGAGTGAAAAAGCAATCACCAAAGGTAGTTGGGACAAGACAGAAGGATCGATGGGTTCCTCATAATTCACCTAGGGTGAAGTCGAAGCAGGGATTGTTATCAGAATGGCGCAGTGGAAGTTTCTGATGACCCATCTTAAGATCACTTCATTGGGAAGTTCAGATCTAAGGGTGGATGGAAAGGTAGATGTCTTGGTTATGAGTTCGGCCCTTATGCGAAGGAGTGTCCGAATGACAGAGATGCAGGTCATCAAAGACACGGCCGACTCTTCAAGGAAGCAAGGAACCCCAGGTAAGAAGAATCAAATATTGTTTCTAATAAAGAAGTGTTATCTTGTATCAGCCCTCTCCTTCAGATTCTTTGGGAATCTGGCATATTGATTGTAGTGCTTCAAGGCACTTCATCGGATAGTAGGGTGCACTCTCTAATTTGGTATGGATGGAAACAATCGTGGGATTATACTTGGAGACGATGCCACCTATCCCGAAAAGGGTGTAGGGAATGTTATCCCTCAATTGAATGAGGGTAACTCATTTCATTTACAAAATCTCTTTTATGTACCTGATCGCAAGAAGAACCTGGTGTCCATTTCGGCAATGGAAGTCAAAGGTTACAGGGTGGCACTCATTGATGGAAAGGTACGTGTTTGAAAATTGAATTTTTGAAGATTTTTTTTGAGTTCAGGGTTGTATCAAGTTGCAGGAAGTCCACTGGGGACCATGTCCATTGACACAACACCAGAGGTCTGTGAGTCAAATATGCCTGAATTCAAAAAGAGCATGAAGGTACATGTCTGAGATGTACCGAAGGAAAATCTTACAAGGGGACCATTCCCCCTCATGTAGCAGGTTCACAGGTTTGGAACAACCCAAGGAGTTTGAGAATCATGATCAAGGAATCTCATGTATACAGGTGGAAGAAAGCCCTCTATGGCTTGAAGAAAAACACCTCGGGCATAGTATGAGAGGATTGATAGCTGTCTAATGCAACTGAGATTCACTATGAGTGAAACCGATCCAAACCATTACTCGAAGGTTGTGGATGATAAACCTCTCATACCGGCACCTATGTCTAACAGGTGCAGACCCTCTCATTATAGGAAACAGAGGGAGTTGGATTTCTGTATGTGGAATGATAAACTGCAAGCCTGTGACTACCTCAAGGATATTAACTTTCAGAAGTTATATGGTAATGATGTCGGACCAGACTTGGGAAATGCCTCTGAGTTTCAAAAACTCATTCGCATTGATGTTCTTGGTGAACCTCCGTCCGAACATATGTTTTGTAGTTAGCATTGTGAGCTCATATTTGATTGAGCTTCACTGGATTGATGCAAGGAATCTTCTGAGATGTCTTCAGGACACAATCTCTCATGGATTAAGATACACTGCCGAAGATGTGAGACTACTTGGATATACTGATGTTGATTGGGAAGGCAGTGTGGTGGACCATAAGAGCACTTTCGGGTATTGTTTCACCTTGGGATCTACTTCGATATCCTGGATGATCAGGAAGCAGAAGTCGGTGGCTTTGAGCACCGCCGAAGCAGGATATATTGTTTCTAGAATAACCTCGTGTGAGGCAGTCTGGTTGCGAAATCTCTTCAATGAGCTGTTTGGATTTACATTGGATACCACTGTGATTCTCTGTAACAACCAGAGGTGGGATTCGATTATTGAGGAATCCCGTATTTGTCAATTGCTACAACAGATAGACATCATCTGGGATATGGTAAGTCGATGAGCAAGGAAGCTCCATCACATTAAGATGATGTACAGGTTGATACACCTTGTCAAAGCCTCGAGGAAAGATCTAATCTATTATTTTCCCTAACGACTTGGAGTCGGCAACAAACCCTTGTACAAGGGTCCTGCTATTACATACATTGAGCTCTGGGAGCTCTGAGGGCTTGCGGTTCCTACTGGAGCAACATATGACCACAGGGTGACTCACCTTCCCCTGGTGGTGCACACTGGAACAAGATGATTCGCTCTCTTGTGGGACAAGATGATTCGCTCTCTTGTGGAACAGGATGATTCGCTCTCCTGTGTAGCAGGATAATTAGTTCTCCTGTGAGGCCTGGATTGATGTGTTCTCCATGGCAGCCTGGATTGATGTGTTCTCCACAACAATTGTAGCAGGATTGATGTGTTCTCCTGTGAGGCCTGGATTGATGTGTTCTCCATGGCAATTGTAGCAAGATTGATGTGTTCTCCTCTGAGGACAGGATTGATTAGTTCTCCTGTCAAGGCATCCTACCCATGCAGTCTGGGACTCATGGGAAGTACCTCTCATCTGATCAATGAGCAGGGAAATGAAGTTAGGGACCATAGTAGTATCGATGGACGCATCGTTGTAACTACCGTACTCCCTACGCTAGGATGACCTCCATTGATTTGGGATCAATGATACTGGTCTGGGACCAGTGGTAGGAGTTGTACCATACTATGACACTGACTTCGGGTCGATTGAGACTGGTCTGGGATCAGTGGTACATACTCTGAGATTGACTTTGAGTCAGTGGAGGATGATATTGGTCTGGGACCATTGGAGTTGTATTCACTATGACGCTGACTTTGGGTTGGTTGAGACTGGTCTGGGATTAGTGGTACATACTCTGAGACTGACTTTGAGTCAATGGAGGATGATATTGGTCTGGGACCATTGGAGTTGTACTCACTATGACGCTGACTTTGGGTTGGTTGAGACTGGTCTGGGACCAGTGGTACATACTCTGAGACTGACTTTGAGTCAGTATGATACATCCTCGATCATTTCTTCTTCTTCATAATTCGGACAAAAGCATAGTAGAACAGAACAATGCAAGAGCAGAGCAGAACAGAACAAAACAGTACAGATCAGTGCAGGGCAGAACAAGACAAAGCAGAACAGGCAAAATAAAGCAGAGCAGGGCAAGGGTCAGGCTGTACAAGGCAATGCATTTGATGGATGAATAGTAACGACCGATAGACAGATTGCAGATGAAGTTCTCCATGGTTGAGAGGGTGTTAAAATTGGCAACCAGGGAAAAACTTCATGTGGGTCATCTTATTCATGGCTAATAATATTTTTATTAGATTCCTCTCGTCGAGAGGTGTAGGATTGATATAAAGATCATCCAATTCCTATAAGTATTCATGGAGATATGAATTTATTTTGATTATGGAATTATTATCAAGCCGACCTACAACTCATGTAGGCTCAGAAGCCCAACAGTCGCATCTATTCACCCACCAACGTTGTGTATAAATATAAGAGGACTTTTCCTCATTTGGACTCACTCATCTCATCACATCTCTCTCTCTCTACTGCGCAGATATGAGTCTCTTCTCTACTGCGCTAAAATGGGTCTCTCTCTCTCACACATGTGAAGCCGAAAGTTGTTGAATTGAAGCTGCAACTGCAGAAGTAAAGATTGACTTGCGTGGCCTAGAATATCTCCTCTTTGGAACTGCGATGTAGGTTCATCTGAACCTCCTTTGAAAGCCGCAACTTTTGGTGGTGGAATGAAGTCAATCCGACGAACAGTTTGCAAGATATCGACTGCCCTAGTTTGAAGCCGAAAACTGCTGAAACTGAAGCTACAACTGCAGAAGTAAAGATTGACTTGTGTGGCCTAGAATATCTCCTCATCTGAACTGCGTTGTAGGTTCATCTGAACCGCCTCTGGAAGCCGAAACTTTTGGTGGTGGAATGAAGTCAATCCGACTGTCGGTTTGTGAGATATGGTCTGCCCTAGTTTGATAATGAAGCCGCTAATGCTGATGCTACTGATCTAGGGTTTGCTACTGCTGATATGAATCAGATTTATTGTATTATTTCTCTCTGCTGAATTATTGAAGATAAAAGAAGATTTGATCAAAGGGTTTCCCCACACATTGTGGGGTTTGTCCCTGGCTAGCCGCCACATCTTGTGTCTCTTGTCTTGGCTTGTTTTCTGTCGATCGTTTAATGTTCTATCTGCACTTTACTTTATGTACATGTGATTGCTAATCAGTGGAATATAATAAGAAAAAGAAGTAAACTGTTATAAGCATAGAACATACCATAACTTAATAGTACATATAAAATGTATTGGAAAGATTTAATATGTAGAATGAAAAAACCAATTAGTACACCTTTGGCTAGCTATTTCAAACTAAGTAAGGAGATGTGTCCCAAGACTCAGGAAGAGATGGATTATATGTGTAAAGTTTCATATGCATCAGCAGTTGGAAGCTTAATGTATGTAGTTGTTTTCACAAGGTCTGATATTGCACATGCTGTGGGAGTTGTAAGCAGGTATATGAACAATCCAGGAAAAAAGAATTAGATTGCAATGACATGGATTCTCAGGTACTTGAGAGGTACCACAAATCAAGCATTATGCTTTGGTGGTTCAAACATTTCTCTACAGTGATATGTTAATGTAGATATGATAGGTGATAGAGATAATAGGAGGAGCGCCACAAGGTATGTGTTTACTGTAGTTGGAACAACTGTCAGATGGGTTTCAAAGTTGCAAAACAGTGTTGCACTTTCAACAATGAAAGCAAAGTGTGTTGATGCTATAGAGTCTAGTAAAGAAATGATTTGGTTACAAAGGTTTATGGATGAGTTGGGAAAGAAACAAGAGATGGGAAGGCTATACAGTGAAAGCCAGACCACCATTCATATTGCAAAGAACTCAACATTTCATTCCAAGGCTAAACATATACAACTCAAATACCATTTCATATGGTCAGTGCTGGAATATGGACAGTTGAAGTTGGAAAAGATACACACTCGCCATAATCCTATAAGCATGTTAAAAAAAGTTGTAACCAGGGAGAAACTGAGATCCTGCTCACTTTCAATTGGTCTTCAAGTATGATGATGAAGATGAGAAATAGGCAGGTCCAAAGTGGAAGCATTTTCTAGCAAGTGAAGCAGCGTTGGAGTTGTTATAATTAGTCTCCAAGTGGGAGATTGTTGGGTGTGGAGCCTCATTATCTTCCTGATTGTTCAGAGGTTTTTGTTTCAGTCGCATTGGATGCGTTTTCCTAAAGAGGCAGAAACATCGCCCATTTAATCGTCGTCAAGGGGATCTAGGGGGGAAATGATGACTTTTATGATCCCCCTAGCAGGGGTTCAGGGGCAATGCCCCAAAGCTAAAAATAGATGAAATATTTACTTGTAAAATATTTTAATTTCATTGTCAATTTGAGCCATTCATTAGGTGGATGATCTCATGATAGAAGTTATGTTAATTTATGATTTTTTTTTTCCCTAGAAGGCACCCCCTTGGTTTATATGAGGGAATTGTATTGCAGTTGTGGATTATTATTCTAAGCGAGAGAGAGAGAGAGAGGTTATTATGTGAGAGCGAAGAGGAAATTATAACGGATTTGTTTTAGGTTGTATCTCTTCATTTTGCTAGGTAATACAAAAGGAAGGTCTAGTTGTTTCTCTATGGACGTAGCCCAAATTGGGTGAACCACGTATATCCGTTTCTCTCTTGTTTTATGTGTTTTTGTATTTGTGTTTTTGCAATATTTTGTGTATTTCATTGCTCCATTAATTAATTTATAACATGGGAGAAGTAGACGTGGTGAAGGAAGAAGCAGTAAATAGAATTGGTGAATGTAGAAGCAATTAATAGACCTGATGAGGACAAAAGAAATAAGAAAACTTGGTGAAGAAAGAAGCAACTAACATACATTGTGAAGAAGTAAGTTGGTGCCTACAAATATTTGTGATATTGGGGATTGATGTCTGTTGTAGGTTGGTTCCTACAAATATTGTAGCATAGTTGATTATTGGATCCTACAGGTTGGTTCTATAAAATAGCAAAGGGGAATGGTGTCTCCTATAGGTTTGTGCCTACAAATCAGTAGAGGGGATTAGTGCCTCTTGTAGGTTGGTGCCTACAAATTAGTAGAGGGGATTGGTGCCTCATGTAGGTTGGTGTATATAGAGTAGCAAAGAGGATTGTTATCACCTAGAGGTTTATACCTAAAAGAAAAAAAGGATATTGGTGTCTCCTATAGGTTGGTGCCTACAAAGTAGTTGAGGGGATTGGAGTATCATGTAGTTTGGTGCCTACAAATTGATGTAATAGTAGTTTGACAGATACAAAATATTTCATATAAGGAATTTTTGTGGTTTTCTCTTGTAAGAGTTTCCACATATATATTGTTCTATTTCTTCAGTTTATGAGATTGATGTTTTATGATGTTCGAATTTTTAAATAATTATAAATTGTGATTATACCTATTCAACCCCCTCCCCCAGTATAATTGTGAGTCCAAGATTCATGAAGCAGTAAATCAATAATATTTCAGACGTAACTAAAAGTGAAAGACTTTGCTCTCACTTTATGGAGATAAAAGTGAAAGACTTTGCTCTCCTGGACTGGAACAGGGCCGAGAGCTAGGGTTTATGCGATCCAGCGCTTGAGACAGGGCTGGAATACCACAGAGTCAGACTGGCAGCATTGTTTCGAAAGGGGCAACTGCTGTCGGACTGGATGGGAGCAGAGGGGTCCAGTGGGACCCCAACGTTTAAGCAGATTGTCATGCAGAAACAGCAACAGAAAATGAAAGAAGGAGTCAGAATAGAGGGAATGAACAGCAAGATGCAGAATAGCAGAAAAAACAAGGAAAAGACACCAATGATGCCTGACAAGACAGAAAACACCTCAGAAGTCAGGAATAAAGAGAAGCAGAACAGAGAAGACACAAAAGACAAAACAGATGCAAAGTCTCAACCCTCAGAAAACGAGGAGGAGCGACCTAGAGAAGACAAAGAGCCAAAAAACAAAAGCGAGGTCCCACCGGAGAAGGAGGGGGAGTCCAGCGCGAACCCCAACAGGGCCCCTTTGACCAGCAATGCCTGTAAGCCCAAGAAAAAAGACAACCTACGGGTGACAATCACTGACCCTGAAATCCAGGCCTATAGGGAGCACATGGCTGAACATGCCATCATTTGTAAATTTATGGGAGTCTGGCCATCTGAAAGGACTCTGTGCCAATGGATAAGACAGCAGTGGAAACCGAAAGGAGATGTGCAGTTGCATCTGGGAGCTAAAGGATTTTTCACAGTAGTCTTTACAAGTCTAGAAGATAAGGACAGAGTCTTCGAAGGTGGCCCTTATTTTCTAGCAGCAGCAGGCTTGTATATGAGACCTTGGAAGCCAAACTTCGTCCCGGAAAAGGAATCTTTCACTCAAGTACCGGTCTGGATCAGACTGTTTTCTCTCCCAATAGATTATTGGGGATTGAATGCCTTGAAGCAGATAGGGGATAAGCTAGGCACCTTTGTTAAAGCCTCGGAGGCTACCATGCAGAAAAGATACACCTCCTACGCTAGAATCTGTGTGGAACTGGATGTGTCCGGTGCACTACATGAAGGTTTATGGCTCGAGTACAGAGATGAGGAATATTTTCAGGCTTTAGACTATGAGCAAATACCTTTCAGGTGTCGGAAATGCCACGAGCATGGGCATCTGATAAGGGACTGTCCACTGAATAGAAAGGAGGTAGAAGACGAGAAAATACAAAACAACAAAGACAAGAACAACTTCACCAAACCAAAGAACAGGCAGCGTGCAAATAGAAGAAGGACCAATAAAGGTAGCACAGAAAGAAACTACTTCAGCAACCCCTTTGAGATCCTAGATCTTGAGACTGACTCGGAGGAAAAGCAAAATATACCTAATGTGGAGGCAGGGCAAGAAGGACAGGAAGAACCTACAGGGAAAGAAACCGCGGAAGGAGATTTCAATGATGAAATCCACATGCAGGATAGAACAGCAGAAACGGACGAAGAAACAGAGATGTTAACAAGTGAAGCGGGAAGTGAGGATCTGGAGCTGGAAGAGACCCTAGCTATGGAAGGAATGGACCTCTCGGCGATTGTAGAAAGTTGGAAAGCCAAAGGGATTGAAGCAGTACCGGAGGAAGAAATCAGGAAGGTCAATGACCTCTTCATAGCACGGCAGAATGCAGAAATAGAGAAACAGAGAAGAAAATTAGGCATCATCAAAGGAAGCAGCCCACACTACAAAGCAATACTGGGAAAAACCTCTGGCTCAAGGCGCAAACGCCGTAGAGGCCGCAAGTCGAGCAGAGAACATCTGCAGGAACTTGGAGAGATGTTGTTCAATGCAGGTAAGATTAGGCAGCTAAGTGATTATCCGTCCTTCCAAAGATGTGTTTAAATATGAAGATAGTATCATGGAACGCAAGGGGGATCAACAGTCAGGCCAAACAGAGGATCATGAAGCGGCAAATGCAAAAATACAACCCAGATATGGTGTTTCTTCAAGAAACCAAATGTAATAGAGTCATTACAGATCGGCTGCGAGTTAAGTTGGGAAGAAATTTTGAAGTCCTAGAGATCGAAAGCCAAGGACGAGAAGGAGGCTTAGCTACTTTCTGGGACACAAGAAGATACCAGATTCTATCAGCGGAAGCAAGCAAAAACTACTTAGCACTGGAAGTGCAACCTACAGGTAATTCTATATCTTTCCTATGCATCAATGTCTATAGTCCTCAGAAATTAGAAGACAAGATTAATTTCCTAGAGTCTTTATCCAAATTTATAGAAAGGCACCCTGATGCTAAATACATAGTGGGGGGAGATTTCAACATGATCACCTCCCTCCTGGAGAAAAAAGGAGGCCTCAGAAAACTAAACAGGGATGCGGAGACCTTCATAAGTTTCATTGATAATGCAAGAATGGTAGATGTATACCCTAAGAGTGGCAAATTTACATGGAATAACAGAAGGGGGGGTGAAAGGCTAATATCTTCAAGACTGGATCGTTTCTTAGTCTCGGAAAACTTAATTTTAGATGGAACGCTAGTTGAGTCGAACATCCTCCCAAGTGGAGGGTCGGACCACTGGCCGATCTCACTAGCGGTTGAGCTTCAGGGTACCCCCAGGAACAAACCCTTCAGGTTTGAAAAGTTCTGGATAGAACACCCCAACTTCCTCACAGTGGTGGAAAAATGGTGGTCAGAACCTCTAGTTGAAGAAGGATCCAAAATGTTCAATCTTCAAAAGAAACTAAAAAACATCAAAATGAGATTAAAGGACTGGAATAAAATAGTTTTCGGAAATATCTTTCAGGAGAAAGCTATCATCGAAAACAAGCTGGAACAAATTCACAAGGATGGTGCGGCAGGCTACAGAAATGAAGAAACCTGTGAACAAGAAAAAGAGCTTACTCAACAATGGCACAATAGATGCAAGCAGGAAGAATCATTATGGAAGCAGAAATCAAGAATCCTTTGGTTAAAGGAAGGGGAGCAAAACACTAAGTTCTTCCACAGATCAGCCATGGACTACAGAAGTGCCAACAAAATCCTTGAACTAAAAAACAGTGAGGGAGAAATTCTTAGAAATCATAACGAGATATCAGCCTCCCTATCGGATCACTTCAGTTTCATAGCACAAGAACCAGGGATCAACAGAGAGGAAGCCATCAAAGAAATCACCAATGTCATACCTAAAACCATCACAGAGGATCAGAACTGGGCCCTAAGAAGAACCATCACCATGGAAGAAGTAGAGGAGGCAGTCAGAAGTATGCCAAGCGACAAAGCTCCGGGACCGGATGGATTTACCATCAACTTCTATAAAGCCTGCTGGAACATTGTAAAGCAAGACATTTGGGAGATCGTGGAAGACTCAAGACGCTCCAAAACGATCCTAAAATCTCTAAACTCAACTTTCATTGCTCTTATACCCAAAGTGGAGGAAGCTAATACACCTGAAAAATTCAGACCCATAGCCCTTTGCAATGTCATCTACAAGATCATTTCTAAGGTCATAGCCAATAGGCTGAAAGCAATTCTCCCTGGCATCATCTCACAAGAGCAGTCTGGCTACGTGGAAGGTAGGCAAATTCTAGACAATATTTTGCTTGCACAGGAGATGATTCACTCACTTCACTCGCGGAAAGAAGCCGGAATGCTCATGCAGTTAGACCTTTCCAAAGCTTATGACAAGGTAAGTTGGTCTTACCTGGAAGCAGTTTTAGAAGCTTTTGGTTTCAGTAGACAATGGATCAAATGGGTTTTAGCCCTCATAAAATCTCCTAGATATTCCATCCTTGTGAATGGCGCCCCTTCAGCTCCCTTCAGCCCTTCCAGAGGCATCAGACAGGGGGATCCCCTATCCCCATTCTTGTTTGTCATCCTAATGGAAGGCCTGAGCAGATTAATTGCCAAGAAAAAAGCAGAGGGTCAAATTAGAGGCTTGCAACCTATCAGATCCATTCCAGCTACAACTCATCAACAGTTTGTGGATGATACCATGTTACATGGTACTCCAACAGTAAAAGAAGCTTTAGCTTTCAGAGACATTCTCAATCTTTTTAGCAAAGCTTCGGGAATGGAGATTAATTTCTCCAAATCCACCATTTTCTTCTTCAACACGCATCAGGCTATCCAATCTCATCTGTCTAGGCTTCTGGGGTTCAAAATTGGCTCATTACCTTCAAGATATCTTGGTGCCCCTCTAACTCTCAGACCTTGGCAAAAGGCTCACTGGGAGAAAGTCCTAGCAAGCATGGAAAGGAAGTGCAAACATTGGACTAACAGGGCTCTGAATTTCGCAGGTAGGTTAATACTAACAAAAGTGGTCTTGCAGGCTATCCCTCAGTACATGCTATCAATTCTTCCTGCTCCAAAAGGAATCTTAAATCAAATGAGAATCATTCAGCGCTCCTTTTTATGGAGTGGAAACAGTGAAAAGAAAAAATGGTCTTTGGTTGCTTGGCAGAAACTGTGTAAACCTAAGGATAGGGGGGGTCTTAACTTGGTTGATCCCTCAGTGGTAAACAGAATCTGCGGGGCCAAAATATGGTGGAAATGGATCTCTGACACAAGCCTACCATGGGCCACTCACTGGAAGGAAAAGTATATGCCGAATAGCACCAATCTAGAACTTATAAGAATGCAGGACGCTCCCAATGGATCACCAATATGGAACCATGCCAAGAACAATAGAAGTATTGTTCAGGACTACAGCTTCTGGGAGATACGTAATGGAACTCAAGCACTCTTCTGGGAGGACGCCTGGCAGCAGTCCCCGAAACTGGACACCCCTCAACTTCTACCCGTGAAGCAAAACTATCAAAATGAGGGCAAATTCAGAGTCAATCAATACTGGAACTCAACCAGTGAAGACCCAGATTGGCGGGAATGGACAGTTTTCAACACTACCTACAACGAAGACATTCAGGAAACCATTCAAGCTTTAAATCAACAAATCCTCAAAAGAAAAATCCGAACTGCAGCTGAAAATGATAAGCTCAGATGGGGGCCGAAAGGCAACGGTGAGTTCTCCCTAAAAGAAGCCAGGAGTATCATAGAGAGGGAAGAGCAGCCAGATACAGTGCCCTGGAACGATAAAGTTTGGGACAGTCTACAATGGCCGAAGGTTAGAACTTTTCTATGGCTTCTTATGCAGAAGAAAACTCTAACTTGGGAAAACTTATTGAAAAAAGGGTTCAGGGGACCTTCTAGATGTCCCATGTGCATGGATGTTATAGACATTTTTGTGCCTTACAGCATGGAGCATGAAATGTCAATAATCTGAGGGATCCAAAGTCCCTAAACATGTTGTTCTTACCCTTAGAGGAACAAGGTCAGCAAACCACAGCACTGCAAATCAGTTCTCCACTGAAAAACACTCAAAAACAGGTCAATTTTGGATCATGTCAACTGCTCCCCTGAGCACCTGCACTGAATGTCAAAAGCTCTATGGTGTACCTGCGCTGCATAGCAAGTGCAACAAAGGCTACCTGCGCTGGGCGTACTTTGACATGTGGAGGAATCTTTTCTCAATGTGCCAGTGCCCAGGAAGCTTCCAAAATGACACTTGGATCAGAAGATTCGCCTAATAATGAGTAAAGAGGTTCTAAAAACTCCAAGTGGAAGGTAGAAACTCCGAGTGGACTCAAGGACTGAAGAACAACTGGAGTTGAAGAGGACAACAAGTCACACATCAAGCTGACTTATCTTCACTCCAAAACTCTATATAAGGATCTCATCCCATGGGATCTGGAGGCCGGAATTTAGTGCAAAGAATTGCTGTTGGTTTACAGTTGTGAGTATTGGGTGATTGCTTGAGGGAGGTGAAGAGGAGATTTCTTTCCGTCGGGAAGGTGATGCTGGATTGGACCTCTTACGGTTGTATCACCGCCTGAACCTTACTTCCTTATATTAATAAAGCATTTGAGGTTCTTCTATTCGCATGTGTTTCAATGGTGTATTGTCTTACTTGCGTATTTGATTTATGCTAATCCTTGAATCAATTATGAATGCATGCTTCTTGTAGTTTCCTTTTCTTGTCTTGTTCGCAGGATCTCGTGTAGCTGGGCCCGTGAGAAGACTTGGAGCTGGGAGCAAGCGGCAAATAGAGGAGATTGGATCGACCATTTGCGCAAGACATCGGTAAGTGGATCTCTTCCTTTCATCTCTTGCATGTCATAAAGAAGTAACTTTAGATAGCTTTGCTTCAGCTGTTGCTAAGGAACTATCACCCTTAGAGTGGGATAGGGTCATTCCGTGTTGGATACTTTTCCCCACAACAGACTGGCGACTCCGCTGGGGAGCGTGTCTTGTTGGTAGCTTGTGTTTCTTGCTATTCATTTCCTAAACAAAGGGAGTACCGAATCGAACTGCATTCGAATCCTTCGAATGCAAAGTAGAGGGCAGCTACTCTAGCCCAGTGCTGGGCATGTTTATGATTTGAAGAGCTGATCCACAAGGACTCTTTTTAGCTCTTTGTGATAGTGTTCATCTTCCTTAATCATCCTCTAGTGTATACTTGGCTGATAGCCTCTGATTTGGCCAAAAACCATTGATTTTTTAGCAAACTGTGACCCGGAATCTGAGAGAGACGAGAGTTGTCTCTTCAGTGCAGCTGCAGCAAAGGCTACCTGCGCTGCAACGCAGGTCCCGAAGGGGCTACCTGCGCTGCATGTCAGATTGACAGTGCAGTACCTGCACTGATCCAGTTTTGCCTTGTGCAACTGGGGTTCCCTACTGTCTGTTGCCTAGTTTTCAATATTGTTTTTGCAGCCTGTTGTCAACCTGTATACCCAGCTGAAACTACCTTTCTTTGCCTTCATTCCGCCTCAGTTGTATGAAGAAACCGTGATTGTTCTTATTGTATTTCTTGCTTTCATTCACAGTTTCCCGTAGCGAAAGTGAACTAGTCTTGCTGTGACCTCTTGGATCTAGACCTGTGAGAAAGTGTCGTTGTGATTCTAAGAGCTAGTTTATTGCTGTTCATAGCTGCTTGAGCATTTGCTTTCGTTATATGGTTCGAATTTCAGTATTTCTTGTGTTTGAAACAAGTGAATCTTAAGGTGTTCTTTTGATTATTAGACAAAAATTTGTTTGCTTTCGCTTGAAATTGAATTCGAAATCATACAACAGCTTTCTTTTTGTAATACATCAACATTAAGGAAGAAGAAAAGAAATACTTGCATTGTGCATGTGCATTTTGACAGTTTGCATGTCGATTTAGGAAAAGTGCATCAGTGTGTGCTCTATGATCTGTTTGAAAAGATGATGTCTTTCTTTTCCCTCAGTAGTTAAGATTTTCATAAAGTTGAAAGAATTGAAAAAGCTTGCTTATCATTCTTAGACTGCATTTAGGAGTTGTATCATACATCACGTGGTGATCCATAAAGGCAAACTGCTAAGCAAGATCAACCTAAAAAGAACTGAATTTATCTAACAACGCTTTGAAACATAACGAAACACAATAGAGGTCTAGGTAGAGACGTGTTCCGGCGTCGTTAAACATAGTGATCGTCGATCTCTACGAAGGTGGGTGATTCCTCCTGAGGGACGATAGCACTAATACGGACTTGTGCCCCCGCGTACCGTCGCGTATATTGGGGGACCCCTATAGGAACAAAGCCTTTATCCATAGGAAGCCATGTCGGCCGCCCTACTGATCGCGATGCAGTGAACACAGCATTCACGAAGATTGACCACTCGTACCGTAAAACGTATTCTGTGGTTTCGCGAAAGGTTTGGCACACCCTCTGCCTAGAACTCCAAAGTAGTTTCTTTTGGCCTTTTTCAAACTCTATAACTGAAAAAGTCCATCTGAGCATTTGTCACTTCGGGCTCGTTAATACATCGAAGGAGACTAGAGTCATCTTTAGCTTTTTCTCGACTCTTAAAAATTGAAAAAGCAAGTTGTGTCTAAAGCGTCATCATATAAAATTCATTCTAAACGGAACATAATTACCCCTGATTCCTACGTTGATCTTAAGGTTGAGAACATGGAACACACCAGCCAAGGGATTCCGCATGATGGGACCCCTAGCCCTTTCTCCTCTTGGGGAGAAGTTGGTGCGCCCCACATGGCCACATTGTCGCTTCCAGGGCTGACCATTGGCCTGCCAGTTTGGCTATTCTCAACCACTGTAGTTCAGAACACCACGGTTCCTGAACAGTCGAGTCAACAGTTAGACCAGTCTAGAGCTACCCTCCAGCCTTCCACTTCTTATAGATCTTCCTCCGATCCTTCCTCTTCGAAAGGTCGAGCCGCCGAAGGCGGAGCTCCCACAGAGAAGAAGAAGGAGAAGAAGAAGAAAGAAAAGAAGCAGAAGGAGCCTAAGGCGGCTGGGGGCAAGCAAAAGACATCTAACGGAAATCCACACACAGCACGGACCGGGCCTAAGTCGCCATGTGTCATATGTAGAGGAGACCACTTCCACCGTGATTGTCCCAGTATTCCCCGGATACTAAGGGACTGGTCCCCTCGCTTGCACAGTTCGGAGGCGTCAACCTCTGACAGCCAGGTTGAATGCTTACCGTCGACCAGCGAACGTGAAGGTTCTAGACAACGAAGGGGAATGAGATTCCCCTGCGAACTGTGTGAAGGCAATCACACCCTCCGCCGTTGTCCCTTTTTAGACGAAGCAAAGAGAGTTCTGGAAGATCAACCGGTGGCACCGTTGCTACTTCCTCCTGGATACCAAAAACTCGCGCCAAGTCCTTCGTTGGTCGAAAATACAGCTGCCCCGCTCATAGGGCCAGCTAAAGCGTCAGTCACTGAAAATGAACCTACTGAATCCGGACCGGACGAAAGTCCAAAGGTCGAAACGGCAGTTGACCCGGTTCTCCCTTCAGAAGTTTCGTCTTCAAATACCACAGTCACTGAGGATTCATCTTCAGTTGACACCCTCACCGAAGAGAGTAAGGATGACACCGTCCAGATTCTTTTCGTCAACACCGATTCTGATGAACATCAGGGCAATTATGCCCACTCCTTTATCGCAGGAAGGAGCATCGTCAGGATCATATCCGGCCGTATATTCGGTCCCACCACCAAGCAACCTGGTTGTGTCCTTTGATTGGAACCAACTAGGCAGACCCCGGTTACCAGCCAGTATCCCATTTAGAATTATAGTCCAAATATACAAAATGGTGATGGCTGGAACTATCATTGATGAAGGGGCGTCTGTGAGTATCCTGTCCTCTATTGCTTGGAAAGCACTGGGTTGCCCAGCGCTTTTGCCTGAGATAAGAAATCTCTCGGGTTTTGATAAAGGAACCAGTCGACCATTAGGGATTCTACCTAATGTGCCTATTACATTGAAAGGGAAGGCTGTCAAGATGAAATTGATGGTCGTCCAAGGACCCTTGGATTATAACCTACTCCTTGGACGAGACTACATATATTGCATGGAAGCAATAGTCTCCTCACTCTTTCGAATACTGTGTTTTCCATACGAAGGAAGAATGGTCAAGCTCGTAGACCAACTTTCACTTCCGGGATCACGCATCGCAAGTAGTCACATACCTATCCTCAATGGTCTTTTCGATCAAGAAAGGTCTTTGCCCCCAGTTCTTCTTCCTGATGAGTGCGAGTGATTCGGGAAAGAAAGGCTGGAACCCAGGGGGCATGCATCCTGGTCTGCTCTGGAGGCAGAAAAAACCTTGGGTGTAAAGTAGAATTTCCGCGGGAGAATATGACTAGTCCGTACCCCGTCCCCTCCTTCATCTTTGTGAATCTTCCTCTGAGCCATCTTCGTGGAGAAGAAGGACAAGAAGACAAAGAGAGAGTTGGACTCTCAGAAGGGGTAATTGGGAGTGGGGTTGTTCTGGAATAAGATTCTTTTGTTAAAGTTAAGTGTGTGGCAGAGCGTCGTCATTCACCGTCGCCTAGTCGGCGTCGCCGAAGAAAGTTCTGTTTGAAAGGATTAGCAGAACAATCTTTGGGTAACCTGAAAGAGGTAAGCCTCACCCGTTAAAAACAAAGGTTTTGACGGATAAGTAGGGGCGACCTTGAAATTAGACTTTACACCTGGGGGCATGCAAACCTCTTGGAATGCAAGCACGGGCGGCTTTTTAGTTTTAGGTAGGACTAACCCCTCTAACCCGTAGGATAGGCCGATACCCAGCTTGCACAAAGAGAGGATATGGAGCAAAACGTAGGGAGATGAAGCTCTTTAAAAAATAGCGATCTTCCATGAGACCTTCCTACCTTATGACTGGTAAAAACGAGCAGTTTTGGCAAAGTTCATGCTCGTTAAAAAATAAACGCAAGATCCGAGCAGTTTTAACGCGGACTTCATGCTCGTTAAAAAATAAACATAAGCATGTGAGCAAGCTTCCCCCAGAGTTCAAGCTCATCCAGAAAAAACGAACCGGTAAATAACCATTTGAGACCGTAAATTCATCAACCATAAAAACCTTGGTCGTGTTTGTGTACCGTCACCTCCACTTTTCATTTGGCCGATCATTCACATCCACTTGATTGTTTACCTATTTTGAGGAACAGCTGCGAAGAGTGATTTCACTTAGCCATCCTTGTAACACTGCCGTGATTGGAAAATTCCAACCTGTACCTGGAATCTGCTGCTATCCCTGTTTATCACTCGTTCCTCAAAATACGAGTCTTCTTTGAGCTCTTTTCACTGACTCGTAAAAAATGAAAAGTTTGCCGAGTTTTGGCCTTCCAGCTCGTTAAAAAGGACAGGAAGAGCTATCCCTCCTCTAGATTTTAATCTTTTTGGACCTGAGGGATTATTGCACAAAAAGATCGAGCGCTTGTCTAGTTCGGCTCGATAAAGATATCGAACATTCATCCCTTCTGTATTGTTTTATACTTTTTCGGACTTAAGGGATTAGATGACGAAAAAGGACCCCTGGAGTCCACTTTATGTACCCTTTTCAGACTCTCTAAAAATGAAAAGGACCGAGTTGTCTTTGTCGCTGGGCTCGTTAAAAATATTAGATAGCGACAAACTTGTCTTTAGACGAGAACGAGTTTCCCTATCGTTAAGCTCGTTAAAACATAGCGATGGGCTTGCCCGAAGGGCAGGTTATAGAACAAGCATATGTTATCCTCCTCAAGCTTGACAAAAATAAAGAGGTACTGGTCAGAAATGACTAGGGAAAAATTGGGAAGAACCTCAAAGCTTAATGGTAGAAAGTCGCTCTTGAACATGACACTTTTGCCTCCGTAAATATCGGGTTGGGTTATTATCATTCACCCGTCCCTTCACCATGGTCTCGCCATACCATCCGTACATGGGGTAATGCTACCAATCCATCACATCAGTGTCATTATATGTTCAAGAGATGTCATTCAGAAAGTGTCAACCGGGTCCCATCCACTACCATACATCATCTTTCATCCTTCCATGACCGCCACCCTGAATCATATTTCACAGATCGTTTTCACCATCATCACTAGCTCCGTTCCGTGTCACTGATGTGGGATTCATTAAGGCCCTCCTTTGACGGATCACTTCTTGTCGACATCAGCTCATTATCCAAGAAGTTGATCTAGGAACACCCCCTCAGTACTTTGAAGCTTGCATGCCTCAATGGAAAGTTTCTCACTTCCGGCGATAGGTATACATTAATGACCTTCGACCAGGAGACTTTGCGTGGTGTTCGACGTCAGATCCTATATTCACGCCACGTGAATTGTGCTGCAGTACCTTGAGGGTCATCATCATTATCGGTGATTCCTCTCGCGCTTGTTAACAGTTTACATTATTGACTGGTAATCAAGCGATGTCTTTCCATGTTTGACTTCAAGAAATTCTCACATGGATCGACTTGTACTAGAGTGAAGATCGGACAAGTTTGAAGACCCCGGATCTAGTTTCATCCATCCGGGCTGCGATATATATTCAGGAGATAAAAACATAGACATGTGCAGCAGATGATCATCCTACTAAAAGGATGATAATTAAAAGCAGAGAATTATCAGTCTGTTATCAGACGATCGTCTGTTTATGTACAGCAAATGTATTTATAAAGCTGAGCATGGGAAATGCCCGCATCAGCTAGATCATGAAAAGAAAGTATGAAAAGATAATGTATTGTATTGTATTTTGTTACAGGTCACCTCCCGACGATTGAATGAACTTCGGATCCTCCTAATAAAGCATTTCACCCGATAAACGACCTCATACTTTAGGGGGCAACTGTTATAGACATTTTTGTGCCTTACAGCATGGAGCATGAAATGTCAATAATCTGAGGGATCCAAAGTCCCTAAACATGTTGTTCTTACCCTTAGAGGAACAAGGTCAGCAAACCACAGCACTGCAAATCAGTTCTCCACTGAAAAAACACTCAAAAACAGGTCAATTTTGGATCATGTCAACTGCTCCCCTGAGCACCTACGCTGAATGTCAAAAGCTCTATGGTGTACCTGCGCTGCATAGCAAGTGCAACAAAGGCTACCTGCGCTGGGCGTACTTTGACATGTGGAGGAATCTTTTCTCAATGTGCCAGTGCCCAGGAAGCTTCCAAAATGACACTTGGATCAGAAGATTCGCCTAATAATGAGTAAAGAGGTTCTAAAAACTCCAAGTGGAAGGTAGAAACTCCGAGTGGACTCAAGGACTGAAGAACAACTGGAGTTGAAGAGGACAACAAGTCACACATCAAGCTGACTTATCTTCACTCCAAAACTCTATATAAGGATCTCATCTCATGGGATCTGGAGGCCGGAATTTAGTGCAAAGAATTGTTGTTGGTTTACAATTGTGAGTATTGGGTGATTGCTTGAGGGAGGTGAAGAGGAGATTTCTTTCCGTCGGGAAGGTGATGCTGGATTGGACCTCTTACGGTTGTATCACCGCCTGAACCTTACTTCCTTATATTAATAAAGCATTTGAGGTTCTTCTATTCGCATGTGTTTCAATGGTGTATTGTCTTACTTGCGTATTTGATTTATGCTAATCCTTGAATCAATTATGAATGCATGCTTCTTGTAGTTTCCTTTTCTTGTCTTGTTCGCAGGATCTCGTGTAGCTGGGCCCGTGAGAAGACTTGGAGCTGGGAGCAAGCGGCAAATAGAGGAGATTGGATCGACCATTTGCGCAAGACATCGGTAAGTGGATCTCTTCCTTTCATCTCTTGCATGTCATAAAGAAGTAACTTTAGATAGCTTTGCTTCAGTTGTTGCTAAGGAACTATCACCCTTAGAGTGGGATAGGGTCATTCCGTGTTGGATACTTTTCCCCACAACAATGGAGGAGGCAGAAACAATGAATCATCTTTTTAATTCCTGTGAGTGGGCTTCCCAGCTCTGGCACTGGATGGAAGAAGTTCTTGGAGCTTCTGATCGGGACAGAGACTCCATTCAGGGAACCATCATCAACTGGAGGAGAAACTTTTCTAGAATTCGAAGAGTTGAAAGTATATGGAAGTGCGCCCCAGGCTTCATCTTATGGACGATATGGAAAGAGCGGAATCGAAGGATATTTCAGGAGGAAGTAAGAAACATAGAATGTGCAAAAGAATCAATAACAATTAACATCAAACAGCTCATACAAACAAAATGTAAAGAAGAACCAAATGAAAAACCTTCGGACCAGGACTTACGCATATTGAAGAGTTTTCAATTGGAGGCCTCCAGCAATCAACCGACTGGGGGAAACAGGTCACAACCCTCACCGCAAATCCTCAGATGGCAATGCCCGCCAGAGGGAGGCCTAAAATTGAATTTCGACGGGGCATCGAGGGGCAACCCAGGAACAACAGGTATCGGAGGCGCAATCCGCAATCAGGCTGGCGACATTGTTCATATCTACTGCAGGGCGCTTGGAGAAAGCACCAACAATGAAGCAGAGTTTGCGGCACTTGAGCAAGGATTGAAAAGTCTAAGAACAATCCGACAAGGGAATGTCATAGTTGAGGGGGATTCTTCCTTGGCCATCACGGCGGCCAAACGCTTACAAGCAGGCACAAGAACCAGTAAAGCCACCAAACATTGGAGGCTGGCTAAAGCTACGGAGAGTATAGCGGAGCTGATAGCAGAAAGGAGAGGTTTGGTTTTCCAAACAGTAAGAAGAAAGGCGAATGGGTTGGCAGATTTTTTGGCAAACCATGGTGCTGACAACCCGAACAAAATTTTGGACAGCTGTTGGCAGGAGGTTAACTGCCCAATCCTCAAGGTGACATGTGCACAGCTGGCAGAGAAGGATTTAATCCAAGTCGATCCAACCTAGCAGGTGAAGGGGTCGGGTTACGGGACCGGATGTTTGATGATACCGGTAAAAGCAGCAATAATAACCAAGGCAACGGAATGACAGGACATCTCTGGCGGTGGTATGCCTGGCGGCGGCAGGCCAGCCAAACGAGTGATCATTACAGATCGAACCACAGAGCTTATAGCATCAGCAGTATCAGAATTAAGACACATGGAAGGGATCCGTATGGGGAGGCATCAATAACATTTATGGTGATATCTAAAGAGGCGGGCTGGCTCGAGGCAATGCACAGGAAGACCAAGCATGCAGGCAAACAGGGTTTTTCAAACACCACTATTAACCATAGCAACAGATCTAACGTACAGGACACTTGGCATATTCTCAATTGGATGATGCGCAGCCACTTTCAATCCAATTCGACCTGCAGCGGCCTAGCTTGTGCGAACCTCAATCAAATTTATTGCAACAGTACTCACACCTCTAGCGGAATTATGACAAACCTCAGAAGGGCTCACAAACGAAAACACTATAAATCTGAGGGCAGACACCCTATTTTCTCCACAGTTTCTCATCATAGGGTCGAGCACGCATCCGTGAACGGCAATTGTATTAGTTGGGAGGAGCACAGAGAGTTAGATATGGAAGCGGGAGATTGCCGTTGTGCTGCTGCAAATCGGGACTTCCAAGAGGCGAAGAGGGCCTATGAAACCCGCACGGCAACTAAGAACAAACGAAAAGTTGCTGAACTGGAAGCCAAGGCTAAGCAGGAGGAAGAGGGGCGCACGGAGGAGGAGATTGCAGAGGAGGTAGATTGGATGAAGGATCCGGGCACCCCCTCGAAGAGGGCAACTCAGTTTGTTAGAACAAAAGCAGAGAGTTGGCGAACCAAGACTCTCATCGCCAAAGCTCTGGAATCGATCGAGAAGGAAAAGGAGAAAATTGTAACTGAGGTGAACCTCACGGAGGCTCAAATGGCAAAGATAATCGATTACAACAGTTCGCTGGACGGCCGAATCACCACTGTGCATGAGGCTGTTCAGACAGTCAACAGAAAGCTTACTCTGCTCATCAGGCTCCTGAGGGATACTGTAAACCCAGCGCCCGTTACTCCGCAGCCGGCCACAACTGAGGTGCAGGAGAACGAACCAATTGAAGCCATGCAAGCAAGAATGGACAAACATATGCGGGAGATGGGTCTGGACACCATCAGTCAGATGGGCAAGTTTATCTAGGGTAGTCACTTCTGATGTTTCCTTCGTCTATATCTATGTCTCGGCCTCAGTCTATCTATGTTAATGTCATGAACTGTAATGTCTCGGCAGTATCGTTTTTAGGCACAAGTATAGCTCGGGCCACCCTGCGCGGTGTGCATTTTGCAGTCTCTTTTTGCTGAATTCTCTGAGCAGGTGATAAGCTATGATCTATTGTACATCCCTGCTCTCGATCTGCTTCTGCGGATTTTTTGTACTATATTTTGTATTTTAATATAAACATCTGACTTACACAAAAAAAAAAATTGTGAGTCCAACATAAATTTATGAAAATAACATAAAATTAATGAATTTATGGGTTATTGTCATGTAAATGGTAAAGTATTGTAAATAAATTAAGAAATTTTGTTCCTTAGGCTATTTCCTTAGGTGAAAGTGGGTTTTAATGTGTAAAACCCATACTGACATGGCATATTTCGATCCACCTAATTATTTTTCCTAGGTGATCATTTTTGTGTGATAGGAATAGGCTACTTCACACAACTAACAAAATTTTTGCCACTTATCAAGATTGATTAAATAATAGCCATCTAATTCCTAGAACGACACTTAATTACCAGGTTTTGGTGTTCCATCAACACTTAGTTTTTACAATTCCATTTATCTTTCTTCTTTGAAGTTAATTGACTTTTATTTGGATAAAGGAATTATATTGTAGTACTTAACTAACTATTACCCACAAGAAAATGGTTTGGTTGAGGCCACCAACAAATACCTTATCCACATTTTGAAGGGAGACATAGTTAAGCATCATAAAAATTGATATAATCCTTTGTCAAACACTCTATGGGTAGACTAAGTAATCCCAAATGTTTTACTATGGACCTCCCCTTATTTTTGATCTATAGGAAAAATGTCATTCTTCCTTCAAACATATTACTTTCCTCTCTCATGACTATCGTAAGCCTTGCATGGCCACATTTTCCTCTCTTATAAGCTAAATTAATAACTTACTAAAGCTAGAAGAAGAAAAAGAGAAGGATAGAAATAAGTTTGATGCTTATAAAATATAGCCAAAAGATGGTTTGATAAGCGTTGTATAAGGAAAAAATATTTTTAGGTGGGAGACTTGGTCCTGAAATGGGACAAGACATTGAAGAAAAGGGAAAGCATAGCAAATTTCAACAACTATGGATTTTTTTTTACAAGTTTCATGTTTCATAGCTTTCATGCCATGTATTGCTTTGATTCCTTTTACTTTAAGTAATTTTTTTTCAATTTTGTTTTACTTCGATATTTGATTTTTCTTTGGCTTAGGTTTTATTATTTGGCTTTATATATAATAGTTTCACATTTTTGGTACTATTTTAGGCGTATAATATTCTAGCACTAATAGATTTCCTAAGATTCCAAGAACATATGCATCAAAATATGGGACTATCTTGTATGTTGTTTAATACACTAGCCTATGAAATGTTTGATCATATCTTTCACAAAGAATATATGGACTTTTGACACAAGTGGTGAAACATTTGGTTGCTAAGGTGGTTATCCCATGAATAAACCTGGATCTCAAGTTATGAGTATCCCACTAATTAGCTTAATAATTCACATAATAAAGACTAAAGTCTTCCTAGGATGAAATCTTTATACTCAAGTTTGAAAGAGGGATATATCATCACTTAAGTGAGTCAATTTGTTCTTAATAATAGGTTTCATCCCTAACACCTTTAAAGGGTTAATGATCTTCCTCAACTCATTTCAAAAGGTAAAGGTATGGGAAATAAGTTTAGATCATAATGGGCCATGTAGGTATCTACATTGGGGTTATTGACACTCAATGGTAGTGGAGCAAAGCCAATGTTACCAAGGTGACTCTACCAAGGTTACAGGTGCTATTAGAAGTGGAGAAACACCAAGAAAACAATAACTAATTGACCTAATTAATTACCTATAATATTTGGCATATCTATCGTATTGTGTTGTCACCTAAGGTTAGCAGAAAGTAAAAAGTTGTCTCCATCTATTCAATCCTCTAGTTTGACTAGTGGGTCACTCAAGCTAGTCAAAAGTTAAACATCCAACAGGAACACATGGGTGAGATAAGACTCTTCACAAAGGTTATTTCTCCCAATTCCTTAATTATTTCACAACTAATTTGTAGAGATCCATGGTTTCACCAGTATGTTGCCATTTGTTGATCCATCAACAACTTCTCTAGGTTTAAAATTTGTATTTTCATAATTTAAGCAGAAATTAGGGCCTCTCCTTTGCTAAGAATTTTTGAGTTATATAGCCTTTGAATTTTCGAATTCATGGAAATCTTAGAGCCCATTTTCTGGTTTATTTCAAGTCATAAGGTCTCTAATAAATTCATTTGAAGTTCTTAAATTTATATTTATAACTTACTGGAAGTTTCCTTCTTTTTCTCTCCCTTGAATTTCTTGGAGCCCTTTGTTGCCTCTCTCAAAAGAAAAAATAGATTTATGTGGTTTTCTTTAAATATCTTGAAAATTTCAAGTTTAAGGTCTTGTTACACATCATAATTATTAAAAACTATGAGAAGTATTTACCCTTGTGACATATCACAACCTCATCAATTTTGAAATTCATGATTGGTCATGGTAAATCGTACTCATTACAAACAATCTTTTCAAGTTGTAAATTTTGCAAGGCCACAATAGATTACACATAACATAGATTCTAAACTTGGAATAACCATGATATGTTGGAGTGCAAAAAGATTCAATAGAATCCTAATCTCAATGACATGAATTTCTACATCAGATCAAAATTTATCAAATTACAACATGTCACACCATCATGAAGTTTGAAAGTTTTAGCTCATTGCAATAAAATACATTCATGAAGGGTTGAGGATTAAAATGTTGAAAAGCCACAACACATCATGCCTTAAAATGGTTACAATTGCAAAGGGATGCAATAAGTAACAATATCTCAATATAGTGAAAGTCATGCTACATCATAACTTTAGCATGAACCATGATGACTTTAAAAATAATTTTAACTAGGTTAGAAACATGAAGAATTTCACTCACAATGAAGTTTGAAGAAAAAATGCCATAATGTCCAAAAGGTAATTCTAGGAAAAAGGAGGATTTTCACCCAAGGTTCAAATTTTACTTTATCATTGTGACATTAACACTTTACACCTATCATCGCAAGGCATATTAACATCTTTTAGGCTCTCAAATAACCATTTCTAGCTATACATAGTAATAATGTAAGTGTTACTTTACCCTTTCTAGCTAATTTTGAATAACAAAATGTTTTGGGAGTTCTATGTATTTCAATGTTATAATTTTACTTCCCTCAATGCCCATGTCACTTAGCTTGTTTTATCTAGCTGAACTTCAAAAGTGAAAAGGGATTAATTTGCAAAAAAATATTGATACAAGCTTCACACCATAAATAAAGCCTTAGTTCAAGAAAACAATCATCACTATAAATTGAATTAACTAGTCAGCTACCTGTATGTTTTAACCCCGTGCAAAGATTACCTACATACGAATTCTAAAAATAGAAAATAAACAATGGGGAGAGCATAAAACATAAAACAGATACACACATAGATTTTCCCCTGGATCCCAAAACTTGGATTACTATATTGATTTTTCATTATATTCCTTTCAATGTTACAATACATATATATACATGTCGAAGAATCCATAAACCCCAATTCATTAACCCTGGATTAGAACATGACCGTAGTTCCCTTGACCAGATCTACAAAATACCATGGGAAGAAAACCAGCATGCCTAAAATCATGTGTGAAATCCATGCGCAAAACCATAGGTAGGTCCGTCCACCTAATATAGGGTCCAAAAAGAAAAATTCCTCGAGGTGCTTCCCCGGACCTTATAAAGGGGGGCTACCACCCCCCTCAAACCCCCCAGCATGGGGGGCTGTCACCCCACCCGTGACCCCCCCACTGCGCCCTCCGCAATGAATGCGGTACTGGCTACCCCCCAACTTCGCTCCTAGGGCTAGTCATGGAAAGAATATAACACACACCTAACATTCTCCCACTTGTTTTTTTCTTTCCATAGGGGGCCACAGGAGAGCTTAGTCATTGATCTAGCCGTATAAAGCCCATTGTTTCTCTAACCAAGAGAAATTCTCAGTGCTCACAAAATTTGTTAATCCATATGTAGTATTCTTCAAAGTGTACACCTTTATTAGCAACACCTTTTTGTCCTCAACCATATCCCTTACAAAGTGATACTGGACATCAATATGCTTTGTCTTTGAATGATAAGAAGGGTTCTCTGCCAAGAAAATTGCAATTTGGTTGTTGCAATCTATTCTTACAGCTCATTGTACTAACCCCATACTTGAACACAATCTCTGCAACCAAATTGCTCCTTGCTTGCATGAGTAGTTGCCATGTATTCTGCCTCTGTAGTTGAAAATTCCATTACATGTTGTCCCTTACTCATCCAACTAATTGCTCCTCCAAATAAGTTAAACACATACCCACTTGTAGATCTTCTTTGATCCATATCTCTAGCCCATTCTGCATCAAAAAATCCATGGATGTCCAAAACTCTGTCCAATCCTGGTCTTCCTTGGTAGCACAAACCATAATCACTAGTGCCACAAAAATACCTGAAAACCAACTTCAATGTTATCCAATGCCCCTTCCCTAGTTTTGACATAAACCTGCTCAATACTCCAATTGCATGTGCAATGTCTGGTCTAGTACAGACCATTTCATACATCAGGCTACTAACTGCACTTGCATATGGAACATGGGACATGTCCTCTTCCTCTTCTTATGCCTTGGGACACTATTCAGCAGATAAATTTACACCTACATGAATAGGAACCTTCATTGGTTTACTATCTTACATATTAAACCTCTACAATATTGTCTTGGCATACTTCCTCTCGTTTAACCAAAGCTTCCTCTTTTCCTAATCTAGTTTAATTTCCATGCCCAAAATATAGTTTGTAGCACCAAGATCTTTCATGTCGAATTTGGAGGACAATTGGGTCTTCAAATCCTGGATAATTTCTTTGTTATTCCCAATCATCAACATATCATCCACATACAAGACCAAATAAATAACACGGTCACCAATTAATTTAAAATACACACATTGATATTCTTTGCTTCTGGTGAAGCCAAGTCGCCATATAAATGTATCAAATTTCTGATACCATGCCCTTGGTGATTGTTTTAACCCATACAAATACTTTTTTAACATGCATACGAGTTATTTCTTACTCTTCACCGCAAAGCCTTGAGGTTGCTTCGCGTAGATCTCTTCTTTTAGATCCTCGTGAAGAAATGTTGTCTTCACATCCATCTATTCTACCTCAAAATCAAAAGCAGTGGCAACAGATAAAAGTAACTTAATAGAAGCTACCTTGGCAACAAGAGAAAAAATATCACCAAAATCAATTCTTGGTACCTGGGAATAACCTTTTTCTACCAACTGAGCTTTGTAATTCTCCACCTTGCCTTCTGCATTCATCTTCTTCTTAAACACCCATTTTCTTCCAATGGATTTGCTTCCAGCTAATAACTCCACCAGATCCCAAGCCTCATTTTTGTGCAAAGATGTCATTTCATTAACCATGGCCTCTTTCTAGAGTTTGTAATCCTCTGAATCTACTGCCTCCCTGACAGGTTTTGGATCATCATCAATAATAGATAAAGAAAAATTTGAACATAAGGTAGATGGACTATACCTTTCTGGCTGCCTTATTTGTCGAATTGATCTTCTCACAGCTGGAGTTTGTGGCCCTTGATCTTCTAATTCCTCTTCTATTGTAGAGTTCGATTCTTCCTCATTTAGATCAAACTCTATCTTCTCAGGTTCCTTTGGTAGGATGTCATGTTTAATAACATCTTTCACCTCTCTAAACACCACATCTCAGTTGTACACAACCTTCCTTGTTTTTGGGTTCCAAAGCTTATAACCTTTTAAACCATCCTTAAACCCAATAACGATGGACCTTTCAGATTTACTATCCAACTTGGTTATTTTCTCCTTTGGAACATGTACATATGCATCACATCCAAATACCCTCATAAGTGAAAGAGAGGGTTTTTTACCAGTCCATACCTCTTGTGGATTCTTATCCTCCAATGTTGATGAAGGTGATATGTTGACCAGGTAACATGCAATCTTCGCCACATCTGCCGAGAATTCCTATCCTAACCCGACACCATTGAGCATGCTTCTTTCCTTTTCTATCAATGTCTTGTTCATTCTTTCTACAACTATGTTTTGCTGAGGTGTGTATCGAGTAGTCTTATGCCATGCTATACCACATTTCTTATAGAACTCTTCCAATACCTTCTTGTAGAACTTTGCACTATTATCTGTCCTCAACACTGTTATCTTCTTCTTTGTATGGTTTTCCACAAAAGCCTTAAATTCTTTAAACATGTCAAAGACTTCAAATTTCTTCCTAAGGAAATATATCCATGTATTCATCGAGAATTTGTCTATAAATGAAACATAGTACATAGAATTACCATGTGATGGAACCAACACAGGTCCAAACACATCACTATGCACAAGCTCTAATATTTGTTTCACCCTCTTAGCACTATAGGGGAAACTCACCCGATTCTACTTCCCATATAGACAATGTACATAGAAATCAAAATCTAGAGAGCAATTAGACATACATTTTACCATACAATAACCATGAAGTATTCGAAGGCCCTTCTCTCCAATATGTCCAAGCCTTTTATGCCATAGCATGGTCTTTTCTCTAGAGACCACAAAGTTTTCTACTCCACTTTCAGGAACCACAAAATTGTTGCACCCATCAATAATAGTGCTACCAAAAATCTTGTATAGAGTTCCAAACCGAACTCCCCGTATCAATAATAGTTCTTCCTGAACCATCTTGTATGTTGATGAGCCCCAAAAATGGATAATTATTTGGGCTCATTCAACCTCCTAATTCGACTTAATCCACCATTCTCATTAGTTTATTGCATGTTTTTTATTATATTTATGCTAATAGAGTGAATTGGGTTAGTCATTATGCCAACAAGTCTAATGGGTGCTTTGTGTAGCCTTTTTGGTCAATTTGGAGACAAAATTGAAGGTCTTAATGAGCACTTGGCAGCCAAATTCGTGGGAGAACAACGGAGAGGATTTGTAGGAAGGTGTCCCCTTCATTTATGGGTACTTACCTCAAATTCTCCACCATTAGCTCGGAGTTCAAGGGCCACCAAATCAATTAGCACAAGGGCAGCCAAGCAAGTCAAGTAGGACTGCTGTTAACTACAAGTTTTGGGCAGCCGAGTCCCTAAAGTTTAGGAGGACTGTTGGGGTCCTCGATTTGTATAAATAAGAAGGCTTAGGGCCTCATTTGGGTTAGCTAGTGGTTAGCTGGTAGTTAGCTAGTGGTTAGTCATTTTGTAGCCAGCAGTTAGTCATTTTGTAGTTCGATTTTTAGGCAATAGATTAGCTTTGCTTTCAGCTCATTTTCAAAGTTCTCCTTGTGGACAGTTTTGATGTAACTCTTCTTTTCTTGCTCAATAAAGATGAATCCAACTTTGCACCAGCTCTAAATCTCTCTTAGGAGGCTATAGCTCTTGGGGTTGGGCCCATCTCAAGCGCCCAATACCTCCTTTGATTATCTTTATGTGTTTTTGCTGCATTCTTAGAATAAAATCTGCTATTTAGATCTAAATCTTGTTTTGTTATTTAGTTTGTTTTTTGATGAGTAAGATAGCTTTTCATGCTCAGATTTAGTTGATAGGTTGTTAACAGAAAAAGATTCAAGAAAAGGGCCAACAAACATCTGTGGTTTCACCTCTCCCTCAGTGGGATCAAGAGCTGTGACTAGGATGACTTTGCTGCCCACAAAAACACTGACTTTGCTTTGCCATGCAATCATTAGTGTTTGGTTTTCATTTACAGAAGTTGGTTACATGTTTAGATCTTTGAATGCTTCATTGCATAGTTAATATACATGGTTCCCCTACAAATAAATCTGTTGTCCATTCTTGTTACTGTTAGCTAGATCATATTAGGGTAGCATAACTAGATCTTTGTTTTCTTGCATGTCTTCGTTGTTTCAGTTGGAAACACAAATTGCAGAGCACCTGTACCACTTCTATATCTGCCCAGACTCCCTCAAACCCATCTTCTCCATCTCCTAACTTGGTTTCTTGCCTCACGTTGCCACATTGCCCTCATAACCCTACCTTTTGTGCAGCATTATTCCAGTCTTCTTAGAACAAGTCTAGCCATCTACACCTTCTCCTCAACTCCATCCTCCAAGTCTTGAACTCCCCTAAACCCCTATTTCACCTCCATACTCATTCCTCCACCTTTTTTCCTCCATCCATGCTACAAAATTCCATTTGTAAACATCCTGTAGAAAAATTACAAAACATCCTATAGAAATCCCAGAACATCCTGTAGAACCCCTGCAGACTTCCTGTAGAAGCTCACGAATGAGGTTTCTTGATAGCCAAACTATGTGAAACTCTTTGGAAGGGTGCTAGGGACCCTTTAGGCCCTCTCTGTACCTTCCCAAACTTTTCCAAGCATTTCTCCTCCTTTATCCACCTCTGCACAGTAAAAAGCTAGTTAAAAGCACATGCATGATAATTCTAATAACTGATTCAAAAATACAAAAAGATGTTTTCTTCAGGTAGAGGTAGTCTAGACACATGTATTTTACCTTCATAGAAGTAATGGCATCTCTTTCAGTAGTTTGCATGCTCTCCTTTGCGTCAGTAGGACTAGCTGGTAGAATTAGGGTTTGCTAGGGTTTGTGTTTTTTTTTGGCTTTCAATTTCTTTTTGCAATTAGATTAGCTTCCTTCGAGTTAGCTTTCATCCATCAACTAAAAAGCTTCTTCTAAGAGCTCATAGAAGTTGGCTTAAGCTCCTAGTGGACTGATGCCAGCTGACCAAGTGACAGCTGCGGCAAGAGCTAGTACTTGTGCATACAGCACCGTCGCTTCCAAGTTTGTTACGAACTACTGGGTTGATAAAATTAAAGAAGGGAGTTCCAGGAGTTGTAGCATTATTGCTACAATACTGGAGCCCACCATCTTTTTGGCACCGTTGCCGGGGAAGCGTCAGAGTATTGGTGATTGCTGCTTTTCTTCTATTTTCCACTACAACCTTCTGCTAAGTAGTTTATTTCATTTCATTTCCGCAAAAGTAGATTAGCATTTCCCGCTTTCATAGATTAGCATTTCAATTTCGCAATTTCATTTCTGCAAGCGTAGATTAGCATTTCAATTCCACAAGCGTAGACTAGCATTTCATTCCTGCAATTTCATTTGAGCAAAATAGATTAGTCCTTTCCTGCTTTCATTTCAATTCCGCATTTTCATTTTAGCAAGATAGTTAGTTGCAGTTCAATCTATTTCAGTTTTGCAGGTAGAAGTAGAAAAAACAAAAATCAACCAAAAAGATTTCATTTCGTGCCTTGTAGGAGTAGAGAAAAGTTAGAAAAATGATTGCACAACACCCCCACTGCTTCACACAGCCAACATTCTCTCTTCTTCGATGGCTGTGATTAAAGAACCCTTAGGTGAACAACAAGACACATTTGAAGAACCTCAAGGGAAAAAGAAGAAGAAACCATTCCTCTGGAGCAAATGGCTACAAGCAGAAATGTTGGGAGCAGCACCTTGTCCAAAGATGAATTTGAAGATCAGATGGAAGATTTCAAGAGTGATATAAGGCAATTTCTTGCCATGCAATTGGATACCCTGTGGATCCAAAAGAAGCAAGAGGAAGCCAAGAGGGCTTTGGCCATCTTTTGTCCCAGGTGCACTAGAAAGCATCCTAGGGACGAATGTCCAATGCACTCCCTAGAAGTGTGTTTCATCTGTGAAGAATACCATCCTGCGAATCAGTGCCCTTCCTTGCCTGGAATCAAAGCTGCATATCAGAGGGCAAAAGGAGCCACTGAATCACTCTATTATATGAACCAAAGGAGGCCACATAAACCTAGATCTTATCAGCAGGAACTGCAAGGGACATCCGAGACCTATTATGACCCCTATCAAGCCACTTTCATGCCTTCTTGGGGTCCCCCTGCTCATCCTTCCTGGTTCACACCTCCTCCTTGTTCCTTCATAGATCCATATTATGCCCAACCAGCTGCTCATTCGTTTCACTCTTATGCTCAGCCACAGCCTCAGTGGAATGCACCTCATCAGGGGTGGAGGCCCCAATACAACACTCCTCCCGATTCTTTTCCTCCACCACCTGCTTGTCCACAACCATCGCCTCCTGCTCCACCAAGGCAACCCCAAATGCCTGCCCAACCACAATGCCATCCACCTCCATCTCAATTACACACCTCCACTCAACTACCCGTACCACCATTTCCAAAACCATACAATGGAGCAGCTCAACCCAATTGCAAAGCTGAGGCACAACATATCCAAATGACTCCTCTTGAGCTCAATGATCTTCACCATAGCTTAGGAAAAGCATTGCAAAAAAGAGATCATACTGAAAGCATTGAAGGACCACATGAGGCAAAAGAAGATTCAGAAGAGGAAATCAAAGAACCATGGGCTTTACTTGATGAAGAGAAGACATCAGAAGTAGAGATAAAAAAAGATCCTTCATGGTTACCATCAAATCTTCCATGTATTCAAGAGAAAGATCAGCAAAAAGAGGAAGATGAGGAAGTCATGATAGAAGGTGACATGAAACATGATCCAAATCAGCAAAAGAACCAAGGATATCAGAGCTATATTGAGATATGGTTTCAGAAGGTCACTAAGTTGCAGCGGTACTCTCTTCCTCAGCTATGTTTGATCCCTTCAAAGTTAGACCATTTGGTCTCTAAAATCTAGATAGCTGTCCAAGCATGCATTTCGAGCCTCCACATCATTTTGTCTCTAATCTCGATGTGCACATGGCTCCATTGGAAGTATTCTTATACTTGAGAACGATTTTGTTTTTCAAGTAGGGTAGGGTAGAAAAAAAAAAAAAAAAGGAAAAAAGAAAAGAAATGAAAAAAATGGAAATAAGAGGAAAAATCTAAGGTTAAAACCTCCTCAGAGGCGCCTTAGATTGGCTCATTGATTGAAAACCTCCATGAAGTGGTCAATGGGTTGGAAAGAAGAGAAAATAAAAAGGGAATAAGATCTTTGGGTGAAAACCTCCCTTGGAGGCGCCCAGGGCAGGCAATTAGGGTGAAAACCTCCATGAGGCGCCCTAGTTGTTTTTCAAAAAAAAAAGAGCAAAAAAAAAAGAAAAATAAAGCTAATTTGCATTGAATAATTGCAGGTTGCAGCAAGGATGTTTCACGTCAGGAGGGTCAATCAAAACAAGGTCAAAGGAATTTTTATGCCTTCTAAAGGGAGTTCTGTATTTCTACAGGAAACATCCTGTAGAACCTTCAAGTGAGCCAGATTTGATTTTGGAAGGGAATTTGATGGTGGGAATCTGTTGGTTAGGCCTGCAAGCACCTCTATGTCCATCCCTCACCTTTCTCCATCATTTTTCCACCTCATTGTGCTTCTACATTGTGCTTCTATAGGAAGTTCCTGTAGAAATTGTAGGAAGCTAGAAATGGATTTCAAAGAGGCGGTTTGGTTAACATGGTAGCTTCCTCAAGGGTTCAGAAGTCCTCCTGCACTTTTCAAACTCCTCCTCCATCATCTCCATACCTGCATCATAGCCCAAGTTCATTTTTCATACCATGCAACAAAACTGCAAAATGCCTTGAAGAAAAAACACATAGAACAGAATTTGTTTCTTCCATAACTTGAAAACCATGCATCCATTTGAAAAACCGTTTTATGGGGAATTGTACAGGGGTGATGGCAACATGCTTGAGCAGTTTCAGCCAATTCCGGTGCACGGTTTCCAAGAAATTAGCCTCCATCACCATCAGCCATTTTTGCATTTTCTCCATAACCGTGCATCCGTTTCAAAACCTGTTTCATTGGGAGATGCACATGGTTGATAGTAACCTACCCCAGCAGTTTCAGCCAATTCCGATGAACGGTTTCTGAGAAATTGATCTCTGAAATCTTCAGCCATTTTCCATTTTTCTCGAAATCTGTGCATCCATTGATCACGATTTTGCTATGGGAGGTGCATCATGATGATAGGAACATGCTCAGAAATTTTCAGATCGATCCGGTTTACCGTTTGGAAGCAATGGCAAAAACAAGTTCTGGTCCTTTGAAAATTCAGCAGCAGCAGCTTGAAGGTGCAGATCTGAACGTGGAAATGAACTCCTGCAGCTGGGATCTAGCCAGAGGACACCTGTACAAGGAAAAAACAACCATAGATCATCATCCAAGCCCTCATGCAACCAAAGAAACCAGTGCATGCAGCAATGACTAGCCTCAGCACCGCACAGCAGCCATTTGACTTCAGGTACGTGACTGAAACTCGTTCTTCTATTGCACAAATTTAATTTAAAAACTGCATGAATGAATGGAATGGTGGAATTAAGCCACGAATATAGCAAGGTTAACTTGACATCCAGTTCTCTAGCGCTCAAGGAAAAATCACGCAGCATACGTGTATGGTCATTCATGAGAAATTTGAAAAACACAGTTAGTGGTAGATCTGTTGAACTCCAGTGCACAGGACATCAAATAATTAACAGATAGAGGAGAACATACAGTTTATAACATCACTATAGTTCGAATGAAGATAGCACACGGTTTTGCCACCTCACCACAAATCACGCAATAATTAAAGGAATGCTCGGCTGAAGACTCACGTTAATTGTTGTTCATTTACACTTGCAAACCTCTTCGGCTGAATCCTCTGCCTCTGAATTCTGTTAAACTAACGTCCTTCGCTAAGTTTTTCGGCTTGTTCAAAATTCTCCCGCATACCAAGACCGTTCAAAGGCGCAGGGGCACTCTACAGGCGTTTCTACAGGAAGCTACGCTACAGGAGACCCAGCATACAATGAAGCTTGGACTGTTCACATCGAGGGTGGCAATTCTCAGTGAGGTAGGCCTGAACAGAACTTTCCCATGCAAATAATTCAAATGGTGGTGAATTCGACGTGTTGAGGGGTAGGAAAAATGTGAATGCAAGTTTGTCTATGAATTCAAAAGCCGTTTTCTTATTGCTACCTAGAATTGTCTTCAGTGCAACATAGGCCATGCTTTGGAGAAGACCAAATATTTATATTCAGACATATACTGAAAAATATGAAGAAAAATACCATTTCTCTTGCCAGTTTACTGCAGATCTAATTGAAATGAATCATACAGATTTTATTATCACTAGCACATATCAAGAGATTGTTGGGAGCAAGGATACTGTTGGCCAGTATGATAGGAACTGCTTTCACCCTTGCTGGTCTGTATCGTGTGGTTCATGGAATTGTTGTTTTTGATCCCAAGTTCAACATTATTTCTCCTGGAGCAGACATGCAGAGTTATTTCCCTTATACAGGGAAGCAGCATCGTCTTACTGCTTTTCATGGTTCAATTGAAAAACTCTTGTTCAATCCCGAACAGACAGCTGAACACATGTGTATTTTGAATGACCATAAAAAGCCCATTATCTTTTCTATGGAAAGACTCGATAGAGTGAAAAACATGACAGTACTGGTTGAATGGTTTGTAAAGAAAAAACACTTGAGGAATACTGTCCTCCACATTCTGGGGAGGAAACCATATACAGAATTCCCATTCTGATCAGTGCACAAGCCAAAACAGAGTGTGAGGAAGCAAGATATTGAGGCAGAGAAGAAAGCTAAGGGTAAGGAAGCTAAGGGAAAGAAAACATAGGGTAAACCATCACAAGGAAAGCAAGAGGAAAAGCACGAAAGAAAAAGAAGGAAGAAACAGAGAGGAAAAGGAGAAATGGGCCAAATTGCTAAGCCTAAAACTGTGGGAGGAACAATGGCACAAACACCTCGGAAAAAAGATTGCAGAAGAGAGCAGAGAAGATTGAAAAAAAGGCCAAACAAGTAGGGACACACCCAAGGCAACCACAGCACAGGTCAAGGAGAAGGCACCCCCAGCCAAGCAAGCCAAATTAGAGAAAATTGGTTCTACGGGAAGTTAACAGACTGTTTCTACTTGAAGACAGAGAACTGTTTCTACAGGAAGCCAGAAAACGGCCTCCCAGCACAAGCAAAAGGGTCCCTACCAAGTTCCGAGGCATCCTCACATCCATCCCCTCCATGAACACTCATTTTTTTCAGGGTTTGGGCACAATTTAGTCATGGTTCAACCTTCTACAGGAAGCTATAGGACTTTCTACAGGAAGTTCTGTATTTTTACCAGAAACATCTTGTAGAAGCCTTTGGGCAGGCCAGAATCAATTATGGAGAGGGATTTGAAGCTTGAAGTCTATTGAGGAGGCATGCAATCACTTTTTTCTTCCATCCTCCACTAGTTTCATCTCCTTTCACCACCATTGCCACCATCATATTGAATATACTTGTACAATCATACCAAAGTTGAGAATTCTCTAGGAAAAGAAGCACAGGCAGTGGGAAGAAGCAAAGAGAAAAGCATGGTTTCATGACAGAGAAGACGCCATCACTTCAGAAGCTTGGCATGACAAGAAGGCCGCCAAGGCAATCAAAGATGAGGAGATAGATTGGTTGCTCAGAGGATGAGCAACACTTTCAGTAGGGGGTGATGATGAGCCCCAAAAATGGATAATTATTTGGGCTCATTCAACCTCCTAATTCGACTTAATCCACCATTCTCATTAGTTTATTGCATGTTTTTGATTATATTTATGCTAATAGAATGAATTGGGTTAGTCATTATGCCAACAAGTCTAATGGGTGCTTTGTGTAGCCTTTTTGGTCAATTTGGAGACAAAATTGAAGGTCTTAATGAGCACTTGGCAGCCAAATTCGTGGGAGAACAAGGGAGAGGATTTGTAGGAAGGTGTCCCCTTCATTTATGGGCCCTTACCTCGAATTCTCCACCATTAGCTCGGAGTTCAAGGGCCACCAAATCAATTAGCACAAGGGCAGCCAAGCAAGTCAAGTAGGACTGCTATTAACTACAAGTTTTAGGCAGCCGAGTCCCTAAAGTTTAGGAGGACTGTTGGGGTCCTCAATTTGTATAAATAAGAAGGCTTAGGGCCTCATTTGGGATAGCTAGTGGTTAGCTGGTAGTTAGCTAGTGGTTAGTCATTTTGTAGCCAGCAGTTAGTCATTTTGTAGTTCGATTTTTAGGCAATAGATTAGCTTTGCTTTCAGCTCATTTTCAAAGTTCTCCTTGTGGATAGTTTTGATGTAACTCTTCTTTTCTTGCTCAATAAAGATGAATCCAGCTTTGCACCAGCTCTAAATCTCTCTTAGGAGGCTATAGCTCTTGGGGTTGGGCCCATCTCAAGCGCCCAATACCTCCTTTGATTATCTTTATGTGTTTTTGCTGCATTCTTAGAATAAAATCTGCTATTTAGATCTAAATCTTGTTTTGTTATTTAGTTTTTTTTTTGATGAGTAAGATAGCTTTTCATGCTCAGATTTAGTTGATAGGTTGTTAACAGAAAAAGCTTCAAGAAAAGGGCCAAAAAATATATGTGGCTTCACCTCTCCCTCAGTGGGATCAGGAGCTGTGACTAGGATGACTTTGCTGCCCACAAAAACACTGACTTTGCTTTGCCATGCAATCATTAGTGTTTGGTTTTCATTTGCAAAAGTTGGTTACATGTTTAGATCTTTGAATGCTTCATTGCATAGTTAATATACATGGTTCCCCTGCAAATAAAGTTGTTGTCCATTCTTGTTACTGTTAGCTAGATCATATTAGGGTAGCATAACTAGATCTTTGTTTTCTTGCATGTCTTCGTTGGTTCAATTGGAAACACAAATTGCAGAGCACCTGTACCACTTCTATATCTGCCCAGACTCCCTCAAACCCATCTTCTCCATCTCCTAAGTTGGTTTCTTGCCTCACGTTGCCACATTGCCCTCATAACCCTACCTTTTGTGCAGCATTATTCCAGTCTTCTTAGAACAAGTCCAGCCATCTACACCTTCTCCTCAACTCCATCCTCCAAGTCTTGAACTCCCCTAAACCCCTATTTCACCTCCATACTCATTCCTCCACCTTTTTCCCTCCATCCATGCTACAAAATTCCATTTCTAAACATCCTGTAGAAAAATTACAGAACATCCTGTAGAAATCCCAGAACATCCTGTAGAACCCCTGCAGACTTCCTGTAGAAGCTCACGAATGAGGTTTCTTGATAGCCAAACTATGTGAAACTCTCTGGAAAGGTGCTAGGGACCCCTTAGGCCCTCTCTATACCTTCCCAAACTTTTCCAAGCATTTCTCCTCCTTTATCCACCTCTGCACAGTAAAAAGCTAGTTAAAAGCACATGCATGATAATTCTAATAACTGATTCAAAAATACAAAAAGATGTTTTCTTCAGGTAGAGGTAGTCTAGACACATGTATTTTACCTTCATAGAAGTAATGGCATCTCTTTCAGTAGTTTGCATGCTCTCCTTTGCGTCAGTAGGACTAGCTTGTAGAATTAGGGTTTGCTAGGGTTTGCGTTTCTTTTTGGCTTTCAGTTTCTTTTTGCAATTAGATTAGCTTCCTTCGAGTTAGCTTTCATCCATCAACTAAAAATCTTCTTCTAAGAGCTCATAGAAGTTGGCTTAAGCTCCTAGTGGACTGATGCCAGCTGACCAAGTGACAGCTGCGGCAAGAGCTAGTACTTGTGCATACAGCACTGTCGCTTCTAAGTTTGTTACGAACTACCGGGTTGATAAAATTAAAGAAGGGAGTTCCAGGAGTTGTAGCATTATTGCTACAATACTGGAGCCCACCATATGTATCTTTCTCATACACTAATTTTACACCTGCATCATCCATCTTGCTCACAGAAATCAGATTTTTGGCCAATGTAGGAATATTCAGAACACCCGGAAGTGTTATAATCCCTCCACCTTACAAATTCAATTTGAATTTTCCATGTCTAACGATTCTAGCCTTCCTTTCATCCCCTGAGAAGACATGACCACCATCATATTTCTCATACTCGTAGAACCACTCCCTATGGGGAGTGAAGTGAAAGGATGCACTTGATTCAATCAACCATGCCTCATGATCTACATGTGTACCTGAAGAAGAAGTCAAGTACACATCCCACCTTCATCTGAGGTGGTTTTCACCTCTGTAGAAGGAGCATCATCAGATCCCTTTCCTTTCTCAGGAGATTTAGATCTACAGTCATTTTTGAAGTGCCCTTCCTTTCCACATTTCCAACATACCTTTACAAGTTTTCCTGGAGATTTAGATCTCCCTCTAGATTTAGATCTCCCACTCAAGGACTTATTTTTGTTTCTGCTCTATAACCATCCTCGTATAGACAAGGCATCACCATTCTGGCCCTCCATATTTTTCTATCTCATCTCCTTCGACGGCAAGAATGAGACTATTTTATCAAACTGCAAGGTAGTTGTATTGCTACCTATTGCAACAACTAGACTATGCCATGAATTTGGTAGAGAACACAACAAACTGATGCACTTATCTTCATCTGAAATTTTAATATCAATAGATAACAATTGGCTTACCATGGTATTAAAGGCGTTCATATGCTTTTTCACCGAGTCTCCATCCTTCATCCTCAGGTTATACAACTTTTTTCGTAGAAACAATTTATTCACCAAAGACTTAGATTGGTACAAAATCCCTAACTTGTCCCGCAAATCCTTTGCTTAAGTTTCCCCTTATACATTCAACAATACTGAATCTGAGATACACCACTGTATTGTGCACTTTGCCTTCTAATCCAACTTCACCCATTCTTCAACTGACATTGTCGTTGGTTTAGTACCTAGATCTACCATGATCCACTGATCTTTATCCACCTACAGATCCTCCATCTTGAGTTTCCACAACTCAAAACTCTGACCATTAAATTTCTCAATCTCTATCTTTCCACTGCTCTCCATCTTGTTTCACCACAATAATTGATCCCACAGATATCCCACTGAACAAGGTCTACCATAGGCCCGAGTAAAACCCCTCAGCAACAAAGGTGTCCCCTTGAAGCTGAAACAACTTTGATACTAGATGTAGGTTTTAACCTCGTACATAAATTACTTACATAAAAATTCTAAAAACAGAAAATAAATAATGGCGAGAGCATAAAACATAAAAACAGAGGTTTTCTCCTGGATCCCAAAACTGGGAATACTAAATTAATTTTTCATTATATTCCTTTCAATATTACAAATATATATATATATATATATATATATATATATATATATATATATATATACATGTTGAAGCATCCATAAACCCCAGTCCATTAACCCTGGATTAGAACAGTAGTTCCCTTGATTGGATCTACAAAATACCATGGGCAAAATACCATCATGCCCAAAACCATGTCTGAAATCCATGCACAAAACCATAGGTAGGTCCGCCCACCTAATATAGGGTCCAAAAAAAATGTCCCTGAGGCGCTGCCCCAGACCCCGTAGAGGGGGGCTACTGACCCCCTCAAAACCCCCGATAGGGGGGGTTTCCGACCCCACTATGCTCGACGTAATGAAGGGGGAGTTGGCTACCCCCGACTTCGCGCCTGGGGCTAGTCGTGGAAAGAATATAACACACACCCAACACTAACAATTTGTACACTGATTCTAACCTTCATTTAGCCCCACAATTTACTATTACTTCTTCCTCATCATATGGAAAACATTAGGAAGGTTTTTCAAGTTTCTAAAATCTACATGTATGTTCGGATTATCAAATATTTCCTTGGGGGTATCTTGTCTGCATTTTCTAGGATAATTCCTCATATCTTAATGCCAATATTCCTAATAAGAATTTGTTTAGAATCTCATTAAATGAAGTGAGTGGATTTTAAAATCTAAACCTCTATTGGACCTATGAATTTATTTTTTTAAAGAAAATTTAATCATTATAAGGAAACTACCAAGGATATTAGTGTTATATGTTTACTTTTTATAACCATGCTAATGCTTAGTGTTGTTAACATGGATGAGTGCCATGATTCAGGTATGGCTTATAAGAGGAAACATAAACAGATAGAAAAATTCTATGAGATTAGTCTAGAAAGAGAAACTTCTAAAGAGATAGAGAAGGAGAAAAGAGCAATAGGACTAGTCTATGGTGATACATTATTCAAAATAAAAAAGTCCACCAGTTTGTCAAGGGGGAGACATATACTGAATGTTTAAGGAGGACACACACCTAGAGCTATCACTATCTAGGGGATACAAAAATCCTAATGCATGGACATTCCAAGCCATAAAAAGATCTATATCTAGATTAGCTATGCTCAAGTGCATAGAAGTTTTGTCTTGGATCATCTTATATATAGATAGCAACAACAGAATGATCAAACATAAAGAGGGAAAAGTTATCATATCTTTCCTTGTTTCAAAATTAGAGGTGTATTATGAGTTTCGTACTCCAAAAATTGATCTTGTAGATAAATGGGTCATGTAGCTCATAGTTGACTACCATCAACTTATGAATACGATGGATTCTTGAAGGAAATTTAGGTTAATTAGTACAATCATATATCCAATAGAAAATATCCAAGCAACATAAAAGCTAACTATGGCCTTAAAAAATAGGTTATATGGAGAGGAGTTCATTACAAAATTCAAAGATGATTGATTTTCGTTCATCTATAAAGTGAGGAAAGTGGGGACAATATTCAACTAGGCATCTATTTTATTAGCTGTGTTGAACTAGGCCATTTCAAGAGTTAAATATTTGGAAATATGAAATCCCCCAAATCTCCACATGACTTCCTAATTAATGGATGAGATATGTGCAACAAACATTTTTTGAGGTTTGGGTTTGCAAAGCATTCCTAGCCAAAAGCCCATCCACGTGTATTTCCAAGACCTTTGGAAACACAAGTACATAATTCACTATACTAGGATCTATCAGTAGTTATACATGTCGATTTTTTGTAAACCAACACAATGCATAGCCAAAAAGGCTATGTAGTTGATAAGTTACAACAATGACTAAGATGTGTCTAAAAAGAGTACACATCTCTTCACATTTGGAGCTATCAAGCCACCACACCTACCTTTGAATATTTGGAGCTATCAACCCCCCACATCTACCACCTACATTTATACTAGACAAATTAGTTCTAAAAGAGATCTTATTAGACATACATAAATGGGGTTGGAGTTATCATCATTTAAGCTAAGAAATCTCCATTCCCTCTTTTTTTTTTATATTCATAGGTGCATACAACATAGAAAATGCAAGAGACACTAAAGAAGGGGGAGTTTTGGACATCTTACACTTTGGAAAAAAAATGTTTAAGATACATGACCTTGAATTCCACTATTCAATATGCAGATATAGGTGGCCATGCTAGAATGAAGAAAATAAGAACTCTATCAAAGGCTTACATCTCTACTTAATCTAGCAATTAGAATGGGTAGTGGTAGAAGAGAGTTAACGATAATAAGAAAGTGTAGGATGATAAATAAGAGAATGAAGAAGAAGAGCTGAAAAATCAAAAAAGTAAGGATAATAAATGAAAAGGAGGAGATTATAGAAATATCTAAAGCTCAATGAAAGGAAGAAAATCTAAAACCCTTACATAAGAAAAGGGTAAATAAGAATAGGTAACATTACATATTCCTAGATAAAAAGGGTATAATTATATTTCTAAGATGATGGAGGAGATAGAATAATACACAAGGAATATAAGTCTTCTGGAAGATCGAGTAGCATGCTGCATAAAATACATGAGGAACCTATCTGAGTTCAAGGCCTATGCATTCTCAATTCAAAAGGAACTAACAAGAATTTCATAATTACTCATCTCAATTCTAGACCCTCCAAGAAAATATCAAAGATGAAATCTTAATCATATAGAGAGTTCAAAAAGGGTTGGACTAATTGATAAGATTTCAACTAGAGAAAAAGGATGCTATAACATAACTATAATTATATTGTCTTCTTAAATTAAATTAAAAAAAAAAGTCATTACTTTAATGAGAAAGTGTCCATGCCTCCACAAAACTATAAAAAAAATAATAAAGCACATGTGCCTAAGCCACTGATAGAAAGAATTATTCATAGGAAAGTATTTCCATAAAAATAAATTAATCATCAAAAAGCATTTCCATAGGAATGATTTCAAAAATTACCAACAAAGTACTAACACACTATATTGCAACTCCATTAAGAGATATCAATTTGATTAATTCACACATCTCTGCATTAAAGAATAATGGAAGCCCCATGCAAACAAAATTGGTAGGTTTTTAGGTGAGTGGTGGTGGGTATACATGGAAAAGAAAACAACAATGAATAATGACTCAGATTAAAGACAAAAGCCCCTTGGAGTATGACAAGTTTGGAAAAGTGAGAGACAAAGAAGTGAAGCCAGAAAAAAAAAACGGTAGGTTTTAACATGAGTTGTGGTGGGTATACATGGAAGAGAAAAGAACAATGAATAATAACTCAGACTGGAGTTTGACAAGTTTGGAAAAGGGAAAGAGAAGAAGCGAAGAAACAAACTGCCAACGAGGAGTGGATTCTACCAAGGAAGTACTAATAATGAAATAATATTTCCATATAAATTTTGATTTTATATATGCATCTCCATATTGCAAAGCCATTAAATTTCTATCCAGCTTTCAGTTTTACCACCAAGAAGTGTATCAACCTCACCAAATATGTCAGAGAGTGAATGTGAGTAAATTTACCTTGTTGAGATCGTGACCATACGTTTGCTTGAAGCACTCCAACGTTGCATTGAGCTGGGGGAAACTCCTAGTGCCTAGAATTCGAACATATACATCCTCGTCTATTCCCTCTGCTCTGCCTTCTCCGGAATCGAATAGCTGGCGTGCTTCTGTTTTGGCAAGGTTCATGTCAACCTCTGGGCCACAATATCTATATGCTGTCGCCAGTGCCACCAGAAGCTATGAAATCCCAAAACACTAGTATTAATGGACCTTCAGAAAATTATCATTAAAATAAAGAGACTATGGTATGCAGGAATTTTATAGAGGATCACCTTCTGAGTGCCTCCCTTGGTTTCCCAAGCGATGTCTTCTTCCATGGATTTTCTGTACATGGTTTGATATGCTCTCCTCACATCCAGCAGTTCTTCTGGAGATCTACAGCAAGCAATCTCTATAATAACTCCGCAGTTTGCATTCCATCCTTGAATCGCATATCGAGCAAGCTGTGCATCGCGCTCTGCTGGATCAAGAAGCCACCACAGCATGGCTTTCTGTGTTTAAATTGGCGAACAGTTAAATAAGATTGATAATTGCAGAAACAAGCCAGAAACCCTAAAATCAAGTGTGGGAAAACTCAGAAACCCTACAATACAATGTGGGGAGATTCTAAATGGGGTGAAAATGAAACCCTAAAACCCACAAGGCAATATATGAGATATCAGCATGGAGGTCAGATCACCTCAAGTTTTCTACTTAGCTCCAATTTCACTCTCTGCTTCAAATCTTCCTTGTACATCAAAGAAAACATCTGGCATATATCTCTGCGATTCTCTGCTCTTCTATGAGCAAGAATATCAATTATTTTCCTTTCATCAGTTCCTGCACGACCTGCAATCATTACTTTTCCATCTTAGCTTCCAGCATAATCAAGATATAAATTTTATGGAGGTGTATATTCTTAGTTTTTTGAATTTGAATATAGGAAATTTTAGAAAGAGACATATTTTTATATATTTTAATTTATGGCGTTTTACCCAAACACATGCTCTTAGCTATTAAACCCACTCATTCTTAACCATTAAACTTACTCATATTACCCAAAATCTCATCATTACAACCATTAAACTCACTCATATTACCCAAAATCTCATCATTACATAAAATGCAATCAAGAATAAGAACAAGAACAAAGAAGCACAAGCAGAGGTTGGACAATCAAGAACAAGAACAAAGAAGACACAAGCAGAGGTTGGACATTGGAACTGAATTTATACCGAGTGAGAATCCCTTGAATGCATCGCGTAGTTGCTGGCAATCTTGACTCGGATGAGGTATGGTTGGAGGCACTGTAACTGTCGCCATAATGCTCTCCAATCTCTGCAATACTGAAACAAAACCACGGCCAGTTTAACCTTGCAAGAATTTTGTAGTGGTTTGCTGTAATACTTGCAGCTCAAATTAATGTTAAGATGCTGACATAAAGGAAAATTCAGACGAACATATTCTTGATCGGATAAAGCATAATAATATTGGAGCATCTTCCTTGCTGATCTAAAGTTTTTCATGGGGAAGAATAATACATCGAAATCCACAGTATTTTAATGAAAGTGAAATTATCAGTATCTTTCCTTGAATATGATATCAATTCAAGATATGGCTTTTTTCACATAAAGCAATTCCATGGGCACACTTGACTGATTCTGTTGCTGTCGTTGGCTTACATTGATTCAATGAAATTAGATGATCATTCTAAGAGTATGACTGGGTTACATCTATTCAGTGAAGCTGATATTCAGGTTTCTTATAGGTTTCTTATAGGTTTCTTATATTGTTTATATGGTTGGTGTGATGGTTATAATAAGTAATTAATTAATTTAAGAGGAGTTTTTATAATTGTAATGGTTAAGAGTAAATGTTTCTTCTTAAAACGTTATAAGTTCATAATCATAGTAGATTATGTATACCTTCGTAGATTTGCAGTTAAATAGTTGAACATGGATAAATCTTTGTTCTAAACAAAAAAATCTCATACACCAATTTAATATCTGGCTTGACCATAACCTTAAAATTAGATGATAATAATAATATCACCATTCAACATTAACCCTTGACTGTATAATTTATTCTATATTTAATATTGTAATATGAGTAACTTTAAAAATATATATTAATAATTAAATATAATATTTTATTTTAAATTACAAATAAAATATTTTCGAAAATATTTTAAATAAAAAATAATATTTTAAAATTTATTTTAAATAAACTTATTTTTTTGGTTATATTTTTATTTTTATTAAATATCAAAAAAATATGCCAATGAAACCTAGAATATTATAAAATATAAAAAGCTATTAATCTTTACACTAAACATCCAAAAAGAGTTTGCTTCTTTAAATTCTCTATCACGGAAAGAATTCATAGAGAGAATTTATTATATTAGAAAATTGCTTTGTTAATAAGCAATCCCAAGACGAGGGTGTTTTCTAGATGAGCAATGCTTTTTATATACATATACTTACTTCGTGAAATTGCTTTGCAATGTGACGTGAGAAGGTTCTTAATTTGTAACTTTCAAACATCCACTGAATAGCAAATTCTAAATCATGAATGCTTCAGATTTGATTTACATTTTTATCCATGATACAATTAAGTAAAGAAAAGGGTATGCTAAACTCACCTAAGTTGTTAGTCCCAACTCAAAAGTTAAAGTTGTTTCAAGTTAAAGAAAGTTGTGTGTTATATATTCTTGATCATAGGAAAATAACATTAACCTCACATTACATAGAGGTTGCTTGATAAGTTAATTTATTTAGTGTTTATTATGAAGTTGACACACACATAAACTAGAGGTTTGTTATAAATCAAAAGATATGAAATTTCTCAATTTTTAAATTGAAAATTTTTGAGAGGAAAATTGTATTTTGAGAAATTTAATTATTATCTAGATATAATAGATCTATACTTTAAATGCATATTAATTTAGTACCAGCGCAATTTTAGCTTCTATAATAAAAAATATTATATTTAGAAAAAATATATATAAAATAAAAATTAACATATATTTAACATGTTTAAAAAATTCTAATATATATAAAGTAAATTAATAAATATATAAATTGTTTTCGGTTTATGATTTTTACTAAACTAAACTAATATACTTTTAAAAAATAAATTAAATTTTGATTTAAAAATAAACTTATTTAATATATATATAATTCCTTATTTTATTATTATAATGTTATTATAATATTTTTTATTATTTTTAATATATTATTTTGTGTTATATAATATTTCATATTTATAATTTTGTTTATATAATTTTAATTTGTTTTTATAATTTATTGCGAGTTGGTAATCATCTTTTTTTCCTTCCACTACAAGTTTAAAGAAAAATTATGAAGTATTTGTTATATATGGTTGAATAACCTTTGGTTTGAATATTAAAAATACATTTTTTTCGAAATAGTAATTGATTTTTTTAATTATAATTAGTTTATATATATATATATATATGAATATAAGTATGTATGGAAATTAAGAATTTTAATAAATAATTGGGTTAAAGTTTATTATGTCGATAGGTGTTTCTCTATTGGTTTGCCTTTGGTAAATATAGCCAATTAGAGACTTCGATTTTCGTTCTCTTTCTTGCAATGTGAATTAGACGCATGTTGCTCATCCTCTATTGTTAACTCTCGTTCCAATGTAGATATTGTTCCTGCATTTTTGCTAATTGTTGTTGCAGAAATAGAAATTATCTTTTGGAGTTGTGACAATGTAGATGTTGTTCCTGTGTTTTTGTTAACTATTGTTGCAGAAATGGAAATTATCTTTTAGAGTTGTGCATGCACAATATTTCTGTGCATGCAAAATTGTTGCCTTTTTTCTACTGCCCGTAAAGCAAGGTTGTTCATGCATTTAATCTACACAGAAGAGCAGGTTCAACATTCAATACTGAGCATACACATCATTCACCACTGAGCAGACGCAGCCAAGCAGATTCACCCCTTAGCTAGTAAGCTTCAGCACCACGGTAGAGATCTCAGGTACGACTTATCAATGCATTTTTTGCATTATTTTTCATTTTGTGTGAGAATATTCGACATTGAGTTTTAGTTGAAACTTTGAGCCAGGAAATTATCTTTTGGAGTTGTGCATGCATAGCGTTTCCATGCATGCAAAATTGTTGTCTTTTTTCTATTGCTCGTAAAGTAAGGTTGATCATGCATTTAATCTACATAGAAGAGTAGGTTCAACATTCAGCACTGAGCATAGGCATCATTCGCCACTAATCAGACAAAACCAAATAGCTTCACACCTTATCCAGTTACCTTTTGCACCCAATAAAGATCTTAGGTACAACATATCAAAGCAGATTTGCATTATTTTGCATTCTATGTGAGAATGTTCGGCATTGAATTTCAGTTGAAACCCTAAGCCTTGTTGTTGTCATGTATTTTCTCTACTTTCCTATTCATCCATTGTACTTGGAACAAATACCCAAAACATATTCATTCGCTAATTATTGGCCAATATCGGCAATGCTTTTCAATGGAGTACCATACCATTTCTTGATGTTATTTACAGTAGAGTTAGATTCAGTTGAATGTTCATTTTCAGTATGCAGGAAGTTGTAATTTCCAAGTTATGTGAATTATCCATAAGAGGAGTTGAACAGTGCATATGGAAATCTTGGACAATAGTTGCTTACCTGTAAGAATTTCATGTGCAAGGAAACTTGATTAAATACGACATATACTGAATAGAGAGACACCATATTAGCCCTGAATCTCCACACTATCAATCGAACAAAATCTGACCAATCTCCTCTTCGTTATATGATAAACGGTCTGAGAACCCCTCAACCCTGTCCAAAACTCATCCAATACTATAATAGGTCACCTAGTCAATCCTAAGAATCTATTGTCGGTTAGTTTAAACTCATAATGTTAGTTTTTCATCAATACTTCAGAGTAGTCCATATCATGTCATTATTTCAGTCTAATAAAGTGACACATCGTGTCATTAATCCATTTTGACCAAGTTGCACTATGCCATTTTCTTAGCCTACATAGCGTGATTAATTCTTTTATAGTAGTGTCACACTATTGAGTAATTTTGTAGATTTTAAAGAAATAAATTGTACAAGAGAGATTCTGCGGCAATTATTTATATTTTATTCTTCTTATCAATAAGAAACTCCAGGTTGTTGTGTTTACTACATGCAAAAACTTTATTTTGGTGCCCAACTTTGGATAATATTCTTCCTCAAACATTTTTTCTTTATTTGTAAAATTTTTGGGTCATGTGGCTATGAAGGAGTAGGATCTTCTATTAGAGGATTTGTAACCAAAAATTGGGCCATGTTTTAAAGAATATGGAAATACTGACCTAACAAAAGATTTGTGAGATCAAGATGTCTTTTATGTTAATTTACCTTTATTTGCAACTCCACATTTTTTCTTGGTCTGGATGAGGTTAAGTTCTTGGGGTTCTGCATCAAGAATTCTTGGGTAGAGCTTGGACTGGGTGCACTGAAAACCAAACCTGGTTATTGTGGTAAAATCCCCCTAGATCACTGTTGGAGTGGACTTGCATAGGCTATTCAATGACGTCCCTGTCAAGCAGAGTAAATTCCCTATCCAAAATCCATCCAATATTGTTACAGGTCATCTGGTTGATCCTCAAAATCTATTGTCAGTTAGATTAAACTCCTAATGTTAGTTTATCATCAATACTTCAGAGTACTCCATATTGTGTCATTATTCCAGTCTGATCAAGTGGCACATCGTGTCATTAATCCAGTTTGACAAAGTCACACTATGCCAATTTCTTAGCCTACATAACGTGATTAATTATTTTACAGTAGTGCGACATTATTAAGAAATTTTGTAGATTTTAAAGAAATAAAATGTACAAGAGATATTTCGGGTAAATTTTTTATATTTTCCTCTTCTTATCAATAAGAAACTCTAGGTTGCCTTGTTTACTGCATGCAAAACCTTTATGTTGGAGCCCAACTTTGGATAATATTCTTCCTCAAATATTTTTTCTTTATGTTCTGGGTTTAAGCACACAATGAGATGTTCTTTTTTATTTCTTTATTTGTAAAATTTTTGGGTCATGTTACTATGAAGGAGTAGGATCTTCTACTTGAGGACTTGTAACCCAAAATTAGGACATGTTTTACAGAATATGGCAATATTGACCTACCAAAAGATTTGTGAGATCTAGCTGTCTTTTAAATATTTAATTTTATTTGTATCTCCAAATTTTTTCTTAGTCAAGATGACGTTAAGCTCTTTGGGTGCCACATCATGAATTCTTGGGTAGATCTTGGACTAGGTGCACTGAAAACCAAAGATGGTTACTATGGTAAACTCCCACTAGATCATTGTTTGAGTGGATTTTCATAGATTGTTCAATGAGGCACTATCTCCGTCAAGCAGAGTAAATGTAATGCAAGATTCAAAAGTAGGTTTATGACACACAAGTTTAGGGAAATAAAAAGTTAAAGCAATTGGCCCCTTCTATTCTTTGTTGCTAGCTGGTTGACTTGAAAGAAGGATTCAACGTGCCCTTGTGAAACTTGAAATTGTTGAAGAAATTGAAATGGAGATTTCCACACTGGACATATTGTTTTGAATTTTTTGGTTTTCATTCCTCATCAAAGGAAATCTTGCAGGTAGTGAAACCAAAAACTTAAGACAATTACTTAAGATGAAAGAAGTTTATGCTTCCCTTGCTGAGATGATAAAAGGCCTATGTACAATATATATTGAAAGCATTAAGCTGTCAAATTAAGGAATGATCCATGCATACAACTATAATATTTGGACTTAAATATCTGTAACATCCTCGGGAATAATTATTTAGTATAGAGAGGAAAAACTCTCAACAAGGGATGCCATTGTGAAGAGAGGGACTTATATCATCAACCAACTCCAATATAAATAATAACAAGAGTCAATGTGTAGTCAACCATGACAAATTGAAAAACTATTTCAGTGTGTATCATTTTTCGATGTGTATCGATCTTTCATTGATGTATGGATCATCAATGGGCATTGTAAATACCATGGATCATGTCATCTTCCTAAACCTAGTGAGCATCATTCGTTGCATCGTTCTTGGTTTTGTTTTCTTGTATCCACTAGAGATTCTGGTATTTATGTCATGGATACCTTGGATTGAAGGTCGAGATGGTTCTTCTTTTCTTCCTTAGCATTTGTTCATGTTGCTCCTAATCACTTCTTACCAAAAAAAATATAGTTAGAATGTTCTTTTAGGCTCAAATCCATAAACAAGTCACACAATAGGAGTTGATATGAACAATGCATCCAAGCCATAAATAAAACCATCATTACAGGGTATATTCCATCTCCAAGTTATGAAGAACCATAAATTATGTACAATCTAATTCGCCAATCGATTTATCAATGAAGTCATCAATTCTCAATTACCAATTTTTTTAGAACTTATGGAAAGACAAATAATTTTCAGTACAATGCTACCACTAATTGTGAATATTATCTAGGTTGCCTTGTTTACTGCATGAAAAATCTTTATGCTGAAGCCCAACTTTGGATAATATTCTTCCTCAGATAATTTTTTCTTTATGTTATGTGTTTAAACACACAACAAAATGTGTAGAAATTCTGCAAATTCTCTACAAATCTCGCTCTAAGACCATGTAGAAAATCTGACTGTAGATTAACCTGATAATGCAATATAGATCAAACCAAAATACTATAACCTACTTCTACTATCAATTTGTGGAAGCTTAAAGATCAAATGAATTGAGCTAAACAATATAACTAGAAGAAGAAGAATCAATGCACATGAAACACATGAAAATACTTTGGGGAAAGCCTCAGCTAAAAACCCCACTATCTGTATTATCATAAAAGGTGGAAATACATAGAGATTATACAAAGCCTTAGCTCTCACAGCTAGCCAGCTCTCAGTACAATCCTCACAGATGCTCACAGGCAATCCTGGCTTCTCACAAGCCTTCCTCTCTGCCCTCCAAGCTCCTATTTCCTTGCGTTGTTCCTAGTGGATGATTCTCACCTCACCAAGTGGAACACTGCTCTAACACACTGTCAGAACTGCACAATCCTCAAGGAATTTATTCCTTTTGCATGCATGAGTTTTCTTTATAGGAAAACACATGCAACTGATAGTACATTGTCCTTGTCTTTAATCTCAACTAGGTCTTTCTCAGAATAGACATGCATGAGTTACTGATGAGGGAATCTTTAGTTAACTGGAGTACACTAGTTGAGTGCATGCATGCATCAACTGATTGTTAACTCTCTATTAGTTCCTCAAACAGTTTGGAACTAATTTAACTGGACTTGACTGAGTAAACTGAGTTAACTAATTACAACTCAAATATAACTCAATATTATCTCCTTAATTTAAGGCTTATCTTCTTAACTCAATCTTATCTCCTTAATTTAAGGTTTATCTCCTTAATTTAAGGGATAACTCTTGCATGACTTCAGAAAGACTTCTAACTTGAATTTCTCCAACTAATTAAGTCAAAATAACTTAATTAATTATTTTCAAGTAACTGTTAAGACTAAATTCGATTTTAATTCACAATTTAATTCAAGGACAAATTAAATTGGAATTTCTGGATTATATTTTTATAATTTCTTGTTGTTATTTTCAACACTCCCTCTCAACAAGAAAGGAATTCAACTCGATCCCAATCGTGAACCTTTGGATTATTATGCATGCAACACTTTTCTCTAGCGTTGTTGCTCCAGCAACTCTAGAAACGAAAAAACATCCAACCTGAATCAGTATGATGCATCTGTCATCAAAGTCTCTGACTGTTATTGCCTTTGCCAACTGAAAACTTTGTGCTTCTGCTAACTCTACCTTTCTGCACTGTTTTCAATCCTTCTCTATACTCTTCAGTATTTGACTGCTCTAGCCTCTGTCACTTTGATCTCTGACGGCATCAATCTCACTGATTCCTCCCGCTCCTATGTACTTTGGGCTCCCGTAGCAAGGTACAATCCATGAGATAAAATCTCTCAATGGACCTTGTCCAATTTTAGCCTTCTTGGGACTATCACTTCACATCGCCCCACCTCACACCTGGAGGTATGGTTGCATGTGATCCCTCTGCCCACTTGGATCGAAATTCTCCCCTAATGGAGGTATCTGCATGAGTGAATCTCTTCACTCGGTCTCCTCTCTGATTCTCCAATTGTGGCTCATCCACAATTGTCTGAGACTTCTTCTGGGGATGCATGTTGAGAGGTAATTTACTCTCCCTCTCAACCACCAAGTCTCTAACATTTTCCTTGCTCCTCAAGGATTTTCATGCATCTTGAACCTCAAGAGCATACAAGTTCTTAACTCGTGAACCGATCTGTTTCACCTGTCTCATGGTGATGTGTCTAAGGAAAATCTTTCCCTTACTAAAAACAACATCGTAGCCTTTGTCCTCCAACTTCGTGACTGATACCAAGTTCTTCTCCAAGAACATACTTCACATATTTCAGGGTGATAGGAGCTCCATGCTCCCTCTGAGAAGCAACCGTTCCTACTCCTGAAACACTATACCTTCCGTCGTCACCCATCTCTATGCTCATCTTGAGGTCTTTCTCCTCCAAGGCAATGAATAGAATTTTATCACCAGTCATGTGGAATGAGGCTCCACTGTCAAGATACCAAACACAACCCATCATCGATGACACCATGCATGTGATGAGGGTAAAGTCCATTTCGAACTAAGAGGCTAATGCCTCACCTTCTGATCCTTCCGAGGATCCCTTATTGGACTTCTTCGATGCGCAATTAGTCGTATAATGTCCCATCTCATGACAATTAAAGCATCTCACTTTAGACTTGTCACCCTTCTTCCCTCCATGAGAAGAATTCGATTTGGAATGGGAAGCCTTCCCCTTTCTTTTTCTTGCCTTACTTACTAGGCCAAACTTTCTTCATCATCATCCTTGGATGAAGAACCTTCTCGTGTTCTCCTCCTGATCTCCTCCTACATGAGATCCGACCACATTTGTTCCCAATCCGATAGTTTCTCCCTTCCATTCACAGAGTCCTGGTAGTTATTCCAGCTCTTTGGAAGGCCAAGGAGAGCGAGGCTCACCATATCATCATCGACAGTAGTTATTCCCACACTACTAAGCTCATCTCTGTAGGTGGTGAGCTTGTTCAGATATGTGGAAATAGTATTGCCCTTCTCCATCTTGATTCTTCGAAGCATATCCTTGAGCACCAATTTCCTCTGGTCAATATTGTTCTGGTAGAGGTCCTTCAATGTCTTCCACATTGAAAATGGAGTATCCTTCCCATGGAGACTCGAGACAATATGGTCTCGAACTCCCTCAAGGATGATCTATCTCGCCTTCGCCACACACTTCTTCCACTCAGCCAACTCTTGTGCATTAATTGAAGCTGGCTTTTGGATTTCTTGATCAATGAATTCCTTCAAGCCATTGTCTTCTAATACAGCCTCCATGTGATCTTTCCATGATATGTAATTTGAGCTACCTTCCAAGGCATACTCGAGTCTCAAGCCATAGAACACCATTAGCCAACCTTGAAGTATGATAAGAATTCGATTTGCACCTGCAACACCGAACTTCAAACTTTGAATTCTCTTCTCCATATACTATTCACAACTCCATTAAACTTTGCTCTGATACCATGTAGAAATTCTGCAAATTCTCTACAAATCTCGCTCTAAGACCATGTAGTAAATATGACTATAGATTAACTTGATAATGTAATATAGATCAAAGAAAAATACTATAACCTACTTCTACTATCAATTTGTGGAAGCTTAAATATCGAGCTGAATCGAGCTGAACAATATAACTAGAAGAAGAAGAATCAATGCACATGAAACACATGAAAATACTTTGGGGAAAGCCTCAGCTAAAAACCCCACTATCTGTATTATCATACAAGGTGGAAATACATAGAGATTATACAAATCCTTAGCCAACTCTCAGTACAATCCTCACAGATGCTCATAGGCAATCCTGGCTTCTCACAAGCCTTCCTCTCTGCCCTCCAAGCTCCTATTTCCTTGCGTTGTTCCTAGTGGATGATTCTCACCTCACTAAGTGGAACACTGCTCTAACACAATGTCAGAACTACACAATCCTCAAGGAATTTATTCCTTCTGCATGCATGAGTTTTCTTTATAGGAAAACATATGCAACTGATAGTACACTGTCCTTGTCTTTAATCTCAACTGGGTCTTTCTTAGAATAGACATGCATGAGTTATTGGTGAGGGAATCTTCAATTAACTGGAGTACACTAGTTGAGTGCATGCATGCATCAACTGATTGTTAACTCTCTATTAGTTCCTCAAACAGTTTGGAACTAATTTAACTGGAATTAACTCAGTAAACTGAGTTAGGTAATTACAACTCAAATATAACTCAATCTTATCTCCTTAATTTAAGGGATAACTCTTGCATGACTTCAGAAAGACTTCTAACTTGAATTTCTCCAACTAATTAAGTCAAAATAACTTAATTAATTATTTTCAAGTAGCTGTTAAGACTAAATTTGATTTTAATTCACAATTTAATTCAAGGACAAATTAAATTGTAATTTCTGGATTCTATTTTTATCATTTCTTGTTGCTATTTTCAACTAAATGTTCTTGTTTATTTCTTTATTTGTAAAAATTTTGGGTCATGTTTGTATGGAGTAGGATCTTTTGTTTGAGGATTTGTAAGCCAAAACTAGGCCATGTTTTATGGAATATGGAAATATTGACCAACAAACCATTTGTGAGATCTAGAGATCTTTTAAATATTTTGTAACTCCACATTTTTTCTTGGTCGAGATGAGCATAAGATCTTGGGATACCACATTAGGAATTCCCGGGTAGATCTTGGACTAGGTGCACTAAAAACCAAACCTGATTATTGTGGTAAACTCCCACTAGATTATTGTTGGAGTGGAATTGCATAGATTGTTCAATGAGGCATTGTTCCCATCAAGTAGATTAAATGTAATGTAAGCTTAAAAGGTAGGTTTATGACACACAAGTGTAGGGAAATGAAACTTTAAAGCAATTGGACCCTTCTATTCTTTGTTGCTAGTTGGTTGACTTGAAAGAAGGATTCAACTTTCCCTTGTGAAACTTGAAATTGTTGAAGATATTGAAATGGAGATTTCCACACTAGACATATTATTTTGAATTTTTTGGTTTGCATTCCTCATCAAAGGAAATTTTGCAGGTATTGAAACCAAAAACTTAAGACAATTAATTAAGATGGAAGAATTTTCTACTTCCCTTATTGAGATGACAAAAGGCCTATGTAAAATATATATTGAAAGAATTAAGTTGCCAAATTAAGGAATGATCCATGTATACGACTATAATATCTAGACTTAAATATCCATAATATCCCCGGAAATATTAATTTAGTACAGAGGGGAAAAAACTCTCAACAAGGGATGTCATTATGAAGAGAGAGACTCATATCATCAACCAACTCCAATATAAATAATAACTAGATTCAACGTGTATTCAACCATGACAAACTACAATGGCAAATTGAAAAACTATTTCAGTGTGTATCATTTTTCGGTTTGTATCGATCTTTCATTGATGTATGGATCATCAATGGGAATTGTAAATACCATGGATCATGTCAACTCCCTCAACCTAGTGAGCATCGTTCATTGGTTCTTGGTTTTGTTTTCTTGCATCCATTAGAGCTTGTAATATTTCTTTCTTGGATACCTTTGATTGAAGGTCAGGATGGTTCTTCTTTTCTTCCTTGGCATCTATTCTTGTTTCTCCCAATCACTTTTACTGAAAATTTGTAATTTAGAATGCATTTTTGAGCTCAAATCCAATGAAACAAGTCACACAATAGGCGTTGATGTGAACAATGCATCCAATCCAGAAATAGAACCATCATTACAGGGTATATACCATCTCCAAGTTATGAAGAACCATAAATTCTATATAATATAATTCTCCAAACAATTTTTCAGAGAAGGCATCAATTCTCAATTACCAATTTTTTCAGAACTTATGGCCAAACAGAAAATTTTCTTTACAATGCTACCACTAACTATGGATACTTAAGTAATCTCCAAAATTGTAAACATATAAAAATAACCCTATTCCTCTAGCCCTCTTTTTGCAAATGTTAGCAACTTATGATTTTTTCCTCAAGCTTAGGCTTTTCCTATTTAAATTGGCCCTCTACCCCACCCCCTCCCACTGCAACACTGAAAAAAAGTCTCATTTTCCTTTTCAAACTAAGCTCCAAAAATATTCAAAAATATTACTTGGCTAGTAGAATCGTAATGTTATTCATGGATATTGACAAAACTAGTCTAAACTCCTATTGTTATAATTGTGATAGAAATTATGTTTTTGAGTGAAACACCACTCAAGAAGTGATTATAGGACTGTTGGGCGAAGGTTGTTAATGTTATTCTTGATTTTTTGGTGAGGCTCAGTTTGGAAATGGTGATGAGCTACTCATTTTTCAGATTGATAATTTAGAAGCTTTAAGTATATAAATTGGTTAGGAATGAATGGTTCGTTGCTTTTTCTAGTTGAACAAGAAAAATAAGGATTTTTAGTCAAAATTGAGTTGTGTACTAGGTGCTCGTATATGCAATGAGATTTTTCACTTTTTGAGAAAGTGGGTACTCGAATATAATGGCTGAGAATTTAGTTAGAAATTTAGGGACACAAGTGGAGAGTTAATATAAAATTATTTGGTGTAGTTTTATTTTGTTACCCTTATTTGCTGGAAATTTCAACTTTAAACTTTTGATTGCATTCTTAATATTTTAGTTGGTTCTCATATTCAGAAATTTTATTTCAACACTTCTATTTTGCCCAAAAAATCGTATTGTCAAATTAGTCACACAAAACTCTGAATTCAATTTTTTTTTTGTTCTAGTTTGATTTTTGTTTTCATAATTAAATAATTTTGGAAAATCGAATTTGCAAGACTATTTAATATCTAACAATTGCATCCTAGAAGAATTTTTCAACATCTAGCATTAGGGAGTTAATTTTTAAATTCATGTTCCAATTTTAAAATTACGAAATTATGCATTTTGCATCATTTCTCTTTGCTGCAATTTATTTCTATAATATTTTCCAAACGGATAGATGAACATGAAGTGAATGCTAAATGAAAGAAATAATATTTGTGAAATTTAAAACTCAAATAGTTAATATTTGTGAAATAAGGTATGTGAAATTGGAAATTCAAAGAGTTGATATATCATCATTGTAACCATTCTTGGTTAAAAAACTTAACCTATTAACGTAAACTTAATCTCATCAAATTTTGGTTCTACAGAAACAATGCACACAATGTACATATCATTTATTTTGGTTTTATTGTGAAGAGTGACGAGAGTGGCACATCGAAACAAAAATATTTTGGGATTGAATGATACACGATGCATAAGTTGAAAATGATACCTTTGGAGTGTTCATTTGACCATATAGAATACACAATGTAGGTTAAAATCTTGTATTAAATTAATACTTAACCATGAGAAGAGTCGTATCATGTTAGTTGATTTTTAATAAATTCCCTCTCACATCCACTAGATTTTTAATTTTCAACATGTTCGGGCTATGGAATGGCAACCACTATTTATTTTTTAAGACAAAATTTAAAACCTTAGTGAAAAGGATGACCCTTATACGCATTGTATTACCTTGTAATGTTTCACTTTATTCTATCAAGTCTTGAAATCAATTATTATCATTAGCTAATGAGCTATATTTTGTTTCTTCCTCAATATTTGTCCTCATTAAATGGTCATATCCCAATGAAGAGGAAGAACAAATAGAATATGGCAGTTTGCATAAATCCAATTCAAAAGGGTTTGACCTATCTTGAAATTCCATTATGATCATTTCCTTTGATCATGTACTCAAATATATACTTCTTCTAGGGATATTTCCACACTTTCAAGACATCACCCATGGCATCTGGAATCATTATGACCTTTTTGTATCTTGTGTTTCCAAAAAAGAACCCCGGTAGATTCTACCTTTTAGGTCATGAAATTTCGATCTAAACGTCTTGTATTCCCAAACCCATGTTTGTATATCATGCTATTCTTCAAAAACATCTCGCCCCAACACTATGAATTTAAAGAAATAACAGCCTTCCAAATTCCTTGAATTACTTGTAGATCATATTCAATTGTGCATATCTTATTTAGGATCATTCTGTAACCTTTACCTCCAATTCTCTATACAATTTTTTTATGTTGCTATGCATTTACATTTCCTATCCACTTGTAGTGCCTCTCTTCAAACAACACAGGCATAACACAATGGAGGCAACCTTAACTGACAATGCAATTTCACTGTTGATGACTGGTTCTACTGAGTTGCAACCAATTCTCCAAGTCATTTCCATTGAACAAATTTGTGCAATTAGGGTTGCATCCCCTCGATATCATCTATCTCTCTCTGATGGAACTCACAAGCATGCAGTCTTGTTGCCTTCTTCTCACAATGCCCTTGCAGCATCTGGGGATCTTCGACTAGGCTCCATTGTGCTCCTAAAAAAATGTGCCTACATGGCCTTCCATCAAACTCTGTATGTTACAACTTCTCTTGTTGACTTCCTCACATTCATCTCCTTTTAAGTCATGTTTTTGACATCTACTATATTTATTTCTTCTTCTATTGTTTTCCTCCGCTCACACCTCTTCTATCTTGCAGGACGCTCCGAGTAATCGAACTCAAGATTATCCATCGTGAATCACCTTTGGTCGATGAGCCAACCCCTCTTATTATTTCTAACAATTAAGGTCTCCATGTTAGCTCATCCTAAACAAATGCCTATGCTCTCCTAATGATGTCCCTAGAAGAGTCCCAACCTACAACTTTTACTGTAAATATTATTGCTCCTCCAAAAAACCTCCCTTTCAAGGCACTAAACCCATCATGTAAATATTGGTCCATCCAAGGTAGGGCCCTCGAAGAACACCTCTTCATTAATACAACAATTCATGTGGCACTAGTAAATCACTCGACTTTGACCTCGTGGATTGTGACGGTGATGAGATCCACATAACCACCTTCAATGACTTGGCAGACTTGTTGAATTCTCTCATATGCATCGGCCAACTATACACAGTAACAAATGGCACCATGAAGGTCCCCAGCCCTAACTACAATCATCTAAATCATCCATTTGAAATCCTCCTCCTCTCTGCATCAACTGTGTCTCAGTGCATACATGATAATCAATCAATTCCTTCCCATTCCTTTCATTTCACACCAATTAGTTCACTCAACCTTACAACTCACAACTCAATAGTTGATGTTGTTGGTATTGTTAGTTTGACTTCTCCTACATCCATTATACGTCGACGTGATGGCTCATAAAATCCTAAGAAAAGTCTCACATTATGTGACATGTCAGGCTGCAACATTGATGTTACTTTATGGGGTGCATAATGTCGTGTTGAAGGGAGCAAACTTTAAGCTCTCCTTGCTTCAAAAACCATTCCATTCCTTGTAATTAAAGGGGGTCACATTGTCGAGTTCAATGGAAAGACCATCAAAACAATTCCCACCAATTGCCTTTTTATAAATCCAAATATTGTTGAAACACAACAGCTCCAACAATGGTTTCAAGAAACAGGTTCAAATGCATCCTACCTTCGCTGAGCTGAAAATACACAGGCATCTCGGGCAAACCCCTCAAAAGGAAAACAATAACTGAACTTGTTGCATTGCCCTACACCGAGAAAGCTACATGGGTTGTCGTCCATGCTACTACTACAACAATCAACATGGAAGACGTTTACTTTATTACATTCGCCCTTAGCATTGATGGCACGAAATGCATGAAAAAGGTTTTGCGACATTCTAAAAACATGTGGCATTGCACAAAATGCAATGGTGCCTCCATTGAATGTGACTATTATTATGTGCTTCGTCTTCAATTACATGACCACACCATCCATCTGGAAAATGTCGTTTCTTTTGATGATGTTGCAACTGAACTCTTGGGCATAACGACGAAGGATCTATGTCTCCTTTCAAGTGAGTTGGAATCCATTAGAGACATTTCCACCAAGATTAAGTGTCTTCATTACCTTTTCACCCTCTCTATTAGAACAAAGACTTTCAATGGCGTCGAACGCCTTTACGCAACCCTCATGCACTCTGAAAAACTTCCTTATGCCTTTGCATCAACCCTTCTACTACAAGAAATTAAAGAAAACTTGGCCCTCCCACAAGGACTTCTCGTAAACTTTGAACTTTGTTGTTCCCCTCTCCTTTGTTCCCTTTCATGCTTTCATTTTGCACGTTTTAGAACTTGGGTTACCACAATTCTTCTTACTTTTGTAAAATTTTATCATAAATGCATAAACATTAGGTTGGTTTCATTTCAAATATGCATATGGATATTAATACGCTCTAATATGCAACCATTACATGTCTACTAATTCTACTATTGATAAAATACTATTGTGTACTTTTTGACATCAAAAACAAACTTACATAGTGAAATGGTTCCTAATAATTGTAACATTCATTTGAACATCCCATTGTTCAATTTGCAAACAATTCTTCTTACTTTTGTAAAGTTTTCTCATAAATACATAAACATTAGGTTGGTTTCATTTCAAATATGCATATGGATATTGATACACTCTAATGTGCAACCCTTACATGTCTACTACTTATACTACTGGTAAAATACAATCGTGTACTTTTCAACATCCAAAACAAACTTACATAGTGAAATGGTTCCTAATAATGGTAACATTCATTTGAACATCCCATTGTTCAATTTGCAAAATCAAAACCAAAAAAAATAAAGGGCCCTCACTTTGAAGAAGTTGTCATCTTCATTGAGCTTATAGATGATATCTAGACCAGTGTTGTAGATGGCATATTCACTAAAAGCAACCCACACTAGAGACATCTCCACCAAGATCAAATGTCACTATCACCTCCTTTTAGCATATCTCAAATACACATATCGTTATGGATACACTCTAATGTGAATTCTAATAATGGTAATATTTATTTTCATAGATACATGTTTGTTGTTTCATTTACAATAGTACAATGTTATTCATGTTATTTATTTTCGAATTGTAGATAATATAAATGCATTTTCCTTCATCACACCAACAAAATTTTTTTTATATAGCCTATGTTTCCCTTCGCATGCATGATTAAATCATCCCTGTTGCAAAAATCACACTTACACATCCACTTTTGACAACATCTTTCCTTGATCGATTACCTATGCAATCCACTCCAGAGACTGATGCAAAGAAGGCATGTCAACAAAGGCGATACACACTTAATAAGGACAAAATTAACGCACGTCATTGCCTACTATACAATAGTCGACGACATAATCTTCCTTCTCAACCCAGCTCCAGCCAAATGGCACCAACTTCCCAAATACCTCTTCCTCCCTTTCCATGCACCCATTCGTTGTCATCCTCCCATCCATTCCCACCTACCATCCACGCCCCTCTTAAGCCTACACTTCATTCACAGCCCATCTTCCCTATCCAACCATACAACAACATCTCTTCCACTTCAAATCCCCATAATTACAATAGCAACACTCTCCAACATGCACATTATTGTTTCCATGAAAGGATTGATGCACTTAGCCCCCTACAAGTTTGTTCCATTTGTAACGAATCTTACCCATCAATGAAAACAAAATCTCACCATGGTCTTCTCACGTGTTGTCGTTGTGCCTTAGAACGAACTATCCACCGCCTCTCCTTATTGAACAACATGGACCCAGGAAAGCAACCACATGTCATCTCATGCCTAACCCAACTTGAGGAGATGATAATTTCATGTGTCAATTCAGTTCTCCAAGTGGACCATGCATGTGGAGGCCAGTACAAGTACTCTGGCCATACCATAAGCTTTCCTCAAGATATAACTAATATTTCCACCTTCCTTCCTTGCATGCTCTCATATATAAATATTCTTGTTGTCATCAAATGCAGTTCTAATGATAATTAATATGAATTATTCATTAGCAGATCACACATTCTAGCATCTTTGTAGTACAAACTAGAAAATGATCCATACTACAAGGGTGCCCATCTTAACCCATATGCATTATCTTCTTTGCATGTTCTCCTTGTAGATGTCTCTCCCCTTATAAATCATGCCACAACCACTTCCCCTGCACCCCAACAATGCCCTCTTGATCCTTTTGACCCTAACCTTATCCACTATTTCCCATCTGACTTCCAACCATCCTCTTTCATATCAATACTGCCAAATACTCAAACTGAAATTAACGAGATATTATCCTACGTGGAGTCCTTCAATTCGACACCCACCCATTTGATTCAATGGCCCATCATTGCCCTCTCATCATTCAATGAATAAAACACTAAGGTTCTCTTCTCCATGGCCTTCCCCACCCTCTTCCTAACATGTTCTATCAGGATAAACCAATTAAGAGTTGCAAAGGTTGAAATGCAAGAATACGCTTTACACCTAATGCGCTACCATGATAATAGATTTGGAAAACATCCTATATTTCACTATTACGTGTACAACCTTATCATGCACCATTGTAGCCAAGCAGTAGCTTCTGTCTTCATAAAAAGAGACCTCACAGATACCTTTCCAGCTACTGTTGCAGACCTTCACCACCACCTTAAGAAACTACCTCCTTCAACAATTCTAGACCAAATTATGCGCTTTGGCTCGTATATTTGAGGAAGCAACTCTTTTTGGACCAAATCTAGAGGAGATGTCATTGACATGGTCATTCAATAAGGCAACCCTACATTCTTCTTCACATGAAGTGCAAAAGATACCAAATTGTGTGACTTGCACATGGTTATGCCTTTGGATCCTACATCTAATGAATGTGATCAACATCGGTGGAGAATAAAAAACATTGTTGCAAATCCACATTGTGCATCTCAATACATCCATTGCAGGTTCACAATATTCCTATAAGAATTCCTACTAAAATGATTCCATGTAAAGGACTACTGGTGCAGGTATTACTCTACCATTAATTATCTTTCATCCTCTATGTACAATACTTGAATGTAGAACTTTCACTTGCTCCCTTATATTTCACTCAGGTATGAATGGAAGCATAGAGGGTCTGCACATATACATGATTTTCTATGGCTAGAAAATGCACCTAACATGGACAACCTTGATTGGATGAACGAATCCAATGTTGTCGCTGCCAAATCCTTCTTTGATACTTATGTTATGGCTTGGAACCCTCAAGCTCTCTATCAAAGAAACCCAATGATACATCAATTGAAATTTATTGATCCATGTCTTCTTGCAACAAATGGTATATTTGCTTCTATCCAGCTTGAATACTATGAGGATCTTGCCAACTATGTCCAATGCCACACACATTTTCATTCCTCTACATGTCTTCGCAAGAAGAACAATATTGAATCTTGTCGGTATGGATTCCCCTGGGAGTTACGTGAATCCTCTTCTATGCACATTGATGCTTTTGGTAGGAAAAATTACAGCCCTACTATAAATGATGATAGTCTTAACATCCACAACCTCCACATGCTTACTATTTTTAGGGCCAACATTGATTTCCAACCTATCCTCTTACACCATGTTATTTTAAACTACATTTATAAATACGCAGCAAAAGCAGAAAAAAAAAAGGTTTGAAATTTACCACCAAATGCTTTAACACCTTACACAAAGTACTCTTGTCGATGCCCCTACTATCATTGTTGTACGCAAGCTCTTTACTGAACCAATTGTTGATAGGGACATCAGTGCATAAGAAACATGCCACATGCTTCAAAATCTCCCCCCTATCAAAATGTAGTTGTTCTTTTGTCTCCATAAATGTCAACCAAACTTTCTTCAGACATATTTCACATAATGTTGATGGCCAACTTCCAACAATGCCCTTCATCACTTCCCACATGCAAAGACATCCTTCACTCAACTCATTATCTCTTATTGAAGTTGCACGTTCCTATTCATTCTCCTCTCGTCAGTAAAAAATGCCATGGAAGCATATCTTCCTTAACATGGTTGTGCACATCTTGCCTCGGTACACCTCCATTCCATGCCATGATGCAACCTGCGACATAGAATTTTTTTGGAGTGGGCTCCTTTTGTATTTCCCTTTTCACAAACTACCTGATGACATTGGAAGAACCAATGACGAGATTGTTGAACGTTGGCAACAAATAAAAAAAACATATCGTACATGGCATGTCCATCATGCGCGTGAAGAGCCCCCCCTATTGACTCTAATGATGATTCTATTCCTGTAATCTAGCCCCACCACTCTATGGATACTGAATATTGGAATTCCTTTCTCAACTCCACCTAGGTAACAACATCCTCCTTGATGACCTAGACATGCTTGGCCAATGTGATATTGATGCAAACCATAATTGGGCCCATTCTCATATCCCTTCAAATTTGCAAGAGGCATCCATTCACTTCATAGAATTAAATATCTCCTCCACACAACTCTGTGATCTCTCCCCTCCAAATCCTCACTCCATTGCTTCATTGTCCCCCAGCCAAACCATTGCTTTTAACATCATTTTTAATCACTTTTCAAGAAATTCCTCCACCACACTACTAAAAATGGTCATCCAAGGTACCACTAGGATAGGGAAGTCTTACCTAATTGTTTTCCTCAAGCATACATTTATCGCCAACTCTATGAATGAGAAAATCCATCTACTCTTGCTTGATCCAACAGGTGTTTCATCCTTCAACATAAATGCACTAACATTACACTCTGACATTTGAATTCATGTATCCTCCATGCAAACTTCAAAAGGTCAATCCCTCCTAAATCTCCAAGAACAACTTCGACATGTCAAATACATTCTCATTGACGAAATGAGCTTCATTGGTCCTAAAATTCTTACTCAATTTTATGAACACTTACGAGAAGCTTTTCCCTCCAATCGAAACACCCCATTTGGTGGTCAATCTATAATCCTTGTAGGTGACCTCAAACAATTACCACCAATAAAGGATACACCAATGTATGTGGGCACATCCCATGGGAATGCACTTTGGCAAAGCTTTGATATAGTTTTCACACTCTCAATTGTCTTTCGCCAACAAGGAAGCAACCCTGAGCATATTGCATTTCGCCAGCTCCTCTCCAACCTTTGAAATGAAATCCCCATAATGGATGATTGGAAACTTCTCATGACACGTAAAAAATCCATTCTCCAACATGAAAAGCAGCAAAAATTTCAAAATTCAATGCACCTTTATGCAACAAATCAATTTATTGCACTACACAATAAAAAATTGCTTAAAGACTTACATTAGGGGATTTTTGAGGTCTAAAATGGGCCTCCTAAGGAAATTATAAAATAATAGTGGAAATAATAAAATAAGATTATATTACATCATCAAATTTTAGAGGGAAAAAAGGCAAAACTATTTTTTCAACTTATCTCCATATGTGTTTACTCAAATTTCGAGCGAAAACACTCGTTGGATGCAAAATTGGATTCCTCATCCAAGGAGAACCCATATTGCATACTTTCAATGGACCCTACTACACGAAAAATGAGAAATACATGAAAAACGTGATTGCAATCACGTTTTTTCATGTATTTCTCATTTTTCATGTAGCATGGTCCATCAAAAGTATGCAACATGGGTACTCCTTGGATGAGGAATCAAATTTTGCATCCAACAAGTGTTTCCGCTCGAAATTTGAGTAAACCCATGTGGAGATAAGTTGAAAATACGAGTTGAAAAAATAGTTTTATTATTTTATTATTTTTTAATCTTTGTACATTTTTACTCCAAAAATGGTGAATCATCCCCCATGGTTGACATCATCATCTTGAATCCTATTGGTTCTTATAAAGTTTATTTTGGTTGTACATTTTTCTTAGGGGGGCCATTTTAGACCTCAAAAATCCCCTAATGAATATGTCAGTTGCACATTGTTATGTCAAGAAAAAAAAACAACATCCTTCCATTATTCAAGAGGACGAACAACTTGATGCAAAAGTGTTAATACATATTGGAAACAAGTTATACTAAGAAGAAACTTATGGGTGGAAGCAGGCCTTGTTAATGGAGCGCTCGTGAAATTTGTTGTGATTTCTTATGAAAATAATTCTAGGCCCCCCATTTGTCATCATTTGTTGTTTTTTACTTCATTAACTATAAAGGTCCACCATGGGATGCCTCAAATCCAAAGTATGTGTCAACCCCCCCCCCCTCCCTCGCGTAACAAGAGGCTCTCATACACAATTTCCACTTTGCATGGCATGGGGATTGACAATTCGCAAATCACAAGGCATGACTTTGCATAAGGCAACAATTGACATTGGCAACATATATTGCCAAGGGCTAACTTTCACAGCCATGTCTAGAGTTAGATAGTTGTGTGATCTTTGCATTTCTCCAGCTTTTTCCTTCTCCCTAGTACTCACGCATGCAAGAAAATCCTTATGTGAAACATAGACAACACGAGGAAGCATATCTTGCATCTAAACCTATCCAGCAAACTCTATGAAGACTTTCTCTTATAGATAAATCAACTTCCTTAGCATTGCACTTCAAAATATTTCATGTACTCTATCATTCAAATACATTTAAATGTGTATACTTATTGATCTACTATTTTTTTTGCATATCTTTAATATTAGTTATTTACTACTACTTTACTTCCATGTTTTCCATTTTAGTTAATGAACTTATAAATCTTTATTAACACATTTTCTTGTCTTGAAAAAAAAATTCAAATGGATAAGGAATATCTCTCTATTCTCTATGGATTTTTCCACGAAATACATCAACATGAGACTTCGCTTCTAGATATACAAACAATATTCCTACGTCCTCGTACTATACCTCTATATCACATGCGTCCAACTCTCCAACTACTTGCATGAATTAAAACTTTCATATGTTTCCTCATCCATATACATGAAAGAGATGTAATTAGACAAATTCGAGCAGATTGGAAAATATGCAATCCTAGCCATTTTCCAATAGTATATTCTACACAGTGTTTCAGATGCAACTCGTCGGTATGTATTTATGATTAACTTGTACCTCCTTTGCTTCATCCATGTACTATACATTCCATTATTTGCCTCTAATTTCTTTTTATGGCTTTCTTTATATAGCTTGTAATTTCGATAGATTTTGCACTCCCAAACAATGTCTACTCTAATGTTGTACCTGTCTAATATAGAAGGATGTAAATAAATTAGAATAAATGCCATGACGTTGCATATTCAAATAATGTATGATGGTTTTTATTTCACAAAATATGAATGTAGCATCTTAAATATTATACTTAAACATATTACAATAAAATTATTCAAACCTTGATTTATTTTTTTTGTGCTAATTTCAAATTTTGACCTATATATGCAGTTTCGATATCCTTTTGCACTCCCAAACAATGTCTACTCTAATGTTGTACTTGTCTGATATAGAAGGATGTAAATAGATTAAAATAAATTACATGATGTTGCACATTCAAATAATTTATAATATTGATGTTTTTTTTCACAAAATATGAATGTAGCATCTTCAATATTATACTTAAACATATTACAAAAAATTATTCAAACTTTGATTAGTTTTTTAGGTACTTCCTACTAGAGAATCCTAACCATCTGCACAATGTTTTTAAGTTAAGTGATCTTTAGAAATTGCACCTCTTTTCTTATTCAAGAGTTATTTGTATTTTTCCTGCAAACATGACATGGATTTTTCCTTGCATATATTTATCAATTCTCTGTTTACTTTACAAATGGGACAAATAAACCAATAATGCAACAAAATCATACAAAATTCATGTTTTAAAATCGATGGCATATCATCTACAATTCATGTCATGACATTTTTTCAGACCGTATGTGGATCGCATAACTCCATTATTGTACCAAGTAATCATTTTTACATTTCCCGGCATGCACATTGACATATTAATTGAGGCTACTATATAGTTAATATATGATTTTTATTTCAAACCATTCTATTTAGAAAAAATATCAAACATAAATGTGCACTTATAAACCAAATAAACCAAACTACAACTTTTCCAACTTAACTATCCTATCGGCGTACCTTTGCACCATTTTGGGGAAATTTCTAGTATATTTTAAGGGGTTCTTTTTTTTTTCTTACATTTCCCTTTTCTAATAACACCCTTTTAATAATGTCATGATATTAGTGGATATTTCTCATTTGTTACATGCTAGGTTAATTACTTCCATGTATAATAATGGATACTTTATTCCTCGAGAATTCGTTGGAGTTTGGTGTCATGGCATAGGTGCTTATTAGTTTCCTATTTATTTATTATTCAAGGTTACACAAAGGAGGTGACCTGTGGTCACTTACACATTCTCATTCATAGCCAAAGCAATGAATTTTCTAGCCCTTTTATAAAAGCATGTTGTTCTTAATTTTGTACTAAAGGCCATGTAGCTTCGTAGGGTTTATCTTGTTTGTTTTCAGGGCCCAAATTTCGGGTTTCATAGCTAAAATATGTATAAATTTGTTTTTTAGCAGATTTGGTATTGGTATTAAATTATCCTTAAGTTTATCTAGTTTGTACTCAGCACTTGTTTAAGGTGTATTATTTTTGTTTGGCCATTTATTAACTCTTCTCAAGAGTTACAGGTGCTGCTAAAATTGTGGTTCTTTATATATTTGCATTCAGGGTTTCTATTATAAAAAATAGTTATTGTATGTTTGTTCTGGTTTTATTGGTAATTAAAATATGTTTTAGTTTTATTTTATAATATGTCCATGTAATTGGTGGCATCTGATGTCTATTTAGCGTAATTTTTCTTTTTAAATATTACGATTACGTATTTCTATTTTCTTTTTACAGAGGTTCCCCCATAGTGTTTTGGAAAGTTAATATAGTGGAAGATCCAACTTTAATTTCCAAATGGTGATTTATTACATACATATGTATGAACAAATTCAGAAAGTTAACTTAGTCTGGAGACTTGAGCGGGGCTCGATCCCGGGGCCTGCTCACCCTTTCCAAACCTACTTTTTGGGCTCAAGACTGTCACCAGGCTATTGGATACTTGTCTAGTCCTACCGAGTTACTAACCTAGCCCGCAATTTAATAATGACTACCTTGTTATTATAGTCATCAATTTATTCACATGTCCATTTTTAATATGAATAGAAACACCATTCAGCGGGGAAAAGAACCATCTATACACATGGTTAGAATGCAACACATAATAGAAAAACATTTACAATTCACTTATTTGTTTAACTATTCCATAGTACCATGAAAATAATAGTGGGTGTGGAAGACTGCTCCACCCAACCACGTGAAATGGTTTCTCAAACCAAGTCTCCCCCCGAACCAATTTCACATCCAAAACCAATTTTATTGACAGATACCATACTAGGTCCAACCTAGGACTTCTCTGACCACACCAAGTCTAACCTATGATTTTACTGACCACACAAGGCCCAACCTAGGATTTCACTGACCATACTAGGTCCAGTCCATAAATTCCTCTTCGCAATGTCTTGCCCACCCCCCCCCCCCCCCCCCCCCCCCCAACAAAGTCTTTTCATGAGGGATTTAAGCTAAAGAGCTATAATTTATCCTCTCTTGGGCCTCCTCCAATAGGCTCCAAGTCCACAAGGTTTCCTTGCCCGTTTTCCCCCATCACCCTCTTGGCCAACCTTTTTCCCTAACTGAGATAATCTATCTCTAGGGAGAAAATTTTGGGCAAGCAACTACCTTTGCCCATAGCCCTTCTTGAGATTTTCTTAATTGTCCTTTAATTGTCTGGAATGTGAAATTCTTTTTCAGCATCTTTCCCCACCGTAATTTTCATGGTTGACTAGATGCAACATTTTATTAATGTAAAATTAGGAAAAACATTTATGTTGATCATTTATTCATACCTAGCCCTTAGCATGGGCCCATAGTATGCAAAGTAACTTCAACAAGAAGTAAATAAAATATTTACAATTTACTAGGGGTAATACATGAGCTTAATCCAAGAATCATGTCACAAAGAAACCATGTCAGACCACATCAACTTACAACACATAGTATCATCAAAGGACATAAATCCACCACCTCTTATGATGATGGCTATATCTAGCGCCACTCATGTTAAGAAAAAATCAACTCGCTCATCATCTCCCATTCCTAAACTGCCAAACATTTCTACCAAGAAAACTTTTAGGGGTTAATATTAGCAGGTGGCTAATTTTCACTTCTTTTTCCCACAAAAGGATTAGTTAATTTTCATTTTTTCTAAAATCGATTTGCCCAAATTTTATAATATAAAATTTTTTACCTTAAAAATCACCAAAATTTTATAAAGACTATATGAAATCATTAGAGATTTGAATATTTTTACAAAAATATCATCAAAAATTTTATAGTTTGCATGTTAGGGACTAGTAAGAATTTTCCTTGCTACAACTAGTCATGGAATAAGATCTTATTCTTAGAAATTCCCTCCATCAATCAACAAATTTCATTGTCCTCTAGAAATAACCTAGGTTGGAATCCTCGTTTGAGTTTTTCTCTCTAGTTATGTTTCTCAAGCACATCCCCTCATCTCTATAAATGAGCTACAAGTATTCAGGATTGTAGGGAGTTATGTGCCACCTTCATTTCCCTAGTCATAATGATATGGAGATAAAGGAATTGAAATAGGTATTTGTTGAAGTGAAATATTGTGTGCTCAATCTTGAAGGAAACCCAAGTCTAGATGTATTTATGGGCATTCTCCTACAACTTAATTGTAGGCTAGACTCCTTTGAGGATGTGGTGTGGGAATAAGAGAGTAGCTTCATCCCTCTCCAAGACTATTGCTTGCCTTTCTGATTCTATGTATGTATGATTTCCTTACTCATCTCTTGCATTTAGTTTTTTCATTGGAGTGAAAAATGAGAATGCTCCATAGGTTCATAGTGGTGCAAAGGAACCTTTTAAATAAATTTGTGCATGCATGTGGTTCTCTTATAGATATTTTTTGACAAATTTTGTTTTAATTCACTTATAGATATATTAAAAATGTATAAACTCTACAAAGAAACATCAGGATGAAGATATTTACAATTAATTAGTTTTAAATATCAATACCTTGCAATATAAAAAGATTTTGGTATACGTTGCTTTTATGAGCTTTATGTTGAAATGTAGCAAGAAAATGCTTCATTTAACTTGTGCCTTAGTCAGATGGAGAAATTTGGTTTTACACATCAACAAGATGACTTGGATTGCAGTTAGTTGGAGTGACATGGCTTTGTCTCCTAGTTAAATTAGTAAATTCGAGTTATATGCTAGAAGTAGAGTTGTGCATGGGTTGATTGCTAAAATTTAGCAATCTAGTGGAGTTATTGTTAGTTAAACTTAGTTAACTAAGCTCTAGTCTTTAGTGGAGTCAGTAGGAGTTCAGTTGAGTAGTTATAATAGTTGTTAACTCACTAATCTCTTAGTTAACTCATTAATTTACTAAAAATAGTCTCAGTCATGCATAGAATTCGAATTTTGTAGTTGGAGTGGAGGAAAAGGAACATTGTAATTATTAATTGTATATTAGTTGAGTGTACAGTGTTTTTGCATTGAGTAGGCAGTGAATTCCTTCAGTATTTGCGCAAGTAAATAGGTCATTATCCTTTTATTTATGGGCTTATTTCCTCCAAGATTCTGCAAAGAAATAGAAGGAAAGAAGAGGTCTATTTAGGCTAAGTGTTGGTCAGAGCAGGTCAGTGAGTAGGAGATTAGAATTGCAGTGCAGGGTGTGCTTCAGGATTGAAGCAAGACATTGTAATTGATCCATATTCTCATATGAATTAATGCAAAGCAGTGGAGGGGTTTTTCCCAGTTGGGTTCCCTTGTAAAATCATTGTGTTCCTTGTGTTTTGATGGTTGCATGTTATTTCATGTGTTTCTATCGCATGTTTTCCTTTCCATAGAATAGTAGAAGAAAATTTTATCTCTTGATTTCAGTAGCAAATTTCTCTCCATTTCTACATGGTATCAGAGCCACGAAAGACTACATAGAAATCTTGTTCCAGATCTTCTCTCAAAGAAATTTCAATTTGTAGAGTTTTTGGTCTAGATTCTCTTCAGTGCAGGAAAAATGTCTTTTAATGGATTGAGGCTTGAGTATGCATTGGAGGGCACCTCAGTTTTTTTTGCTTGGAAATACAGGATGGAAGTTGTCATCGATGACAATGGAGTATGGTAATAGACACAAATTGGTATTCCAAAATAAGCAGCATCAAATGCACAAGCACTTTATCAGTGGAAGAAAGACACAATAAAAGCCCGGAGGATTAATATAGAGGGTATCATAAATGATGTGGTTTTGAACTTGCATGGAAAGGAGATTATTTTTGCAATGTGGAAAAATCTAACAGATCTATTCTAGAGAAGTAGTGATGCCAGGAAATTGGCACTGAGAGATAAACTTAGGAGCATTTGAATGTAGAAACATGAAACCATTCCTCAATACCTATCCAGATCACTCAGGTTCGAGATTAACTTGGAGGAGTAGGAGAAAATGTGCCACCATATGAACTTGTGAGCTTAGCACTCCTTGGCCATCCAAAATCCTAGCACAGCTATTAGGATTCAGTTAATGGAAGAGACAAGCTACCAGATTGGGAGAGAATTTGGGTTGATTTTTTGCAAGAGGAGATTAGAAGAAACACTAGAGATGGTGTAACATCTAGAGCTTATGATGAAGAAAAATTTTCCTTAGCAAGCAAGTGAAATTCATTCAAGGTCAATAAGGTTGAAGGCAAGGCATAATCCAGCTAGAACTAGGGCAAGAAAAATGACCTCAGCAAAATTAAATGTTTTCACTGCCATGAATATGGAAGCTATACAACCAAATGTCCGCACAAGAAATCTAGGAATAATCCTGCAGGAGGAGCAAGAGGTGATGCTCTGACATCACAATTTGAATTGGATTTCACCGTCATTGAATGCATGGCAAAAAATATATAAGGCAGTGTATAGTACTTGGACTCTGGAGCCTCATTTCATATGACAGGAAGCAAGGAGTTCTTTAGTAACTAGGAGGATAAGGACAAAAAACTAAACATATAACTTAGATATGGTGGGAGGTATAGTACCAAATGGATCGGTATTGTCTCCTTTAAGAGGGATTCAGGACCCATATTCACCTAAAAAATGTAATGTATGTGCCTAGGTTGAAGAAAAAATTGATTTATGTAGTTGTATTGGAGGATAGAGGATATGATGTGGTGCTAACTAAAGGGAAAGCTTTTCTAAAGCATGTTTCTACTAGACAAGTGAAAAAATTAGGTTTTTGGGTCAAAAATATCTACAAGCTAGAAGTGGATGCTTGTGTTTCATTGAGCAGCAAAGCAGAACATGTTTAGAGTTGAGATTTTTGAGAACTCTGGAATAGGCTCATGGGTCACCTACACCATGGATTTTTGAAAATCATGTAGCAGATCACCACAAGACTTCCAAAATTCACCCTTGACCAACTTTATGTTTGCAAGGGATGCACTCTTAGAAAATATTCAAAATCCTCCTTCAAGGGCTGAGATAACAGAGCTGGAGCCAACTTGGAGTGAGTCCACTCATATGCGTGTGGACCATTTTCTATGGTCTCAATCGCAAAACACAAGTATTATGTAATTTTCATAGATGGAATTTCTCGCAAGTGTTGGATCTATTTTATGAGGAAGAAAGATGAAGTGTTTGCAAAAAAAATTGAATTCAAAGCATCAGTTGAAAATGAGACTAGACAAAAAATTAAAGACCTAAGAAGTGATAATGGACGATAATCCGTGTCTAATGCTTTCAAATATTTTTGTGCCAAGTAAGGTATTAGAAGAGAACTAATTTCACCCCACAACCCACTGAAAAATAGGGTGGCAGAGAGGAAAATAAGAAGCATTGTAGGAGCTATAGGAGAAATGTTGCATGATCAAGAACTGCCACTATACCTATGGGAAGAAGCATGCAATATAACAATTTATTTTCATAACTAGAGCACTCACAAAATAATAGGCATTATCACACCCTAAGAATCATTCTCTAGGAGGAAGCTAGATGTATCCCATTATCGAATTTTTGGAGCTACAATCTATTATCATGTCTCCAAGGATAGCAGGAAAAATTTGGAGCCTATAGCTAAGATGGGGATCTTTGTAGGATACATAGAGACACCTCATAACTATCGGGTGTATTTTCCTCACTCAAGATGACATTGATGAGGAGAGATGTTAGATTTTATGAGGAGAAGGATATGATAATCTCTCTAGAGTGAGGCTAAGTATTCCACTAGAGGAGTAGCTTGTAGCTCCAAAAAAGGAGCCTCAGTCAGAGCCTCAGGATGTTGTGGAACAACCACATGTGGAGGAGCAAAAAGGAGGCAGAGTCGAGGCACCCACTCAACCAGAATATTCCAGAGATGGGAGGAAGAGAACTATAGAGGCTGACAGATTGGTGCAAGATGCAAAGGATAATGTGGGAGCTCCTACATTATTTTGTAGGAAGAGGAGATTACCAGACAAATATACTGGTTATATGGAACTCATGATAGAACTCATTGATTTTGAGCCTTCTTCATTTGAGGATCCAGTTTCCCAACTAGTGTGGGTAGATGCCATGGTGGAGGAGTATGAGTCCATCATGAAGAACAATGTATGGGAGGTGCTGCTAAGACCAGAGAACAAGTAAATGGTTGGTTCCAAATGGATATACAAAGTGAAACATGTCGTTGATGGTAGTATAGAGAAGTAAAAGGCCATATTTGTGGCCAAAGGCTTCTCATAGGTATAAGGAGTTGATTATGAGTACACATTTTCCCATGTGGCAAGATACTTCTCCATCAGGACCATTGTAGCATTGGTTGTGTAGATGGGGCGAAAGATCCACCAAATGGATGTTAAGACTGCATTCCTCAATGGAGTGGTTGAGGAATAGATTTACACATAGTAGCTTAAGGGATTTGAGACATTTTATCGGAAGACACATGCGTGTAGACCCAGGAGAGCCCTTTATGGTCTCAAGCAAGAACCCTTTGCTTGGTACACTCGGATAGACACATATCTCAGTGGATTAGGATTCACCAAGAGTGAAGCAGATGCAAATCTCTACTACATTGTGGTATATAGCAAATTGCTCATTCTAGTCATGTATGTAGATGACTTGATACTGATAGCGGATGAGAAGTTGATCCAATCTTACAAGGAGGACCTTGAAAGATATTTCGAGATGAAGGACATGGGCTTGATGCACTACTTCCATGGTTTGGAGGTGTGGCGGGGAGATGGAGAGTTGTTTGTGAGTCGGGGGAAGTATACCTTTGAAATACTTCAAAGATTCCATATGTAAGACGACAAACCTATTGACACTCCTATAGCTACCAACTGGAGGAAGGAGAATTCTTCTACAACATTTGCATTAATAGTGTTGAGAGGTACAACATTGATAACTACATCCTCTTCCTTATGGTCATTTGAATTGGTATCAGAGTCTAACACTGCATAATGTTCCGCTCGATTCAACCTTACCACTATATCGTCCAAGTTGTATTTGATGTCCTGCAGTATGCACTTGATCTCCTCCTGGACAAAAAAGAGTTTATAGTTGTCAACTTGCTTATCACGAATAACCATGCTAAGCAGTGTCTCCATTTGAAGATGGCGAGTTATTGAGAAAAGGAAATGAATTCGTCTCCTTCAAAACTTTCTTGGATCCAACACTCATTTGAGATTGCTGTAGAAATTCTGCTCTCTACACATCTTGTAGAGAAACTGTAGATTAAACTGATTATGCAATGTAACTAAAGCAAAATACTTGATCTACTTCTACTATCAAACTTTGCGGAAGCTTAATCAATTTGAGCAAGATCAATCGGAACACATATAACAGAGAAGAAGAAATCATACACATGAAACACAAAAGAATACTCTGGGGAAAGCCTCAGCTAAAAACCCCACTATCTGTATTATCATACAAGTGGAAATATCTTAGGATTACACAAAGCTTTAGCTCTCAAGCTATCTAGCTCTCAATACAATCCCTCACTGCTACTCATAGACATAATAGACAACACATATGCCTTCCTTCAGTCCTCCAAGCCTCCTATTTCCTTGTGCAGTTTCTCTTGGGTCCTCCAGCTGCAACCTGTGTGATTCTCACCTCACACACAACACTGACCTCTGAAATAACTGCACAATCCTGAAGGAGTTAATTCATTCTGCATGGATGAGTTTCCTTTATAGGAAAATTCCTCCAACTAATAGTACAATGTCCATGTCTTTAATCTCAACTGGCCTCTGTCTGAACTGACATGCATGAGTTATTTATGAGAGAATATTCAGTTATCTGGAGAACACTAGTTGCATGCATGCATGCATTAACTGACTGAACTCACAATTAGTTCCTCCAACTGTTTGGAACTAATTTAATTGGACTTAACTCAGTTAACTGAGCTAACTACTTACAACTCAAATACAACACTTCCTTATCTCCTTAATTAAGGGATAACTTCCTCAATCAAAGGGATAATTGTTGCATGTCTTCACAAAGACTTCATGTTTGATTTTCTCCAACTAATTAACTCAAGATGAATTAATTAATTATTTTTCAAACAACTAGTGAGACTAAATTCGAATTTTAATTCTTAATTTTGATTCAAGGACAAATCAAAATTGGAATATATCCCGAAATGCTATTTATAGCAATGCTATTTTTAGCATTTCTATTTTTTGTTATTTCCAACAAAGTTGGAGTATATCTTGAAATATAGCAATGCTATTTTTAGCATTTCTTGTTGCTATTTTCAATAATTTCTTCCACTTATCTCAGAGTCTAAGAAGTATTTATGGTCTTCAAATTCCTTGGCTTATAAATTTAGAATTTCCTTTATGACCTCAAGAGGGGCAGCCTCAAAGAAATTCGTGATGGATTCTTAGCCAAATAGGTGCCTATGCCTTGAGGAGGATGCCCTTGTTGCACCATCCCATCGAGCAGGAAATCATTGGCGCAAAGCCATCTAAGACCTGCAAATAAAACACTTGACCAATACCATTGAAAAACAAAAAACGACATGGAAAGAGTGTGTCAAGTCCCAGTAGCACAACCGGTTGAGGATGGGCCTCGTCAATAAGGTGACCCAGGATCAAAATTCATGGGGGGTGGTTGTGCCTTGAGCTAGGGGAGGAGACATGTTAAAAAATCCAATTAGCTAAGGGTTGGTGTGACCCAAGCTAGGTGCGATCCACGAGTGACTTTGACGGCTTAGATTCCCTTGGGTCACAACTCCTCAAGCCACAGGTCAAGCATCGAGGATCACATACAACTTGACAAACAAAATAAAATCATGGCAAGAGTGTAGTTTCACTCGGACACAGAAGGAAGGGTTGACTGCAAGGCAAAGGGAGAAAGTGGGGAAGTGAAGGAGGAATAAGTGATACCTATCAAAATATCGTTGTTGAGACTATACCGATTGTAAGACTAACTACAAATACAAGAGTTGGGAGTGGTAAGAACTATTGCCAAAACCAAATGGAAAATGTACCCGAATACCAAACTCCACAAATGAGCATTGGGAAATTGAAGGATACTCCAGTTGGGTCCGAGCGTTGTAAAGACGTCGGGGATAAAACAACCACCAATTCAAAGGACGGGCCAGCCCCCATGTTATGCAAAAACAAAATGAAGAACATTGAGAATAACCACAACCCTGGGTAACAAAATAGTAATAAACTTGACAATGAGAGCGACTATGACAAGGACTAATTATAAGGGAAGGAGGGCGCAAAGGTGATGACTGAACTTCAGTTACTATTACAACACAATAAGTTAACCACCTTTTGATAAGATTCAAAGATTCCTGAAGGCAACAAGTTGTAACGTTCTTGACATCTAGGCATCCAAAATTCCACCACCCTACGAGCATCGTAAGGTTTATATAACAAATTGCAAGTGTGAGGAAGTTGGTATGATGAAAGGAGAGAAATCCATAGACCCTGCATGATAAGGGCCAAGTCTCCCGGTTGAACCTGAGCTTCAACAACTCAAGGAAATGTCGCATAATGAGCTCATAAATGAGCATAACTTGCTTGTCAGAATAATCTCTTCTTGTGACCAATCCGCCATGGAAAGAGCTCACCATATCCAAACATATAGAAGGAATGACCAGGTTGATGATCCCAGAGCATATGAAATCGCCAAAACTTAGTTGTCAACATTTAATACGAAGGGACTTGGACAGGTGATCCCTTGTACCTGGAGTGTGAATACGCCATGCGGTTTCCATTTGAAGTCGGGTGGAGGGCCTAGTTCTCACCTCGAGGGCCGTCGAAGGTTTGGCCATACGAAGAACATGCTTGAAGGGTGTGGTTGTGTTCGTAAAAAAAAATTGGTATATTACGCCTCCCAGAAACCACTTAACTCACCCACCGGAAGTTAGTCGTCGACAAAACATCCCTATTGGGGAATTATTACCTATAAATTGAATTATATATCATATAATAACAATATTATTTTCTGTACCCGGATGCGGGTGACACTTGTATACGCATGAGTACATGCAATGAAGGGCAGCTGTAGTTATAAGACCGTCTGGCCGGACGCTACATTAATTAGCCCCTGCCAAACATTAACGCAGACAGCGGTGGAAAAGATGGCCATGCAGAAGAGGGGTGGCCTCAAGCGAGGCGAATTGATTGCCTTGTATGCAGTTCTATGGAGTCTTGGCTCCATTGCCGCCATTCAGTTCAGTTCCAGGTCCTATAAAATGAGGTATATGAATCAGTCCAGTGATTCGAGACATAGTTATGTTCAGTGGTTTGGATGTAGGATTCAGACGAATACAGGCGGAAGGGGGAAAGGCCATAGCCTAACCTCTGTTCCATTCGCATGTTCTGGGCACTCTGTTTCAACTGTGCGTTCTACGCTTCCGCTGGAGGAAAGCTCAGTGAGGCACCAGAATTGGGTAAGTGCTATTAAGGAGAACCGGCTAGATAATTACAGTCCTGCTTTTTCACTGTTTTTTGCTTGCAAAGTGTGCTCTCCAGGGACAATGGCGCCACGACAAAGGGGAATCCCAAGACGTGGAGGGGTTTGGGGTATTCGTGGAAGGCAAGAGGCCCAGGCAATTCAGCCAGTGGCCATGTTGGAGCCTCAGTCCTCTCCCTCTGAAGAGTCCGACCAGTTGGACAGTCAAGTCCACACTTCTCGCTGCACCTTTCGCTGCAGGAGAAATCAGACCCGTCTCTCACTGCTTATCACTGTCCTTGCAACTGAGGAAGAGGACGACTCGTCCAGTCATGGGGAGCTGGAACAATTGAACACTGCTCGGGCACAGGCAATGAAAGACAATACTGAAAATGAATTTGCTGTTGATATCACTGTGATGGAGCCTCCTCCGGGACTGAGAGCGCCTCAGCAACCAACTCAAGGTTTGTCTCAGTATCCGGCTCTTGGTTCACCTCAGCTTCCTGCTTATTCCGGCAATCTGGAGCCGAATGAGGAAATTTACAAATCAGGAATTGATCAAGGTGAGCCATCAAAGGCTTAGTTCATGCTTTCTCTGTTGTTTAATGAAAATGTTTTGGAATTTTGAGGGGACTCATTCTGGTATAGAAGGGTCCAGTCGTCGGTTTAATAGTAGGGAGCCCTCAAGAAATCTCAGCACTCCCAGTCTTTTGAAGAATATGGACTTCACACCACAGTTTAGTACGTTGGTCTCTGCAGCAAGCCACACTGGAAAGGCAAACTTCTCAAATCAAATGCTGCCCTTTTGTATGGTCGTTTATGTATGGTCGGATATGCTCTCTGCTACTTTCTCCATATATGTAATCCAGGTTGCCTTGAGCACCTGTAGTCTTCTCTGATAGAGGATGCTCCTCTGCATCTTCAGAGGCCTCGGCCTCTTTGTAAATATTTTCCTTTTTTCTTAATACAATAGATCAGCCTTTATCCAGAAAAAAAAAAAAACAATATTATTTTCTGTGAACTTCATCATATTTAGTGAAAAAATTATGTATTTCCATCATACGAAAAAGTAAACTAATTTTTTACTTTCAATTATTTTATTTCTATATACAAAGTTGATATAAAATTTAAGTAAAAATTAAAATATTTTATTTATCGCTCACATTTTTTATTATTATTATTTTTAATTTATTAATGTAAATATTATTTTTAAATATAATTTTATGTGACAACAGCTCCTTTTACTAAAAATAAAATAAAACACTTCTACACTATATATATATATATATAAATTTATATTATCTATTATAATTATTTATTAATAAAAAAAATTAATTATTCAAAATATTTGACAAATTTTAACTCTTTAAAAAAATAAACCAAGGAAAACACAAATAAAAAGAACAACATATCTTTGAAATCTGTATAAAAGGTGAAATGTTAAAAAACTAATTTTTGACATTAAAAATGGAAGGATAAGGGAAACTTCTTCACAAAAATCTCGAACTTATTTTATTTTATTAGTTGGAGATATGGACAAGGATGGGGGATAAGGTACAATGTAACTTGTGCAACAAACTCATTAGTGGGGGAATAATAATTACTTTAATATTAATAAGAAGGGTATTCGGTGTAAGAAATTATTAAAATGTTCCTTAATTTAATAAAAAATATTTAGAATTCAATAAAAAGTCAAACAATAAAAAGTATCGGCAAACAATCAAGATACTGTAATCAGAATTTACGAGGAATAAAGCAATGTATTAGTAACCAAATTTAAAATAGATATGCGATTGGAATTATTTTTTTAATTATTTTTTTTTTTTAATGTATATTTGATATTAGTGAGGTTATATCATAGTCATGTTTAAGAATAATAATTGAGTAAAGTGAGTAGGTGGGGAATTGACCTAGTAATTTTACGTTTATCTAAAACTTAGTAGAGTATAATTATTGTATTATTAATTGAAAGTGTTTTACTTTCAAAATTTTAAATTTGTGTTTTTATTATTTAGACAAAACTAAATTACCAAGTAGACTAGAATCATTGTATTATTAATTGAAAGTGTTTCACTTTTTAAATTTTTAAATTTACATTATTATTTTTTGTGACAAAATTAAATTAGAGGTGCTCATTCTATTAATTTTATTTTTTCCTTTTTAAGGTTACACAAGTGGGATCACCCATGTGTTTTGAACCAATGACCTTAACAACAAGGAGAGCCTTAACAATACTTTGTGAACCATCCTATTCACATTTCATTTCTCATAATTATAGGCATTTTATTTCTATATTTCTATTCATATTCCAATCACATTTATTATATTTGCACTCTATTTCTTCACATTTATTAGTTGTGCAATTTTGATATTTCTATTTGCATTTTAAAGCATGTGGTTGATTTTATTCTATTCACGTGTAATATAATTCATTCTTCCTTTAGAATAGTATTACTTATACCCTAACCCCAAGGGTTAGCTCAGTTGGTCAAAAATCGTGCCTCGCCATCGGGAGGTCACAGGGTCGATTTTGCCCGAAGCCCTTGGGGTTAGGTCTTGCCAGTAAGCCGAGGGGCAATTAGCCCAGATTTTTCCGTAGACTTAGCGACCACTCACTAACCAGGGTGTTCGTGAACTACACTTACAAAAAAAAAATAGTTTTACTTATACCTTCACAAAGTTGTTTTCTAAATTAATGTAACTATTTCATTCTAAATTGTTTCAATGTTAAAATAAACATTAGATTGTTTTGCATTATGTTATTGTTAAATTCAATTTATCAAATTTCTTTTCTCTATATCTGATTTAGATTGGATAATTGTATTATTTTCTATATCAAAGCTTTTAGAGTTGAAAAAATTGGAAGAATTAACTTGAAAGGTCATTTTAATGGTAGGTCTTGATTTGAAAAATTGGGGTTTGAAACACTTCAAATCCATTTTAAGGAATAAAATGGCATTTCTTGTGTTAAAAAATTTCATCTTTAGCTTAGGCCCCTTGACAATAGTCTATATTTAAATATCTTTCCAATGGTGCAAAAATAGTCGAGTATGTGTTATATTATTTGCACAATTGTCCCTATGCATTGTACATTGCACCAAGTGTAGCAAGGAATGGAAGCCCCCTATTCAAGTGGGTCATAGGGGAGGATTCGCCCCCTTGCTTGGGGATTTTGCAAGGGGACAAAAGACCCCCTACTCAGGGGTTTGGTAGCAATGCCTCTGAAAAATGTTTCGGGTATGTTTTTGGTGGTTTTTGGCACATGGTTTTTGCTTTTAGCATATTTGTGGTGCATGGTGGTCTAGCTTATGGTTTCTTAATTTTTATTAAGAAAATATGGTTGTAACCTAATCTAACCTAGGGTTGTACTATATATATATATATATATATATATATATATATATATATATATATATATATATATATATATATATATTGTAACCTAATCTAACCTAGGGTTGTACTATATATATATATATATATATATATATATATATATATATATATATATATATATATATATATATATAGGGTTCATAGACACTGAGTGGTCGCTACATCCACAAAAAAAAAACCCAAAGGGATCTACCCGCCAGCGAAACTAGAAAGGCCTAACCCCAAGGGCAGCGAGGAGATTTGACATCGTGACCTCCTGATAGGCGAGGTACTTAGCAATAGGAAATCGACCGACTAAGTTATCCCTTGGGGCTTATATATATAATAATAATATTGTAAAGATGGACATATTGATAAATCTTTATGATTTTCCATGTTTGGGTTCTAGGGTAAAGTATTTGTGTTAATGTGTGTGTGTCTCATTGCACCTTTTCTGTATTATTTTAAGAATCGGTTTGCAAGAATTGACTATACATGGTTAAGACCTACATTTGATATCGAAGTAATTTTGGCTTCTAGGGGATGTTTTTTTGGCTAAGGGGTTTCGCTAAGGTTTGTGTTGGACCCAATTACAATGGGAGATCTGTATCATTGATTATTGTAATGAAAGGAAATGGTGAGTAGTTTAATGATAGAGATTGAGAAATTGAATGAGAAGATTTCTAAGTCGTGGAAGGTGAAAATGGAAGATTTGTTGGTATACATATTAATGGATCAATGTGAATTTGGGTACTAGAAATGTGGAGATTACAAAGTTATCCCCAATATGGTCACTAAAAATGTGGATGCTAAAAACTATAGATTTTTCACATTTATAAATTGTGGAAAAGGGAAATGTAAAAAAAAACACAAAAAACATACACATAGAAACAATAATTATTCTAAAAACACTTGATTGGGAAAAACAACACATGATAGATATGCATTATTTTCTTGACCAAACACTAGGTAACATAAGGAATCTTGAAATAGATTTTTTCAAGTCTTTAATTAGGCTTCATCACATCAAATACCATGGGTTATCGAAACCATGGGCTTGGAAACCACCAATGATAAGCTCATTAACAACCTTATTAAGAGCATTTGATCTATAAATGGTCGAATCAAGATTAACCCAACATTCTCTTATTTATATGTGATTTGGGATAAATGCCTACCACCTTCAAAGTTTATAAATTGAGTATCTAGGAATACAACATGCCTCCCTACCAGTTAAGTCTATGTCTAGACTTTATACCATTGAACCATTAAATCAGGGTTATGCATGCCTATGGCAAGTATTACAACCATGTTCTCATTTACATGTGATAAAATTAAGTCCATAAAAGAAATTACAACTATATTCCCAAGCAAATGATGCTTTAATCATCTACCTACTTCTTTTCCCACATTCCTATCTACTCCAAACTATAGTGAATGCAAGCACTCTTTAACTAAGTACTTGTTCAGATGTTATGTTATGTGTGCTTCCATCAATGCTCCATTTCCACGTGTCATTCATGATTTTTCATAAAACCATGAACTATCATTTCATTTTATGTCTCCCATGCTCCTAATATCATACTACTCTCATGAGAGAGTTTAGTTCAACCCATGCTTTAATACAACATATAAATTCCTAGAGAGAGAAATATAAAAAACAACACAAAACGCATGTTCATAGAAACAATATTTATCCTAGAAAATTATTTCCTTGACTAAGCCAACCAAACAATAGGTAGCATCAAGTATCTTACAATATATTTCTTCAAGCCTACAAATAGGCTTCAACACATCATATAACATGGGAAAATACCATAGGTTACCAAAACCATGGACTTGTAAACGACCATTATTTAACCCACTAAAGACCCTATTAAGGTTAGCTTATCTACTTTATGACTTAGTTTGGATTAACACAACATTCTAGTGTCAACCCATCTTTACCACATTTCTAACATTTATTTTAGGGTTTTTCTAGAGATTTAGATCTACCTCTAGATTTAAATCTCCCACTCAATGACTTACTTTATTTCTATCTATAAAATGTCATCTTATAGCTAAGCCATCCATGCTCTGGTTATCCATGGTTTTCCCTCATCATTTATTTTAATAACAAGAATGAAACCTCATCGTCAAACTTCATTGTGGTTGCATTACTACCAATATCCATAATTAGACTATCCCATGAGTATTGCAATCAACACACTAAACTAATGCTCTTATCTTTATCTAAAATTTTAATTTTAGGAGACGTCAACTAGCTCACGACATTAGTGAAGCCATTTAGATGTTCTATTACTAAGGCTCCATCATACATCCTTAGGAGGCACACCTTATTTTAAATGATTTTTTTTTTACTATGGACTTAGACTAATACAAAGATCCTAACCTATCTTCTTAGTTGTAGCTTCTCCCGAAACATTCAATAGTACTAAATATAAAAGACAATTGGATTGTGCTCTTTGCACGCTACTATTATTTTTCGTCCAATGTTTTGTTTACATACTCGCAAGTGCAATAATAGGATCCACAACTATCCATTATACTTTGTCTACCAAAAGATCCTTCGTCTTAAGCATCCATAGCTCACAAGTTTTCCCATTAAATTTATCAACCTCAATTCTTAAACTACTTGACATTCTTTTTTAGCACAACAATCACCATCGCAAAGCTCCCACAAGATAACCAATCCCTTAGTGACAAAGGAATTCCCCTTAAGCCAATAACCACTCTGATGTCAAATACAAGTTTCAACTATTTACAATAAAGTAATACATACACAAATTCTTGGTGAATAGAAAAGTAAACAATGATAATCACATATAATACTCAAAGGTTTACCCTAGAAACCCTTAACCAAGAAAACCAACAAAAAAAAATTGGAGCCACACTTCTAAATTTTATCATCAACCGTAACTTCATCATTTACACTACAATATATGAAATCTCACAACATATAAAACCCCAATCATTTGACCCAAATTAGATTACAACCCTAATTTATTTAATAGAATTAGAAAATCATGGGCTAAAAAACTACTAAAAATATACACAAAGAACTTCCCAATTTTTTATAGGAGCTCAAGTCCTCACACCTTCCGCCCCCAACAACATTATGCCCAATGCATATGAATCATGCATGAGGCTAGTCATACAAAGAATATAACACATCTGTCACAATATCAACATATAAACATAATTTCTAGTTGACCAAATAGACAAGTGAGAATGGTACCAAGTCTATAACCATGGTACCAAGTATATAACCATATTTAAATACAAAAAGTAGTGACTGTGCATGAAGTTGTTGGTAGAATCTTTTTGGCCTTAACACAAATGAACCCTCCTACACATTCTTTTATATTTGTTGAATATTTTAGAGTAATATGTTAATATTCTTTTATATTTGTTGAATATTTTAGAGTAATATGTTAATATGCATCAATAAAATTAAACTGAAAAATACTTTAAACAATAAATTAAGTTAAATATATATAATTTTGTAAGTGTTAATTTATTTATTTTTAGCTATACCCTTATATTTTTATTCAAGCATAAATTAAATTAAAAGCAAATGAGAAATAATAATAAAAAGTAATAATTAAATAATAAATTAAAATCTACATTATACAAATAACCAAAACAAAATTGTAAAATAATTTATCATTTTATTTTATATGATTTTTTTAATTCTATATTAAAAACATTAAATAAGAAAAAAACATATTAAAAAAAATAGGAGAGAAGTAACCCAAAAAGATATTTTTATTAATAGCATGGATAGCATGGACACATAGTTCAATATGAAATGCAACATTAATTATAAAATATATTTATTAATCATATACAAATGTAGCTCAATACAAAATACAATATAGATCATAATTAGGATTTTGGGTGGATGGGATGTTTTTATATGAAAACATAAAATAAATTGAAAGGTATCTTTATTAATATTATATATACGTAGTTTGAGGGTTAGTGTAGAGCGAGGACCTTTGCTCAAGACTCAATGGCCAAATATTTTAATGCAGTGTCATTGGAAACAAGGAAGGAAATTTGTAAACTGTAAACTCCGGGGTGGAAATATTATCCCACTCCGATTTGGAAATCATTGAAGATATATTTGCATGGGTTCCGGACCCTGGTCACACCGGGGAAGGAAGAAAACAATGCCTGAATTCAGTGGCTTTGCATTGGAAAATTAAAACCTTATTCGGGTTGGCTCTAAAAGACAAATAGGTTGAAGACATAAAGAAGATGTTGAGGAACCAACACTTCTATTTGGATATAATTTATCAATGAATTTCCCATGTTGAATGGAACATTCATTGTGAATTAGATTATGAATATCCTCTAGAACCTCCAGGATTGAATGTTAGAGCTCCGGTTAATAGATTTTCTTATAAATCTGAATGAATTGCTCTATCTATCCTTATTCCAGTCTTTTTGTTAGTCTTTTTTGGGTCAACCTACTTGTATGGGCTTAGTTCTTCTATGAAGTAATATGGTTCTGGTGTTATTTTGGGTTTTGATACCACTAAGAGTGTAATGAAATGCCAAATTGTTAGTCCCATATGTGGTCCTAATGAGAAATTGTTGAGTTCTTAGTCTGGCTAGCCGCTACAACAATATAATGACATTTGTTTGATAATATAAAAACATTAATTCACAAAAAAAATATAGCTCAATACAAAATACAATATAAATCATAATGAATTAGGATTTTGAGTGGATGGGATGTTTCCATAAACATATGGAGCGACAACATACGAAATTTCGAAATGAGTAAGATCTCAAATGGTGAAGTTCCTATTTGAGAATATCAATACAATTGTTTGTATTGAATTTGCTTTCAAATTAAGGTTACAATTGTAAAAATATATCACTAACATTAAAATTATATATAGAAAACAATATACCTTTTATGAGAAGTGTTAATTAATAATAACTTTAATTAATTGAATAATTTTTTCTATAACTATTTTATCATTATAATGATTACTAGCCCTAAGGGTTAGATTAATTGGTCGAGTTTCTATTACTAAATCATTTTGCTAATGGGAGGTCACTGGTTCAATTCTCTTCAATGCCCTTGGGTTAGGCTCTATTAATAATCCAACAAGATATGATCCCTTCAGCTAGATATGCCTAGATATTTCCTTGGGGAAAAAATTATTATAATAATTATTGTATTTGAATGGAAAGATAAATTATGAGGTGTAAGTTTGTTTTTGGATATGAGAATGCTTAGATTCCGTGGGTGTGATTAGGAGGAGACATTAGTTTGTAACTCTTATGACATTTGATGATGTAGTGGATTTTTCTAAAGAATCAATCACTAGCATTGAGATCTTTCCAACTTGGTTAGTTTGTTAAATGAATAGTTTGACTAATAACTTAGATCTAAATTTTAAGGATAGTGTAGAGGGTGTAGATTAGATGGAGGATAAGTGGTAGTGAATCAATGGTCAGAATTTATCTAATGGGTTGGTTCAAGAAATTTTGGGAGCTACAGGGAGTAAAAGTGTAGTTAGTGTGTATTTTTGTGATCTGAGAGAAACACTCTCCTTTTTATTTTGATAGTTATATCTTTCCAAAACCATTTGATTATGTTCCTCTTGCAAAATTTGGTGTTTGACTCTTTGACTAGGTGTAATCCAATGATTTTTGAAGTAGATCATATTATTAAATCTCTAGAAATTTGAAGAGGGTGGAAATTTCTAAGTGTAGAGATGATTTCATCTAATAAGTAGATATTGCACCATGGGAAGTTATTAAGGAGAAATATCTAAAGTAAAAACCCTATATGTGAAAGCTTGTTAGGGCTTAGGAAGTGAGATGTAGGTGAATCTCCTTCGAAAAAGAGTGCCTTGATTATATTATTTTTGGGATGATGTAAAAATAAACCAGGTTATAGAATTAATTGCTCAAGCTTTGGTTGGTAGATTCCATCATTTGTGAATATGTGTTAAAACTCTAAAATTGTGGCTATGCAAAGATTGGGAGCCTTGATGATATGTATGTGTAAACTTGAATATTTTTAACAATTTGCAAGTTAAATTTATATGTGTTTTGGGTAGAGGATCAATTTACTAAACACATAAACAAGTAAATTTTAACCACAATTTACAGCCAAACAGAGACAAAATAAGCATATCTGAAACACATAACATAAATCATGATAAAGGAGTTCACCCCTCTCCTAGGCTACATCTCTTGGTCCAACTTCCAATGCAGGGCCTCTTTCATTAAAATGCTCAAAAGTGTGTTTACATGCATTTACATATCTCAAATGGATCCATCATTGTCAAAAACCCCCATTTTGGTTCTTTTTGCACCTCATTTGGCCAAATATTGAGTAATTTATGATTATTTCAATTTTTTGCTCTATTACCTAGCTAATCATCCTCCAATTCCGCTTGAACCTGGCTTGAGCGCCTCAAACCCAAAATTGGCACACAATTCTAGCCTACACTCCCACCTGACTAGCGAAATTTTAGGACGGTTAGCCTACCCATTAAGCCCCCAGTTCCAAAAATATGGGTCACGTGGCATGCATATGACCTTTTTTAGGGCCGAGATTCCAAGTCCTATGTGCCAACGAATTTAAGCCCTTCACTTAGCGCACACTCCTGGTCACATGGTCACCATGTGACCTAGGACTAGTCCCCTAGGGGCTGGCCCCCTTTCCTGTGCGCACTCCTGGTTCTATGGAGGCCATATGGCCTTAGGGCTGGCCCCCTTAACATTATCTACCTATGGTTTCTAGGGTTAGCTCTAGTTTATGGTTTGGGTCACAGGTTGGGGTTGCAGGCCACGGTAATGCTTAGCCCTTGGCCCCCCGCCTGCGGTCCCTTGGCGCTAAGGTGGCCAGGGGCTACAGCTTATGCCGATCCACTCCCCTAATGGCACATTTCCAAAACTTTAAATATAAACTCGGCACATTTATTTACAAGAACCACTGGTGGCGTAGTGGTGGAGCACGACGCTGCCACCACGAAGGTCTCAAGTTCAATCATTGCAGAGGCATATCGGCCTCATACAAAAAAATTTCATGATTGATATGAGGCCACATGGAACCCAGGGATTGGCCCACGTGGCAACAACTGATTGGTCCACACAATCAACACTTGAACCAATAACCAGCCACCAAACAAACCAATGAAAACATGCCACTTGTCCTCATCCCATTGGTTGATGGGAGACACAGTCACCCTATCCAATTATTTCCCATTCAGTGTACGTATTGCTGAGAAGGCATCCCTGCAAACTCATTTTTAAAAGTTTAGCTCCCAAAAATTAGGAGTCCTTAATAAATTGGTCACTAGAGCTCTAAGAATCTCAAACAAGGATCACTTAGAAATGGAGAAAGAACATCTTTTAAAAGTTTTTTTGAAAAAAGGATACAACAAATATCAAGCCATTAAAGCTATAAATAATGTTAACAAAACACGCGGAAATAATAAAAAAATTGATAATATTCTTGGAAAAGTTAACCTCTCGTACATCTTGGGGACCACTGATAAAATCTCTCGCATCCTAAAAAAAGAATAACATTTTAACCACCTTAAAGCCTATAAGCACAATTCGAAGCTCCCTTAATTCTATAAAATATCCCATTGACCCTAAGTACCACAAAGGTGTCTATTTAATATCATTTTCCTCTGGCAAACCATATGTAGGTGAAACTAGCAGATCTAATGACACTAGAATCTAGGAACATTTTGTTGACATCAAACATAATAGGTCCAAAACTTCAACATTGGTGGAACATTCTGACAAAACCAAACATCAAATTTGTATTGAAGATACTCGTATCTTAGCTAAAATTGATTATTACTTCCATAGGAAGTTCAGGGAAGCCATAGAAATCAACAAACACCCCAATAACCTTAATTAAGATTACAGATGGACCATTAGAGCGAATTGGATTCCCGCCTTAACATCCAAATCAATCTCTTCCAAACCTCCTCTCCCCACCCTTGAAGAATCATGAATTTGTCACATCATCAATCATTTTATATATTTTTCTTAATTTGACACATAAGCTTATTAATATATAATCCCTTCTAATCAAACCCTCAATTTTTTTCTTTTTTACACATACACATTTTTTAATTCACATTATCTTTTGAATATTTATTAATATCATATAATCTAATAGGAATATTATAATCCTCACATTCCTTATTAATGTAATTATATATCTTACATCCCTATTATCTCAATATTACCATTTATATTATTAATTAAATCATAAAAAACTCATATTATTTTAAATTTAATCTCCTAAAAAATCCTAAATTCTAATTAATAATGAATTTTGTAACTTTAGGGTTATTGTGGGTCGTTATTCTCACATCCTTTATCTATCTATTTATTAATAACCTAGGCAATTCAGTCTTCATACCTTTTTCATCCTGAAGATGAACCATAGTTGTTGGTTCAAAGCATCGATATTAAAAATAATGAATGCGATGAATCCGGAAATTTATTTACAACAAAAAAATTTAGTTGTTTAGCAAATTGATCGGAACGTGATATCGGGAGCATCCAATATCGGTTTTGAGTGAAACGAGTTGTGTTGGATTCATATCTTCGAGATCTATCCAATTGTACATGTTTCAAGATTTTTTTAGCACTTTGAATTTTGAGCACTAAACTGATCCCTTGGATCACTTGACTTGGTTATCGCTACTTCTAAATTGTGGCTAGAGGGTGATGGAATTTATACTTCAACCACCCTTAGACATAAAGAAAATGTCAAGTCACCAATAGGATTCAGAATCTACTCCACTTACAAGAAATTGACTCCGTTCTTTGATGCCAAGTTGGAAGATGTGGCCAAGGGCGACATACATGCAGTTAAATATATATTTAATTGGGTAATTGTATATGTAACATGGGTAAATACTAATAAAGGATCCACATGTGAAATCACTGAATAGTTTTATAGAGAGATCATGTCATCATTATTGGATAAGAACATATGGTTTGAATATATGAATGTATTAAGCTATTTGGAGGATGTTCTCCTATTATTTAATGAGTTATTATGTAACTTATCTCTCTTGTCACTTTGGGAGCTATGTTTCAGAAAAAATACTCAGTATCAAATTAAAAAAATTGAACATGTGGTAGGTTGTATAAGTTTTCCAATCAGTTTTAGGAGAGTTTCCCTAGCCTTCTCTTAGCATATAAGAACTTAGTTGAACCTATGCAATTATCAAAAAGACATATTGGCTTATTACAAGTCAAAATTTCAATCTTGTAGGTGCCAAAATTTTATAGATGCATCATGTACAAATTTGGCTAGCAGGATAATCTCCAAATTAGGGTTTTATAGATATGTTAACTTAAAATTAGAACAAAATTTGATTAGAAGGTATACATTAGGTGATTCAAAAGCATTGGAAAGAGGAAACACAAGAGAATATATTGGGAGAAGAATAAAAAAAAATTGGAATCATTATTGTTTTATAGTTTGGATCTAATTTGAGGGGTTTTGTTAGTCCTCAATTAGGAATCAATATCAATACCTACATTTAATGATGATGAAGATAAATATGAAATCAATCTTGTGGAATGGTTGAGGATGGTAAAAGGAAACAAGTATGAGTCCTTCAGGAGTATCTTTGTTTTTAGGATGGATATTCTAAGTGGTGGAAGAGTCTTGAAAAAAATACTAATTATATGCTAGGTGGGAACATTTTGAAAAACACTTCTCGAATAAATGGATCAGGGGTGCAATATTAAAGGAGATGTGTAAAATTCAACTTGAATTAAATGAATGAAAGGAAAACATTTTCAAATTGTAGAAGGTTGATGAAGAGTTAAATGAATATCTTATAAATAAAGATGTTGAGTTTCCAAGATGCAATCCATTAATCAAGCACTTCATGAAGGAGGTTCAAAAATTAAAATAAGAAAAGATTAGAAAAATAAAGTGGGAAAATGATGAATCAAAGGGAGAAAGGGAAAAAAAAAGGAAAGAAAAATAGAAATCAATAAATCAAAAGGTTACATAAGAATAAACAAGACCTTCTTAACAATGTTAAGAATGTAAAAAGGCATTTAAAAGAGCTAAAATCAAAGAATAAGGATGACCATATTGTCACACGGAATAAGTCGATCTTGCGGACAAGATAGACCTTCCTAGAATCTAAAGAAGACCTAATGACAAGAAAACCAACCAGACACTATCTTTCTCTAAATATGCTTTTATAAACAATGGCAAACAAGTGTTTTTAGGGCCTACCTTAGGTCCAACGCAAGTTTGTGGATGCCCTCGCTCCTTCGATCCAAATGAGCTCCTTTGTCGCAAATATGCAAACACAAACAAGGCAAACAAATTAAATAGCACCTGAAAAGCCAATATCATAAAACATATTTAACATGAAAGTCAAGGAGTCCATGAAACAAATAACATGAGATACTTGTTGAGAAAAATGAGTTTGATTGTATTAATTCAAAAGAAGAAGAACTTTACAACCTATGCCTTGACGCTGGATAAGCTCCTCCCAGGGTCCAGAAAGAAGTCTTCTCTACTTTGACAAGTTTCACTCACTCCCCAATGAAGCCAAAAAGGTATGTGATCTCTCCTCTTAAGCTCAACTAGGAAGTCTTGATTTCACCAGCATTTACCCTCAAAAATGTTCAGCTTCTAACCTCCCCAGCAACCAGCCCAATTCCTGAATTTATAGTGCAATGGAGGGAGGTTACTAGGTCCTCCTTCAAAGGGATAAAGCCCTCCTTCAAAGGGATAGCTCCTCTCATCAAGGGATTAGCTCCTTCTCTTTTGGGATGCATGAACCACCTCAGAGCGAACAATCCACGTCAAAATTCCTTCTAGAATCCTCTAGAATTAACGCAAAGTGAGTTTTTTAAGATAAAACTTGCGCGTTTTGACTTTCACAGGGGTCCACACCCACACCTTTAGGGACAGAGCGGGTAGGTCCGCAGTTTTTGTAAACAGAAGGTGCGGGACCGCAGGTGATAGTGAGAGAAAGTGCGAAACCAGAGTTTCATTGATTTTCAATGTCTTTCTCCCATTCTCAAATCTTGACTTGAAGAGCTGAGGTCTGAGACTTGCTTAGGAGGACAGTACAAGTGATGATAGACCCATACTGACTGCAAATAATCATGGTGATGATATTTTTGTGTAACAGATTGCCCCCTAAAGTGCGAAGTCTGTAGTAGATGAGGATTTCATTTATCATTTAGGAAGAGTGAAGTACTTTATCATTTCGAGGATCATCTTGTGGAGAGCCCGGTTGGAACCTATAAAAACATTCAATGCAAGATATATATATGAGATCATATCATTGCTGAGGTAGGCATTCCCATACTCAGATCAAAACTGACTAGAAAACTAACTATTGCTCTGATACAGGAATGATCTTGTAAAACATCGCAAGTATAGAGTCATGTGGACACAGTATGGACGCAGCCATTTGTTTATGAATAGTCCATTATATAATGAATACAAAATTCCTCACAGCCTAGATTGTGGAAACTAGATCCAAGGTCTTCATTTCTACTTCCCGAAACAGTACGATTCTATCCATGCGAATGAATGTGTTGATGTCGAACATGGTAGAAACCACTTGATTACCAGTCAATGATGTAAACTGTTAACAAGTGTGAGAGAAACCACCAGTGATGTCAATGGCTCTCAAAGTACCCAGTACAATCCATGAGATGTGAATAAATGTGTTGATGTCGAACATGTCACGGAATCCTTTGATCGAAGGTCAATGATGCAACCTATCGTCAAAGGCAATAAACCTGCCATTGAGACATGCAGATCTCAAGGTACTGACTATTTCTAGATCATCTTTCTAGATAATGAGCTGAAGTTGATAGAAAGCGATCCGTCGTAGGCAAGCCCACAACACGAAATCATAGATCAAGTCGAGGAAATTTAGTTGCAAGGACTAACTCAGGGATGGTCAAGATGGATGACAGATATTTTGCAGATGAATGGCTTATTGGCAGTGATCTCTTGAACGCATAACGACACGACAGTTGGTTTGGTGACAATTGACCCAAAGTTAATACCCAGAAACCGACTGAAGACTTTCAATGTGGTTTGATCAACTGTTAGGCAAAGGATTTCCCAACCCAGGTGAATAAAAGTGTCGTGTTCAAGAGCGGTTACAAAGTATGACAAACAGGCTCATTTTTCTCTCTTTTCCCCCACCATTTCTGGCAAGTACCTCTTTATTTTTGACAAGCTTGAGGAGGATAACATTTGCTTGATTATAAGCTCATCCTTCGGATGAGTCCAACTTAGTTTAAATTCGAACCCTAAGAAGGAGTGGTTCGTTTCTATTTTTAATTGAACAGGTCCTTTACTGTGAAATTTTATCGAGTCTAGTATAGGAGAAACTCGGTGTTTTTCAATTTTAGAGAGTCTGAAAAAACTTAAGAAGACTCCAGGGTTGACCTCTTTCGTAAATTTGTGTCTCCCAAGCCCGAAAAAGTATAAAATAATACTTGAGAGAACCGCTTGATCTTTTACGACCAAGGAGTACTTTTCGTTATTAGTGTCCCTGATCCGAAAAAGTAAAAAGCGATCAACGACACGTCGTTTTATAACCAATATCGAATTTGAAACGACAAAAATCCGGCAATCTTTTCATGTTTTTATAGGTGTTTGAGGTGCTTGTTGTTGTTGTGGTTGTTGTTTTTGTTCTGGCTGTTGATCATTATGATTTTTAAGAACCTTCATTTTTCTGTGATCTCATCAAGCACTGTGTATTCTCTGTTTTCTTTTTCTCATTTCTTTTCCTGCATCTGATCCTTATACAAAACCTTTTCATTGAATATGACATCTCTTCTCCTAATGATTTTGTGTTTTTCATAATCATAAAAGCGATAACCAAAATCATTAACACCATATCCAATAAAGGTACATTTCTTTGATTTTTCCTCAAGCTTTGTTCTATTTTCTTTATTAATATGGACAAAGGCTTCACAACCAAAAGTCTTTAAAAAAGAGTAGTTTACCTTTTTACTTGTCCATGCCTCCTCTGGAATACCACCATCCAAGGAACTTAAAGGCCCTCTATTTATTAGATGAACAATAGTATCTACAACATCTGCCCAAAATTGTAAAGGCAAGCCTGCACGCAATCTCATGCACCTTGTATGCTCCATGATTGTCCTGTTCATCCTTTATGACACACCATTTTCTTGTGGTGTTCCTAGAACTATCTTCTCGCTGTGAATTCCATTCTCTGAATAGTACCTATCAAACTCTTTGTTGCAATATTCACTACCATTGTCTGATCTAAGACACTTCAACATTTTTCCTATCTCATTTTCAACCAAAGCTTTCCATTTCTTGAAAGTATGAAATACATTAGATTTATTTCGAATACAATAAATACAGGTTTTTCTGGTTGCATCATCAATAAAAGTAACATAATAATGAGAGCCACCAAGATATGACACCTAAGTAGGTCCCCATACATCTGTATGCACAAGCTCTAATTTTTCGCTCTTCTTTACTTTCCCAGCTCTGAGGAATCTAACTCTCTTATGTTTTCCATAAACACAATTCTCACAGAATTTTAAATCAACATGATTCAAACCTGGAAACAAATTTCTTAAGTGAAAAATCTACATCCCCTTCTTACTCATGTGTCCGATCCTATGATGCCACAATGTTTTATCTGCTCCTGTAGAGGTTAAATCATTAACAAAATTAGAAATATGATTGTATAAATACAATGTACCAACCTTTTGTCCTTTTGCTATTACCAGGGCTCCTTTAGTGACCTTCCAGGTTTTATCTATAAAAGTAGTTACACGACCTTGACCTCCCAACTTCCCTGTTGAAATCAGATTTTTCTTCAGATTTGGAACATCCCTTACCTCCTTCAATAGCCATTGATTTCCATTCTGTTGTTTTATGAAAATTGTACCCATTCCAATGATTTTACAAGGTTCATCATCACCCAATCGAACATGTCCAAAATCTCCTTGAACATAATCATGAAAATGTTTCCTATCAGGTGTGGCATGGAATGAGACCCCTGAATCTACCCCCCAGGCATCAATAATATTTTCTAATGAAAGAATCAAAGCATCTTGCAACACATCACCTATCACATTCGCTTCATGATTTTTTTCTTGTTGCACGTCTCCTTCTTTTCCCTTCCGAGACTTGCAATCTTTCTTCAAGTGTCCTTTCTTCCCACATTTCCAACACACTATCCTCGATATGGACTTGGATCTGCATTTCCTTGACTTACTGTTATATCCTAGGCTCTATCCTCTTTCCATTTTTCTTCCCCTAGTCTCTGCAGTCAAAGTATTACCTGATGTCTCACTGGATATTTTACATCACATTTCCTCGCTAAGGATTGCACCGACAACATCATCAAACTTTAAAGTACTAGATCCGGAGACAGAGTTACTAATGGCCATAACTAAACCATTCCAACTTTTTGGCAATGAGCACATAAATACAGAGCCCTAACTTCATCATCAAAAGTTACCCCTACAAAACTTAACTAACTCGTAACTATATTAAATTCATTCAAATGATCAGCAACAGATCCACCTTCTGACATATTCATATTAAATAAACACTTCATAAGAAATACTTTAATTGAGGCCGAGGGTTTTTCATATAATTTAGCCAATGCCGACATTAAATCTTATGTTGTCATTTCCTTTGAAATATTAAAGTCTACTGACGCCACTAGGCACAATCGTATTGTTCCAAGTGCCTTTTTGTCAAGAATATCCCATTCTGTGTCTATCATACTCGTCGGCCTCTTTGTATTTCCACTCAATGGTAGGTACAAATCTTTCTGATACAGATAATATTCCATCTGCATCTTCCATTGCTAGTGGTTTTGTTTGTTAAATTTTTTGACCCTAAACCTACCATCTTCTGCCATTCCTCCCACTCGAACTAGGAACCCTTCTCTCTTGTGATTTTATCATCCAAATAGACCTTCTTCTCTGATACCAGTTGTTAGAAAATTATATATTACAAAGAAATGGAACACATAAAATATATTGCAGAAATATAAACATAGAAAACACATAAAACAAGAGAGACACAGATATATGTGATTCACCCAATTTGGGCTACATCCACGGAGAAACAGCCAGTCCTTCCTTTTATGTTATCCAGAAAAATAAAGAGATACAACCTACAGCAAATCCATTGTAATTCCCTTTTCTCTCTCACACAATCTCCTCTCTCTTTCTTGCTCAAAATACAGATCTACATAGACATAATACAGTCCCCTCATATATAGCGAGGGGTTGCCTTCTAGGGAAAAAAACCCTAAATCAAACATAACTTCTACCTTCATATCTTCGCCTAATGAACAGCCTAGATTGACTATGAAATTACAAATTTTACAAGGCAATTTTACATCTATTTTAGCTTCAAGGGTGCTGCCCCCGATCCCCTGCCGGGGGGGGCTCCAAATAATGCCCCCCCCCCTGGCGGCGCACATTTACGATAATCATTTCCGCCACATTACGAACTAGGGTGCAATGCGGCGATACCTCTAAATAAAGAAGATAATTAGGCTCCACACCCAACATAGGAGCCCTAAATTATCTAAGGAGCAGTGGTTGTAGAGATATTTATATACAGATGAGACCGCAACATTCTTCTATTTCTTCGCTGACAAACTACATGAATGGTTGTCTAAATTGGCAGATAGTTAAGGGATGTGGAGGCTTGACGGCCCTATAGTGTGGACTCGAAATTGATGTGACATCTAGAAGCATTGGGAGGCAATATCACATGGGTCGTGGATCATTGGATTGATCGTACAATTGGAAGTTTTGTGATCGAGTTCGTGATCAATAGAAATATCAGCTATAGTGAGGTGGAGCATAGGCTCTTTAAGGGACCGCAAGGTAAGTATTTGAAATCATTAAAGACTTGGATTAAAATGTTGTTATGTGAAAATATGGTTATGTAGTTACCTTGATGTTTGGAGCTACGTGAAGTGGGATATTCTTTAGAAGAAACGAATGATTGAGCTCAGAGTACAGTTCGCTCATCGAACCCCCTTCAAGTGACGACGAAGGGACGGTGCTTACTACACTACAAAGTGTAGTTCAGTTAATTAAGTAGGGCATCCCAAGGATACCTCATCCATCCACTCCACCTCCACCTCCACCTCCACCTCCGCTACCACCATTCAACATGGCGAACGCGATGAAGATGTTGGTTTTTAAAGGGGTAGGGAGCGAAGACCCCAAACAATTCTGGTTTTTGCAGGAGTTGTATGGACGGCACAACATATTACGGGTGATAACATCAAGAAAGCGCAGCTAGTCACAGCCTTACAAGATCGAGCATTGATATGGTACATCAAGTATTTCATTGACAACCCCACCACGATGTTGGCAGAAACCCAGCAAGCTCTGAACAAGGAGTTCAGAAATCCTAAGTTAGAGGCGTAGTTAGTGACTGAGTTTAAAGAAATTTGACAAAAGATAGATGAGACACCCTAGGATTTCGATCAAAGGTTGAAATGCCTGATCAGGCAAGCCAATATGGTGATTACAGATTCCCAGCATCGAGACTGGTATATCACGTCACTCTTGTCGCACTTAAGATTGTCATTGTCACAACAAAAGATAGCAACACAAGCAGAAGCCTTAGAAATCGCGATGAGGCTGGAAGCCTCACCCATACAAGATACAAACCTTGGAGTGCAACATATTCACTCACAGCTAGAAAGCCTACACTTGGAATTGTAGAGCCTGAAGAAAGGAAAGGAAGCCCAACCAGAGGCGTGTGCTAACCTCTAGTGCTTGAAATGCAACGACCATGGACATGATAAGGACCATTGCTCAATTTATCAAAACTATCTTATTGGGGGAGGGCATGTTCCCCTAAAACCAAAAGATAATGTTGTTTCAACCGCGGGAGATGTGCTATGGTGCGCTATATGTCAGGTTACAGTACAGCATGCGACTAATAATTGACATTTACTACAGAAGTTTGTACAGACCCCTCAGCAGTTGTTTTGCAATTTCTGTAAATTTGTAGGTCATGACGAATGCCATTGTAGGAGTTATGAGTTGATGATGGATAGAACCCCTAACTACGGAAAGCAGGAAGAAAACTGGCATCAGGATCAAGGCACAGGAGCAACGCATGATAATTCCAAGGTTGAGGATGAGGAAGAGGGGGCGGAGCTGGCCGAGGACATGGGAAGATAATTTTCTATAACTATGGCGAAGAAGGACACTTCACGCGATATTTCCCAAACCCCACACATTTGGACCATGTGATAGAGGAATGTTCGATCCTTATGGAAAAGATTCAAGAAAAGAAGACAAAACCCCAGCAGCCTATGTAGAACATCCAAATGATGAGAGCAAAGCCCTGCGAAGAAGATCAGAGCATAAGCGTAGTAACAAGAAGTGGTATGGCCACTGGTGAAAATAAGGGCAAGAAGCTTGAGGTTGACAAGTGGGTGTGCAGGGCTGCTGAGAAATAAATAGACTTTGACCTTAATCGTGCTAAAGAGACCTTCATGGAAGCAAAAAAGAACTTCGTTGAGGCCTCCACCTCAAGAAGACAGGAGAAAATGCCATAAACTAGTACAACACAACAAGTAGATCCTTTGATATTAGCTATGTTTCTAAAGACCTGTATGAAGTCATTGTGTGATAAGAAAGCAGTAGAAGGGTTGCAGGAGTTAATTGACAAGTGCACAAATAAAGAAAATACCATAGTTGAATAGCGCACTGTGAGAAAAATTGGTAAGCATAAGAAGCAAACAGGGTGCAAGATGAGGCTGACCACGCAAATAGGAGAATATGAAATGGACCAGGTAATCTTGGATCTAGGATCTGATGCAAATATCATTCCTAAGTAGACATGAGAAAGGATGGGGAGACCTGTGCTACAGTGGTCTCCTAATCAGCTACGCATGGCAAATGAAGAGAAGATTACTCCAATGCGGCACTTATATGGTGTAATGTAGACATTGAGGGCACAAGCGCGCTAGCTGACTTTGAGGTCATTGAAATAGTGGATGATAGTAACCCATGCCCCACACTACTAGGAATTGACTGGGATTTTGATATGGGCGCGGTAATCAACTTGAAGAAGTGGAAGATGACATTTGAAAGGAAGTCGCTCAAGGTTGTAGTACCACTAGACCCAGCTAAAGGAGTGCACTATACTGAACCTGTTTGCAATTCTGTGGAAGATGATGATGATCTGGATTAGATATACAAGATCATAGCATGAAATGAATATTGGATCAATCCTATGGTCGATGGATGAATTGTGTGGGACAGGGATAGCTCTTGCACCTCAAACTCAGATGAAGAGATTGAACAATGCCGGAATATGTTGCATGAAGTATCTACTCTCCATTGCAATATGATGACCAAATCACTACGGTGTGTCTAGTTAGTTTTGTTGGTATTTGGCCCAAAAACGGATCCAAAACACTCCAAAGTCTCCAAAGTTTGCTTAAAATCACGCAAAGATCGAAACAAGCGAGGGAGGAGAGCCCTGGGAGGAGCATAAATACACTATCGGGAGGCTAAAACACTTCAAAATCATGAAAAAAAACCATGTATGAGAGGCTTAAACTCAAGAATGCACAGCATCCGTTAGATCTAGCCAATCAATGGCCCAGATCTAAGCGGAAAATCGCAAATTGGCAGTGGCAAATAGTGGCAATCGGCACAAGACACCGATAATCATCGATCTCCGATGATTGGATTGGCGGGTCGCATCGACGGTGGCCATCGGAGGCAGTCAGAGTAGAGTCGTGATGAGATTAGCACGAGTGATATGCCGATCACCGATATCAGTGATATCACTATCGGTGGAAACCATGGGGTGGGGCCTTTGCAGATACATACGGGCGACCTGATAGCCTGACCCGGCGACATTATATATGATGTTTAATATTATTTGAGATCCGCCAAAGCCCATTTTTCAATGTATTTTTGTGTTTTCGTCGTTTAAATGAAATACAAAGGGAACCATAGGATAGGCTGAGTGCGATAGGCGACAGCGACCCAAGAGCGGACCCGATAGAACAGAAAGCCATGTTTAAGGAATTTTTAAAGTCCAAAATGCATAGAGAAGGCGGGATTTATCAGTGATTGCAACGTTTTTTGTGTAAATACAGGAGACAGTCAAAGGAAACCTTTAAAGGGATTACAGAGGCCTGAAGACCCACATGGCAGAGTCCGGGAGGCAGGCTGCCAGAACAGAGACCGAGAAGGGAATAAAAGGGGCCATAGAGCAACACAGCGCTCACAGCTCCTCCCCAAACCGACATAGAGGCCGAGAAGCAGCACAGTGCATCAATAGCCCAGCACGGCTCATCAAACAAACATCATGGAGCATCTCTGGCACGAGACAGCTCCCAGACAGTGCATCAAACTACCTGAAGGTGGTTATTCCTCTGTCAGAAGGTGAAAACCTCAGAGCGATGCTTGCCTAGTGAGGGCATCAAGGTTGTTTAAATAGATGGAGGGATAGATTAAGACACTCTGGGCCTCTAAAGGGCTTAGGAGCATTGTAAATAGGCCATAAATATCTAAAAGTAAGATGTAATACGGGTTCAACTTTTGGAGATTGTTCCTCCTTTGTTCCTTCAAGCTTCTCATCTTCATTCTAGCAATATAAGCTTCTTTTTCTATTATATGTTCAATGTCCATTCTCTTTGTTGTTCTATGCTTGCACTTGAATAGGATATTCAGGTTTTCTGTTGTGTCTAATGCCAGATAACTGTCATCTTATCTCTGCATTGATAAATTAGATTTGCAGGTCTTATTTACTTCCTGTAGTTGGCCATTCATAAGTGTTTATGTATGCAATCTGCTGGTACAGTCAGTATTCTCCATCTATCCATTGAATTTATAAATTATTGAGCATTAGTGGTCTAAATACTTGTATTGATGAGAGTTTTCATGCATGTCTTGAGTGAGAATAGAGTTGAAATGGTTATCTGACTTGATCCAAACCATCATCCATTCCAATATTTCTGAGAACAATATTGAAAGATTATATGTTACCAGGCATCTCTGAGCTGCAACCTAGGAGAGTTTCCTGGAGTGCTAAAATGTCTCAACTGAGGTAAGGAAGCTTCCACATTATGATGGTCTGACTGATGTTAATTTTTTTTGGATAAATTTTAAAGGGAAGTATAGGAAGAACATCACTTCCAAGCCCTGGAGTTGGCACTACACGCTATACCTACCCGTTGGTGGGGTACGCACAAGGAGAGCTTCACTAGATGAAGGGAATACATAAGAATGATGAGATTAAGGTTTGGGTATGCTAATACTCGGATGATAGAAAAGTACAATGGGAATGATGATTCGTGCGATCATTTAGCATGATGGACTAAGGCTTGGGGAACAGAGCCACAACCAGAATGTGTGCACATTTTCTGTCATACATCTGATGCAATCCCAATGAACTGGTATTTGGAAATGGAGCTTTCCATGGGACAGCTGAATGGGATATCTTAAGAGAGACTTTCTTATTGACTTTCAGCTTTAAGGATGGGTTTGAATGCATTGACGAAGTGCTCCAGTAGATAAAAACAAATATTTAGAATGCCAAGGAACCAGTCGGATGGGCTTAGCCGGATTGGAGTACACAGTTGCGCCATGCGCTGGAATGTTACAATGTGACTAATGAAGAGGAAGAAGAATACCCACAGAATATGAACATTCCGGAGACCAAGGGACAACGTGAACTCAAAGGACTGAAAGCTGAGAACCCAGATATATCAGAACCTTTGAAAAATAGACTCGTAAATATTGGATCTAAAGCAAAGCCTAAGTTCGTGAAGATAGGAAGCTATTGGGACAAAGATACAGTCAATAAGGTGGCCGAATTGTTGTGTAAATACCAGGATCTATTCCCAACAAATTTCTCAGATCTAAAGGGGATCATAGGAGATTTAGGTGTAATGAAAATCACTTTGAAGCCTGAAGCGAAGCCTGTTAAGTAGAGACCTTATTAGCTAAATCAAAAGTATAAATAAAATGTGCACCAAGAGCTTGATAAGATGTTGGATGTCGTATTATTGAACTTGTAGAGGAATATAATTGGGTAAGACCAATGGTTGTCCAAGAGAAGAAACAGAAAGGCAAAATCAAGATATGCGTAGATCTAAGAAAGTTGAATGATGCATGCACGCACGATTTGTTTCCAACACCATTTACAGATGAAGTATTAGAGAATGTTGTAGGACATGAGGCTTATTCGTTTACCGATGGCTTTTTGGAATGCCATCAAATAAAGGTTGCACTGGAAGATCGGAGCAAGACAACCTTCGCAACAGATTTGGGTTGGTTTCAGTCTACAGTAATGCCATTCAAATTAAAGAATGCACCTGCAATATTCTCCCGAGTTGTCATCGCGGCATTCAAAAAAATTATCCATAAATTTTTGGAGGTTTGTTTTGACGATTGGATTGTGTTTTGGTTGGTAAATATCTATGTTGAAAGTATACACCTTATGTTGGATACATGTTGAAGGTATTATATCGCGTTGAATTTGAAGAAGTGCATATTCTGTGTACCCTTTGGAATTTTTCTCAGCCATGTAGTATGTAAGCAGGGATTGATGGTGGACCCTGTGAAGATCATTGTGATTGTGAATTTGGAATTTCCCTAAAATGTAAAACAGTTGCGTGCAACCTTGGGGTACACCGGATATTATAGAAAGTTTATCAAGGTGTATGCTCACATAACCACGTTGATGGAAAAGTTATTGAAGAAAGATGATATGTTTTGTTGGGATGAAGAATGTCAGCACAGTCTGGATGTATTAAAGGGGAAGATGGTGATTGCACCTATTTTGGCGTTTCTAGACTGGAAGAAAGAATTCCATGTGCATGTAGATGCCTCTTGCATTGCACTAGGTGCGATATTAACACAGGCAAGAGAAGGAGAAATTGATCATCTCATAGCCTTCGTGAGTAGAAAGTTATCAACGGTTGAGAGAATTATTCCACTACAGAGTGCGAAGGGCTAGCGATGGTTTACGCACTACAAAAGTTTCAACATTACTTGTTGGGCGGACATTTTAAAATGTATACAGATCACCTCACATTGAAGTACCAGGTCAATAAGCCTGCATTGGGGGGGGGAGGGGAATATGGCAATGGTTATTTTTGTTTCAAGAATACGACTTTGAAGTGATTGTGAAGCCTGGAAGGTTGCATGTCGAACTAGACCACTTGTCAAGGATTGAAACGGGTGAAGAACGAAATAGTTTGGAGAAAGGACTTCTAGATGCACAGCTCTTTGCGGTGTGCATTGTGGATGGTAATTTTGCTGACAACATTCAGTTTTTAACCATGGGTACAGCTCTGGAAGGATATTCCACTCAGCAGAAGAAGGAATTAGTAGTCCGCTCTATAGATTTTTCAGTGATTTCAGGTCACTTGTATAAGATGGGAACAGATGAAATACTGCGAAGGTATGTTCCAGAGTTTGAACACGCTAGTATCCTCACCAAAGCACATGGAGGAGCAGTAGGAGGACACTACGCAGGAAAAGCGACTGCGCCGAAGATTTTGTGCGTTGGATTATGGTGACCAACATTACATAAGGATTCTAAGGTGTACTACAAGGCGTGTGATGCTTACCAAAGGATGGGAAAGCCTTCGCAACGAGATGAATTGCCTTTAAATCCTCAAGTTTCATTACAGGTATTTGATAAGTGGGCTATTGATTTCATAGGCCCAATACAACCACTAGGAAAGAATATGGGTGCGGTATATTATTACTACAACAAAATATTTAACCAGATGGGTGGAAGCGCAGCTAGTCAAGGATTGTATAGCTGCCACAGCTACGAAGTTTTGTTTGAATATGTCTTAAAATGGTTTGGATGCCCTAAGGTGTTGATGAGTGATAGGGGTACACATTTCTTGAATGAAACGATCAACGTGATGCTCGAAGAATTACATGTATACCACGAAAAGAGCACTACCTATCACTGGCAGGCGAATGAAATGGTGGAAGCATTTAACAAAATCTTGAAGAATTAATTGACAAAGGTCTAAAACACGTAGAGGAATGACTGGGATATGCATGTACCAACAGTACTATGGGCATATAGGATGACTTGAAAGAATTTGACATGCCAAACATCATTTAGGTTGGTCTATGGGATTGAAGCAGTGATGCCTATGGAGTACATTGTGCCAAGTCTACGTATTGCAACTTTGACATAGATGGCAGATCGCGAGATCTTGGAGGAATGACAGTTGATGGGGTTGGAAGAGGATCGCTTTCTTGCAGGATTTCACTAGAAAGTGCAAAAGGAATGCGAGAAAGCACAACATGATAGGCATATTAAGTTGTGCACTTTCAAGGTGGATGATTTAGTACTGCTATATGACAGCAAATTCACAAATTTCCTGAGGAAATTTCAAATGCACTAGTTAGGGCCCTACGTTATTAAGGAAATCACAGATGGTGGCACAGTTTAGCTCGTGAAGCTGAATGGGGAGTCATTTCATGGAAGAGTGAACAGAAGTAGGTTGAATTTGTATACAGGGGATCCTACCCCTGCGTAATGACTACAAGGGATTGCAACTATAAACTATGCTTCCTGAAGAGGTGAAAAATATAGTAAGGAGGCTACATGACGAAAGCAAGGAGTGCGCCAGGAAGAGCTGCGTCATGAAGGATGATGTCGCGCAACCAAGTCCAAAAGTAGCCATTGAAGTCACTGTTCATGATGGGATAGTGAAAATCCCGTTAGGAGGAGTGGGTAGGCGACATTTATGGAGAAAATCTTTGGAGATCTTCTGCCAAAGATGCATTATGATCAGAAAATGGAGGGAATGGTCGGATTTGAATTCAAAATCACCTATAACTTGGGCATGTTGGTCTGTTGAAGAACACTTTACATTCTGACGACTGTGTATGAGCCCCCTTGTTCTAGCTATATGAATCGAAAGGTTTGGGAGGACCTAATTTTGAGTCCAACATTCGTAAAGCTACCTGAAATTAGATAGCAGATTATTCTTGCACAAATGTCTACTCCAGTCAGTTCTGAAGTCATTATTTCTCAATTGGAAGGCCCTAAAGTCATATCCATGGAAGCCACGCCCTTAGTGCCTGCAGCGCCAAGGTCATCTAGGCTGAAGCAATCGGCTACTAAGGAGAAGCCAGCTGAGTGACTCGAGGGCGAGTCACCATATTTGTGTTGGGGGCCTATTGGGATAGGGTCCTTAGGGTCAATTTTGGGCTAGTTTAATCAATTTTTGAGTAGAATTTTGTAAAGAATGTAAAGTCTCCACAAAATGTGGAAGTGGAGCGCACAGCTAAGTAGGAGCTAAAGGGGCTTTAACCCCTTGCATGGTAAGTGATAGGATGGTTTTGAGACTCACCCATAGGCCACGAGCCATGGTATTGTATTAGAAAGGCTATAAATATTTGAGTCATAGCAAGTCTAGAGATATAACTTTTGGTGAAGAACAAGTGTAAGGGAAAAGTGTTAAGGCATGAAAGCTATGTTTCTTGTACTTAAGTGAAAGGGGACGACTCATGTAGCTGAGTGCATGGACACCTTGGCAAGTCTGCAGCTGAGTGCCCAGGCCCTTGTAGCTAGGTTCGTAGGGTGGAAGAGTGTGTAATTTGAATGGTGAATCTAATAAAGACTGATTTTGGACCAAATCTATTGCATATGTGCCTTGTTCTTAATTCTATCTAAATTTATGCATTGTTTCTTAATGATCAATTTTATATGAAGTAAAGATTATTCTCTGCGTGAATCTGTCAAATCTGTAATAGTAGTTAAATATGTTATTATAATTGTTCAAATCAGGTAGATTTGTGTGAAGGCAGATCTAGGGTTGTTATTTACTAAGTGAAAGTTGTGAGTCTGCTTCATTTGGGTCTGGTAAGCCTGATCGTAGACCTTCAAGAAGGTCTGGAAGTTGTTTGATAGAGTTGCATTAGTGGACCATAGGAAGATACAGATCTACACGAAGGCAGATCTAAGTCATAAGGACTTTATAATGCACATCACACGATCTCTAGATGCAGAAACCTGGTTCTAGCATCCCCCAATACTGCTTTAGGTGAGACTACAACCTACGTTATGTGGGTTGTTTCCAAAGGGCCATTAGTCAAGGCTTTTTTGGTTGGCGCAAAGTACTCTGAACTTCGGTCATAACCCCTTAAGCCAACACAGTCAATCTCATCTCCTAACTAGTCCTTTTATTAATTTTGTCTACTTTATGTATTGTGTGCTATTCAGGGAATGGCTTTCCCTTGTCACCGTAGTTTTCTATTAACTCTTGCAGTCCCTCTATTGCTTTCTAGTCCCTTAAGATCTTCATGCAAGTCTGCAAGAAGGATGTCAATACTGAGGGATTTGTTTCTTGTGCAGAAATGACCTCTTCAGGCTTCTTTGTTCATGCATTCTGATTCATTGACGTGGAAGCTCCTGAATCCACAAATCTCTTCTTCACCTCCATAAATATTTCTTTTGCTTTATGCAAATCAAATTCAGTATCTTTGTTAACATCCCTACACACTCATCATCTGGATGTTCTGATTGGGTTGTTGGTTCTTCTTCTCTTGCATATTTGCGATGAGTACAGGACAATCTTCTATTACAAGGTCAAACTATCGGTAACACTAACAAGAGGGGTGTTTCAGGTTCTGACAATCTCGCGCATAGTGGCCTGGTTCCCCGCAATTATAACAAATAACTTGTTTGCGACCTCTTCTAGATCCTCCCCCCTGTCCTCTTCCTCATTCCTAGAATCCTCCACGCACTGCAGGTGTGCTTTGATCCTGCTATGGACATGTCTCATGTCTCATCATGGCCTATAGAATTACAGAAATTGCAGAATAGTTTTTAGGGAGTCTGTACGAACTTCTACAACAAATGGCAATTGTCAGTTGAGTTTTTTCCTGTTATTTGGCAGATAGTGCACCAGGGAATTACATTGTTACTTGATCCAGCGGAAGTTTCTAGCTTCAGGGGGTTAGGACCCCCCCCCCCCGACCCCAATTAGATAGTTTTGATATACTTGGAAATGATCCTTGTCATGACAGTTTCCTTTTCACTTTAAGCACCACACTTCAGAACGGGTCTCATTTTTTACCTCTTTTCCCTTTCTGATATCCTGTAGCTCCATATCCAGGCTAACCAACTACGTCTGAATCTATTGCACTCCCAGATTTGTATCCTGAATAGGTGAAGCCTCCAACTTCATAGACATTTCCATCACTTCAGCTTGTGATCCAACCTTTTATTGTGATAATGGTAATCTTAAATGAGGCAAAATCGTAGAAATATACTAGTCCTTATGTTTCTCATCTGAGATCTGTAGACAAGCCTGTTGTAGCAGACATTTCAGCCTCTGATCAATATCCCATGCAGATTCATTCACCTTCTGCTTAATTTCTTTGACCTCAGTCACATACTGGTCTTGAGACTTTGGTTATCTGAATTCATTATTCAATGCATCTTTTGTGTCTTTCAATGACGCAGATCAATGAGTCATATTGTACTTAGTATACCAACCCAACACCCTATCTTACATTATTGTGACTAGCTACTCTTTCTTCATATCATCATATGTTATCTGCTATGACTTCCACACAGCATCTGCTACAAACTAGAATTGATCAAGGTCTTTAGTCCCAAAACCCTTGAATATAGGCATCTTCATAGTGTTCACCATACTGAATAGCGGAGGTGAGGTGGAGGTGGAGGCATAGGTTTGTGAGGTGGAGGTGATTTCGGAGGTGGAGTTGATGGTGGAGGTGGAGTGGATGGATGTGGTATTCCCATAGTGCCCTGATCTACCAACTGCGGTGTACCTCTGGGCATCTTCGGACTATTACTTTCTTCTTCGTTATCGGTTGCTCCTAACACAGGACTGTACTCAACAATTGTATCTAGATGTTTTTTGAATTGTTTCCCACTAGGCATAACTCCCATCGAGCCTCTTTTAAACATCAATTTAGTGGCATAACCTGTTTCTCACACAATAGCATTTTAATCCAATTTTTCAGAGACTTTAGATACTTACCTCTTGGTCCTTTGAAAAAATGGTGTTCAGCTTCGCTTATAACTGACAGACGTATCAATCATGAACTCAGTGATAAATCTGCCCAAAATACTTTCAATCTAGTAATCGACAGCATTCACAATCTTGTATTCTGATCCTTCCAGACGCTTCACTAACTCTGGAGTCCACACGATGGGGTTATCCATCTTCCAGGTAGGTTGACCATCCGCTAATTTAGCCAACCATTCGTATAATTCAAATGAAAAAGAGAAAAAGAAACTTTGTGTTCCTCTATATATAGATATCTCTGTAACCACTCTTCTTTTGATAGGGACAAATTTTTGCCTTCTTAAGCTGCAAACTCTTGCAGCTTCCGATCTATCCACTTTTTAATCTCCTTCCTTGTCGGTTTCCACGAACCCCACATCACACATCCCTCAAATAGATCCTGGCACCGACAAAGGAACCATTTGTTGGCTTGAGGGAGCTTGGACCCAGGTTCAGAGTTAGCTACAATAACCAACAAAACCCTACACTACCGGCTCTTTTGGAAACAACCCACGTAGCGCAGGGTGAAATCTCACCCGAGGCAGTATTGGGGGATGCTAGAACCAGGTTTCTACATCCAGAGGGCTATGTGATGTGTTTTTTGCAAATTTAGGGCTTTAATTTGACCCTTGCAAACCCTAACCCTTTAAACCCTAAACTTATAGTAAATAACAATTAACAGATTTCTATCCTTCATCGATTACGCCAAACATGCATAACATCATAAATATAAGCATATCTATGTCTTTGTGAATCTATTAAGTATTTTCCTGACTAAATCCATTCAATAGGACATAAATACTGTAATTTCATAAATACACAATAGTACATAGATACATAAATATCACTTCAAAATATGTCTTTACTATGCTTCATATTTTTAGATGCAACTCTTTCCAACCCCGCGCACACAACTGCAGGGGCCCCCGCACTCAGCTACTGACTTACCAAGGTATCTATTAGTGTCAGTCTTTCCAGTTTTCCTCCAGTGATCAAACATGATCTTACAAAGTGATTTTAAGTTGTCAAGGTCAAATTTTGTCATTTCAGTGAGTCTTCAAGCAAAATATGGTCACTAGGTATTAGGTCTAGGGTTTGCTTTTACTCCTTTCAAATTTGTCCAAATGTTGGTCCATGTCACCATTCAGCTGAGTGCACCATCATTCAGAGGGTTGTCATCATCATGTCAAGTTCCACTAGGTCATTTTACACCTTGTTCATGCTTCAGTTGTGCCTAGATAAGGTTCATTTCCCTCTCCTAGGGTTTTGAAGGTAATTTATCTTGGATGGTAAAATCATCAGAAAAAATTGTATCCTGATGTTCATACACCTTCCCCTATCCTTAATGTACCTTATTAAACACTTCCCATCACTGAGATCCCCCAAATTCCTCATTTTCGCACAAACACTAGTTTCTTGCTACAACTTGACAATTTTCTAGGCTAGGCCTGTGTTTTTCCCTTTTGGACCCCTTCCCCTCACTCAAACTTTGAAATTCCACGTTCTCATACTTCCTAACATCCCTCCCTACTTCTCCAAATTTTATCGAGAATTTATAAGCCCCTTATCCCCTTCATTTCACTTCATTTCGACAAATCCCCTGTTCCACATATCGGGATAGGTTTTAATCCAATGATGTTTCTGAGCAACAAAAGATGAATTTGGAAAAATTGAGAGAGGTTTTTGTCCAAGATAGGCCAAGGAAGAAAAACCTCCTTCACTTTTTACACAGGTGTCATGGTTTTAGAGAAATGTCAAAAATACAGTTGCCACAGGAGAATTGATGCACCTCTGAAGTGACCTTGGGAAAATCAAGTTTTATCCTAGCTTGGTTGGCCAGATGACTTGCTTGATGAGTCCAATGATAACTAAACAAAAATAGATTTCCAATGAGCTATCATGAGCTCAATTTGGAGTTGAGGAAGACCTTCAAAAGCTTACTGCAACGGCACTCTACCTTTAGGCAGCCTCATTTTTCACATTTTGACCAGTCTTGGGAGATTTGATTTTTTATAGGGAAAATGAACTCCAAATTGAAAAATTCTAGTTGGGTTGGAAATTAGACTCAATAACCTTTCCAATGAGCTATCCTGTGCCCAATTTGGACACTAGGAAGGCCTCAAAAAGTCTCCTGCAAAAAGGTGTTTTGCATTGAGCCGGCGCTACGCATTGGGTCATTGGCGCGGCACATTGGGCTGCCCTCCACAGTGCAAAAAATACACTGGCGCGGCACATAGAGCAGGCGTGGCGCGTTGGGTTTGTGGCACGACACATAGAGCTACAAGCCTAATTTCACCCATGAAACTCATCCAAATTCCAAATTTGCTCGGTTGCCACCTGTCCAAGTAAGTCAAACATTCCTCTAATGCCAATGAATGTGTGTCTCTAGATGTTTATGATGATTTAGTGAGAAAATTTTCAAACCCTACCTCCTTACAATTTTTGCTCCAAAAACAATTGCTTAGGGTTTGTAGTTGTGTTTTTTCTGCCAAGCCCACTCCCTCACCCTTTGATTCCCGAATTTGTTTTCTAGTTTCATCAACTCATTCCACTATCCTCATATCCCTAAATTCATTCACCCCCAATCCCAATTCTCATTATCCCAAACCCTATCCATATCCCTAAACCCTACTCACATCCCTAAAACTCTTACTCCCATCCCTAAACTCTGTTCACACATACATTTTTACACTTTCTTCCATACACTCTACCTATTTCATTACTCCACCATATTTGCATACTTTTATCCACAAAACCATCCATATACAACCACATTTTTCAAAACGAAAGGAAAACAATGGAAAGAGACAGTGATCATGGGTATGAGCAAGAGATTGAACATGACAAGGAATCTTGGCTTGAGAGAACAAGCTTGAACTTAGAAAGGATGCTAGAGAAGGCCAACAGGGAGAAGACATTGTTAAGACATATGGCATATCATTATATGGTGAGAAACAAAGTTTGCAAGGCGAGAATCAAAAGCTTAAAGGAAAAATTGAAAAGGGCATCAAGGAGGCAAAAAGAGCATGATCGACTTTAGATATTGGCTGAGGCTTCCTTGGCCCAACACAATGCTTGATGGAGAAGACTCAGCCCAAATTTCAAAAAATTTGGGGCATTTTTTAAAATTTTGGCACAAAAAACAGGATTTTCTGCCCTATGCGTCGTGCCACGTGGCGCTCGCTTTTGATAGGAGCCTCTAAATAACAAACTCAGCATTTTTGGATTTGGAATGGAAAAATATGCTTTCTTACCAATGGCCAAGAAATTTGGACAGGGTTTGAGCCCTCAAAAAGGTCAGAAACACTCAAAACATGACCTTACTGCCCCTATTTTGACACACAGGAAGCAGTGTTGGGAGAATTGAATTTTGGAGGGGAAAATGGAGACCAAATTGAAAAATTCCACTTGGGTTGGAAAGTAGATATGCAGATCTTTCCAACAAGCACACTTGGAAAGAATTTGGACACCAAAAGGCCTCCAAAAGTGGGTCCAAACAGACGTTATGCATAGAGAATCGGGCGCGGCGCATAGAGGAAATTTGGCCCAGTTTGACCAGGAATGCTCTGTTTTTCGCCCAACTTTTACCAGTTTGAATTTTTCATCTTCTTAATGTCAAATTTGTGATGTAATTTCATGTACATTGATGGATCATGATGTAAATATGTCAAATTTTCAGTTAGGAAGGTACATTCATCTGTTTAAAAGTTGTTTGAAACTGAATGAATCAGTTCCCTTGTTTCTAGAGGCATGTTGTTCCACTGTGTGATTTCTAGTTCTTAGTTTAGAATTAGTTGGAAAAACTCCTAAACATGTGAGCTCAACCCCTAGAGGCTAGGATGAGCTATGGTTTGTCTATATTATGTGTTTTTCAGTCATTAGCATGGTTGGACTCTTGAGAAAGTAAGGAGCTTCATTGTACACTCATATCAGTATTTTGGCTAAGGAATTGAGACCAGGGTTTGTAGCACTCTTTGGGATCCCTGTGGCATGTTGTTTTGGTACAGTGCTTTCTTATGTATTTGTGAATTTATTTATGTGTTATGTATGTCATTTTCTCTCTTATTTCTTCTCAGATAAATCAAACAAGAGTGAAAGTAGAATCCATTGAAATTGCAGTGCTCTACTTAAAGTTTGCTTTAGTTTCTTGATGTTTTCTGCTGTTTGGAGAGGATCCATGGCTTCTCTTGCCCTCTTCAACTCCTCCTCTATCTAATCCCTCCATCTCACTTGATTTAGAGTGCCAAACTCAGTTGCCTACCTTGCCCCATTGAGATCTCTGCAAGACTGAGCCTCATTCCCTGCACCCAAAATCTGCTTTTCCATTAGAGCCCACAAAAACATCATTTTGTTCAATCAAACTCTTCGCACCTATACCTAGCCTAAGATCAGTACTTAAACCAATCATCTCAAGCCCTTAGCAATCATAATTTGCTGAGATTGACCCGGAGAGAGCCCTCTCCTGACCTGGTAGGGCAAGATACCAGGTTAAGTGTTGTTTGATGTTGGCCCTGGATCATACTTTTCTCAGCCTAAGGTAAATCTAGGCTCTAACATAGTGGCGATCGTACTGGGGAAGAAAAGTTTATTTGTTTGTTAGTGTTTTTGCTTTATAAACTACAGATCGAGCCTGAAGTTAGCCAGGTAGCCTTCAAAATGCTCTTGCTTTGCATTAGCGAAAGTAGATAAAAGATGCTTCAGTCAATCTTCGGTCTAGTTTTATAAGTTGAACATCTGACTTGCAAATTGCCCCAGTAACATGTATCAAGTTCAGATCTGATTGTTTATGGTGGACAACGATCAGACACAGCAAGGCTGAAATCATTCACCTGGAGATTCCAAATCAATTTCGAGATCAGATCCAAAGACTCCACTGGACGATGAACGCGACCAGTAAAACCATGAAAGGACAATATGGACAGATCATGTATTCAAGTTGAAATTTCATCCAAGACATTTTGTTCTTTGTTATAAATTATTTCTTCGCTTTTCTCGAGAATGTCAAGAAGTCTTTGCAAAGTATACTATGTTTGAGAAGAGATCCTCGGCCTGCATTTGATTCCTTCCCTTTGAATATTGTAAATACCAAAGATTTGCATGCCTTTGAGCTTGATGAAGACCCTTCTTCTGAATCTTGTGATGACCGTCTTCAAATTGATGAGCCCCAAGAGACCAAGACTGATTCTATACCTTTTGTACATACCCCTATACCTTGTAAAATACCAGATTGATACAAGCCTCTGATTTTACCTCCTATATCCCATGCTTTCCCTAAAAATCATGATCTATATCTACCAAGATTTGACAGTGAACGCGACAACATCACTACTGAGAGACATGTATTGAATTTTGAGTCTTTTCTTGATCTTTTTGAAGTTGATGAAGAAGATGTCAGTATTAGGCTTTTTGCTCTTTCTTTGCAAGGCAAAGTCAAGAGTTGGTTCAAAACCTTGCCTGATGCAAGCATCTCAGATTTACAGCAGTTCGTCAAAGTTTTCCTCAATAGGTGGGTGGTCAGAGAGAACCCTTTCTTGATTATAGAAGAGTATAACCAGCTGAAAAGATTGCCAGGGGAGACAGTACAATAGTTTTCTACCAAGTTTAACCAAGTTTATTATTCGATGCCTATTAATATAAGACCCCCTCCTGGATCTGCTTTCTTGTACTACCCGGAAGCCTTTGATCCAGAAATGGAGTTTCAGCTGAGAGAAATAAATCTTGCAACACTTGAAGAAATGCAAAATAGTGCAGTAGATGTAGAGGCTCATTTGTTGATCCGAAGGGTAAAGTTGAAGGAAGAAGAGATGAAAAACACAGATCCGGAGGAATCGACATCTTTAGAGGTAAAGCTCAAAATTTTGGTAAATGCAGTGGAAGAGATGATGCAAAGGATCACCACAAGGAATGAGTATAGTGTTCAAGCCCATCGCTCGCTGATTGAAGAAGAACAAATGGTTGCTCCAAAACATCTTCTTTCTTATCCCAGTTGTCATAGATCTAATAATGATTGTTTTATAGATCATCTTGGAGAAGAGAGATTTGTTGATATGACATGTATGCTTGATGATGTCTTTTATATTGATGATTTGCCTCAGTTTGATCAGTATGATGATGATTATGTTCTCCAAACAGAAGCTAATCTTGCAAACAAACAAGCAGCCAGTTTGTGGGAGGAGGAAGTTCATTTTCAGCAGCTCAAATACAATGATCAACTGATGCATGTCAGCTATGACAGTGACCAGGAAAGTGCAACAAATTTTGAAGTAAGTGAAGGATCTTTGCCTTTTTGTTTTGCTTCGTTTCAGTTCATCAGAGACAACATTCGTGCAATCAGAAATCAACTGTCGATAAGTCTTGATTTGGACCATCTTGCGGGCAATGAGAACCTTGTTCAAGACTTCTTATAACTAGATTTGCAGCCCCTGAATGCCATTGATTGTCAAGTTGCAGATGAAGACTTGGAAGCTGGAACATACGATCAAATGATACAAGATGATTACGTACCATTTTGTTTTGAATCATTTCAGTTTCTGAAGGGAAAACTACATAGTATATCTTCAAATGAGCAGCCTGTAGGAAATCATGTAATCTCATCGGAACCAATAGAAAATGGGTTGCAGCAATCTTTTCAAGTTTTTCACGATCCAATAGCTGATGTGTTGGATGATGTCTGCAGTCAAAGTCCTTCTCCTATCTGTGAGCTTGACAAAAGTATTGATACAAACTTGATCCGGCAGCCGGTTTCTTTGTCATTTTCAGTAGGAGTCTCGTCACAAAGCTCAGATCAAAGTTTGCATTCATGGTATGAAGAGAAGAGAAGTAATCCATTGGATGAGCTAAGTCCCAGTGTGCATGAATTTCGAGATCCTTATGTAGTGTTTTTGGAGGCGGATAGAGAATCCATAGTATTCAACGGATCTGTTCACAAGTTTTCATGGGAGTTGCCTTTCAGTAGTTCTCTCTTGTTGTTCATAAGCAAGCACTTGCAGAGAATTCAAACAGCAGCCAGAATACTTACTTGGTTGCATTGGTTGTTTCATTTCACTTGATCAGGTGATGAATGAAACTGTTAGAGTAGGTTTTGATGAATAAGCTCTACTTTGAGCATCATTTCCAGTTTATCGGTTGTGTTTAAGTATTGAGTCAGCTTTTAGTTGAGTGAGAGTCAATTTGTGTCGTCAAGTCATCAGTTTTCAGTCATGCATTTCAGCTTGATTTTTTGACTCCATTGCCCAATGGATGAAGGCACTGTCTGCTTTCCAAAGATCTGTAGTTCTTGGCACCTCCAAGGAGCTACCATCCCCATTGGAGCCAATGTTAGTTTCAATCTTTGTAGCCTTCCTCCAGTGATCAAACATGCTCTTACAAAGTGATTTTAAGGTGTCAAGGTCAAATTTTGTCATTTCAGTGAGTCTTCAAGCAAAATTTGGTCACTAGGTATTAGGTCTAGGGTTTGCTTTTACTCCTTTCAAAGTTGTCCAAATGTCGGTCCATGTCACCATTTATCTGAGTGTACCATCATTCAGAGGGTTGTCATCATCATGTCAAGTTCCACTGGGTCATTTTACACCTTGTTCATGCTTCAGTTGTGCCTAGGTAAAGTTCATTTCCCTCTCCTAGGGTTTTGAAGGAAATTTCTCTTGTATGGTCTAATCATCAGCAAAACTTGTATCATGATGTTCATACACCTTCCCCTATCCTTAATTTACCTTATTAAACACTTCCTATCACTGAGATCCCCCAAATTCCTCATTTTCGCACAAACCCTAGTTTCTTGCTACAACTTGACAATTTTCTAGGCTAGGCTTGTGTTTTGCCCTTTTTGACCCCTTCCCCTCACTCAATATTTGAAATTCCACTTTCCCTACTTCCTAACATCCCTCCCTACTTCTCAAAATTTTCTCAAGAATTTATAAGCCCCTTATCCCCTTCATTTCTGCAAATCCCCTCTTCCACACATCGGGATAGGTTTTACTCCAATGATGTTTCTGAGCAAGAAAAGATGATTTTTGGAAAACTGAGAGATTTTTTTGTCCACAATAGGCCAAGGAAGAAAAACCTCCTTCACCTTTTACACAGGTGTCACGGTTTTAGAGATATGTCAAACATATAGTTGCCTAGGAAGAATTGACGCACCTTTGAAGTGACCTTGGGAAAATCAAGATGTCTCCTAGCTTGGTTGGCCAAATGACTTTCGTGATGAGTCCAATGATAATTAGACACAAAGCACTTTCCAATGAGCTATCATGAGCTCAATTTGGAGTTGAGGAAGACCTTCAAAAGTTGACTGCAACAACACTCTGCCTTTAGGCAGCCTCATTTTGCACATTTTGACCAGTCTTGGGCGATTTGATTTTTGATAAGGAAAATGAACTCCAAATTTAGAAATTCCAATTGGGTTGGAAAGTATACTCAATAACCTTTCCAACGAGCTATCCCATGCCCAATTTGGACAACGGGAAGGCCTCCAAAAGTCTCATGTAAAAAGGCGATGCGCATTGAGTCGGCGCTACGCATTGGGTCACTGGCGCGGCGCATTGGGCTGCCCTCCACAGTGAAAAAAATACACTGGCGCGGCACATAGAGCAGGCACGACGCGTTGGGTTTGTGGAATGGCGCATAGAGCTGCAAGCCTAATTTCACCCACGAAACTCATCCAATTGCCAAATTTTCTCGGTTGCCACCTGTCCAAGTAAGTCAAACGTTCTTCTAATGCTAATGAATGTGTGTCTCTAGATGTTTATAATGATTTAGTGAGAAAATTTTCAAACCCTACCTCCTTGAAATTTTTGCTCAAAAAACAATTTCTTAGGGTTTTTAGTTGTGTTTTTGCTACCAAGTCCACTCCATCACTCCCTCACCCTTTGATTCCCAAATTTGTTTTCTAGTTTCATCAACTCATTCCACTATCCTCATATCCCTAAATTCATTCACCCCCAATCCCCAATTCTCATTATCCCAAACCCTATCCATATCCCTAAACCCTAGTCACATCCCTAAAAATCTTACTCCCATCCCTAAACTCTGTTCGCACATACATTTTTACACTTTCTTCTATACACTCTACCAATTTCATTCCTCCACCATATTTTCATACTGTTATCCACAAAACCATCCATATACAACCACATTTTTCAAAACGAAAGGAAAACAATGGAAAGAGACAGTGATCATGGGTATGAGCAAGAGATTGAACATGACTGGGAATCTTGGCTTGAGAGAACAAACTTGCACTTAGAAAGGATGCTAGAGAAGGCCAACAGGGAGAAGACATTGTTAAGACATATGGCATATCATTATATGGCGAGAAACAAAGTTTGCAAGGCGAGAATGAGAAGCTTAAAGGCAAAATTGAAAAGGGCATAAAAGAGGAAAAAAGAGCATGATCGACTTTAGATATTGGCTGAGGCTTCCTTGGCCCAACACAATGCTTGATGGAGAAGACTCAGCCAAAATTTCAAAAAAAATTGGGCATTTTTGAAAATTTTGAAATTTTTGGCACAAAAAATAGGATTTTCTGCCTTATGCGCCACGCCACGTGGCGCTCGCTTTTGATAGGAGCCTCTAAATCACAAAAACTCAGCATTTTTGGATTTTGCATGGAAAAATATGCTTGCCTACTAATGGCCAAGGAATTTAGACAGGTTTGAGCCCTCAAAAAGGTCAAAAACACTAAAAAAATGACCTTACTGCCCCTATTTTGACACACAAGAAGCAGTGTTGGGAGAATTGAACTTTGGAGGGGCAAATGGAGGCCAAATTGAAAAAATTACACTTGGGTTGGAAATTAGACAGGCATATCTTTCCATCAAGCACACTTGGAGCAAATTTGGACACCAGAAAGGCCTCCAAAAGTGGGTCCAAACAGGCGCTATGCATAGAGAATCAGGCGCGACGCATAGAGGAAATTTGGCCCAATTTGACTAGGAATGCGCTGTTTTTCGCCCAGCTTTTACTAGTTTGACTTTTTCATCTTCTTAATGTCAAATTTGTGAAGTAATTTCATGTACATTGATGGATCATGATGTAAATATGTCAAATTTTCACTTAGGAAGGTAGATTCATCTGTTTAAAAGTTGTTTGAAACTGAATGAATCAGTTCCCTTGTTTCTAGAGGCATTTTGTTCCACTGCATGATTTCTAGTTCTTAGTTTAGAATTAGTTGGAACAACTCCTAAACATGTGAGCTCGACCCCTAGAGGCTAGGATGAGCTATGGTTTGTCTATATTATGTGTTTTTTCAGTCATTAGCATGGTTGGACTCTTGAGAAAGTAAGGAGCTTCATTGTACACTCATATTAGTATTTTGGCTAAGGAATTGAGACCAAGGTTTGCAGCACTCTTTGGGATCCCTGTGGCATGTTTTTTTGGTACAGTGCTTTCTTATGTATTTGTGAATTTACATACGTGTTATGTATGCATTTTCTCTCTTATTTCTTCTCAGCTAAATCAAACAAGAGTGAAAGTAGAATCCATTGAAATTGCAGTGCTCTACTTGAAGTTTGCTTTAGTTTCTTGATGTTTTCAGCTGTTTGGAGAGGATCCATGGCTTCTCTTGCCCTCTTCAACTCCTCCTTTGTCTAATCCCTCCATCTCACTTGCTTTAGAGTGCCAAATTTAGTTGCCTACCTTGCCCATTGAGATCTCTGCAAGACTGAGCCTCATTCCCTGCACCCAAAATCTGCTTTTCCATTAGAGCCCACAAAACATCATTTTGTTCAATCAAACTCTTCGCACCTATACCTAGCCTAAGATCAGTAGTTAAATCAATCATCTCAAGCCCTTAGCAATCATAATTTGCTGAGATTGACCCGTAGAGAGCCCTCTCCTGACCTGGTAGGGTTAGCTACCAGGTTAAGCGTGGTTTCATGTTGGCCCTGGATCATACCATTCTCAGCCTTAGGTAAATCTAGGCTCTAACATAGTGGCGACCATACTGGGGAAGAAAAGTTTATTTGTTTGTTAGTGTTCTTGCTTTATAAACTACAGATGGAACCTGAAGTTAGCCAGGCAGCCTTCGAACCGCTCTTGCTTTGCATTAGCGAAAGTAGATAAAAGCTGCTTCAGTCAATCTCTGGTCTAGTCTTATAAGATGAACATCTGACTTGGAAATTGCCCCAGTAACATGTGTTACACAGTAATTTCTCACTGCCTTCCTGTCAGACACCCTGCTGTGCCCAGATTTCACAATCACTAAGTTCTTACTCCCTGAACTGGTTAAAAACCCATTTTTCCAAAAGTTTTGTTCATCAGCGCGTCTGTTCCAAAAATAACCGCGATGACAGGCACTCTGTAGTGTATTCTGTGCGCTGCCAGCGCGGAAGAACATCACTTTTCCGCGATGGCCCACAGCGCGCCTTTACCGTGTGCTTCCGCGCTGACACGACTGTCCCAGTTATTGAGACGCGCCGACAGCGCGGCAGTCTCCTTATAATCTGCGCTGATCCAGTTTGGGCGAATTTGTTCAAACAACCAGCCTTCCAGATCACTCCAGGCTTGGTTGTTAGCTTTGTGAATGTCGACTTCCTTCTATGGCATGTCTGTTCGACCCTTTCCAACAACTCCCCTTGAAGATAAGCTCATCCTCCCACCTTTTTAGGAGACTCCTTCTCCTATATAAACTCTCACCATTACCATGAGCAGCTAGTTAGACTTAGCTTGGAATAGCTTGGATTGTACAGAGCTTGTAGTGCTCAGATTGCTGCTATAGGTTTGGTGTGATAGGTGTGGAAGTGATTGATTGCTTAGGGAAGGTTGTTTTGTCCTATTTGTGTGAGAGAGAGAGTTGTTTGTCTTGGGAGAATCATCCTCAAAGGTGAATGCTTGAGATACATGCTGACTGGCCCCTCCTGAGAAGGTTACCGACGTCAGAACATTTGGTTGTACTCTTCTCTATTCTGATTAATAATAGATGACTGCTATTATTGTTCCATTCTCATTTGTCTATGCAATGGTTAAATGTGAATTACATCTTTTCTGACTGATGTATGGTTGCTTTTACTAGATTTCACGATTGCGTTTGCTTTCTCTTCGTGTGTGCAGGTATCCATTCGCGGAGATCGCGGAGGATTGTGACCAGCTGAAGCGAAGGAGCGAAGGCAACATCTCTTCGTCAAACGACAGCGCAGGAATCCAAGTAGGTGTTCTTTACCTCTTGTTTAATTGTAATTAGGAACATGCCTAGCAGCATTGTGTGATTGTTGCTAGACCCCTGCTGGGCTAGTAGGGATCGCCTCTATCCGTAGAGGGGATTTACCTCTCCAACAATTTGGCGACTCCGCTGGGGATCAGCCTTTTTGTCTCTTGAGTCCACTTTTGTGTTTGGCTTTGATTGATCTCTTTTCGAGTTTTTGGGATTGTCTCTTTTGCTTATGAACTTTCTGGGTGTTTCTGGGAAGCATCTTTATTGTTAAAAAGCTCCTGCCTTTGGTTTGGGAAGTTTTTATTTTGGCCTTCCTTGTTTTTGCTCTCAGCGCGTTTTAATTCCGAACAGTCGCGCTGACATCGCGACCCTGTTCTTTGGTTTTCTTTCCATCGCGCCTGTAAGTCTAACAGTCGCGCTGACCTCGTTTTCAAGGGCAGCGCGCTTTATTCGTGTCCTTCCGCGCTGGCATCGCGCCCCCGCTTCTTTGTGGTTTTGGTCATCGCGTCTGTGTGTTTTATTTCCGCGCTGACCTCGTTTTTCTGAGACAGCGCGCTTTATCCCTGTCCTTCCGCGCTGACGTCGCAAAGTTGCTACAGGCCTCCCCTATCAGCGCCGAGTTGCTGAAGGCTACCCGCGCTGATTCTGTAAAACTCATTTTTGACCAAATTGGCCTCCTGAACCTCTTGCTGTGACTTTCCCTTCTTCTCTCCACCTGTCTGATGACTTGTTTTTCACTGTCTGAACTCTGAACTGCTTGATTGCGGAGCTTGGTTCCATAAGGTTTCGTTTTTGCTCAGTTTTTAAGTTTGCAAATACCTTCCCTTTTGCTTTCACTGCTTGGTTCGTGTTTCCATCATTACTCTTGCAATTGCCGGATTGGGTTGAGTCTCTAATCGACTGGTTGTGGCTCTCGTCCTTCGGGTGTTCGCTTTTCTCTATTGATTTCGCACTCTAGCCCTAGGACATCTAGAGGCCGTGTGTGTGTCAAGCCTGCCGTAGGAATCTTGTTTGCTTGTTTGACCAGCTGATTTCAGATTTGTTTTCGCACTCGTTCAGTGATTGTTGGAGTGTTTTGGATTGTGTTTCCGAGTGGTTTCTTTTCGCTTCCTCCTTGCTTGCAGTCCTCGCTTGTTTTGCAAGAGCTTAGATCACATAGCTCGTGCGGATTTTGTTTTCCTTTGATTTGGAAGCTTTGGTTGAGTGTTTTGGGAACTTTGTGTGTTTTCATTAAGTAGTTTACTTGGTGTTCTGGTTCCTCCAAATTCATTTAGGTGCTTTGTGTCATTGAGAAGAAATCAAACTAGTAGCTTTGCTTTAAAAAATTGAAAAGGAAAAAGAACATTTTGTTGGTTTGCATCTTCAAAAGAAAAGTTTCCTTTCCTTGCTTTAGTTGCATTAAGTTGCTTGTTTGCTTGTACTTGCTTTGTTTGATTGAAAATTTCTTGCCCTCTCGTAGCTAGAATTCATCGAACAAAACGAAATCCTTTGGCATATAGATTGCATCTAGGTAATTGTGAGCGAACATACGATAGAGCTTGAAATCGGAACTTAATCTCAAGATCAACTGTAAAATGAACCAAATGAATCTAAAAACGCATTGGAACTAAACGCAAATATCTAGGGGTCTAGGTTAGAGACGTGTTCCGGCGTCTTTAAACATAGTCACTGTTGTTTCACATTAGGTTGGGTGATTCCTCCTTCTGTGACTCGATAGTGGTCTAACACGGACTGCGCTCCCACGTACCGTCGCGTATATCGGGAGACCCCACTAGGCTTTTATCCTTTATCCATAGGAAGCCGAGTCGGCCGCCCTACGATTCGCAATGCAGTGAACACAGCATTCACGAAGATCGACCACCCGTACCCTAAAAAGTATTCTGTGGTTTTGCGAAAATTTTGGCACACCCTCTACCTAGAATTCCAGAGCAGTCACTTTTTTCGGACTCCCTAAACGAAAAGGTGCCTGTGAGCGTCTTGTCACTTCGTGCTCATTAAACATTCGAAGGAGACTGGAGTCATCTTTTCGTCCTTTTCTCGACTCCTGAAACATGAAAAGGTCAAGTTTGGTTCTTGTGTCTTAAAATTAATTTGGCCACGATAACATCACCTATTTTAGATCTTGTGTGCGATAGTTTTGAGTAGGGTTTTATCGTTAGTTTTCTTTAGGTTTTCTAAGGGGTCTGGTCATCCTGGCTGACCCATCAACTCCCGGTCTAAGTGATCAAGGTTCTCCGTCCTCTGTTGCTCCAGAGGTACCAGTTGTAAGCGGTACTCTTCCCATTGTTCCGAGTATCCAGCCTATCAACGTACGTGCCCCAGGCGACGAAGATTACATAGAGGATTGGAATCCCATCTGGGAGCCCGATTATACCCCCCGTACCCCTCTCGGTATGTCGTCTCCAATGTCTTCTTCCCACATGGATGAGACAGCTTCCAGCACCGGTGAGACACCTGTGGTCACAGACATCGAGACCCCGATCCCAGCTTCCTCTCCCCTCCCTCCACGATATCAATCAGTGAGGGATAGGTATGCCGCTAGAACGACTTCTACAACTATATGGGATCCTAATCTTGTTGCCTCCACTGGGCCTTTTGTTTCGCAGCCCCTTAGTACACCCCTTACGATAGGGCTTAACACGCCCGTCACCTCAGTTCCCACTCAACCTACTGTCTGTGTAGCACGTTCGACCCCGGTCGTCAGTGTTGTACCGGTTTCCTCGTCTGAAAACCCTCAAGCTGGTTCCTTTGTTGGTGGAATTCCAGGATCAGGACCATATGATGCTTTTGGGGAACCCATAACGGACCCGGATTACGAAGGTCCCTTCTTTTTCTATGATGAAAACGGTGAGTTCCTTGAGAGCATCTCAGGCCTCCCTCATCGCCCTTTCGAAGAAAACGAGGAACCCTTGAATGTCACGTACGATCACGCTACTCATATGTTCAAAGGGAACCGGGATCCTCCCAGGCAACCCATAGGACCACCCAATTCAGGCCAGCCATTCTACGTGCAAACCCCTCAGGGGCAACCACTATATGGCCCGCCTGACCCAGGACAATCTGGGGGCCCACAAGGTCAACCTTACCAGGAACAACCCATGGGCATTGGAGGTCCGCCATATCCATATCAAAATCAACCTACTGGACAACCAGAGCAACCGTCTTTTCAACAAGGCCAGCTCGGTTTCCAGCAAGGGTACCCCTCCAGACAAACTGGCTCAGTTTACAATCCTCCAAATCAACCAGTGGTCCAGCAAGGGTATCCTCTTGGGCAGGGTGGACAACCCTATGTACAACAGGGCCAACCTACCGCCCAGTCTGGTCAATTCCCTGGGCAGGGTGGACAACCCTATGTTCAACAGGGCCAACCTACCCCTCAAATCACTTATCCTTCTGGGCAAGGGGGGCAACCTGCTATACAGCAAGGCCAACCCTCTGCTCAGCCCATACACCAAGGAGGGCAGCCTGCCGTACAGCAAGCCCAGCCCTCTTCTCAATCTGGTCACGCTGGGGGACAAACGGGCCAACCGTCTATACAGCCAAATCAACCCGTTGTCCACCCTCATCGTCAACCTGGACAAGCTGGCCAACCTCGGCGTCAACCAGCTATCCAGCCAATTCGACCATCCGTTCCGCAAAGACAACCCTTGGTGGCACATGGACAACCTGGTGCCCAGCAGGCTACCCTGCTGGCCAACCAGGTCCATCTCGAATCCGACCAAGTCAACCTTCGGGACATATGGCTCAACCCCAGCCGGTTCAAGGACATTACTCTGGGCCTCAAACTCAAACAGGTTATCAACCCTCCTACCAAACGCAGCCTGCCTATCAGGCTCCGTATGGGACCCAGCAGTCATCTGGCTACCAGCAGCCCCAGGGGCAAAATCAGTATGCTCCTTATCAAAACTATCAGCAACCACAGGTCACTCCCTATCAAAATTATCAATATGGTCAACCTGTCGGGCAAGCTGCTAATACATGGGGAGCTGGGGGGCAGACACAGGGACAGCCGTCCGCATATGGCCAAAATCCATACGGACAAAACTCCTACGGACAAACTCCCTATGGACCAGGTCCATCGGGACAAAATTCCTACGCGCCAGGTCCTTTCGGGCCGGGCCCGTCCGGACAAAGTTCGTGGGGGCAACCCCAATCTGGGTGGAACCCTAATGTCGCCTCGAATCCGCAGCCACAGATGTCCTTCAACCCGCAGCTACCATTTTTGGCAACGTTGGAACTACCTGATGTGTCCAAGTTAACAAACGACCCTATTTTGCATAATCCATATTGGCCACCGGTTCCAACCAAAATACCAGGTGACTGTCCAAAGTTCGACGGCAAAGCCGGAGAGGATCCTCAGGCCCATGTAATGACTTATCACCTTTGGTGCTCATCTAACTCATGGCTTGATGATTCTATCCGACTTCGCCTCTTCCAGAGGACTCTCACCGGTTCAGCTGCTAAATGGTACATCGAACTCAATCGCGGCATGTTTTCAGATTTTAACTCGTTGGCTATGGCCTTTTTAACTCATTTTCAGTTACCCATTCGGTACGAGACTGGGACCCATCTGCTCACGTCTCTAAAACAGGATACGGCGACGCACATCTCCGATCATATACATGAATGGAGAAGGCGCCGTCGCTTGATTAAATTTTGGATTCCTGATCAACTCCTGACCGACTGGTTTACCACGTCCTTTGTCCCTAAAATTGCCAAAGATATCGCAATGGGGGCGTGTGTAACTGAGGAGCAAGCAATCGCGCGAGCTCAATACCTGGACTTAGTGTACTCTCAGTCAGGTACTTTGTATGAGTATTTGCCAGATGCCCCGAGGCCCGGACAACCCAAAGCTCCACCAAAGCCTTCTCTTGATGGAGTCATCGGTTCCGTAAATTCATCATCTAAGAAATCGACCGCGAACCCTGGGAAGCAGAAACAAAACGCCTCTAACGAGAATGCTTCTCAGAGCCAATCTATTCCTGGGAATACCTCCGAGGTAAATGCCGTTCAGTCCACCGCGGCAGACAAATCCTCGAAAGGCAAAAAGAAAGGAAAGGCCAAAGAAAAATCCGGACAGCCCAAGCAGAACCCTCCTAAACCTCCCTCCGAGGAAGGAGCCAAACGGAAGCCTAAGTATCCTTGTCTCATTTGCGAGGAGGATCACTACACCAAGGATTGCCCCAGGCGGTCCGAGGTTAGTCGGCTTTTGAAAGGTGCTCCAGGGTCCCCTGCCGTGCTTAAAGAGCCTTTCCCGTCCCAGCAGACGCATCAGGTGGCAGATCCTCTCAATCCTCTTCCTCGTTCGGTTCTCAAGTGTTCATGGCTGGAACCATCCCCATCCATGTCACGACTCGAGCGAAAGATTATCCATCTTCAGCCGGGAAAGAGCCGGAGGTTCCCTCCAGCGCTCCTCCGTCCAGTTCTGGTCCCCTTCACATTGAACGGCCCAGCACCGAGACGATCCCCCGACCCCCTCCCAAAGGTGTACTCAGGAAGTCATCTTATAACCCCAATGCTCGTGCTGCCCAGCATTATAGCATTGTCGAGGACTTAGCTCAGGCTCCGTCTGCTATGTCCACATTAGAAGTCCTCCAGAGCTGCCCCTCCCAGAGGAAGTCCCTGCTATCAGCGATTGGTGGCATAGACCCGGCAGATTCGGATTTAATCTCTTTTGATCTCGAGGGTTTCACGCAGAGATTGCCTCACCAGGTGGCCTTCCTTATACAGGTTCTCATCAATGGCAAAACGATCCATCGTACGGTCATTGATGAAGGTGCCTCAACCTGCATCATGTCGGTTGCTTGTTGGAAGGCTATTGGTTCTCCTGCTCTGAGCCAGTCTCCTACCACCCTAGAGGCTTTCGATGGAAGAGAATCTCGTCCATATGGTATCCTCCCACGATTGCCTATCTCTTTAGAAGGGAAACGGTAGAAGTCGAGGTTGAAGTCGTTGACGCTAATCTCACTTACAACCTCCTCCTTGGACGAAGTTGGACATATGCCATGCATGCCGTGGCTTCCTCCTTATTCCGTGTCGTTCGCTTCCCCCATCAAGGGAAAATCGTCACGGTGGACCAGCTGTCCTTTTTTGCTTCCTCTTCTGAAGGGAATGTGCCATTCGTAGAGCATACCTCCAAATCGCTAGTGAGTGTGGGTGCTGGATTATTTAAAGATCCCTCCCTGATGGGAGTCTTTCCCCTCCCACCTCCAAATCTCGCCTCCGTTAACATGATCACAGTGCGTTCCGATCCATGGGTTCTCCCTCCCTTGAATCAGGAAGACTCTTGGGGCGAGATGATGCCGTTGAGTCCCGCCGAGCTCAACTACATCGAGATAGTCGCTGCATCGGCTCCACCTCCTGAACCTGCTTTTTCAAGCAGCGTTCCCGATTCATATGACCACTTCCCTTGGTTGGGAGGAGAGGCCACTTCGGATCCCCTGAAGGAATCATTTCCCTCCGACGAGGCTATCATTGAGACTATGTCTCCCGAGGAGCTCCCTTGGTCAGATTACCACCATCGCTCTTCGTTTCTCCCTCCTCATTCGGAAATGGCCACATGTCTCGAGCGGTTTGCTTCATGTGTCCCATCTATCCCTCTCCAAACGCCTGTTCAGTTGTATCAAGTGTCTTCGGAAGGAAACATGGGTAACATTACGCAAACTCTGGCTATCGACATCTCTGTCAAAACAGGGATTGTCGAAAATATTTATATTGGAGTCACATGCACTCCTGAGGAAATTCAACTTTATACCGATTTATTTCGTGAATTCCGTGACGTTTTCGCATGGTCTTACGAGGAAATGCCCGGCATTGACCCCAGTATCGTGGAGCACGAAATCCCTACTTATCCTGGCGCTAAGCCTGTTCGTCAGCGTTTACGCCCAGTGCACCCTCGAAAGGCTGCAGCCATCAAGGCCGAAGTTGAAAAACTCCTTCGAGCTGGTTTCATCTATGCCATTCCTCTCACGGAATGGGTATCTAATATAGTCCCTGTGAATAAAAAACAGGGTACTATTCGGGTTTGTGTTGACTATCGCGACATCGCGCCTGTCCAAAAGATAACTTTCCTACGCCTTTTATTGATCAGCTTATCGACGATTGCGCAGGAAGCGAAATTTATTCATTTATGGACGGCTTCTCTGGTTACAACCAGATCAACATAGCCCCCGCAGACCAGCACAAGACTGCTTTCATTTGTCCTTGGGGCACCTTCGCTTACAAGAAGCTACCTTTCGGTCTCAAAAATGCCGGTGCCACTTTCCAGCGTGCGATGTCGTATGCTTTTCATGATATCCGACACATCGTACAGCCTTACCTGGATGACCTACCGGCTCATTCAGCTAAACGTCAAGACCATCCATCTCATTTACGCGAAATCTTTCTCCGCTGTCGACACTACCGTATTCGACTCAATCCGCATAAGTGTGTCTTCTGCGTAGAATCTGGCCGACTGCTCGGGTTTATCGTCTCCCGGGAAGGTATCCGTCTGGATCCCCTTAAGGTCGAGGCCATTTTGAATCTTCCTCCCCTGCCTCTCTACAGCAGTTACAGAGCTTGCAGGGGAAAGCCAATTTTCTCAGACGATTCATCCCAAATTATGCCGAGGTGGCTAAGGGTTTCACGCGATTATTGAAGCGAGACACGCCCTTTCGCTGGGACGCTATCGCTCAACAATCTTTTGAGCGTCTTAAAGACCTTCTGGTCTCAGCTCCGCTCCTAAGACCTCCAAATTACCACCGTGACTACACCCTTTATTTGGCCGCCGCCGATACCACCATCGGCATGGTTTTAGTGCAAGACGACGATGATGGCACCGAGCATGTTGTATATTATCTTAGCCGCAACCTTCTGGATACGGAAACTCGCTATGCATACGTCGAGAAGTTGGCATTGGCAGCTGTCTGTGCCGTCCAACGTTTCCGTCATTACATCCTGTTGCGCACGACGACCGTGATCTCTGATTGCAACCCCATGACCTATATTTTGTCACGTCAGTTGCTGGGGGGCAAATACTCGAAGTGGATCGTAATCCTCCAAGAGTTCGACTTGGAATTCACTGCAGCCAAGTCTAAGAAATCACTGGTCTTCGCCGAACTGCTCTGCTCCTTACCATCTCAGTCTACACCATCTCGTTCAGAGGAACATATTCCGGATGAAACGCTATTTCTCATCAGCACTCTCGACCCGTGGTACGGGGACATTATCGTATATTTACAAACGTCTTCGTTTCGTCCCAACACATCGAAAGATGCTCGACGACGAATTCGTCACCAAGCTCAACCATACCGCATTTTGGGCGATACCCTGTACCGCCTCGGCGTCGATTCTGTTCTTCGCCGATGCTTAACCCTTGAGGAGGCTGAGCGAGTCTTGAATGACTGCCACTCCGGCGCTTGTGGCGGCCATATGTCCGGATATGCTACCGCTCAGAAGATCCTCCGCGCTGGTTATTTCTGGCCTTCTATCTTCAAGGATTGCATCCTTGCTGTACGTGCATGTCACGAGTGCCAGGTTTACCACCGGAAGATGCGTGCACCTGTTGCACCACTGCACCCTGTCGTAACCGTAGGTCCATTTGCAAAATGGGGCATCGATTATACGTCCTGTAACCCTCGTTCGGCCGGGGGGCATGGGTACATTATCGTTGCTGTGGATTATTTCACCAAGTGGGCCGAAGCGATGCCTACATTAAACGAAGACGGTCATACAGCGGCGCAGTTTGTATTCAACCATATTATCACTCGTTTCGGAGTCCCTCAGGCTATTGTTACAGATCACGGAAAGCATTTCCGAAATCATATGATGACGGAATTAACGACCCAGCTAGGCTTGCGCCAAGATAGTTCGTCACCGTACTATCCTCAATCGAACGGTCAAGTCGAAGCCGTGAACAAAGTTTTGATCACCATGCTTCAACGCACCGTCAATACACACAAGTCGAACTGGCATCTTATGCTTTTCCCAGCCTTGTGGGCCTACCGGACTTCTGTGAAGGATGCCACCGGTTTCACCCCGTTTCAACTGGTCTATGGACTGGAGGCTACCCTTCCCGTCGAATGCGAGATTCCTTCATTAAAATTAGCTGTCGAGTTGCTTCCCAACACCACTCCGGTGGAGGAACGGCTTCTTTACCTAGAACGGTTAGACGAGACTCGTCGTTTGGCTTCTCTGGCTATCGAAGCACAGAAGAAGAGAGTCAAGGCTCACTTCGACCAGAATATTCATCCTCGTTCCTTTGTTGAGGGAGACTTAGTACTGCTCTACGATCAAGCTAAGGATAAGCTGGGGGCAGGAAAACTCGAATCCATGTGGTTAGGTCCCTACATCGTGAAAAGAGTTTTACAAAAGGGCGCATATGAGTTGATTGACTATGAAGGAAATCCTCTTGACAAGCCCCGCAACGGGCTGTATCTGAAGAAATACTATGCATAGCTTCGCACATTCACTTTGTATATACGTGTGTTTTGTGTTTTTCATGCATGAGTTTCGTTTTGCTTTGGTATAAAGGCGTGTCCTGCCCCTTATTATGCTTTCTTTTTCCTGTGCAGATGTCTAGTGCACCTTATGTTGGTTTCGCTGATGGTGCCTGCCGTAGCACTTGTAATTTGTCTTCGGCAGCGTGGGTGATCTACGATCCTCACGGAGAGTTGCTAGACCTTCAGGGTGTCTGCCTAGGTCGTACCACTAACAACGTTGCCGAGTACAGCGCTGTAATTGAATTACTTGCCGAAGCAGTTGATCTCGGCATCCGAGAACTAGTGGTGAACCTGGACTCCCAGCTGGTTGTCCATCAACTCAACGGGCGATATTCCGTCAGAGACCAGCGCATTTTAAGGTTGTACCTACGTGTAAGATTGTTGGAACGGAATTTTGATTACATTACTTATCAACACATTCCGAGACGATTAAATACGTTGACTGATGCATTGGCAAATCATGTGTTAGATAGACATTTGCGTAACAGATAAACATTATACAGGAAAGCATAGATAGCATAGTAAGACCATAAGCATATGTAAATAAATCATTTCAAGCATAGTTTGCATGTGTGTGCTTTTAAGCTTGCATTAAAAAATATAAAATCCATGGGTCATGTGTCGTGCAAATTCATACATAAGATCACAATTGTACTGAATAAATGCATAACATAAACAATACATCATCACATGTAACAATGACTCATCCAAAAAACCGGTATGTATATATATATCGTGTGGCGCACTAAGGCGCTCAAAAATAAGATGTGCATGTCCAAAATCTCAATACATCTGAGTCATATGTCTCAAAATGACAGTGGAAATAAAACCTAGACAACTAAGGAGCCGGATGATGCTCTCTGTAATACGCAGCTGCTCGTGCCACCCGCCTCAGAAGGCGGTGCACCCTGGGTTGCACCCCCACTGTATGGATCTGATGCTCTATGGGGACCTCCTCGACCCCCTGGTAGTCGGGCACTCCCTCCAGCAACCCCTCAAGGTTGCGAGCCACAGTCTCTGACGTGTCAACCCCTGGAGGGGCTAAGGCCAAGGCCCCAGCTCCCTGTCCTTCCCTCCGTGCCGTGGCAGCCAGGCCAATCGGTCTAGTAGGCCCCACATCTGCATACCATGACATTTGTTAAGACATGTACATAAAAAATCCAAAAACATTAAAAAATTCAAAAGCCAAAGTATCATACCTGCATCATCCCACTGTTCACCTGGGGGCAGTGCCAGATCAGGGTCATTGCGGAAATCCATGCCCGCATATGGCCAGTCCTGCACAAAAATCTCCTGCTGATCCAGCCAGTCTCGGAAAAATGCTCCCCAGCTATGTGGCCGGCCGCCACCTCCGCGTGGCATGATACGAGCCCATCGTGAGGCCCTCGTCTCCCGAGGATCCCTGGGAGCATCCACGGCCATCACCTGTAACCGCATAGCAGGCACTCGCTCTAGAATGAGCGGGATCAGGATCGACCCGTAGCCAAACTGCTTCGTCTCCCCGCGACGGCAGTTGCTCAGTTGCCTCTTCATGTTATTGGTCACTGCTGTGCACCAATCAAACACTGTAGGCTCAAGGCAATCGAGAGCTAACAGGAGATGAGTCTTTGAAGCCTCATGGTTGGCCATACTACCTGCTGCCCGGGTCACCATGAACAGAATGGTGCGAAGCACTATGTTTCCCACCGTGGGGATCGAAACTTTCCCACTTCGCGCTTTCTCAGCCTCCGGGCATACCCGAGCCATCAGATCATCTAGAGTGCCGCCGCTAGGTCGCTGCCCCTCTATGATGGGCCTCGCACCTCGGCGTGACAGCCCGGTCAAAAAGAAGATGTCCATATGGTCGAACTCAATATCATGACCACGGATGGTGAATTTCCCGTCCACCGGGTTCCATGCCCTGATCACTAGCTCAAGGAGGTCATGCTGAGCTCTTAGACGCGGCGTGAGGAAGAATTTCATGAAACCGCAAGCCCGCATGGCATTGCAGCAATTCACATCCCCCCAAGCAGCTATATCTTCCACATCGTGAACTCTTTCCTGCCATTGGAAAGCCATGGTGTCCTGCACAAGCCATAAAAAACCAATTAGAAGTGCTAGCATTGGAGAATTCACGTTCATTTTAAAACAAAATAATTTTATTCTAATTTTCAGCGCAAAAAGTTTTCGCGCTGCCAGCGTTGTAATTTTTAAAGAACAGCCGCGCTGGCCATGGCAGCCCTTCGTTAATTTTCGAGGTCAGCGCGGAAGAACACGGGTTTTCCGCGCTGACCCGAAGTTGGCACGTTTTGTTCTAATTCGGTCAGCGCGGACCCGTGGGGGATATCCGCGCTGACCGAGGGCGCACCCATGCATAAAAATTCACCAATTGGGCAAATTTAACCGTTAAAATCCTACCCAAAAATAACCAAAATGCAGGGCAAGGGAGAGAACCTACCTGGAAGAAGCGGTTCGAGAAATGGTGTCCTTACGGGCTGGAAATCACTCCGTCAACTTTCTGGCTTCTCCACGTCCTTCACGTTCCAAAATAGTAAAATGGTAAAAATGACTTATTACTCCCCCTATTTATAGTAAAAACTCATGAATTGTCATATTTTTTGGGTTTTTGCCATTTTTAACCATGAATTTAGCCCTGAATTTGTTAAATGCATGTTTCTATATGTTTTTTACACATATCGAATGGATTTATGCGGGTAGTGCTCTTGTGCAGGTTCAGGTAAAGCAACTTGGTCATGATGGTCCTATGTCGTCTCTAAGCTCTTTTCCGACGTTAAACAAGAGAAGATAGCCGAGCCTCCTTTCAGCTCGTTAAAAGGAATGAAAGGCGGTCGTTTTTAAGCTCTTTTTTCGATCGTTAAATTAAAAAGATTGCCGGGTGTTTGTCGTTTCGCACTCGATATCGGCTCTAAAACGACGTGTTTTCGACCGCTTTTTTACTTTTTCGGGTCGAAGGCACTATTCACGAAAAGTACTCCTCGGTCGTAATGGTCGGGCGGTTCTTTCGAGCATAGTTTTATACTTTTTCGGGCTCGAGAGACACAACTGTACGAAAAAGGACCCCCCTGGAGTCTCCTTTTCCGCATTCTTTTCAGACTCTCGAAACAAGAAAAGAGGCCGAGTTTTTCCTTTGTCAGGCTCGTTAAACACTCAATGACATCGGGTATTGTCGAAATGACACACATCAAGCATATGCTATCCCCGTCAAGCTTGTCATCCAAAAATAATCGGGGTACCTGCCAGAAATGGTGGGGAAAATGGAACTATGATTACAGTCGTGTCGGCAGTACGTCGCTCTTGAACATGGCACTCCGCTGTTTCGTGTCTGGGTGGGGTCATCTCATCTTGTTTTCACTAGCCTCCATGGGTTTGGGATATCCTATTTGGCCTCTCATTTGCTCATTGCCATCATCACCATATCCTCTGCTCATTTGATGTCAAGTACTGCCAAACCCGTTATAGTGCCGCCACATGTTCAAGAGAAGTTGTCCTCTGCCACAATGCAACCTTGTTCGCTATCTCACACAAACTATTATACCTCTGTCTCGTGTCGATGATGTGGGAAACATTATGGCCCACCTTCGATCAAGGTCCTTTCCCGTCGACTCCAACTCATTATCCGGGAAAGTGACTTAGGGACTCCTTTCAGGTGCCTTGGAGCCTGCATGCCTCAATGGCAGGTTCTTCGTGTTCGACGCAAGGCTTGCATCATTGGCCTTCGATCGAATGATTCCGTGGGTGTTCGACTCCAGCTCATTGATTCACACGCCACGGATTGTACCTATAGTACCTTGAGGACCATTGTCATTATTGGTGGTACCTCTCGCGTCTGTTAACAGTTTTCATCATTGACTGGTAATCAGACGATGTTCACGCATGTTCGACTTCGACTCATGTATTCACATGTTTGAACTTGTACTTTGTTCGGGTCGAGATGGAGCGCAAGACCCTGGATCCTTGTCTGTTATGGTCCAGGCTGCGAATTGTGGATGATCATTACATGACTCATTGATGGATGGCTGCGCCCATACCTGAGTCTTCATGGATGGCTGCGACCATACCTTATCAGTCTTTTGGTCTCCTTAGCTGGGTGGCTGCGTCCATTCCACAGACCAGTTTTCGCATGTCTTTCGGATGGCTGCGCCCATACCTAGACTGCATGTACTTGATTGTCAGAGATTTTCGGTCCTTCCTGGTGGCGTTCCAGTTCGGCGTGTGTTGTAAAGCATTTCACCCCTCCCACTCTCTCGGTCTTCATGCTTTAGGGGGCATCTGTTACACAGTAATTTCTCACTGCCTTCCTGTCAGTCACCCTGCTGTGCCCAGATTTCACAATCACTAAGTTCTTGCTCCCTGAACTGGTTAAAAACCCATTTTTCCAAAGTTTTGTTCATCAGCGCGTCTGTTCCTAAAATAACCGCGATGACAGGCGCTCTATAATGTATTCTGTGCGCTGCCAGCGCGGAAGAACATCACTTTTCCGCGATGGCCCACAGCGCGCCTTTGCCGTGTGCTTCCGCGCTGACATGACTGTCCCAGTTATTGAGACGCGCCGACAGCGCGGCAGTCTCCTTATAATCCGCGCTGATCCAGTTTGGGCGAATTTGTTCAAACAACCAGCCTTCCAGATCACTCCAGGCTTGGTTGTTAGCTTTGTGAATGTCGACTTCCTTCTATGGCATGTCTGTTCGACCCTTTCCAACAACTCCCCTTGAAGATAAGCTCATCCTTCCACCTTTTTAGGAGACTCCTTCTCCTATATAAACTCTCACCATTACCATGAGCAGCTAGTTAGACTTAGCTTGGAATAGCTTGGATTGTACAGAGCTTGTAGTGCTCAGATTGCTGCTATAGGTTTGGTGTGCTAGGTGTGGAAGTGATTGATTGCTTAGGGAAGGTTGTTTTGTGCTATTTGTGAGAGAGAGAGAGTTGTTTGTCTTGGGAGAATCATCCTCAAAGGTGAATGCTTGAGATACATGCTGACTGGCCCCTCCTGAGAAGGTTACCGACGTCAGAACATTTGGTTGTACTCTTCTCTATTCTGATTAATAATAGATGACTGCTATTATTGTTCCATTCTCATTTGTCTATGCAATGGTTAAATGTGAATTACATCTTTTCTGACTGATGTATGGTTGCTTTTACTAGATTTCACGCTTGCGTTTGTTTCTCTTCGTGTGTGCAGGTATCTATTCGCGGAGATCGCGGAGGATTGTGACCAGCCGAAGCGAAGGAGCGAAGGCAACATCTCTTCGTCAAACGACAGCGCAGGAATCCAAGTAGGTGCTCTTTACCTCTTGTTTAATTGTAATTAGGAACATGCGTAGCAGCATTGTGTGATTGTTGCTAGACCCCTGCTGGGCTAGTAGGGATCGCCTCTATCCGTAGAGGGGATTTACCTCTCCAACAATTTGGCGACTCTGCTGGGGATCAGCCTTTTGTCTCTTGAGTCCACTTTTGTGTTTGGCTTTGATGATCTCTTTTCGAGTTTTTGGGATTGTCTCTTTTGCTTATGAACTTTTGGGTGTTTCTGGGAAGCATCTTTATTGTTAAAAGCTCCTGCTTTGGTTTGGAAGTTTTTTATTTTGGCCTTCCTTGTTTTTTCTCTCAGCGCGTTATATTCGAACAGTCGCGGTGACATCGCGACTGTTCTTTGGTTTTCTTTCCATCGCGCCTGTACGTCTAACAGTCGCGCTGACCTCGTTTTCAAGGGCAGCGCGCTTTATTCGTGTCCTTCCGCGCTGGCATCGCGCCCCCGCTTCTTGTGTTTTGGTCATCGCGTCTGTGGTTTTTTCCGCGCTGACCTCGTTTTTCTGAGACAGCGCGCTTTATCCCTGTCCTTCCGCGCTGACGTCGCAAAAGTTGCTACAGGCTCGCCCTATCAGCGCCGAGTTGCTGAAGCTACCCGCGCTGATTTATAAAACTCATTTTTGACCAAATTGGCCTCCTGAACCTCTTGCTGTGACTTTCCCTTCTTCTCTCCACCTGTCTGATGACTTGTTTTTCACTGTCTGAACTCTGAACTGCTTGATTGCGGAGCTTGGTTCCATAAGTTTCGTTTTTGCTCAGTTTTTAAGTTTGCAAATACCTTCTTTTGCTTTCCCTGCTTGGTTCGTGTTTCATCATTACTCTTGCAATTGCCGGATTGGGTTGAGTCTCTAATCGACTGGTTGTGGTCTCGTCCTTCGGGTGTTCTTTTCTCTTTGATTTCGCACTCTAGCCCTAGGACATCTAGAGGTCGTGTGTGTGTCAAGCCTGCCGTAGGATCTTGTTTGCTTGTTTGACCAGTGATTTCAGATTTGTTTTCGCACTCGTTCAGTGATTGTTGGAGTGTTTTGGATTGTGTTTCCGAGTGGTTTCTTTTCGCTTCCTCCTTGCTTGCAGTCCTCGCTTGTCTTGCAAGAGCTTAGATCACATAGCTCGTGCGGATTTTGTTTTCCTTTGATTTGGAAGCTTTGGTTGAGTGTTTTGGGAACTTTGTGTGTTTTCATTAAGTAGTTTACTTGGTGTTTTGGTCCTCCCAATTCATTTAGGTGCTTTGTGTCATTGAGAAGAAATCAAACTAGTAGCTTTGCTTTAAAAAAATTGAAAAGGAAAAAGAACATTTTGTTGGTTTGCATCTTCAAAAGAAAAGTTTCCTTTCCTTGCTTTAGTTGCATTAAGTTGCTTGTTTGCTTGTACTTGCTTGTTTGATTGAAAATTTCTTGCCCTCTCGTAGCTAGAATTCATCGAACAAAACGAAATCTTTGGCATATAGATTGCATCTAGGTAATTGTGAGCGAACATACGATAGAGCTTGAAATTGAAACTTAATCTCAAGATCAACTGTAAAATGAACCAAATGAATCTAAAAACGCATTGGAACTAAACGCAAATATCTAGGGGTCTAGGTTAGAGACGTGTTCCGGCGTCTTTAAACATAGTCACTGTTGTTTCACATTAGGTTGGGTGATTCCTCCTTCTGTGACTCGATAGTGGTCTAACACGGACTGCGCTCCCACGTACCGTCGCGTATATAGGGAGACCCCACTAGGCTTTTATCCTTTATCCATAGGAAGCCGAGTCGGCCGCCCTACGATTCGCAATGCAGTGAACACAGCATTCACGAAGATTGACCACCCGTACCCTAAAAAGTATTCTGTGGTTTTGCGAAAAGTTTGGCACACCCTCTACCTAGAATTCCAGAGCAGTCACTTTTTTCGGACTCCCTAACGAAAAGGTGCCTGTGAGCGTCTTGTCACTTCGTGCTCATTAAACATTCGAAGGAGACTGGAGTCATCTTTTCGTCCTTTTCTCGACTCTGAAACATGAAAAGGTCAAGTTTGGTTCTTGTGTCTTAAAATTAATTTGGCCATGATAACATCACCTTTTAGATCTTGTGTGCGATAGTTTTGAGTAGGGTTTTATCGTTAGTTTCTTTAGGTTTTCTAAGGGGTCTGGTCATCCTGGCTGACCCATCAACTCCCGGTCTAAGTGATCAAGGTTCTCCGTCCTCTGTTGCTCCAGAGGTACCAGTTGTAAGCGGTACTCTTCCCATTGTTCCGAGTATCCAGCCCATCAACGTACGTGCCCCAGGCGACGAAGATTACATAGAGGATTGGAATCCATCTGGGAGCCCGATTATACCCCCCGTACCCCTCGTACCCCTCTTGGTATGTCGTCTCCAATGTCTTCTTCCCACATGGATGAGACAGCTTCCAGCACCGGTGAGACACTGTGGTCACAGACATCGAGACCCCGATCCCGGCTTCCTCTCCCCTCCCTCCACGATATCAATCAGTAAGGGATAGGTATGCCGCTAGAACGACTTCTACAACTATATGGGATCCTAATCTTGTTGCCTCCACTGGGCCTTTTGTTTCGCAGCCCTTAGTACACCCCTTACGATAGGGCTTAACACGCCCGTCACCTCAGTTCCCACTCAACCTACTGTCTGTGTAGCACGTTCGACCCGGTCGTCAGTGTTGTACGGTTTCCTCGTTTGAAAACCCTCAAGCTGGTTCCTTTGTTGGTGGAATTCCAGGATCAGGACCATATGATGTTTTTGGGAACCCATAACGGACCCGGATTACGAAGGTCCCTTCTTTTTCTATGATGAAAACGGTGAGTTCCTTGAGAGCATCTCAGGCTCCCTCATCGCCCTTTCGAAGAAAACGAGGAACCCTTGAATGTCACGTACGATCACGCTACTCATATGTTCAAAGGGAACCGGGATCCTCCCAGGCAACCCATAGGACCACCCAATTCAGGCCAGCCATTCTACGTGAAAACCCCTCAGGGGCAACCACTATATGGCCCGCCTGACCCAGGACAATCTGGGGGCCCACAAGGTCAACCTTACCAGGAACAACCCATGGGCATTGGAGGTCCGCCATATCCATATCAAAATCAACCTACTGGACAACCAGAGCAACCGTCTTTTCAACAAGGCCAGCTCGGTTTCCAGCAAGGGTACCCCTCCGGACAAACTGGCTCAGTTTACAATCCTCCAAATCAACCAGTGGTCCAGCAAGGGTATCCTCTTGGGCAGGGTGGACAACCCTATGTACAACAGGGCCAACCTACCGCCCAGTCTGGTCAATTCCCTGGGCAGGGTGGACAACCCTATGTTCAACAGGGCCAACTACCCTCAAATCACTTATCCTTCTGGGCAAGGGGGGCAACCTGCTATACAGCAAGGCCAACCCTCTGCTCAGCCCATACACCAAGGAGGGCAGCCCGCCATACAGCAAGCCCAGCCTCTTCTAAATCTGGTCACGCTGGGGGACAAACGGGCAACCGTCTATACAGCCAAATCAACCCGTTGTCCACCCTCATCGTCAACCTGGACAAGCTGGCCAACCTCGGCGTCAACCAGCTATCCAGCCAATTCGACCATCCGTTCCGCAAAGACAACCCTTGGTGGCACATGGACAACCTGGTGCCCAGCAGGGCTACCCTGCTGGCCAACCAGGTCCATCTCGAATCCGACCAAGTCAACCTTCGGGACATATGGTTCAACCCCAGCCGGTTCAAGGACATTACTCTGGGCCTCAAACTCAAACAGGTTATCAACCTCTTACCAAACGCAGCCTGCCTATCAGGCTCCGTATGGGACCCAGCAGTCATCTGGCTACCAGTAGCCCCAGGGGCAAAATCAGTATGCTCCTTATCAAAACTATCAGCAACCACAGGTCACTCCCTATCAAAATTATCAATATGGTCAACCTGTCGGGCAAGCCGCTAATACATGGGGAGTTGGGGGGCAGACACAGGGACAGCCGTCCGCATATGGCCAAAATCCATACGGACAAAACTCCTACGGACAAACTCCCTATGGACCAGGTCCATCGGGACAAAATTCCTACGCGCCAGGTCCTTTCGGGCCGGGCCCGTCCGGACAAAGTTCGTGGGGGCAAACCCAATCTGGGTGGAACCCTAATGTCGCCTCGAATCCGCAGCCACAGATGTCCTTCAACCCGCAGCTACCATTTTTGGCAACGTTGGAACTACCTGATGTGTCCAAGTTAACAAACGACCCTATTTTGCATAATCCATATTGGCCACCGGTTCCAACCAAAATACCAGGGTGTCCAAAGTTCGACGGCAAAGCCGGAGAGGATCCTCAGGCCCATGTAATGACTTATCACCTTTGGTGCTCATCTAACTCATGGCTTGATGATTCTATCCGACTTCGCCTCTTCCAGAGGACTCTCACCGGTTCAGCTGCTAAATGGTACATCGAACTCAATCGCGACATGTTTTCAGATTTTAACTCATTGGCTATGGCCTTTTTAACTCATTTTCAGTTACCCATTCGGTACGAGACTAGGACCCATCTGCTCACGTCTCTAAAACAGGATACGGCGACGCACATCTCCGTTCATATACATGAATGGAGAAGGCGCCGTCGCTTGATTAAATTTTGGATTCCTGATCAACTCCTGACCGACTGGTTTACCACGTCCTTTGTCCCTAAAATTGCCAAAGATATCGCAATGGGGGCGTGTGTAACTGAGGAGCAAGCAATCGCGCGAGCTCAATACCTGGACTTAGTGTACTCTCAGTCAAGTACTTTGTATGAGTATTTGCCAGATGCCCCGAGGCCCGGACAACCCAAAGCTCCACCAAAGCCTTCTGTTGATGGAGTCATCGGTTCCGTAAATTCATCATCTAAGAAATCGACCGCGAACCCTGGGAAGCAGAAACAAAACGCCTCTAACGAGAATGCTTCTCAGAGCCAATCTATTCCTGGGAATACCTCCGAGGTAAATGCCGTTCAGTCCACCGCGGCAGACAAATCCTCGAAAGGCAAAAAGAAAGGAAAGGCCAAAGATAAATCTGGACAGCCTAAGCAGAACCCTCCTAAACCTCCCTCCGAGGAAGGAGCCAAACGGAAGCCTAAGTATCCTTGTCTCATTTGCGAGGAGGATCACTACACCAAGGATTGCCCCAGGCGGTCCGAGGTTAGTCGGCTTTTGAAAGGTGCTCCAGGGTCCCCTGCCGTGCTTAAAGAGCCTTTCCCGTCCCAGCAGACGCATCAGGTGGCAGATCCCTCTCAATCCTCTTCCTCGTTCAGTTCTCAAGTGTTCATGGCTGGAACCATCCCCATCCATGTCACGACTCGAGCGAAAGATTATCCATCTTCAGCCGGAAAGAGCCGGAGGTTCCCTCCAGCGCTCCTCCGTCCAGTTCTGGTCCCCTTCACATTGAACGGCCCAGCACCGAGACGATCCCCCGACCCCCTCCAAAGGTGTACTCAGGAAGTCATCTTATAACCCCAATGCTCGTGCTGCCAGCATTATAGCATTGTCGAGGACTTAGCTCAGGCTCCGTCTGCTATGTCCACATTAGAAGTCCTCCAGAGCTGCCCCTCCCAGAGGAAGTCCCTGCTATCAGCGATTGGTGGCATAGACCCGGCAGATTCGGATTTAATCTCTTTTGATCTCGAGGGTTTCACGCAGAGATTGCCTCACCAGGTGGCCTTCCTTATACAGGTTCTCATCAATGGCAAAACGATCCATCGTACGGTCATTGATGAAGGTGCCTCAACCTACATCATGTCGGTTGCCTGTTGGAAGGCTATTGGTTCTCCTGCTCTGAGCCAGTCTCCTACCACCCTAGAGGCTTTCGATGGAAGAGAATCTCGTCCATATGGTATCCTCCCACGATTGCCTATCTCTTTAGAAGGGAAAACGGTAGAGTCGAGTTGAAGTCGTTGACGCTAATCTCACTTACAACCTCCTCCTTGGACGAAGTTGGACATATGCCATGCATGCCGTGGCTTCCTCCTTATTCGTGTCGTTCGCTTCCCCCATCAAGGGAAAATCGTCACGGTGGACCAGCTGTCCTTTTTTGCTTCCTCTTCTGAAGGAATGTGCCATTTGTAGAGCATACCTCTAAATCGCTAGTGAGTGTGGTGCTGGATTATTTAAAGATCCCTCCCTGATGGGAGTCTTTCCCCTCCCACCTCCAAATCTCGCCTCCGTTAACATGATCACAGTGCGTTCCGATCCATGGGTTCTCCCTCCCTTGAATCAGGAAGACTCTTGGGGCGAGATGATGCCGTTGAGTCCCGCCGAGCTCAACTACATCGAGATAGTCGCTGCATCGGCTCCACCTCCTGAACCTGCTTTTTCAAGCAGCGTTCCCGTTTCATATGACCACTTCCCTTGGTTGGGAGGAGAGGCCACTTCGGATCCCTGAAGGAATCATTTCCTCCGACGAGGCTATCATTGAGACTATGTCTCCCGAGGAGCTCCCTTGGTCAGATTACCACCATCGCTCTTCGTTTCTCCCTCCTCATTCGGAAATGGCCACATGTCTTGAGCGGTTTGCTTCATGTGTCCCATCTATCCCTCTCCAAACGCCTGTTCAGTTGTATCAAGTGTCTTCGGAAGGAAACATGGGTAACATTACGCAAACTCTGGCCATCGACATCTCTGTCAAAACAGGGATTGTCGAAAACATTTATATTGGAGTCACATGCACTCCTGAGGAAATTCAACTTTATACCGATTTATTTTGTGAATTTCGTGATGTTTTTGCATGGTCTTACGAGGAAATGCCCGGCATTGACCCCAGTATCGTGGAGCACGAAATCCCTACTTATCCCGGCGCTAAGCCTGTTCGTCAGCGTTTACGCCCAGTGCACCCTCGAAAGGCTGCAGCCATCAAGGCCGAAGTTGAAAAACTCCTTCGAGCTGGTTTCATTTACGCCATTCCTCTCACAGAATGGGTATCTAATAAAGTCCCTGTGAACAAAAAACAGGGTACTATTCGGGTTTGTGTTGACTATCGCGACATCAATCGCGCCTGTCCAAAAGATAACTTTCCTACGCCTTTTATTGATCAGCTTATCGACGATTGCGCAGGAAGCGAAATGTATTCATTTATGGACGGCTTCTCTGGTTACAACCAGATCAACATAGCCCCCGCAGACCAGCACAAGACTGCTTTCATTTGTCCTTGGGGCACCTTCGCTTACAAGAAGCTACCTTTCGGTCTCAAAAATGCCGGTGCCACTTTCCAGCGTGCGATGTCGTATGCTTTCCATGATATCCGACACATCGTACAACCTTACCTGGATGACCTGCCGGCTCATTCAGCTAAATGTCAAGACCATCCATCTCATTTACGCGAAATCTTTCTCCGTTGTCGACACTACCGTATTCGACTCAATCAGCATAAGTGTGTCTTCTACGTAGAAACTGGCCGACTGCTCGGGTTTATCGTCTCCCGGGAAGGTATCCGTCTGGATCCCCTTAAGGTCGAGGCCATTTTGAATCTTCCTCCCCCTGCCTCTCTACAGCAGTTACAGAGCTTGCAGGGGAAAGCCAATTTTCTCAGACGATTCATCCCAAATTATGCCGAGGTGGCTAAGGGATTCACGCGATTATTGAAGCGAGACATGCCCTTTCGCTGGGACGCTATCGCTCAACAATCTTTTGAGCGTCTTAAAGGCCTTCTGGTCTCAGCTCCGCTCCTAAGACCTCCAAATTACCACCGTGACTACACCCTTTATTTGGCCGCCGCCGACACCACCATCGGCATGGTTTTAGTGCAAGACGACGATGATGGCACCGAGCATGTTGTATATTATCTTAGTCGCAACCTTCTAGATACGGAAACTCGCTATGCATACGTCGAGAAGTTGGCATTGGCAGCTGTCTGTGCCGTCCAACGTTTCCGTCATTACATCCTGTTGCGCACGACGACCGTGATCTCTGATTGCAACCCCATGACCTATATCTTGTCACGTCAATTGCTGGGGGGCAAATACTCGAAGTGGATCGTAATCCTCCAAGAGTTCGACTTGGAATTCACTGCAGCCAAGTCTAAGAAATCACTGGTCTTCGCCGAACTGCTCTGCTCCTTACCATCTCAGTCTACACCATCTCGTTCAGAGGAACATATTCCGGATGAAACGCTATTTCTCATCAGCACTCTCGACCCATGGTACGGGGACATTATCGTATATTTACAAACGTCTTCATTTTGTCCCAACACATCGAAAGATGGTCGACGACGAATTCGTCACCAAGCTCAACCATACCGCATTTTGGGAGATACCCTGTACCGCCTCGGCGTCGATTCTGTTCTTCGCCGATAATTAACCTTTGAGGAAGCTGAGCGAGTCTTGAACGACTGCCACTCCGGCGCTTGTGGCGGCCATATGTCCGGATATGCTACCGCTCAGAAGATCCTCCGTGCTGGTTATTTCTGGCCTTCTATCTTCAAGGATTGCATCCTTGCTGTACGTGCATGTCACGAGTGCCAGGTTTACCACCGGAAGATGCGTGCACCTGTTGCACCACTGCACCCTGTCGTAACCGTAGGTCCATTTGCAAAATGGGGCATCGATTATACGTCCTGTAACCCTCGTTCGGCTGGGGGGCATGGGTACATTATCGTTGCTGTGGATTATTTCACCAAGTGGGCCGAAGCGATGCCTACATTAAACGAAGACGGTCATACAACGGCGCAGTTTGTATTCAACCATATTATCACTCGTTTCGGAGTCCCTCAGGCTATTGTTACAGATCACGGAAAGCATTTCCGAAATCATATGATGACGGAATTAACGACCCAGCTAGGCTTGCGCCAAGATAGTTCGTCACCGTACTATCCTCAATCGAACGGTCAAGTCGAAGCCGTGAACAAAGTTTTGATCACCATGCTTCAACGTACCATCAATACACACAAGTCGAACTGGCATCTTATGCTTTTCCCAGCCTTGTGGCCTACCGGACTTCTGTGAAGGATGCCACCCGTTTCACCCCGTTTCAACTGGTCTATGGACTGGAGGCTACCCTTCCCGTCGAATGCGAGATTCCTTCATTAAAATTAGCTATCGAGTTGCTTCCCAACACCACTCCGGTGGAGGAATGGCTTCTTTACCTAGAACGGTTAGACGAGACTCGTCGTTTGGCTTCTCTGGCTATCGAAGCACAGAAGAAAAGAGTCAAGGCTCATTTCGACCAGAATATTCATCCTCGTTCCTTTGTTGAGGGAGACTTAGTACTGCTCTACGATCAAGCTAAGGATAAGCTGGGGGCAGGAAAACTCGAATCCATGTGGTTAGGTCCCTACATCGTGAAAAGAATTTTACAAAAGGGCGCATATGAGTTGATTGACTATGAAGGAAATCCTCTTGACAAGCCCCGCAACGGGCTGTATCTGAAGAAATACTATGCATAGCTTCGCACATTCGCTTTGTATATACGTGTGTTTTGTGTTTTTCATGCATGAGTTTCGTTTTGCTTTGGTATAAAGGCGTGTCCTGCCCCTTATCATGCTTTCTTTTTCTGTGCAGATGTCTAGTGCACCTTATCTTGGTTTCGCTGATGGTGCCTGCCGTAGCACTTGTAATTTGTCTTCGGCAGCGTGGTGATCTACGATCCTCACGGAGAGTTGCTAGACCTTCAGGGTGTCTGCCTAGGTCGCACCACTAACAACGTTGCCGAGTACAGCGCTGTAATTGAATTACTTACCGAAGCAGTTGATCTCGGCATCCGAGAACTAGTGGTGAACCTGGACTCCCAGCTGGTTTTCCATCAACTCAACGGGCAATATTCCGTCAGAGACCAGCGCATTTTAAGGTTGTACCTACGTGTAAGATTGTTGGAACGGAATTTTGATTACATTACTTATCAACACATTCCGAGACGATTGAATACGTTGACCGATGCATTGGCAAATCATGTGTTAGATAGACATTTGCGTAACAGATAAACAGTATACAGGAAAGCATAGATAGCATAGTAAGACCATAAGCATATGTAAATAAATCATTTCAAGCATAGTTTGCATGTGTGTGCTTTTAAGCTTGCATTAAAAAATATAAAATCCATGGGTCATGTGTCGTGCAAATTCATACATAAGATCACAATTGTACTGAATAAATGCATAACATAAACAATACATCATCATATGTAACAATGACTCATCCAAAAAACCGGTATGTATATATATCGTGTGGCGCACTAAGGCGCTCAAAAATAAGATGTACATGTCCAAAATCTCAATACATCTGAGTCATATGTCTCAAAATAACAGTGGAAGTAAAACCTAGACAACTAAGGAGCCGGATGATGCTCTCTATAATACGTAGTTGCTCGTGCCACCCGCCTCAGAAGGCGGTGCACCCTGGGTTGCACCCCCACTGTATGGATCTGATGCTCTATGGGGACCTCCTCGACCCCCTGGTAGTCGGGCACTCCCTCCAGCAACCCCTCAAGGTTGCGAGCCACAGTCTCTAAAGTGTCAACCCCTGGAGGGGCTAAGGCCAAGTCCCCAGCTCCCTGTCCTTCCCTCCGTGCCGTGGCAGCCAGGCCAATCGGTCTAGTAGGCCCCACATCTGCATACCATGACATTTGTTAAGACATGTACATAAAAAATCCAAAAACATTAAAAAATTCAAAAGCCAAAGTATCATACCTGCATCATCCCACTGTTCACCTGGGGGCAGTGCCAGATCAGGGTCATTGCGGAAATCCATGCCCGCATAAGGCCAGTCCTGCACAAAAATCTCCTGCTGATCCAACCAGTCTCGGAAAAATGCTCCCCAGCTATGTGGCCGGCCGCCACCTCCGCGTGGCATGATACGAGCCCACCGTGAGGCCCTCGTCTCCCGAGGATCCCTGGGAGCATCCACGGCCATCACCTGTAACCGCATAGCAGGCACTCGCTCTAGAATGAGCGGGATCAGGATCGACCCGTAGCCAAACTGCTTCGTCTCCCCGCGACGGCAGTTGCTCAGTTGCCTCTTCATGTTATTGGTCACTGCCGTGCACCAATCAAACACTGTAGGCTCAAGGCAATCGAGAGCTAACAGGAGATGAGTCTTTGAAGCCTCATGGTTGGCCATACTACCTGCTGCCCGGGTCACCATGAACAGAATGGTGCGAAGCACTATGTTTCCCACCGTGGGGATCGAAACTTTCCCACTTCGCGCTTTCTCAGCCTCTAGGCATACCCGAGCCATCAGATCATCTAGAGTGCCGCCGCTAGGTCGCTGCCCCTCTATGATGGGCCTCGCACCTCGGCGTGATGGCCCGGTCAAAAAGAAGATGTCCATATGGTCGAACTCAATATCATGACCACGGATGGTGAATTTCCCGTCCACCGGGTTCCATGCCCTGATCACTAGCTCAAGGAGGTCATGCTGAGCTCTTAGACGCGGCGTGAGGAAGAATTTCATGAAACCGCAAGCCCGCATGGCATTGCAGCAATTCACGTCCCCCCATGCAGCTATATCTTCCACATCGTGAACTCTTTCCTGCCATTGGAAAGCCATGGTGTCCTGCACAAGCCAGAAAAAACCAATTAGAAGCGCTAGCATTGGAAAATTCACGTTCATTTTAAAACAAAATATTTTTTCCGCGCCAGCGCGGCTGTTTTAAAAACAGCCGCGCTGGCCATGGCAGCCCTTCGTTAATTTTCGAGGTCAGCGCGGAAGAACACGGGTTTTCCGCGCTGACCCGAAGTTGGCCACGTTTTGTTCTAATTCGGTCAGCGCGGACCCGTGGGGGATATCCGCGCTGACCGAGGGCACACCCATGCATAAAAAATTCACCCAATTGGGCAAATTTAACCGTTAAAATCCTACCAAAAATAACCAAAATGCAGGGCAAGGGAACGAGAACCTACCTGGAAGAAGCGGTTCGAGAAATGGTGTCCGTACGGGCTGGAAATCACTCCGTCAACTTTTTGGCTTCTCCACGTCCTTCACATTCCAAAATAGTAAAATGGTAAAAATGACTTATTACTCCCCCTATTTATAGTAAAAACTCATGAATTGTCATATTTTTTGGGTTTTTGCCATTTTTAACCATGAATTTAGCCCTGAATTTGTTAAATGCATGTTTCTATATGTTTTTTACACATATCGAATGGATTTATGCGGGTAGTGTTCTTGTGCAGGTTCAGATAAAACAACTTGGTCGTGACGGTCCTCCGTTCATATGATCCCCGAATGTGTCGTCTCTAAGCTCTTTTCCGACGTTAAACAAGAGAAGATAGCCGAGCCTCCTTTCAGCTCGTTAAAAGGAATGAAAGGCGGTCGTTTTAAGCTCTTTTTTCGATCGTTAAATTAAAAAGATTGCCGGGTGTTTGTCGTTTCGCACTCGATATCGGCTCTAAAACGACGTGTTTTCGACCGCTTTTTTACTTTTTCGGGTCAAAGGCACTATTCACGAAAAGTACTCCTCGGTCGTAATGGTCGGGCGGTTCTTTCGAGCATAGTTTTATACTTTTTCAGGCTCGAGAGACACAACTGTACGAAAAAGGACCCCCCTGGAGTCTCCTTTTCCGCATTCTTTTCAGACTCTCGAAACAAGAAAAGAGGCCGAGTTTTTCCTTTGTCAGGCTCGTTAAACACTCAATGACATCGAGTATTGTCGAAATGACACACATCAAGCATATGCTATCCCCGTCAAGCTTGTCATCCAAAAATAACCGGGGTACCTGCCAAAAATGGTGGGGAAAATGGAACTATGATTACAGTCGCGTCGGCAGTACGTCACTCTTGAACATGGCACTCCGCTGTTTCGTGTCTAGGTGGGATCATCTCATCTTGTTTTCACTAGCCTCAGTGGGTTTGGGATATCCTATATGGCCTCTCATTTGCTCATTGCCATAATCACCATATCCTCTACTCATTTGATGTCAAGTACTGCCAAACCCGTTATAGTGCCGCCACATGTTCAAGAGAAGTTGTCCTCTGCCACAATGCAACCTTGTTCGCTATCTCACACAAACTATTATACCTCTGCCTCGTGTCGATGATGTGGGAAACGTTATGGCCCACCTTCGATCAAGGTCCTTTCCCGTCGACTCCAACTCATTATCCGGGAAAGTGACTTAGGGACTCCTTTCAGGTGCCTTGGAGCCTGCATGCCTCAATGGCAGGTTCTTCGTGTTGGACGCAAGGCTTGCATCATTGGCCTTCGATCGAATGAGTCCGTGGGTGTTCGACTCCAGCTCATTGATTCACACGCCACGGATTGTACCTATAGTACCTTGAGGACCATTGTCATTTTTGGTGGTACCTCTCGCGTCTGTTAACAGTTTTCATCATTGACTGGTAATCAGACGATGTTCACGCATGTTCGACTTCGACTTATGTATTCACATGTTTGGACTTGTACTTTGTTCGGTCGAGATGGAGCGCAAGACCCTGGACCCTTGTCTGTTATGGTCCAGGCTGCGAATTGTGGATGATCATTACACGACTCATTGATGGATGGTTGCGCCCATACCTGAGTCTTCATGGATGGCTGCGACCATACCTTATCAGTCTTTTGGTCTCCTTAGCTGGGTGGCTACGTCCATTCCACAGACCAGTTTTCGCATGTCTTTCGGATGGCTGCGCCCATACCTAGACTGCATGTACTTGATTGTCAGAGATTTTCGGTCCTTCCTGGTGGTGTTCCAGTTCGGCGTGTGTTGTAAAGCATTTCACCCCTCCCACTCTCTCGGTCTTCATGCTTTAGGGGCATCTGTTACACAATAATTTCTCACTGCCTTCCTGTCAGACACCCTGCTGTGCCCAGAGTTCACAATCACTAAGTTCTTGCTCCCCGAACTGGTTAAAAACCCATTTTTCCAAAGTTTTGTTCATCAACGCGTCTATTCCAAAAATAACCGCGATGACAGGCACTCTGTAGTGTATTCTGTGCGCTGCCAGCGCGGAAGAACATCACTTTTCCGCGATGGCCCACAGCGCGCCTTTACCGTGTTCTTCCGCGCTGACACGATTGTCCAGTTATTGAGATGCGCCGACAGCGCGGCAGTCTCCTTATAATCCGCGTTGATCCAGTTTGGGCGAATTTGTTCAAACAACCAGCCTTCCAGATCACTCCAGGCTTGGTTGTTAGCTTTGTGAATGTCGACTTCCTTCTATGGCATGTTTGTTCGACCCTTTCCAACAACTCCCCTTGAAGATAAGCTCATCCTCCCACCTTTTTAGGAGACTCCTTCTCCTATATAAACTCTCACCATTACCATGAGCAGCTAGTTAGACTTAGCTTGGAATAGCTTGGATTGTACAGAGCTTGTAGTGCTCAGATTGCTGCTATAGGTTTGGTGTGATAGGTGTGGAAGTGATTGATTGCTTAGGGAAGGTTGTTTTGTCCTATTTGTGTGTGAGAGAGAGTTGTTTGTCTTGGGAGAATCATCCTCAAAGGTGAATGCTTGAGATACATGCTGACTGGCCCCTCCTGAGAAGGTTACCGACGTCAGAACATTTGGTTGTACTCTTCTCTATTCTGATTAATAATAGATGACTGCTATTATTGTTCCATTCTCATTTGTCTATGCAATGGTTAAATGTGAATTACATCTTTTCTGACTGATGTATGGTTGCTTTTACTAGATTTCACGCTTGCGTTTGCTTTCTCTTCGTGTGTGCAGGTATCCATTCGCGGAGATCGCGGAGGATTGTGACCAGCTGAAGCGAAGGAGCGAAGGCAACATCTCTTCGTCAAACGACAGCGCAAGAATCCAAGTAGGTGTTCTTTACCTCTTGTTTAATTGTAATTAGGAACATGCGTAGCAGCATTGTGTGATTGTTGCTAGACCCCTGCTGGGCTAGTAGGGATCGCCTCTATCCGTAGAGGGGATTTACCTCTCCAACAATTGGAATAGCTTGGATTGTATAGAGCTTGTAGTGCTCAGATTGCTGCTATAGGTTTGGTGTGATAGGTGTGGAAGTGATTGATTGCTTAGGGAAGGTTGTTTTGTCCTATTTGTGTGAGAGAGAGAGTTGTTTGTCTTGGGAGAATCATCCTCAAAGGTGAATGCTTGAGATACATGCTGACTGGCCCCTCCTGAGAAGGTTACCGACGTCAGAACATTTGGTTGTACTCTTCTCTATTCTGATTAATAATAGATGACTGCTATTATTGTTCCATTCTCATTTGTCTATGCAATGGTTAAATGTGAATTACATCTTTTCTGACTGATGTATGGTTGCTTTTACTAGATTTCACGCTTGCGTTTGCTTTCTCTTCGTGTGTGCAGGTATCCATTCGCGGAGATCGCGGAGGATGGTGACCAACTGAAGCGAAGGAGCGAAGGCAACATCTCTTCGTCAAACGACAGCGCAGGAATCCAAGTAGGTGTTCTTTACCTCTTGTTTAATTGTAATTAGGAACATGCGTAGCAGCATTGTGTGATTGTTGCTAGACCCCTGCTGGGCTAGTAGGGATCGCCTCTATCCGTAGAGGGGATTTACCTCTCCAACAACATGTATCAAGTTCAGATCTGATTGTTGATGGTGGACAATGATCAGACACAGCAGGGCTGAAATCATTCACCTGGAGATTCCAAATCAATTTTGAGATCATATTCAAAGACTCCACTAGAGGATGAACTTGACCAGTAAAAACATGAAAGGACAATATGGACAGATCAGGTATTCAAGTTGAAATTTCATCCAAGACATTTTGTTCTTTGTTATAAATTATTTCTTCTCTTTTTCCGAGAATGTCAAGAAGGCTTTGCAAAGTATACTATGTTTGAGAAGAGATCCTCGGCCTGCATTTGATTCCTTCCCTTTGAAGATTGTAAATACCGAAGATTTGCATGCCTTTGAGCTTGATCAAGACCCTTCTTCTGAATCTTGTGATGACCGTCTTCAAAATGATGAGCCCCAAGAGACCAAGACTGATTCTATACCTTCTGTACATACCCCTATACCTTGTAAAATTCTAGATCGATACAAGACTCTGATTTTACCTCCTATATCCCATGCTTTCCCTAAAAATCATGATCTATATCTACCAAGATTTGACGGTGAACGCGACAACATCACTGCTGAGAGACATGTATTGAATTTTGAGTCTTTTCTTGATCTTTTTGAAGTTGATGAAGAAGATGTCAGTATTAGGCTTTTTGCTTTTTCTTTGCAAGGAAAAGTCAAGAGTTGGTTCAAAACCTTGCCTGATGCGAGCATCTCAAATTTACAGCAGTTCTTCAAAGTTTTCCTCGATAGGTGGGTGGTCAGACAGAACCCTTTCTTGATTATAGAAGAGTATAACCAGCTGAAAAGATTGCCAGGGGAGACAGTACAACAGTTTTCTGCCAGGTTTAACCAAGTTTATTATTCGATGCCTGTTAATATAAGACCTCCTCCTGGATCCGCTCTCTTGTACTACCTGGAAGCCTTTGATCTAGAAATGGAGTTTCAGCTGAGAGAAAGAAATCTTGCAACACTTGAAGAAATGCAAAATAGTGCAGTAGATGTAGAGGCTCATTTGCTGATCCGAAGGGCAAAGTTGAAGGAAGAAGAGATGAAAAACACAGATCCAGAGGAATCGACATCTTTATAGGTAAAGCTCAACATTTTGGTAAGTGCAGTGGAAGAGATGATGCAAAGAATCACCACAAGGAATGAGTATAGCGTTCAAGCCCATCGCTCGCTGATTGAAGAAGAACAAATGGCTGCTCCAAAACATCTTCTTTCTTATCCCAGTTGTCATAGATCTGATAATGATTGTTTTATAGATCATCTTGGAGAAGAGAGATCTGTTGATATGACATGTATGCTTGATGATGTCTTTTATATTGATGATTTGCCTCAGTTTGACCAGTATGATGATGACTATGTTCTCCAAACAGAAGCTAATCTTGCAGACAAACAAGAAGCCAGTTTGTGGGAGGAGGAAGTTCACTTTCAGCAGCTCGAATACAGTGATCAACCGATGCATGTCAGCTACGACAGTGACCAGGAAAGTGCAGCAAATTTTGAAGTAAGTGAAGGATCTTTGCCTTTTTGTTTTGCTTCGTTTCAGTTCATCAAAGACAACATTCATGCAATCAAAAATCAAATGTCGACAAGTCTTGATTTGGACCATCTTGCGGGCAATGAGAACCTTGTTCAAGACTTCTTATATCCAGATGTGCAGCCCCTGAATGCCATTGATTGTCAAGTTGCAGTTGAAGCCTTGGAAGTTGGCACATACGATCAAATGATACAAGATGATTCCGTACCATTTTGTTTTGAATCATTTCAGTTTCTGAAGGGGAAACTACATAGTATATCATCAAATGAGCAGCTTGTAGCAAATCATGTAATCTCATCGGAACCAATAGAAAATGGGTTGCAACAATCTTTTCAAGTTTTTCACGATCCAATAGCTAATGTGTTGGATGATGTCTGCAGTCAAAATCCTTCTCCTATCTGTGAGCTTGACAAAAGTATTGATACAAACTTGATCCGACAAACGGTTTCTTTGTCATTTTCAACAGGAGTCTCGTCACAAAGCTCAGATCAAAGTTTGCATTCATGGTATGAAGAGAAGAGAAGTAATCCATTGGATGAGCTAAGTCCCGATGTGCATGAATTTCGAGATCCTTATGCAGTGTTTTTGGAGGCGTATAGAGAATCCATAGTATTCAACAGATATGTTCACAAGTTTTCATGGGAGTTGCCTTTCAGTAGTTCTCTCTTGTTTTTCATAAGCAAGCACTTGCGGAGAATTCAAACAACAGCTGGAATACTTACTTGGTTGCATTAGTTGTTTCATTTCACTTGATCAGGTGATGAATGAAACTGTTAGAGTAGGTTTTGATGAATAAGCTCTACTTTGAGCATTATTTCCAGTTTTTCGGTTGTGTTTAAGTATCGAGTCAGTTTTTAGTTGAGTGAGAGTCAATTTGTGTCATCGAGTCATCAGTTTTCAGTCATGCATTTCAGCTTGAGTTTTTGACTCCATTGCCCAATGGATGAAGGCACTGTCTGCTTTCCAAAGATCTGTAGTTCTTGGCACCTCCAAGGAGCTACCATCCCCATTGGAGCCAATGTTAGTGTCAATATTTGCAGCCTTCCTCCAGTGATCAAACATGCTCTTACAAAGTGATTTTAAGGTGTCAAGGTCAAATTTTGTCATTTCAGTGAGTCTTCAAGCAAAATTTGGTCACTAGGTATTAGGTCTAGGGTTTGATTTTACTCCTTTCAATGTTGCCCAAATGTCGGCCCATGTCACCATTTAGCTGAGTGTACCAACATTCAAAGGGTTGTCATCATCATGTCAATTTCCACTGGGTCATTTTACACCTTTTTCATGCTTCAGTTGTGCCTAGGTAAAGTTCATTTCCCTCTCCTAGGGTTTTGAAGGTAATTTCTCTTGGATGGTCAAATCATCAACAAAACTTGTATCCCGATGTTCATTCACCTTCCCCTATCCTTAATGTACCTTATTAAACACTTCCCATCACTGAGATCCCCCAAATTCCTCATTTTCGCACAAACTCTAGTTTCTTGCTACAACTTTGCAATTTTCTAGGCTAGGCCTGTGTTTTTGCCCTTTTGGACCCCTTCTCCTCACTCAATCTTTGAAATTCCACTTTCCCCTACTTCCTAACATCCCTCCCTACTTCTCAAAATTTTCTCAATAATTTATAAGCCCCTTATCCCCTTCATTCCACTTTATTTCGACAAATCCCTTGTTCCACACATTGGGATAGGTTTTACTCCAATGATGTTTCTGACCAAGAAAAGATGAATTTGGGAAAAATGAGAGATGTTTTTGTCCAAAATAGGCCAAAGAAGAGAAAACTCCTTCACTTTTTACACAGATGTCATGGTTTTAGATAAATGTAAAAAATACAGTTGCCTCGGGAGAATTGATGCACCTCTGAAGTGACCTTGGGAAAATAAAGTTTTCTCCTAGCTTGATTGGTCCAATGACTTGCTTGATGAGTCCAATGATAACTAGACACAAAGAGATTTCCAATGAGATATCATGAGCTCAATTTGGAGTTGAGGAAGACCTTCAAAAGTTGACTGCAACAGCACTCTTCCTTTAGGCAGCCTCATTTTGTACATTTTGACCAGTCTTGGGAGATTTGATTTTTGATAGGGAAAATGAACTCCAAATTGAAAAATTCCAGTTGGGTTGGAAAGTAGACTCAATAAAATTTCCAACGAGCTATCCTGCGCCCAATTTGGACACTAGGAAGGCCTCCAAAAGTCTCCTGTAAAAATATGTTTCGCATTGAGTCTACGCTACGCATTAGGTCACTGGCGCGGCGCATTGGGCTGCCCTCCACAGTGCAGAAGATACACTGGCATGGCGCGTTGGGTTTGTGTCACGGTGCATAGAGCTGCAAGCCTAATTTCACCCACGAAACTCATCCAATTGCCAAATTTTCTCGGTTGCCCCCTGTCCAAGTAAGTCAAACATTCTTCTAATGCCAATGAATGTGTGTCTCTAGATGTTTATGATGATTTAGTGAGAAAAATTTCAAACCCTACCTCCTTGCAATTTTTTGCTCAAAAAACAATTGCTTAGGGTTTGTAGTTGTGTTTTTGCTGCCAAGTCCACTCCATCACTCCCTCACCCTTTGATTCCCGAATTTGTTTTCTAGTTTCATCAACTCATTCCACTATCCTCATATCCCTAAATTCATTCACCCTCAATCCCCAATTCTCATTATCCCAAACCCTATCCATATCCCTAAACCCTACTCACATCCCTAAAACTCTTACTCCCATCCCTAAACTCTGTTCACACATACATTTTTACACTTTCTTCCATACACTCTACCCATTTCATTTCTCCACCATATTTTCATATTGTTATCCACAAAACCATCCATATACAACCACATTTTTCAAAACCAAAGGAAAACAATGGAAGAGACAGTGATCATGGGTATGAGCAAGAGATTGAACATGACCGGGAATCTTGGCTTGAAAGAACAAACTTGCGCTTAGAAAGGATGCTAGAGAAGGCCAACAGGGAGAAGACATTGTTAAGACATATGACATATCATTATATGGTGAGAAACAAAGTTTGCAAGGCAAGAATCAGAAGCTTAAAGGAAAAATTGAAAAGGGCATCAAAGAGGCAAAAAGAGCATGATCGACTTCATATATTGGCTAAGGCTTCCTTGGCCCAACACAATGCTTGATGGAGAAGACTCAGCCCAAATTTCAAAAAAATTGGGACATTTTTGCATTTTTGAAATTTTTGGCTCAAAAAACAGAATTTTCTGCCCTATGCGCCATGCCACGTGGCACTCACTTTTGATAGGAGCCTCTAAATCATAAAAATTCAGCATTTTTGGATTTGGCATGGAAAAATATGCTTGCCTACCAATGGCAAAGAAATTTGGACAGGTTTTGAGCCCTCAGAAAGGTCAAAAACACTCAAAAAATGACCTTACTACCCCTATTTTGACACATAGGAAGCAGTGTTGGGAGAATTGAATTTTGGAGGGGCAAATGGAGACCAAATTGAAAAATTCCACTTGGGTTGGAATGTAGACAGGTAGATCTTTCCAGCAAGCACACTTGGAGTGAATGTGGACACCGGAAAGGCCTCCAAAGTGGGTCCAAACAGGCGCTACGCATAGAGAATCAGGTGCGGTGCATGGAGGAAATTTGGCCCAGTTTGACTAGGAATGCTCTGTTTTTCGCCCAGCTTTTACCAGTTTGAATTTTTCATATTCTTAATTTCAAATTTGTGATGTAATTTCATGTACGTTAATGGATCATGATGTAAATATGTCAATTTTTCACTCAGGAAGTAGATTCATCTGTTTAAAAGTTGTTTGAAATTGAATGAATCAATTCCCTTATTTCTAGAGGCATGTTGTTCCACTGCCTGATTTCTAGTTCTTAGTTTAGAATTAGTTGTAACAGCTCCTAAACATGTGAGCTCGACCCCTAGAGGCTAGGATGAGCTATGGTTTGTCTATATTATGTGTTTTTTCAGTCATTAGCATGGTTGGACTCTTGAGAAAGTAAGGAGCTTCATTGTACACTCATATTAGTATATTGGCTAAGGAATTGAGACCAGGGTTTGCAACACTCTTTGGGATCCCTGTGGCATGTTGTTTTGGTACAGTGCTTTCTTATGTATTTTGAATTTATTTATGTGTTATGTATGTCATTTTCTCTCTTATTTCTTCTCAGCTAAATCAAACAAGAGTGAAAGTAGAATCCATTGAAATTGCAGTGCTCTACTTGAAGTTTGCTTTAGTTTTTTGATGTTTTCAGCTGTTTGGAGAGGATCCATGGCTTCTCTTGCCCTCTTCAACTCCTCCTCTGTCTAATCCCTCCATCTCACTTGATTTAGAGTGCCAAATTCAGTTGCCTACCTTGCCCCATTGAGATCTCTGCAAGATTGAGCCTCATTCCCTGCACCCAAAATCTGCTTTTCCATTAGATCCCACAAAAACATCATTTTGTTCAATCAAAATCTTCACACGTATACCTAGCCTAAGATCAGTAGTTAAATCAGTCATCTCAAGCCCTTAGCGATCATAATTTGCTGAGATTGACCCGGAGAGAGCCCTCTCTTGACCTGGTAGGGCTAGCTACCAGGTTAAGCGTGGTTTGATGTTGGCCCTGGATCATACCTTTCTCAGCCTGAGGTAAATCTAGGCTCTAACATTCTCCTCACACACAGCTGCAGGAGCCTTCCCCTTCACCCAAGTACAAAATAGATAAATTTAGATTCAGCTTATGCACTTCTCTACTTCTTAGTTATGACTCTCCTATGACTTCATTTTATATTCTTCCTTCATTACAATATCATGGTCCGCGAACCATGGGCAGGTCTCAAAACGACTTGACTTTAACAAATTAAGGGGCTTTGACCTTCCTAAATCCCCTTTGACTCCTATTGACCTGTGCTACTCACTTTCTTCTCCTCAAAATGCAGAGAGTTTACAACAAATTTAATAAAACACATCAATATCACAATGTTTCGAGTTGGGCAGGGTAGTGTAGCTCGTGAGCTTAATATTTTCAGAGTATAATTCTTTATCTTTGGTGTTGCTCCGCTGCTAGCAGTCCTAGAGAGTACCCCGATGGAGTCATGCAGGAACACAAGCATTGCTCCGCTGCTAGCAAGCATGGACAGTACCCTGGTGGAGATTCTTGCTTCACCTCTCTATGCATGAAGCCTTTCTCTTCTTTCACCTTTATTTATTTATTTTAAATAGGATTGTGCATCGAAACTTATTAATTTTGGGTGGAAGAGGGATCCCAACTTATTGAGAGCAGAAGAGGTTGTTCCTTTAGAGAATAATATAAATACCTTTGATTTATGTTTGCTCATTTATATTTTTCCCCTTCTCCTCTTCTACTGATTGGATAAGCATGAAAACACTGAAAAACAAAACCCACTATAGGCATAAGGTTTCTTGAGTAGACGAAGATTCATGGTTGGACCAAAACTCTCCTTACAGATAGATCGTATTCTTCATTGGAACTTCATCGACCAAAAGATATAACTGACACAATGAAGGCAGACTGGAGGTTAGCCAAATTTTGAAGTGTCACAAGACTCTTTAGAATTCAACCACACACATACTAAGAAGCCAAAATAGTTCTAGGCACAACACTTATTCACATGAATACAACACACAACAAGGAAATAAAACCAAAATCCAAGAAAAAGAAACTAAACCAAAGCCTAATGGAAAAGAAAATTAAGAAAATACAAGATATACTAAAGAGAACATGACGAGATGGGTGCAAAATAAGGAAAACTAAGATGCAACTAGTCCTACTCCTAACCTAACAGCTAGAAGGTTGGGGTCACATATAATGAAATTTCCAGTGAAGCCATCGTAGTTGTTCCCAGACTGCATCCACAATACGAACAATTAAAATAGATATGAAGTAATGTGCAACAGAAAAGATAAAATCCTGAATAACTTGCACAAAAATTTGAAGGTCTTGTTTTTGGGTAAAAGATGTGTCACAACCACTACTTTCATCCAATTCACAGTCTTACCTCTCCAACAGAAAGCATAATCAAAAAAACCTGAGAAGCTTCTCGCGAATGTGTCTCCATATGCACCGAACTTGTTAGAAAGCGTGAGGAAATATTGCAACTTATTTTCGACCGAGCTTTCCAGGTAAGACTGTTCCAACCATTTAGCGATTGGATTGTACAATTCGTGACAATACTCTTGAAAATCTCAAGACCTTTGAAAAGATTAATTTTTCAATTATAGGCATGGGATTATGATGAGAATTGTGTGAGGTAAAATGGATATGATCATATTCAAGAGTCATATCGACACAGTGAGGACCTGACATAACCGCTCCATAAAAATCCGAATAGTGAGATGCTAAACACTGAAGATCAAAGGATCTAAAACAATTGTCATTGGATGTGCTGATTGGAAAATGATAAAACAAATGACATTCATCAAATACCGTATAATGATCAGATGGGATGATTAAAGCATCATATTCCCAATTTGTAATTAATGGAGATAAACCAATTTGAACAGTTCTTTAAATGCTCTGAACAATCAAACCAAGTTCCTCGTAAGAAAAATGTGACAAACCATTTTCCTATAACTGGTGACAAAATGTACAAGCATCGTAATCATCAAAAAAATTTAAAAGGGATGCCATCACAACAAATACATGATACTAGTCAGGGCACATTGAATGGATAAGAACTTGATTTGTGCAATAACTCGTGCATTCATTATCACTGAAGAGGATTTTTGGTGCGATGGAAAGAACACATTTGAAATATAACATTCACAAGAAGAACCATGAGCTGACTATTAAGGAATGATTTCGATAAACATGATTCGGCCAAAGATAGTCCTTGGAATGATTAACTTCGCAATTCCATGACTCTTTGAGAGATACACATTCCAAATCTGAGTTTGATGCAACATATTTTCATGAAGATGAATGAACTGAAACAGATTCTTGAATCCGATCAAAAGTACAATCTTGAAAATTTGAAAGATCACACCCAAAATATCAAACATTTCTCAAAAACAAATTTTCATCGAGTGAAACCATGCAAAGAGAAGGATTGTGCGAGAGAAACCAAATTTGACTTAGTTCAGGGGGCTTACCAAAGTCGCGAGATCCTGACATAACCATCAACAGAAGTTGAAGTGCCTCGACTCGTTGGCAGGTCTAGGAACTTTCAAGGATTATAAAATCACATTTTGAAGATTGAACCAAATCATTCATGGTTTGAGGATAGATGCTACCACTATTTTTAATAAGGCCACTACTCACCAGATGGAAACCATATTTGTCACTGATCTTACCGAATTTTTCAACTTCAATAACCAAATTACTCAAGTCGAAAGATTCTTCTAATCGTAAATTCAAAGATGAATAAATCGGGAAAAATTTATGAGCAAGCTTATTTGAAGAGTTGTCTTTATGCAAGAGAAGGGATGATGAGGGATGGAAAAAGTACTCAATGATTCGATTGTTTTCATTTTCATCATGAATAATCCCACTGTCTTGTGTCAATTGAGAAGATAACTCGAGTATCTTTGTCACAAGTAGATGCATCACAAATGGTAGAGCCTAAGGGATAGTGAGATGAAGAGGAATTCTCGGTAAGCACATCTTCTTTGACTGAATCAGATTCTAGATCTAAAGTAAAATATTCATGAGAAACCAAAAGATCGGTTGATGCACCTAGGCAATCATGATCAATACATCAACAAAGTCATCATCATTATAATATTTTTTCCCAAGGCTACAGATTTATTGAAATAATTAATTACATTTGATTCACTACCGAGATTATCATATTGAAAATAATCCAAGAATGAAAGCACATTATCTTCACCTGGAGTATTTTTTAAAATAGAAGAAAGATTGAAATCATCTTCACCTTTGTGCTCCTCTGCCTGTGTAAATTGACTACCTTGTACCTGATCGCAATTTGAACTAGCAATGCGAAAATCAAGAGAATGTGAAAGACTAGATAGTAGAACTGAGCATATCACAGTACAAAGAGTCATGACATGTAGATGATAGAGGATCACATAAATATAGGTCAGATTGGAGGCTAGAGTTATGAATGATAACATCACGTTACAGAATGGGGAAGTTAGTCTTCCCCATGGGCTTCATGATCTATTTTGGTATTTCCTCCATTAAATCTAAGTCATGAGAAACAGAAGAAGAATGAGAAGATATATTAGGAATTTGATTTGCGATTTTTTAACTTTATTAGCATCGCAGAAAGGCACATTCATCAGAACTAGAAAAGGAGGAGGACAAAGAAAAAAAGGACCAGTAAATTCCTCCTCTGAAATTAGGTGTCTCATGATTCACAAGAGTTGGGGAAGTATGAAAATTAGAGGGTTCAGGTTCATCGTGTAAAGAGATAAGAACCAAGCACTCAAACTTTTGTTTCAAGAAATCCTTATTCATGTCTACTTCAAAATTTTCACAAAAAATGTGAAGGAATCAATCAAAAAACTCCTCAACTGATTTATTAGTCTTCATTCTTAAGATATTGATTATTTTACAAACATCTTAGTAATTATACATATCAAAGGCTTGATGAATCTCCTGAGGAAATGATGAATGGAATGGATGGAAGCAGGTGGCAAGGTATGGCACCATCGATTAACATGACCTTCTAGGGTGAGGAAGAAAATCACACAAGCAAACTCTTCACCATTTATTTTGTAAGACTCACAAAAGTTAAGAAAATCATAGATGTGCTCGGTTATGGATGCTCCACCCTCACCATAAATTTTTAACTAGGACAAGTGATAGAGAGGCTCATCGGCGATTGAAAATTGATAATGTGAAAAATTAAATAAACACCACAGGAGTAAAATTTGAGTATGAACCATTTTAGATAATATATTCAAACCAAATTCACTGGGCTCAGCTTTCCATTTGTCCCTCCTTTTAGCGCCACTATCGATGGTGTTGGAAATCCATCAACCAAGGGTTCTCCCCAATGTGAAGTCCCAATTAGACCTCACACTATTTGGAGTAGGATACCCATCTGGAATATAGGCCAGGTTGCAATGTATTCTTAAAGATATTCCTTGGCTCTAACTGTCAGCAAGAGAGAGGAGTGCAAATGCGCCTTCAAAAAGCAAGGGGGTGTGCCTAGTGACTGCTCGATCATATGTGTGTCAAATTCTTTCACTGTGGAGGGTGGGGAAGTAAGCCTCTAAGAGAGAGGTAGTAGTCACACCCGAGTAGAGACACACATGAAAAAGAAGGGTTCATCTAATATCCAATGGAATATTCCACGAGGATGCGACATCGATAATAGTAATTACAACACATTGTCAATATGATAAGTACCAAAATAACTGAAATAGTTCAACTACTTTAGCACAAATGAAAGAAAACATGAATTGAAAGCATTCACAAAAATATTCTTACAGAAATCCATAATCCATGCATGAAGAACGTGTGGCCTTGAAGGTTTCTGTTATTAAGTAAAATTTCCAAGACACATGTATACAATGAACATCACTAGCTCCAATAGTGGAGCATTGGAGCCACTACTTACTCCTCAAAATAATTGATTTGTTTCTCTAATGCCTTGTGGGAGGATCCAAGGTGAAAATTTCTTTGCTCATATAATAAAGGTGTATATATAACCAAGGGGTGATGCTCCACCCTCATTGTGACTCTTTGACTACCCTCATCATTTTTTTACTTCCCATGACTTTTCGACTTACATGACTCTTCATATTCCATGTGTCATTTGTACATCCACTTTACAATACATTTTGAATACCATTCACATGATCCAAAATGATGATGTGGCATATGACAACTCATGACATGACATGACATGACACTAATAACATGGACTTCTTGATGATGTGGCAGTGTCAAACCATTGTTATCGTTGTGTGTTGAGTGTATGCTTGATAATTCTCTTAGTTTCACTTCTGTATGACTTCATGATAAGGAATCTTCAATGATCTTAAGTCTTGAGTTGCAATCACAAACTAATGTCCCTTTGCTTTCTTGTGATTTCTCAACTTGCATGTTCAACTACAAGAGTGTCTTTCAGCATGTTTGCCTCCTACATCTCTATATTCATCATCCCCCCATAGCACGGTAAGGTACCTATATATGCAATTCACTCATGACAAGGTGACATCAATCTGAAATACCCCTAGTCTAAGATGGTGCATTCTGATCTATTGACTGAGCTGGAACCAGGTGACGGGGTAGGAGTGAGGGCTCAGTGACTATGTAATTGTTTAGTTCAAGCAACTTGATACTACGCAATTCACAGTTCGGGCTAGGCTAAGGAAGAAAACTACGCAGTCTGGGAGCTTGGGATGACAGGTTGAGAGGATAGGCACTTGATCAACCTATTACACATTTATGGAGGATAGATGAGCCCAAGTGACTGCACAATTACACATTTCAAGAGCTCAGGAATAAGGCTTAAGCCTTGATACTGTGTAGTGTGCAATCCAAGCTGGACTGAGGGAGAAAATTGCGCAGTTATGGGACCCACTGAGGGAGGCTAAGGGGATGGACACTAGGTGAACACATTGTGTAGTCCCAGGAGACAAGGTAGGTTGGGATATTTCTCAATTGCACAGTTCAGAAGATCAAGGAATGATCTTGTGGCTTATGATTGTGCAGTGTGCAGTTAAGGCCAAAGCTAGGAAGATGAATTGCGCAATTCTAGGAGGCAAGGTCGGGCTTGAGCACTAAAGTTACGAAATGCACAGTTCTAGGCTTGAGCACTAAAGTTGAAAAATGAATAGTTCTGGGCTTAAGCATTGAGGTTTCGAAATGTGTTGTTTTAGGCTTAAGCACTCAAGTTGTGAAATGTGCAGTGCTGGGATTAAGCAGTGAAGTTGTGAAATGCGCAATTCTGAAAGGTTGCTAGGAATTTTTTGAAATTTGGTTAAGTGTGGGAAAAAATAGATGGTTGTGAACAGTGATATGAATTGACTGTGATCACACACTTGAAACACTTTGTTGACACAAAAACTTAGATCATCTAGAGCATGTTAACAACATATTTCCCTAAATGCGACAAATTTGGGGCAAGTGCGACACTAAAGGTACGTTTTGCGATGACCATGACGACACTTGTGTGACAATGCTTAAACATTTGGGAATGAGTGTGATAGATGTTAACATAAATAGAACAAATCATACACACAAAGATATACCCCTGAAACCATCTAAACAGGCTTTGGTGAGATCAATTTTTGATCTAGCAGCTTCAAGCAAAATCTTATAGAGAACTCCCGACTATGAATAAATGAGCTCTAACTGCTAGGCTCTAAAGATAGCATGTTCTTCAGTGAACACCCCAGAAAGTGACACTTCCTTAGAAATCTCCAGAATAAAATCATCACGGATATGGTCCTTGATCAATATCTTCCTTTTGCGCGACTCTTGAATGTGGTCAGAAATATGGGTAGCCTTGTCCTACTAAAAATTGGCTAGCAGTTCAGTTTTTGCATCATAATGGACAGTCAATTGAAAATGGTTCAGAAACATTGTCTCTAAATCACCAAATGTAGAAAATGACCCTCCCCCCCCACCCCTTAACTCGATGTACCACTTAGCCACATTTCCAGTTAAGGTGCGTTGGAATAGTCTCAACCTAATTGAATAATCAATTAGGGAGTTTGGTGAGCACCATAAATGAAAAGTGGTTACATGATCTGTCGGATCCTCACCATGCTTCCCTTCAAATTTAGGAATATCATACGGAAGTTTAGTAGGGACTGGAGGCCAATCTGTATTATAACAAATCATATCATTAGTCAATTTCGAAAGATAAACCAGTGAAAATAAAAAGCAACGTATTCAAAAGTGGAGAAGGCCCTAGGTGATCAATTTCTTGAGGGTAAGTGGTATTTCGGCCTCGGGAATTTTCGCAATATCTATGACTGTAATAGCGTTCTTCGGGCATTAGTCACAATATTAAAGAATTATCACAATATTTAAGAAATCTGTCCGCTGAGACATTCACTAACTTCCGACGCAAATCCATTCACAATTCAACAATATTACTTTCTCATTGATTTTATGTGCGTAGAATAAAGTTTGTGTCCTTGCTCCACACACCCATTCCATCTAACACATACACCTTATTTGGCACATCCATATGTGTGGAGAAATGTTTGTGTCCTTGTTCCGCACACATATTCCCTCTCGCACATACACCCTATTTGGCACATCCATATGTGTGGAGAAATGTTTGTGTCCTTGTTCCGCACACATATTCCCTCTCGCACATACACCCTCTTCTACACCTCCTTTATTCTCCACACATCCCTATGATCCATACACTTGAACAATGCACTTGATTTAGACAACTCACCATGACGTTGGACGTGCCCTCTCGCTTACCTAAAGGATTTGGGTAGAGCACTCACAGAGTCAAATATAACAATGTCAATGTCAATGCTAGAGCACTCACCAATGAAATGACCATTTACAAAATTAGTCTTTTTTTAATTTTAAAGTGATTTGTGAGGCAAGCACTAACAAATAGGAAAATAAAAATGCACTCCACTAGGGCTATTATGTTCCATCAAAGTGCTCAAGGCCAACCAGAAAATGAGAAATACATTTTTCAATATTATAAAATTATTTTAATAATTTAAAAAAATCGTAAATAAAAAGAATCTTGAAAACTTTGGTTGTCCACATAAAAAAAGGCCAAAACTAATAAGAGTCAAGAGACTTTAACATTGAAACAATTACAAAAATCCCTATTAAAAACCGGGACAAAAGATATTAATACATATTATCAATATGCATGTGTATACTAAGTGATGAAAAAAATTATATTAAAATATTATAATTTCTTAACACTACTACTGCAATGAAAACATAAACCATACTACCCATAAAATCACTATTATAAACTAGACCAAAGCACATACATAGAACACGTACGAATCACTAAAACATTAATAGTCGATAAATATGCTGTTATTATATTATCTTATAAAGTAAACTATATTTATAGGCGTAGTCTAATTTATAGAGGAAATAATTATTTTCAAGAGAATTCACCAAAATCGAGCAATATAATTTCAAGATTTTTTATTGTTTAAAATATATTTATAAATACATAAACGGATTCAATACCTTGCGAAATTCATGGGGCATTCAAATTATAAAAATTATACAATTTAAACTCAAGTTTTTAAAAACCTCTATAATTTTTTGATTAAAATTAACTAGAAAATTAAAAATCTCTATCACATTTTAATTAAAATTAACCAAAAAAAATAATTATAAAAAAAAACCATTTCATCTATAAATTAAATTACACCATAGATCGACCACACCATTAAAACAGAGCTTATTATTGTAAACTAGCTACACTACATTAAAACAGAGCTTATTATTGTAAACTAGCTACACTACAGTAACACATAAACTTAACCCATCACACAAAAAACCAAAATGCTACCAGTGAGCAAACTAGGATAACGAAACAACCACGGATAAGTAACCATTATAATAACCACACCAGATAGCAGAAGAGCAAAGTAGACATCATTCATCTAGAATAATCACCGGATGATGTGGGAGGAAGTAGCAGCCTTAACCCATCACACAAAAAACCAAAATGCTACCAGTGAGCAAACTAGGATAACGAAACAACCACGGATAAGTAACCATTATAATAACCACACCAGATAGCAGAAGAGCAAAGTAGACATCATTCATCTAGAATGATCACCGGATGATGTGGGAGGAAGTAGCAGCGACCATGTTGATTGGGGTTGTTTTGATAACTCCTCTATTTTGTCGTGCCGTGGAATCAGAGTCCAAATCTGTAGTAATGTAGCGCTCTATTTTATCCCAGGCCCTCTAGATTGCGGCTCATGTATATTCATATTTTGACTTTAGGGCTCCCATGGGGGACCGGATGAAGCAGAGAATGATTGGTTTCCTAAAGATAGATATGATAAGTGCTGTGAATAGGTCAGTTCGGTAGATAATTTTAAGAAATGTAAGGACACTTCATGATTTTCTGGGTTGTTCGTGTTAAGTGCTGAAAATCCAAAGCCGTGTGAGCCAAGGGAAAATCCATGAGGAACATGAATAATCTGACTACGCATTAAATCTCGAAATTACCCAGATGAAATGTAGTGTTCCCGTGACTCATAATTGTTGATATAAATTATTTGGGATTCTCCATTTGGTGAATTGAACAAGCAGAGGATCCGACATGGCAGAAGTTCTGCTGCCAAACAGCTCAAACTACGCATTAAATCTCGAACTTACCCATATGAAATGTAGTGTTCACGTGACTCATAATTGTTGATATAAATTATTTGGGATTCTCCATTTGGTGAATTGAACAAGCAGAGGATCCGACATGGCAGAAGTTCTGCTGCCAAACAGCTCAAGGTACGTCTTCTGGATTTCATACTTTTGTTAGAATTGATTTATCCATTATTAGATGGTCTATTTGTTCAACATCTATAATCTCATTCTCTGGTATACTGGTGGCTTTGCCCCATATTTGTTTTCATTGATGGGTATGGAGGAATAAAGAAGCATCAGCATCCTGGTAATTATTATTTTTATACATTTGGTTTATTTACTTTCTTGGAGTGGTGGCAGCTTCAGAAATTCTATTCAGCTGGCAAATAGAGTCCCCATTGATCGTTTCTCTCTGTTCTTGGAACGGATCATCATCAAGCTTGCAAAGGTATGAGAGTTACTTCGAATCTCCAATTTTATTTTTTTGTTCATGCCTGGAAATTATTCCGAAAATTTAAATATACTTAACCCAGTGCCTAAACAGTAAACTTCTCTGCACATTTGTGCTGGAGTAAATAGCTACTCATTTGTTTGTGTAAATTCTTGTGTGTATTATAGACCAATAATAGGGCTTTCTCTTTCAGCTCCGTGTTCCCGCCACACGCTTCCCCACCCCCCACACACATATATATATATATATATATATATTTTTTTTTTTTTCCTTCCAAGGAAAAAATTATGGGTAAACTCATAGTATTCTCTGCATTTTGTGAATTCTGTGGAGCGCCACATTATGTAAATTGGCATTCTAGAATATAGAGCCTGACCTGGTGGGGATAACAAGTGAGGTATATAACAGAGGAAACCAACCCAAGTAATCGATTCTAATCGATTATAATCTTGGAAGCCAAACTAATATTAAAGCAATCAACTATTATTCAAATCTCAATGACTACTCAACTAATATTCAACTCTCAACAACCAATTAAGGTACCCTGAAACAGCAAGTCACGCACACATGAGCATGTTATTACCGGGAATATGCAGTGACACACAACAATAGTAGTATTCTAACATACTAACCCATAACAAGTACATGTTCAATCTTTATTTCTGGTCTCTTCACCTGTTCCAATATGGGTTCTTTACAAATTCAACTTGTACATGCAAAATGCATACATCGCTTTATATTAGTTGATCCTAAATACTTCTTGTCTTAAACTCTGAGATTACTTTTCTTTAATATTGTTTCCTCATCTTCATAACTATTTTCAACATCTCTGATCTGTTATCCATTAGGCTAGAAGATGGGTTACCTAATCACCCCTGTATCGACCCAGTGGTTTATTCCTCAACCTGATGTCACACCCTCCCTAGGATATTTAGTTTACTCACAGCTACATGCAAGGATGAACAGTGTGGCAACGTTTTTGAGAGCAGGAGTTTTATTTTCCAAAAATCCTCAGAAATGGAGCATCCTATGAGCATCATGTGTGTGTCAATGTTCCACCAAGTTCTGGGATGGGGGACACAGGAACGATGCACTGGGGAGATATGTAGGAACACCCCTAAATTTTAGGAAACTCAAGGGGATGGGGTGTTAGGGAGATGGGGAGTGTTAGGGTGTGTGTGTCTATATATATATATATAAAATTCAAATTCAAATTCAATAATGAAATACATAGATTCATACATCATAAATGATTCAATGAGATAAAAATAGTAAAATATTGTATACGTTGATTTAAATTCATAATTCATTATTCTAGAATCTGATTACTACTAAGCAAAATAGTAGATATTAAAGTTTAAGACTAGAATAGTAAATTGGAATTACTCAAACTCAAAAATAGTAAAAAGCAATTGAGTCAAAGACTTGGTCTAAGGTCATCAATATCTATAGTCAAGGCTCAAAAGTTCAAACTAAAAATGAACAATGGACGATGAACCAATGTTATTAGAACCGAACCAATGATCGAATTGGTTGACCCCAAAATTGGCATATGGAAAATAAACTAGACTAGAAAACTGGTCAACCAAAAAATGCAAAAATATTGATGTGCATCCATATGAATCCAAACCATTATACACAAATATGCAAAATTTCTCATATACATAGCAAGGGTGCATATAACCAAAATAGCATTGAGTGCAATCCATATTTGAACCAAAATACATCAACAAAGAGACTCTAGCCTCTACAGTCTAAAAAAGTTCATGGTACAACAAATACCTACATATCATCAAAATCATTGTGTATATTGGGATCCTCATCATCAATACCAACCTCTAAGCATTAAAATAAGATAGAAAAAGCTCAACATGTCAAGTTGAGATTTTGTTTGAGTGATAGGTACAAGTTTACTCGGGTCATGACAAAGGAGTTCAATAATCAATGCCACCAACATTGAGTTACATAGAGGGCTTGATTTCTTGATTAAATGCTAGTTTCATACTCTCATATATGATAGAATCCAATGGAAATGTTACAATCCCCCAAATCTTGAGATCCTAAAAACTGTTGAGCCTATTGGATTTTGAGTGGAATCTAAAATTTTAATTTCTCCATATGAAATCCAGTGAGGTTAGAACCACTCTTGAACATCTTGAGTTTAATGGTAATAGTAAAATTTTAAGTAAAAGGACTTTAAGAATTTAACATTACCATTAATTACATATTATTAATAGGGCCCTTGGGTTGAATATTAGGCTTCCCACTTATAAATTATTGTTTCAAACAAAATTTAGGGGGGATGCCCACAAGCACCCTTTTTGGGGAAATGTGTCCCCCACACTGGGGAAAGATTTCCCCCATGTCTCCCCGAGTTTCTCCAAAAGGGGGATATGGGGAAACATTTCCCCATGTGTCTCCCTGTCTTGGGTGCATGGGAAGCATGGCCCCATTCCCTTGGAACATATATATATATATATAGAGAGAGAGAGAGAGAGAGAGAGAGAGAGAGAGAGAGCATTTATATCCATAAAACAACTAGAATGCAAATTAGTTGCAAAATATATGAAAACATGCATATTTGTACATCAATGAAGATAGAAATGGCATCCATAGTACATTAATGATTAATCATTCAAGCATCAACCATCTAGAATCTAGATTTTATCAACTACAAACAAACATACAAATTTTTAAGCCATATAATAGAAAGTAGACCATTAATTTATGGAATGAAATAGGTTATCTAGCAATTGCCAACAACATGAACAAATAGTTATGTTTACAAAATAGGCAATCTACACACTGAAATATTAAGATCAGAAGGTCCAAAACTATAAATTGAGCTAGTTGCTAAACATCTCTTTACAGAAGAAGTGTTCACCAATTGTGAAAACACCCATGTTGCTAAATGTTGTAGATGCGGGGTAGCATCGCCATGCATGTTCCACCACTCCTTGACAAGAAACATTCCACCATTGCTTATATTGGGATCCTCATCATTAGTATCATCTTTCATTCTTTTTTCTCTTGTCTAGCCTTGATCCTCTAGGGGTACATCAGTGGACATCTCCCATTTTTGATGAAATTGCTTAAGCCAAGCCTTAAAATATGATTGAAAAAGCTTGACATCCCTGATCAATGATTTTGGTTTGAGTGAAGGGTACATTTTTGCTAAGGCCATGAGAAAGGAGTTCAACAATCAACACCACCAACACTAGGGAACATATAGGGTTTGGTGCTCTTCATTAAACGCCAATCACATACCCTCATACGTGATAGAATCTAATGAAATGTCACAGTCCCATCTATCTTGAAATCTTGAAAATTGTCGAGTTTACTAAATTTTGAATGGGATATGAAATTTTCTTTTTTCCATATGAAGTTTGATGAGGTTGGAACCGCTCTCAAACATCTTGAAACAATTAATGGTAATGTTAGAAAACATTTCCATTAGGGAGCATCCAAGGAGCACCTAGGGAGCGTCTAAGGAGCACCTTGGGAGGAGCATGATCCTTGGGAGTGCCACAGTCCCAAATTGCTAGGGAGTGTGCCCAAAAGGTTTGGAGTGCACTCCCACTCAGAGCATAGTTCCAAGGATGGGGGTCAGGGGGGTTGGGGAGGATGTTCTTGTAACACTTGCCACATGGTCATTTGTGCACCATTGTGCTACAACATGCATCTGTGAGGAACAATTTCTATTGTGCAATGTGGGGGTGCATCATGCCTATGCCTAGGTCTTACATGAACAACTTAATAAGGCCAAAAAATGGGATATGCATGCCTATGAATGGTCTCACAATTATATGCCCAACTACATCATGTAAATTCTCACCACCATTATTCTTGGACAAACAACAACATATTTCATTAATTTTCAAAAATGATTTTGTCTTGACTAAAGTAGCCTTTTTTTACATGTAAATTCTTTTCTCACCCTCCAGCCAGTAAGCAAGAATGAAATTGCTGGTACCTTGTGAGCACCAATCAACAATTGGTTCACTTAAAGTGGGCATAGGATTTAAATCCGAATGGGGAGGATAATGGCTTTTTCCCCATAACTACACCCAATTGACAATGTAGCTCAGGGATTTAAATCAGAGCTACATCCAATAGCTCAGGGATTTAAATCAGAGCTACATCCAATTGACAATGTAGCCCTTTTTGCCCATAACTCAAGTTCATAAGATCATCGCCAAAACTTTTACTCTTGTCATCATTTTCTCCTTACTTCATTGTCTTTCACATATCTATTTTTGCGGCAGCATTCTTCTTTTTCCTTCCTTGCTAATGTTACACCATCTTTATTATCTTTACTTTAAATTAATCTCATCAATGAACCCTATCCCTTTTGACTATCGATATGTCAATATTGTCCATATTTCTTGCTCATTTTCGATCTAAGATCCACTGTCAAATTAGAATGCAAGTGCCACTAATCACCCCCATACCTATCTAGTTGATTAATTCCACGACTTCATATCACATTCTCTCTGGGATAATTACTTGTGGTTAATCGGCCAAAACTATATTAAAAAGATAAATTGTGCACAAAAAAAATAAAAAATTCATATAATCCCAGTCATGTTCTTCAACTGTTTTTGATATCATAACTCACCCCATTGAGGGAGAAGTAGAACCCAGATTCATAACACTTATGCTTTTTATCTTATAGTTTAGCTCTGATTGGGAAGCTCGTGACACTTGTGCCTACATTGAACTAGAATAATACAGAATCAATCCTTTCTTTGAATGTTTCCTTTGAAAACCAAAAGTACATAATTCAAATTTCATATATAGATGGGGACATTGTTGGCCAGAAGTTGAAACCTTAGGAAAATGCTGCAGCTTGATAGCTATCTATATGAAAGTTTAAGATCTGTACCATGCTTTTAAGTTTTAAATATCCATGATATCAAAATTTTGAAGAATATCGCAACTGTAAAAAAAGTGTTCCTTTTTGAAGTCCTAAAACGTTTCAGTCGAAACCTGTACTCTGGTTCAGATGCTATGGCTTACTGGTGAAAATCAAATTCTCACTGTAATATGGTAACTTGACAGAGAAAGACACATAAAGTCTGGCAACCATGTGATGCAGGAGGAAAAACCATTTAATGAAGCTGAGGTATCAAAATTACAGCAAGTTTTGGGCCTTACAGCAGAGGAATTGGAAGACCTCATTGATGCTTGCACTTTTACCTTTGAGCAGGCAGCAATCCATTCTGTTTCTGCCACAAATCTTGTGGATAGTCTCAAGCTTTCGGATTGTCTTCTTCGGTATTTGATTAATTTTTAATGCTCTACCCATTATGGAACTGAAGAATAACTTACTGATTACTTTCTTTTTCAGTGATGCTTGCATTATGCCTTGAAAAATATAGGGTAACTCGGTGTGAAATTGTAAATGGATAATTCCAGCTGGAAGCATTTCAAGACTTATGGACAAGAAGTGGACATATATTAGTGACTGCATTCAAAGAAAAGTCCCTTAGTGCCCCTGGCAACAGTCAGCTTGTTGACGTTCGGTGGCGAGTCCATGTGCAGGTAGTTTTGATTTTTACAAGTACAATAGATACTAACACTTATTTCAGAAACTGATAATTACTTCCAATGATATGAATATTATCTTTAGAACTTCTAGTAAATCATTAAGCAATTATACTTCAGAATTCCAACCATAAAACAGTAGGATAGTAGAGATCATAATGAAAACAATGATGAACAAAGTCAACACAAGATTTACCCTCGGAAAACCCACTTGGGGAAAAATCCAGCAACCTTTTCCTTAAAGAAATTCTTTAATTCAACAAGAGATACAACTGATCTTTCTTAGTCAAAATGAAGTCAAACAGACCAGCAAGAGATCCCTAGTCAAACATGGTCAAAGTTTCTTCTCATCAAGTCAAGATGCTGCCCAAAAGACTCGGCCTGATCTGCTCCGATAGGGCCGAATTCCGGCCTCCTCCTGAACCCAGAAAAACTTGGACCTGCTGCCAGATATGCCCAAAAACCTGTTACATGTGCGAAGTCACTAGAGAGAGTGTGAAAATTTTACTACTGAAATCCTATTGCAGCAACTGGAAATTATTCTCCTAATTGTTAATTTTATTTAACAATTTATTTGCTGTTTGCTACAGCAAACACTGATTAAATCAGACTGGAATCTACACAAATAAAACTGTGGAAGAAAATAGTGCTGTAAGTTGAGAAAATACTAGCACACACACATAAAATTTAACATTATTATTTTTCGACAAATGTCCCCGAAAAAACCAACTTAGGAAAACTGGTGCAGTGGTGAGGGTTTTTATTATTATGCAGCAGTGAAAATCTGAGTACAATCTGGATGCCTGAAACTAGCAATCCATAGCAAGAAAACTTTGGGCAAAATAATTGAAGGGAATTACCCTTCCTCCACAAGCAATCCCGACACAACCTGCTTTCAGAAACTCGGCCTCCTGAAGCTTCTGTGCTGCTTTGCGTAGGCTCTATGACGTCAAGCCTCCAACCAGTCTTTGATGAAGTCGTTTTGCCTTCTGTTGCTGAGGAAATCGTCTCCCCGACCTTCTGGAACTTCTGCCTGGCCTCTGGAACCGAGAACGAATTTCTCTCCAACAAATCGAACTGCCTTCTTTGAAGCTACTGCGTAGTCCTTTGCGCCACCTCACTGGGATTACTCGGCCCTCTTGCTGCGGCCTCTTTGGATCTGGAAAGCTTCCTCCAGATCACTGTCTTTTCCCCTCACTCACTGCTTTGATCTCTAGCTCTCTTCGATAGCTGACTGCTGCTACTCTGTAAATCGATCTGCTAAGGAAATCAAACTGCTGAAGTGTGTTCTCCATCACCACATTGAACTCGTTTTATAATCCATTGTTGGAGCACCAACTACCAAGATTAAAACTTAATCAATGGCTAGGATGATCTCTGGATCGATCCAAGTGAGTTTCTAGAGAATTGTCACCTTGACTTAATTAATTCTGATTGATTAGCAACATTCCCTAAATTTAGACTTAGGAAATATTTAAAAAAACGACTAATAATCTAATCAAGCCATCTCTAGGTGGAATATCTAGAAACTATTTCTGGGTTTTGGAGATCTCATGTATTCTAACCTCTCTACCAAATTTCGTGGCTAGAACACATCTGATGTTACAAAAACTAACATTCCCTCTTAGCAAGGAATGTGTTCTAATACTGCACACCTTGCCACAACACCCTGTCTTTGCATCATCTCCTATCACCCTGTTGATGTTTGGCTTCTGCTGCCCACCAGCTACTGTGCAACTCTGATATACGTTGCATTTGTGCCGTTGCTTACTCTACAGAACTGCTGCCAACACCACATATGCACTGCAACTCTGTTGCTGCTGCAACTGCAACATTTGCAACTGAAAAACATCCAAAATACTAAATCAACTGAGTCTCTCACTGCTACCAGTCTCTGCACTGTGTCTGAAGAATTTGTGCTGCTGCTGACTCTGCACTGTGCTACTCTGCACTACTGTCAACTCTACACTATGCCCTCCAACATTTGACTGCTACTAGTCTCTGCAACTGTCACTCTGGTATCTAATTGCATCTACTGCCAATGATCCATCCTGCTACTGAATACTATGGGCCCCTGTAGCTAGGAACTGATCCATGAGGTTGACTCCTCAAGGACCCTGCCCATGTCTATAGCTCTCTGGGGCTACAACTCCAAGTCACCCCACCTCCTGGAGGTATATGGGCAATCATCGCAAAGTCTTATTCCAACTTGGAGGATAGCCTATCTGTCTCTGCATGTGCTGCTACCTGGCCTGCTTCTCCTCTTTGTCCTTATTCTTTAGAGGACACTGGGTACTATAGTGGCCAAACTTGCCACACCTGAAGCACTTGACCTTAGATAGGTCCTTATTTTTCTTCTCCTCCCCCTATCCTTGATTGGGACCTTAGATGCGAGGGTCACATTCTCCTCCTCCTTCACCACTTTCTGTTCGCTGCTACTGCTGCCATTGATGAAGCTCTTTAACTGAGCTCGTCTCAACTCCTCCTGCTGCAAATTGGCCCACATCTTGTCCCACTCTGGTAGCCTATCTCTACCTAATATCGTGCCAATCCTCTGAGACATTGTTGAGTGCCAGTCACACTAGCTCCGTGGGTTGAGGCGTTGCCCCAATAGTTGACAGTTGGTCTCGTACCTCCTAAATCCTGTAAGGAAGGGATCTATGCCTTCCCCTTTCTGCATCTGTATGCATCTCAACTTCTCCTCAATGAACATTTTCTGCTGCTCGAAATTTGGTATAACATGTAGAGAGCATTCCACATCTCTTTGGTCATTCCCTTGGCCGCCATATGTGAGACAATATGATCCCGGACTCCATCCAGGATCAACTGCTTCGCCCGCGCCATCTCCTTCTTATATTCCTTCAGCTGATCTGTATTCGTAGGAACTGCCACTACATTATCAATGTATGGCTTTAGGCCATATTCATCTAGAAGGAAGGACATCCTAGCCTTCCAAATGACATAGATGGATTATACGTCCAACCTATCGTAATCTCGAAGCCCTCCAGTGGCCATCTCTAATCAAGTCAAAAACTTCCTCTTTTCCTGTGCTCGACTGTTGCTTTGCTATTCGCACTCCCTTCTGGAATGCGTGACTCTGCTAATTGTTACTGCCAATCTGCAACTTCAAATTCGAACTTCTGAGGCTCGAAGTTCCCTCTGTGTGTGCTTCTCTCTTCTTCCACCCAATGCTGGCTTTGCTATAGCGAATTATTGCAAAACCCTCTACGTCCAGCCAAAAATCTGCTTAACGAAAAATCTGGGTTGCTCCCTTTGCTTATGGAATCACTCGATCTAGAAAATTGAATTTTTCTGCTTCTTTGCTCTGAAAAATCGAACTCCCTCAAGCAACTCGGCCTGCCTGGCAATGGTCTGCGCTGCCCTTGGTAATTTTGGTCTGCTGCTCTTACGAAACAATGAAATTCCTTCTTTCGCTTCTGAACTCTCTAGCTAATCAATCACCCTTTGATACCATGTGAAAAATTCACTACTGAAATCCTATTGCAACAACTGGAAATTATTCTCCTAATTGTTAATTTCATTTAGCAATTTATTTGCTGTTCGCTGTTGAAAATGCAACGAGAAAATCCTGATTTAATTTTGTCCTTGAATTAAATGAGGAATAAAATTATAATTCCACATCACAAGACAACTTGTACGAGTTAACTAAGTTGATTTGACGTAGTTGGCTCAATTAATTTGAGTTGAGGGGCTAACTTGAATCATATAGAGTGTCTCCTACATTATAGGGGCCCTGGTTGAGTTTAGTTTGAGTTGTAATTAATTAATTTAGTTTAACTGAGTCAAAGTAAGTTAAACTAGTTCCAACTGATGGAGGAACTAGTAGGAGGTCAAACAGTGGGGTGTTGCTCCATGTGTTCAACCAATTAACTGATGATTCACTCATAAATAACTCATGCATGTCAGATCTAGAGTTACCTAGTTGAGATTGGTTTTCAAGGGCAGTGTACTATCAGTTGTATAATCATCCAAATTGTACAGGTGGTGCATGCAATCAGAGGAAGGCCTATGAGGATTGTGCAATTCCAATTGAGGAATTTCCCTAATTAATAGGGGGCTAATTCCCAAGGAAACAACACAAGGAAATAGGGACTTGGGCAAGTGAGAAATTGGTTAAGTATTGGCCAAGGTTTGTTTAGGAAGCAATGAGACAAGATGGAGGTAGTGTTGGAAGAGAATGCGCTGAAGAAATTCATAGACAAAGATATTCCTAAGCCTCCAATAACAGATGCTCAAGATCTGGCAGAGTGGAGGAAATGTGTTGCAAAGGCGAGAAGGATCATACTAGAAGGAGTTCAAGATCATATTGTCTCGAACCTCCACAGGAAGGATACACCATATGTAATGTGGCAAGCCTTGATTGACTTGTTTCAGAACAATAGTGACCACAAGAAGCTGGCACTGAAGGACAAGCTTAGAAGATCAAGATGGAGAAGGGCGACACAATACCACAATACTTGAGCAGGTTCACCCAATGTCAGGATGAGCTTGGGAGTGTCGGTATTATAGTTGCTGAAGATGATCTGGTCAACCTAGCACTTCTAGGCCTTCCCAAGAGCTGACACAACTACCAGGATTCGGTAAATGGGAGGGAGAATCTACCAAAGTGGGAGCGTTTGTGGTCTGACTTGGTGCAAGAAGAGATAAGGCGGAGCATTAGAGATGGAACCTCATCCAAGCATGATGAGGAGAACTGTGCCTTAGCTGGATAGGCGAAGAAAGGGAAAGGAAATAAATTCCAATCCAAAGGAGATTCCAGTCAGGGCGACAAGAAGGATTTGTCGAAAATTAAATGTTTTCACTGTCATGAGCTAGGACACTATGCCACAAAGTGTCCGCACAAGAAGGCCACAAGAAGCCCTCAGTAGGAGTGGTAGGTGAAGCTTTTGCTTCACGATACGAGTTGGGTTTCACCCTCATTGTTTGCATGTGACATCAGTGATGGGTAATGTGTGGTATCTGGATAGTGGAGCCTCATTCCATATGACGGGCAATAGAGATTTTTTCAGTGACTTAGAGGAGAAGGACCTCCAGATGCACATCGAATTGGGAGATGATGGAAGGTATAGCGCGACTGACATCGATACTATTACTTTTCAGAGGAAGTATGGTTCTCCTCCCACGTTAAAAGATGTCATGTATGTTTTGGGTTTGAAGAAGAATTTAGTTTCAGTTGCTATGTTGGAAGACCATGGCTACGATGTGATGTTTAGCAAAGGAAAGACTTTCCTTCGTCACATAGCCACAGGACAAGTGAAGCGGGTCGGGGTTCGGGTGAAGAACCTCTACAAATTGGAAGTAGAAGACAGTGTTGCTTTGAGCACAAAAGAAGAGAAGGTGTAGAGTCGAGAAATCGGTGAATTATGGCATAGAAGATTAGGCCATCTTGACCATGGAGCTTTGAAGATCATGCAACATATTTCTACAGGACTTCCCAAGGGTGCACTAGAGCAGAGAGATACATGCAAAGGGTGTACATTGGGGAAGTACACCAAATCCACCTTTCATGATAAGGACATTCGAGCGCAAGCTATCCTTGAAAGAGTTCAATTAGATGTGTGGACCGTTCTCGACAACCTCCACAGCCAAATACATGTATTATGTGATATTTGTAGATGATTTCTCACCAAGTGCTGGATTTTCTTCATGTAGAAGAAAGATTTGACATTTTCTAAATTTTGTGAATTTAAAGCACTTCTTGAGAAAGACAATGGCAGGAAAGTGAAGGCTCTCAGTAGCAATAACGGTGGAGAATATGTGTTGAATGAATTCAAGAACTTCTATGCATTAGAAGGCATTCGACGAAAGTTAATAGCACCCCATAACCCACAACATAATGAGGTGGGTGATGTTACATGATCAGGGCCTACCGTTGCACTTGTGGGCTGAAGCATGCAACACAACTGTATATGTGCAAAATAGAAGTCCTCATCGGATTCTCGGGATGAGTACACCAGAAGAAGCTTTTTCAGGTAAGAAACCAGATGTGGCACACTTCAGGATCTTTGGTTCATCAGTTTACTGTCATGTTACCAAGGATGCAAGGAAAAATCTAGAGCCAACAACTGAGTTGGGCATATTTGTGGGGTACACTGATACACCTCACAACTATCAAGTGTACCTGCCATCTCACAGGATGACAATGGTTCGTAGAGATGTGAAGTTCGATGAAGAGAAGGCCATGAGATGTTCCCTTGAGAGGGAGCTTCAGTTACATGCAGATGAAGAGATTTTAGCTCCAAAGGAAGAACCTCAGGATGATGTGGAACAACCACATGCAGAGGAGCAGAGAGTGGAAGCACCCACTCATGCAGAGACATCCAGATATGGAAGGAAGCGCACTAGAGAAGATGATAGGTTGATGCATGATGCTAGAGAGAATGTGGGAGCACCCACATCACAACGCAGGCAAAGGAGGTCACCAGATCGACACACTGGCTACATGGCTCTAATGAGCAAGAGTGTAGAGATTGAGCCATTCTCATTTGAGGAAGTAGTGCAACAACCAGTATGGGTTGATGCCATAGTAGAGGACTATGACTCCATTATCAGAAATCGTGTTTGGGAAGTGGTCCCAAGACCAGCAAACAAGTTAGTGGTGAGTTCTAGATGGCTTTACAAGGTAAAGCAAGCAGTAGATGGGAGTGTCGAGAAACACAAGGCTAGGTTTGTAGCCAGAGGGTTCTCGCAGGTGGAGGGAATTGATTACGAGTGACTTTTGCTCCAATAGCAAGGTACTCTTCAATTAGATCTATTTTAGCACTTTCAACGCAGATGGGATGGAAGATACATAAGATGGATGTGAAGACAACATTCCTCAACAAGTGATTGAGGAAGAGGTGTACATTGAGCAGCTGGAAGGATTTGAGACCTTCAACAGAGAGTCGCATGTGTGTAGACTCAAGCGAGCGCTGTATGGATTGAAACAAGCACCTTGTGCTTGGTACACCAGGATCGACAACTATTTCACTAGGTTGGGCTTCACCAAAAGTGAAGTAGATGCAAACCTTTACCATATTGTGGTTGAAGGTAAATTGTTGATTATAGTATTATATGTCGATGATTTAATTCTAACAGGTGATGAGAAGCTAGTCAAATCTTGCAAAGAGGATATTACAAGAGAATTCGAGATGAAGGACCTGGGGCTCATGCATTATTTCCTTGGTATGGAAGTATGACAAGGAGATGAGGAACTGTTTGTCTCTTAGGGCAAGTATGCCAACGAGATATTGAAGAAGTTCCACATGGAAAGCAGCAAACCCATGGAGACTCCTCTAGCAGGGAATTGGAGGAAGGAAGATGCTATTTTAGGAGAAGTAGTGGAGGCTACTATTTATAGACAGCTTGTGGGTTCACTTATATATTTGGTGAACACACGACCAAACATATGTTTTGCAGTTAACCAACTTAGTCAAACAATGGTTAAGCCAACCAAACTGTGTTGGAAGACAATTAAACATCCTTTGAGATACCTCAGAGGCACCACTCAGTTTGGTCTTTGGTACAGACAGACAAAGGGAGCGAAGCTACAAGGCTTCACAGATGCAGTTTGGGTAGGGAGTCCATCAGACAAGAATAACACATTAGGGAGAATCTTCAGTATTGGGTCAACAACAGTTTCTTGGTACAACAGGAAGCAGAGATCAGTTGCACTCAGTTCAGTAGAAGCAGAGTACATGGCTGCTAGTCAATCAACTTGTGAGGCTATCTAGATGAGGAAGATCCGTGTTGGGTTATTTGGTCAGCAAATGGATCCTACAATGATTTTCTGTGACAATTAGAGTTGTATCAAACTTTATGAGAATCCAGTTTTTTATGATCGGTCCAAGCATATCGACATTCGGTATCACAATCTACGAGATTGTGTGCAGAGGAGAATCATGTTGTTGGAGTACATTCCTACAGAGGAACATGATGCAAATATCTTGACTAACGCACTGTCGAGGCAAATTCGAATTCCATAGAGGCAGGATTGGGATATCTGATAATCCCTTTCTTGTTGAGAGGGAGTGTTGAAAATGCAACAAGAAAATCTTGATTTAATTTGGTCCTTGAATTAAATTAGGAATAAAATTGTAATTCCACTTCACAAGACAACTTGTACGAGTTAACTAAGTTAATTTGACCTAGTTGGCTCAGTTAATTTGAGTTGAGGGTCTCCTACATTATAGGACCCCTGGTTGAGTTTATTTTGAGTTGTAATTAATTAATTCAGTTTAACTGAGTTAAAGTCAGTTAAACTAGTTCCAACTGATGGAGGAACTAGTAGGAGGTCAGATAGTGGGGTGTTGCTTCATGTGTTCAACTAGTTAACTGATGATTCACTCATAAATAACTCATGCATGTCAGATCTGAGAGTTACCCAGTTGAGATTGGAGTTCAAGGGAAATGTACTATCATAGTATAATCATCCAAATTGTACAGGTGGTGAATGCAGTCAGAGGAAGGCCTATGAGGATTGCGCAATTCCAATCGAGGAATTTCCCTAATTTATAGGGGGCTAATTCCCAAGGAAACAACACAAGGAAATAGGGACTTGGACGAACGAGAAATTGGTTAAGTATTGGCCATGGCTTGTCTAGGAAGCAGTGAGACAGATAGAGATAGTGCAGAGGTTGCTCGGGCTTGAGGAAAGCATTGTAATCTTATATTTCTGACTAATGCAGTATACAAATAGCAAAGGTTTTTAGCTGTGGCTTTCCCCAAGAAATCATTGTGTAATGTGTTGATTAAAGTCTTTCTCTTGTATGCTTAGTGATTTCTCAATCAATTGATTGTTTCCGCTGATGACTAGAGTAGATTCAAGTCTTTTGTTTTAGCAAATCACATAAGCAGTTTGAATCTAGAAGGAATTTCTACATTTGCTATGACAAATAGTAATTAAATCAGACTGCAATCTACATAAAACCGCGGAAGAAAATAGCGCTGGAAGCTGAGAAATTACTAGCACACACACATAAAATTTAACACTATTATTTTTGGACAAATGTCCCCAGAAAAACCCAACTTGGGAAAACTGGTGAAATAGTGAGGGTTTTTTTATTATGCAATAGTGAAAATCTGAGTACAATCTGGATGCCTGAATCTGGAAATCCACAACAAGAAAAATTTGGGCAAAATTATTGAGGGAATTACCCTTCCTCCACAAGCAATCCCAACACAACCTGCCTTCAGAAAACTCGGCCTCCTGAAGCTTCTGCGTCAGCCTCTACATAGTCTCTATGATGTCAAGTGTTCGACCAGTCTCTAATGAAGACATTTTGCCTTCTGATGTTGAGGAAATCGTCTCTCCAGCCTTTTGGAACCTCTGCCTGGCCTCTGGAACTGAGAATGAATTTCTCTCCAGCAAATCGAACTGCCCTCTTTAGAGCTACTGCGCAGTCCTTTGCGCTACCTCACTAGGATAACTCAGCCCTCTTGCTGTTGCCTCTCTGGATCTGGAAAACTTCATCTGGTTCAGTCTCTGCCCTTCACTCACTGCTTCGATCTTTGGTCTCCGGCAGTTGGCTGCTGCTAGTTTGGAAATCAATCTGCCAAGTAAATTGAACTGCTCAAGCGTGTTCTCCATCACCACATCAAACTCCTCTTATAATTCTCTGTTGGAGCACCAATGACCAAGATTAAAACTTAATTAATGGCTAGGATCATCTCTGGATCGATTTGAGTGAGTTTCTAGAGAATTCTCACCTTGACTTAATTAATTCTGATTAAGTAGCCATATTCTCTAAGTTTAGACTTAGGAAATATTTAAAAAATGACTAATAATCTAATTAAGCCATCTCTAGGTGGAATCCCCAGAAACGATTTTTGGTTTTTGGAGATCTCATTTATTTTAGCCTCTCCACCAAATTTCGTGGATAGAACACATCCAATGCTACAAAAACTAATAGAGAGAAAGTGCGAGGTCAAATTAGAGAGAGAAGATGCTCTTCTTGTCTTTGTCTTTCTTGTCCTATTTCTCGTTCGCTTGGATCAGAAGATGTTATGTCTTGAGGTTGAATGGTGCCAAGAGGAGGAGGTCCAATATATATATATATATATATATATATATATATATATATATTTATCTTTCTTAGGAGCCAAATGGGTGCCACAATAGGCCTGGGTCGACTTGTCATTTGTGATGTCAAAACATTAAAATTTAAAAATTCAAGTTCTTTCTTTTGAAAAAGACATGAAAAACATGTCTTGAAATTATCATTACATATATTTGAGGGGCTAAATTATAAAATATGAAGACCGACCATAGCTACAAAATCCCAACACTCCCTCTTAGTTAGGAAGGTATTCATAATGACTTCTTCAAATGTTTTCTTGTTGAAAAAATTCTCCAAGGAAAGTTTGAATGAGCTAGCTATGTTGATGTGTCAATCTACTACTTATGGAAAGCATCATGCACAACAAGTTGTCATTGGCAACAATCCACCAATTATCCATATCGTCACTTGGAACTTGGTCAACAATTGTGACCTATGGTGAAAACCTGGGCTGTTACCATTCCTGCATACTAATTGAATGGTAACTCTCTTGCTTGATGCTAAAGGCACCCACTCTCCCATCTGGGGAGTACTCCGGGCCTTGATTCTCTCTGGGCCATTCTCCCTAGCCACATTTGTGGCCCCTGGTCAATACTTTGACCTATCTATATCCCAACTTAAGGAGAATGTTTGCCCCTTGATGCTACACCATCAACATTCCCTATCAATGAGGGAGGCATTCTCAACTACTCCAAGGTTGTCCCTGAAGTATACAAACTTTGCCTTGAGAAGAGGCTTGGTGAGAATGCTAGCTACCTGCTCGTCTGTAGAGATGTACTAGAGCTTCACTGCTCCCTTTTGTACCATGTCTCGGATGTGATGATACTTGATCTTGATGTGCTTCGACCTATCATGAAAAACTGGATTTTCTGAAAGCTTCACACAACTTTGATTGTTGCAATATATCATAGTCGGATCCCGCACTTCATCAAGCAATCTTGCAAGTAGCTTCTAAAGCCATACTGCTTCACAACTTGCCAAACTATTTGCAATGTACTCTGCATTTGCAGTACTGAGCGCAATGGATGTCTGCTTTCAGTTCATCCAAGATATCATTGCAAATCCCAAGTTGAAAGAACATGCAAATGTGATCTTCTTGTCTTACACACTCCCTACCCAATTGGAATCTAAGAATCCCTGCAGTTGTACTCCACCATTTGAGCCATATCTCAAACCATAACTAACTGTGCCACATAGATATCTCAGTACATGCTTTGCTGCAATCCAATGTACATGCCTCGATTCCACCTGGAATTGCCTTAGAGTGTTCACTGCAAAGCAAATGTTTGGTTTGGTATTAACCAAATACATTAACAAACCAATCAATCGTTGATACTTAGAGGGATCCACCAAATCTGACTAAGAGTCTCTCAGCTTCTTCAGGTTCATCACCATGGGAGTAGACATGGACTTACATTCCATCATTCCAAATCTTTGAAGGATCGTAATGATATACTTTCCTTGACCAAGAAAGATCTCTCCTGGCTTCTGCCATATTTCCAATCCCAAGTAGTAATGCATCAAGCCTAGATCCTTCATATCGAACTCAACAGTCAACTCCCTCTTACACTGATCAATGAGATTCTCTGCTCTTGTCAGAAACAAGTCATCAACATATAATAATAAAATCATAGGCTCACCTCTAGAAACCTTGTAGTAAAGGTTTGGATCAACATCACTCTTGGTAAAACCAAGACTCAACAAATATCCATCAATTCAAGAATACCAAGCTCGAGGTGCCTGCTTGAGTCCATACAAGGCTTTCTTCAATTTGCAAACATGAGTCTCCCTCTCATGTACCTCAAAACCTTGAGGTTGTTCTATGTACACTTCTTCTTCAATCAACCCATTGAGGAAAGCTGTCTTCATGTCCATTTGATGCAATTTCCAACCCATAACAGAAGCAATAGAAATGATAGTTCTAATAGAAGTGTACCTGGCAACTGGAGCAAATGTTTCCTCATAATCCTCTCTCTCTTTTTGGAGAACCCTCTTGCCACGAATCTTGCCTTGTACTTCTCTATGCTGCCATCCACTGCATGCTTGATCTTGTATATCCACTTGGAAGTTACCACTGACTTCCCTTCAGGTCTTGGCACAATATCTCACACATCATTCTTCATGATGGACTGGTATTCTTCTAACATGGCATCTTTCCAAATTTGTTGATTGCTGCCTCCTCATAGTTGGATGGTTCAAAATCAATGATACGACTCATCAATGCAGCATATCCTGAGTAGTTCTTAGGAAGTTTGCTTTCTCTGAACGTGCCACGTGGAGATGCATGTCCTTCTGCATCCTGCAAAGTATTTCGAAGCCATGCAGGTCTCTTCTTGATTTCTGGAACAACAACCCTACGAGAGTCCACTGGATCATTTGGCCTATCTGGCTCTTATTGAGATTTTGAAGAAGGATTCACTGGTTCAGAAGGCCTTGTATCAACATTCTGAGGAGCTTCATGTTCTTCATCATCATCAACATCCCTGGATTTCCTGAAAGTTGCATCCTCATCAAAGATAACATCTTTGCTGATTTCAATCCTTCGTTGACCTGGAATATAAATTTTGTAGGCTTTGATGTCTCACTGTACCCAACAAATGTTTCCTTCTTTCTAGAATGCTCCAACGCCGACCTTTTTTCCTTGGGTACATGTATATAAATAGGAAAGCCAAATATTCTCAAATGTCCAACCTCTGGTTTCTTACCTGTGAAGACTTCTTCAGGAGTCTTGAATTCCAACAATCAGTGAGGACTTCTGTTTTGCACATAAACTGTTGCCTTGGATGCTTCTCCCCATAAGAACATGGGAAAATCTTGATCATGGATCATTGCCTTAGAAGCTTCTACAATGGTTCTATTCTTCCTTTCGGCAACTCCATTCTGTTGAGGGTTGTAAGGAACTATTAACTCCCTCTTAATGCCAACTTCTTTGCAAAAATCAATGAGTTCATTGGAAGTGTATTCTCCTCCATTATCTGATCTAAGAGTCTTGATCTTCTTTCCTATCAAGTTCTCTACTTCAACCTTGAATTCTTGAAACCTGCTAAAGACTTCATCTTTTGTCCTCATGAAATAGAGCCAAGTTTTTCAGGAGAAATCATCAATAAATGTTACATAATACAAGAAACCACTCAAGGAAGCTGTTGTCATTGGTCCACACACATCTGAATGAATTAGTTCCAAGATTTCCTTGGATCTGTTGCCATTGCTTGGAAATTATCCCTTGGCATTCTTGCCAAGTGCACAACCTTTGCAAACTCCTTCATGTTGTACTTGAAGTTCTGGTAGACCTGTAACAACATTCTTTAATACAGACAAAGCCTTATAATGAATGTGAGCAAATCTATGGTGCCATAGTTCACATAGATTGGTGTCATTATGTACCAATGCTTGAGCAGATTGTCCAAGGAGTCTATACAAGCCTCCTTCTCGAACACCAATTACTTTGGCAAAATCTATGCTAGAGCCCTTTTTCCAAACAAGAACTTGTCCATCAACAAATGCAACTCTATATCCTTTGTCTTCCAAAGATGAGGTAGAGACTAAGTTCTTTTTCAAACCTGGAACATACAATACATCATTCAAAGACATATTTCCTCCTGTTTCCAGCTGAAAGGATGTTGACCCAACACCTTTGACTTCATATTTCCCATCATCACCAAACCCCACCTTTAGCGTTGACTTCTTCTCTTCCAATTTTGTGAGACTATTGCGGTTACTTGTCATATGTCTAGAAGCTCCACTATCTACCAACCAGATATCACTGTCACTTGTAATAGTACATGAAAGAGTAGAAAAAAAGAAAATATTCTTCACTTTCATTCTTGAATTTCTTTTGATTAGGCTGCTCATTATTAATGGCCGATGTAGAAACATGTTGCTTGTTCTTTCGTTTCTTATCATCCTTCCCTTCAATACATTGATTTTTATAATGACCAAACTTGTGGCAACGAAAGCATTGAATATTTGACAAATCTTTCTTTGCTTGACCATGATTAGGAGCAGGTCTCCTTCCTGAATTTCTTTTCTGAAATCTTCCAAAATTCCTCCTTCCTTTACCATTCTTTGCATGGGCTGCAAAAGCTTGAGATTCACCATCTAGAGGTCTTTGAATCTTTCCCTTGGATATTAGTCTAGATTCTTCTGGAGTACATGAGGTCCATAATTCCTCAAAACTTGGAGTTTCTTTCCTGCCACAAATACTAGATGCAAACGAATCCCATGAGTCAGGAAAACCATTAATGGCTGTAGTCACAAGTTCTGTCTCAGAAATAATTTCAATAATTTCATGAATTGCTTTAAGATCTCTCAGCTAAGAGATCTTCATGAAATAGGAGGCCACAGTATCTTTTCTTGACATTTTAACATCATGAAGCTCATTCTTCAAACTCATTGCTTGACCAATGTTGTTGATGGTATCTAATCCAACCAAGGAATCATACATCTTCTTTGAAGTGTCAAGATTTGAGGCATAAGGAATCAAATGATCTCTGATAGACTCCACAATAATACTCAAGGCTGTGATGTCATCCTTCTTGTATTTTGCTTTCCCTTCATTATCTCCTGGTTTGGTAACTTTGTCCTTCACAATATCCAAAACATCATTTTTTGCAAAAATAAGATCAATCCTTGTTTTCCATGCTCTGAAATTTGTAGCACCCTCCAACTTGTTTTCTGTCTCAATGTCTTCTTCCTTTCACCAAAGCTCTGATACCATGTTGATTTTTATAAGTATAATAGATACTAGCACTTATTTCTGAAACTGATAATTACTTCCAATGATATGAAGATTATCTTTAGAACTTCCAGTAAAACCATTAAGCCAATTATACTTCAGAACTTCAACCATAAAACAATAGGACAGTAGAGATCATAATGAAAACAATGATGCACAAAGTCACACAAGATTTACCCTGGGAAAATCCACTTGGGGGGAAATCCCAACAACCTTTTCCTTAGAGAAATTCTTTAATTCAACAAGAGATACAACTGGTCTTTTCTAGTCAAAATGAAGTCAAACAGACCAGCAAGAGATCCCTGGTCAAACCTGGTCAAAGTTTCTTCTCATCAAGTCAAGATGCTGCCCAAAAGACTTGGCCGGATCTGCTCTGATAGGGCTGAATTCTGGCCTCCTCCTGAACCCAGAAAACTTGGACCTGCTGCCAGATATGCCCAGAAACTTGTCATACATGCGAAGTCAACAGAGAGAAAGTGCGAGGTCAAACTAGAAAGAGAAGATGCTCGTCTTGTCTTCATCCTCCTTGTCCTATTTCTCCTTCGCTTGGATCAGAAGATGTTATGTCTTGAGGTCGAATGGTGCCAAGAGGAGGAGGCCGAATGCTTATATATTTCTTTCTTAGGAGGCCGAATGGGTGCCACAATAGGACTGGGCTGACTTGATCAAGTGGAGGGCCGACTTGTTATTCTTGATGTCAAAATATTAAAATTTAAAAAGTCATGTTCTTTCTTTTGAAAAAGACACGAAGAACATGTCATGAAATTATCATTACATATATTTGAGGGGCTATATCATAAAATATGAAGACCTACCATAGCTACAAAAATCCAACAGGTAGGTTACATGTGATAGCCAAACTTATCTGCTACTGATTTGAGGTTTTTGAAAGTTTACCGCCAAGGAAAATGATTATGTAGCATTGCATAATCTGGGACAATTTCCTTGTTGTCCAAGTTGGATGCAGTGAGGGTGGAGAAGGGAGTGACTGTACATTTCTTGTTTGTGTTCCTAAAGAGGAGCCCAAGATTGAAATGCAGTGAACTTTTTGTTGTCATGAAAATTATTATTGTTATAGATGGCCATTGCAAGTACATTTATTTCAGTTGTTTCCTCAATTTAGTTGGATATATCTACTTCCTTTCCAATGTGTACAAGAATGTTCTAGTCATTCTCTCTCTTTGTATTTGCCAGAAAATTGTAATGCTTTACTGTTTTCTTTGGGGCAGTCTTCTTTTATTTAAGGTTTTGGATGAATTGTATGTTGTATTAAATGCATTTCAGGTTGCTAGTAGTAATGAAAGACGACAACGCGAGCCCATGGGAATCCTTCAGATGAACTTATCGACTCCTGAGAAGGTGAGAGCTCATGAGCTGCGGCCATTTTTGGTATTCATTCTTTTATGTTCCTCTGTATAGTAATTGTGAAGCACACTGTAAAGAAATTTTCACACATGATAATAAATCTGTTTTTCTTGATAAGTTTTTGTGCATGAAATGTTTATATTATGTAAAAAATGTTACTTTGTAAGTTAGGATACAATCCATATTGTAAGCAGCATTAAGAATTTCATTTTTTACAGACATTTAGGTTCTTCTACTCGAGAAGCTGCAGGTGAAGAATTTATTTCTCGAGTGAATTTCAAAAAATCCACTAACCATGCATTATGCAAATTCCACGTGTTCATGTAATTCCTATTTAGTATATTTACAGTGTCTGGGATTTAAAACAACTAGAGGATTTTGAATTTTATTTCCTTTAGCACAAAAGCAATCTCAAATACCTTCAGAAATTTAATACTTAGGCATGTCTGATAAACATGACTAGGTTCATAACCCCATTTTCCGAGTTGAGTGTAAAACACATTATATTGTAAAATTATACAAGTGGCTGGATTGTCAGCTCTTGAGAGGGTAGTGAAAATTTACATTCCATCCTCTTAGACGGACATTCTAAATTAAGTCCATAAAATATGAGAAATCCTGTCAATCAGTCTAATCTCTGTCATTTCAAATCTGTTGTATTTTGATCATGTCTTTGCAAGGGCTCAAATAGGAAGTATTTTCTTGTAGCAGCAAATTCCCAGAACCCATATTGATCTTCCTAGAAGTTGTTAGATTGAACTGTTGAGATTTTGACATTTTTGTTAGGATGCATTTAAGTGACTATGACTTAAATTTCATCTTTAAAATATGGAAATACCTGAGAAGGTATACTGTATGGGCTATACTTATGGTACAGGTGTTTTCAGGAAATCATATTAATGCTTCATCTGTTATAAAGATAAAGTCAGAATAAGCAAATTGTTTTCTCATTGATTTGACTACAGAGGAACCAGGTTACAGAAATAGCTTACCCCATCATATGGTTATCTTCACATGGATCTACTGGGATAGCTATTCTGAGTAGGGAAAAACAGGACTACGTGATTCTGACTAAATTGTATATGCTACATTCGAACCTTTCTTTTATATCTGCGGTGCCTGTAAACTATGAGAGATTGGATACTACATATACTGAACTAGAAGATCCATTATGGTGGAATTTTTTTTCTTTAGGGTATTTTCCCAATTATTTTGACTTGCAACTTTGCTGAATGTTGTCTCTTACAAGCATTTTGAAATGTTCCTACTTAGGTTGGGCTGTTTAAAGCATTTCTTCTCTATCTCCAGAAACCATGTGCTTAGCCGTCACCCTTGAATTTGAATATAGAACGGTGAACTTTATGGTGACTTTCAGAAAAAGATTTCGTGCATCAGATTTGTAATAGGTAGAAGCCACCAGTGATAAAGATTTAATAGATAATAAATATGCCTAGTTACTGGAACGTAGAATTTAGACTCATCAGCATTGAGATCAAAGCGTTGTTAGGCAGGGATTAGATCTTATCAAATTGTATGGCATTTTAAACTGATCCCTTGATTTTTCTTCTTTGGCCTCTCTTAGAAGCGACAGCACCAATTAAGAAGTTAGAATGTATCATGGAAAGCTGCCTGTGACGTCATCCTTGCTTCTTTCATTATCTTAGATCTATTATTTGAATTGCTAAAAGTACTGTGCGTTTTTTCCAAAAATCTATTATTACTTTCTGGCTTGCCTTGCACAAGGAAATTCTTCTGATATGCACCATTTGCTGATCGTGATCAGTCTATTTATCTTCATTGTACTAGTGCTAAAGTTCTCTCTCTTACAGAAGGTCATATTGGCCAACTGTCTAAACCTCTACCTCTTTTCAGAACCTTTAGAAGGGAAATGTTTCTTTGTTTTGGTCAGCCAAAGGAAGGGATCACATGGAGAAGAGCAGCCTGGTCAGCTGACTCTAAAAGTTTCACAGTTCTTGAATCCTCTTCAGAGAATGAACTCGAAAATGTGGCATGTCTCATTTATTTGACAATGTAGATCCCTAGCTAACTAGGAATTTTCTGAAATGTGGGAAGGAAGTCGTCCTCCCATTGACCCAATTTGATAATTTTCTGCCACTGAATTGTGCCCAGCAAATCATAACTCTGGCCTCCGTCATCCTTCTAGACCCCATGAATGATGGATATAGAGTTCCTTCTTTATCCATAGAGATGTGGATGACATAAGTTGAGTGAGATAGACAAATCCTCCCATTCTGCTGATAGAGATCCCACTTGACTTACATCACGGAGTTCCAGAGACTGGTAGTGATGGTGATTGACATCTCGGAGGCTCGACTGATCATGCTATTTGTGGAGGGGCTTGCAGAGACACTACGTGGTTGGGTGAGGGCCTACAAGCCCATATCACTGGCAGGCGCTATCTCCAGGACCCGGGATATGATTGACGCAGTGCCCAAGACTCGAGCCTTTGTCCCCACTAGACCCACGACCCCATAGGGGAACTGAGACACTAGACTACCTCAGAGGGATGGAGGCTGTGGTCAGATGGATGAGGAGACCCAGAGAGACCTCAGGAGGAGGAAGCTATGCTTCACATACCAGGAGCCTTGGGCACTATGGGACAAGTGCACCAAGGGCAAGGCCCGCTACATTGAGGTGTATTCGGACAGTGAGCCTAATGAGGAGTTCGAGACGGGAGCAGAGCAGGGAGATGAGGGAGGGCCATCATCAGGAGGACCACCACCACCACCACCACCACCACCACCACCACCTAGAGGAGGATTGTTTGCGCGATTAGAGGGAGTTCTTGCTTCACTTCAGAGAGTACTGAAGTATTTGACAATCAGGATTAGGGGCGTCGATGGTACATGGGCAATGAATGTCAGTACTGGTAGACAGTGGGGCCACCCACAACTTTATTGTTGCCAAGATGGTGGAGCATAGGGGTATTCACACAAAGACATTTGAGGGGTTCTTCGTGTTGGTGCCAGGAGATCGGACCATGCAGTGCACGAAGTACCTCCCCAGGTTCACTGTGGTGATGGGGAACTACTCAGTCACTGATCACTTTTTTGTAGTTAATGTTCCAGACACCAATGTAGTGTTGGGTGTCTAGTGGTTATATTCACTGCGTAGGGTCACCACTAACTGATAGAACTTAGAGATGAAGTTTACAGGCCCAGATGGGAATCCAATAGTGTTGAGAGGGATGCACTCTTATCCACCCCAGACAGTTTTTGCTCACTGGATGGAGGTAGATCTACGACATGGGGACATAGAGTGGGCAGTGGAGCTTTGGATTTCAGAGACAGGGACTCCGACATGACCTGTGCATCCAAACATATTAGCTTTGCTGGAGAGGCACCAAGGGCTTTTTGGAGAGATCCCTCCGGGTAGACCACCAGACCGTGGGTTCTGTTAGTGTCAGTCAGTTCAGCCTGTCACCAGTGACCAAATATGCTCTTACAAGGTGTTGTTAGGGTGTCAAGTCAAATTTTTGTCATTTTAGTGAGTCTTCAAATAAAAATTTGGTCACTGGCTGTTGTGTCTAGGTCATTGCTTCTCCCTTCACTTACTCATGGTCTTCATCATTCATCATTCATCATAGTCATTGTCTTCTTCGAGGTATCATATCTTCATTTATATGTCTTGGGTCATGAAATGGTTAAATTCCTCATTTAGGTCATGGTCTAGGGTTTCACTCCATGTGTCATCATGATACCATATGTCAAAACAAAAACATGTGGGTAAAGGGAGGTAGCAGCTTAGGGAAAGAAAAATAAAGGTAAAGGTAATGTTTTATTTCAAATAAGACAATGCTGCAGTACACTACCTCGTCTCATCATTTGTCATAGGGATAGTTTTGTTCAAATTATGTTTCTAACCAAATGGAGAAGAATTTTACAAAAGTTAAAGAGGTTTTTGTCAATTATAGGCCAAGGAACAAAAACCTCCTTCAGTTTATGCATAGGGGTTATAACTTGAGAGAAATGCCCAGACTACACTTGCTACAGGAGAGTTGCTGCACTTCTGGACCGTTTGACTTCACGACAGTTTTCAGGAGTTTGGAGTGGGTGTTAGTAGTGCTTAAGGACTCTATTGTGTAGAAGACATCCTAAGCTTTCCAATGGTACCTTCAGATCGTGATTTGGATTAGTGGAAGGCAGTCAAAAGTGCTTTGCAAGTTGGCGCTGTGCTTTTGTCAGAGACACCTTGCGTTTTTGGAGTGACCTTGGGAAAATCAAATTTTCTCCCTGTTGGAGTGTCCAAATTACATGCTGGAGGTGTCCATCTTGTAGTAGACTTCAAGAGCTTTCCAATGAGCTATCAAGTTCGCAATTTGGAGCAACTTAAGGCTTCCAAAAGCTGGTTGGAAGACGGCGCTGCGCTTCTGTGAAATGCACCACGCTCTTGAAGGTGGCGCTACGCTTCTGGACACTGCGCTGCACTTCCATGAATTGCGCTGAGCTTGTGCCAGAGCAACCCGAAACTTTCCAAAACACACCCACAATTCAATTTTGGAGCTTGCAATCTAATTTTTTGCTAACCTAAGCTTGTCCACAAGGTTTTTACCATCATGGAGGGAGGTTTTTCACTAGAGAAGAAAAAACACCATAAAGGAGGCAAAATCCTCAGATATGAGCCTAACAACTACAATGAAATCAACTCATCACCCTTCATCAAGCAATGTTTTGAAGATGTAAATTGTCTAGAGTTTTGCAAAAGGGTATGTGAAGTAGGTTTCCATGAACAATTGACTGATTGGATTGCTACTCATTTGAAAGGGGAAAGGGCCATCATAGTAGGGGTTGAGTTTACATTTTCAGTGGCTGCCATTTCACTTGCTACAGGGATACCTGATCATGGAGAATACTAGTTTAAGGGTATGAATTTGGATCTTGAACATTACAGGTCTTTCTTGAAAACACCCTATAGGGAGACCCATACACACATCATCCCATTTAGGTACCTGTTGGAGAAGTATGCTCCATTAATGAAGGTTGTCATGAAGTTTTTCACCTGTGAGGGAAGGTTTTCTAGATTGTATGCATATCACATTCGGCTTGTAATGCATTTCACAGTTAAAAAACCTCTCAACATGTGCAATTATCTATGTAGAAGCCTTGTTAAAATGTCTGAAAAGGTACAGGTGAAAGAAAAAGAACACTACCCTAGTCTTTTTCATCATAGCTTGATAAAGATTGTAGTTCTCCATTAGCTTGCAAAGAAGAACATGACATGGGATTCTTTCATAGAAACAACTTTGCAATGGCATGAGACTAATGTTTCAGTTCAACATCAAAACACACTGACATAGTAGATGGAGGTAGGATCATCAAACCAATCAGCGGAGGTTCCTAAGGCACCTAGACCTGAGGTGACTAGAATGTATCAAAGAGGAAAAAGGATTGTGTTTACTTCTCATGTTGAGAAAAGGGCCAAGCCTTCTACATCAGCAAAACAGGGATCACATGTACAGGATGAAGGCTTAATTGAGCATGAATTTGAATTGGTGGACTTAGAAACAACAAATGAGCCTTCAAACATGCAACAAATCATCAAAGAGAAGGATTCTCAGATCAAAGAACTCATGGACAACATGGCAAGAGCAAGGTTTGTTATCTCTTTCCTAGAACAAGAAAACAGTCAGCTTAAAGCTAGACAATTCATCATGGAGAAAGAGCAAACTAAATTATTGCAGAAAGCAGGCAAAGGCAAGTTGTTGCAGCAAGCAAGCAAAGGCAAAGCAGTGTTGGAGCCTAGTGAACCTGAGGAAACTGAAAAACAAGGCAGGAAAAAGAGGCCAAGGGACTCAAAAAGGCATTGAAGGAGGAGAAATGACACAATTTGCTAGATGAAGACCTAGACATGGAAGACATAATTGCCTTGGAGATTAATGAGGATAGAGAGTATTAGCTAGATAAGGTCAATGACCACTTAGAAAAGCTTCTTGACAAAGCCAACAGAGATAACTAGCTACTAAGGCACATGGCACACCACTATCAAACCAGAAACATGATATGTAACATCAAACTCAAACAGTTGGAAAACAAGCTAAAGGAAATCCTAAAGGACAAAAATGAGAGGGATAACTTGGAGATGCTTGCTGAAGCATCCATGAGGGCTTGACATACATCATTTTGCAGCTCATGACCAATTTTGAAGGATTTCTGAGCATTTTTGGTTTTTTGACTATTTTGGTGCCAAATTCAGAAAATTGGCTAGTCACAGAAGGCGCTGCGCTTTTTCCTCAGGCCTTCAAATGACAAATGGTTTGGAAAGCTTATGGCCTCCTCTCAAAACCCATTTCATCATATTTCTCAGAGAGGGCCCAAATTTTGAGAAAAAGGAGAAAAAGGGGTCAAAAATCAACATTCTGCCCCTCTTTTTGACAGGCGCTGTGCTTCTGGAGACACCTTGGGAGAATGAGTTTTTGAAGGCCTTCCCATGGGTCATTTTAAAAAATTCAAGGTGTTATGGAAACTAGACAAGCAAGGCTAGTTGACCGTTCTTTAAGATCCCAATTTGGACTTCAGGAAGGCACCTTAAAGTGGGCTCAAAGTTGGCGCTGCGCTTTTGCAAATTTTTGTGTTTTTCATTTTAATTTTCACTATGTAATTTCCTAGTTTTCAGTTTGACTTGGTCAAAGTCAAAACTCATGATGTAATTGAAGTAGTTCGAGGTTAGATGATGTAATCATGAAATAAATAAACATGATAGGTTGTTTTTATGGTTTAATAGGCCTCATTAAGGAAGCAAAATCCAAAACAAAGTCTAAAAGAAGTGTTTGTATTTGACCTTCTCACTCTCACTTGTTGGTTGAGAGAATCTTGGAAACAGTTCCACCACCTAGGAATTTGACTCTTGAAGGTGGGGAAGTGGTTCATTTGAGTCTATATGTATCATTTCTCATTCAGAGAGAAGGGTTGGACTTTTGTGGAGAAGGCTTGTATCTTATGTTCTCTTCAGCTAATACAGGAGCAGTTGCAGCTATATTTCAGGAACTCTAGTTCAGTGAGTCTATGGTGTTGTTTCCTTTTCTTATCAGTTTCTAATGGATAAATCATCTCTCTTTACATGCTTTATCTTCTTCCTATGAATTTCCTTGCAGTTATATAGACATAAATCTTGAATTTAAGCTTTGTTTATGTGGAAATCATACTTGTGTTTCTTTTCTTCTAAAGCTAATGAATTCATGCTTTCACATGCTCATTAGGTTCTCTTAAACTCACAAATCTATACTACATTGACAAACACTCTAAGTGCACCATAACACACTGATATCTAGCTCCTCTTTATACTTGTCACTGCATACTTGAAGCCTTGACCTAATTACCTGCTCTAAACCCTAGTCTAGCAAACTAAAAACCCTAAATTCACAAATACTCAAACCCTAAATTCACAAATACTCAAAACAAACTTGCATATCTAGCCTAAAACCTTTTTCTTTATAGTTATTCATTGACAAACCCTTAGAGAGATCCCTCTATGGTTTACTAGGGCTAGCTACTAAGCTGAAAGTGGTTTGAGGTTACCTCTTTCGATCTCCTCAGCCTAGGAAATTGTAGGGGAAGATCAGGGCCATCTTGGATTGGCTAACACCCAGGAATGTGGTGAAGTTGAGAGGGTTCCTGGGCATTTGCACTTACTACAAGAGGTTCATGAGAAGATTCTCACAGCTTGCAGCACCCCTCACCAATTTGACAAAAAGGGGGGCTTTTGAGTGGACGTAGGTGGCATAGGAGGCCTTTCGGTGCCTCAAGAAGGTTATGAGCAACTGTCATGTTTTAGCTTTGCCGGATTTCACACGACCATTGTACTGGAGTGTGATGCTTTTGGTGAGGGAGTTGGGGTCGTGTTGACACCGGGAGGCCATCCTCTTGCATTCGAGAGCAGAAAACTGCTACCCCACGGGTGGTTGTACTTTGTATATGACAAAGAGATGCTGGCCGTGATGCATGCGTTAGCCATGTTTAGGCAATATCTGGTGGGCAACTAGTTCAAGGTGAAGACTGATCACAACAGTCTTCGAGTTTTCTTGGAGCAACAGCCATTGGAGGAGAGGCAATAGAAGTGGGTGAGCAAAATCCAGGCCTATGACTTTGAGATTGAGTATGTTAAGGGCAAGCACAACATAGTAGCAGATGCACTTTCCCGGAGGCCTGCAGTACTATCTTTGATGGATGTTACTCATGATTGGAACGCTCAACTTTTGGCTGAGTACTCCAAAGACAGGCAGACTTGTAGATATTGGATGGCACACACATGGATGACTGGTTTCAGGTGATGGATGACGCGATTTACTACAAGGGCAGAATATATTTGGTGCCAGGATCGCAACTCAAAGGGAAGATTATGCAGGCAACCCATGACTCCCCTCTAGCAGGACACCCTAAGTTCCTCAAGACATATCGTGCCATTAGGGAGAGGTTCTCATGGCGAGGACTCAAGGGAGATGTACTGAGGCACGTGTAGGAATGTGTAGATGGAAGATCAAGGCCATCTTGGATTGGCCAACACCCAGGAATGTGACGAAGTTGAGAGGGTTCCTAGGCATTTGCACTTACTACAAGAGGTTCATGAGAAGATTCTCACATCTTGCAGCACCCCTCACCAATTTGACAAAAAGGGGGGCTTCTGAGTGGACGTAGGTGGCACAGGAAGCCTTTGAGCGCCTCAAGAAGGTTATGAGCAACTGTCATGTTTTGGCTTTGCCGGATTTCACACGACCATTTGTACTGGAGTGTGATGCTTTTGGTGAGGGAGTTGGGGTCGTGTTGACACAGGGAGGCCATCCTCTTGCATTTGAGAGCAGAAAATTGCTACCCCACGGGTGCTTGTACTTTGTATATGACAAAGAGATGCTAGCTGTGATGCATGCGCTAGCCAAGTTTAGGTAGTATCTGGTGGGCAACCAGTTCAAGGTGAAGACTGATCACAACAGTCTTTGATTTTTCTTGGAGCAATAGTCATTGGAGGAGAGGCAACAAAAGTGGGTGAGCAAAATCTAGGCCTATGACTTTGAGATTGAGTACGTTAAGGGCAAGCACAACATAGTAGCAGATGCACTTTCCTGGAGGCTCGCAATACTATCTTTGATGGACGTTACTCATGATTGGAAGGCTCAACTTTTGGTTGAGTACTCCAAAGACAGGCAGGCTTGTGAGATATTGGATGGCACACACAGGGATGACAGGTTTCGGGTGATGGATGACGTTATTTACTACAAGGACAAAATATACTTGGTGCCAGGATCACAATTCAAAGGGAAGATTATGTAGGCAGTGCATGATTCCCCTCTAGCAGGACACCCTGAGTTCCTCAAGTCATATCGTGCCATCAGGTAGAGGTTCTCATGGCGAGGACTCAAGGGAGATGTACTGAGGCACGTGTAGGAGTGTGTAGATAGTTAGAGGAACAAGGTGGAGCTGTCACATCCCGCAGGTTTACTACAATTGCTCCCCATTCCAGAGAGGAAGTGAGAGAGCGTGTCCATGGACTTCATCACAGGGCTTCTGATTGCTCATAGGCGAGATTGTATTTATGTTGTGGTCGACAGATTGACCAAGTTCGCCCATTTCTTTGCCATCTTCAGCCTCTCAGATGGTCGAGTTGTTCTTTAAGGAGGTCTTCCAACTACATGGCCTCTACAAGACCATCGTTAATGACAGGGACAACCGTTTCATGGGGGCTTTCTGGCAGGAGTTGTTTCGGTTGGTGGGGATTGAGCTCACACCTAGCACCAGCTATCACCCACAGAACGATGGGCAGACCGAGATAGTAAACAAGTGGCTAGAAAGGTACCTACACAACTATGTGACGGGGCAACAAAGGGCGTGGGTGAAGTGGCCTCATCTAGGAGAGTTCTGCTACAACAACACTTATCACATGTCGATCATTATGTCCCCTTTCCAAGCACTCTATGGATATGATGTACTTACTTTTTCTGACATGATATTTGGAGATAGTAGGGCCCTAGGGGCAAAGGATTGTGTTTAAGAGAGCCAAGAGATTCTTCGAGCTCTCAAGAACAACTTGCAGGTAGCCCAAAATCAACAAAAGATGTATGCTGATAGGCACAGGGTGGAGAGACAGTTTGAGGTGGGGGACATGGTCTACCTCCACTTGCAGCCTTATCGACAATCTTCACTTAAGCAGAAAGGGGCAAAGAAGCTCAAGCCACGCTTCTATGGGCCATACAATGTAACCAGGAGGGTCGGGGAGGTAGCTTACGAGATGGAGCTACCTACAGAGAGTCATTCACAATGTATTTCATGTTTCTTGCCTGAAAAAGGCATTGGGGCAGCAGGTTACAACAACCATCGAGTTGCCTCCGCTGGTTGATGAAGGGCACTTAGTACTGACACCAGAGACCATATTGGAGACACGGAGAGGAAGTTGTTGAAGAAAATGTAACTAGGTTTGGTATTTACAAATGTAATTTTGATCTTTGTACTTGCAAAGGAAAAGAAATATTATTTTTGTTATCTATAACAATGAGTTTCTTGCTCATTGAATAAGTCAAGCAAGTCAAAGAGTCAATGTCATGCTCTTCTTGAGCTCATGTCTAATGTATACAAGTCTACAAAATGTCTAGATTAGCCCTCCAAGACAAGCACAATCCTCTTGATGAAGTCGGCCAACAAAACGAAGTAAAATCAATCATGTCGGCTTGCATAAATGACACACCTCTTCAATGGTTCAAGTCGGCTTATTATGGAGAATGAAACCACTATATATATCCAATAGGGTTTGCGCAAAAGAGAGACAACTGAAACTCAGATTCCTTTGAAATATCATGGACACAGAATTTGGATTCTTTGAGATCTTCGCATACATTTCTGTAGCTTTTGGATGGGCACAATGAGACACATTCTTGGATATCTCTGAAACTGCGCAAGAAATCATAGTGTAACCTTCTTTGTGGTAACACTCTCGACATGCTCTCTAGACAATTCATAGGTTAAGCATCGTTGTGATAAGAAGGATCTCGGTGATCCTATAGTAACTCACTCTGTCTCGACACATGTCTAGATGTTTTCATAAGTCTTGGTTTATTTGTGATAAGGATATCTCTGTCTCAACATACTTCCAGACATAGTCATGATCTTGATCATGATCTCGGTGGTGAATTGATGATACAAATCTCAATACAAGGAACAATGCAGTCACAGTCTTGGCAATTGAGTGACGATGATCTCCAAACAATACATTCTCGGCAGACGTAGTCACAGTATCGAATGATGAGGATCTTGGTGATTACATAATGACACTCTATCTCTGTATACATGTCTCGACATACACTTTGAAATGATCTCAGTATAGTAGTGATCATGATATCGATCATAACCTTGGTGAAGACAAGGTGCAACTCTCATATCAGTATGAAGTCCTCATTGACATGAAGATGATCTCAGTAAGAATGCAACAATGATCTAAGTGAAAGGGAAGCTATGGTGCAGAAGTAATAATCTCATTGTTATAATGAATATCTCAGTGAAGGTGCAGTAATGATGACCACGATGAAGCAACAATGATGATGATGATCTCAACAGTAATGAAGAAGAGGATCAATGTCTTGGTCTTGGAGTGGCTCAGTATGTGAAGGGTCTTGGTCTTGGTGTTTGTCAATTAGAATCTCTATAAGAAGAATTTTGTGCGGGTTTTCCTCTCCAAGAAGGAGAGGTTTTGGCCCTGGCAGAAAGCCAACATCGTGTGTCTTTGTCTCTTGTATTTTGGTAATTGTTTGATGATGTAAGGAATACACACACTAATAATATCAAGAGAAGACTATGCTAATAAGAAAAAGTTAAAATACCTCACAAATAGTTATCGTTATGAAGAAGAATCTCAATTAACTCTAACTACCCTAGATTCTTCAACATAAGCTGAGGAACAGGGTCATCCGAGAGCACTTGGTTAAGTGGAAGGATTTGCCAGAGGAGGATGCCACTTGGGAGAGTGAGCAAATTTTGCAGCACCCAGCTTTACAGTTGCTTGGGGACAAGCAACATTTGGGAGGGGAGGACTGTAATGTCCCTTCCTAAATAATTTTGTTAAGAAGATTTCAAATTTTGTCATTTTTGTCAATTTTGGGCCTAAGACAGTTTGAAGGGAAAAGCACTTAGGACAAGGGGGCCAAAATTAATCACTTAGTGGAATGTGGGGGCCACTTCTCCAAGAAATACGCACTCCCTAGTTGGGGAAAATCATATGGCTAAGGAGGGAGTTCGATTTGCCTAGTGTGGGGGCCCACATGAAGGAAGGGAGAAACAAATTATAAATAGAAGGGAAGCAACATCATTTGGGGCCTTTTGATAATTTGATAATCGATTGTTGCTCTAGCTGTTTAGCAGAGTCACATAGTGCTGTTCAACACAAGAGTTTCCCAAGGAGGAGGCTCAACCTTTCTTCGGTGGACTTTGAGTGCCACCCTAGGAAGGCTATTACATCAACTTTTGGAGTTGGAGAGAGGACCACACAGGTGGTACGAGTTCTGGGTCAGCTGGGACACAGTTTTGGGAGCCACAGTGATTGGAGGAGTTTGGAGCTGTAGCGTTGCTGGAGCATTTTCTGATCGGTTTCTAGGCAAAGGAGGAATATTTGCAGGGGCAGGAATCATCACATATCAGCGAATCGAATTTATGGAGGTGGGCCTGCGTCATCCTGCCCAAGGACTGCGCAGTCTTTGTTGAGGCATTTTTGTGGGGTGGCTTGTGAAGGGGTTTTAGGAGCTGGGATTTGTTGGGTTGGATTGGAGTGGATTGTGGAGAATTTTCCAGGCATTTGTGGTGCAATAAACTCAACATCTGCTACAGTTCTGATTTTCTGTCTGTGGAGGAGGGCCAAGTATTTTGGGGTCAATTTTGGAGCATCAAAACTAGAGTAAACCCTTTTTTGGTTTTTTTTCTGGATTTTTGACAAAGATTTCAGAAATAATTTAGCGGAATTTTCTGGGCCAATGCAGATTTACATAGGGGAAGCTCCTGCAGCAGTTGGGCATTGATAGAGCATCCACCTGAGGCTTGTAGCTTGCCTTGTGCAAGCCCAGGTGCACTCTTTCTATTTCATATTGTACTCCAACAGATTTATATAATAAAATTGGCCCATTTTGGTGTGTTTGGAGCATTTCTGGTTTCCTGGTGTTTAATGAAAATTTTTGTGCTGAATTGTGTTGCATGTTTTTGTTATCACTGTAAATTGTCCATTAAGAATATTACATTTTCTTATTAACAAATATCATTTTCAATTGTATTTCCTTTTCCATTTAGCATGTAGGACTTGCCATGGGACTCCTGCATCATGGTTGTAACTTGTATTCTCGGTCCCATTGACCCATTCTTTTAGTCACTTACAGACATTAGTAACATTATCTTGTCTTATGTTATCTTTGGATGTACACTCTGATGCAATAGTGGGTTTTAGAGGCCTACTTAAACATACATCTAATATGGTTTTTGAAATGATCCCAAAGTTCCAAATCTTCACAGTTAGCATTGTGAAATTTCAAACAAAATGATTGATAGTCTGTAGCATCTGTTTCATATCTAAATACCAAAAGTGAATTCTCATAAATCAGTTCTTCTGTTTCTTTAGGTTTCGACTAACTAATAACTCATTTTACTAATGCAGGGCTATGAGACCGCAGTTGAAAAATCACTCGTGTTAGGGTTCTCACATACCGAGTTATTCGACTTCTATGAGAAACTTGAACAGATACAAGAGCAGTTGGATTCTTTATCCTGATTTTTTTTTGATGTACCAAGGCACTGCATTTGGCATTTGCGTGCACGAGTATACTAACAGGTACTGAAGTTTTTGAGAATAATAATAACCGCCTTACTTTTATTTAAATGTTAGATGTGTCAGTTTCATTGATTTACTTCTTTCATCATTATGCGTAGAAAAGTGGAATGTTTCTCGTTGGTCTATATTTTTGAAATTCAGCATGTACTCTTGGCGTAAAGGTTTCTGTGGCGTGTTTAATTTTGAGCAGGCAAAGCTCAAGGCTCAAATGTAGTGGTATTTTTATTTGATTTTGGTCAATATTTTTGAATTTTAGCATGTACTCTGGGGATAAAATTTCTGTGATCTGTTTAATTTTGAGCGGGCAAAGCTGAGGGTTCAAATGTAATGTTATTGTTTTTTATTTAAAATTTTGAGCAAGCAAAGCTTAGCGCAAAAAAATTAAAATACAATATGGTTGGCTATCTTTTTTATTTAAAATTTTGAGCCAGCAAAAGCTTAGCGCAAAAAATTGAATACAATATGGTTGGCTATGAATATATAAGCAAAGAAATACCATAAGTCATTGAAAATCTATTGAGGGAAATACAAGTCAATAGCTTGGTTTGATATTGATATGATATTTGTAACTCATCAATCTTCTTTTATGACAATTTTTCCATCGCCTTTCATTTCCATATTTAAATCTTTTAATATTTTGGAAGATATTTCCATATTTAAATCTTTTAATATTTTGGAAGATACAAAGCATATCAAACAAGCGCTATATAGTAGATAGTCTTAGTCCTTGTCGCTTAGTTTAAATATAGTTAAATTAAAGTAAAAACAACAAAATAAAGCAATTGAAAAATGGCTCGTAGAATCAAGATTTTCATCACCAACCCCATCCATGCGTGTGAATGAAAAATTATGCATAAATGGAGAGGAACTTTTAGAACAATCATACTAGGCTATTGATGTTGAATTGTGATGTCTCTAAAAACCCGTGTTTAGAACCAAATCTATCCAACATAATCAATTACTATAATGGCTACACTTTTTAATCTATGATGGGTATATCTACTTTGAAAAAGAAATGTTCTCGTAAGACAGTTGTAAATAATCGCTTAATGATTTGTGTTTCTATAATGTTTCTAGTTTCGTGCCAATATGGTCCAAAAAATCGCTTAATGATTTGTGTTTCTATAATGTTTCTAGTTTCGTGCCAATAGGGTCTCTTAAAAGTTTTATTTCATGCATGTATATAATGAGAAGAATTTTAGAACAATAGAACAATCACACTAGGCTATTGATGTTGAATTGTGATGTCTCTAAAAACCACTTGTGCTTAGAACCATATCTATCACTGGTATATCTACTTTGAAAAAGAAATGTTCCTATAAGACAGTTGTAAAAAACTCATACATTAAGGGTTTTTACATAATGATTTGTGCTTCTATAATGTTTCTAGTTTCATGCCAATATGGTCCCTTAAAAGTTTTATTTCATGCATGTATATAATGAGAAGGGGTTTCTTCTTTTTATATACCCATGGGCTTTTGTGACCAAAAGTTATTATTATTATTTTTAGTATTAATCTAAATTCATGTTAAACCAAATCTTATCAAACATTGAGAAAGAGATCAAATTTCTTAATATGTAAACTTTTTACTCATTTAATTTCATGTCATATATTATGAAATTTACTCCTTAAAAATTCGATCCCTATCAATACTAGTTAGATGAATATTTAAAATAAATTTACATTTATTTAATTTTTACATATTTTCATATAAATATATAATTATTTTTTTAAATGTTTCAATATAAATGAAACATCTTATACTAAACTTTATTCATAAATTTTTTTTTATAATATATAAATCGTTAACTTAATCTTTATCTATATAATTCAATTATATATTTTTTATAATATTTAAAATTATTAACCTAATTTATATATAATTCAATTATATTTTTTTTTATGAATAATTTAAAACTAAAATAATTTATATAACTTTTAAAAATTATATAAAAAAATAATATGGTATCATAAGTTATAATTTTATTTTGAAAATATATATATATAATATATAATCCAAGTTTTACTTTTATACAAATACTTGATATTCATTCTTTCTTAATTCCTATTTCTAATTCCTATTAATATCGAAATTTAAAAAACAAACAATTTATTGAATTTAATAACTTTTTGATAATCACAACATTTATTTTCACAAATTAAAAAAAAATTCTCTCAAAAAATTCTCTCAAACTTAATTATAATGCACACATTTAAAAAAAATTAACCACGAAAAATAACACCTGTAAAAAACAAATCACCCATCCAGTTTTACACCTCAATTACCTTTCCTATTCATATGCAATATAACTTTCCTCTGTTGATGTGTAAAAGCAATTTTTCCAGTCTTCAAATTGAGAGATTAGGAATCCATATCGCAATGCAACGAATTAACGTAGCTGGAGGAATTGCTTGGAAAGTTATGGAAATTCTAGTTATATTTAGAGAAAATTTGGTAAGGATTTGTGTAAATTCAAGTTATAAGTTGTTAAACTTCAAAATTTTAGGTGTTTTAGACATTTTTGATGGTGCTGAATCCATTTCCACCATCAAAAATATGATTCAAATGCTGTTTATACAAGATGATTTTTTTTACCTGAATTCCTTGCCATTAGACGACTCCCCTAACCTACCTAGCCGTTGAGTGAAAATCTTGAAACCATGACGACGTGGCCACCCTAAATCTCTTAGAGAGGATTGCTAGCTTGTCACACGTCTATTCTTTACGTTCATATTGTTCCACCTGCTACCACTGGGTGTAACAATTGTTTGATCGGATTTATCGTTATCTTCTTCCTGAGCAATTTTATGAATAACGCCATCTGGTGCCAGGTCGAATGCATCTGTGTATTCTACATGGGAATGGCGAAGATCTGCGTTTGTAAGGGAAGGAATCAACCCAATTACTTCTCTACGCATGCTCTCTACTTGATCGCCACTGAAGGTGTTGAGAGTCTAACTTTATCGACGAGATTCACAGGGCACGATTGCGATGGAACTGTACGCTTTATTTATATATACTGTGGAATGAAAACAAGTCATGTCATGCCAGACCTCTTTTGTACTGCAGAAGGTCTGGCAACTGCACGGTCTAGCAGTTCTATTTTATGAACTGACATGGTTGACGGTAGATCAATATGATTAACAATAGGAGTGAAACGACTAAACCAATCACAATTCAAATAAATAAAATTTAAATATTAAAATAAATAAATTAATTTTATTGGCAATGTGAATATTATATGTTGTGATTTTTTTAGTCAAAGCAGTATTAATTGGTAGTCAATGTTGAAGTGCTTTTGGCAGGGATAACAATAAATAATAAATTTATGTACGGTGGTAAGATATTTTTATCTTAATGTATTTGATTTTAAATTAAAATATTTTAATTATGGTTATTATTATTATTGATGGTTTTCCAGTTTTACATTAAAAATGTTATTTTTTATTTTTTTTTAGTATATTAAGAATAAAGTATTTTACATATTTAGAAATATTTCTTTCATTTTAGTGTATTAAAAGTAAAGTATTTTACACATAATGAAATATTAAGCTGATATAAATGTAAGTCCCAAGGGCTAACTCAATTGATAGAGTCCTCATGGTTAAAGCATTTTTGCTATTGAGAATTCACGGGTACAATTTTCTGGACACCCTTTGCTTTGTGGTTGAGCTGACAGGAGGTGATCCCTTGGGGTGGATCTGCCTGGTACAAATATTATGTGGGTGTAGTAGTCACCAATCTTTGGGGTCTGTGAACCACATAGAAGAAGTTGACATAAATGTTATTATTTAATTTTATTTAAAACATTTCCACATATTCTATGGCTGTAGTGGTCACCAACCTTTGGGGTCTGTCAGTCTGTGAACCACATAGAAGTTGACATAAATGTTATTATTTCTATTTTATTTAAAAAATTTCCACCAACCTATGCCTTAAGTTACATTACAAATCTGAGCCATAGTGTGTTGTCAGAAACATCTTGCTTTTCTTGATGTAATAAATTGTTTTTCTTGATGTAATAAATTGTTTAGTAAAACCTCCAGTTTTGGTTTTTTTTTGGTTGCTGTATGACTTATCCTCCCTCCAAATGGTGATGGTACTATGGATAGAATTAATCAAGCCCCCTAATGTTATATTTAAATAACTAATTTAATTTGATTTGATCTTTGAATTCAAAGACTTTAACATTAGAGAGGAATAATATTCAAACTGCTTTAATGTTGTTTCCATTGTGTAAGGAAAAAGACTCAATCTCAACTAACTTTTAAAACAATTAATCATATCAATATATAAGGTAGTTAATATAGTGTGCAACTAAGTAAGCCAATACTACATTTGCCCTAAGTTTTGAGACTAAAGTACTCAATGCACTACTTAACATCCTCTTGTGTAGTAAACTTTGAGAACAAAAACACTTATTTCTTGAATATTCCTTTTCATATATGGTCTTCTTTCTCATTGATCATAATCTCAATTATAAAGACATCATAGTTGTTATTATTCTGTTTGTGCACAAGGTGATTGGACTAACCCTCTTCAATGGGTTGCATCACTAAGGTAGATAAAACTAAAAGAAATAATTAATCAAGCTAACTTCCTCTATCACCACAAGTAAACAAGCTAAACTAATGGAAATTTAGAGGAGGAAAGGTGAAGCAAACCTTGGAGAGTTTTTTACAAAATTGGTAGCTTGGATGTTGAGCAGGGGGAGTAGGATCTAAGTGAAGTTTCAACATTTTAATGATATTGCACACAATACAACAAACAAAACAATCTTATACTTTCGTACCATTGTTTAGTTTTCCAAACAAGTAGCTCAAAAACCAAATAGAAATGAATTAAAAAAAAAACAAGCAACTATTGAGAGGGAAATAAATATCGATATTTGTATCAACACCAATAAAATGTTGTGGACAAAAATGAGAATTTCATCTTTAAGAGTATTGAAGGTGGCTATCAATGCTGTATTTTTGGGAGGGGTTGTTTTCCCAATTGGGGAGCATTGATCCGTAAACTATCGTGGATATTCCATTGAACAATTTGTCACAACAGTTTTGTTAAATTTGTATTGTTTTTTTTTTGTAAGTTTGGGTGAGACTACATCATCATCATGTCCAATATATCACCCCGATTAGAGCGGGGAATTAAACCGATGTCTTCACATCAAGGAGTGCCTTAACAGAGCACCCAATCACCATCTATCCAAGACCCTGTTGGCAATTTGTACTGAAATTTTGAAATCTATACTATGAGGGTTATTTTCCTTAGAACTTTGGATTTATTTACTATTTTTTATGAATGTGATATAGAAAATGTAGAAAATAGAGAACAAACAAAATTACAAACTTCTGGATTTATTCACTGTTTTTATGCATGTAATATATGAAAATTAGTAAATAGAGAACACATGAAAATACAATTACTCAGAACCATAATAACACAAGCTATGACTCGAGAAACCCTTTCAGGAGAAAATCTAGTTGGAAGGTGATGCTATTTTTCTCTCTTATTCTCTAAATGAAAATGGGTGCAAGTACAAAGAAGTGAGACCTGTGCTTGCGGGTTGCTACAATGCACAAACCTTCTCTATTTTCTCTCTCCCTATTCACTTCCGACTACTAAGCTCATTTATGGAACAAAATGCACTTGTATAGAATGTAACCCTTTTTCCTCCTAGTAAGACAACTTCATAGCTTACTAGTGGTTAAGTTTGACTCAAACTCTTAACTAGAGGAACAATATTGGTTTTTCTAGAGTTTTCTTCATTATGATCATGTGGCTAGCCTCTTTCCATGAAAATGGGGATTGACATGGTATCCTCTAAAATCATGGTAGTCAAATAAGGAAGGTCAAATTTTGAGTGGCATAAATTTTGCATACAAACTTTGATTAGGGTGATTCTTACGCTATTGGAAATGTATTTGTGTGTAGAATAATGTTAGAGGGTGCTATGGTTAACAAACAATGTTTTACCATAGTAACAAAGAGTGCAAAGTTTTTGCGCGCGCTCTGTTATGCGCTCTGCTAGGTCTGCGTTCAGCTGCCGCCGCCATGGCTGCTCTAGGGGGTGCGGAGCCCTCTCCCACCCCTCCGCTTTCTCCAGCAGAAGCCTTCAAGAACATACTATCGCAGAGAGGAAAAAAACGAATGCATCCTGAAGTCCCGAAGTTTGTCAAAAAACTAGAAGAAATCCCAGAAATTGCTCTGCCAGAAGACCAAACAATCAAAATCGCCCTTGCCTTGGCTGACAGAGGTTTAGTAGGGCAGTTTATGGGTCGGTGGCCAACAACAAAATCGACTGATGAATGGGTGCAACGAAACTGGAGACCCCTGCTTCCAAACAATGTGATCAGCTACGTGGTTGGAAGGGGCTTTTTCATCTTCGAATTTACTACCAAGGAAGACCGAGATCTGGTGTTCAGAAATGGCCCATACTTCATGGGAAACCAAGGTCTATTTCTGAATAAATGGACACCCGACTTTGACCCCTCAGTCGATGTCCCAAAGGAGGTCCCTGTTTGGGTTCATCTCCCCAATCTGCCAATACACTGCTGGAGCTATCAAGCACTGCAAAAGATAGGAAATGGACTGGGCAGATTCATCGACAAAGCTGATAACAAGGGCCAATACACCTGCGCCAGAATATGCGTGGAAGTTGATCTAGAAGCTGGACTATCGGAAGCCATCAAGCTGTCAGTGGGAGATTGGCACCACTTCCAGAAGCTGGACTACGAGCAACTTCCATTTAAATGCAGAATCTGCCATGAACACGGCCATTTTCAACGAAACTGCCCCAAAGCACCATCAGGGGACAAAGAGGAAGAAGAAGGATGGAAGGAAATAAAAAAGGGAAAGGTAGTCTCAAATCCAAACGAGAAGAAGCAGACAGGACCAAAGGGGAATCCCCAGCCCAATGACAAGACCAAACCAGTCTCAAACGAAGGCCCATCCACAGCTGAAAAGGGGGAGGCCTCAGAGAAAAATGAAGAAACTGAAGGTCAGCCGAAGAAAAGGAAAGATTCCAAAGAAGAAGCAAATGCTCAACTAGCCAAGGCAGATCAAGGGGAAAAAGCAGGCAACGACGAGCACATTAGCCTTGCCTCTGACTCAGGAGAAGAATCAGAAGAAAGAGAAACCGAATCAGACAGCTCACAAATCTCCCCTATCAAATCGACCAGGGGCCGAAAATCCAAGAAGAAACAGAGAGAGGAGAAAACCTACATGGATGTTCTCCAAGGTTCCCAGAAAACTCTCAAGGGAATGATGAATACCAGATCCGGGCACAAGAATAACAAGGCTCCAAAAGGAGCCACTCCCCCCCACTCCAGTAAATAATGAAATACGTCTCCTGGAATTGCAGAGGATTAGGTAGCAGGCTGAAAGAAGAGGCCCTGAAAGACATTGTAAGGTTGCATATGCCTGAAATCTTTCTCATCCAGGAGACAAAGATGGAGGACACTCTTCTCCTCCAAACCAGCAAAACATTTTGGCGCAAAGGCCCTGGTAGAGCTGTCAGTGCTAGAGGTGCCTCTGGTGGGATCGCCTCCTTCTGGGACAGCTCCAAATACGACTTGATTCAAGAAGAAAGTTGCCAGCACTGGATTTTCACTCAGCTCCTTCACAAAGACTCTGGTCAACAAGTAAGTATATTTAACCTGTATGCTCCGGTCTTACCATCGGAGAAAAAAATTTGCTGGGACTCGCTCCAGTCCTTTCTTGTTTTGCACAATCCAGAAAATATCATTATTGCAGGGGATCTGAACGTAACTCTAGCTGCTGAAGAGAAAAAAGGTGGATCGCCTGTAAGGGACCCTGCCAGAGAATGGGTAGAAGACATCATGATCGGCTGGGATTTGGAGGACATCAAACCTTCAGCTGGGAAATACACTTGGTCTAATAAAAGATTAGGCCCCAACCATATAGCTGCTCACTTGGACAGATTCCTTGTCCAAACCTCCTTCCTTACTAGCGGGCTAATGGCATCATCCAAAATTCTGCCCAACTGCACCTCCGATCATAAACCCATAAGTCTCGAGCTCTCCATGGATGGTTTTCTTGGGCCCATTCCATTTAGATTTAGTCCATTATGGATTCAGCAAGAGGGGTTCAATGAGGTGGTTGCTGAAGTCTGGAACCGGAAAATTCAGGGATCCCCTTTCTTCGTGTGGGAAGAAAAGTTGCGGGCTCTTAAGAGAAGGCTCAAGGAGTGGGCTAAAGCTTTGAAAACACCTGCTGCCAAGAGAAAAGAGTCTATAGAAAACCTTGCTGCCCTCCAATCTTCCATGGAGAATTCAGTTATTACCCAAAGTCTGCTCCAAGAAGAAGTTGAGTTGCAAAAAGCCCTTCATAAAGCTAGTAGGGACGAAGAGGAGTATTGGAGACAAAAATCTAGAAATTTATGGTTACAGGCCGGCGACAAAAATACTAGTTTTTTCCACAAACATGCCGAAGCTCGAAAGCAATTCAAAAATGTTTCAGAAATCCGATTCCAAGATACAATGGTTAATGATTTTGAAGGCATCAAGAGAGCAACATTTTCCTTTTTTAAAGATCTCTATTCAGCTCCTGATGACCAGCCTATAGATCCTCAAGCATATCCGTATAATCTAATCCCCTCCTGTGTACATGACCCTGTCAATAATATGCTGACTGCCCCGATCAGCATGGACGAGCTCAAGAAAGCCTTGGATTGCATGGAACCGGATAAAGTGCCAGGGCCTGATGGGTTCACTGCTAGGTTCTTTCAGTCTTGCTGGTCAATTATCAACAAAGACCTTCTGAGAATGGTAAGGAAGTCCCAATTATGCGCAAAGATAGGAGGTAGCACCAATTCAGCCTTCCTGGCATTGCTTCCGAAAGAAAAAGGAGCTTCAGATTTCAGTAGATTTCGTCCCATTTCGTTGTGCAATACTAGCTATAAACTGATTACCAAAATAATATCCATTCGCCTCAAGAATATTTTGCCGGACATCATACCGGAGAACCAAGGAGGCTTCATCAAAGGGAGAAAGATACTGGATAATATTGTGCTAGTTCAAGAGGCAGTTCATTCAAGTGGCCAGAGAAAAGAGAAAGGAATGGTAATAAAAATCGATTTGGCTAATGCCTTTGATAGGGTGAGGCATGACTTCCTGTTTGCTGTTATGACAAAAATGGGCTTCTCAACAAACTTCACAAATTGGGTGAAAGCCTGCATTGCCTCTCCTTGGATTGCACCGTTGGTAAATGGAAGATCGACTGAATTTTTTACAGCCTCCAGGGGATTAAGACAAGGCTGTCCGCTGTCCCCACTTCTCTATGCTATACAAGCCTCTGTGCTTAGTTTCCAGCTCGACTTCTGTCAGCAAATCCAAACTCTTCCAGGCCTTAGAATGGTGCAAAATGTCAAAGAAATAAACCATGCCCAATTTGCCGACGACACACTGCTTCTAGGTGGAGCGAGCATTAATTCGGCCAGTTCTTTCAAAAAGGAACTGGACATCTATAAGGAAGCATCCGGCAGCAAGATTAACTATTCAAAAAGTACAATCTATGGCTGGAATTGCTCAGCTAAAAATCTTGCTGACATAGCTAGGCTACTTGAAATGAAAATCTGTCAAGACTGGGAATCATTCAAATATCTTGGGATCCCAATTTTCAGATCCATCCCTAAAGTTTCCCATTGGATGCCCCTTTTGGACAAGCTTAAGCTCAGAATACATGCCTGGGGAGCCTCCTGGCTGAACACTGCTGGGAAAATTATCCTTATAAAATCTGTCTTAACAAGCATGCCTCTTTTTCAGCACTCCATTCTCCTTGCCCCCAAAACCTTTCTCAGTAAAATGGATGGTATGCTGAGGAGATTCCTGTGGGAAGGGGGGAAAAACAATGAAAGAAGGCTTCATTTAGTAAATTGGGATACCATTAAGAGACCATTCATAGAAGGAGGTCTGCAAATGAGAGATTTGGCTGCTCAAAATCTCGCTCTAGGCTCAAAAATTTTGTGGAATATTGTGGCTGGGAAAATAAGCTGGAGCAAGAAAGTACTGTGGAAGAAATACTTTCAAGGTCAACGTTTGAGATGTCTGGACCTTCCTCCAAAAAACTCCAAAGGTTCCCCAATATCCAAGCTTTGTATTGCGGCTCTGGACAACTTCAGCCCCAACCTCTACTGGATCCCAGGTAATGGGAAAAAAATAAGAATCTGGAAAGATCAGATTCTTGGAGACCAGCCACTACATCATATAAAAGACCTGGCAAATATTAAACTATGGCTGCATTCCAACAATAAGGAAACACTTTGGGACATATCCAACTGGACGGAGGATGCTAACAGAAGATGGGACAGCTGGAATCTTGGAGAGGTACCACACCATTTGCAATCTGAAGTTTCTTTACTTTTAGACAAACTGCAAGGAAAATCCCCATTATCAGCAACAGCCAAGGACAAAAGAGGGTGGGGCTCCCATACTGGTTCCTTCTCGGTTGCTGAAGGATACAAAAGTTTAATTGCTGTCCCGAATGTTCCTCCAGACCCAACACAATGGAAATTCATATGGAGCTTTCCTTCTCTCCCAAAAATAGACTTCTTCTGCTGGACGCTCGCTCATAACAGTATTCTCACAGGAGACAACCTGAGAAAATGGGGAATGGAAGGGCCTTCCAGATGCCCATTATGTATATTAGAGGAAGAAACAGATGATCACCTGTTGTTGCTGTGCCCCTTTGCCAAGGCAGTCTGGAAGGGGGTTCTGAGTTCAAGGGCGGACAAGATTGAGCTACCAAGAAATGTGCCAACCCTGCTTCACGAGTGGGCCAAGCTATCATCATTCTGCCTCAATAAAAAAAACCTTCTTAAGACTGCTTGGATGTGGACCCCTAAATACATCTGCTGGAAGTTATGGCTGGAAAGGAATAACAGAATTTTTAGAGGAGAAATCTGCACTTCAAACAACGTTATATCCAAAATTAAAGCTATCTTGGGAGAGACATTGGAAGCTAAGCCAGCCTTAAGGAATGAAGCAAAGCTGGACAATGAGGAGGAGCTGTGGCTGAAAGATATTGTTCCGAATAATCAATCCATCCCTTCTTCTCCAGCCACTTGCCATGCTATGTGGGAAATTCGCCTGGAAGAACAGGAATTTCTAAAGTGGAGATCGGCACTAGATGACCATTGTCTATTCTTCGACGGGGCCTCTAAAGGCAATCCAGGAGCTGCGGGTGGAGGTGGAGTTCTGCTGAATCCTGATGGTTCTACTTTACTTAGGTATCATTGGGGTCTGGGAATCGAATCAAACAATAGAGCTGAGGCTCTAGCTTTGTGGCAGGGGCTGACTCTGGCTCTTAAACGGAATATTCAATCACTGACGGTCTTCGGAGACTCTATGCTCATCATTCAAGCAATGAACTCTTCCTCGAATCCGTTGCAGATCCACTTAGGCCGAATTCTCAAGAAAATTAGACCCATGCTGGCTAAGTTTCGGAAAATCTCCTTTTTCCATATAATGAGGCAGCTAAATTCTCAAGTTGATTCGGAAGCCAATCTTGGCTCAGCTAGAAGCCAAAGAACCCTCTCAGTCAACTTTGAGGAATCCCTCTGCATAATCCCTTAATAGGCTTAACCAGGAAATCTGTTATTTAAGATGTATTGGGGATCAGCTACTGAACCAACTATCTCGGATACCCTTCAGGCTTTAGCTGTTCTTCCAGGAATCAGTTACACCAAGCTCCAAGGGCAGGCAACCAAGAAAAGTTAGGTGCATTAGATTCTCTGTTTCTGGCTGGCCCTATACACTCTGTTCCAAACAGGATCCGACTTGAGCATTGTGGGTTTGATTGGATGATTGCACTGTTCAGGTGTGCTCCAGGTAGAAATAAAAGAGTTTTCACTGGTTCCCCAATCACATTTCTGAAGAAAACCAAGAAGGGCAGCAATAAGTCTGGACCTTTTTCCGTCTTTTAACTCTTAAGCTTGTTGAGACTGGTAGCAGCATAACCCTTTCTAGGCTTTTCGATTAACTGCAGAAAGATGATCTTGTGTCAGGCTACTCCTTTTCCATCGGTTCCATCGACTCGCCTCCTACAAAGGGAAATATGAAATTAGCATTAGCGCAAAACAGGGTATCAATTTACAGACTTACAGTCCATCAGCCGCGCAGACAAGCAAGTCAGTTGCTTGTAGTAATTCTCTCTGTCATTTAAAAAATGAATGCTCCAACTTAGTGATCAATGCCCATACAACGTTCAATATCTCTCTGCATTTACATCCACTGCAGGAACTTTAGTGGAGGATAGGTTGAGATTGAAGATCAGAGATGGAAGACGCCATTTCAAAGCTCAGATCTGGAATGTCCCACTGGAGATAGAGGACGTCATTTCATTTTCCAGGTTGAAGCAAGTTAATCTCAGAACTCTTCCAGAGGCAACAGGTAACAACCAAGGATTGTATGGACAAAATATTCGTTAATGAAGTTCAGATCCTATAGGCAGAGACTTTGCGAACCTTCCCCACAAAAGGCGACTCTGTGACAAAGAATGCCCATGGACTCACTGTGTAACAAGAACTCAGAGAGAAAAGAAAATTGAGGAATTTATTCCATTGTAAAAAGCATGCGGTAGTTGTTTTGCCGCCCTTCAAAAAACTAACCGTTAAAGTCAAAAAAAAAAAACAGAGAATGTTTTACCGTCCAAAAAATGCCATTTGATGCCTCAAACTAGTTCCAAAAAGTTTCAGATTCCAATTCACCAAATGGGGACCTGCTGGTAAAAATGGTCCCGTGAGTTGATTCCTCCATTTTTTTTCCTCCTTCAAAACATCAAGAGGGATGAAAAATAATATAATGATCCATTTTGGATCATATCTCCCCATTTTGAGAGGCTTTTGATCCCTAAAGGATTCTACTGAATCCACCATCTTCTCTCAAATGTACCATTTAGGCTTATTTGGACGTGTTCTTTTTAACCCAATTTTCTAAAGGTCATGCTGCCTTTGTCTTGTAGTTTTGGACCTCTTCTGCAAAATTGTATCCTTTGTCAAATCTACCTAAGCATTTGGAGCTAAATCCTCTATAAAGGGTAGGCCTTGTTCTTCTTTTTTATCAAGCATAGAAGGTTCATAGAGTTTCAAATTGTCTACATTCACCAATAATTAAATGCACATGTATGGGAGTAGACTAAGTCTATAGGAGTCATTTTCCACCACCTCTAATATCTCAAAGGGACTTATTGCATAGGCTGTAGCCACTCCTTATTCAATTGTAACCATACTTTATCTGCCACTTTGATGGAATTCTTTGTTCTATGGTGATTATGCCTAGCCTCGTGTTTTTTATTTTATTTTATTTGTCTGTGACTTCTGTTGTGTCTCATGTACCTGTAGATGGATTAATCTAATATTTTAAACATTTTTTTCTATTCTTAAGGCATCCCCTGTAAGATCCTCCCGTACTCCTCCTTGCTTACCATATGCAATATCCAAAGGTGAAGGTGGAAAACATCCAGAGCAAGTTTCAAATGGGGACTTACCAGTACAAGTGTGGACCACTATGTTATAAGAGTGTTTTATATATACCATATTTTCATCCCAAGTCTTCAGATGCTTCTGATTGTATCCCCTCAAAAGCTGCACCAAAGTCCAGTTGAGTACTTGTGTTTTTCCATCTACCCATGGTTGCAATGTTGTAAACCTCTTCAACTTTGTGTCCTGTCCCACAATGTAGTTCAAATGCACTAAGAAATCTTGTGCCCCTCTCTGAAATGATGCTCCTTGGTATCGTAAAGTGTACCCAGACTTGTCCAAAGAAAAAGTTTACTACTTCTTCCTTGCTAATGGTCTTTTGACAGGGCATTAGAACAAACATCTTACTAAACTTGTCAACTGGCACACACATGTAGTCATGTCCCTTATTGGTTGTTGATAAAATCCCCTCAAAGTCCATGAAAATGTTTTCCCAAGGACGAGTGGGTATAGTTAAGGGACGATATAGATCTCATTTCCTATTATTAGGCTTCTTGGTACAACAAAACATGCACCCTCTTATGAACCTAGATACCTCTTCTTGTATTCTGGGCCAATACGTATACCTATGCAAGTTGGCCACTGTTTCCCTGCACCAAAGCGCCTTGCAACCTTGGAGGTGTGAACCCCTTTCATCAACTGTAGTTGCTAACCTTTAGGGTCACATACGTTATCTAATCTATAGAGTAACTCGTTGTTGAGATGATATTCAACTATGCTATCACCATCATGTACATGACTCTGGCCCTGCAACTGCTGAAACACCTCCTTGAAGTCCTCATCTTCTATGTACAACCCTCTATATGCATCATGGGTGAATTTCTTCATGTGTATAAGATTTATTAAAGATGTCATCTTTGATGTTGGTGGCCTTGAAAGAATGTCGTCAACTTCTTTGTGCTTCCCTTCTTGTACTTGATCACCAAATTAAACTACTATAGGAACCCCATCCACTTGTAATGCCTAATTTGTTGTAGTTTACTTTGGGTTTGCAGGTATTGTAGTGGTTGGTGATCAGTGTGGAGTACTATTTTCTTTCCCATCAAGTAGTGTTTCCACTTCTTCACAATTTGCACTAGGACATTGTAGAAATTCCCACTGTAGATCACCTGATAATGCAATATACTAAAGCAAAATACTAGATCTACGTCTACAATCAAACTTTGCGGAAGCTTAATCGATTATGAGCAAGATCAAATAGAACACATATAACAGATGAAGAAGAAATCATACACATGAAACACAGAAGAATACTCTGGGGAAAGCCTCAGCTAAAAACCCTGCTATCTGTATTATCATACAAGTGGAAATATGTCCGGATTACACAAAGATTTAGCTCACAAGCTATCTAGCTCTCAGTACAATCCCTCTATTGCTCATAGATAGTCAAAGGCTTCTCACAAACCTTCTCCTCTACCCTCCAAGCCTCATATTTCCTTGTACAGTTTCTCCTGGGGTCCAATGCTGCCACCTGTGTGAATTCATCTCTCACACTGCTCACTAAACTCAGAAGTAACTGCGTAATCCTGAAGAAGATAATTCCTTCTGCATGGATGATTTTCCTATATAGGAAAAATCCTCCAACTGATAGTACACTGTCCCATCATCTGATCTCAACTGGGTCTCTCACTGAACTGACATGCATGAGTTATTTATGAGAGAATATTTAGTTATTTGAAGTGCAACAGTTACATGCATGCATGCGATAACTAATTGAACTCACAATTAATTCCACAAACTGTTGGAACTAATCTAACTGGACTTAACTCAGATAACTGAGCTAACTAATTACAAATCAAAGTACAACTCATCCTGATCTTCTTTAATCAAGGGATAACTTCCTCAATCAATGGAGAAACTGTTGCATCTCTTCACATAGACTTCATGTTTGATTTCCTACAACTAATTAACTCAAGATGAATTAATTAATTATTTTACAAACAACTGCTAAGATCAAATTCGAATTTTACTTCTCAATTTTAGTTCAAGGACTAACTAAAATTGGAATCTATTCTGAAATGCTATTTATAGCAATGCTATTTTTAGCACTTCCATTTTTCATTCCTTGTTTCTATGTCCAACACTGGTACCTGAAATGCTATTTATAACATTTCTTGTTGCCATTTTCAACACTCCCTCTCAATAAGAAAGGCATTCAACTCAAACCCGATCTTGAACCTTTGGAATGTTCTACATGCAACACTTCTCCCAAGTGTTGTTGCTCTAGCAACTCTAGAAACAAAAAATCTCCCAACTGACCTCTTTGTTGGGCTAGAAACACCCTCTGATGCTGAAGCTCCCTCTGCTGCTGACAAGTGCTCCCTCTGTGACCTTTGAGCTGCTACAACACTCCATGCATCTCGCACCATTGCACACCTCTCTGTGCCATCCTGCACTGGTGCAACACTCCTGTGCCTCTCGCATTGTTGCAGCCTGCTAGCTTTGCACTGTCTTGGGATTCCTGCACTGTAGCTCTCTCTGCTGCTCCATCCGCATCTGCCTCTACCCACTCAGCTAGTCCTGCTACTCCTCGTCGGGGCTCCCGTAGCAAGGTCTAATCAAAGAGGTTGGGTACCTCAATGATCCTGCCCCTATTCCAGCCTTCTTGGGACTGTCACTCCACATCGCCCCACCTCCTACCTGGAGGTATGGATGCATGTGCTCCCTCTTCCCACTTGGCTTGAAATTTCCCCCTACTGGAGGTCTCTACATGAGTGGATGCCTCCACTCGATCTCCTCTCGACTTCTCTAGTTGTGGCTGCTCCACAACCCCCTGAAGCTGCTTCACCAATTGTGGCTCCTCCAAAATTGTCTGAGACTTCTTCTGGAATTGCATGTTGAGAGGTAATGTACTCTCCCTTTCAACCACCAAGTCTCCAACAGTTGCCTTGCTCCTTAAGGCTTTGCATGCATCTTGAACCTCAAGAGCATACATGTTCTTGACTCGCGAACCAATCTGCTTCACTTGTTTTGTGGTGACATGTCTAAGGAAAACCTTTCCCTTACTGAAGACTACATCATAGCCTTTGTCTTCCAGCATTGCGATCAATACCAAGTTTTTCTTCAGTCCTGGCACATACTTCACATCAGTCAAGGTAATGCGAGCTCCATGCTCCCTCTGAAAAACAACTGTGCCTACTCCTGAGACACTATACTTTTCATCATTACCCATCGCTATGAGTATCTGGAGATCTTTCTCCTCCAAGGTACTGAACAAACTCTTATCACTGGTCATGTGGAATGAAGCTCCACTGTCAAGAAACCAACCACATCCCACCATGGATGAAACCATGCATGCGAAGAGGGTGAAATCCAACTCGAACTGTGAGGCCAATGCCTCACCTTTAGATCCTTCCTTGGATCCCATCTTGGATTTCTTCAATGGACAATTTGTTGCAAAATGGCCCACCTCATGACAATGAAAGCATTTCAATTTCGATTTGTCAAACTTCTTCCCACCATGGGAAGAACTCAATTTGGGATGGAAAACCTTCTCCTTCCCTTTCTTTGCCTTAGTCGCTAAGGCTATATTTTCCTCATCATCTTGCTTTGATGAGGATCCATCTCTGGTGCTTCTTCTTATCTCATCCTGCATCAGATCCGACCAAATCGTTCCCAATCTGGCAGTTTCTCTCTTCCATTTACTGAGTCTTGGTAGTTATGCCAGCTCTTAGGAAGACCAAGGAGAGCAAGACTCACCATGTCATCGTCGACTATCGTGATCCCTACACTTCCAAGCTCATCCCTGTAGGTGGTGAGCTTGTTCAGATATGTAGAGATCGTGTCGCCCTTTTCACACTTTATTTTCCGAAGCTTGTCTTTCAGTGCTAGCTTCCTCTGATCGCTACTGTTTTGATATAGATCTTTCAATGTTTTCCACATCGGAAAATGTGTCTCCTTCCCATGGAGACTCGAGACTATGTGGTCTCGAACTCCCTCTAGAAGGATTCTCCTTGCTCTAGCCACACATTTCTTCCATTCCGCCAACTCTGTAGCATTAGCCGCTGCCGGCTTGGGGACTTCTTGATCAATGAAGTCCTTTAGACCGTTATCCTCTAATACTGCTTCCATGCGATCCTTCCAGGCTATATAATTCGAGCTGCCATCAAGGGCATACTCGAGTCTTAAACCGTTGAACGCCATTGGTGAAATTGAGATGTGATAAGAACTCGATTTCTATATTCAGGAACCTAAAACTTCAAACTTCTCCCTTCTTGTATACTGTTCTTCGCTTTGATCACCTTTGCTCCAATACCATGTAGAAATTCCCACTGTAGATCACCTGATAATGCAATATACTAAAGCAAAATACTAGATCTACTTCTACAATCAAACTTTGCGGAAGCTTAATCGATTATGAGCAAGATCTAATAGAACACATATAACAGATGAAGAAGAAATCATACATATGAAACACAAAAGAATACTCTGGGGAAAGCCTCAGTTAAAACTCCAGTCTCTGTATTATCATACAAGTGGAAATTTGTCTGGATTACACAAAGCTTTAGCTCACAAGCTATCCAGCTCTCAGTACAATCCCTCTGCTGCTCGTAGACAGTCAAAGGCTTCTCACAAACCTTCTCCTCTGCCCTCCAAGCCTCCTATTTCCTTGCGCAGTTTCTCCTGGGGTCCAGCTGCCACCTGTGTGAATTCACCTCTCACACTGCTCACTAAACTCAGAAGTAACTGTGCAATCCTGAAGGAGATAATTCCTTCTGCATGGATGAGTTTCCTATCTAGGAAAAATCCTCCAACTGATAGTACACTGTCCCATCATCTGATCTCAACTGGGTCTCTCACTGAACTGACATGCATGAGTTATTTATGAGAGAATATTTAGTTATCTGAAGTGCAGTAGTTACATGCATGCATGCATTAACTAACTGAACTCACAATTAATTCCACAAATTGTTGGAACTAATCTAATTGGACTTAACTCAAATAACTAAGCTAACTAATTACAACTCAAAGTACAACTCATCCTGATCTCCTTCAATCAAGGGATAACTTCCTCAATCAATGGAGAAACTATTGCACGTCTTCACATACACTTCATGTTTGATTTCCTACAACTAATTAACTCAAGATGAATTAATTAATTATTTTACAAACAGCTACTAAGATCAAATTCGAATTTTACTTCTCAATTTTAGTTCAGGGACTAACTAAAATTGGAATCTATCCCGAAATGCTATTTATAACAATGCTATTTTTAGCACTTCCATTTTTCATTAATTGTTGCTATGTCCAACACTGGTACTTGAAATGCTATTTATAGCATTTCTTGTTGCCATTTTTAATAGGCATAGAGCTCCTTGTCATAGGTAGGGTAGTTAAAAACCACCCCATGAAATACTTCAAAATGGTGGAATACGAGCCTTCCTCCCTACGTCAATGACACCCCCATAACATATCCACTCACATCTGTCTCCACTTCAAAGAGATGTTGCAAGTTCAGTAATGCTAGAACCAATGCTCAACTAATCTTCTTCTTTAACTCCTCAAAGGCCCTCTATTGATTGTTGAGAGTGCTGGATACTGCCAACATACAAGGGGTCTCGCCAATGTAAAATCCCAATTAGACCTCATACGATTTGGAGTAGGAGCCCCATCTAGAGTATCAAACCTACAATCATAACTCAAGGTTTTCCTTGGCTACAATGAATAACATAAGAGAGTATGCACATAAACTTTGAAATTAGCAAGCAAGTTGATGTTGTGAAACACCAATTGCAATTTGTAAAAGGAGGCCTTCACGAGAGGGGAGACAAAAGTGAGTCTCTAGAAGGAAAGTAATAGTACTATCCTAAGAGAGACACATGAGAGCAAGGAAATATTGGTTAGTTATATAGTGAAATAATTCACATAGACATAACGATCATTAAACCAAATACAATACACATCCAACAAGATAAGCACCGAAGCAAATGAAGTAGGTTAATTTATTTAGTACATTTGAACATAACATATACTGCAAATATCCAAAGAACAATCTTACAATATTCATGATACATGCATGAAAGTGCATTGGCTCAACATGCTTCTAATTATCAAGTGAAAGATCCGAGTACACAGTTACAATGGTGATACACTAGCTCCAGTAGTGGAACGTTAAGTCACTTCTTGCTTCTCCAAGAAATGATCTTCTCTTCTATGCCAAGCTAGAGAAGCCAAAGCTAGATTTCCAAATTCCAAGACTCCAAAAGCCCTTTGCTTGAGTTATGAGGGTATACTTGTAACAAGAGGAATGGACATTCATATCCCCATGACTCTTGAGCTACCCTCATGACTCTTGGACTCCTAAGTGACCTTTGAACTTCTATAAGACTCTTTGGTCCACATGTGACTCTTGGACTTCCACACATTTAAATTTTGTCATTTTCTTGAAATACATAATTACATTCCACATCGTGTGGCAAGATACATTGACATTGTGATGACACTTTTACAAGCCATGACTTGGAAATGATGACATGGAACTTCATGATGATGTGGCAAAGCTAGAACCTTCCAAGGAAACATGAGATGCGATCATTCTACCATGGTCCAAGATCTCTTCATGTCTTCATGATGGTTCTTCTTTTCTGGAAGTGCTTTGTTTCTTCTCCTTGACATATTCCTTGAACATTAACTTGCCTTGTTGAGGAGGTACACCTGCCAATGAATTTCACTCATGACAAGGAAAAACCAGTCCTAGAATAATCTATCCTCTCCTTACTTTTCTCGCGGAAGACAGTTCTTGTGTTGGGTATGTGAAGGAGCCCATAGAGAGGCTTTTTGAGATAGCGCAGTTGAGCGCAGTAGTGGCTGGGAAAGGCACCACTACTCCATGCGCTATGAGGATGAGCTCTTTAGTGTCCAACACGGTGAGCAAGTGCAAGAGGCAAGGATGATGAGCTTGTTGACTGAAACTTTGCAGTGTGTAGGGCTCAAGGGAGAGGAAGGTAGTGATAGTGCAGTTGAGCTTCATGTGACTTAGGGAAGGCCTAACTGTGCACTAGAACTATGACATGCGCTATGGAGGTAGGGCAGGACTCAATGACTACATAGTGAGGGAGTCTAGTGGACTAGGGTTGATAGCTCGCTGACTAAAACTGCAACATGCGCAGTGACTAAGAGGAAAGATTAAGGAAGTGTAGTTTTCTTTAACAATGATCTAGGAGAGGCTTCAATATCCACTAGAACTATGCCATGCACAAGGATATAGCTAGAGCTCAACCTTGGTGTAGTGAGGGGTTCCAATCAGCAAGGGAGGCAATACTAGACACTAGAACTGTGACATCCATGGTGCTTGATGGCCATACTTCTATGTTAGTGCAGTTGAGGGCTGTAGTGACTCAAACATGGAATGAATATACAATAGAAATGTGCCATGTGCTCAGGGAGGCTCACTAGATAATAAGATTGCACGATGGCTGAGGCACTGCAGATGGGAGGCTCACTAGATCAAGTCACTTTGCTAGGAGGATTCTCATTGCACTGTGGAAGAAGAAGGACCTTTGCATTGTGCAGTTTTCTTTTGCAAGGGGGTGAAGGACTTCCTTGCTATCATATAGAAGTGCTCCATGTGCTATGCAAGGTAGAAATGATCAAGGTTCAACGCAGTGAGTCAGTATAAGCAACAAGGGTTAGATGACCTTGCTTTAAGGGCTCTCAATGTGCAATGATAGGAGCCGACCTTGAGAAAGAATTAGTGCACAAGTCTAGGAGGGAAAAATTTCGTTAATGAGGCTCATTGATAGTATGTGCTCATCACCTGATGTCAGGATCAATGCTAAGATTGGAGGCTTTTGTGATTCATGATTTCAATAAAACTCTTCCGGATAAATTACATCGCTAATTTAGGGTCGATGCGTTTTGAACTCCTACTAAGGTTTATCATTAGGGAAAAGATGGAGAGTGAGATCAACGGATCAAATACTTATAGTAGAGATGCAACGGTAAAATCCTAATAGTCACTAAGATAAACACTATAATAAAAAATGGTACGTTACAATGAGTCTAAAAAATAATTAAAATAAACAATTTATTATTCAATAATTAATAATCGATTGATTTATTTATTATTTTTAAATAAGGAAACATCTAGAAACAAGTACTACTATCATTATTATCTTAGTAAGATAAAAAAATTAATTTAATTTGTTAAGATATTCCGACACATAGGAAATAGTTAAGTATAACTTGGTCTAGTGTAGAGTTAGGTAAAGTGTGTTTCTTTACTATGTACTTTTTTAACTTACAATCCGATGGTCATGATATGTTCTAGACATGAAGTGATCCGACGATTCATTCTCTCCTCGGTATTACCGACACTTGATCCGTGGCTTAACACCCAATTGGTCCATGATCTCTATTTAAAGAGCATGGAGGGTCATTTGTAAGGTGTCTGTTCATGAAAGAAGCTTATGTAAATTTTATTTCTTTTATTAATAAATTACCTGAAGTGGCCGCGTTAGTTCAGGCCGTGGATTGTTTCCCTCTTTGAGGGTTTTAACCACGTCAAGAATATTGGTGTATTGATCTGTGATCTGTTTGTGAGCGGTGTCCTTTGGTGTTCTATCTGAGGAACTTACCCTGTAAATTCCTACATGGTATCAGATCTATTTAAGGGCTGCATCCGTTGGTGATCCAAATCCGAAGTCGGTACAACTGCATCTGACAGTCGTTTCCTAGATGTACTATTTCTGACCGCATTGGGGCCGATAGGACTGCTCTATTGTGTTAGGAGCATTTGTTCCAGTGAGGAACCCCTTTCGTTTCACACGAAAAGGTTTCTAATAGCCCTAACTACGTCATTTTTAAGATTTGGAGGTATACAATGTTTATTTGGAGTTTTAGTTATTTATCTCTCTGTTTTTTATTACCAGATCTATACCTTTCATTTATGCATATGATCTTTGCCCCATGACTCTGTGCGATCTGGGCAAATCAGAAACAGAAAGGAAAGATTTTTCTCATGCGTATGCTATTTTCTGCTACGCCTTAGTTGATCTCGGAAAATCAGAAACATTGAGGAAAATATTTAGTTTCTGACGAAATCTAACTTCAAGCCGTAAGGTTTTGGTTTTTTCGCATGTCCGTTTTGGGCTGTGTGGTTTTTTATTTTGTAGGCAAAAAAGTCTTTTTCAAGTAAGCACGCACTCCAAAGATTCATTGACTAAAAAAAAAAAACCCCTTCCTCTTTTCCAAAAAATACTAAGCTTTTAAACTAGCTCACTTGGTCCGAAGTTACTTTATGAGAATAGAGGTTTTGGGTTCAAGTATTTCTTTTTGTTGAGTTACTTTTTCAAAAAACACATGTAGCGTATGTTTTAAAGTTACTTTATGTAAAAATATTCTCACTCATTATAAAAAGTGAGTCACTTATAATTCTAAAGTCTCTTTATCTTCTTTTTAAGTTAAAATTTAGTGGGTAGCTCGTAAAGTACGATTGTAAAAGTGACATTCACTTATTTATAAAAGTGGGTCACATAATTTTTTTCTAAAAGTGAGCTAATTAGATTAAGTTTGGAAAAGGGGGGGCGATGAGGTTTTTTTTTTTTTAATTATAATATAACATTATCATTCACTTCTGCACATTCACGTACTTCGTTGACATCTTCAATAAATTTTCTTCAAAAAGCCATAACTTCTTTATCTGGAAGCTGTTTTCATAACCGTTTTTTTAATTGGCCTAATTTTTCGAGATCTTTCCATTAAAACACTTAGTTTCAACATTTACAGCTTCAGTTTCTGTTAAAATGGAAATTCCATGCCAAGTTATTCTTGACGACACCAACTACTTCCAATGGGTGTCCTAGATGGAGGATTTACTTAGAAGTAAAAGTATTTATAGAATAGCCTTAGGCCAAGAGTCTAAACCTAAAGATGAAGATAAGACAGTCAAATGGGAAAATAAGAAAGATCAAGAATGTGGGTTGATAGGGATGTCTATTTCTCCAGACCTTAGATTCCATATCGCAGAACTTGATACCCCTTATGAAGCAATGAAACAACTTAATAAAGTTTTTGGAATTAAAAAAGAAATTAGAGCCCATCAACTCATAAAATGAGTTGCTTAAGTTGGACTCCAATAATTTTTCTTCCATTGAAGATTTTTTGTCCAAGTTCAAGACCCTTAGACTTCTCTTGGAAGGTGTTAATGTTAAGAAAGAATATGGTAGCCTTATCTATTTCATTCTTACTAAGTTAGGACTAGCCTACTCTGTGTTTGTTTCCACCTTCCATTCTACTAGAGAAGCCTTTATTTCTCAAGGACAATCCTACAAGTCCCCCTCTTTTGATGCCTTTTGTGATTCTTAAATAAGAGAACAAGAAAAACTCTTACATCTTGGTCTTTTTAATCTTGGAAACTCTTTTAAGAAATCCTTAGCCATTCAACATCAACCAAGTTCAAAGAATCCTAAGAAGAAACATCCTAAAAAGAATGGTCCTAAACCAACCAAGGGTCCTAAGCACTTTCAGTCTCAAAATGAAAAAACAAAATGATAAGGCAAATAAAAACAAAGGGAAGAAGACTCATAGACATTGCAACTTTTGTAATAAATATGGCCACTTAGAATCCAAATGCTTTAAGAAGATGGAAGCTTTGGAAGAAGCAATGAAGAAGTATAACATCCATTTGGAGCACTCTTCAACTTCAACTTCATCTCCATGAATAGCACTTTCTGCATGTGGTTGTCAAGCATCTCAGTCTGGTTATGCACTACTGTATCTTCTTCTTCTCATTCTCATGAGTGGCTCATAGATTCTGGAGCTTCTTATCACATGGCTGAAAACAAAGCCATGTTTTCTTCTTTAAATGATTGTAACACCAAAAATATATATGTTGGTGATGATAGATCTCTTAGTGTTGTAGGGATTGAAACTATTCATCCAGAAAATGGTCAATTTAATGATGTATTATGTGTTCCAACCTTATCCTGCAACCTTCTATCTATATATTAGATAACTCATTCAGGTGAAGGTAAAATTGTTGAATTTTCACCTCACGGTGTTTTAATTAAGGACCTAAGAGATCCTAGATAGATTTTAGCTACTGGAATTGCTGATGATTCTACAAGGTTGTATAAGTTTAACAACTTTGGGTCATCAACTCGTCCCTCGGTATTTGTTGCTCATAATGATGAAGTGAGCAAACTTTGACATGAGCGATTTGGTCACTTAAACTATCGCTCCCTTCAAAATCTGTGTAAAGAAAATATGGTGATAGGTCTTCCTATGGTATCTTGTAGAGATGGTGTTTGTTCCGGATGTGTATTCAGAAAAAAATCATTGAGATAGTTTTGAAAAACATGCCTCTTGACACACCTCAACCCATTTACAACTTGTACATAGTGATTTATGTGGTCCAATTCCAGTTGTTTCATTCTCTGACTACAAGCATTTCTTAACTTTCATTGATGATTTCTCCAGACGCACTTGGGTATACTTCTTAAAACTCAAGAGTGAAGTATTCAACATGTTCTTTGCCTTTAAGGCATTTGTTGAGAAATAATCTGGACATCAAATTCTTAAGCTAAGATCTGATAATGGCGGAGAATATGTTAACAAAAAATTCATCAACTTTTGTGCTGAGCATGGAATTCAAATGCAACATACTATTCCATATACTCCACAACAAAATGGTGTAGCTGAAAGGAAGAATCGCACCCTAAAGGAAATAGCTAATTGTATGCTTCAATCTAAAGGACTTAGGCTTAATTTTTGGGCAAAAGCAATTATTTGTGCAAATTACATAGTAAATCGCACTCCTACTAAGGTTTTAAAGAATATCACTCTAGAAGAATCATGGAGCTCAATTAAACTAGATGTAAGTCACTTTCGTGTTTTTGGAAGTGAAGCATGGGCCCATATTCCAGATGAGAAACATAAAGCCTTAGAACCTAAGAGTGAAAAATGTATTTTTGCTGGATATTCTGAAGATGTCAAAGGATATAGACTTCTTTCACCTAAATAAAAAAATGTTATCATTAGAAGAGATGTAAAGTTTGCGGAAAATATATCGGCCTACGAGCCTATTTCGGAGGATGTGCCACCTCTCTCTATCCCTTCTACTTCTGAAAATATTTCTACTTCAGATGATGACAACGAGGATGACAATCCTCCCCCACCTTCTCAGGATCCTCCTTCAGCTCCTCCGCTTCCAAAATGGGTTCGTGCTACTCGGGATGTAGCAGTTTCTCTTGTAGGTGATCCTATAGATCAACGATGTACACGTTCTCAGTTCGATATAGCCTCTTCTTTACTGGCTCAAGCTTCAGCGAATTGTGATCCTCACACCTTTGTAAAAGATTCAAACCATCCAGATTGGGACGCAACTATGAATGAAGAATATCGTTCATTATTGGCAAATGATACATGGGATCTTGTTCCTCTTCCAAAGGAAAGAAAACTTGTTAGATGTAAATGGGTTTACAGAACCAATTTTGGACCAGATGGAAAAGTTGATAAACATAAAGCTCGTTTTGTTGCTAAGGGGTTTTCACAAGTTGAAGGCATTATACTGAAACTTTCTCCCCTGTTTCCAAAATGAACTCTATCCGCCTTTTTCTTCCCCTTGCTGCCTCTTTCAAATGGGAAGTCCATCAGATGGATGTTAAATCTTCCTTCTTCCATGGGGACTTGCATGAAGAAATCTATATGGAACAACCTCCTGGCTTTATACAAACAGACTCCAACTTTGTATGTCGGTTTAAGAAATCCCATTATGGTCTCAAGAAAGTCCCTCGGGCTTGGTATGCCAAAATGGATAGCTTTCTTTTAGATACTGGCTTTTCTAGGTGTCATTCTGACAATACTGTTTACACCAAGAAAGTGGGTAAGTCTCTTATCATTCTTGTTCTTTATGTTGATGATCTTATCCTTATTGGTAGTGATCCCAACCTTATAAACGATGTGAAGTCTAGCCTTGAAAAACAGTTTGAAATGACAGACTTAGGACACTTGCATTATTTTCTTGGTCTTCAAATCTTGAAATCCAAGGAAGGTATTTCCCTTTCCTAGTCCAAGTATGCCTGTGATCTTCTACGCCGCTTTTACATGGAATACTGTAAGCCATCCCCTTCTCCCTTTTAGTCCGGAGCCAAAATTTCAATCACTTGTACTTCCCCTGAAGTTGATGCTACCTTATACCGTCATCTTGTAGGAAAACTTTTGTATCTGACCCATACCCGTCTTGACCTTTCCTTTGCTGTTGGCCTTATTTCTCGGTTTATGCAAAACCCACATGAAAGTCATTGGAAAGCAGCGAAAAGAATACTTCGTTATGTTTGAGGTACAATTCAGTTTGGGATTCATTACAGTGCCGAAGCATCTCCTCTATTGGTTGGTTTCACTGATTCCGATTAGGCTGGTGACCCTGATGATCAGAAGTCTACTGTAGGTTATGTGTTCACTCTTGGTTATGGACCTATTACATGGGCTTGCAAGAAACAAAGTGCCATTTCTCTTTCTTCAGCAGAAGAAGAGTATCATGGCGCCATAGAAGCTAGTAAGGAAGCCCTGTGGCTTCGTCAGATCCTATCAATGTTTGGCTTTCAACAGCAACATCCGACTACACTTTGGTGTGATAATCAAAGTGATATTCAACTATGCAAATATCCAGTCCAACATCAGTGAAGCAAACACATTGAACTACACATGCACTTCATCATAAATCTCATTCATGACCATGTTCTTGAAGTGCAATATTGTTCAACCGATGATCAAGTTGCAAACATCTTTACAAAGGCTCTCACAAAGGCGAAGTTTACTAAACTTCGATTTATGGTTGGAGTTTAGGAAGTTGTCACTAAGGGGGGATAGGCTCTAATGCCTCCTTCCTTCTCCTACTGTGTCATATTTTTACATTCTTCAATCCTATCCCAAGTTGTTCTTAAGGGGGGATGTTAGGATATTCCGACACATAGGAAATAGTTAAGTATAACCTGGTCTAGTGTAGAGTTAGGTAAAGTGTGTTTCTTTCCTATGTACTTTTGTAACTTACAATTCGAGGGTCACGATATGTTCTAGACATGAAGTGATCAGACGATTCATTCTCTCCTCGGTATTAACAACACTTGATCTGTGGCTTAACACCCAATTGGTCCATGATCTCTATTTAAAGAGCATGGAGCATCATTTTTAAGGTGACCGTTCATGAGAGAAGCTTATGTAAATTTTATTTATTTTAATAATAAATTGCCTGAAGTGGCCGCTGGCTCAAGCCATGGACTGTTTCCCTCTTTAAGGGTTTTAACCATGTCAAGAATACTTGTCTATTGATCTGTAATCTGTTTGTGAGAGGTGTCCATTAGTGTTCTATCTGAGGAACTTACAATAAAAATTCCTACATAATTAATAAATTAGAAATTGCCAAAAAAAATAGGAGAAATAAATTAACCAAAATAACAAAGAAGGGAATCAAAAAATACTATAAAAACATATATCTGAATGTGTGTTAAAACCCTTATAAATATTGTTTTATTATAATATGAAAATTGAGCTACAATCATTCTTAAAATAATAAATATTATAAAAGAAATTAGAAAGAGAAGATTCAAAAATTCTTAATACCTAATAATAAATAAAAGAGAAAGTTAAATGATTGGTAAAATAAATTATAAATAAAAACATAATACAACAATTATACTTAGGAATTTAAAGTTAAAAAAAACAGAGAATTTAATAAACACACGAAAAGCTAAAAGAATCCATAGAAAAAACAACCAAGACACGAGAAGGAAAACAAGGAGGGGAGAAAAACAAAAAGGAGGGGGCCTAGGAATAAAGAGATGGGACTGACGAACTGTTGATCTTCCATCCATCATCCCTATTTAGAGTATTATATATTTTCTCTATCTCGATGACTTCCCTTAATTTACGGTGATGGAAATGATCAATCCTAGCAAGGACCTTGGAATCCTCTAAACATATGTGGTGTTTTGTTTTTCAGCATGTTCAACCAAAGTAGAGGAGCGAGTCCTATAGTGTCTTAGGTTAGTTGCGTGCTATTGAATCCTTTGATATATGGAACAACTAGTCTCTCCAATGTAGGGGTTCCACAAGAACATGGAATCAAATAAACACCCTTCATGTTTTTAGGATCCACAAGGTCTTTGACGGATCTTAAAGAGACATGAATTGTTTTTAAGGATATAAATGTGGAAAAAGCCTTTTGCCTCCTAAGAATCCAAGAAATCTTATCCGTAGTCCCTTGGATAAAGGAAAACTGAAGACTAGATGCCACTTCAACCGACTCTTTCTTATTCCTAGGACCCTGGATAGCTTTTAAAAATGCTTTGATACCTTGGTATCTATTATAATCATTCTTCTTAAAAACATTAAGGAGATGGGTTTTCTCATTTACAAGATGGTCTTCATCAGAAACCCTTAAATCCTGAGTGGATAGTGTGTTGAGAACACCTAGATTTTGAGCTGGATAGTGATGGGAATTCACATGTAAATATTGTTCAGTGTGGGTTTTTTTACGAAAGACTTGGTGAGAGAAAGAACCATCAACTTTTTTCAAGACAAACACATCAAGGAAGGGCAAGCTACTGTTAACTTCAGTTTCCATGGTAAATTTGATGGAACTTGATTGATTGTTGAGATGCTAAAAAAACAAATCTAATTTCTCACGACCATGGGGCCATAAGATGAAGGTATCATCAACAAACCTTTTCCACATTTTTGGTTGAAATTGAGCAGAAGCTAAAGCTTTAGATTCAAAATCCTCCATGAACAGGTTCGCAACGATGGGAGAGAGGGGAGAACCCATAGCAACCCCACAAGTTTGTTCATAAAATTCACCTTCAAAGCTAAAGAAAGTCGAGGTAAGGAAAGTCTCTACAAGATTTTCTATATCAGGGTCAATTATGTGATTAATTACTTCAAAAACCTCATTAATAGGGATGTTGGTGTAAATAGAAACAAAATCAAAACTAATCATAATATCACTAGGCTCCAAATCAACATCTTTTAACTCACTCACGAAAGAGAAAGAGTGACTCCTTAACAAAAGTATCACTACAACCAACCAAAGGCTTAAGCTTCCAGACTAAATATTTAACAAGGAGATACGTAGGGTGACCTATTCTATTAACAATGGGTCTAAGGGGAGCCCCTTCCTTGTGAATCTTAGGAAGCCCATAGATTCTTAGAGTGAGAGGGTTGCTCTCAATAAGTTTGTGGCTTATGGAGCTGACGTAAGTCAAGGAAATAACTTGTGAAACCTTTTTAAGGGGGTTCTTATTGAGCTTTCTATAGCTCCCACTATTACACAAGTGATCCAACATATTTCATAGTGATCCTCTTTATCTACGATTACAACCACCCCTCCTTTATCAGATTTAAGGACAATAATGTCAGTGTTATTGTTCAAATATTTAAGGGCTTATTGTTCAATGATTTCATAACTTGCACTGGGCAGGAGGATCAAGGAGATATTTAGAATGGCTAAGCGTGGGATCAATACAGTAAGAGAGGGAAAAACATTCAAATGAGACTCAAACATGGGTCGCACATGAAGGCCATAAATACAAACCATGGGAATGCACAAGACTCATGAACAACAATCACACCTTAAAACGACAACAAAGTGACACTTGTTTCTAAGTGCGGCAATCAAATACCACGTTGCAACACTTAGAATTCAAGTTACAAAAAAAATATTGACTGTGGCCAAAAAGTGCGCTAAGATGTATGAAAGTGTCTAATGCATATTATCATGATATGCAGTACCATCTAATTCATAAGAGCGTGCTAGAGCTACCTCCAGTGATGTGCGAAGGTGCGACACATACAAGAATGAAATTGGTTAGAAGCGACACTTGTGACAGTTAGAAAACATAAAAAAGACACTTGTAAAAGCTAAAGAAAGTGAAAGTGACACATTCCAAAGTGAAGATATCATGAAAATGACACTTGTTAAAGTGAAAACAAGAAAAAATGACAGTTATGAAAGTGTAAGTGACACTTGTGAAATCAAAGGTGCGCAAAAGTGGCAATTGAGAAAACTCATCGGAACAGAAGTACAATTGCAACCAAAGAGAGAGAGACTTTCAATGAAGTGCGCACTGAATTTTGACATAGATTGCATAGTACATTGTCCTTATGGACTATACAATCACTATCAATAGTTACTGCGTAAGCACTGTAACTAAAAATTGCACAAGCTCTATTCCTAGAGACTACACAAACCTTATTCTCAAGGACTACAAAATGCATGTCTAAGCTTGCAGAAGAAAGGTGTACTTGTGAATTCATCAAGAAATGAGCATGCATGAGAAATTGACTTTGATTCTTGGAATATGAGAAGAAGGCTTAAACACTTTGCAAAACATTAACCGACCACGAAGTGACCATGGGACGACAGATCGCAAGATCCTCAATAGGCTCAAAAATTCAAGTGTAGGAAAAATTTTAGAGGGTGTTTTCCGCAGCAACAACATTTACCCATTCCCCATTGGAAAATCTTTCCATTTGCTGTTATGGTGTGGAGTGGTTCTTCTTTTGTTGAAAACAAGGCTATGAATTTCCTCAGGTACTGTGCTACCCTAACAAAACTCTTTATATTTGAAATATTAGTAGGCATCGACCAATTCATAATGACATCTATATTGGTAGGATCCATCTTCATCTCTTCACCTATCATATACCCTAGATGCATCAAATATTATTGTGCAAACTCACACTTCTTGAAAATTTCCAACAACTAATGCTTGATTAATGCCTTTAACACCTTTATCAAATGTGAGATGTTCTCCTTCTAGGTAGCACTATATACCAATATATTATTTAAATAGATAATAACAAATGAATATTTCAAATGGTGCAATATATCATTCATTAACCTCATAAACATATCTAGTGCATTGCATGGGCCAAATGACATGGCTAACCACCAAAACAAACCTTGCTTGGTTTTGAAGTCGATATTTTAGGTATATTTTTCTCTGTTTTGAGCCTCATAATATCTTGAATTTAAATCTAGCTTGGTGAAGTATTTGGCTTGCAACAACTAATCCAATTGATCATCTATCCGAGCAAGGGGGTACTTGTTCTTGAGCGTAATTCTATTTAATACTCTATAATTGATACACATCATCTAAATCCCATCCTTCTTCGGCACAATGATGATGGACAACCCACATGGTGATGTACTTGGTTAATGACATTGCATTCCAGTGGCTATTGTAACTACTTCACCTCATTTGCTTCTACAAAGGATTGCCTATATAGCCCAATGTTTGGCAACAAGGAGTTTAACAATAACATAATCTCGTGCTCCACTTCCCTCTTGGGCAATAGCCCTTTAGGTTCCTGAAACACATTCTTCTATACATGTAGAAAATCTTTTAGTCACTGTTTCTGTTCTTTAGTACACCCCTTTAGGGATGAATTTTCTCTCATTGACTCTTCTACAAACTTTTTTTCTCTTAAAAACAACAAAACATACTTCTTCCTGTTATAGACATTTTTGTGCCTTACAGCTATAAGCATGAAATGTCCATAATCTAAGGGATCCAAAGTCCCTAAACATGTTGTTCCTACCCCTAGAGGAACAAGGCTAACAAACCACAGCAATTCACAGAAGTTCTCCACCAGAAACTGCTCAAAAACAAGTCAATTCAGGATCAATTCAGAGGCTCCACTAGCTATCTGCACTGGCTACCTGCACTGCAACGCAGGTAGAAGCACTACCAGGGTGCGCTGAGCGGGAATTGACAAATGGCAAGTTCATTCAACGAGGTGTCAAGACCCTGGAAGCTTCCAGAATCTTCCTCAATGACACTTGCCTCAGTGAATTCGACTAGTGATGAGTAAGAGGTTCTCAATCTCCAAGTGGAAGCAAGAACCTCCAAGTGGAAGCAAGAATTGACAGAGGGAGAGGACACTAGTCAGATCTCAAGCTGACTCATCCTCTCTCCAAACATCTATATATGGATCTCTCCTCCATGAGATCTAGAGGCTAGAATTTTGTTATTGCAAAGAATTGCTGTTGGTTTGAGACTGGAATCTTTGGGTGCTTAATGCTTTGAGGGAAGGTGAAGATAGGAATTTCATTTGCTGGGAAGGAGATGCTGGATTGGAGCCCTCTGGGTTGTATCTCTTCCTGAACCTTGTTATTCATCAATAAAGCTATCTTGGTTTCTCCTATATACTGGTGTATCTTTGATGTATGATTGCATTAGTATGTTTAGTTTATTTCTAATCCTGAACTAGTTATGAATATGAATCTATGTCTTTGTGTAGTGTTCTCTTCTTGTGATCTTGCAGAAACCTCTTGAAGCTGGGCGAGTGAGAAGGCAAGTAGCTGGGAACTCCCAAAGAGAAGAGAAACTGGATCGAGGGACAAACGGAAGACACCTATTAGTCCGTCCATCTCTCTTCATTCTTAATTCATAAAGGAAGAATACTAGAATAGCTGTTTTTGTTTGTTGCTAAGGCACTGTCACACCTTAGGTGGATAGGATCGTCCTGCATAGGCATTTTTCCCCACAACACTTCCTAGAATTGATCAGTTCCTTAGCTTGGTTGGAACCTACTGGAAAATTTTTGGACTTTCCCTTATGCACGTTGATTGTGAAGGATTTTTAATCCTTATGAGGTGGTAATGGTTACTTTTTTGCATGAAGATTACATCTCGCATGTACATATAGGGACTTCCAAACACCACTCTACATACATCGAGTGGAACTAAATCTAATTCTACTTCATCAAGAAAAATTACATTTATATTAAATCTGATTTCACCTTTATTTGTTTACCTTTATTTTTTCATTCTTATTTACCCATCCCAATGGATATGGGCTTGGGTGATCATAGACTTCCAATCCCAATTTGTGGACTAGTTTTGCTGTAATAAGATTCTCCTATGGTCTCAAGTCAAACATAACATCATTTTTTGTCTTCTTGATCTGGGTCTTTATAATGAAAAATTTGGTCATTTTCTTCTCTTCCTGTTGGCACTAAAGGCTACTCAAATTTACTTCCTTTTTCATTGATGTACATACTATTTTCATCCACATGAGAATTTCTTTATTCCTGATTGATAGTATCAGTGGACATGAGTTTTTTCTTATTAGCATCTTTCTTTTTGCTTTTTGGGTTGAGCTTTGGATGCATCTTCCAACACTTATCCTCTGCATGACTTTCAATGTTACAATGGTTGTAGTTATGGCTGGGTTCTTTACATTGTTGTGCTGTGGTTGTTGTTTTTTTGTCTTTTCCCTTTTTTCACTTCTTCTTCCCATCCTTGGAAGATTCTTAGTGATCCTACTTTTATCCACTTGGTTTCTCTTTCTTCTAGCATATGTTATCCAAGTACTATGCCTGTACATAGTCCTCGTCCACCAATATAGGTTTGAACAACATCAATCTCTTCCAAAAATCATTTTGTAGGGTATGTTTTGGTTTGGACAACATCACTTTCTTCCACAGATCATTATTTAGATTCCCCCGATACCTGAGGAGTATGTCTTTGGGGAGATACCCAAAATTATGGCCACATTTCTAAATTTTGTGGTGTACTTTTATACATTTTGCCCTTGCTTCTATCTGAAGTAATGCTAATAGATTTACTTGTCCTATCCATACCTAATAGGGTAAATGTATTACTTTATGAGAATTTTTAAATCCTCCCACTTAGTTACTATTGGATATCCCTCCAATGTCAGGGTCTTCATGTGGCCTTCCTACTAGGTTAGGTCATGGCCCTATAATTTTAGCCGAGTAAACAGATTTTAGTGTTCTTCCTCTTTATGATGAATACTAAAATGAACTTATAACCATTACAATGAATGATTTAACTTTAGAGAATCAATCTCACCTTGATATGGCTTGATGCCGACCTTTGCTTCCATCTTAAATAAGGACTATAAATGGTTTAAGACATTCGATCTAGGTTGATCTTTTTCGGTTTCTTAGCTTCCCTCTCTAGTTCTTTTTAATATGCCGATTTCCCCTCCAATCCAAACTCTGTGTTAGAACCTCAATATTCTCTGAATATTATAAGATTATTAGTTAAGGATGCTATGAGGAGGCTCACTTTACAGTTTATATTTGTGACTTGTGCTTCCAGCTACACAAATCTCTCATCTCATAGATCTTAAAGGTTATTAACATATTCGTTAGCCATGGATGGGGTTTTATGTCTTTCATATTAATAGATTTGGATCCCCTGCAACTCTCCACAATATAACCAAAGAAACCTAGTCTAATACCAATATGATTTGTAAACTATTACAGATGTTCCATTGAGTAGTTCATCACAACATATCTAATAAATTTATACTGAAAATCCGACATCTATACTATGAGGGTTATTTTCCTTAGACTTGTGGATTTTTTAAGTTACTATTTTTATGAATGTAATATAAAAAATGCAAAAAATAGAGAATAAACGAAAATATAATTACTCATAACCATAATAAAGCAAGATTTTTTAATTTTTATTTTATTTATTTTTTCTCTCTAAATGGAAATGTATGCAAGTACAAATAAGTGAGACATGTGGCCCATGCCTACTACAATGCACAAACTCTCTATGTTTGTTCTCTCCCTATCTAATTTTGGCTACTCTTCTCATATATGAAACAAAATGCACTCGAACAAAATGAAATCCTTTTTCTTCCGAGTGGTCCAATTATAACATAACCTGATAGCATACTAGTGGTTAAGTTTAACTCCTTCAACTCTTAACTAGAGTTAAAATATTGACTCTTATAAAGTCTTATTCATCATTATCACGTGGCTAACCCATTTTCCATGAATAATGGGGGTTGACATGGCATCATCTTGAATCTGGTGGTCAAAAATAAGAATGTCAACTTTCGAGTGGCATAAATTTTGCATATAGCCTCTGATTGAGGTGATTCTTGTGCCATTGGAAATGTATGTGTGTATAATAGTTCTAGGGGGTTCTTTTACGAAGTGACAAAGTTTTATCCCCCAAAAAATTCCATTTAATGTCTCAGACTGCTTCTAGAAGGTTCAATGCCCAATTTTCCAAACTAGCACCTGCTAGTAACAATGGTACTATGAGTTGATTTCTCCACTTTTTTCACTCTAAACGTATCAGGATGGATGAAAAATAATATAAAGATACATTTTAGATGAAAGATTTCTAATTTTGGAGAAATTTTAGTAGCATCCCCCCTATCATATAGTCCAATGGAGGGGAAAATCGGGCTACAACATAACACTAGAAGGCTCAAGAAGAGGAATTGAGCAAGTGGGCATTATAATCCTTGTATTTTTGTATTGTAACACTAACACGCCTAATATTTTATAAATGGGTGATGGGGGCATTTACTTATAGATTTTTTGTGAGCCAAAGTGGAGTTTGAATGGTGAACCACTCCCACGGGAATGCAATAAATCTGTAGTGCCCCACTTTGGTTGACTAACTTTGATATTACGTTAACCTTCATATAGTATTATGACACATACATTATTCTTTGAGGACCTCAGGTCGAGGATTCAATTATTTTTACTATTATCATTAGTAGATGTGATGATGATTGTGACATACAAAATTAATATTATTATTGGTTGCGGTGATGACTGTGATGTACTTATTTGATGATTATGTGTAATCATGATGATGAATTCATTATATGCTTTCTTGTTTACATTTTTTGATGACTATATTATTTATTCTAATTAGCAATTATGTTATAATGATATTATAGCATGTCCAATTATATTAGTGGCCAACCTTATGAGCAGATTTTACTGATGGCTTTTGAGTGTGGTAGGAGGCCACCTAGATGCACTTGTATATGATGAACTAATGACCTGTGGTTTGATTGATTGCATACTATTAATACTAGGATTTAAAATTTTAACTAATATTCTCCTATAGCTACTAATGCCATGATAGTGGCTGTAAGCATAGGTTAGTTGCTCATACATGAGTGATGGGGTTGTACAGGAAAAATGAAATTTCATGAGGGGTGGGACAATGTATTTGATTCTACCTACTAGCACTCTTATCGTGACTTGAGATGTAAAGTATTGGGATGCTTTACCTTAAATCTTATGATGCCGTATGGGAGGACCCCACATCTGGTCGCTCATGAGGATTTACTGGGGGCATGCATCAAGACGAATTCCTTGATCTCCAACACCATTAGTCTCACAATAGAGGACTACATAAGATATGTCAGTGGTTTCCATAGTCATGGTTAGGTTCCCTTCATAGTCATAGATTCATGGAGGGAAAGAGACGTGGCACTCTTCAAACTTAGCAATGAAGTTCTTGAAGGGAACGACTGACTTGGCACCCTTGTCATTAGGAAAAAGTTGGAAGGAAAATGATGGTTCATGCTCATGCAATGATAAACACAAAAATACATAATGTAAGAGGGTTTTGAAGAAAATTAAATTAGAAGGCAAACCTTGGAGAAAGAGAGTATATATATATATATATATATATATATATATATATATATATATATATCAAATGAAACATGTAACCCTACTATCCTCACTCTTGGAAAACCTTACATTTATAATTATATACATGTATATATAAATACATTCTAAGTATCGGATTTGTTTTAATAGTAAAGGGAAAAAGGGTATTAGGGTTAAAAAATATAAACATTAATATAATGACAAATTACTCTCATTAAGAAAAATGAGGTTGTGCATGGAATTAAAGAATAATAATTTAAAAATTTGAGAAATTGAATTTCATGAGAGAACCTCCATGTGGAAAGAGCATAACACAAAATAATTCAACTAATATTTTAACTTGAGAAAAATTAGGGAGTATTTATGGAAAAAAATTTGAGACCTACCTTGTTGACTTAAGTTAATGAACACAAAATATGTTGGAAAATACAGAGAATTATGTATTATAGATGATTTTCCTTAACTTGATAATTACTTGTGATGTGTGTTGGCCTTTTATTACTTTATTAGATCTTGTTTATCAAGCAATTACCAAAATAATGAAGATCACAACAAGATAGAGTACACAAGATATAGGCTCCAAGCCAAGGAAAAACCCCTCCAAGGGAGAAATGCATAAAAATGTTTCTCTTCTTATATAGAATTTGGTTACAAAGAGACTTTCAAGACCCAAATACCAAATCCAACAACCCTACTAAGCACCAAGTCAGCCCCCCACAAGATATTCTCCAAGACAACCTCCAAACTTTGACCTACAACAACTTCATCCTAGAATTTCGGCCCTACAACTGCTCCTTAGAATTTGGACCCTGCAATTTCAACCTCCTACAATTGCAACTTCACATTTGTGGAGACTTCACAAAACCCTAACTTCACATTTGTGGAGAGAGATAACCCAAGAAAATTTCATTCTTCCTTCTTTTACTCGTACTTCTAGCTCTTCTTCTCTTTCACTATTGCAGAACGAACTTGACTTGGATAAGTGTTTCAAATGAAGTTGAGCTCCTAGAATTTATAGCCTTCTTGAGGTGTCAAATAGACCTCCTTTAGGCTGACTTGGTTTGCTCTTGGGACGACTTGGTCTTGGGATACAAAATGGATTTTTATTGATAAAAAAAATATCTTAAATGAGTCCAAATGGGACTATGACACACGACTAATATTATTCTTTATCTTAGAAATCCCTAGAAAGACCTAGAAAACCTAAAAGCACGAAGATCATGCTTTTGATTCAAACTTGAGTATGAAACCCATACTCCAAAATAAAATATTTTTTTCTTTCTTTCTTAATAAATAATATAAACTGTCATGATTATAATTAGGCCATTATGAAGACCAAACCTAGTTACAAATTTCAAAAAAATAGTGAGCATTAATTGAGATCAAGGGACAACTAGGAAAATAAATAGGGAAACATGTGGGTGATTGAAAATAACCTTTTTAATAAGAAATTAAGAAAATAATTTCATTAGAACTTGAGCAAGCATTTGACACATGAATTGATAAATAATCAAAATATTGAAATAAAGAAAATAATTGTTTTGCATGAAGTGACAAGTATTATTATTGGAACTTTCTATAAGAGAAGGATCAACTTATAGGAAAATAATTTACTACCCTATTGTTAGTTGACTATCTTAATGCCATTGTGTACTTAGAGTGAATATTGAGATCTATGGTGAGTTTGGTGGAAGTGAAGGTTTTTTGAGTGGGAACATTTCAAGCTTGAGGGTTTTCATCCACTTGTTAGTGTTTTTTCTTCGAACAACCCTATCACAACTTGGGGGTTTGTAGAGAAGGAAAGTACTGAAGGAAAGGTTGGGAAGGGAACTAGTGAGTCAACAAAGTCCAGTTAGGATGCAAGAATCCCACAAGTGTATGAGGACTACAACGACAAAGTGCGAGGAATCAGCTGAGCATAACTTCAAATTCAACTCCCTTGGCACATGGTATTAATTGTCTTTTAGAATTTTTTCTATATATATTATTATCAATTGTAACATGCTATGTCGTAGGTTTTCAAAGATCATAGTATATTATTGATGCCTAGTTACTTGATTGTAGAGGTTTGAAGGAATGTTTCATAGTTACAAAATCCTTGATTGATGGTGTATGTACTTTGATTTACATGTATGTGTATAATCCCTTATGTTGGTTGTAATCATCTGATGGATGAATTATTTTAAAAATTTTCATCTGCTACAAATTATCATTTTATAACTTTGTGACCTTGGGATATATAATTTAGTTTGTTGATAAGATTTTCTTGTATTTATGGCACTATTAGTATGAAAATATTTTAATTAACAAAAAAAACGTGAGTACTTAGGATGGTCCTTACAAATTCCATATATGGCCAATGACTTATTAATTCAATAAGTTGGTTTATTGGAATGGACATCATTTTAGTGGGACCATCATGACGATATTGTCTCATAAATGGCTCATATACTTCACTGATTTCTACTTCCATTGTGATTGCACACTTTTCAAAAGAATAAGAGTACCATTGCGTACATATTAAAGAGATAGGTGTGCAGGTCTTGTATGGTCAAATTGATCATTGAAATTGATTTTTTACGTGGAATTGGCCTTTCCTCACACATTATCTCTAACGATAAGATAGATACTCTTCTAGAAACTCCATTGGAAGAGCCAAGCCTTAGTTCTTCATTGAGATTCAAAGTTAAATGCTTGTAGGGTGAAACAAACATCTCTCAAGGCGTTTTAAATTCACCCTAGTGACTCCCCATTTGGTTACTGTGCAAAACTCAAAGAAATGGCTCCTTTGGATTTGCATGAAACTTTCCCCACTTTGGATGTCAAGGAAATTACTAGATACCCAAATTGTTTTGACATAAATTCTATGACAAATGTCCCAAAATTTGATAGTGAGGCTTATTTAGTTGTGGATCATGTTGCAAGTTTTATCAAGTGTACTTCACAAGTCAACATGGTTCATGCAAATGTTCTCATGTGGTTCTTCATTGATTCCTTTGGGGATGATCAAAGAGATTGGCTTAGACATTCTTGTAGACCAAAAAGCATCTCTTCTATTAAAGCATTCATTGAAGAAATTATTAAGAATTTGGGATTAGAATGTCATTATGAGGTTTTTCTTCAAGACCTGAGCATAGCTCTCTAAAAGGAGCACCTCCTCAATCATGCTGAGGAAGTTGAAGAAGATCATTTCCATCCTTAAGAAAATTTCAATGCCCCCAATTTTTGGATTGCCTTGTGGTAAGGTTAGAATGGATTTCCAAAAGCTCATGTCATCTAGGTCACGAGAGCAAGATTAAATTATTGGTGGGCCTAGAGGGGTTTGAGGAGTTTTATGAGTGTCAATTGGGATCACTTGCCATTTTTAATCATCAAGACTAGTTTTGTATAGTTTGATCTTGGTTTCAATGAATTTTGACGATTTCCATAAAACAAAGTTATTAATGGGCATATTTTAATTAATTGCGGTTAAGGTGTTGTTTCATGCTGATTACTTGGAGAAACACCTTAGTGTAATAGCTCATTGCCATCAGGGTGAAAATATATATAGGGCATGATGATGAAAAGGGGCTTTGGGTGGCCGGTGTGACCATGGAGGCGAATTAAACACTTTCTAGGGTTGAAAGTGGATTTAATTAGTTAATAAAAACCACTTTATTAAATAAAGAAAGGAAAATTGTTTTTATTATTTAATTGGAGGGAAAAGGTAAAAAATGTGGAAAAATAGCCAAGTGAGTTATAAAAAATGGAAATGAGGGTTGTCTCCTCATTCTAGTCTTTTCCATGTGAGAAAAAGAAATTTTGGAGAGCCCTTGGAGAATATTTCAAGGTTTTGGAAACCCTACAAGCAGATTGTTAGTTTTGGTGTTGAGGCCATACACCCTAGCTAGTTTGGAGAGTGGAATCACTCAGGTTTCAACATTGTAATTCATTGGAGCAGAAAATTTGTGGATGATAATGGAGGTACCAGTGTTATTAGTTGATTTTATCTTCTAATGTTGAGTATCCTATGAAATATTTGTAGAATAAGATCTTTATGGTATTTGGAGGCCAAATCATAACTTTTCAGTGGAATCCAAAGCCATTTACTCTTGTTGATCGAAGTTCCAAACCCAAGCTTCTTGTGAGATTGCATATTCCTCTCCCAATGATGAATAAGTTAGCCGTAAAGCTAAGGTCGTGAGTGCTATAGAAGAAGGGACACGTTCCTTCTCAAATTCTGGATGAGTTCACTGCTGTGTGAGGAGATGCTAAGAGGTCGAGTTATTACTATTAGTAGAGGGCCTAGATATCTCTATTCTTCTAGTTGAGTGACATGGTTTGTGCCTAAGTTAATTTCAGAGGGATCGAGTTCCTTGGTTATTGGAGGGCCGACTTCCCTTTTTATTGTTGGATGAGCATGACACTTCAAAGTGGTTTGATTATGCCTTGGTTTTTGGGTGAGTACAAGACTAAAATAGGGATGTTTCTACTATGAGAGAACCAAACCAATTTTCATTTCTTGTGGTCGAGTTTTGATATATTTAGTGGTCAAGTCATTGGCATAGAGGACTATACAACAAATGATATGTGGGCACTGATATTTCTTGTGAAAGGGATCAATTTCATGGTCATTTAGGGGTTATACCGCATGAAGACAAGACTGTTGTAATCACATAAAATAGGATTGATGTTCTGAATATTATCTTGTTGGAAAAATACACTAGGTTCCCCTACTCTTGTAATTCACTATGTATGCTTATGCCAAGTTAATGAAAGGTTGTCTATGCTTAGATTTAATATTATTCACACTAGTATCAACATTAAATATATTTCTTGGTTCAATATAAATCGTTTGGTAAATTGTGTGTTGTATTAGTTGATGTGCTAGACGTTTCAGGTGAACACTTCATCCATCTTCAGGGACATAAAGTAAACTAATGGTGCGAAGAATGCTAGACCAATATAAATAGATGATAGAGATGTAATATAGTCATTAGGGTACGGGGAATGATGAGACCGTTAATATTATTAAAAAATAGATTAATTATATTAATTAAGTAATTAAAGAAATAGGGAATTAAAATATCAAATAAAAGAGTTAGAATACTCTCCAATTAATTTAAATGGGTAAATTAATTAAATAATTAATTTAACATTAAGAAGAGGAAATCCTTATTAAAAATATAGGGTCAAATTTTGACTAAGAATTATTTTGGTTGAATAAAAATTTATCGGAAATTATTATTAATAATAGGATGTCAAATATTTGATTAAGAATAATTTATTTGAATAAAAACTATTGTTTTATTGGAATAAAAAAATGTTCGAATAAAATATTATAATAAAATAGTTAGAATGGGAATAATATGGGTCAAATTACAATTAATATATATTAAATTTATGCAAAGTTTATGAATTAAATTAAATTAAGATTAAAATATATGATTTAAGGTGAGGAAATTAATTATTGAACACAAAAAAATTTAATGAAATTGGAATAAAATTAAACTATAGAAAACGAAAAGAAATGAGATTGAATAAGAAATATAGAATATAATCTATATAAATTTGATTTGATATAATAAGAAGGAATAAAAGGGGAATTGTAAAAATATATGGGATGAATAGGAGGAACGAGAAAGAAAGAAAGAAAGGGATAGGAAAAAGAGGGAGGAAAGGGAGAGAGGAAGAAGAGAGGGGGGGGGAGGTGAGGGGGGTGTGGTTGGCTAGTTTAAAAGGTGTTATAACTTATATTAGAGTAAGGGGGTTTGGGTTTAGAGAATAAGAAATGAATAGTTGGCTTCTAGGAATGGCTTAAATGGTATCCATCTTCTTGATTAAAGTTGTTGGGGTGTTTTTCAATTTCTATCATCTATTTATATTCATTTAGCACTCTTCGCACTATTCGTTTTCTTTTTTTCCCCGAAGATGGGTGAAGTGTTCACATGAAACGTCAGGCACATCAACTAATACAACACATAATTTACAAGAATATTTCATCAACATCAAGTTAATGGCTGTGAAAATCTTCATGCTAAGATTCAATATAACTAAATCAGGATTGTTTTGAAGCATTTTCATGGCATGTAATAGTCACTAAAATAATTATTAGAAATAAACTATGAAAACTACACCTACAACAATGTGTATACAAATTGTTTGATGAAACTCCTCACTGAAACTTCAACAAAACTTGGAAGAAATTATTGGGGAATTTAAGGCATTTCCAGGAAGAAATCTTGTAGTGATATCACAACATGATCTTGGACAACTATGTGGTTTAACTAATATAGAAGAGACAACTTCTGTAGTTGAAGGTGAATACCATGACCAAACCTTCTAGGATGAATTGGGAAAATTTATACCCATTGAAGATGAAGCATGGATTCACTCCAACAAGTTGGTGATGAGCCTCGGTATTGTAACAAGAATGTTCCAACTCCCAAGGCTACCAACTTTAATTATCAACCCGAGGTTCGTACAAACTTAAGAGATATCAACATTATATGTGCAACATACAATGTGTCCTTCCTTTGCTATCATGATGTAATGGAGTGCATGTACAGAAATCAAATCCTAAACGAATTGCAGAAAATAAATTGCTTGAAATGGAAACCCTATCCTATTGCAAGAAATAAAGTGCAAGGAAAGAAACGTATTCTAATTGCATAAAGATCATGAACTAAATGTAAAAGAGACATAACTTAACCATATTTATCACATGTGATGCTTTAAACTAACTGATCATGGAATCTGATCTAGGGAGTATTAACTGTTGCATGCATGTGCTAATTAAGAAATAAAAATAACTATTTTTCTTTATCTTTTCATTTTATAAATGCAAATGCTAATCTTTCCTTGTTCTTTGGCAAGGGAGACAGGTGTGGAGGAAGAGGGGTACAATGGTTTTGATGGCTTGGAGGTAAAGTAGAGGCCTAATCCTAGCTTAAATGATGATTTTTCTCAATTCGAGCTCAAAATAGGCTGCTACAGGATTTCCTACAGGATGTCTACAGGATGTACTAGTTCCTACATGATCCCCTATTTTATTACAAAAAAATGGCCGAAAGCTTAGGAAGTGGTCTAGAAGGTGGAATGGAGCTTGAGAAAGGTGGATAATGGAAGAATAAGCCACGGAGGTGGTGGACACTACCCAAAACTCAAGCAAGGGCTTCAAGATGGGTCAATTTCCTCATTGGAAATGACATTTTTTGCTTATAAAACAAGAATTCAGATTGAGATTTTAGTGGATTTTGGCAACATGGGTGGATAAGGCTTGGATGAGGCGAACGAGATGAGGTATCCCTGCAATGTAGAATATCCTGCAACAACACACATTATTGTTGCATCTATCCACAAATTCATCTATACATGGGAAAGATTTATTAAATATCGAAAAAATAATAGTCTAAAATCGAGAAATTCGAGAATTAGTGAGCTAGTAAATCTATCAAATGCCTAACCTAATAAAGTGAAAATGAAATGGAGTAAATTTTGTTATTAGATATAATGTTTTTGTGATCCAATGCAAATGGAACCAACTCGATTGAAGCTCGTTAGGATGCTCTAAAAACTAGCATAAATTTACCTTTCTTTGCTACAAAGGAGTTCCAAAAATCTAGATTTGGGAATAAGAAGACTAATCCAAGTAGCTCAATGATTACTATGAAATTACAAATATTTTCTAATGATGAAATGATTCTTGTGATCCTACAAAAGAACTTACATCAACTATTTAACCCAATACTACAACAAGAAATCATTAATACGAAATGCAGAAATAGAAATAAACAAGAACACAAGATGCATGTAAATAAGAAGTGAAAATAATAAAAACAAATGATACAAAAAGGGCTCTGAGGCTCATGGGATGGCCAAGCCGAAGGAAAATCAGAGTCTTATGGAGGAGACCAATACTTAGAAGCTGAACATGACACCAATCTTCATTATTTCCATCAATACAATTACATCCCTGCAAGAAAATACAATGAAACTGCAAAAATACGAGTTCTCTCCACAATAAGACTAATAAAAATCTACCCCCTAGAGGAAAATTCGACTTGGCACTTATAATAAATTATTAGGAATCATTGCCCATGAAAGGAGGAAGCTTTCCCCACCAAAATCCCTTGATTAGTGGATCTGGTTCCTAATACTAGGAATTTGCATTAAATGGTAGGGAACACATTCCTAGATTTTCTCAATCAATGAAGTTCCACAATCTGTGCCATAATTCCATAATATATCGTTCATTTATTATTTAATATTGATCCTCCTTTAGTAGGGAGCAAGTCCCTAAATTATCTCCTTCTCCAAATCTTCATAATATGCCCAATATTCTCATAATATTCCACAAAAATAAATAATATTAGACACAAATATGCAATTATTCATAAACCTTCCTAATGAACATATTAAAGTTAAAAATACATTATCTAATGTAAAAAGAGAGGTTTAATATGATGAAGGATGGTTAGATGGACCTTAATTTATGTTTAATTTAGGGGCATGGGCCTTAATTTATGTCTAATTTAGAGGCCCATCAGTTGGTACAAGGGTTTGGGATGAAGGAGAGTGAGAAATTTCTACAAAATGTCTATCATCACTTAAAAAGATTGCTAATTTAGATGATGAGTACAAAGGAAATCACAAGATTGCAACAATTGATGATGATTCCTAAGAGCTGTGCAAAGATGATAACACACAGGTAGTCAGCGGTGCGAACCCAAACACATCAATTAGCTTCTTTTATGAATTAGATGTTTCTCATAAGCCTACTTGTTCCCACAACTTGGAAAACGAATTGAAGATGAGAAAAGACGAGATTATGGCAATCACAAGGCATTATGATGATACATAGGCATTGTTGGCTGATTATTGTTTGATAAGTGTAGTGACACATGATAGTTTGGGAGGAGAGCCTTCACTTGCATATTTTTAGAAACTTAGAAAGGAATTGGTAGAGATGAAATTTAACTACCTACATCTCATTTCAAATAGAAATCACCTAGTCATGCTTGTTAATATATATCATGATGTGCTAATAGGGAAAGAGGAGGATCCCTTCAAGAGCACTCAGATGGACCTTCAAGAATTGAAGTTGCAGGTTGAGCAACTTTGTGTGGAGTTGAGTTATGTGTTTTCTTCATCCTCCATAGCAGAAAGTCAGTTAAATATGGAAACCATCACACAATAGAATGTTAGGGGCACTCATGATTTCATAGAGGTGCCACCTGTAATAGTTAAGCTTGAGGAGCACCCAATTTAACTGACACTTGCAAAGAGTTATTTCCTAGAGGTTTCTGGTTCTACACCCATGGGTTGTGTAGTTAGGTATATTTAAGACAAGGATACATCCATCTGGGATCCAGGTTTAGTTGAAACGAGTAGAGTGGGTATTGGAAGCCTAGGTTGGCATTGGGATCCAGGTGGGGCTTTCCATCATATACCAAATGTGTAGAACGACCATGGAATTGGTGAGATGGTTGACCTAGTGACTGAGTGCAAACATTCTTTAAGAGATTTCCACTCAAAACTAGTGTTCAGTAAATTTATGAGCAAACTTTGGGAGACATCCTAACATATGGTTCGGGTGGAGGGTTGCAGGTAGGAGTTATTTAGATGGGAGGGCATTGGTATTCCACTAAGCAGGGCATTGTATGATATGATTCTCTTCCATTGATCTATTTGGAAGAGTATCCATTGTGGATAAACACAACAATGATTTCCACCTTGGCATATGAGGAGTTAAGTCACTTAGGTATACTAGGATATATGTGGTTCACATCATAGTGGGTTCACTAGCAGAGTGGCAGATATATTGGCACATGCAGGATACTAGACGATACTGGGTGGTATTGTAGTAAGCATTGGTATCCAGTGGTGCACACAGAGATTCCCCAGAGCACAATGTTATGCAAAGGAGTGCATGGATACGTGGTTGTATACAATAGTGTATGATGTTTCACAACATGATTTTGGAGTGTTTCCTCCAGAGAGATCTCCTAACAGGGATGTTAAGCATACCATTGGGTTTACCTTCTCCCAGATCAATGAGGGCATAAATGAGCATCTCTTGATCATACCCCTAGTGACTCACACACCTATCTCTCCTATGTATTACTTACCGTCACATATGATTTGATTGTTGTCTGTTAGGTCCCTATAATACTAGTGATTACCCCATTACTATTGTAGTTGTATCCCTTATTAATATTGTTGTGCCCCTATTGTCCGTATATTGTTATTACTGTGCCCCATAGAATCCTTCTAGTGTTATTTTTGTGCCTTTATATTATTATTGTTAGGTCGGATATTGTGACTCCTTAGGCTCCTATATATAGAAATGAGGTTTTGTCATTTTAATCATCAAAGAATCATTCATTTGTGTAATGTAAAGGAGGTTGCCCCCTCGAAGAGGCTGAATTCTAAGGCGTTGATCTATCTTTTCTATCTTTTTGTGAGCTGGTTTCATAACATTTGGTATCAGAGCTTTGGATTCTAGGGTTTCACTGCTCCAAATAGGTCATCGTGGCATTTTCGCTATAACTTTTTTTTCTGCGATGTTTCAGAAGCGAAAAAAAACACATTTGAGATGAAATCTCACTAAACCTTGGGTCCAAATTTCAGATATTTTCGCGCTATATTTACGGAGATATGATCTGAGGAAGTTGGTCTTTTTGCAGACTCCTGAATTACATTCCAAACAGGTGACTTGGGGAAAATCGTCATAACTTTCTCTCTGAGCATCAGATTGAAATTTTGTAAGAAGGTACAGAAAGAGGACAGACTGTAGTTTCTTGTATATATTTTTCAAAGCCAAAGGTCGAAACAGTGACACGTGGAACGTCGTACAAGTTCGCTCTACTGAACTAGTCTATAATCAGGTCACTGTGGGAGATTTGGCATAACTCTTCCTTGGAGAATCTAATTTGGATCAGACTGGTGGCATTGGAAAGAGGACACAGAGGGCTACTGCAGATCATAATTTCAGAACTGGATGATCCGAAATTACAGAGATACATCAGAGGCAATATCGAGCTCCTACAAAGTGAAAAAAGGTGTGTAGATTTTTTTAAATTTTTGCTTAAGCTTGGTTTGAAAAATTATTTTGAAGGAATTCAAAGGGCATAGTAGAGCATTATTATCGGTAACTAATGCCCCGAGGAAAGAAAATGCAAACACCTAGTAAGAAACCTGAAAGCTCTAGCATGACTCATGAAGAAGAGGAAGAAATGCTACATGATATATCAAAATTACAAGACCAAGTGGAACAAATGTCACTCTCACAAAAGATAACAGAAGCTAAGATGAATGGCGTGGAATCTAAGATAAAGGGCGTGGAAGCTAAGATGAATGGCATGGAAGCTAAGATGGACGATTTAAAGATAGATTTGAAGACAGATTTGAAGACAGGCATGGCATATTTGAAGATAGATTTGACAAATTTTCTACAAGAAATACTTACTAATGGTGAAAGGGTAGTAAAGGAAACTCATGATGCGAACAAAAAAATATTAATCATGATTTCATAGACTCTAATGTGGGATCGAAGACCCACCATATTCCAAAAATTGATATGAGGAAGTTTGATGGCAAGGATCCCGCAACATGGATATTACAGATGGAGCAATTTTTCGATCTCAATAATGTGCAAAACACACAAAAGGTACGTATTGCAACTTTATATTTGGAACCAAATTAGTTTGTATGGTATCAATGGATTTTCTCTCGTAAACAAATTATCACTTGGGCAATTTTTACGAAAGAATTGACAACACATTATGGGGATACAAAAAGCAACACTTTTTTTAGCCAATTGATAAGTCTCAAACAAAAGGGTTCAATAATGGAGCACATTGAGGAGTTCCAAAAATTGAGCAAAAGGGTAAAAAATATTCCAGAGGAGCATAGGATTGATGTGTTCATAGGGACTTTAAAGGATAATATCCAACATGATGTTCGCCTTTGGGAACCTGATTCATTAGAGAAGGCATTCAGGTTAGCAAGAAAAATGGAAAGCAAAATTATGGCAGCCAAGAAGCATACCACTCACAACTATAAAGATGGAAGTGTTGTTGCCCCTAGTCTTCCACAACCTATAAGGTTGACACCACAAAAATTGGAAGAAAAAAGAGCAAAAGGGCTTTGTTACAGTGGTGATAGCAAATACACTAAAGGTCATAAGTGTGCTGAGAAGAAATTATTCTACATAGATTGTGAAGAGGAAGAAGAAAAGAAGCAAGAAAGGTCAAAAGAAGAGGATATACTCCAGGAACAAAGCTTAGATAAAGAAGAAATGAATCCGACCATATCTTGTAATGCATTGGCTGGAATTACCACTCCTCAAACCATCAAGATAGAAGGACAAATCAAGAAAAAAAGATAATAGTGTTGATTGATTCAGGAAGTACCCACAATTTTATTCATTGTAAGGTAGCAAAAGAATTGAATTGCTTCATGTATCCAACACCAGAGTGTCAAGTGATGGTTGCAAATGGAGGAACAATAAATTGCTCTGGAAAGTGCCATAATATCAAGCTATCCATGGGAGAATATGTATTGACTAGCCCAATGCTTTCCATTCCAATGGGAGGTGCTGATGTTGTACTAGGAGTCCAATGGCTACAATAGCTTTTAATTTTCAAGAACTTTTCATGAAATTTTCTGTGGAAGGAAAGGAAGTTGAATTAAGGGGTATTACAGGGAAACTGGGAAACATAATTAGCTCTAACGGTATGACAAAGCTTCTAAAAAAGGAACAAATAGGTGTAATTGCACAATTATGTTGCTAGATGTTTCCACATCGAAACCATCTATTTCTCCAGATCTCCAAAAAGTCCTGGACAATCATTCCAAGGTATTTGAGACTCCCAAAGGTCTCCCACCTATTCGTGATCATGATCATGCTATTCATATGATTCTAGAAAGTGTTCCTCCAAACATCAGGTCATACAGATATCCCTATGCCCAAAAGAGTGAAATTGTACGTATGGTTGCAGAAATGCTAGAGGATGGTATAATTCAACCTAGTCAAAGTTCTTTCTCTGCTCTAGTAGTATTGGTGCACAAGAAGGATGGATCATGGTTCATGTTTCCGGATTATAGGGAGCTCAACAAGCTCACTATTAAAGATAAGTTTCCCACTCCTGTCATTGATGAATTACTGGATGAATTGCATGGATCAATTTACTTCACCAAGTTGGATCTTCATTTAGGATATCATCAAATCAGAATGAAGACTGAAGACATTCTGAAAACAACATTTAGAACTCATGAGGGTCATTATGAATTTTTGGTCATGCCTTTTGGCCTTACCAATGCACCTTCTACATTTCATGGTTTGATGAATTCCATTTTCAAACCCTTCCTTAGAAAATTTATGTTAGTATTTTTTGATGATATACTAATCTACAACAAGTATTGGAAGGATCATGTTGAACATGTTGACAGGGTGCTACAACTATTGGAGGAGAAACAATTATATGCAAAAAGATCCAAATGTTTCTTTGGAGTACAAGAGGTGGAATATCTGGGTCATATTGTATCTCATTAAGGAGTTAAGTTAGACCCTAGCAAAATTAAAGCCATTAATAAATGGAAAATCCCCACATCCGTAAAGCATTTGCGAGGATTTCTTGGGTTGATAGGGTATTATCGCAAGTTTGTTAAGAATTATGGGAGAATAGCAGCACCTCTAACAACATTATTGAAGAAAGATGCATTTTCATGGACTCCAGAAGCAACTAAGGCCTTCGAACATCTTAAAGAGGCAATGTGCCAAGCACTGGTCTTAGCTACACCGGACTTCACAAAAACCTTTATTGTGGAATGCGATGCTTCAGGAAATAGAATTGGTGCTGTTTTAATGCAAGATGAAAGACTCACTGCTTTTGAAAGTCGTCCAATCAAGGGAAAGTTTTTACACAAAGCTATTTATGAGAAGGAAATGTTGGTAATACTACATGCACTTAAGAAATGGCGACCCTACCTAATGGGAAGACACTTCAAGGTAAAAACGGATGATGATAGCCTTAAATACTTTTTAGAACAAAGATTATCCTCTGAAGAGCAACAAAAGTGGGTCACAAAGATGTTGGGTTATGAATTTGAAATCATCTACAAAAAAGGGAAGAAAAATGTGGTGGTAGATGCACTCACAAGAAAGGATGAGGATGTGGAAGCATTGTTGTGTGCCATGGCTATTATCCAACTAGATTGGATAAACGAAGCAAGGGAGGAATGGAAGAATGATGAAGAAGTGTGGGCACTTATTCGAAAGTTACAACAAGATTCCAGAACATTTGGTACATTTAGCTGGAAAAATGATTTGTTATGGTACAAAGATCGCTTATACCTCTGTAAGAATTCCCAACTCAAACAAAAGATTCTTATGGAATTGCACACTTCTCCCTTAGGAGAGCACTCTGGATTTTTAAAAACTTACCACAGGGTTAAGAAGGAATTTTTTTTGGGATGGCCTTAAATCGGATATTCAAAAGTTTGTGGTGGAATGTTTGGTTTGCCAACAAAATAAAGTTGAAACAATTAAGACCCGGGTCTATTACAACCTTTATCCATTCCAAGCCAACGTTGGGAGGAGGTTTCAATGGATTTTATCATAGGTTTACCCAAGTCTGAGGGAAAGAGTGTCATCATGGTGGTAGTTGACAGACTTACCAAGTATGCACACTTTTGTGCATTACCACATCCATTTATAGCCAGTACAGTTTCTATTGCATTTATGGAAACAATTCAAAAGCTACATGGAAACCCAAAGATTATTGTAAGTGACAGAGATCCCATTTTCACTGGAAATTTTTGGACATAATTATTTTCTTGTCTCGGTACTCAGTTAGCTCATAGCTCATCTTATCATCCTCAATTTGATGGGCAAACTGAGATAGTAAACAAATGTTTGGAAGGATATCTTCGTTGCGTTGTATCTGATAAACAGACACAATGGGTCAAATGGTTGCCTCTGGCTAAATGGTGGTATAAAACTTCCTTCCATACAACAACAAAAATGACCCCATTTATGGCACTTTATGGATATCAGCCACCATCCATCACATCATATTTAAGAGAAAATTCTAAGGTTCAAGCAGTGGAACATCCAATTGAGCATCAACAACAAGTCCTCCAACTCTTGAAGGATAACCTCGTGTTAGCGCAGAATAGAATGAAACAACAGGCAAATCAACATCGCAGTGAAAGAAGTTTTGATGTAGGTGATTGGGTATTCCTACGGCTACAACCATATAAACAAATGTCCCTCAAGCAAGCTAAGAAGGATAATAAATTATCACCAAAGTATTATGGTACGTACAAGGTGTTGCAAAAGATTGGTACTATGGCATACAAATTGGAGCTTCCTGCAGCTTCTCGAGTGCACCCAATTTTCCATGTTTCATGTTTAAAGAAGGTTATAGGCGACAAGCTCCCAATTCAAACAATATTGCCAGAACTTGACGAGGAAGGAAAAATTATATTGGAATCGGAAGCAGTCACAGAAACAAGAACTCAACAACTACAAAATCGATCAATTTCGGAGTATCTCATCAAGTGGAAGAACTTATCCGCTGAAGATTCCACATGGGAGGATGAGAATTTTATATAGAAGCATCCAGAACTACTCAAGCGTTGAGGACAACACTTTTTTGAAGGATAGGGGCATGTTAGGTCCCTATAATACTAGTGATTACCCCATTACTATTGTAGTTGTATCCATTATTAATATTGTTGTGCCCCTATTGTCCCCATATTGTTATTACTGTGCCCCACAGAATCCTTCTAGTGTTATTTTTGTGCCTTTTTATTATTATTGTTAGGTCAACTGGGTTTTATTGTGACTCCTTAGACTCCTATATATTGAAAGGAGGTTTTTTCATTTGAATCATCAAAGAATCATTCATTTGTGTAATGTAAAGGAGGTTGCCCCCTCAAAGAGGCTGAATTCTAAGGCGTTAACCTATCTTTTCTATCTTTTTGTGAGCTGGCTTCATAACATTGTCCCTTGATGCTCTCATCACAAGTAGCAGGATGTGGGAGATGTTGGAATTTCAGTAGCAATGATGAATTCCTTAGCTTGATAATTACTTGTGATTATTGTTGGATTTCTTATTGATGTTATGTATACATCATTAATCAATTACTAAAAAATACATAGAACATGAAGATCACAAAAGACAATAAATGACAAAGATATAGGCTCCAAGCCAGGGCAAAACTCCTCAAAGGGAAAACCCAAAAAAATTCTCTTCTTATAGAAGCAAATAAAAGTGAGATATCCAAGACCCATGACCAAAGAATTAAACCCTCTAGATGCCAAGTTAGATCCTCCTCCTTCATAAAAAAATCATTAGCAATAGACCGGTAGCAGATTTCCAACAAGAGATGTAGTAGGATGAAACTTCCACAAATCAGACTTCAAGAGAAAATCTTCATCAACTTCAAATTTCGGCCTTCCTCTTCTTCTGTAATTTCCAGATCAGATTGAGTGAGTTATGTGTGTCCAAATGAGCTCAAAGCATCCTCTATTTATAATGTCCGGAGGGTGTGAATAAACATGTCTTTTGGGGAAGGCCTGACTTGACAGGTAGGCCAACTTGGCATCTAGAGGGATTTTTTTATCCAAATTACATATTTAAAAATTCTTCTTCCTTTTTCTTTCCAATAGACTCGAATAGGAATTTTACTCCTTGACTCAACAAACCCTAGAAGCATGAAGAACATCCTTATCTAATAAAAAATAATCATAATAAATCCCTTTTCTTCTTTTAATTTTACATAAAATATACAATGATATAAGTACTGTTGGTAAGGTAAATCCCCTCTGCGGACAGAGGCAATCCCACTAGCCTATCACAGAACTAACCACAAACAAACCACGCTGCTACGCAAGTTCCTAGTTATGCATCAAAGGTGAATCAAGAAGACTAACCCGGAGTCCAACGCTATGATTGAAGCAGAGTTGATATCCTCGATCCCTTGCTCCAACAGATCATAACGAATACCTGCACATGCAAAGGAAGAGACGGATACCAACATAAAAACTACCAAGGCACAACTATATTTCAGTCAGAAAGGAAATAAATCAACATATCACCATGACAGATAATGAGATTGGAACTATAATAGCAGTCGCTCATCAATTAATAAACAGGAAAAGTTACAACCATTGTTCTGACGTCGACCCTTCTCCTGGCTGGGTGAGTAACTATATGTGTCTTGACATGCATCTCCTCTCCGGCAGCATAACCTCTCTAGCACTCATTAGCATTCTCTCCATGACCAATAATCATCACTACTGTCTCTCAATCACCAAATCACTAGCATAACACTAACACCAACACTCTCGCACTAGCTTGTCCAATGCATAATGACAAGCTTATATAGATGGAGAAGGGAGGAGGATGCGATGAACCGGGACACCTTTCGCGGATTTAGCAAAAGCCATAAAGATGGATAAATCTCGACAAAAGACTGATTTTCTCTCCTCAGAAAAGTTCCATGTAATGAAGGAAACAACAGTCGGACGTGCATTAAGGCAAAAAGCATGACTAAATTTGGTTGGCGCGACCGTTGCTCTGAGACAGAGCGCCAATGGTCGCGCCCCCTTTTGAGGATCTCCATCATTGGCGCGGGTAAGTTATTGTGGACTTGCGCCAATGGAAAAAGAGCACTTTTTAGGGATGATCTGCAGAAGGTGTCTTCAGGGAACATGGAGTACATACTCAGGGGAACATAATGCAAGTGTTTTTAGACTTTGTCACTTCTTATAACTCCCGGGATGGGTCCTCCAAGGTACGACAAGAGGAGTAACAGGGATGGTGACAAATTACTGTGTAACAGATGCCCTCTAAAGCATGAAGTCCGAGAGGTGGAGAGGGGTGAAATGCTTTACAAGAACACACACAGAAGAGCACACAAGAGCACATATAGTTACTGCCGCCGAGGAGCTGTATTAAGAGACATGACTGATAGTTCAATTACAAGATGTACATGGTATGGTCGCAGCCATCCATAAGAGAGTACATAAATAATCTGGATCCATAGTATGGACGCAACCATCTGGTTAGGATCAACGAACTGACTCAGGTATGGTCGCAGCCATCCAGTGAATGAGTCAAGTACCAAGAATCACGCCTGGATTACAACAGACACAATCCAGGGTCTTGCGCTCCATCTCGACCCGAACAAGAGTACAAGTCCAAGCATGTGAATATATGAGCTGAAGTCGAACATGCATGAACATCGCCTGATTACCAGTCAATGATGGAAACTGTTAACAGACGCGAGAGGTACCACCAATAATGACAATGGCCCTCAAAGTACTATAGGTACAATCTACGGCATGTGAATTAATGGGCTGAAGTCGAACACCCGTAGAATCATTCGATCGGAGGCCAATGATGAAAACCTCACGTCGAACACGAAGAACCTGCCATTGAGGCATGCAGGCTCCAAGGCACCGGAAGGGAGTCTCTAGGTCAACTTCCTGGATAATGAGCTGAAGTCGACAGGGAGTGACCTTGATCGAAGGCGGGCCATAATGTTTCCCACATCATCGACACGAGACAGAGAGATAATGTTGTGAATCAAGATTGTGCGAACTATCAGAGGGAGGTTGTTTATATACAGAGGTCAACTTCTCTTGAACATATCGGCGGCACATTAACGGAATTGGCAGTATTTGACATCAATGTATCAAAGGTCATTATGACGAGGCAATGAGTGAACGAGAGGTCAAATAGGGTACCCAAATCCATGGAAGCAAGTGAAAGATATGAGATGAAATATCCCCACCTTGGACACGAAAGCAAAAAGTGCCATGTTCAAGAGCGACATACTGCCGTTACGGTAATAATTATGGTTCAAAGAATTTTATTTTCCCCCACCATTTCTGGCGAGTACCCCAGTTATTTTTAACAAGCTTGATGGGGATAGCATATGCTTGTGTTGTGACAAAATCCGATGTCATTAAGTTTTAACGAGTCTGACAAAGGAAAAACTCGGCGTCTTTTCTTGTTTAGAGAGTTTGAAAAGAAAGCAGAAAAGGAAACTCCAGGGATGTCCTTTTTCGTACAGTTGTGTCTCTCGGGCTCGAAAAAGTATAAAATAATACCCGAAAGAACCGCCCGATCATTACGATCGAGGAGTACTTTTCATGATTAGTGACTTCGACCTGAAAAAGTAAAAAAGCGGTCAAAACCACGTCGTTTCGTAACCACTAACGAGTTTGAAACGACAAAAACCCGGTAATCTTTTTATGTTTTAACGGTCGACAAAAAGAACTTAAAACGACCGCCCCTTATCACCATTTAACGAGTCAAGAGGAGCGACTCGGCAATCTTTTCCTCTTTAAATGGTCAGAAAAGAGCTGAACGCGGACCTCCATTTTTATTTTCTTTAACGAGTCAAAAAGGAAAAATACTCGGCAATCTTTTCATATTTTACGAGTCAGAAAAGAGCGTAAAGGTGACTCGTCCTGAAGTAACGAGTGGTATAAGGGATAACAACTGGTTCCGGTAATGGTGGAACTTTACTTGAAACACGTAAAGGTTAAGAGGCTGGCTAACAAGACCACTCATCGCTGCGGTTCCTCAGGAAAGGAGAAACAACCAAGTGAAAGCATATGATCGGCCAAAAAAGATGGTAGCGATGGAATGAAACAACCAGGGCTCATCTAGCAGAATTTTAGCGGATAAAAGGAAATCACGGGATGTAAATGGGTTCATTTTTACACAAGCTTGAACCATGGAGAACTTTGCTTGTTAAAAAAAAATGTTGCATGCCCCCAGCATGATTATACCAATCGAGGTACATGCCCCCCAAGCTTCATGGCATTCACGGAGTGGATGGAATGAAGGTTTACTTGGAAAGACTCGATTGGAGGATGCCCCCGGGCTTCAGTCATGCGCCCGGGTGAGCTGCCGTCATCAGAATGACGGGGTGGGTGCTGGGGCATTTCCTGTGGAAATAAGACCATTTCGGAATGGCAAATGGCTATATGTGAAGTGTGAACCGGGGAATGAAAGTTGGTCTACGACTTTGATCATTCTTCCTTCATGCGGAAAACACATCACTCTGAAGAGTGAGGACACAATAGCATGTATGCGATAAATATAGTCTCGTCCAAGGAGTAAATTGTAATCTAACGGACCTTGGACTACCATGAGACCCATTTGGATAGTCTTCCCTTCTAACGTGATAGGTACATTGGGAAGAATTCCTAAAGGTCGAGTGATTTCTCGATGGAAACCTACAAGGCTTCTCATCTCAGGCAGAAGCAGTGGGGAACCAAGTGCTTCCCAAGCTGTTGAAGAAAGGATACTAACAGGAGATCCTTCATCAATAATTGTACCAGCCATAACCATGCGATAGACTTGAACTATAATTCGAAATGGAATGGAGGCTGGTAACCGAGGATTGACTAGGTAATCCCAATTAAAGGAAATAACTAGGTTGCTCGGAGGTGGAACTGGATAGACAGCCGGGTATGCCTCTAATGGACTTTCTTCCTGTTGTGAAGAAATGAGAGGGATGCTCACTTGATCATTAATGTCTATGTCAATGAATAGAATTTGGACGGTGGGTTCGTCATTCTTGGCAGTGATAACATCATCTGAGGAGGTAACTTCTGAAGGCGAAACCGGGTCACTTGTAATCCGGACCGTTTGACTGTTGTCTGGTTTGGATTCAAATGTAGGATCATCTAGGGGTGGAAGTTCTGAAAGCAAAACCGGGTCACTTGTAATCCGGACCGTTTGACTGTTGTCTGGTTTGGATTCAGATGTAGGAGCAGCTAAAGATGGAACTTCTGTAGGCAAAACCGGGTCACTTGTAAGCTGGACCTTTTGAAAGACCGGGTTACTTGTAAGCTGGAACTGTGGACTTTCGGTTGGTTTGGACTCAGGGGGTTCATCTTTGATGATCAAGTAGTGCGTAGATGATGAATATAAATCACTTGTTCCGACCAGGGACTGGTTTGGAGCAGGCGGAGCACAGGTAGGTTCAGGAAGAGAAAGCTGGACCAAAGAGGAATCATGTTTGATCACTTGGTTAGTGGAGAGACGCTCTGCAGGTGTAACAAGACGCTGATATCCAGCGGGTAGTTGGGGTAAGGAATCCGACAGACTTGCCAAAAGACGGGAAGCTTCATCCATCAGTGGACAAAGGCGAAGGAGATGATTACCTTCACAAAGTCGACAAGGGAAACGAACCTTCCCTTTTCTGTTACCAACTAGTAAGGTATCGTCAATTTGCGACAGCAAGGGGCGAGTCGGGTCACGGGACCATATATCTAGGACCCTGGGAATGCCAGGACAATCAGAAAGAAAATGGTCCCCTTTGCATAATCGACAAGGAGACCGGAGCTTCCGCGGAGGAGCAGAAGGTGGTTCCACTTCTGATAGTTTCGTGGTAGATACGACCTTTCCCTTAGGAGACTTCTTCTTTTTGGTCTTCTTCTTCTTCTTCTTAGCCACCTGGTTAGTGAAATCCAAGGTTTCACCAGGCGAAGTAGAAGATGAGGACACAGCAATAGGCGAAGAAGGGAAGGGGTCCACCTTAGAATCAACATGGTGTTGTTCGGGTGGAGGAGGTGGTGGTGGGACAGGATTCATCACACTTGAGACCACCGAGTTTGAAAACAACCATACAGGTAAACCAATGGTCAACCCAGGCAAAGACAATGTTGCGATATACTGAACACCAACATTTCGAACAGAAGGAAATGGGCGAGGGTACCCATCAGGAGGAACACCTTGGCCGGTGGGCACCGGAAAGGCTGCCATTGAACGAGAATTAACCCTACTCAAGCTAACGCACGCAAAATCTAATTGGGTAATGTTATCGTGGCCAATAAAATTTTTTAAGACACTGAACTTAACCTTTTCATTTTTAAAGAGTCGAGAAAAGGGTAAAAGATGACTCTAGTCTCCTTCGAATATTTAATGAGCACGAAGTGACAAGACGCTCACAGGCACCTTTTCGTTTAGGGAGTCCGAAAAGGATCAAAAGTGACTGCTCTGGAATTCTAGGTAGAGGGTGTGCCAAACTTTTCGCAAAACCACAGAATACTTTTTAGGGTACGGGTGGTCGATCTTCGTGAATGCTGTGTTCACTGCATTGCGAATCGTAGGGCGGCTGACACGGCTTCCTATGGATAAAGGCTTTATTCCTATAGGGGTCTCCCAATATATACTCGACGGTACGTGGGAGCACAGTCCGTATTGGCAGCTACCGTTTCACCGTGGAGGAATCACCCAACCACTCGACGATAAACCACCAGGTTTAACAACGCCGGAACACGTCTCTAACCTAGACCTCTAGAGTGTTTGCGTTATGTTCCAATGCGTTGTTATGTTCATTGAGTTCATTTTAAAGTTTATCTTTGATTATGTTTCAGTTTTTTGGTCCTACCGTATGTGATATCTCGAAAACTTCTTACATGCAAACTATATGCCGGAATTAAATCATTTGATTCGATGAATTCTATCTACAGGAGGGTTGAGATCTTTTTCACAAATGAAATGATCACTTCAACAAAGAACAAAGATCTTAATGCAACAAGAAACGAAATTTTGTCTTTTTTCTTTTTAATAGCAACAAATAACAATAAATGCTAACTACTATAATGCAAGAGATTTTTTGTTTTTCTTTCCTTTAAAATGGCATGATGCATGTAAACAAATTCTAAGAGATATGCACAATCCAAGTTCAGTCAATGAAATAGAACCAATTCTAAAACACAAAATGAACCATGCAAGCAAGGAAAAACACAAAAACTAGTGAACTTCAAAGAGGCTAGAAGTGAAGTATTCAGAGTATAGAAGATCAAGCTTTAACAAAGCACTGGATAGGTGTAGAACAATCAACAAGCTGACTGGATGATCAAGAGACCGAAACTTCCCACAGAAGGCTAGACATGCAAAGTCACTGGAAATAAGCAAACAGCTGAGGGATACAGGCTAAAACCAGTCAAGCAGAGGTTCAACACAGTTCCAGAGGCTGAAAGAGATATATAAAGAGACTGAATGAGCTTTCCACCCACACACAGGCAAAATTTACAGAGCTGGCGCGACTGTCAGCCTGCAACTTGCGCTACCACAGAATTGGCGCGAATTGCTTTTGAGCAACGTGCGCCAATTGGCGTGACTGTCAGAGAAATAACCGCGCCAATTAAGCTTGCCAACTAAAAAGATAAAAGATACGACCTCAGGTCGGGTTGACAGTGCTCAGATGGGTCAAACAGTAAAGAATCAACTCAAAACTGACTCAGGAAGCTCATGCACTCAAGCAAGCAGAAGAAAATTAACATGCAAGACAGAAATCAAAGAGTTACTCCCCAGTGGAGTCGCCAATTTGTTGGTAAGGTAAATCCCCTCTGCGGACAGAGGCGATCCCACTAGCCTATCACAGAACTAGCCACAAACAAACCACGCTGCTACGCAAGTTCCTAGTTATGCATCAAAGGTGAATCAAGAAGACTAACCCGGAGTCCAACGCTATGATTGAAGCAGAGTTGATATCCTCGATCCCTTGCTCCAACAGATCATAACGAATACCTGCACATGCAAAGGAAGAGACGGATACCAACATAAAAACTACCAAGGCACAACTATATTTCAGTCAGAAAGGAAATAAATCAACATATCACCATGACAGATAATGAGATTGGAACTATAATAGCAGTCGCTCATCAATTAATAAACAGGAAAAGTTACAACCATTGTTCTGACGTCGACCCTTCTCCTGGCTGGGTGAGTAACTATATGTGTCTTGACATGCATCTCCTCTCCGACAGCATAACCTCTCTAGCACTCATTAGCATTCTCTCCATGACCAATAATCATCACTACTGTCTCTCAATCACCAAATCACTAGCATAACACTAACACCAACACTCTCGCACTAGCTTGTCCAATGCATAATGACAAGCTTATATAGATGGAGAAGGGAGGAGGATGCGATGAACCGGGACACCTTTCGCGGATTTAGCAAAAGCCATAAAGATGGATAAAGCTCGACAAAAGACTGATTTTCTCTCCTCAGAAAAGCTCCATGTAATGAAGGAAACAACAGTCGGACGTGCATTAAGGCAAAAAGCATGACTAAATTTGGTTGGCGCGACCGTTGCTCTGAGACAGAGCGCCAATGGTCGCGCCCCCTTTTGATGATCTCCATCATTGGCGCGGGTAAGATATTGTGGACTTGCGCCAATGGAAAAAGAGCACTTTTTAGGGATGATCTGCAGAAGGTGTCTTCAGGGAACATGGAGTACATACTCAGGGGAACATAATGCAAGTGTTTTTAGACTTTGTCACTTCTTATAACTCCCGGGATGGGTCCTCCAAGGTACGACAAGAGGAGTAACAGGGATGGTGACAAATTACTGTGTAACAAGTACAAATATCATTATGAAGTCTGAACCTAGTTACATTTTCTAACAGGAGGCTCACATGAGATAGTTGGATGGGACATGATGCATCAAGAGATATACTTACTAATTGTGGTATATGATCAAGGTGCGAGTTAATAGATGCATGCTTGGGAATGGCCTGATATACTGCAGAGATAACATATGTTCTATCCCTAATCTCACACTTAGGGAGATTCATGACACACTTTTGACATGACATTATAAGGTATTACATGAGAAAGTACAGTGGTTGGTGTACCTATCTTTGAGGAGGGTGTTTAGACTCTAGACAATATTAGGGTGCATCATCAGGAGACGGGATAACAAATTTATCTGCATGATTTGGCAGGATTAGGGATGTTTAACATGTAATCAGTTGATTATTAATACATGGAGTTCATCTATTGGTTACGTATAGGGATTAGAGATGAGGCATAGATGGGTTCCAACAAATATCTATACTACACAACAATAACCCGTAGGGGTTGGGAGATGTGAACTCTCAATCTAGATATGGGATCCAGGGATCCAATTGATTCATGGATCACTCCACTTCTTAATGAGTAGGGTTATGATAATGGGTGATCTAACTCCTTCTTTGGTAAACACATGGGGCTAAGGCCTTCACCATATGGTGAGGAAGGTTTCCCCTGTTGTTGCTCAATATTGAGACTAGCGATGGATTGGTAGGATTCAACCTCGATGAGATGCATTGGCAGGATTTGATTCATGGTCGTGGGTTTGGACCTTATATATTTTATCATGTGCTTCTACACAAGCAAGATTTAGTATTAGTGCAATGGGTAGTTATTTATGACCAGTGTGGCACACTGAAACCATGACAATCTGTTTTTGAGGTTAGCATGGGACCTTCACATTATAGGGTTTGGTAGTTCAATTACCATTATGGATGAGATGATTTTTACAGGGGGAGATCGCTCATAAATTCCATTGTACCTTAATTTTGCGAAGAGTGTTTCAATCCTTTGTGATTCATTGATATTTTGAAGTGCCTCACTAGTATGGCAAGGTGATTAGCGAGAGGATGCAATGGTTAGTTGACATGGAGGAGGACCCTTCTCAGTAGGAGATGGACTATAAATTCAGGAGTTCACTCTTGAGGTACATGATACTAGTTTTCCGATAGAGAATATACTCGAGGAGATGGTTAGGATTTTATATTTTTGAGATGATCTACTTATTGGTAATATGTAGAGGGCCTTTAGTGTCTATGCCTTGTTAGGGAGTGAGTGGAGCGAGGAATGCTTCACGATAATCAGGATGGTTTGGGACCTTAATATTAGTTTAGATCAGCTTTTGGAACAGTAACATGTGACGACATTGCTTGAGTGCAAGCAATTTTCGGGAGGGGAGATTGTAATGCCCCCAATTTTTGAATTTCTTTGTTGTGGGATTAGGAGGGATTTCCAGAGCTCATGTTAGCCAAGTCATGGGAGAAGGACTAAATTATTGGTGGGCTTAGAGGGTTTTACGAAGTTTTATGCGGGGTGATTGGGATTGCTTTCCATTTTTCATCATCAAGATTAGTTCCGCATAGTTCGATATTGGTTTCGATGCATTTTGATGATTTCCATATAACATAGTTATTAGAGGGCATATTTTAATTAATTAAGTGTAAGGTGTTGTTTTAGGCTGATTACTTGGAGAAACACCTTAGTGTAATAGCTCTTTGGAATCGGGGAAAAAATATCTATAGGGAAATATGATGAAAAGGGATTCGGGTGGTTGGTGTGACCATGGAGGAGAATTAAGCACTTTCAGGGGTTAAAAGTGGTTTTAATTAGTTAATAAAAGTCACTTTATTAAATACATAAATGAAAAGTTCTTTTATTATTTTATTGGAGGTAAAAGGTAAAAAGGGTGGAAAAAGAGTCAAGTGAGTTATAAAAAAGAGAAATGAGGGGGTCTCTTCTCATTCTAGTCTTTTTCCATTTGAGAAAAATAAATTTTGGAGATCTCTTGAAGAAGCTTATAGAGTTTTAGAAACCTTACTTGTAGATTGCTAGTTTCGGTGTTGAGACCATGCAACCTAGATAGCTTGGAGATGTTGGAGACCAAAGTGTATGAAAAGATGTATTATCTATTAATAATGAATTGGCTCATTGAATTTATTACTAGGATCTTATATAATTAATTATTCCTATTGTTGGTCATATAAGACATTAAGGTGCGAAGGATTTTCATATATTAGGGTTTTTTTTTTTTGCATTAGAAGCTTCTTTTCCTCCTTCCTATTATAAAATAAATGGTTTGAAACATCTTATTTCTCTTATAGTGATGAAATGATGTAATCTTTTTGTAGAAATTGAAAACAATACTCTTGAAATTTCAATATGTTTCATTTTCATTGAAAATTCGATCATGTATGCATGAATCTTGTAAATTCAGTGCTAAACTCTACAAAATCTTGTGCAGATTTGTTGGTAATATGGAATCGTCCACCTATATCATCGAACGACTAAAATGCAATCAATCCAATGAAGGGAAGTAAAGTCGGGCCTGAACTCGTGTAGAGGCTAACACTCTCCCTTCACAATGAAGTCATCAAATGGTGGTTGCACTTTTAATCCAATGGTCTAAAATCATTTCAAATACCCAAACTAATCTCATGGTGGCCAACATTTTGATCTGACACCTTACATTGAATTTCAAGTGGCAACCCGGGGCCTTGTTTACGCCCTCCTTGCCACCCAAAAGAATCGAAAAGCGGAGAATCAAGTCAATATTCAAATTATGAGTGATACATTATGACAAACATCAATATACATGCTAGTTAATCTCCATGATACGTCAAATGATGAAAAGAAATTGTGCTTGCACCTTGCACATTGTCGAGACATGGGTAACAAATAAATTGAGTAAACTAACTAGTATGTTTATAGCCTTATCATCGAGCTGAATATTAGTCTTTAATAATGGTAATTGAAATATCCCCTGCATAATATGAAAAATTACAGGTAAATATTAATAGGGCATTTATTTATAACACATTATTGTTCAATGTTTATAGTTGTATACTAATATGTTGCAGTGTATTAACACATTTAAAAGAAGGTCTTGTTCTAAATGCGAATTGACTCCATGCCCAATTTAGAAGGCACCTGTTGTAGAGTTCTTGCTGCCTCACATGGAAGCACCATCTCCAGTAGGAGCCGAATGTTGTCACTAAATTCGACCCTCTTCAAAAGCTAAGTTACCTTTATGGATTTTGCCTCCTATAAATCTGTATTCACTATATTAACATCTCCCTCATCACATGAGTTATTTTCATAAAACATATAGTTGTATTTCTTTTATACTCTTTATCAAGCTCCCACATTATTGTAGCCACACTTTGACCAAAGCAAAATTGTAAACTCAAATTCATAAAACTTTAAAAGTAAAAACATTCATGCTCATTCGATATGCTCACTCGATACTATGATTATTATTATAATTATAATTATAAAAAATTATTATAAAAAATGAAAAATAAATAATTTTAATTATAAAAAATACTTATAAGAAATCATTATATATAAAAATTATAATGATATGTGTAATAATTAAAAATTAAAATTAAATAAAATAATTAAAAATATACATAAAATAACTAAATTTAAAAAATAATAATAAAATAAATTTTGGAGGACCATTTATCCTTTTTCCTCCCACTAACCTTCTCACCTCTCATCACTCAGGTTTAATTATTGTTAAACATTAACACCATTCTCATTTATGGAAAGTGTAAGTGATATAATTTAAACCTTTTCCAAACTTTGTCCCCCCCACGAAATCAAACCTCAAAGCATGCTTTAATGCTTGGTGCTCTACTTCTGATGTCCATATATAACACTATCGGGCCAACTCGAATATTTAAACAAGGGTGGATGCACGGCAGCTAGTCCCTGCATTGGGGATTTTGTTAGAAAATTTAGAAAGCGTCTCATGTAGGGGATTTTGTTAGAAAATTTAGGAAGCGTCTCATGTTAATAGTGCTGGCAGTGTTTTAAATCGTGGGCAAAGCCGAACTTGGAAAAATATGATGTGATATGCAAAGCCTTGAAGTTGCGAAGCTTGAAGATGCATCAAATTGAGGGCGAGGTGTTCTACTAACTCTATTTTTGTGTTATTGACTGTACATGTAAGGATGTGTTGAATCTAGATTGTATATTAGTGGCATTGAATAGGGACACTAGCACAAACCCAATTATGGCTGACCTATCAAACTGTGGAACTTGTGATGTACAAAGTCAAAATATCAAACCCTCAGACCCGGTTTTAAATGGCTACTAGTAATCCTATAAGGTCCCAAGTAAACAAAAAAACGAAGATATATCACTGTTGAGCCAAGGCCATACAATTTTTGCCCCTTGTGTAAATGTGTGATTTGAACAAAACAAATATTAGATAATATTGTTAATCGTAGATGTGCAGGGCATAAGGAACATGTCATCTTGAGGAGTCTTTCCGGAGAGACTATTGTTCCTGACGTCCAAAATAGCAAGATGAGGGAGGTCTGTAAGAGTTGTCGGTATGGGCGCAAAAAGTGAGTTGAAGCTGAGGTCCAGCCTTGTCAACGAGGTTAGCACTTCCCCTGCAAAGTCAACAAAAAACTAGAAACAGAACAAGGCTGCAACCATGGCCTTGATTTTCATTTCATCATATTTGACATGAGATACGGGTTGCAAGCGTGGACCGAAGACTGCAATCTTTCAGTAATTAAATTTGCAATGAATGCTAGCTTGCAAGAATTAGACTCCCTTATATACAAAGAAGTAAATTTGTAAAGCTTGACAACTTCAAGATTACTTGTTACCCTTTTGAAAACATACTGATCTGATTCTAACATCTTATATTCACAACCAAAAATGTAAGAAAAGCTAAGAAACATAGTTAAAAAAGCATACACACACAGATAACCTCGATACACATTAATGGTTAATTGATAATTGAACAATCCAACACAAAAGGCTTAAAATTCAAGCAGGCACATTGGCATTAGCAGTCACCTCCAGTAATTACAATATCTGTAGTTAAAAATTTTGAGTTTGCTGATGAAAAGAATGAATGAGGTATCCCAGGCATTAACCTTATGCAAACAGGTATAACCCTCACAGCTGAGTTCAGCTGGTTGAAATAAAATTCAGATACTATTTCTTGGGGAATGGCATATGCATGGGTGGCCTTTTACAAACCTGACATCAGAGATTCATCTTTGAGCAGGTTAGCCCCCAAGACGAGATTCTGAAGGTTTAAATATGTAAAGCCATACCGTTTTGATTGAACCTTTTGTCTTGTGATTCATTGTTGGAGTGATATAAACTTGGATGGCCACAACGAGATGCGTTAGTACTGATAACACTATTGCTATTTCATGATCCTTGATGCCGCAACCAGTTGGCATCATAGGGCCATACAAAGTAAATGCAACCTGATAAAACCAAATACCCTGCAATGTAAATGTAATGCCACCTAATAAATCTACCACAAAGCTCTTGGGAAATGCTGCTGCCAATACTGCTGATATAATACAGAGACCCACAAGCAGCACTAGAATTTGGTGATAGCGGCCTTCAAGACCAGCATGGCTTGTAGAATGAAAGTTAAACAGGAGATACTCTGCAAAAAATGCCATTGCTGCAATGATCTCCAGCACTCCATGTGGGAGAGGCAAGTACCTATTACGAAACATGGCCATCTTGATTAAAACACAACAACAGAAAAACAAAAGCACTAGTAACTGCAATCTAATCTGACAAGCATAACAGAAACAAACAATACTGAGAATAGCTCTAGTGATTATAGATTCAGCTCTATTTCTCATGTCTTCTTGTTTCCTACCACATGTGCTGAAGGTATCCTAATATTTTTTGTTCTATTTTTCCGCTGCTTTGCCTGCTCTAAGTCCTGTGTCTCACTAGAAGAATATTAATGAACCTGCCATTACACCCTCTGTTGAAGCTAAACCTCCGCTTAAGAAAAGAAAGAGAGGTTTCCACCTGACCTCAGCACCATCATTCTTCAACAGAATTTGAAGTGCTCTCTGACTTGATAACTTGATCTTGCAATTTGTTAGGTATGCTTGTTAGATTAACTATTCTTGATCCTTGACTTGGTGATATCTGCTAAGATATCCTTCCTTTTTCTTTATTTGCAGTTGATCCTATGTCATCCATGGGTCATCCTGTGACTGGAGTTATTGATGGGAAATTTGAGAATGCTTATCTTATCACTGTGATGGTTGGTTCAAAGAAATTAAGAGGGGTTTTGTATGAGATGCCGGCAGGGTTTTCTGGACAAAATTTTTTGCAAGCACCTAGTTGCATGAACAATTCTGATAATGGGGATACAGCTTCAGGGGTTCCTCCTCGTCAACGTCGTAGGAGGAAGGATGAAATGAAAAATAGGGATCATGACCATCCTAAGCCAAATAGGAGTGGTTACAATTTTTTCTTTGCTGAGCAACGTACAAAATTGAAAGCATTGCATCCGGGCAAGGATAGGGAGATCAACAAAATGATTGGAGACTCGTGGAATAAACTGACTGATGAAGCGAAAGCTGTAAGATACAAGTGAATTTCGTTTTTGTGGCTATTTAGTTAGTCTTCATTGTTGCCGGTAACAAACTGAAAATAAAATGAGTTTTGTCTTTCTCAGTATGTTGTGCTGACAATCTCTGATAGATGCAGGTTTACCAGGAGCTTGGATTGAAGGATAAAGAAAGGTACAAAAGTGAAATGGAAGAATACAGAGAGAGACAAAAAGTGCTTTCCCAGGACAAGGGAATATTAGTTTCTAGAAATGAAGGCTCAAATCAAGGGCTCGAAAATCATACCGAAGTGCAGACTCAAGACCGAGGAGTGCCACTTACAACAAATGAACGTTCAAATCAAGCACTGGATAATAATTCTGACCTGTTAAATAACCAACAACATATGCACCTAAAATTGAAATACTAGGCTTGGGAGCAAGCCAAAAATATTACAATAATAAAACTAACAGATGTAGGTGGCTGCTAGCAAACATACTGAAACACTTAATAGAATGGAAGCGGCAGCTTCAGAGACATCCCAAATCCAATCTGAGGAAAACGGTCAAATGTTGAACAAGAAATCAGGGAATTTAAAATAGATGAAAACACCCTGCTTTCTGTGATACCCGACTCTTCCAATTTAAGTCAACCCTGCTCTTTGAGAAAACCAAACGAAGCCAGCTCTTCTGAGTCTGCCTTGAACTCACAATTCAACATAAGTGAGATTTACTCAGCAAGTTCCACTTGCACATCTCACAAGTGACACTTGATCATCTGTCCATAAATACATAGGAAAGCAAACAATATTTTTGCTTGTTTTTTGCAAAATTTCACAACGAACAACCGCCAGGCCTATGAGAGATCTAGAACCTATGGTGTTTTGTACCAAGTAGTATGACCTATATTGACGACTTTTTTTCGAGTTATTTCTGGATTCAAAGTCTTGTAATCTTGCCTACTGTTATGCACACAAAAGGGGTTTAGATTCGAGAACCCCATTTGTGACATTTAATGAAGTTCAGCCATGTAAACGCCCCAATAGACAAAACCCTTGGTCTTTCTAAGGGTTCCATATTCTACAAAAAAGACCTAGGCAATACACAACATGGGTAGGGCTTGACTTCTGTTCCAGGAAGGCAAAGATGAACTAATCTCCTCGCCCTTGATTGGAAGATGTTATTTGGAGTGTCCTAGTTCACTGGAACCACTTTGACCAAAATCATAGTTGGATGAACCAGAATGACAAAAAGTTCCTAACTGGCTCAGTACCCAAGAAACTGCCAAAGAATTGCCACTGCCTAATAACGACAGAGTTGATAAAGTCAACTGAAAATCAAACTAAAAATTATGCAGTAGCACCACCACATGAATTAGCTTCCAATTTAGCCCAAAACTACTTGTCAAAGAAAGCCTACCCTTATATCAAGGACATGGGCTTATTCAAGGTGTGATGCATCAACTCTTCATGTTTATCTTTGTAAAAGTGCATTGGGTGCATTGAATTTGCACAATCCAACCCAAACCCATGTCTAATATTCACCTTCGAGGTTGTGAACCTTGAGGATATATCCATAGGCATCAACTTATGAGCTTCATAGCCTCAAAGGTGCATGCCAGACCCGGGTTTTGATGAGCCTGTGCTAATTTATACAAATTTGGAGCTGGTGAAGCTCCAGGATGAAGCATTACTCCATGCTTATTAGGCACCCATGCTTTCACTAACAACCCAAAACCACCTCTCAGCAACAAAAGGATCAAAGTCGCTCATAGAAAGACAATCGATAAATTAGAATTATTAAACATGAAATTAACTATTGAATGCAAGCACTACTTACTTGAAATTGTCTCGTCCGATGAATCAAAAATGTAATCCTTGTGGTCTCGACCACCACCCATCTTTGTAATTGGGTTTCTCTCCACCTAATGGACTATAAAGAATCAGAATTTTGATATAAAAAAGGACTAAACATACCAGTGTCCATGGACGTTCTGCAAACGCTGTGGCACTTTCTTTCTGAACTCCTTAATGAACATCAGGGTTAGATTTTTAAGACGTTGGGCTTCGTCGTAATGCTATCTAAATGTAGAATTACAATTTTCAAGACGAATTACTAAGCTTCTATAACTATTTTAGTTACCGAATGAGAGTAAACTTGGGCCTGAATAAGGATTAGATATCTGATTTTGGTTTGAAGTATTTCTTCTGCATCCCATCTTGAGAGGTCCTAAGAGGCTCTTTGTTATTACTGCATCTACACTGGACTTCAACGTGGAAGTTGCATTGACTTTCTATTCCTCAAAAACCTTAATGTGCCACCAAGTTTCTGAAACCCCTAACCAACCTGCATTTCCTGTGTTTTCACTTTTAATTAAACCATAACCCAGGCAAATGTAAAGAGTATAACCTCCAGATTGTTAGACTCTCGGCCTTTTGCAATCCTAAAAACATAACATTCGTAAGGGCAGAAAGACTACAAGGAAATGTAAACATATAAATTGGGAAGAAGACACTCTAATATGATATTAGAATTGCATTTGAACATTCTCCAATTGTGTACTAATTATATTGAAAGTATTCAAGATCGTTGTAAAGAACACTGAGCTGTTACATGTACTATTAAACTACCCCAAATTTTGCAAAAAAGTGAAAGAAATGGGGAAGAGAAAAACATGCAAGTAAAAAGAATCATTATGCTGTACTGTAAATACAACATAGAAGTCAATGGTACCTCGTGAGGGATTAGTGCGGTTGGAATAACCCTGCCAGAACAAAACGACGATATGTTTAGGGTTAATGGAATAAATTAATTATTGAAAACGAAGTAAACACAGATAACCACATTATCTCGTCATTACAGGAGATGCCAATTTTTGTCAGTTCAACAACATCAATGCTATTGTAAAAATTAATTTTACTCCTAGGAACCAGAATTGAAACAGATAACACTGTAATGATCTAGATAGCCATAGGCCCCTTCTTATGAAAGGGTAGAAAGATCAGAAGAACTAAACCCAACAAGCAATTTATCTCTTACCCAAGAACATGGCAGCCACCATCATGAACAGTTCGAGAGACCAATTCCATGAGCCCCACGCTCCCCCCACCATAGACCGGGTCAATTTTTCGCCCCACCTGCACCATATGGGCATGAAACCACTTGAATCCCACAAACATGCAGAATGCAAATTCCAATTCCAGCACACATAGAAAACAAAAAACTCAGCGTATTTAAAGCCCTGCAACAATATAACTCATGACTACTGTCAAAATTCTATTAGAGAATTCATAAGCCCAATTTTCCTTTAATCAAGCAAATGCTCCATGGCACAGTATGCAGCAGCTTCAGAGACATCCCACATCCAATCTAAGGAAAATGGTCAGATGTTGAATAAGAAATTAGGGAATTTAAAATAGATGAAAACACCATGCTTTCTGTTATAAACGGGCAAACGCAAATCGATTAGTTTCGCAAAAATACCTGATCAGATGCAAGACACACCAGAGAGGAAACTGTGGCGTATGATGTTTTCCCTTTTAGCATTTAAACTCGATCAATTGAGAAACGACAATGCACCATGAAATTTCAAATTTAAAATAAAAATAAGAAAATCAATCGATTTCAATAAAAATAAAAATGAAAATCGTAACATTTATCCACCTTGTGGGCCCTACATGAGGGACATGTGCCTCACACCTCTCTCTCCATAGCATAACATGCAAGCTTACACCTCTGTCTCTTTAACATAGCATGCAAGCTCTAAAGCAGGTCACCTAAGGTTGCATCAGGCTAACATCTGCGATCAGGTAGATTGAAACCCGAGCAGGAAGATTGAAACCCGAGAAGGGTTAAAATGGCGATATAGCATGGATATAGTGTGATTCAAGATATGCTTGCATACAGTTACAGAACCCCCACTATCATCAGAAAATGTGAAAATCACAGAAGGATGCTCTTGGGGAAGGCGGACTATCGCTCTGCGTCAATGCTTAGAAATTTCTCTGTCGTTGGGTGGATTTGATCCGCTTGCAGTCTGCCTTCCAATGCTTAGAAATTTCTCTGTCATTGGGTGGATTTGATCCACTCGCAGTCTGCCTCTGATAATGCGTAGGGATGTGCAAAGCGTCATTCTATGCTCAAGCGGAAAAGTTCCAGGTGCACGCGTTTCCCTCGCTCCATGCTTAGAAATTTCTCTGTGGTTGATTGAAACCCGAGCAGGAAGATTGAAACCCGAGAAGGGTTAAAATGGCGATATAGCGTGATTCAATGCTTAGAAATTTCTCTGTGGTTGGGTGGATTTGATCTGCTCGCAGTCTGCCTCAGATAATGCGTAGGGATGTGCAAAGCGTCATTCTATGCCCAGGCGGAAAAGTTCCAGGTGCACGCGTTTCCCTCGCTCCCGCTCCGTGGAATGGGTAACAAATGTTAGGTGCTCGTGACAACGATGGGGGTAAGGATTGATACGTTCCATATCGATCGAGCATTCCTGGAATAGGCGTCAACTGGCAGATCAAAGTGGTGTTCCTTCTTCGGCTTTTGTCTCTCAAGCGTCCTAGTATACTAAGAACTAAGGTAGGCATAGTCGCCATTAAGAAATTCATTAATGAAAAGAAAGTCAGAACCTTTCCTATCCTAAGTAAGTCTATTTGTTGTTGTATTTGCTGTGTTTTTTTTCAGATATTTGATCCTCCGAAAGCCTTATCGTGCCTGCCTGAGCTATTGTGTATAGTGACCTCAGTTTCTGTTCCCTAGTCATGAAAGTCCCTAACTCCGCCTAGTGAAGAAAGCCCTAACTCGCTGCTGCGTTTCCTGCTTTCTGTAGATTGTATATTTTTTGTAGGCCGTGCAGGGATTCTGTTCGGTGGGAGATCCTATGGGTCAAAGGTGTCCCTGCCATTAGTGCTCTTCTGCGTCCTGATCCATGAAGGCATGTGCATCCTCCCATGCATCCAATGATTCTTCTCGGCATTTCCATTCCGCCCTCCTACTTTCTGTAGATTGTATATTTTTTGCAGGCCATGTAGGGATTCTTTTGCCTCCAGTGGTCTGGTGTCCGGAGTTGCTGAATTGCTGAAGAACATTATGGTTCCGGGTATTCAACTAGCAATTTTTTGTCTCTGTTTTTATCCCTGGTATTCAACCAGCATACCAGCAATGTCATGTATCTGTTTTTATTCACAGTAATCTCATGTCCCTTCGGTTCTCCCCTCAGCAACATCTGTTCTGTAGACACCACAGCAGCATGCAGAGCATCTGTTCTGTAGACACCATAGCAACATGCAGAGTGACACATTGCAACAGTGGCAATTTCAGAGGCAATTTGCTGGCAACTTCAAAGAAAGCCCATCGGTCCTGCATAAACAATATCAGGGAGCTAGCAGTTACTGCTAGATTAATGTTAGCATTAATCAACAGCTCTGAAAAATGAATGAGAAAGAACCAGACAAATGCGAGATAATATATGATTTCAGCGCCTCTGCCTCGAGAAGAGGCCAAATAAGACCATAAATCACTATGAACTAAAAAACTTTGTTTATACTCAATAAACAGGCGCGTTCAAACAGGTGAACTAATGTTAAGTACATCGTTTCCGATTACTATAGTCTTTGGCCATTGCCAGATGGCAGGGACTAATAATAACGAACAAGTCTACCCCCGATGAAAACAAGGACCCTCCATCATTATTGTTATATCTCTGGATGAGATACTTAGGAGTCTTTTCTGCCCAAAAGCATATTATTTTATTTAAAATGTATGTGTAATTAATTTTTTTTAAAAGCTATATTTAAGTGATCAAGACAAAGGTTAGTTCACGATTAAGTCTCCAATACATTTAATATATTTATTTCCCTGGTCAATTTGAATAAGTTTTATCTATTCAAAAAATTGTAATTTTTTATTAATTCTTATAATTGGTCTTACTAACGCAATATTCATTTTCTTGGACGATAAAATTCACTTGCCTTAAATACATTTTATAAGTTAAGGTTTTCTTATGAATCATAATTGGTTTACTAACTTAACATTAAAATTTTTGGAAGATAAAATTTACTTCCCTTAAATATATTTTCTAACTTAAAGTTCTTTTATAGTTGAAGAAATTTTTATAAAGTTTTACCATTGAATCAAATGAAGAAGACATTGAATTAAAATTTTTGGAAGATAAAATTTACTTCCCTTAAATATATTTTCTAACTTAAAGTTCTTTTATAGTTGAAGAAACTTTTACAAAGTTTTACCATTAAATTAAATTAAGAAGACATTGAATTAATTCGTAAAGAGACTAGGTTTGTAAACCATGTTTTTACCCAAATATTTTTATTTGGGCATTCTCGAAAGACATTATGTAATCCTTTATTAATTTTTATAGTTGGTTTACAAATATAACATTAAAAATTTTGGAAGATAAAATTCACTTATGTTAATTACATTTTATAACTTAAGGTTCTTTTATAGTTGGAGAAAATTTAAAGTTTTACCATTGAATCAAATTAAGAAGACATTGAGTTAATTCGTAAAGAGACTAGGTTTATAAACCATGTTTTTACCTAAATATTTTTAGGTGAGCATTCTGGAAAGACATTATAAAAATTAAAAAGACATTGAATTAATTCGTAAAGAAACTAGGTTTATAAACCATGTTTTTACCCCAATATTTTTACTTGAGCATTTTGGAAAGACATTATAGAAGTACTGATTATAGAAGTACTGCACAATAAATATATCCATTTATAAATTATTAAGATTTATTAAAAGACTACTTTCTATTTATCTCATGTAAAAAAAATAATAAACGAAATTTTAAAACATATTAAGTAGAAAGATTTGGTTGAATTCTTTGATGGTTTTAGAGTTTATCCACACCATTATAATTTTAAATACACCTAAATTTATATCTTATATATTTATTATCCCCAAACTAATTTCGTAAGGCTTAAAATCCACTTTGTAACATTTTATTAAAATTATTCGCATGAAACCTTTCTTTCTCAAATATGTGAATCATTTTAAACTAAAGCTTACATTGAAATATTTATTAAACCATGTGACATTAAACTAATGCACGAGGCCCACCTCAAATGTGCACATGTTTTTGGGTCGAAAGAGTGAGATTAATACACCCACAGTTTCTCACCGATAGTTATTTTCAACCTTCCATCGAAAATGATCTTATCCCTTAGATTTTATCCGGTCAAATGAGAGTTGTTAAACTCCCACCAACTTTCCATCCGAATTGTTAAGATCCATCGATTTGAAACATTAAGAGCACGACCCCAATTTGAAATGAATTTCTCTCTCCTTTCATCACCCGAAAACTATGATTCTTGACCTATCCTTTATCACTTCCAAAGTTTTATTTAACTTTGTGAATAGTTTATTAAACTGCATTTATATTTATGGTGAGGGATTTGTTTTAAATTTTACCCACGTGAAATGTATTCCAGGATTTAAGGTTTTCATTATAGTTGGGAGGAATTTACCAGGACTTACAATAAGGATCAAATCGAGAAATGATTAAATAAATTTACATAAGATATGTGAATATATTTTAGAATTTAGGGTTTTGTTATAATTTGAAGGGATTTGGTTTACTACTAAGAAATTAGAATAACATAAGGTATCATGTTTTACCCACTAATTTCTACTCATAATATTTTGGAAAGTCGTTAAAGAAATGAGATAAGAAATCTGTTTAGTAGTTTATTTATGAATTTTATCTAATTATTTTAGAAATAATTTTGATTTTTGTTTATGAGTTTTATGTAATTGTTATTTTGATTTTTATGAGGTAGGGAAACAAATGGGGAATTGATTGCAAATCTATGCGAAATTAATTACGAGAAGATTAAAAACTTGAGAAAACTAATTCGATGAAGAATTACATGTAATGCTAGTCTAAGGAGAAAGTAGTTAGGCTCACATCGAAGAAAGGATTAAAATTTTAAAGTTGTTCCAATTTTTTTTATATTTAATTATGCACTTAAACGAACATTTACATGACAATTATTAAGCCTCTTGTATATAAAACTTTAATTTCTCATTTGAGGCGGGTGGTGTTGGTTGGATTTGAAAAAAAAGAAGAAGACTTATGCTACAATGGTTCTTACACACTTGTTGTGTGAACCAAAATTTTGAACTCTATAATTTGACTGATATTATCTAAAGGATTTAAATCAAGATATTTGACTAATTAGTTGCAGGTTAATTTATTAATGCATGACATTAATGGTTTTATTTTTAGCTTTTGTGCCAAATATATTTACATGCTAGAGATTTTTTATTTGTTTTGTGTTCATATCTTGGTGCTTGCAAGGATTTGATAGCTCACATGATCACCATCACTTCTTTACAACTATAACTTGAATTATTTACCTTTAGGATATACTATCAAAGGTTTTTGTTTGAAATATCTACTTAATTTGTGTAGATAGACGTATGACAATACATGATATCAAGAATTGTTTCTTTACTCTTATTAGGGAAAATATGATTTATTACCATTGATTATATGTGTTTTTACTTCTACCTTTCTTTATTTTCTTTACTTTGTTATGTCATTTTTATATGTTGTTATTATTATTATTATTATTGCATCCTTAAGTTTACATTAAGTTCAATACATCATATAATTTACATAAGTTCCATTTAATATCAAAGCTTAACCACTCATATTTTTTAAAAAACACTCTCTTATGTGTTGACACCTAATATTTGGGATTAGGAATCCTATGTAAATATTGTAAATAGAAAAATAAAAAAGGTTGGAAGACGAAGAGACATTGGGAGATGAAACCCAATAATCCCCCTCTCCTTGTATATAGTCATATTCTATGTTAATGTAAATGCAACAAATTCATTCAGAGTTACTCCTTGCCTGACATAGAGCCCACCCTCATTTTTAGCATTTTCTTCCCTGTAACTCCTTTCTATTGTCATTATTCTCTGCTATACTTTCCCTATGGTCATTTTTGTCCTCTATCCTTGTGTGCTTGAGTTGAGCGTTAATTCCAAACCTGTTTATTGATCGTGGTATGCTTTAATTCTTTGCACGATCGAGGAGCGAAGGTCGTTTTATTTCAATGAATTAATGGTGTGCGTTCCTTTGTATTCTGGTAAAACCTCATGTTAATGAGTTGAGATTATTTGTGAAAACTGAATAACATTGGTTCATCATTGCTCATATGTTGATCCGTCGGTGTGTACACTGCTTTGTTTGCGAAATTCCAGTTGACTGAGCACTGAGACTTGGATGCTCAGTGTGGTAGTGCTTCTCAAGTGGTGTTGCTGCAGAAACATGGGATATAATACAAGCTTAGGTGGTGGTTTGTTATGTATTTGCATGGATTGTATGAACGCTTGCCTGACCTTAAACCTGTCACTTAAACCTGTGTCCTTGTGCGTGGTGCATTGATCAATGGTATCTTGGTCATATATATATATATATATATATATATATGAATGAGGTACACTAGTGCTTGAAGTGTTGAATGTTGCATAAAAGTCGATTGGTGATAGTCTGGATGAATATTGATGGACCCTTAACCATGATACATTTTCCTTTGTGTGTTAAAGCTTTTTGAGGGCCCTAAGTTATGGTATGTAAAGAGTTAATTTGGTATGATGTGAATTGATTTTTTTTATGCTCATGAAACATGTATGTTACATGGTGGTTCATGATATGTGATATATGAATGTGTGGAGATTGGTGCATATATAATCATTGAGTTTTTTAAAGAGGTTGCATTCATATAGCTCAATATTTTATAATTCATATGAATTATGTGAGAGGATTTGAATGCCATTATATGTGAATGGTATTAAAGACATAATATAGTGAAGAGTAAAGAATATGTATGGAGGTATATTGATGATCTTTTGAAGACATATTTTGGGCCCAATTCAGAATTATATAATGCATTCACTCATATCCATAGTGGGAGTAGTTCTCACTGGAAAAGAGAAATATCATGAGTGGTCTCGGAAGATAAAACACACCCTCATTTTCAATGAGTTGTGGAAAGGGGTTTGTGAAGGAGAAGAAGACAATGCACCCAGAAAACCGTGACTTCAGACAAGGAGCTTGCAATACGGGAAAACAAGAACAACAAGGCCTATGCCTTCATTGCAGCGTCAATAAATGAAGAGGTGAGTCGGAATATTTCTCTATTTTCAAATGCCTTTGAAGCTGTTATGAAACCAGCTCACAAAAAGATAGAAAAGAGAGATCCACGCCTTAGAATTCAGCCTCTTCGAGGGGGCAACCTCCTTTACATTACATAAATGAACAATTCTTGGATGATACAAATGAAAATACCTCCTTTCTATATATAGGAGTCTAAGTGGTCCCAATACAATCAAAGCCTACATAACAATAATATTGTAGGGCACAACAGTAACAATGGTGGGCTTCTATGTGGCATAATAGTAACAATATGGGCACTACATGGGTACATCAATATAATAAGTGGGTTATACTAATAACAATAAGGGGTTACACTAGTAGTATAAGGGCCTAACATGCCCCTCTCCTTCAAAAAGCGTTGTCCTCAACGCTTGAGTAGTTCTTGATGCTTCTATATCAAATTCTTGTCCTCCCATGTGGAATATTCAGCGGGTAAGTTCTTCCACTTGATGAGATACTCTGAAATTGATCGATTTCGTAGCTGTCGGGTTCTTTTTTCTATGACTGCTCCAGGTTCCAATATGATTTTTCCTTCCTCTTCAATTTCTGGCAATATTGCTTGAATTGTGATCTTTTGCAACTTTTGAATAAGTCGCCATACTTCTTCGTTCTTCTTCCATTCATCCGTTGCTTCGTTTATCCAATTTGGTTGGATAATATAAATAGCACAAAACAATGCTTCCACATCCTCATCCTTGAAGCGTCTTCCCATTCGGTAAGGTCGCCATTTTTTAAGTGCATGTAGTATTGCCAACATTTCCTTCTCATAAATAGCTTGCTTGAGATGTAGCAGTAAAAATACCCAATCACTTACATCAAAACATTTTTCACTACGATGTTGATCTACCTGTTGTTTCATTTGATTTTGCACCGAAGTGGCGTTATCCTTTAAAAGTTGGAGAACTTGTTGTTGATGCTCGATATGATCTTTCTCTACTTGAAACTTTTTCTTCTTGATATGTCCTTCTATCTTTTGAGGAGTGGTAATTTCTTCCAGTCCTTTACAAGATATGGTCGGATTCATTTCTTGATGCTCGATGTGATCTTTCACTTCTTGAACATTTTTCTTCTTGATGTGTCCTTCTATCTTGATAGTTTGAGGAGTGGTAATTTCATCCATTGAATTACAAGATATGGTTGGATTCATTTCTTCTTTCTCGATGTGATCTTTCACTTCTTGCACCTTTTTCTTCTTGATATGTCCTTCTGTCTTGAGAGTTTGAGGAGTGGTAATTATTGCCAATGCTTTACAAGATATGGTCTGATTCATTTCTTCTTTCTCTAGGGTGGTGTCCTGACGTATATCCTCTTCTTTTGATGTTTCTTGATCCTTTTCTTCCTCTTCTTCATATTCTATGTAAAATAATTTCTTCTCAGCACACCTATGACCTTTAGTGCATTTGCTATCACAATTGTAACAAAGCCCTTTTTCTCTTTTTTCTTTCAATTCTTGTGGTGTAACCCTTGTAGGTTGTGGAAAGCTGGGAGAAACAACACTTCCATCTTTATAGTTGTGAGGGGTATGTTTCCTGGTTTCCATAATTTTGCTTTCCATTATGTCACAAAGCCCTTTTACTCTTTCCAATTGTTGTGGTGTTGCTCTAAAGAAGGTGTTTCTCTTTATATCCTCATAATGTGCTATCATTTCCTCCGTGAAAATTGACCACGTAACAAGTTTTTTACGAGAACAAAGCCCTTTGTACCATAAAAATTGATCTGGTTCTAAATATGAAGATGCAATACATACCTTTTGTAACAGTTGTACACCCTGTATATCAAAATATTGCTCCATCTGAAGTATCCAATTTACCGGATCCTTGCCATCAAACTTCCTCATCTTGCTTTTTCTTGATTTTAGGAGGTCTACCTTCAAACGACTGTAACTCTGTACTTTCGGATCTTTAAGTTCTGAACTTGTGATCTGTAGTAGCCCTCTGTCTCCTCTTTCCAATGCCACAAGTCTAATCCAAATTGGATTCTCCAAGAAAAAGTTATGCACAATCTCCCGCAGTGACCTGATTATAGACTAGTTCAGTAGAGCAAACTGTATGAAGTGCCACGTGTCACTATTTCAACCTTTGACTCTGAAAAATATATAAACCGAAACTACATTTTGTCCTCTTTCTGTAACTTTTTACGAAATTTCAATCCGATGCTCAGAAAGAAAGTTATGACGATTTTCCCCAGGTCACCTGTTTTGAGTGTAATTCAGGAGTCTGCAAAAAGACCAACTTCCGCAGATCCTATCTCCGAAAATATCGCGTGAAAAGATCTGAAATTCGGACCCAAGGTTCAGCGCCAATTCCTCTCAAATGGGTTTTTTTTTGCGACTTCTGAAACGTCACAGAACAAAAGTTATAGCGAAAATACCACGATGACCTGTTTGGAGCAGCGAAACCCTAGAATCCAAAGCTTTGATACCAAATGTTATGAAACCAGCTCACAAAAAGATAGAAAAGAGAGATCCACGCCTTAGAATTCAGCCTCTTCGAGGGGGCAACCTCCTTTACATTACATAAATGAACAATTCTTGGATGATACAAATGAAAATACCTCCTTTCTATATATAGGAGTCTAAGTGGTCCCAATACAATCAAAGCCTACATAACAATAATATTGTAGGGCACAACAGTAACAATGGTGGGCTTCTATGTGGCATAATAGTAACAATATGGGCACTACATGGGTACATCAATATAATAAGTGGGTTATACTAATAACAATAAGGGGTTACACTAGTAGTATAAGGGCCTAACATGCCCTTATACTACTAGTGTAAGGGCCTAACAGAAGCCTTAAATAAGTTGAAAGAATTGTATGACTCACACTCTGAACTTGAAGTTGTTCAATTGATGATCAAGTCGTACAATCTTGAGTTGAAAAATTATGACCCTCTTGCCTTAGCATTAGAAGTAAGATCCATTATGCATGATATAAAATACACTATTTTTTAAATATATATTCCTCTCATAGCTTATGCCAAGGCACTATATCCCACCTATTCACATTATCTTGAGTCATTGCAAGCAAGTGGAAAACTTAAGGAGATTACCTTTGGATCCCTTGAGAAGAAGTTTTCTGAGAGAGAGAGAAGGATTTTGGGAAGAAGACAACTCCTCAGTCTTTTGAAGAAGTTGTGTGCCTTGCACAAAAAAAGAAGAACCTTACACAAGATTATTCTAGAGGGAGAGGTGGAAGAAGAGGAAGAGGAAGGAAGAATTTTAGAGGTAGGGGGGGCATAAATTTACAAGAAAGGTTCGATCTTCATTGCATATGATGCAATAGAGATGGACATTATGCTTCCACTTGTAAGCTTCATTGAGACATAATCAAGCAGGAAATAAATGAAGGAAAAGATAAAACACCTGACAAAGGGAAATGTAATGCACCTAAATCCGCTTATTATGTTGTGGCACATTGCAACATTGGAGTAATTGAAGACTTATTCAATGCTTCACTTGGTTCATGGAAAGATGCTTGGTTTCTTGATTCAGGAGCAATTTTCCACATGAATTTCATAAGAGATTTCTTTGAAGAATTCACTGATAATGTTGATGGAGCAATCTACTTTGCAGACAAGTCAAAACTCAAGCCTTCAGGGCTTGGCACCATTAGGCTCAAACTGCCCGGTCTTCCAGGCTTTCTTCTGCATGATGTTTTATAGCTCCTGGAGTTGAGGAGAAACTTGTTGTATTTATTCCACATCCACCAGAAAGGACATTCCATTCATATATTTGATGGAAAGGTTCAGCTTAGAAAAGCATCAGATAACTCACTTTTCATGAATGGGATAGAAGAAGAAAGACTAATGAAGTTGCAAGGTACCTCTACTCATGCACTGAACTTTTCATACAGTTTCACTATGATGAAGGTACACTTCCGTCAATTCTTTTATGGCATGCTAGATTTGGACACTTGAACTATGAAAACCTTTGTTTGTTGAAGAAAAATGGTTTTACTGGTTTCCCGACAATTCCTAGGAAAATTAAGCAATGTGATGCTTGTATCTTAGGATAGCACAACAAACAATCATTTCACAATTCTAATTCCAGAGCACATAGAAATATTGAACTCATTCATTCTGATTTATGTGGTATAATGCTTGTTCCTTTTGTAATTGTTAATAAATATATGATGCCATTTATTGATGACTACACCATAATATGTTGGGTTTATTTATTGAAGAAAAAATATGAATCAGTTGAAACATTTAAGAACTTTTAACATGGATTGAAAATGATGCACAATATCATATTGGCTCCATTCATAATGATAATGGAAAATAATACACTTCAAATGAATTTGAAAACTATCTCCACCACATTGGATCAAACATCAAACAATCATGCCTTATAATCCCCAATAGAATGGAGTAGTTGATAGAATGAACATGACAATCTTAAATATGGTACATTCAATGATGTTTTTCAAGAATTTTAAGTTGATGTTTTGGGCTGATGCAAATCTATGTGTTGTGTATATAAAGAATAGGTGTCCATCTCAAGCTATAAAAAACAAGACTCCCTATGAAATGTGGCATGGCAACATTCCTTCAGTGAGGCATCTCAGGGTTTTTGGTTCCACTCGTTATGCCTTGATACCCAAGGAAAAAAGAAAAAACTCGGTGCAAGGAGTTGCAAATGTATCTTCCTGGGGTACTCAAATACCTCCAAAGCATACCATCTCTATGATGAAGTGAATAAAAAATTTATAATATCTAGAGATGTGATGTTTCTTGAATCTTCCAAGACTGATAATGTTGTTGAGCAAAAAATTGATCTCTTGCATATATTCAGACATGCAAAGTATTTTCAAGAGTTTGATAATGATATTCCACATCTTGAAGTGGGGATCCTTATACTGGATCAATTTGTGGAATCTTCTTCTGAAACACTCTCTCCCCTGTATGAAGCTCCAACCACAGATGAAACTTTCAGTGATGCGATTGACAGAATTGGGAGACTAAATCTTGATTCAACCCCATCTCAGTCAACTGAGTAGCCTGGGGCATCATGAAAAAATCCTCCAAAATGACTGACAAAGACACTTGAAAGTGTTCGTCCTGATGAGGTTGGAAAGGAAGGAACAAGAAGTTTAACCAGACAAAATGGAGGTGATCTAGACGATCCTAATTCACAGGTTGATATGGATGTTTCTTATGATTGTGAACCGAATTTATCTACAAATTTAAAACCAACTTCCTTCAAAGTAGCTATTTCTCATGATGAATGGAAAGAAGAGACGCAAAAAGAATATGATCCTTTGATAAATAATGGCACCTGGATGCTGGTTGATCCTCCATTGGGAACCAAAACAATTGGTTGAGAGTGGGTCTTCAAGAAAAAGTATAAAGTAGAAGACTCACTTGACAAGCACAAAGCCAGGTTTGTGGCAAAAGGTTTTGCACAGAATGAAGGGGTCAATTATGAGGAGACTTTTTCCCCCACAACTAAATGGGCTACCATTCGAAATTTTTTTTCCTTGACAACACAGAATGGTTGAAAAGTCCAAATGTATGTAAAAACTTCTTTCTTGAATGGATATATGAAAGAGAATGTTTTTATGTCCCAAACAAAAGGATTTGTTGTGAAGGGTCTGGAACACAAAGTATGCAAGCTTGTGAAATCCTTGTATGACCTCAAGCAAGCATCGCGAGTCTAGTATGAGAAATTAATTGAGTACCTTATGAAACTCAATTTCAAACATTATGATATTGATGATGCAACTTCGTATGTCAAGAAATTTGGAAAAAACAATTGTATATCTTGTGGTGTATGTCGATGATATTTTGATGACAGGGAACAATGAGAACTACATTTCATCCATATAGAAGTAATCGAGGAAAGGTTTTTAAATGACATATTTGGGCTATGTTCACTACTATATTGGTATTAAAGTAACCCAACATCTAAAGTTTATATTCCTCTCTTAGAAGAAACCCATTGGAGATATTTTGAATAAGTTTTGCATGGCTAGTGCAATCCCTTGACTACTCCAATGGAACAAAACTTAAAGCTCACATCCATTGAAGGAAAAGAATTTGAAGACACAACAAATTACAAACAACTCGTAGGAACTCTCACATGAATACTACCAGACCAAACATTTAATTTGTTTTTTGAATCCTCTCTAAGTTTATGCAAAAGCCTTGTGAGGGTCATTGGTCTACTCTAAAAACAATTCTAAAGTACTTGAAGGGAACTCAAGGTTTTGGACTCAAATATACACAAGTGGATGAGTTCAACTTGGTTGGATACTCTGATTCAAATTTAGATGCAAACAAAGAAACAAGGGTAGCTACTTCAGGCTATGTTATGAGTCTTGGATTAGGAGTTGTCTCCTGGAGGTCATGCAAATAGTCAGTTCCAGTAGATTCCACAACTAAGGAAAAATATGTGGTAGCAGCTGAAGCAACGAAGGAAATTGTGTGGCTTAGGAAAATTATGGAATATTTGTAGGAGAAAGAGGTACATTCAACTCCTCTTTTGATTGACAAATCTTCTGTAATAAAGTTGGCCAAGAACCCAAAGTTCCATGATCAAACAAAATATCAATACAAAATACCATATGATTCGACATCGTATTGAGGCCAACATAATTCACCTACGATATTGTTCCACAAATGAGCAGATTGCAAACATATTCACCAAAGCGATTAGAAGGGAAAAATTTGAAAGATTCATAATGATGATTGGAATCACCAACATCCCTTTAGATTAAGGAGGGGAATGTTGACACCTAATCTTTGGGATTAGGAATCCTATGTAAATATTGTAAATAGAAAAATAAACGAAGCTGGAATATGAAGAGACATTGGGAGATGAAACCCAATAATCTCCTTCTCCTTGTATAAAGTCATATTATATCTCAATGCAAATGCAATAAATTCATTCAGATTTACTCCTAGCCTGACATTATGAATAATCTAGCCGTACCTATTTGCTAACTAGAAGCTCTATTTAAAAATATTAAATGTAGGGAATACCCCTTACGAATAGAGGGGGCCAATCACTATCCTAAAGTGGGAGGATCATTAGATCCTTAGTGGATGTCATATCAATTTGTTCTTTATTTCCGAAACAATTTGGAAGCCAACATGTTCATATATTGGTTGCATATAGGGATCAAAGATGAGGCACAGATGGGTTCCAACAACTCTTTGTACTACACAACAACAACCAATAGGGGTTTGAATTGTTGAACTCTAGATTTGGCTAGGGGATCCAAGGATCAAGTTGATTTATCGATCAATCCACTTCTTGATGAGTAGGGTTATGATATTGGATGACCCATGTTCTTCTTGGCTCAACATGTGTGGGATTGTTGAGGCCTTCACCATTGATCTGAATGGGAAAAGTAGTTTTACTGTGCTAAATTCATTTTCAAAATATGTTAAAAGTTCTTAAGGATTCATGAGGTTAATTGCAAGTTTAAACATGCGTTTTTGAGTGTTTTTATGTAAATTTCATGTACAAATTAACATAAAAAATGACTGAACAACAACATATAATAGACATGAACATCACCAAAACAGTATCATAACAACACATGATGGAGGAGTTCACCCCACCTGGGCTACGTCTCCTTGGTCTAGCTTCCAATGGCTTGGCCCTCTCTATTATTCTCAAAAGTGTGAATACGTCAGTTTACAATGCTCAGATAGCTCTGAAACATGTTCTAATGACTCCAGAATTCCCAACAATGCATGTCTAGCATATTTCTGCTTCTGATTTGGTAAAAAATTGAAGAAGTTATGGCTTCCCCAAGTCTTTTTGCTAATTGCACCACAATTTCCCCAAAATCCGACACCATCCTACAAATTCGCCCAAAATTGTGCTAATGGAGCACCAATTTCACCGATTTCTGGGCGAAATTGTTGGACACATTAAATTGCATATAAGGCCTTAAATCTGAATTTTTGGGCCACATGGGGGCCATGTGTCTAGGGCTAAGGTCAATGGCCCGCCCCCACAGGCCGGGCCCCCGCTCTGCTTTGCTGTGGTCTTGGGGGTGGTGCGTCCAAGCGCTGGCCCCCATGGCTAGCCCTTTCCCCAGAATGGTGCACGTCAACATTAATTATAAGTCGCAACCATAATTTAATAAGAACTATTCGTGTGGCGCATTGGTAGGAGGCTTTGGAATTGACCTTGGAGGTAGCGAGTTCGACCCCCACTGCTGCTGCCTAGACTTTAAACAAAATTTTGGTGGCCCACGGGCTGCGACATGGTGGCCTCTGGCTGGGCCAAGTGTCAACCTGTGGTTGGCCACCTTCCAACCAATAGAATTTGTCCAAAACCGAACCAATCACATCGTGCCACTTGGCACCACATGATTCACTGAAGGCCCGTTGACCAATCAACCCTGCCACATCAGCCTACATAGTCAGTGCCATGTTAGCAGTACAGACTGTTGATTAGGCTGTCACATTTTGCAAAAAATGCCCTGTTTCGGAAAGCAAACAGAACATGATTCTAGGAGCATACGGTGTTCGTTTCGTGCGAAATGAGTTGCAATAGATTCAGGATGACGAGAACTACACGGTTGTTCAGGTTGCACACTGATCCGACAACTTTGAGTTTTGAGCTATTTTTTGAGCACCTGATCATTCCTCCCCACTGGAAGCCTTTTGGACCCCAAAAGGTCACTTTTAATTGTCCAGCAGGTGAGGGTACAATTCCCTCACCTTTCAAATCTCGATCCATTTGGCCTTCGAAGGATTTGTTCCTTTTAGCCCCACATGAAGGTAATCCACATTTCTTCGTTTTTGAAGACCTTGTTCTTCTGTTAAGAATGGTGTCTTGCTGTAGTTCATCAAGGTGTTAAGGAGAAACATCATCAATGGAAGGAATTTGGACATTTTCTCCTTGTTCTTCAATCAAAGGAGGCTCATACAACATTAAGTTTTCAACATTAACAACAACATAAATTTGCATATATGAAGGTAAATCCAACCTAAAATCATTGTCACCAATCTTTTCTAGAATTATGAATGGACCATATCTAATTGGTTTTAGATTTTTACCTTCTCCTTGGAGCCTCCCTTTGCTAATGTGAAGCCAAACTTCATCACCGAATTGGAACTTGTGATCTACACGATGCTTGTCATGCCTTGCTTTGTACTTGCCTTGGCTCTTTTCAAGCTGATCTTGCACTATTTGATGTACCATTTGGAGTCGTTCAATGAACTCCTTGGTTTTTTCCATGTTACCATCAATAAAAATATCCTTATTATCAAGATGATACAACATGTTATGATGCAAATGGTAAAAAAATTCCTTTACTTGATTCCTTTAGCGCAAGATTGAATGTACATCTTGAAAGTATGTATTTTGTTGATCATAACATTCATGAAAAACAAAATGATGCTTGAGGAAAGTAGTTACACAAAAAATAGGCCTAGAAAGTATATCAAAAAACTTGTCACTTATACCTTTCTTATTCCTTTTACCAAGTGGAATGGTAGAAGAAAACCCATCCAATGAAAGTGTTTTTGTCGCTGCAACTTAATCACTGCACCATGTTGCACAAAATATTGTGAACATGACATTCTGCAATCGGTGTGAGTCTATCATCACTCATACTTTCCTCCTTTGCAAGTCTTAAACGTCAGTTCTTCATGTCAAGCCTTGAAAATAAGAGAAAGCCCTTAAAAGTCTCTAAAACTCTGGTTCCGCACTTTCTCTTAGCATTACCTGCGGTCCCGCACCTAATGGTCATGTCCTCTGTGTACCTGACCGCTCTGTCTCTGTGTAATGGGTGCGGACCCCTGTAAAAGTAAAAAAGGCGCAAGTACATTCTTAAAAACTCACTTTGAGTCATTTCTGGAAGCTTCTAGAAGGAATCTTGAGGTGGCAAGTTCGCTCCTTTAAGGTTCATGCATCCCATACCTTAAGGAGCTAACCCCTTGATGTGAGGAGCTTATCCCTTTGAAGGAGGACTCTATCCCTTCATAGGTGGACCTGTAACATCCTTCCTTTGCACTATAAAATGAAGCATTGGGCTGGTTACTAAGGGGGTTGAAAGCTGAAGATTTTTGAGGTGAAATTCTGCTGGAACTTAGTCTTCCTAATTGAGCTTTGTGAGGAAAGATTACATACCTTGTTGATCTCATTTGGAAGAGTGTGAGGCTTGTCAAAGTAGAGGAGATTCTTGTTCTGGACCCTGGGAGGAGCTTGTACAACATCAAGGAACCAAAGGTTGTAAAGTTCTTCTATTTTTAAAGTTAATACAATCAAGTTTATTTTTCTCAATAAGCTGTGTTTTATGGTTTATTTCATGGATTCCTTGATCACCATGATGAATATGATTTATTATATTAGCTATGCAGGTGTTATTTGATGTGTGCTTATTTGTGATTGCATGTTCTTAAAAGGAAACTCTTTCGGACGATCGAAGTATGGCTGCCACAAACTAGCGTTGGAATTAAGGTAGGGTCTAAAACACCTCTTAGTTTTTATTAATGAATCGCAATATATTTAGAGAAAGGTAGATTTGCTTGTCCTGCTTGTTGATAGATATCTATTGATACTAGGGAGATCAGTCTTGTTCGCAAGAATGATTTATCCGGCCAACAAATTGTTTCATCGGTCTTTCGGCTTGTTAAGTTTCCTCATAATGGAAAGATCGTTACGATAGACCAGCTGAGTTATTTCTCATCTGACCCAGACTCTATTGATAGTGTTCAACATGTCGGTAAAACAACTATCCCTTACAAGGATGTTGGGGTAGGTTTGATTAAAGATTATGGTTTACTAGGAACTTTTTCCGTCCCTCCTCCTAACGTATCACCTTCTATTCAATCTATTCATATGATTTCATCGAACACAATTGCTTTTGATGATCCTTGGATCGTACCTTCTGATTCCGAGGTGGATTCTTTTGATGGCACAATGCCTTTGAATCCCTTTGAAATTGCATATTAGGCGGTACAGTTGTTTTCTGATTCCTGACCTGTCGCGACGATAGTTTCTTCCTGTCTCAACCTCGTTAAAAAATGAAACTGGACGTCACAAGGATAGTTTGTTTCGGTGTCAACCTTGTTAAAAAAATGAAACTGGATGTCATGAGCATAGTTCCTTGTCTTGTGTCAAGCTCGTTAAAAAATGAAACAAGGGTTTTGAGGATAGTTCTTTTCCTGTGTCAACCTCATTAAAAAATGAAACAATTCCCAGTCTTTCCAAGATCTCAAAAGTGAACCTTCATTCCATCCACCTCGTTGAATGCAATGAAGCTTGGGGGGCATGTACCTCGTTTTGCATCATTATGTTGGGGGCATGCGAACTTATAACAAGCATAGTTTTTCGTTTCAAGCTTGCGTAAACATGAAACCGAATCCAAGAAGAGTTCTCTATGGTTCAAGCTTGTGTAAAAATGAACCTATACCTGATTTACATCTCGTGATTGCCGTTTTTATCCGCTAAATTCTATTAGATGAGCCTTGGTTGTTTTCATTCCATCGCCCCCATCTCTTTGGCTGATCATATGCTTTCACTTGGTTGTTTACCCTTCCTGAGGGACCGCATCTATGAGTGGTTTTATTAGCCAGCCTCTTAACCATTACATGTTTTGAGCAGTTCCTCCATTGTTGGAACTAGTTGCTACCCTTTATACCACTCGTTCCTCTAGGACAAGTCCTCTTTAAGCTCTTTTCTGACTCGTGAAATATGAAAAGATTGCCGAGTTTTTCTTTTTTTAACTCGTTAAAACGGAATTAAAAGGATGGTCCACTTATAGCTCTTTTCTGACCGTATAAACATGAAAAGATCGCTGGACTTTTGTCGTTTCAAGTTCGATATTGGTTATAAAAAGACGTGTCTTTGATCGCTTTTTTACTTTTTTTCAGATCAGGGCCACTAATTATGAAAAGTACTCCTTGATAGTAATGGTCAAGCGGTTCTCTCAAGTATTATTTTATACTTTTTCGGGCTTGGGAGACACAAATTTACGAAAAAGGACATCCATGGAGTTTTCTTAAGTTTTTCTTCTGACTCCTTAAAATTGAAAAACACCGAGTTTCTCCTATACTGGACTCGTTAAAATTTAACAGTAAAGGACCTATTCAATTTTAAACAGGAACGAACCACTCCTTCTTAGGTTCGAATTTTAAACTAAGTTGGACTCATCCGAAGGATGAGCTTATAATCAAGCAAATGTTATCCTCCTCAAGCTTGTCAAAAATAAAGAGGTACTTGCCAGAAATGGTGGGGGAAAAGAGAGAAAAATGAACCTGTTTGTTATACTTTGTGTTTTAGAAAAGCAGTCAACCACTCTTGAACACAACACTTTTGTTCACCTGGGTTGGGAAATCCTTTTCCTAACAGTTAATCAAACCATATTGAAAGTCTTCAGCCAGTTTTTGGGTATTAGCTTTGGGTCAATTGTCACCAAACCATCTGCAGTGTCGTTATGTGTTCAAGAGGTCAGTTCAAATAAACCATTCATCTGCAAAATATCTGTCATCCATCTTGACCATCCCTGAGTTAGTCCTTGCCAAATATATTTCTTCAAACTTGATCTATGATTTCGTGTTGTGGGCTTGCCTACGACAGATCACTTTCTATCGACTTCAGCTCATTATCTAGAAAGATGATCTAGAAATTGTCAGTACCTTGGAATCTGCATGCCCTAATGGCAGGTTTCTCGCCTTCGACGACAGGTTGCATCATTGACCTTCGATCAAAGGATTCTATGACATGTTCGACATCAACTCATCTATTCACATTTCATGGATTGTATTGAGTACTTTGAGAGCCATTGACATTACTGGTGGTTTCTCTCACACTTGTTAACAATTCACATCATTGACTGGTAATCAAGTGGTTTCTACCATGTTCGACTTTGACACATTCATTCACATGGATAGAATCGTACTAGTTCGAGAAGTAGAAATCAAGACCCTCGATCTAGTTTCCACCATCCAGGCTGCGAGGAATTTTATTATTCATTATACAGTGGACTATTCATAAACAGATGGTTGCGCCCATACTGTGTCTACATATGTCTATACTTGTGATGTATTACGAAATCATTCCTGTATCAGAGCAGTTTAGTTAGTTTTCTAGTCAGTTTTGATCTGAGTATGGGAATGCCTACCTCAGCGATGATATGTTCACACATATATATATTTTGTATTGAATGTTTTTACAGGTTCCGACTGGGGTGTCCACAGGATGATCCTTGAAATGATAAAGTACTTCACTCTTCATACATGAAAGACTTCTATTTTCATCTATTAAAGACTTCGCACTTTAGGGGGTAATTTGTTGCACAAAATATTGTCACCATGACATTCTGCAATCGGTGTGAGTCTATCATCACTCATACTTTCCTCCTTTGCAAGTCTTAAACCTCAGTTCTTCATGTCAAGCCTTGAAAATAAGAGAAAGCCCTTAAAAGTCTCTAAAACTCTGGTTCCGCACTTTCTCTTAGCATTACCTGCGGTCCTGCACCTAATGGTCATGTCCCCTGCGTACCTGACCGCTCTGTCTCTGTGTAATGGGTGTGGACCCCTGTAAAAGTAAAAAAGGCGCAAGTACATTCTTAAAAACTCACTTTGAGTCATTTCTGGAAGCTTCTAGAAGGAATCTTGAGGTGGCAAGTTCGCTCCTTTAAGGTTCATGCATCCCATACCTTAAGGAGCTAACCCCTTGATGTGAAGAGCTTATCCCTTTGAAGGAGGACTCTATCCCTTCATAGGTGGACCTGTAACATCCTTCCTTTGCACTATAAAATGAAGTATTGGGCTGGTTACTAAGGGGGTTGAAAGCTGAAGATTTTTGAGGTGAAATTCTGCTGGAACTTAGTCTTCCTAATTGAGCTTTGTGAGGAAAGATTACATACCTTGTTGATCTCATTTGGAAGAGTGTGAGGCTTGTCAAAGTAGAGGAGATTCTTGTTCTGGACCCTGGGAGGAGCTTGTACAACATCAAGGCACCAAAGGTTGTAAAGTTCTTCTATTTTTAAAGTTAATACAATCAAGTTTATTTTTCTCAATAAGCTGTGTTTTATGGTTTATTTCATGGATTCCTTGATCACCATGATGAATATGATTTATTATATTAGCTATGCAGGTGTTATTTGATGTGTGCTTGTTTGTGATTGCAGGTTCTTAAAAGGAAACTCTTTCGGACGATCGAAGTATGGCTGCCACAAACTAGCGTTGGACTTAAGGTAGGGTCTAAAACACCTCTTAGTTTTTATTAATGAATCGCAATATATTTAGAGAAAGGTAGATTTGCTTGTCTTGCTTGTTGCTAGATATCTGTTGATACTAGGGAGATCGGTCTTGTCCGCAAAAACGATTTATCCGGCCAACACACCACTGAATATTTCTGAATGAAATGAAATGGGCTTACCATGTTGCATAAGGACAGTGCCCATGGCATAGTCACATACATAAACCTAAAACTCAAATGAATTTTTCAAGTCTAGAAGAGCAAGTATAAGGGCTGAACTGATCTTTTGTCTAAAATCATCAAATGCCTCTTGTTGTTTGCCTCTCCACTGGAAGACCTTTTGCTCAACTACCAATGAATGCAAAGGAGCTACAATAGAAGAAAAGTTAACAAAATTTTTCCTCCAACATTGGGCTGCTCCCTAAAAACCTCTTATCCAGATGACTATCTTGAGCATTGACCAATCCATAATGGCATCAATTGTGGAGAGGTCTAACTTCAACTCACATTCTCTAATATTATGGCCCAAGTACATCAAAAAAGTTTTACCCAACCCATACTTTGACATCTTCAAAGAGAAATGTTCTTGACTTACGACATCAAGTACTTTTCTCTCATACATGACATGTTCATAATGAAACGTTCTAAAAATGAAAATGTGAGTTAAGTAGACTATCATGTCTAGAAATGGCTTCAATACACCTTTCTTCATATGCATGAAAGTAGTAGGAGCATGGAAAAGGCCAAAAAGCATAACAAGCCATTCAATTAAACCTTGCTTGGTTTTGAATGTCATCTTCCATATGTCTTCTTCAACAACTCTACTTTGATGATAGCCACTCCTTGAGTCCCATTTAATGAAATGATTTCCATTCTTCTTGGGCACCAAAACAATAGGTGCACCACATGGTGAAGGAGATGGTCGGATGATCCTTTTGTTCAACAACCCTTGGATTTTCTTTGTTATTTTTGCACTTTCCCTTCTTGACATCTAGTGCATGTCAATGTTAGGAAGAAGACACTTTTGTTGCAATGGTATTTCATGTTGGATTCTCCTCTTGGGAGGAAATCCCTTTGCTTTCTGAAACACCTCATCATCATGGTTAACTACATCAACCAAATTAGTTTTCAATTTTGAATTACAACCATCAAATGCTTCATAATCAACATCAACATTTGGTTTGATCATAAGGAGCACTAAATTGTTGCTTGAATTCAATAGTCTTTTCATTTGCCCCACATTAACTAATGAAAGATTTAGTTTCTTGTGATGAGCTCTCACAATATACTGCACACCATCTTTGAACAAGTGGTACTTTTTTTCATGACGATAAAATATTTCTTTTCTATCATAGAGGTAAGGACTACCCAAAACAATTCCTGAAATATCAAGCGGTATAACATCTAATTCAACTTCGTCAATGAAGTTTGCTGTGATCGCAAACCGAAAAAAAAAAAAAAAAAAAAAAAAAAAAAAAAAAAAAAAAAAATTCTTGTAACTTGTAAGTTTGTGTCCTTGCATATCCAACCCAATGGATATGGCTTGGATGTAAAATGGTTTCAAGATTAAGTTTTTTGACTAAGCCTTAAGATATCAAGTTGGCTTGAGACCCACTATCAAATAATGTGTCGATTTTTGTATGTTTTGAGATTACCCTCACATGAAATAATTCAATCCTTTTTTCTTCATTTGGAGTGTTAGTGTGAGAATTTGATATATTGGTGCTAGCAATGGATTCTTTTCCTTTTATACCCATGGCTGTAATTTTAGTTTCATCACCCAAATCGGATCCCAAATCCTCTTAAATGATTGCAGTTGTCTTTTCTTTTCCTTTGTTGTTGAGTTTCTTAGGCCTCATCTCAGGCTGAAGCTTCCAACAATGAGATCCATCGTGACCCTCTTTGGAACAATGTTTAAATATTGTTTTCTCTCCTTCCTTTCTAATGGATGCATTTTTATTTCCTTTGAAACCCTTTTCTTTTTCTTTACTCTTAAATGGAATTTTACTACCCTCTTCTGGAGAATTTTTCCCTCTTGTCTCAAGATGAGTGGCTTGCACACACACCTCATCTAGATTATTGGGATTAAACATAAGGATAATATGCCTAAGGTAATTGTGTAAACCCCCTATATACTTCAGCAACGTGTCTTGTGATTGCAAATATACACCTAACATTAGAGACCTTTTCCTAAATTCTTGGGTGTAATCTTTCTCGTTTTGACCTTTAAGTTGTCTAAAGTTTTGCCAATTCATGATGGATTTCTGCATATATGCTAGAGGGTAAAACTGTCTTTTAATTGCAGCAATGAAATCAAACCAAGAAATTGAGATCTTAGCATGTTTCTTTTATATCTTTTCTTGTGTCCTAGATTCCCACCATACTAGTGTTGCACCCTCCAGCCTCAAGGAAGCTATCTGAATCCTTATGTCATCATCTTGAAGGTTTTGAATTCTGCAATAGACCTCCAATTGACGAACCCAATTGTCAAGATTCTATACATTCACTTCACCATTATACATGGGTAGTTCAAATTTAACATCCAGTTTTAACATGGGTGTTTTACCAGTTCCTTTTGAGGTATGTTGATGAGTATGAGTAAGGGTTGTATTAGTGAAAGAGGGTGAAGATTCATGTGAAGATGAAGATGAAGATGATGGTGGAGAGGGTGGAGGTTTACCTCCATTTCCATTACCTCCTCCTCTGGAAGAACCTTCTCCTTTTGGAGGCTTGGAGATTTCACCCCACAGTCTAGTATTCCTCTCTTCATAGAGGACTTTCACCATCTATGTCATGTCAAATAAAGCCTTCCTAAAGACCTTCTCATCCTTTATCATATTTGTAGGCTCTCCTTCATGTGACATGCTCACTGAAGCCTCAACTGCAACTTGAGGAAGAATTGGTGGTGGAGATTGTGGCAACCTTGCACTCCTTCTCCTTGACCCAACTTCAAGACTTTCAACCAACTTCCCTTCTCCTCTCTTGAGCTTCAACCTTGTAAGCATGACATTCACTTGTAAACAGTTAAATCCTTCTTGCACAAAGAAAACCAAGAGCTATGATACCAAAACTTGATCTGAATGGGAAAATTAGTTTTGCTGGGCTAAATTAATTTTAAAAATATGTTAAAAGTGCTTAAGGATTCATGAGGTTAATTTCAAGTTTAAACATGAGTTTTTGAGTGTTTTTATGTAAATTTCATGTACAAATTAACATAAACAAATGACTGAACAACAACATATAATAGACATGAACATCACCAAAATAGTATCACAACAACACATGATGAAGGAGTTCACCCCGCTTGGGCTACGTCTCCTTGGTCCAACTTCCAATGGCTTGGCCCTCTCTATTATGCTCAAAAGTGTGAATACATTAGTTTACAATGCTCAAATAGCTCTAAAACCTGTTCCAATGGCTCCATAATGCCCAAAAATTCCTGTCTAGCCTCTTTCTGCTCCTGATTTGGTAAAAAAATGAAGAAGTTATGGCTTCCCCAAGTATTTTTGTTAATTGCACTGCAACTTACCCAAAATCCGACACCATCCTACAAATTCACCCCAAATTGTGCTAACGGAGCGCCGATTTCACTGATTTCTGGGTGAAATTGTTGGACGCATTAAATTTCTTATGAGGTCTTAAATCCAAATTTTTGGGCCACATGGGGGCCATGTGCCTGGGGCTAAGGCCAACGGCCCGCCCCATCGGTCGAGACCCCACTCTGCTCTGCTGTGGTCCCATGGGGTGGCACGTCCAAGGTCTGGCCCCCGTGGCTGGCCCTTTCCTCGAATGGTGCACACATCAACATTAAGTATAAGTTGCAACCATAGTTTAATAAGAACTATTGGTGTGGCACATTGGTAGGAGGCTTTGGACTTGACCTTGGAGGTCGCGGGTTCAATCCCCGCTACTGCTGCCTGGACCTTAAACAAACTTTTGGTGGGCCCGGGCTGCCACGTGGCAGCCTCTGGCTGGGCCACATGTCAGCCAGTGGTTGGCCACTTTCCAACCAATAGAATTTGTCCAAAACCAAACCAATCACATTGTGCCACTTGGCACCACATGATTCGCTGAAGGCCCATTGACCAATTAACCCTACCACGTCAGCCTACATAGTCAGTGCCATGTCAACATTACAAACTGCTGACTGGGCTGCCACATTTTGTAAAAAATTGCCTATTTGGGAAAGTGAACAAAAAATTATTCTAGGAGCATACGGTGTCTGTTTCGCACGAAACGAGTTGCACTATATTCAGGATGACGAGCACTATGCGGTCATTCAGGTTCCACACCAATCCTACAAATTTGAATTTTGAGTTATTTTTTGAGCACCTGATCAACCATATGGCAAGGAAAGTTTTCATTGTTGTTACTTAGGATCGATACTAGCCATGTATTGGTATGCTCTGACCTCGCTAAGATGCATTGAAAGGATCTTCTTCATGGTTCTGGGTCCGAACGTTACATATACTTCAGCATGTGGTTCAAAGCAAGAAGAATCTACTATGAGAGCAATGGGAATTATTTATGACCAGTTTTGCATAACAACAACATAACAGTCAATTTTCAAGATTAGCATGGGACCCTAACAATACAAGGCTTGGAAATTCAACTATAATTATGTATGAGCTAGTTTTTACAGGGGGAGATCACTTAGATCTTCCATTGGACCTCAGTTTCGTGGAGAGCGTTTCACTCCTTAATGATTCATTGATATTTTGGAGTGCCTCACTGGTGTGGCAGGGTGATCAGTAGGAGGAGGCTATGTTTAGTTCATGTGGAGGAGGACCCTTCTCAATAGGCATTAGGATGTACCTTCAAAATATCACTCTTGAGGTACATGATATTGGATTTCCAAAAGAGAAACTTCTTGAGGATATGGCTGGGGTTTTTCATTTTCGAGATGCTCTACTTATTGGCAGTAGGAAGAGGGACTTGATGTTTATTCTTTGTTGGGGAGTGAGTGGAATGAGGAATTCTTAATGGTGATAATCATGGTTTGGGGCCCTAGTATTAGTTTGGATCAACTTGTGGAGCGACAACATGTGATGACATTCCTTGAGGATAAGCAATTTGTTAAAAATGCAACAAGAAAATCTTAATTTAATTTTGACCTTAAATTAAATTGGGAATAAAATTGTAATTCCACATCTCATGACAACTTGTATTAGTTAAATAAGTTAATTTGAATTAGCTGGCTCAGTTAATTCGAGTTGAGGTTATGACTTGAGTCATGTAGAGTGTCTCCTACATTATAGGAGTCCTGATTGAATTTAGGAGTCTTGGTTAACTTTATTTTGAGTTGTAATTAATTAATTCAGTATATGATCTAGGTGGATATTGGTGGCCACCTGTCTATTCCACTTAGACCCCCACCATTTTTTATTTCAGTTTTTTAGTTTCCTTAATTGTAGCATAATTTACTATTTTTGGTATTTTTTAGGGTCTTGAACTTCCAGAGCTGTTTTGAGGCCCTAAACGGCGTTTTTTTGGAAATGGTAAAAAGTGATATAGTAAGTAATGTTTGCAATTGAAAGTTATATTCCTTACATATATCTTTCTAACGATGTATCATGAATATCAAACGAAGATCATATGCCAAAGTTACTACCCTGAGAAGTTGATGTACCAATTTACCTCAACGTGGCCCATAGTTTTGGCACTTCGTCTCCTAGGATTAGGTTTTTAGGTGTTTAAGGTTTTCCATTATTTCTCAATTATAAATAGGCATTTGAGCTTCATCGTAACATAGTTCAGAGGCATGTAGCCACCACATCTCTTCTTAGAGATAAGCTACCATCGCTCGAGCTAGTTTATTTCCATTTCTGTATGTAAGCATATTTCAGTTCTTTGATATTAAAGAAATGAAGTTTTACTTCTATTGCACCTCTGTGTTTATGTGTATATCTATATTTTTTTGTGTTCTTGCATAAGTCCATATAAGTGGTATCAGAGCGGTCTTCTCTTTCTCTGTTTTTCTTTGCATGTCCCCAATGAGGTCAGGGTATAAGGAGTTAGGGATCGAACGGGTTGAACCTTTGCAAGACTAACCTCACAAATCCTGACGACCTGCCATGGCATAAGAAAATAAAGATGATGGGGTAGGAGATATTTTCAAAATATTGCTCGAGGAATCCCTCGAGCGACAAAGGAACATGATGATGGATAACTTTGCCCATATCCTTCAACAACTACCCACAGGCAACACATCTTCATCGGACAACCACTCTGGAGGTGCCACTTCTTTTAAGGTACAAGTTAACTTTGAAATTCCCATATTTGAAGACCAGATAGATGCAAATGCTGTAGATAGATGGTTAAATCCGTATTGGGAAAAGATTACTTTTTCACTCCAAAGCTGCTCCACATGTCAAGGACTGGTGGGAAACCTACTGTGAACAAAAGGACAAGAGGGAATCCTCACTGTTTTCAACCACACCCACTTGGAATTCTTTCCAAGACGCCATCAAGGAAAAATATTACCATGTCGGGAGCTATGAAGATAAATACATAAAGTGGATCACATTGCAGTAAGGAAGGATCAAGATGTGTCGGAGTTCACAAATTTTTTCCCCACCCTTCGCACAAAGTGGGTATCAAGAATCTTGAGCGACATTTGGTACTCAAGTATCATGACTATCTACACAAGTACTTCTAGGACGAGATGGAGTTCTTGGACAATCTCCTCACTTGGAGCTGCCTATCGATACATTATAAAGATTAAGCATAAATTTTAATAGAAGACGCGAGAATTTTGATATGTGAATTTGAAGCAAGGGAAAGGCACCCCCAAACCGTAGAACAAAGGATAAAGCCAAGGCGGGGCGACCTAGGACAACCCGCCAAAGCTGCAAGCAAAGAACAACACCACGAAGACAAAGAAGGACACAAGGAAATGGTGTGAGTTCCATAAGAGCCCCACTCACAACACAAGTGAATGCCAAACCAAGTACTCACTGATGGCCGAGCTGAAGGCTTCCGAATCAGTTGCATTTTCTAACTTTGAGTTAGAAACTGATAAGGGGAATGAGAAAGGGAAGAAAATTATTGATAAGGAGCCTAGTGTCACTGTTGCCACCACCAAGATCCAGAAGGATGAGACCGAAGATCCAGAAGAGGGGGGAGAAAATATTCCACTCACATATGTGGGTGAGGGGTTCTTCATTGCAGTTAATTGTTGACAGTGGGAGACAAAAGAACCTCATTTCAGTAGTTATGTCGTGAAGCGGTTGGGCCTACCAACCACACCACACCCATAAACATACACCATTGGGTGGTTTCACCAAGGGTGGGATCTTCGTGTCAGCCAACAGTTCCACCTTTCTTACAACATCAAGTCCTTCACAAATGAGGTATTGTGTGATGTTGCTCCTCTTGAAGTTTGTGATGTATTATTAGGCCAGCTATACTTGTGGAAGTGACATGCTGTTTATGAGCCTAGGCCTCACATTGTTATTATTACTTTGGACAATAAATTGTATAAGATACCAAAGGTATCACTTCCCATCGCCTTTTCTTTGATCACTGCGAAGCAATGTAGTAAGATCATTTCCTAGACTGGGAATGTTTTTTTCCTTATGATTCACCCTCAGGGAAAGAAGTATATTGTGGCCATGACCTCCAAACAGGGCTCCTCCACATGACAACAACTGATGGACAAGGTTGTGGAGGAGTACAGGGATATCTTCACCTCACCTACATGGGTACCTCTACACTATCAGGTCAAGCACTCCATCGATTTGACCCAGGGCATGCCGCTACCCAATGGACTGATCTATCGAAAGTCTATTCTAGAGAACGATGAAATCAAGAGGAATATTTAGGAGCCATTTTAGAAAGGGCACGTCAGGCCAATCCATCACCATGTGGCCACCCAATCGTGTTGGTACAGAAGAAGGACAAGACCTAGAGACTTTGTATTGACTATCGGGGGCTGAAAAAGATCACTTTCCAGAATAGGTATCCAATCCCATAGATTGATGACCTTCTAGACCAACTCTAGGGGGCCAGGTATTTCATCAATATTGACTTAAAGTCCATCTTTCACTAGGTATCGACCGAACTCTTCGATGTGTGAAAGACTCCCTTCAAATCCAAGGATGGCCTTTTCGAATGACTGGTCATGCTTTTCGGGTTGGCGAATTCTCCCACAACTTTCATGAGGCTGATGGATGACATCTTGTGACTCTTCACCAACTCATTCATGGTGATGTATTTGTATGACATTTTGATATTCATCTAGAGTTCAAAAGAGAACCTCCACCATATTTGACAGGTCCTCCAAATCCTACGACAACACAAGTTGTGTGCAAATTTGGAGAAATGAACTTTTGGTATGACCCAGGTTCAATATCTGGGGTACATCATTGATGAGCGGGGTGTGCATGTGGACCAACCAAGATACAAGTCATTTTGGATTAGCTAACATATTTATAAGAGCGATCCATAATTTAGCAACACATACTAGACGCTCCTGGAAGGCAAGCAAGTTCCAAATTTTCACCTCCAGGATGCATTGTTATGCTACCTGGGACACCTCTGTGTTCCTTCAAGCGAGTGTGCCAGGATTATTTGGGAGGCACACTACAATCGGGTTGCTGGAAATTTTGGGGTAGAGAAAATAGTGGTATTTTCTGCGGAAGTATTGTTATTGACTGAACCTTCGACAAGATGGTGGGAAGTACATCAAATCCTGCACTGATGGTACTATTGCAAAACTGACCATCAAGAAGAAAGGCCTATATTCTCCTCTTCTTACTCCTAGTCGACCTTGGGAATCCATCTCCATGGATTACATGTCGGGCCTTTCTTCTACTAAGCATGGCAACAAATGCATTTTTGTGGCCATCGAAAGGTTCTCTAAGATGTCCATTATGGTCGTCTGCAATAAGAGTATCACAACAGAAGCCACTGCAAAGCTCTTCTTTGAATAAGTGTGGGTACACTTTTGGATCCCACAATCCATTATCTCAGATCAGGACAATAGGTTCCTAAGTACATTTTGATCATGTCTCTGGTCGATGTTGGATACTAAGCTCACTAAGTCCACAAATTTCCACCCCCAAACTGATGGCCAAACAAAGGTTGTCAACAATATGATCATACACATTATTCGCTTGTACAACTCAAAGCATCCACACACATGGGATGAAATCCTCCCCTATGTCCAACACAACTATAATAAATATATCCATAGCTCAATTGGCCACAACCCCTTTCAGGTGGGATTAGGATTCCAACCACTATGTCCCATTGATCTGGCCATACCATTTGCAGCTACTTAGGAAGATTTGGCTCCAGTCTGAAGCTAATAGGGATAAAAATCTCATTGAGAAAATTAAGCACATCCACTAGCAGGTCCATGACATATTGGATAGAACCAATGCTAAGTACAAGCAACGACATGATCAACATCAGGTGCCACACAAGTTCCAGGTGGGCGAAAAAATTTGGTTACATCTGCAGAAGGAACACCTCACTGGGCCCTACCGTAAGCTTCACCCACTCTAATATGGGCCATACACCATCACTAAGGATGTAGGGGATAATGCCTTCGAGCTCATCATTTCAACATTCCTTGCCCTGCACATAGTATTCAATGTGGACCGCCTTCGGCCATACTTTCCACCATTGCTGGACACATCCGGCATTGAAGAACAACTCACACCAATGTAGTTAAACCTAGACTGCATGGAACATGCTACAACTGATCAAATCATGGACACACAGATAAAAAACACTCCCCAACATAAGATCCAACTATAATTAGTTGTCAAAGCATGTCAACTCCTTCACGAGGGCAAGTGGTTCACCAGGGACGAGGTTCAACAAAATTTTCCCCATATCATGGAGGCACTCAACACAATGGGGACCATTTCTTCTTAAGGGGGGAGGACTGATTCAGGTGGATATTGGTGGGCACCTGCTGATTCCACTTGGAACCCCACCATTTTTTCTTTCTGTTTTTTAGTTTCCTTAATTGTAACACAATGTACAATTTTTGGCAGTTTTTCGGGTCCTGAACTTCGAGAGCCATTTTGAGGCCCTAAATGATGTTTTTTTTTGGAAAATAAGAAAATGTGAGTCTTTTACTCATGCTTGTAGTCCAAAGTTATAGTCCTCACATAGATATTTCTAACGAAGTATCGTGCACGTCAAACAGAGATCGTACGCCAAAGTCACGACCTGAGGAAGTTGATGTACCAGTTTACCCGAACGAGACCGATAGTTTTGGTGCTTCATCTTCTGGGCTTAGGTTTTTGAGTGTTTATGGTTTTCCATTGTTTTTAAATAATAAATAGGCCTTATAACTTCATTGTAACACAGTTTAGAGGCACGTAGCCGCCACATATCTTCTCAGATATGAGCTATCATCGCCTGAGCTAGTTTTTTTCCATTTCTGTATGTAAGCATATTTCAATTCTTTGATATTAATAAAATAATTAGGGGAATTTTGAGGTCTAAAATGGGCCTCCTAAGAAAAATGTACAACCAAAATAAACTTTATAAGAACCAATAGGATTCAAGATGATGATGTCAACCATGGGGGATGATTCACCATTTTTGTAGTAAAAAAGTAAAAAGTTCAAAAAATAAAATAAAAATAAAACTACTTTTCCAACTTATCTCCTAAGGTTTTACTCAAATTTCGAGTAGGAGTACTCGTTGGATGAAAAATTTGATTCCTCATCCAAGGACTACCCATGTTGCATACTTTTAATGGATCTTGCTACACGAAAAATGAGAAATACATTAAAAAACATGATTGCAATCACATTTTTCATGTATTTCTCATTTTTCATGTAGCAGGGTTCATTAAACGTATGCAACATGGGCACTCCTTGGATGAGGAATCAAATTCTGTATCTAATGAGTGTTGTTGCTCAAAATTTGAGCAAACCCCTAAGGAGATAAGTTGAAATACGAGTTGAAAAAATAGTTTTTTCTTTTTTCCCTCTAAAATTTGATGATGTAATCTAATATCATTTTATTCTTTCCACTATTATTTTATAATTTCCTTAGGAGGTCCATTTTAGACCTCAAAATTCCCCTAATGGAAGTTTTATTTCTATTTCACCTCTGTTTTTATGTATATATTTGTATTTTGTTGCATTTTTGCATAAGTTTAGATCAGTCTAACTAAGTTAAAGTCTGTTAAACTTGTTCCAATTGTTGGAGGAACTAGTGGGAGGTCTAGTTGTCTGGTGCTTCCTACTGTGATAAACAAGTAAACTGATGATTCACTCATACATAAATCATGCATGTCAAATCTAAGAGTTACTGAGTTGAGATTGGAGTTCAAGGACATTGTGCTATCAGTTGTATAATCATTCGAATTGTACAGGTGGTGCATACAGTCAGAGGAAGGCCTATGAGGATTGCACGATTCCAATTGAGGAATTTCCCTAATTAATAGGGGGCTAATTCCCAAGGAAACAATGCAAGGAAATAGGGACTTGGGAAAGTAGAAAATTAGTTAAGTATTGGCCCGAGCTTGTCTAGGAGGCTGTGAGACAGATAGAGATAGTGCAGAGGTTGCTCGTGCTTGAGCAAAGCATTGTAATATTCTCATATTTTTTGACTAATTCAATATACAGATAGCAAGAGTTTTTAGCTGTGGCTTTCCCTAGGAAATCATTGTGTAATGTGTTGATTGAATTCTTTCCCTTGTATTCTTTGTGATTTCGTGATTGTTTATAATTGTTTCTGCTTATGAGTAGAGTAGATTCAAGTCTATTTTTTTAGTAAATTAAAATTAGCAGTTTGAACCTACAAGGAATTTCTACGTGGTGTCGGAGCTGAAATCACTATAGAAGAGGAGAATATGAGTGTTGGGCCTTACTTTTGTATCCATTTTTCACATATTATTCCACTTTTTTTTACTACCATTTACCCTACTTTACCCTTTTTGTACCCTAAAACCACTCCACACAAGACAAACCAAACTACTTTACAATGGAGGTAAGATTTGTTACTAAGTGCTATTTTTCATATGTATTTAATCTGTTTAGGTAGATGTTAAATGAACTTAGAACTATTGAATTAATTTGATTAATCTTTAAAAGAACTCACATACATCTGAAGTACGTGGATAGGTCAGTACACAATGCAACACATAATCCAACATATTGTCCATCACACAGTTCAAAACAACAACAAGCAATCATTTTTGGAACCACCATTCTGTACTTAGTTTTGCACCTCATTCAATACTCTACTCAACATCAGAAAACCAATCAACATTCAACATCCCAGAATAGGCCTTTCTCATTCTCCAACATGGAATTAATTTTTTCGTTTCAAGGATAGTGCCACGATTGAGACAAGTTTGTTTGCAATCATCTAGGAGATCTCACTTGGCCTAACTTAGCTTAGATCTTATATTTTTACTTTCCTTAGTTAATTAGTTGTAACTATTTTTCATCGGCTTGAACTCTTTAAAAGGCCATATATTTTGTATGTAAAGTTACACACACATACATAGATTTTCATAAGGAGACCTCAGGCTGAGTTGGTGATTGTGGTACAACCTTTTTAATGCTGTTTTGTTAAGATTGAAATTCTGAACTGATGTATTGTTGAAGTTTTAATATAATTACTATCTCAGATTTTACTCTCATTTAATTGTTCATGTTTTCTTGATTCACAAAGTATTGAGTTAGTTTAGGCTTGCTCTGGGTAGTGGCAAGGGCCCACCACGAACCTAGAATCGAGTCTTCTAACAATTGTAGCATATAGGAAAGTGTGTTTTGATTTAGTAAATATAATTGCATTTCATTTTTAAATCGATTTGTTAATGGTTTTCAGAATTCCAGTACTTCATTTCGTACTTAATATTCCTCTCTACTTTCATAACTTTAGTAACAAATGTATCACTGCTGAAGTCTTTGCAAGCCATGTAGCATTTTTATAGACATATATTGTACATGATTAACTTTGTGATCGCACGTTTACATTCGTGAATGGTTGGAAAAAGGAAAATTTCAATTTGAAATACATTTATGAAGGAACAAATGTTTGTGTTTTGAATTAAACCTCTTGTTTTGAACTGAAAGTGTTTCCATCATTTATGAGTATACATATATATACCAGAAACACGAGTCTCCTGTAGCTTGTGCTTTGTTTGAAATGCCAAGCATTGATTGGAAACATAGTATTATTGGTTAGCATAGGCCGTGCGCTAATCTTTTAAGGAATTGTGTGACATTTTCATCATAGTTATTTCAATTTCCTGTGTAGGATTTATTTGAATCATAGTGTAATCGTCACTTAAATAGATAGTTGGTTATTTGCTTCATTTCGTACAAGGTTCCAATTAGAATTAGACTTTGAGATAAGAGATCTCATCACGAGTCGGCTTGTTCAATTTTATTTCAACTTGTGAATGGCATTATCATTTTCTGGCTACCAAACCAGGATAATGACTTTAAAGAAAAAAAAATAAATAAAAAGAAAAAGAAAAAAGGAACTTCATTGCTTCTAAAGAATTTTATTATAATATGGTTGGGATACTATTTCATTTGGTTAAATGGTAACCCTATCAAGGCTATGAATGCCTGCTGGCAGCTGTGGCTCTACCAATGACTTATAAGTTTATTCAATACGCTAAGCTTCTAATAGTTTTTACTTTATCTTTTCAACCTATTAGCTACTAATTTACACAAAAAATATTTTTATCTATCACAAACCTTGAGAAGCTTTACGATAAGATGAATTATTTCATTTCAAAGTTATCTATATCGATCTAGATTTCAATCATTTTAAAACTTTCTAAAGAAATTTCTTGATAAATATTGACATCTTATAGAGATTAATTGTTTCGTCCAGTGTGTCACCAATTGTTGTGGTACTCAACAACCCCCCATTATCTTTAGACTTAGGAGAAAGAATAATGGGGACCCTTTAAAATTTTTAAGATAGGATCCTTCTTTGTTTAGATAAAATGAGATAAATTTTATTTTACTCTTTGATTTTTGAATAAAGCAAGAAAGCTTATAAATAAGGTCATAAAACCTTTTTAGGAATCCTTTTGTAGTTTTAGAAGATGAATTACAAGTCTAAATGAATCCCAAAATCAAAACAAATAAATGAAAAAGCTATAAAAGAGTAGGTCCTACTAAAAGGTATGCATGGTGCCAGTGATTTCAAAGGATAACCGCAAAGCTAAAACAACTGATAAGCTGAAATGTGAAATTTCGAAATTGAAAAAAGCGAGAAGCCGATAAGCCAAAATACGGAATATCGAGCCAATATCACAATCCGTTAAGAGACGATATCACATTCCATCAATTAATGGATGCCGATATTGCGTTCCGTTAAAATATGGTATTTCACTAATATCAAACTTGCTCTTATATACTCTTCGGAAATCGCAGATCACTGAGCTATGTAATGTCACTCGATACCACATGCCGATAAAATATTTTCTGATATAATGACAAGTATCAGTATCACATGAAAAAACGTTTGGAAATTAAACAACCACTCTGCGTAGTTCTAATTTCGAGGTTTTTGTTGATTGGCAATAATTTTTAGTTAATGTGAAAGAATTTCATATAACTCACATTGAATTGATATGACTATTTGCATCCTTCGAAGCTCTTGCTTCTTATCTTGGTTTGTTTCTTTACAGGTCAATTCTAATAAAGAGCAGTTAAAGGACATGTTAAGAATAATCAAGGGAGGGAGGAATTCCATAATACAACAAGAACCAGTCTTGCCACCTGAAGAAGTGTCCGAGATGTCTCCATTGTTTACAGATACTACATGAACTCTGGACACAGGTTGTGCCTCTTTAGAGGTGATATACAAACTATTCGAGGATGAAAATCCGAGGATAATTGTGAAACTGATTTTTATCGCTGATGATTCTCTTCCCAGTAATGGCGCCGCATGGAATGATGTGACCAATTTATTTCTTCACAGAATTGTTGCCCGCCCTAAAATTTTACCATATACAGATATGGTGAGATGGGTTTTTGAATAGTTGGACATCACAGGAAGAACATTTATAACGCCAAAGAAAATAGTTATTGGATCTTTTAAAGTTGATGATTTGAGAAAAATGTATCATTTACCTCCACCTCAGAAAAGGTATGTACACAATTCATCCAAAACTTCATGCAAGAGAATCTGAACCCTGCGGACCTGATTAGAGAATGGAGAAGGGACCCAAACAAAGACAACTGAGAAGACAAGGGTATGTATTCATTAGCCTCCATTGTTGGATATTTCTCTCATATTGTTGCTATGTTATGTCGCTTCTATGGTTATCCAAATACGCAGAAATTCTTTGAAGGATGGATGCCATTGATAGAAGCCTCTGCTGATGGATATATCATGGATTGGGCAACTATATTATCCAATAATTTGACCACCCAAATCCGCAGTTACAGACAAAAGCACAATGTTCTTGAAATAACGGCTCCTCCTTTCTTTATGAGTGCCTATGTCATGGATGCAATTTGTTTTTCTTATGATTTTCCATCTCTTGGATGGAAATGGAAAAACCAATTTCCTAGCCCTATATATGTTTATCTCGATATCCTTTGGGAATTGAAATACCATGATCACTTCTATAAAATCTCTCATGAGGTGATGCTTCCTATCCACCAACAAGTCTTTGGCAGAAAAGCCCCTAAAATTACTGCAAAAGCCAATAATGACCTAAATCCTATAGTAAAGTGGCTTGAGGAGGAATCATTTACCTACATTCGGGTTTTTGGTAGCCTTGCCCATCCTCATGTTTTGCCCCTTTTTGTTCCTAGATAAGTTGCTAGCCAAGGAAGTTGCTTATCAAACAGTTGGTAAGGCTTAACTAAAGTACTTAAAGATGCCAAGAAATTCTCCTGGCCATGTTTTCCCATTTTTTGTGGTACCTATGTCTTAGAAAGTTTCAAGCATTCCTCAATTGAAATTGAACAATTATTAGGTCCCTATACTACTAGTATAACCCCTTATTATTATTAGTGCAACCCCCTTATTATATTTTTGTGCCCATGTAGTACCCATATTGTTATTATTGTGCCCCATAGAAGCCCACTATTGTTATTGTTGTGCCCTTACATTATTATTGTTATGTCGGCTCTGATTATCTTATGACCCCTTAGACTCCTATATATATAAATGAGGTTTTGCCATTTGTATCATCCAAGAATTGTTCATTTGTGTAATGTAAAGGAGGTTTCCCCCTCGAATAGGCTTATTTTGAAGGCGTTTATCTATATTTTCTATCTTTTTGTGAGCTAGTTTTATAACATTTGGTATCAAAGCTTTGGATTCTAGGGTTTCGCTGTGCTAAACAGGTCATTGTGGAATTTTTCGCTATATATATATATATATATTTTATTTTATTTATTTATTTTATTTTATTTTATTTATTATTATTTTTTTTTTTTGCGACGTTTCAAAAGCTAAAAAAAACACCCATTTGAGAAAAAATCTCGCTGAACCTCGGATCCGAATTTAAGATCTTGGTTCGCTATATTTTCGGAGATATGATCTGCGGGAGTTAGGGTTTTTGTAAGCTCCAGAATTTCAACTAAAACATGTCATCGTGGAATTTTCACTATAATGTTTTTGCTACGAAGTTTCGTAAGATTAAAAAAACCCATTTTGACAAGAAATCAGACTAAACCTCGAGTCCAAATTTAAGATTATGTATCACTATAGTTTCGGATATATGATTTGAGGAAGTTAGGGTTTTTGCAGACTCCCGAATCACATCCTAAACATGTGACCTTGGGAAAATCATCATAAATTTCTCCCTGAGCATCAGATTGAAATTTCGTAAGAAGTTACAGAAAGAGGATGCACTGTATTTTGTTTGGGTATATGTTTCAGAACCTAAGGTTGAAACAGTGACATGTGTCATGTTGTACAAGTTCACTCCACGAAACTAGTCTATAATTAGGTCATCACAGGAGATTGGGAATAAATATTTCTTTGGGAATCCAATTGTGATCAAACTTGTGGAGTTAGAAATAGGACTCAGAGGGATATTACAGGAAAAAATTTCAGAACTTAAAGATCTGAAATTACAAAGTTACACTTGTTTCAAGATCGAGCTCCTAAAATCAAGAAAAAACGAGATGAGGAAGTTTGATGGCAAGGATCCGTAAATTGGACACTACAGATGGAGAAATATTTTGATCTACGTGGTGTACCATTGTTACAAAAGGTACGTATTGCATCTAATTATTTAGGATCGAATCAATTTTTATGGTATAAAGGGCTTTGTTCTTGTAAACCACTTGTCACGTGGTCAATTTTCACGGAAGAAATGATAGAAAATTATGAAGATACAAAGAGAAACACCTTCTTTAGCCAATTGATAAATATCAAACAAAAGGGTTCAATGGCAGAGCATATTGAGGACTTTTAAAAATTGAATATAAGGGTAAATGATATTCTAGAGAAGCAAAAGATAAATAGTTTTACCTTTGCTATGGAAGCTGATATCGATGGTATGAAAGCATATTGGAAGAAAGGCATGGAAGATTTGAAGAAAGACATGGAAGGTTTGAAGGAAGGTGGGACAAAGCTGCTATAAGAAAGGCCTCCTAATGACGAAAAGGATCAAGAAACGTCAAAAGAAGAGGATATACACCGGGAACCAACCCTAGTGAAAGAATAAATGAATTCGACCATATCTTGTATTGTAATGGCAGGAATTACCACTCCTAAAACTCTCAAGATAGAAGGACATATCAAGAAGAAGAAGGTTCAAGCAGTGAAATATCAGGAATAAAAGTATCAAGAAACATCAAAAGAAAAGGATACTCACCATGAACCAACCCCAGAGAAAGAAGAAATGAATCTAACCATATCTTGTAATGCATTGGTCGGAATTACCACTCCTCAAACTATAAAGATAGAAGGGCACATCAAGAAGAAAAAGGTAATAGTTTTGATTGATTTGGGTAGTACCCATCTTTTTATTCATTGCAAGATAGCCAAGGAATTTAATTGCTTCCTATATCCAACACCAGAGTGTCAAGTGACGGTTGTAAGTGGAGGAACCATAAATTGCTCTCGAAAGTTCCATAATATCAAGCTATCAATGGGAGAATATGCATTCAATAGCACAATGCTTTCCATTCCAATGGGTGGTGCTGATGTTGTACTAGGAGTCCAATGGATACAATCCTTGGGTACAATAGCTTTTAATTTTCAAGAACTTTTCATGAAATTTTCTTCAGAAGGAAAGGAAGTTGAATTATGGGGTATCACAGGGAAACCAAGAAAGATAATTAGCTCTAACGGAATGATACAACTTCTAAAGAAAGAACAACGAGGCGTAATTGCACAATTATGTTCGCTAATGTTTCCCACATTGAAATCATCTATTTCTCCAGATCTCCAAAAAGTCTTGGACAATAATTCCAAGGTATTTGAGACTCCTAAAGGTCTCGCACGTATTCGTGATCATGATCATGCTATTCATTCGATTCCAGGAAGTGTTCCTCCAAACATCAGGCCTTATAGATATCCATATGCCCAAAGGAATGAAATTGAACATATGATTACAGAAATGGTAGAGGTTGGTATAATTATCCAACCAAATTTGATAAAAAAAGCAAGGGATGAATGTAATAATGGTGAAGCAGGGTGGGAATTCATTCAAAATTTGCCGAAGATCCCAGTTCCAACAATATTTCTAGAACTTGACAAGGAAGGAAAAATCATATTGGAACCTGAAGCATTCACAGAATCGAGAAGTCGACAGCTATGAAATCGATCAATTTCAGAGTATCTCATCAAGTGGAAGAACTTACCCACTGAAGATTCCACATGGAAGGATGATAATTTTATACAGAAGCATCCAGAACTACTCAAGCATTGAGGACAACACTTTTTGAAGGAGAGGGGCATGTTAGGTCCCTATACTACTAGTGTAACCCCTTATTATTATTAATGCAACCCCATTATTATATTGTTGTGCGCATGTAGTACCCATATTGTTATTATTGTGCCCTTACATTATTATTGTTATGTCAGCTTTGATTATATTATGACCCCTTAGACTCCTATATATAGAAAGGAGGTCTTGCCATTTGTATCATCCAAGAATTGTTTATTTTTGTAATGTAAAGGAGGTTTCCCCCTCGAAGAGGTTTATTTTGAAGGCATTTATCTATCCTTTCTAGCTTTTTGTGAGCTGGTTTCATAACAACAATTAAGAGCCTTTAATTTTCCAACCATACTAAATAGAGCATATGACCCGCATGGTGTAGCGAAAGATGTTAGGTCATAGGCTAAGATCAAACCATTTTCAAACGAGCCTGAAAAGTTTGGTGATTTGTTTGAAATGGTTCTAGAATATTAATGGTAGAGAAATTATAAGCTGACCTTCTAAGTCCTGATGAATTGATTAGATTCAATCAATATCGTTAGGGAAGAATAGCCTAATTTCTTGAATCCCTGTTAAAGAAATTCTGACAGAATTTAGAAACTTCAGATGCATCAAATTCCTCCTCAAAAGCTTCAATTATTTCCCAAGTCTCTAAAACAACTACTATATTTGTTGAGAAAAATAGAGAAATCAAAGAGGAGAAAAAATTGGATGAAGTATGGGATGAGTTCAACACTGTTTTGACAACAAAAGAAGCTCGGGTTACAGATGTCTCGACGTTATACAAATAGAGCAAGTTACAGTCAGCAAAGAGAGAGAGTAGGTTCCAAAGACTACAGGGACAACCTCGTTTACTATTGAGGCTTCCCAAGGGGATACTATTCCTAAAAATCATGAGAATCATATTAACGTTGAGATTGTCAATAAATCAATTGTTGCTGATAATATGGAGATAATTCCTGCATTTCCTACTTCCGAGATAGTCCTCAAGATTGAAGAAATTCCGCCTTTGGATGTATTTTATAGTCCAAAGCATAAAGTAGTAATGAGAAGGCCAAGGAATAAAAGAAAGCTAGAAAGGTCACAAGCGCTAGTTACAAATGAGACTCCTTTTCAAGTTCTTTGGAAAGGAACTCAAACAACGCCAGACGAGGAATTGAACTGATTATCTAAACGAGATCCCCCAAGGATAGTTTTGGGGCTAAAAGCCCATGTTTTGGGTCGAATTTTGTAATAAAGCTGTAAAGTCTCTGCATTTTGTGGTCGTGGAGTGCGAAGGTGTCATAAGTCATAAAGGGTTGTCCGCCCTTATTTTGTAAAGTGAAAAGTCAGCTGTAAAGACCTACCCATGGTCCATGGACCATGGGATTGTATAAAAAGAGCTAAGTAAGTAAGCTATAAGTAATAATAAGTTTTGGGGAGGAGTAAGAAGTCTTGAGCGATAAGGAGGGAAGTCTAAGTTTCGAGTCTTAGTGTAGGTAGAGGCTCTGCAGCTAAGCGCGTAGAGGCCTAGGGTAGAATTCCGTAACTAAGTGCGCGAATCCTTGCAGCTGTGTGTGCAGGCCGGTTAGAGTCTGTAATCATCTGAAGATATCAATAAAGAGAAGCATTCTGCAAATTCCGTGTCTTTGTTTCCTGTTAATTCATCTTGTCATATTGTGTATGAATTTAATTTATAATTCTTATGTGATGCGCAAATGCATGTAATTACGTTGGATAATTGAACACAAATAAGGATATCTATTTACACGGTGCTAACTGTGATTGTTTAATAAGATAAGTAAGACACTTAAGCTAGTTTGGGAATTTGCATGATACATTTCCCTAGCAGTGGGAAATTACCTAAACCGTAGGTTAGGGCTACGTGAAGGCCAATTGTACCCCTTCGCGGAGGTACCAAAGGGCGGAGTAAAGGGCTAGACATACAAAGCCCTAGAATTCAATGACCTACACGAAAGTAGGAATAGAAGGAATAAAATGACATCACGACCATCTCAGGGTGTGGAAACTTGGTTCCAGCATCCCCCCATACTGCTTCGGGTGAGACTTCAGTTTGCGCTCCGCGGGCTGATGCCGAAAGGGTCAGTAGTGTAGGGATTTGTTTGGCTAACTAATGTTGAACCTGGGTCAGGCCCCACGTGTTAGAAAATTATATATTACGGAGCAATGGAACACATAAAATATTGCAGAAATATAAACACAGAAAACGCACAAAATAAGAGAGACACAGATATACGTGGTTCACCCAGTTTGGGCTACGTCCACCCGAACAGCCAGTCCTTCCTTTCTATTATCCAGCAAAATGAAGAGATACAACCTACAACAAAACCGCTGTAATCTCCTCTGTTTACTCTCACAGTCTCACCTCTATGTTTCTCGCTCACCGAATACACATCTGTCTCATAGCCTCAAATACAATGCCCTCATATAAAGAGAGGGGTTTCCTTCTAGGGCAAAAAACCCTAAACTAAACATAAGTTCTACTGTCAGATCATCCGCCTAATGAACGGCCCAGATTGACTAGAAATTACTATACTTTTACAAGGAAATTTTACAGCTGTTTTTAGCTTCGGGGGCGCTGCCCTCGAAATCCCCCGCTAGGGGGGGGCTCGGACCCCCCACGGCAGCGATTATTTTACGGGCGGCGTTGCCGCCCCATTTTGAACTGGGGTCCAATATGCCGGTACTATAGAAGATAATCAGGCTCCACACCCAACACCACGCAACCAACAAATGGCTCCGTTGCCAGGACCAGAATCTACATAAGAGATGTGTGATGTCGTATCACTGGAATACAACTAAGAAAGAGATTGGAGACTGGTTGGATAGGAAGATCCACGAATTCACAGTGTGGGAGAACGGTAATTTGCGACTAACTAAGGAACAATGGCTGGACGGGTACCTATATACAAAAATACACGAGATATTTTTCTGTTTCTTTCCAGTTGAGCTATATGAGTGGATTCCGAAGCTAGCAGATTTCCAAGGAAGATGAAGACTTGACGATCCTATTGTTTGGACCCCGAAGTTAGTACATAGATTGGAAGCATCTGAGGATAAGATCATCCGCGTTGTCGATCATTGACTCGATCGCATCATAGGAGGATTCCTGACTGAATTCATGGTTGATACCTCAGTCAGCTACAATGAAGCGGAGTGGTGCTTTTTCAAAGGTCTACGAGGTAAGTACTTGAAGTCTTTGAATACCTGGATTAAGATGTTATTGTGTGAAAAATGGGTTATGCAGCTACCTTGATGTTTGGAGCTACGCGAAGCGGAAAAACTTATAGGAACGAAGGAAGAAAGGGTCATGAATATAGTCCATTGATTTCACCTCCATTGGGTGACGAAGAGGGAGTAGCGCATACTTCTCTGCGAAGTGCTATTCAGTTAATAAGACAAGGATTCCCATGACCGCCACCTCCACCTGCACCACCCACAACTTCACCACCATCACCTGCGACTTCACCTGTACCGCCTCCACCTCCACCACAGTTCAATATGGAAAATTCAGTGAAGCTTCCTTTGTTCAAAGGCTTAGGAAATGAGGACCTAGTCCAGTTTTGGTTCGTCATTAAAGCTGTATGGGAAGCTTCAGGCATCACGGATGATCACATGAAGAAGGCAACACTGGTTAGTGCTTTGTAGGATCGCGCGCTAACCTGGTACATTAAATACTCTAATGATAACCCAAATGCTGGGGTGGCGGACATCCAGACTACATTGAATAAAGAATTCAGTAGGTCTAAATTCGAGGCACAATCGATTGTGGGGATCAAGGGAATCATGATGAAACCAGGCGAGACACCTTGCGAATTATATAGAGGTTGAAGTGTAAAATCCATGAAGCTAATATGAACTTAACAGGTGGACAACGCCGCGAATGGTTCATGGCTTCGCTCCTACCACACCTAAGGGTTGCGTTATCACAACAGAAGATAACGACTTAGGTAGAGGCCTTGGAGATTGCGATGAGACTGCATGAAACACCGATGCAGGATCTAAATATGGGGGTTCAACAGATCCATGCGCAGTTGCAAAATCTTTGCCTTGAGATGCAAAGTTTGAAGTAGGAAAGAACAGTTCAACTAGAGGTGCGCGAAGAGGTATGGTGCCTGAAATGCAAGGGTCAGGGGCATGACAAAGACCATTTCCCAGTCTTTGCGAACTACATTGCAGGAGGGGGACCGATGCCTTTGAGGCCGGAAGCTCAAGCATGACTAAGCGCAGGGCCTGTGTTGTGGTGCGTTATATGTCTGGTAGCAGAGAAACATACGACGGATAACTGTCATTTGCTATAGAAGTTTGTACAAACACCAAAACAACCATTCTGCAACTTCTGTAGGTCAGTAGGGCATGATGAGCACAATTGCAGAAGTTATGAATTGATGATGGATAGAACACCTCCTTATAGGGTTCAGGAAAAAATGTGCCCCCCTGACCAGAGTGCAAGGGATGGCACAAATAGGATTTCAGGGGCACGGACAAGGCCGAGGAGGAGGAGGACCTGGCAGAGGTCAGGGATAAATAATATGCTACAATTGCGTAGGACCAGGAAACTACACCCACGATTGCACTAACTCAACATGTCCGTCGTGCAAATATTGCACTCTGTTTGATCATGAAACAGAAGACTGTCCTACGCTGATAGCGAGGATACACGACAAAGGGGTGCTACCACCTCAGCCAACTTAGAACCTACAGATGATGAGGTCTAAGCCTCGCGAAGAGGATCCAAATGTGAATATAGTGCTCCGAAGTGGAATTGCAATAGGAGATGATAAGGGGAAACAACCTGAAGACAACGCATGGGTTTGCAAAGCTCCGACGAAGGAGGCTGAATTTGATTTGGAGTGCGCATGCGAAACATTCATGGAAGCAAAGAAGAGCTTTGTTGAGGCCTCCACCTCAGGGAGCAAGGATAAGCCTGATTAGGAGATGGACCCTTCTATGCTTACAACCTTCCTAGAGACCTGCATGAAGTTGCTGCATGATAACAAGGCCGTGAAGGGATTACAGGAGCTTATAAATAGATGCACCGGAAACACTCCGGGTGAACCACACGTGGTACAAAAGATTGGTAAGCATAAAACAAGGACAAGACGAGAGATGAGGCTGACCGCGCAGATAGGAGAGTATGAAATGGATCAGGTTATTTTGGATCTGGGGTCAGACGTGAACGTCCTACTGAAGCAGACTTGGGAATGGATGGGAAGACTCGTGCTGTAGTGGTCTTCGATTCAGTTAAGGATGGAAAATCAACAAAAGATCATCCCCATGGGGTGACTGTAAGGGGTGACTATAGATATTGAAGGTGCGAGCGCGTTGGCTGACTTTGAGGTAATAGAAATTGTGGATGACAGAAACCCCTACCTTGCGCTCCTTGGCATTGATTGGGCTACTGATATGAACAGGGTAATCAACCTAAAGAAGTTAAAGATGATATTTGACAAGAAACCGCTCCACGTATTAGTACCCCTAGATCCTGCTGAAGGATCGCGCTATATTGAACCAGTCCACGATTATGAGAGTGATGACAATCTAGACTTTATATATAAGATAACAACGCGAGACCAAGGTTGGGTGAATCCTATAGCGGATGGATGAATTACATGGGATTGCGAGAGTTCCTACACCTTGGACTCTGATGAAGAATTAAAGCGCTGGCAGAATCGGTTACATGAAGTAACCACACTGAGTTGTAACATGATGACCCGATCGCTATGCTGTGTGTCGTCAAAGGTAAGAAATCTGCCCACTTATGATGACCTGAATGATGTAGATGTATTTTTGGATGCATTTGAGAGATAGGTACCGGTAAAGCAACGCTTCCAGGCTTTAGAATGGGCACCATGCGCTACGCCCGCAAGGTGGTGGGGTACGCACAAGGGTAACTTTGATGATTGGCATGAGTGTAGGAGGATGATGAGAACACGCTTTGGGAAGCCGAAGGTACGAATCATAGACAAGTATGATGGGAAGGATGATCGGTGCGCGTACCTGGCCAAATGGGCCGAGGCCCCAACCTGAATGGGTGCACTTGTTCTGTCACACCTTGGATGTCATCCCGATGAAATGGTACTTAGAAATAGAGCTCCACCATGGTATAGGTGAATGGGATATTATGTGTGAGGAATTCATAATGACATTAAGCTTTGAAGACGATTTTGATTGTATTGATGAGGTAGTACAAGAAGTGAAAGTAGCAATCTTTAGGATACCGCAGGATCCTTTGGACATGATTCAACCCGATTGGACTACTCAGCTGAGTCACGCGCTGGAATGCTATAACGTAACCGTTGAAGAAGAAGATGAGGATCCACAAAAGATTAACATCCCTGAAATAGAAGGTCACCATGAGGTTGAAGGACCGCAAATTGAGAATCCTGATATAACCGCGTCACTGAAAATGAAACAGGTAAATATTGGTACGGAGGCAGAGCCAAAATTCGTGAAGATTGGAGATTACTAGGATGACGCGATGGTGGATAAGGTCGCTGAATTGCTTCACGAATACCAAGATTTATTCCCTACCAAGTTTACGTATCTAAAGGGGATAACCAGGGACCTAGGTGTTATGAAGATCACGTTGAAGCCCAACATGAAGATGGTTAAGCAAAGACCTTACCGTCTCAATCCGAAGTATAAGGAGAAGGTCCGCTTAGAGCTAGACAATATGCTCATGGCTGGTATCATTGAGCCCATAGAAGAATCTGATTGGGTAAGCCCAATGGTGGTGCAGGAAAAGAAGCAGAAGGATGAAATAAGGATATACGTAGATCTCAGGAAGTTGAATGATGCTTGTGTACATGATCCTTTCCCGACTCCGTTCATTGATGAAGTGTTGGATAATGTAGGTGGCAAGGAAGCATATTCCTTCACTGATGGGTTCTCTAGGTACCATCAAATCAAAATCATGCCGGAGGATAGGAGCAATATGACCTTCGCGACTGAGTGGGGGTGTTTTCAGTACACTATAATGTCTTTTGGATTGAAGAATGCACCTGCAATTTTTTCGCATGTAGTCATTGCAGCGTTCAAGCAATTTATTCATAAGTTCCTAGAAGTTTAATTTGATGACTGGACTGTGTTTGGGCTGGTGAAATGCCATGTTGTAAGTTTATGACTAATGTTAGATACCTGTCAAAGATACTAGATCGCGCTCAATCTGAATACGTGCCTATTTTGTGTTCCTTTTGGGACCCTGCTGGTTCATGTGGTTTGTAGACAGGGACTGAAGGTAGATCCCGTGAAGATCGCAGTGATACTTAACTTAGAAGCACCAAGGAGTTTGAAACAACTGTGCACTACCCTAGGACATATAGGATATTACAAAAAGTTTATCAAAGGCTATGCCCAGATCACCGTGCCCATGGAGAAGTTGTTGAAAAAGGATGTCACATTCTGTAGGAACGAGGATTGTAAGAAAAGCTTGGATGTATTGAAAGAAAAGATGGTCACTGCGCCGATTTTAGTCTTCTCGGATTGGAAGAAGGAGTTTCATGTACACGTCAACACGTCATGTATAGTGCTGGGAGTAGTACTGACACAGGGTAGCGGAGGAGACTTGGACCATCTTATAACGTTCACAAGCAGAATGTTATCCAAGGCAGAGAAGAACTATTCCACCACCGAGCGCGAAGGGTTAGCCATGATATATGCGCTCCAGAAGTTTAGACACTATTTTCTGGGTGGCCATTGTTATGAAACTAGCTCACAAAAAGATAGAAAAGATAGTTGAACGCCTTAGAATTTAGCCTCTTCGAGGGGGCAACCTCCTTTACATTACACAAATGAACAATTCTTGGATGATTCAAATGACAAAACCTCCTTTCTATATATAGGAGTCTAAGGAGTCACAATATAACCTAGCCGACCTAACAATAATAATATAAAGCCACAAAAATAACAATAGAGAGATTCTATGGGGCACAGTAATAACAATATGGGGACAATAGGGGCACAACAATATTAATAAGGGATACAACTACAATAGTAATGGGGTAATCACTAGTATTATAGGGACCTAACATGCCCCTCTCCTTAAAAAAAGTGTTGTCCTCAACGCTTGAGTAGTTTTGGATGCTTCTGTATAAAATTCTCATCCTCCCATGTGGAATCTTTAGCGGATAAGTTCTTCCACTTGATGAGATACTCCGAAATTGATCGATTTCGTAGCTGTCGAGTTCTTGTTTCTGTGACTGCTTCCAGTTCCAATATAATTTTTCCTTCCTAGTCAAGTTCTGGTAATATTGTTTGAATTGGGAGCTTGTCGCCTATAATCTTCTTTAAACATGAAACATGGAAAACTGGGTGCACCCGAGAAGCTGCAAGAAGCTCCAATTTGTATGCCATAGTACCAGTCTTTTGCAACACCTTGTACAGACCATAATACTTTGGTGATAATTTATTATCCTTCTTAGCTTGCTTGAGGGACATTTTTTTATATGGTTGTAGCCACAGGAATACCCAATCACCTACATCAAAACTTCTTTCGCTGCGATGTTGATCTGCCTGTTGTTTCATTCTATTTTGTGCCAACACAAGGTTATCCTTTAAGATTTGGAGGACTTGTTGTGGATGTTTGATGTGATGTTCCACTGCTTGAACCTTAGAATTTTCTCTTAAATATGATGTGATGGATGGTGGCTGATATCCATAAAGTGCCATAAATGGGGTCATTTTTGTTGCTGTATGGAAGGAAGTGTTATACCACCATTCAGCCAAAGGCAACCATTTGACCCATTGTATCTGTTTATCAGATAAAAAGCAACGAAGATATCCTTCCAAACATTTGTTTACTATCCCACTTTGCCCATCAGATTCAGGATGATAAGATGAGCTATGAGCTAACTGAGTACCAAGACAAAAAAATAATTCTATCCAAAAATTTCTAGTGAAAATGGGATCTCTGTCACTTACAATAATCTTTGGGTTTCCATGTAGCTTTTGAATTGTTTCCATAAATGCAGTAGAAACTGTACTCGCTTTAAATGGATGTGATAATGCACAAAAGTGTGCATACTTGGTAAGTCTGTCAACTACCACCATGATGACACTCTTTCCCTCAGACTTGGGTAAACCTGTGATAAAATCCATTGAAACCTCCTCCCAACGTTGGCTTGGAATGGATAATGGTTATAATAGAACCGGGGTCTGAATTGTTTCAACTTTATTTTGTCGGCAAACCAAAAATTCCACCACAAAATTTAGAATATCTAATTTAAGGCCATCCCAAAAAAATTCCTTCTTAACCCTGTTGTAAGTTTTTAAAAATCCCGAGTGCCCTCCTAAGGGAGAAGTGTGCAATTCCATAAGAATCATTTGTTTGAGTTGGGAATTCTTACAGAGGTATAAGCGATCTTTGTACCATAACGAATCATTTTTCTAGCTAAATGTATCAGATGTACTGGAATATTGTTGTAACTTTAGAATAAGTGCCCACACTTCTTCATCATTCTTCCATTCCTCCCTTGCTTCATTTATCCAATCTGGTTGGATAATAGGAATGGCGCACAACAATGCTTCCACATCCTCATCCTTTCTTGAGAGTGCATCTGCCACCACATTTTGCTTCCCTTTTTTGTAGATGATTTCAAAGTCATAACCCAACATCTTTGTGACCCACTTTTGTTTCTCTTCAGAGGATAATCTTTGTTCTAAAAATTATTTAAGGCTATCATGATCTGTTTTTACCTTGAAGCGTCTTCCCATTAGGTAGGGTTGCCATTTCTTAAGTGCATGTATTATTGCCAAAATTTCCTTCTCATAAATAGCTTTGTGTAAAAAATTTCCCTTGATTGGATGACTTTCAAAAGCAATGGGTCTTTCATCTTGCATTAAAACAACACCAATTCCATTTCTTGAAGCATCACATTCCACAATAAAGGTTTTTGTGAAGTCCGGTGTAGCTAAGACTGGTGCTTGGCACATTGCCTCTTTAATATGTTCGAAGGCCTTTGTTGCTTCTAGAGTCCATGAAAATGTATCTTTCTTCAATAATGTTGTTAGAGGTGCTGCTATTCTCCCATAATTCTTAACAAACTTGCGATAATACCCTGTCAACCCGAGAAATTCTCGCAGATGATTTATGGATGTGGGGATTTTCCATTCCTTAATGGCTTTAATTTTGCTAGGGTCTACCTTATCTCCTTCATGAGATACAATATGACACAGATATTCCACCTATTGTACTCCAAAGAAACATTTGGATATTTTTGCATATAATTGTTTCTCCAATAGTTGTAGCACCCTGTCAACATGTTCAACATGATCCTTCCAAGACTTGATGTAGATTAGTATATCATCAAAAAATACTAAAACAAATTTTCTAAGGAAGGGTTTGAAAATGGAATTCATCAAATGTTGAAATGTAGAAGGTGCATTGGTAAGGCCAAAAGGCATGACCTGTTATCGGGAAATCTAGTGTCTATGCAGAGCTGCTAGTCCCACTAAGATGGGTAGCTATCTTAGAAACAAACAGATTAAAGTCACTTGTTTTTCCTTTACGAGAGAGAGAAGGGAAAGAAGTAGAGAGTACCAACCTCAGTCTTCCACTTGGCTCCTTGCTTTTTTCCTTTCCCCTTTGACAGAATCTCGCCACTGCTTCCTTACTTGTCCAGCTTCAAAGAGCACCTGTAGATTCACAGCAGCATAATACCATCAAAGCATAGAGATCTTTCACTGTAAAAAATATAGGATCAGATATATATTGGCCATACAAATGCATATAACAAACATAATATTTAGAGATACACAAGAATATGGAGGAAAACTCAAATAGCTTTATTAGTAAAAGTCATAGAAGAGAGGATTACAACCACTTGGTCTGACCTAGCACCATCCTCCCAGCTTGAAATCCCTCTTCACCTCACACAAAGCAAGATCACCCAACAATGTCTTCAAATAGAAACCAGCAATACCTCTTTGCAAATTACCAAATTCCAACCTTTGGATCTCTTGGATGAGGTATCCATTTATAGATATTTGCAGGGGGGTGAGTCAGCTTCTGGGATTTTGATTAGTGTCATCTCTCTGATAGTTCCTGGTTCCACATGGAGATTTTAGATCTCTTACTCATCCCTTTGTGAACTCAGAGAGGTAAGTGTCAAATGAGTAGTTTCTAGAAGATTCTCTGGGTTTCCACCTAGCAAACTGCTTGTGCCATTTGTCTGCTCTCGCTCATCGCACCTTATGAAAGGGCTTTCCAGTATGCATCACACTTTTTTCATGTGGCAAGTGAGATGCATCACACCTTTAGCACTGGGCAGTCTGTATGGTCCTTCTTTGATCAACTCTAAGTAGATTTTCATGGAAAACTTCTGGGAGGTGATGTAATCAGCTGACTGTTGAGTCTTGAAACTACATATCTCCTACACACTTTCCTAGACTTTTTCCCCTCACCTGGACCTCATAAGCTATCAAAAACATTGCATATTGATTTTAAAAGAGCATTTAAGTGGTTTTCTAACTATGTTTTTGTGTTTTCTGTTTAACTTAGATTTTGTTCATTAGCTGCAGAATGCAGTCACTTTCCACAGTTGATTCAACTTTCCGCAGATGTTTTTGTTAAACTCCAGGTTGCAGGTGTCATCAGGAAAAATAGGACACGTGGTTAGATCAGGAATTACCTGGACATGGATCAGGTCCTATTGGTTCAGCCGGATTCATTAAGGAAAGCCGTGGTCAACGGTGGTCAAACAGAGGAGTCCTACAGCAACAGGACTCCATTTTCAAACACGTGAAGGATTCGTGGCCGTTCCTAGATCCCTGGGGTCATGTTGACAGCTGTAGACTGCCCCACGATGCGAATCCAATAGCCACTTTTGATAGATTGAATAATCTCGGCAACCATTATGCTAAATTCATGGACGCTGTCTTTTACGTGTCCTCTGTTGACATAGTTTCACAGGAAAACAGTTATGAAGCTTTTGTTATAAATAACACGTTTCCAAACGCATAGAGTTAGTCTTTTGTTGATGTAATTTTGTTGTTAAGTCTACTGTGCCGTGACACTAATCCCACTGTGGTAACGAGAGGATTCTTCCTCTGTTTTGAATTATAAAGAAGACTCTATTTTTATATGACTGCGTGAGCATAATTTTGGACTGATAGCCTGTTGACCAAGGCCGTGCAGAGGGCCCCTGCACGCTGAGGTTTTGTTTTCCTTATTGCTGTAAAGTTTTATGCATTGTTTCTTTATTTTCATTGCACATATTTCATAGTTATCCACCTGTGTATATTTCATTTGCTATGGTATTAACATTTCATTCCTGTACATGATTTTTCAAGTTCTGTATATTGTTGTTAACACTGATCAGTGTGTGTATGTTTTAGGATAGAGTAGGCCCGAGCATTTTCATACAATTTTTACAATAATTAGTGACATGGAATTAGTCTCTCTGCTGACTTTGCTTTTCTTAATTTTTTTTTTTTTAATTCCAGTTTTGTTTTGTTGATTTCAGTCTTATTCACTTGCTTTGTTAGTTAGTTTAGATATCAAATTGCTCATATCATTGACGTTATCTCCGAAAGCCATAGCTTAGACTACCTGGCGAGGTATCAGACTATGAATGATGTGATTTGATTTTAGTTTTACTTTTCTGCAAACTAGGCATCAACTTGCTCATATCATTGACGTTATCTCCGAAAGCCATAGCTTAGACTACCTGGCGAGGTATCGGACTATGAATGATGTGATTTGATTTTAGTTTTACTTTTTTGCAAATCAAACATCAGCTTGCTCATATCATTGATGTTATCTCTGAAGGCCACAGCTTAGACTACCTGGCGAGGTATCAGACTATGAATGATGTGATTTGATTTTAGTTTTACTTTTCTGCAATTAGACATCAACTTGCTCATATCATTGACGTTATCTCCGAAAGCCATAGCTTAGACTACCTGGCGAGGTATCGGACTATGAATGATGTGATTTGATTTTAGTTTTACTTTTCTACAATTAGACATCAACTTGCTCATATCATTGACGTTATCTCCGAAAGCCATAGCTTAGACTACCTGGCGAGGTATCAGACTATGAATGATGTGAATTGATTTTACTTTTACTAGATCACAATTTTTGATTTGTTTGAGTGTAGTAGCTTAATTCATTTTTCTGTATTTAGACAGCAGCAAAGATAATGGTTTCATGATCAGTAGTTCATTATTTGCTTGATTTGAATAGCAACACATTTTTATTCTTTTTCAAGTATTGATTTCACCACTAGTATGTTATAAGACCCTCTGAAGTGTTAAGTTCTGGAAATCATTATAGAAGACATAATTGCCTTAAAATCTATATCCATACTTGCCTTCTAGAGTATTCTTAAAACTTAGGGATAGGATTTCCATTCATATTAGGAGATAAACGAAGATAAAAACCCCCAAAACAAAATAAAAATTGAAAACGACAAAAAGGTAAGAAAGGGGTTGTCTTGCACATATAGTGCGCCACACTTCATCAGTCTACGACTCCCGGATTGATAATTAATGTAGCAATTTAGGACACACTAAATTGACTAAACATTTTGGTGCCGTTTCCGGGGAAGTGTAACTAGGTAGCCGATCTCTTACATTAAAAAAAAGGGAAAAATTGATAGCTTCTTGAAGTATGCTCTCCTCTTGCACCTGGTGTGATCTGGAGGATCAGAAAAGAGAGTTGTTAGTTCAATAGTTTCTTTATTATGCTCTCTTGTTGCACCTAGTGTGACCTGGAAGATCAGCAAGAGAATTATTAGCCCGACTTGAGAAAATAAAAATAAAAAAATGACATGCAGAGAGCAAGAGATTCTAGGGGAAGGTTTATAGCTAGGGCCAAAAGTTCGATTTTCACAACTCCAGATACTTCAAGCCATAGACAAGATACACCACCATCATCTCTGACTCACACTCCCAACCTTAGGATTCTTGGAATTCAAGGGGTAGCAGCTGAATTAGGAGACTCTCCCACACTATCCAGTAAATCTGACCTAGGAGAAGAACCTTTATTCACTTCTACAAGGGAACATATTGTAATCAAAGAAGTAGAATCACCTGAAGAAGAGGAGGGAGAAATTCTTCCTCGTTCACCATTAATAGAAGAACTAGAGGACTCTGAGAACTCTAAGGAAACTACCATGACAGAGGAAGTAGTGAATGGATTTGGAGGAGGGGGTAAAGGTAGAGGTAGAGGAGGAGGAAATAATGGAGGAGGTAGAGGTAACAATGGGGGAAATAGGGATGGAGATAACTCATTTGGATTCCCTATAGCTGATGAGGAAACCCATACAACAATGAAAAACATTTCACCATCTGTCCTCCCAAACTTTTATGGGTTGCGAAGTGAGGATCCTGAAACATTTCTATTTGAGTTTGAAGTCTTGTGCCGAACCTATGACTATATGGAAGACTCTCAAAAACTCAAACTGTTTCCTTCAACATTGAAAGGAGCTGCTTTGAAATGGTTCATGGGATTAGTCACTCAATCTATTAGGACTTGGAATGATATGAAACAAACATTTTTGGATAGATACCTGGATTATTGTATGCCCACCAATCATAAGGATGAGGTATTCAAGATGATGCAAAAAGAAGATTAAAACTTGGAGGATTTACTTGAAAGATTTCAATACAACTTAAAGAGAGCAAAAATGAGTAATTTAGATGAGGAAAACTTGAAAGCCCTTCTATTAAAAGCCATTAGAGATGAATGGATAGATATTTTAAACATGATGGGGAAGGGAGATATTTCTCAACTTCCACTCCATGACATAGCAGAATTATGTGTCCATCTCTCAAGGGGAAAATCTAAAACTGGAAAAGGGCCTAGAGATCCTTCTCTTATTAGAGCAAACAAATCTACAACTAGATCAGTAAGTAGGGCAGGGATTGGCAATATGCTTGATGAGTTCAAAACTGATAGTCTAGGGAGCCTTAGTGAAAAACTAGACACCCTTAAAATACAAAACAAACAGAAAGCAGAAGCCAAAGCCTTAGCCATCTTTTGTCCAAAATGTAGAAAGAAACATGCTTTAAGGGAATGTCCCTTGGATGCAAAAGTTGTAGAAACATGTGTGATTTTCTCAGAAAGCCATGAGACCAAGGATTGTCCTTGAATTCCTGTGCTCAAAGCTGTCTTTCAGGAAGATCCAAATTCAGTAGAGTCCCTTTGTTTTGTTTCAAGAAGACCATGGCAGGGGCCACAAAATCAAGGATTTAACAATCCTATGAACTTTCAGCCCCCACCAAATTGGAATTCTTAGCAACAACCTTGGCCCCAATCTCAAAATCCATACCAATCATGGGCACAAGGGATGTAAAATCCTTATGGGAGATTTTCTCAATTTTATCAATATCCTCCATCTTTTCAAAATCAGCAAAATCCACAACTTCCAAATCAAAACCCACAACTTTCATTACCATTTCCGCAACAACAACCTTCTCAACAAAATCCAAATTCTCAGCTCTTGCTTCCATTTCAACAAAAGACAAATCAACTACCAGCCCAGCCATTCCCAAATCCCAACAACAAAAATCCTTAGAATGCTTACATGGTAGAAGGACAACAATTTCCTACCTATATGATTGTTCCTCTCAATGATGTACAACTCAGGTCTGGTAGAGTTTTAGAAAAACCTTCTATAGATGTTCAAGAGAAAGATACCTCTGAGGAGGATTCTCTTAAAGCCAATAAAGGTTCTGAGGAAGCATCTCTTCAAAACCCAAACATTCAAAAAGAAAAAGAAAAAGAGTCAACCCCCACAACTCCTATAGTTGAGCAACCTGCATCTTCATCCACACCTCCTTTCCCTGAAAGATTACAAATTGACAAAGGGGTGGGAAAACAAACCTTGTTGCCTGACTATGATTTTCTAGATGAATTAAAGAATGTATGTATCAAGATTCCCTTGCTACAAGCCATTAGAGATATTCCTATTCTAGAAAAAACAATAAAGAAGTTGAGTCTTAAGAGACCAGGAAGGAAACCAAGAGATACAAGAATAATCCACCTGGTAGGAAAAATTGCAGATATCATGATGGGAAAAATTACCATGCAGAAATGTGTAGCTCCAGGTAGTCCAATTGTCAAGACACATATAAATGGGATAGAAATTCCAAATACTTTGATTGACTTAGGGGCTGCTATCAACATTATGAGTAGACAGAATATGGAACAGCTTAAACTTCCTAATCTTCTTTTTACACCCACCTTACTGCAACTTGCAGATAGATCAATAATCAAACCAGATGGTGTATTAGAGGATATTTCAGTCTCCTTAGATTCTTGGGAATATCCAGTAGATTTCATGATATTGACTCCCAAGAGTAATTTAGGAGGGTACCCACTCATCTTAGGAAGACCTTGGCTAGCCACAACTGATGCTTTCATTAGTTGTAGATTTGGAGATATGTACATTTCTGATGATAGTTCGAAAAGAAATTCAATCTGTATCCTCCAGCAAAAGCAATTACAGAAGTAGGAGACAATGAATGGGTCGATGATGAGGACAGTATACAACCTGTCTTTACCATTTCTGAAATTAGTGAAGATAGTCAAATTATGAACACATTAGAAAATTTTGAAACATCTTCGGAATATGACCATACACAATTTTAGTTAGATTCTGATATTGAGTACTTATCATCAAGACAAATGTCTCTTTACTCTATGGAAGAGTTCGGTAGTTCTACCATTGAGATTCTTCCAGGTAAAACATTGAATATCAACAAAAATTTGGAAAAATCACAATAGGAAGAGCTAACCAAAATCTTGCAAAAACATTCTACTGCATTTGCATGGGAGTATACTGATATGAAAGGTATTGACCCTAAGACTTGCATCCATCATATCTATATCGAGGAAAACACTATACCAATCAAACAACCTCAAAGAAGGATGAATCCAAATCTTAGGGAGATAGTGAAATAAGAGCTCCAAAAACTACTCAATGTAAACTTCATTTATCCAATTTCAGATAGCTGATGGGTTTCTCCTTTGGTTATAGTACCCAAAAAGAATGGTAAATGGAGGGTATGCATTGATTACAAGGAATTAAACAAAGCAACTTTGAAGGATCACTTTCCTTTTCCCTCTATGATCAAGTATTAGATACATTAGCAGGCAAAAAGTACTTTTCATTTTTGGATGGTTTTAGTGGTTATAATCAAATTCAGGCAGCACCTGAAGATCAGAATAAGACCACATTTACCTGTCCATGGGGAACTTTTGCTTATCGAGTGCTTCCTTTTGGATTATGTAATGCACTCGCAACATTCCAAAGAGTAGTACTAGGAATGTTTTCTGATCTAATCCATGATTGTGTAGAGGTTTATATGGATGATTTTACAGTTTATGGTGATTCGTTTGAAGAGGCATTAGAAAATTTGGAAAGAGTCCTTATAATATGTAAAGAAACAAACCTCTCACTAAGCCATGAAAAATGCTTTATGACGTTTACTGAAGGTATTGTTTTAGGACATCATATCTCAGGGGATGGGATTAAAGTTGATAGATCAAAAGTTGAAGTCATCTCCAAGTTGCCTATTCCAAATTGTCAAAAAGATGTTAGAAGTTTTTTGGGATTCACTGGATACTATAGAAGATTTGTAGAAAACTTCACTAAAATAGCATCTCCACTCTTCAAACTGCTTACAAAAGACTATGAATTTAAATGGGGTATTGATTGCCAAACAACATTTGAAACTTTGAAAACAAGAATATCTGAAGCGCCTATCTTAAGAGGACCAAATTGGAAACTTGCTTTCCATATTTCTGTAGATGCTTCAGATACAACTTTAGGAGCTGTGTTGGGTCAAAAAGATTTAGTTCCTTATGCCATTTACTATACCAGTAAAAATTTAACTCCCACTGAGTTGAACTATACTGTGACTGAAAAAGAATTCTTAGCTGTTGTTCATGCAATCAATAAGTTCAGACATTATATAACAGGATATGAAACTTTTATTCATACTGATAATTCTACAATTAGATATCTAATGAAAAAACCTATTACTAATGGCAGAGTTACAAGGTGGCTCCTACTTTTACAGGAATTCAATATTACTGTGTTGGATAGACCAGGGAAACAAAATACAGTAGCTGATTTCTTATCTAGGATTCAGAATACTAAAGAAGATTCTCCTGTAGAGGACAAGTTTCCCGATGAATATTTATTTGCAGTAATTACTAAGACCCCTTGGTATGCAGATATAGCTAACTATTTGGTTACATGGAAACTACCTCCACATTTATTTCCTGGTGAAAGAAGAAAGATTATCCAAGAGAGTTCAAAATACTCATGGATTTCTAACGAATTGTTTAAAACAGGGCTAGATCTTGTGATCATAAGATGTGTTAGGGAAGATGAAATGCCTGATATCCTCAAAGCATGTCATGATGAACCATGCGACGGACACTTTTCTGACAAAAGGACAGCCTATAAAATCCTCTCTTTAGGATATTATTGGCCATCCCTCTTCAAAGATGCAAAAAAATATGTCAAAAGGTGTGATAGCTTCCAAAGAGTAGGGAAACCTACCCTTTCAAATGAAATGCCATTGCAGCCACATGTATTCATCGAACCCTTTGAAAAATGGGCTTTAGATTTCATTTGACCTATTAACCCACCATCTAAACAAAGAAAGTATATATTGGTATGTACTGATTATGTCACTAAATGGGTAGAAGCCAAAGAACTATTTTCTGCTACTGAGCATTCAGTTGTTAGTTTTCTTTATGAGGATATTTTTACTCGCTTTGGTGTTCCAAGAGAAATTGTGACAGATCAGGGAAGTCAATTCACATCCAACCTGGTGGAGAAGCTGATGGAAGAATACAAAGTAAAGCACAGAAAATCTACTCCTTACCATCCACAAGCAAATGGTCAAGTGTGTTGGAGAGGTAAATCCCCTCTACAGATAGAGGCGATCCCTACTAGCCCAAAATGGGTCTAGCAACAATCAGTCAATGCTACTATGCAAGTTCCTAATTGCAAATAAAAGATAGGCAATGAACACCTACTTGGATTCCAACGCTATTGTTTGATGAAGAGATGTCGTTCTCGCTCCTTCGCTTTGGCCGGTCACGATCTTCCACGATCCCCGTAGATAGATACCTGCACACACGAAGAGAAATGCAAACACAAGCGTGAAATCTAATAAATGCAATTATACATCAGTCAGAAAGGACGTAATTCACATTAACCATTACAAAGACAAATGAGAATGGAACCATAACAGTAGTCATCTATTATTAATCAATAACAGAGAAAGGTACAACCAAAGTTCTGACGTTGAGTCCTTCTCAAGAGGGTCCAGCCAGCAAGTCTCTTAAGCATTCACCCTTGGAGGTAGATCTCCCAAAACAAAAGCTCTCTCTCACACAAGCAATACTCACAACCTTCCTTAAGCTTCCTCTAGCAAATCCACACTTGTCACACCAACTACCTACTAGCAACAACACTCTAAGCACTATGAATTCCACACTATCCAAAAACTCGCTGCTCATGGCAATGGTAGAGGTTTAAATAGGAGAAGGAGTCTCCATGAATGGTGGGAGGATGAGCTTATCTCCAAGGAAGGTGGCTCAAATGACAAACAGACATGCCATAGAAGGTAGGGCGACATTCACAAGGCCAACAACCAGGTCTGGAGTCATCTGGAAGGCTGGCTGTTAGAACAAACTCGCCCAAACAGGATCAGCGCGGGTGCATAACTGGACTGGAGCGCTGACATCGCATCTTAATAATGGAGCAGGCTGTGTCAGCGCGACTTAGTACAAACATAGGATGCGTTGGCTTATGAAATTCGACCAGCGCGGAAAACCCGTGTGCTTCCGTGCTGGCAGTGCATCAGTTGCACTATCAGGTGCCAGTCAGCATGGTTATTTTAATAACAGTCGCGCTGATGAAATAAACTTTGGCAAAGTGGGTCATTTGGCCAGTTTAGAGAGCATGAGCATGATGGATTTGATTTCATGACACAGTAGGGAGACTGACAGGGAGACAATGACAAATTACTGCGTAACAGATGCCCCCTAAAGCATGAAGCCCGAGAGAGTGGGAGGGGTGAAATGCTTTACAAAACTCGCTGAACTGGAACACCACCAGGAAGAACCGTCATGTATGTACAACTGATATCTCGATTACATGTAGTCTAGGCATGGGCGCAGCCATCCAAAAGACATACGAAGAAGGTCTGTGGTATGGATGCAGCCACCTAGCTGAAGAGACCATGATGATAAGAAGGTATGGTCGCAGCCATCCCAAAGACTCAGGTATGGGCGCAGCCATCCATCAATGAGTCAAGTAATAACAATCCACAAAATCACAGCCTGGTTCGCAACAGATAAAAACCAGGGTCTTGCGCTCCATCCCAACCCGAACAAAGTACAAGTCCAAGCATGTGAATACATGAGCTGAAGTCGAACATGCATGAACATCGTCTGATTACCAGTCAATGATGAAACTGTTAACAGACGCGAGAGGTACCACCAATAATGACAATGGTCCTCAAGGTACTTATAGGTACAATCCGCGGCGTGTGAATCAATGAGCTGGTGTCAAACACCCACAGAATCATCCGATCGGAGGCCAATGATGAAAACCTCATGTCGAACACGAAGAACCTGCCATTGAGGCATGCAGGCTCTAAGGCACCTGAAGGGAGTCTCTAGGTCACTGTCCTAGATAATGAGCTGAAGTCGACAGGAAGTAACCTTGATTGAAGGTGGGCCATGATGCATCCCACATCATCGACACGAGACAGAGAAGGATAAAATGTTTTGTGTGAGACATCAGAGGGAGGTGGTAAGCTTGCAGAGGCCAACTTCTCTTGAACATATCGGTGGCACGACAGCGGATTTGGCAGTATCTGACATCAAATGAGCAGAGGTCATGGTGACAAGGCAATGAGCAGATGAGAGGTCAAATAGGGTAACCCAAACCCACGGAGGCTAGTGTAAAACAAGATGAGAAATCCCCACCTAGACACGAATGCAGACGAGTGCCATGTTCAAGAGCGACATACTGCCGACACGACCATTATTACAGTTTCATTTTCCCCACCATTTCTGGCAAGTACCCCGATTATTTTTGGATGACAAGCTTGACGGGGATATCATATGCTTGGAAGGCATCATTTCGACGATGTCCGATGTCATGAAGTTTTAACGAGCCTGACAAAGGAGGAGCTTGGCGTCTTTTCCTGTTTAGAGAGTCTGAAAAGACAGCGGAAAAGAAAACTCCAGGGGGGTCCTTTTTCGTAAAGTTGTGTCTCTCGAGCCCGAAAAAGTATAAAACAATGCTCGAAAGAACCGCCCGACCAGTATGATCGAGGAGTACTTTTCGTGAATAGTGACTTCGACCCGAAAAAGTAAAAAAGTGGTCGGAAGTACGTTGTTTTGGAGCTAATAACGAGTGCGAAACGACAAACACCCGACAATCTTTTTAATTTAAACGGTCGAAAAAAGAGCTTTAAAAACGACCGCCTCTTATTCCTTTTAACGAGCCGAAAGGAAGCTCGGCCATATTTTCTTGGTTTATGTCGGAAAAGAGCTTAAAGACGACGTTTTTTGGGACCAAGTGTACATAGAACCGTTATGACCACGCCGGTTACTAGAATCTGCACAAGAACACTGCATGCATAAATCTGTTCGACACATTAAAAAAACATAGTAAAACATGCATAAAAGCATAATATAGCGACATTAGTGCTAAATCTATGGTAAAAACATGACAAAAACCCACATTTATAAAAAACCATAGTGAATTATAAATTTTTTACCATAAATAGGGGGGTAAAAGACATTTTTTACCATTGTTACCATTTTGAGTTGTGGAGAACGTTGTGGAGCTGCGAGGTTGACGGAGCGATTTCCATCCCGTGCGGACACCATCCATCCGGCAGCTTGTTCCAGGTAGGTTCTCCTCTCCCTGCGCTTCATTTTGAGTCTTTTTTGCAGCATTTCCATGGTGGGAATTGGCCATTTGGGCGAATTTTTTGAGCTTTGATGCGCTCTCAGTCAGCGCGGATTTCCGCATCGGGTCCGCGCTAATCGATTAATTTTACACACACCACCTCTCGGGTTAGCGCGGAAAACACGTGTGCTTCCGTGCTGACCCAAGGAAAAAACGAAGGGGCGCCATGATCAGCGCGACTGTTTTAAAAACAGTCGCGCTGACGCCGTGAAATTTTATTTTTAAGAAATTGAACATACAAACTTCAACGGTCAGGGCTCTAATATTTTTTCATGGTTATGCAGGACACAATGGCATTTGTTTGGCAAGAGAGAGCTCACGATAACGAAGATATAGCAGCTTATGCCAATGCGGAGTGCCGAAATGCAATGCGGGCATGCGGATTCCTGAAATTTTTCCTCACTCCGCGCCTGAGAGCACAACTTGATCTCCTCAAGCTCTTAATCAGAGCTTGGAACCCAGTTGATGGAAAATTCACAATCCAAGGCCGTGATATCGAGTTCGATTACACGGATATTTATTTTTTGACTGGGTTGTCACGCCGGGGCGAGATGCCCATTCTGGAGGGGCAATGGCCCAGCGGTGAGACCCTTGACCAGCTCATGGCTCGAGTGTGCCCACGGGCACGTAAAACACGGAGGGGGAAGGTGGGTATTCCGACGGTGGATGACATTGTTCTTCGCACCATACTCTTCATGGTGACCCGGGCAGCGGGGTGCTTGGCCAATCACGAGGCCTCGAAGACCCATCTGCTATTGGCTCTCGAGTGTTTACAACCCACCATATTCAACTGGGCAGCAGCAGTAACGATCAGCATGAAGAGACAACTGAGCAACTGTCGACGCGGAGAGTCGAAGCAGTTCGGTTATGGGTCGCTCTTACTTCCGCTCATGCTGGAGCGGGTGCCGGCCTTACAGCTACAGGATATGGTCGTGGATCCACCCAGAGGTCCCCGGGAGACGAGGGCCAGTCGATGGGGCCATGTCATGCCACGTGGAGGTGGCGGCCGCCCAGTGGCGTGGGGTGTTTATTTTCGAGAGTGGTTGGATCGGCAGGTCATTTTCGTAGAGGACTGGCCATATGCCGGTATTGACTTCCGCAGTGATCCTGACATGCCACTGCCCACGGGAGAGCATTGGGACGATGGAGGTGAGACACTTGATCTCTCTTTTTTTAATGTTTTATATTTTGTAATGTTTTTAAATTTTTCATGTACATGTCTTGATGAATGCTATGATATGAAAATGTGGGACCCACGAGACCCCTTGGTCTAGCTCGGAGGCACGGAGAGAGGGCAAGGCGCTGGAGTTCTGGCCCTGGCTCCTCCAGGAGGCGATACGGTGGAGACTGTGGCGCACAACCTCGAGGGTTTACTGGCGGGAGTGCCAGATTACCAGGGGATCGAGGAGGTCCCCATAGCATCTCAGATCCACACAGTGGGGGTGGAACCCAGGATGCACTGCCTTTTGAGGCGGGTGGCACGGGCAGTCGTGTGCTACATAGAGCACAACCCACCATAGTAGACATCTAGGTTTTATTTCCACTGATGTTTTTTGAGAGACACGCGTCTCAGATGTACTGAGGACATCGGCCTTATTTCAGACATATACACTTATTTTTGAGCGCCTTAGTGCGCCACACGATATATATATATATACCGATTTTGGATGGATCTTTTACATATGATGATGTTTTTTTATATGCTATGCAAATGTCTAACACAAATGTGATCTAATGTATTAGTTGCACAACATACGATCCACATATTTTAATTTTTTAATGCAAGCTAAAAAGCACATATGACAACACACATGCAAACTATGCTTGGAAAAGAATTTATTTACATATGCTTATTCTATGGTCTTATTATGCTTTCTATGTCTTCTTGTATGATGTTCACCTATTACGCAAATGTCTGTCTAACACATGGTTAGCCAATGCATCAATTAACGTATTTAATCGTCTCGGAATGTGTTGATATGTGATGTAATCAAAATTCCTTTCTAACAATCTTACACCTAGATACAACCTTAGAATGCGTTGGTCTCTGACGGAATATCGCCCGTTGAGTTGATGGACGACAAGTTGAGAGTCCAAGTTTACCACCAATGCACGAATGCTGAGATCAACTGCTTCGGCTAGTAATTCAATTACAACACCGTATTCGGCAACATTGTTAGTGGTACGACCCAAGCACACGCCTTGAAGATCTATCAACTCGTCGTGAGGATCATAGATCGCCCACGCCGTAGAAGACAAATTGCAAGTGCTACGGCAGGCACCATCAGCGAAACCAACATAAGGTGCACTAGACATCTGCACAAGAAGCAGAAAACACAATAAGAGGCAAACACGCCTTCACACCAAAGAAAAACAAGAAATCATGCACACATAACACACTTGCTAAAAACACATGTATGTACAAACTAGGTGCATGAAATCATGCATAGTATTTTTTCAAATAGAGCCCATTGTGGGGCTTGTCGAGAGGATTTCCTTCGTAGTCGATAAGCTCATATGCCCCCTTTTGCAAAACTCTCTTCACGATATAGGGGCCTAGCCACATGGATTCGAGTTTACCTGCCCCCAGCTTATCCTTAGCTTGATCATAGAGTAGTACTAGATTTCCCTCAACAAAGGAACGAGGTTGAATGGTATTGTCGAAGTGAGCCTTAACCCTCTTCTTCCGCGCTTCAATAGCTAGAGAGGCTAAGCGACGAGTCTCGTCTAGCCGTTCTAAATAAAGAAGCCGTTCCTCCACCGGAGTGGTGTTGGGAAGCAACTCGACCGCTAACTTTAACGAAGGAATTTCACACTCAACAGGAAGGGTGGCCTCCAGTCCATAAACAAGCTGAAAAGGAGTGAAACCGGTGGTGTCCTTCACAGAGGTTCGGTAAGCCCACAAGGCGGGGAACAACATCAGATGCCAATTAGACTTGTGTGTACCAACGGTACGTTGGAGCATTGTGATCAAAACTTTGTTCACAGCTTCAACTTGGCCGTTGGATTGAGGGTAGTACAGCGTCGAACTATCTTGACGCAAGCCTAGTTGGGTCGTTAGTTCCGTCATCATGTGATTACGGAAGTGTTTTCCGTGATCCGTGATGATAGCCTGAGGGACTCCAAACCGAGTAATGACACGATTAAACAAAAACTGCGTCGCTGTGTAACCGTCTTCGTTCAATGTAGGCATCGCTTCGGCCCATTTGGTGAAATAATCCACGGCGACGATGATATACCCATGCCCCCCGGCCGAACGAGGGTTACAGGATGTATAATCGATACCCCATTTGGAAAATGGACCTACGGTAACAACAGGGTGCAGTGGTGCAGGAGGTGCACACATTTTCTGGTGGTAGATCTGGCATTCATGACATGCACGGACGGCAAGGATGCAATCCTTGAAGATAGAAGGCCAGAAATAACCAGCACGGAGGATTTTCTGGGCGGTGGCATATCCGGACATGTGGCCGCCACAAGCACCGGAGTGGTAGTCATTCAATACCCGCTCAGCCTCCTCGAGAGTCAAACATCGGTGGAGAATAGAATCAACGCTGAGGCGGTACAGGGTATCGCCAATAATGCGATAGGGTTGAGATTGGTGACGAATACTCCGTCGAGCGTCTTTCGATACATTAGGACAGAAGGAAGACGTCTGCAAATATACTATGATGTCCCCATACCAAGGGTCGAGGGTGCTGATTAGAAACAACGTTTCATCCGGGATATGCTCTTCCGAACGAGATGGTGCAGAAGGAGATGGCAAAGAACAGAGCAATTCTGCAAAGACCAGAGATTTCTTAGACTTGGCAGCAGTAAATTCCAAGTCAAACTCTTGTAGGATTACGATCCATTTCGAGTACTTGCCCCCCAGCAGCTGACGCGACAAGATGTAGGTCATTGGGTTGCAGTCGGAAATCACGGTCGTGGTGCGCAACAGGATATAGTGCCGGAATCGTTGGACGGCGTAGACAGCTGCCAATGCCAACTTCTCGACATAAGCGTAGCGAGTTTCCGTATCCAAGAGGTTGCGGCTAAGGTAATAGATAACGTGCTCATTGCCATCATCATCATCCTGCACCAGAACCATGCCGATGGTGGTGTCAGTGGCGGCTAGATAGAGAGTATAATCACGGTGGTAGTTCGGAGGTCTTAAGAGTGGAGCTGAGACAAGGAGGTCCTTGAGTCGCTCGAAAGACTCCTGAGCGATGGCATCCCAACGAAAGGGTGTGTCTCGCTTTAATAGCCATGTGAAACCCTTAGCCACCTCGGCATAATTCAGAATGAATCGTCTAAGAAAATTCGCTTTGCCCTGCAAGCTCTGCAATTGCTGTAAAGAGGCAGGGGGAGGAAGATTTGGGATGGCCTCAACTTTGAGGGGATCCAGACGGATGCCTTCTCGGGAGACGATGAACCCGAGTAGTCGGCCTGATTCTACGCAGAAGACACACTTATGAGGATTGAGCCTAATGCGGTAGTGTCGACAGCGGAGGAAAATCTCGCGAAGATGAGAGGGATGGTCCTGACGCTTAGCTGAATGAGCTGGGAGGTCATCCAGATAAGGCTGTACAATATGACAAATATCATGAAAGGCATAAGACATTGCACGTTCAAATGTAGCTCCGGAATTCTTTAGACCGAAAGGAAGCTTCTTATAGGCGAAGGTGCCCCAAGGACAAATAAAAGCCGTCTTATGCTGGTCTGCGGGTGCAATGTTGATCTGGTTATAGCCAGAGAAACCGTCCATAAACAAGTAAATTTCACTTCCTGCGCACTCATCAATAAGCTGATCGATGAAGGGCGTAGGGAAGTTATCCTTCGGACAGGCACGATTGATATCACGGTAGTCAACACAGACCCGGATAGTGCCCTGCTTTTTATTCACAGGGACTATATTAGACACCCAATCCGTAAGGGGAATGGGGTAAATGAAACCAGCTTTAAGAAGCTTTTCGACTTCGGCCTTGATGGCTGCAGCCTTTCGGGGGTGCACAGGGCGTAAGCGCTGACGAACAGGCTTAGCACCTGGATACGTAGGTATTTCGTGCACCACTATACTAGGGTCGATGCCGGGCATTTCCTCATAGGACCATGCGAAGACATCACGAAATTCGCGAAATAGAGCAGTGTAGAGTTGAACTTCCTCTGGAGTGCAAGTGACTCCGATATGAATGTGCTCGACAATCCCTGGTTTGACAGAGATGTCGATCGGTTGGGTTTGCGTGATGTTTCCCATATTGCCCTCAGAAGACACTTGATAAATCTGAATAGGTGTTTGGAGGGGCGGGGATGGGACGCATGAAGCGAACCGTTCGAGACATGCGATCATTTCCGGATGGGGAGGGAGAAACGAAGAGCGGTGGTGGTGATCTGACCAAGGGAGCTCTTCAAGAGACATTGTCTCTATGATGGCTTCATCGAAAGGAAATATTTCCTTCAATGGATCCAAAGTAGCCTCATCTCCTAGCCAAGGGAAATGAACATATGAATTTGGAACACTGCTTGGGAGAGCAGGTTCATCAGGAGGAGCCGATGCAGCGACGATTTCGATGTAGTTGAGTTCGGCAGGACTCAACGGCATCATATCACCCCAAGAGTCTTCCTGATTAGCAGGAGGAAGAACCCACGGATCAGAGCGTACAGAGATCATATTAATAGGGGCGAGATTCGGAGGTGGGAGGGGAAAGACTCCCATTAAAGTGGGATCTTTGAAAAGTCCGGCACCCACGCTCTCGAGTGACTTAGAGGTATGCTCCACGAATGGCACATTACCTTCAGAAGAAGAGGCGAAGAAGGAGAGCTGGTCCACCGTGACAATCTTCCCCTGGTGAGGGAAACGAATGACACGGAACAGGGAGGAAGCCACGGCTTGCATGGCATATGTCCAGCTCCGTCCGAGGAGGAGGTTGTAGGTAAGATTGGCGTCAACAACTTCGACCTCCACTTCTATGGTCTTTCCTTCCAAAGAGATGGGCAAGCGTTGGAGGATACCGTAAGGACGGGACTCTCTTCCATCGAAAGCTTCTAACGTCGTAGGAGACTGACTCAAAGTAGGGGAACCAATAGCCTTCCAGCAAGCAACAGACATGATGCAGGTTGAGGCACCTTCATCAATAACTGTACGATGAATCGTTTTGCTATTGATGATGACCTGTATAAGGAAAGCGACTTGGTGAGGCAGTCTCTGTGTAAAACCCTCGAGATCAAAAGAAATCAAATCTGAATCTGTCAGGTCGATGCCGCCAATAGCTGATAGCAAGGACTTCCTCTGGGAGGGGCAGCTCTGGAGGACTTCTAGAGTGGACATAGCAGATGGAGCCTGAGCTAAGTCCTCAACAATGCTATAGTGCTGGGCAGCACGAGCATTAGGGTTGTAAGATGACTTCCTGAGTACACATTTTGGAGGGGGTCGGGGAATCATCTCAGCGCTGGGCCTTTCGATGTGGAGAGGACCAGAACTAGACGGAGGAGCGCTGGAGGGAACCTCCGGCTCTTTCCCGGAATGAGATGGATAGTCTTTCACTCGAGTTGAAACATGGATGGGAATCGTTCCAGCCATGAACACTTGAGAACCGAACGAGGAAGAGGGTTGAGACGGGTCTGCCACCATTTGAGTCTGCTGGGAAGGGAAAGGCTCTTTAAGCACGCAGGAGTCCCAGGAGCATCTTTCAATAACCGACTAACTTCGGACCGCCTTGGGAAGTCCTTAGTGTAGTGATCCTCATCACAGATGAGACAAGGATACTTAGGTTTTCGTTTAGCTCCTTCCTCGGGTGGAGGCTTTGGGGAATCCTGCTTAGGCTGTCCAGATTTATCTTTAGCTTTCCCTTTCTTTTTCCCTTTTGAGGATTTATCCTCCGCGGTGGACTGAACGATGTTTACCTCGGAGGTACTTCCAGGATTAGATTGGCCCTGGGGAGCATTTCCATTAGAAGCGTTCTGTTTTTGCTTCTCAGGGTTCGTGACCGATTTCTTTGATGACGAATTTACAGAGCCAACGACTCCATCAACAGATGGTTTTGGCGGAGGCTTGGGCTGTCCAGGCCTCGGGGCGTCTGGAAAATAATCATATAGAGTGCCCGACTGAGAGTATACTAAGTCTAGGTACTGAGCACGCGCGATCGCTTGCTCTTCAGTTACACAAGCTCCCATGGCGATGTCTCGCGCAATCATAGGGACAAAGGAAGTTGTGAACCAATCGGCCAGGAGTTGATCAGGAATCCAGAATTTGATCAAGCGACGACGCCTTCTCCATTCATGTATATGATCAGATATATGGGTCGCCGTGTCCTGTTTGAGAGACGTGAGGAGATGTGTCCCCGTCTCGTACCGAATGGGTAACTGAAAATGAGTTAAGAACGCCATAGCCAGCGAGTTGAAATCTTGAAACGTGCCGCGATTTAGCTCAATGTACCACTTAGCGGCTGAGCCGGTGAGAGTTATCTAAAAGAGGCGGAGCCGGATAGAGTCATCAAGCCATGAGTTCGATGAACACCAGAGGTGATAGGTCATGACATGGGCTTGAGGATCTTCACCAGCTTTGCCATCAAATTTTGGACAATCACCGGGTATTTTAGTTGGAACTGGTGGCCAATACGGATTATGCAGAATGGGATCATTCGTCAGCTTGGACACATCTGGAAGTTCCAACGTCGCTAAGAACGACAACTGAGGGTTAAAGGACATTTGTGGCTGTGGAAGCGAGGCAGTACCAGGGTTCCAACCAGGTGGTGGTTGCCCCCATGGACTCTGTCAAGATGGACCCAGCCCAAAAGGGCCTGGCCCATAGGGACCTTGCCCGTAGGGGTTCTGTCCATACGGATTCTGTCCATATGCAGACAGTTGTCCCTGGGTCTGCCCCCCAGCACCCCATGTATTAGCAACTTGACCCGCAGGTGCAGCATACTGATAATTTTGGTAAGGAGTGACTTGCATCTGTTGATAATTTTGATAAGGGGTAAACTGAGTTTGCCCCTGGGGTTGCTGGTAGCCATACATTTGCTGGGCTCCATATTGAGCCTGATAAGAAGGCTGCACTTGGTAGGAAGGTTGGGGCCGTGGCCCGCCTTGCATTTGATAACCCATTTGAGTTTGGGTCCCAGAATAATGTCCTTGAACCGGCTGGGCTTGGATCATCTGGCCGGAAGGTTGGCCTGGTTGAATTTGGGATAGGCCTGTTTTCCCAGAAGGACGTACTTGCTGGGTGCCAGGTTGTCCTTGCGGAACAGATGGCCGAGCAGGCTGGACGGCTGGTTGACCTTGCGGTTGGCCAGCCTGTCCAGATGGATGATTAGGGCAGACAGTGGGTTGGCCTTGCTGTATAGAAGGCTGGCCCGTTTGCCCGGAAGGGTGCACTGGCTGAGCAGTGGGTTGGCCCTGCTGTACGTAGGGTTGCCCCCCTTGCCCAGGAGGATGCATGGACTGAGCAGTGGGTTGGCCCTGCTGTACGTAGGGTTGCCCCCCTTGCCCAGAAGGATACCCCTGTTGGACTGCTGGTTGACCTTGAGGAATATAATTTTGCCCAGCTTGTCCAGCGGGATAACCCTGCTGGAGACCAGGTTGGCCTTGTTGGATGTAAGGCTGTCCTGGTTGTCCAGACGGGTAACCTTGCTGGGTACCAGGTTGCCCTGGATAACCAGAAGGTTGACTCTGATAGGAAAATGATGGACCACCAATGGCCGAAGGTTGTCCCGGGTAGGGTTGTCCTTGTGGGCCCCCAGATTGTCCTGGGTAAGACTGGCCATAAAGTGGTTGCCCTTGGGGGGCTTGCACATAAGGTGGCTGGCCTAGATTAGGTGGTCCTTGAGGTTGTCCAGGAATTGCCTGGCCCCCATGAAAAGAATGAGTACCGGCGTCCCAAGTGATGGATAATGGTACCGAGACTTCAACGAAAGGTTGAAGAGGCGTGGTTTGAGTAAACTGGAGGTACTGGCCGGTAGAATCATAATAAAAGAGTGGACTTTGCGTATTTGGGTCCACAATGGGTTGCCCATGGGCATCATACGGCCCCCCTCCTGGAACAGGACCAGAAGAGGGTTGAGCACTTTGTGCAGGGTCGACGACTCCAGATGAAAGTTCCGGCTGGCCATTACTCACTTGACCGTGAGAGGGACCAGCACCAGGGTTTGTAGATGAAGACGTTGTCACGGCACTGACGACCGGAGTCGAGTATGCTACACAAACAGTTGGATTCGTGGGAACTGAGGTAACCGGTGTAGTATGGGGTTGTGAAACAAAGGGTCCCGTGGTGGGAGTGATTTGAGGATCCCACATAGTCGTAGTAGGCATCCTGGCAGCTATTCTATCCCTCATTGACTGATATCGTGGGGGGAGTGGAGAAGTAGCTGGAATGGGAGTTTCAATATTCGACACCACGGGTGTCTCACTTGCGCTGGGAGATGTCTCATCCATGTGGGAAGTAGACATTGGAGATGAAATACCAGGAGGGGTAACAGGAATATCATCCTCGTCAGGCTCCCAGATAGGGTTCCAATCTTCTTCGTAATCCTCGTCGCCCGGGGCACGTACGTTGATAGGTTGGATACTCGGGATAACAGGAAGAGTATCGCTTACAACTGGTACCTCAGGAGCAACAGAAGATGGAGAACCTTGATCACTTGGACCGGGAGTTGACGGGTCAGCCAGGATGACAAACCCCACACAAAACCTAAAGGAAACTAACGATAAAGACCCTACTCAAGCTAACGCACACAAAATCTAACCAGGTAATGTTATCGTGGCCGAATAAATTTTTAAGACACAGGAACTAAACTTGACCTTTTCATGTTTCAAGAGTCGATAAAAGGATGAAAAGATGACTCTAGTCTCCTTCGAATGTTTAATGAGCACGAAGTGACAAGACGCTCATTGGCACCTTTTCTTTTAGGGAGTCCGAAAAGGATCAAAAGTGACTGCTCTGGAGATTCTAGGCAAAGGGTTTACCAAGCAATCCGTAAAACTGCTTATACACCTTGGCAATCGTATGAGAACCAAGGACTTTCCGTACTGCAGTCAATCTTCCTGAATGCTGTGTTCGGTGCGTTACGGTTCGCAAGGCGGCAGACTCGGCTTCCTATGGATCAAGGATAAAAGCCTAGTGGGGTCTCCCTATATACGCGACGACACGTGGGAGCACAGTCCGTGTTAGACCACTATCGAGTCACAGAAGGAGGAATCACCCAACCGTAATGTGAAACAATAGTGAATATGTTTAAAGACGCTGGAACACGTCTCTAACCTAGACCTCTAGATGTTTGCGTTAAGTTCCAATGCATTTTTAGGTTTATTCAGTTTATTTTATGGTTGATTTTGAATTAAGTTTCAGTTTCAGGCCTTATCGTGTGATCTCTCACAATTACCTAGATGCAAACTACATGCCAAAGAATATCATTTCGTTCGATGAATTCTAAATATGAGAGGGTTAAGAGTTTTCAACCAAACAAAATGAACTCAATCAATCAAACAATCTAATGTAGCTAATGGCAAAGAAACAAAAATTTTCTTTTGAGAACACAAATCAATGAAATGCTCTTCTTTTCATTAACTATTGAATGCAAAAGACATTAGTTTGATTTATTTTTCAATGGCACTGTGCACTTAAAATGAATTTTGAGAGACAGCAACACCGAGTAAAGAGAAATAAAATCACTCAATGAAAAACACAACAAGCGTGAAAAGAGCCGATTGAACCCAAGCAACTGTGATCCGTGTCTGGGTAGTGAGAAGTAATTGAAACAATCCGAGGACTGGTTCAATGACAATCACCTAAACAACCAAGCAAAGAAAGCAAAAAGAGGAAGGTTTCCGCAATAGCAAAGGCAAGCAGCAACGAATCTTCGTGAACGAGTGATAAAACAAGGTCAATCCAGTGAAAACGGGATGATGGCACTAGGTCACAGGACACAAAACAAGATTCGTCCGACAAGACTTCGCAAGCAAGTGCTTCACAATTCAAACAATAAAAATCAAGTCATAAACCAGGTAGAAAGAGTAGGAGATAGTCAAACCAACAGGCTCAGGAGGCAAAATTGAAACAAATTCAATTCTACAGGATCAGCACGGGTAACACTCAGCAACAATGCACTGACCAGAAGTCACGCGTAGCAACAAAGCGCTGTCAGCGCGGAAGCACACGACTTAAGCGCGCTGGTTCGATTTCAGAACCGTCGCGACTGTTTTACGTACAAGCGCGATGACCACGGAGTCAAAGAAACAGCTATGCGCTGTCAGCGCGACTGTTTTGATATAAACCGCGCTGAGGCTAAAAAACAGGCAGAATCAAGCCAAAAACTCCCAAACCAAGGCAAGAACTCTTTAAACAATTAAGACACCTCCCAGACTGAACCAGGAAGTCTAAAAACAGAGAACTAATCCCCAATTTTTGAAAAGAGAGTAACAATCAAACTCAAAACAAGAATGAACAAAAAGAGACAAAGGCCAGCTCCCCAGTGGAGTCGCCAAATTGTTGGAGAGGTAAATCCCCTCTACGGATAGAGGCGATCCCTACTAGCCCAGAATGGGTCTAGCAACAATCAGTCAATGCTACTATGCAAGTTCCTAATTGCAAATAAAAGATAGGCAATGAACACCTACTTGGATTCCAACGCTATTGTTTGATGAAGAGATGTCGTTCTCGCTCCTTCGCTTTGGCCGGTCACGATCTTCCACGATCCCCGTAGATAGATACCTGCACACACTAAGAGAAATGAAAACACAAGCGTGAAATCTAATAAATGCAATTATACATCAGTCAGAAAGGACGTAATGCACATTAACCATTACAAAGACAAATGAGAATGGAACCATAACAGTAGTCATCTATTATTAATCAATAACAGAGAAAGGTACAACCAAAGTTCTGATGTTGAGTCCTTCTCAAGAGGGTCCGGCCAGCAAGTCTCTTAAGCATTCACCCTTGGAGGTAGATCTCCCAAAACAAAAGCTCTCTCTCACACAAGCAATACTCACAACCTTCCTTAAGCTTCCTCTAGCAAATCCACACTTGTCACACCAACTACCTACTAGCAGCAGCACTCTAAGCACTATGAATTCCACACTATCCAAAAACTCGCTGCTCATGGCAATGGTAGAGGTTTAAATAGGAGAAGGAGTCTCCATGAATGGTGGGAGGATGAGCTTATCTCCAAGGAAGGTGGCTCAAATGACGAACAGACATGCCATAGAAGGTAGGGCGACATTCACAAGGCCAACAACCAGGTCTGGAGTCATCTGGAAGGCTGGCTGTTAGAACAAACTCACCCAAACAGGATTAGTGCGGGTGCATAACTGGACTGGAGCGCTGACATCGCATCTTAATAATGGAGCAGGCTGTGTCAGCGCAACTTAGTACAAACATAGGATGCGCTGGCTTATGAAATTCGACCAGCGCGGAAAACCCGTGTGCTTCCGCGCTAGCAGCGCATCAGTTGCACTATCAGGCGCCAGTCAGCACGGTTATTTTAATAACAGTCGCGCTGATGAAATAAACTTTGGCAAAGTGGGTCATTTGGCCAGTTTAGAGAGCATGAGCATGATGGATTTGATTTCATGACACAGTAGGGAGACTGACAGGGAGACAGTGACAAATTACTGCATAACAAAGTGGAGTCTACAAACAAAGTTATTGAAGGCATCATCACCAAGACTGTTCATCTACACAGAAGAGATTGGGCAGAAAGGTTTCCTGAAGCCTTGTGGGCCTACAGAATTACATGGAGAAATACAACAGGACATTCTCCCTATGAACTTGTTTATGGGAAAGAAGTCTTGCTCCCCATTGAGTTCCAAGTCAAAACTTTCAAGATGGCAGTTCAGTTGGGAATGGATCTATCAAAAGCCCAAAAGCATAGAATGGAGCAGTTGAATAAGCTAGATGAGATCAGACAAGAAGGAATCCTAAGAACTGATCTAGTTCAATATCAAAGAGCTAAGTGGCATGACAAATACATCAAGGAGAAAAAGTTTTAAGAAGGAGATTGGGCATTGCTATTTGATTCCAAGTTTAAAGATTTTAAAGGAAAACTTCAGACTCATTGGCTTGGGCCATATGAGATTGACAAAATCTTTAGCAATGGAGTAGTAAGAATCAAAACCATTGATGAACATCAAACTCCTCTTATTGTGAATGGCCACAAATTAAAGATCTATCATAAGCCACTCTCAAAAGAGGAATTTGTCAAAATCTTTCAAGATAGTTCTGCAATAAAGCTGGTGAATACAAATCCTTCTTCTCCATTAGCATAGCCTTTGTTCTTTTCTGTTTTTATAAAAAATAAAAAATAAAAAAAATAATGTGTATAATCCTGAAAACCAATCACTAATTGGCAGTCTTATATCGAAAATATAGGGCGAAAATCAGGAACTCCTGATGCCCTATATTTTCCAAAAAAAAAAAATCGTTTCTCATTATATTCATTGTTTCATGACATTTCACTTCACTTCATTTCACTCCACTTCACTTCATTTCATTTCATTCTGCCAATAAAAAACCCTCTCATGACCAGTTTTCATTCACTCAGTCATCATTTATCCATCTCCATTCAGTAATATGATCACTGTGTCAGTTTCCGCAGCCAAAAGCTAATTCCGCAGCCATCACTCTATTATTCAACACTGACAGTCAGATGTTAGTTAAATGATAATGAAAAAAAAATACAGGTATGGAAAAAGGAAGATATTCTGAAGATATAAAGCACCTAGAAGCATCATCAGGAAGCAGCCAATCAAAGGTCAGTGGACGGAAGTGGTAAGTTCCAAGGTATGAGAAAAGTTCATTTCAAATAGTGTTTTAAAACACATTTTACATAGTTATGAAACCACTAGCTCCATTATATGTAATGATTCACCTTGATAGCTTCCATAACCGCTCCATAGCCTTTACATAATTCCACCACGAACCTTGCATTAATTTCTAACGGCTTTATGATCCATCTCCGAACTTAACTCGTGTTCAATCATACTTTGACACTCCATCTGTTAAACCAGGTAATTATGAGGACGTGATCTATTTGGTCACGACTCTTTCCTACTGCACAAATTCCACAGCCATTTTGTGAGCATGCTAACGTCTATTCCACAGCTGTCTAGTTCAAAAATTTGCCGGGTTCACTCTATTTCCATACTGCTCCATCGAAGTTGCATTTATATTTCTAGTCTGCTCACATAAGCCTTCGTTCTGTGAACTCATTCTAGCCTTCATTCTGTGAACTCATTCTCCCTACCTATTCTCTGTTCCTCCATTTACGACCACTGGTTTTTCTCCACAGTCCTTCTACATCCCCTGCATGCACAACTGTCTCACCTCTGTCATTCTATCACTCACGCAGACGTATTTTAAAGTAGGGGAAGGAATGGATCCTCTGTTGAGAGCAGAACCAGAAGGGCCCAAATTTATGGAAGGGTATCTGCAATTGAAAAGTATGCTAAGGAAGGCACGGTGGCTATAATTCATTCAAAAATTCAGAGGCTACAACAAGAAAGTTACGAAGACTTTTGTGAGGTCTTTTGATGCCGTGGAAGCTGAGGTTGGAGACCTTAAATTCTCAGTGATAGAAGCATCCATAGCAGCCGCAACAAAACTCCCACAGGAGGGAGAACGGTGGTTCAAAAATAAAATCTTTGACGAGAGAGCATGGAGGGTTATCCTGCGAAATCCAGGTATGGATATAACCATTTTCAAATGTGGAATCCCTATCTTTGCTTTAGAAGAAAAGTGGACTAGTCTATTATTAATAATCCAGAAATTCATTACATGTGAGGGACGATTCGGGTCAATGTATATGTACCACACACAGTTGCTGATGAATTTTCTAGAAAATCAAACTGTAAATTTGCCCAAATTTTTGTTAAATAGCCTAAAAAAAATGTCCATCACCGTCTAAAAGAATCTGGGGGACGTAGAACCCCACATGTACCATCATGGCCTTGTGAGAATTTTGATTGAAAAACAATTAAAGGAAAAGAAGGATACCTGGGAGCAGTTTTTGGTTAGAAATTTCTTTCAAGATCCACATGAAACACCTGAAAGCAGCTCATCAAGGAAAAGCAGAAGAAAGAAAACAAGTGTTAGAATTCAGGACACTCCTACTAACATAGTTAAAGAAACTAGTAGGGAAGAAAAACTGTCTGAAAGTAGGAAGGAAATAACTGAGGGTAAGAAGCCAAGAAAATCAAAAGGGAAAAGAAATATTGAGGCCGTTTATCAAACCCCAGAACCTTCCTCAAAAGAGGACCACCAAATAATGTCTGAAAGACTAGTTTACCTTCAGGAACAGTCAATGTAGGAATTTACAGGGTAAGTTCCTCAGAAAGAACACCAAAAGGACACCGCTCACAACCAGATCTCAAATCAATACACCAGTATTTTTGACGTGGTTAAAACCCTCAAAGTGCAAGGAGGGAAACAGTCCACGGCCTGTCCCAACGTGGGTACTACAGGCAATTTATTAATCAAAGAATGAAAATTTACATAAGCTTCTCTCATGCACGGATTACCCGAACAATGACCCTCCATGCGCTTTAAATAGAACTCATGGACCAATCGGGTGTCAAGCCACGGATCAAGTGTCGGTAATACCGAGGTGAGAGTGAACCGTCGGATCACTACATATCGTGACCGTCGGATTGTAAGTTACAAAATGTACAACGGTAAAGAAACACACTTTACCTAACTCTAACCTAACTCTATACTAGACCAAGTTGAACTTAACTATATCCTATGTGTCGGAATATCCTAACATCCCCCCTTAAGAACAACTTGGGATAGGATTGAAGGATTTACAAATATGACACAATAGGAGAAGGAAGGAGGCACTAGAGCCTATCCCCCCTTAGTGACAACTTCCTGAACTCCAAGCATATATCGAAGTTTAGTGAACTTCGCCTCTGTGAGAGCCTTTGTGAAGATGTTTGCAACCTGATCATCTGTTGTACAATATTGCACTTCAAGAACATGGTCATGAATGAGCTTTCTGATGAAGTGCATGTGTAGTTCAATGTGTTTGCTGCGCTGATGCTGGACTGGATCTTTGCATAGCTGAATGGCACTTTGATTATCACACCAAAGTGTGGTTGGATGCTGCTGATTAAAGCCAAACTCTGATAGGATCTGACGAAGCCATAAGGCTTCCTTACTAGCTTCCACGGCACCACGATACTCTGCTTCTGCTGACGAAAGAGAAATGGCAGCCTGTTTCTTACAAGCCCATGTAATAGGTCCTGAACCAAGAGTGAAGACATAACCGGCAGTAGACTTCCGATCATCAGGGTCACCAGCCCAATCAGAATCAGTGAAACCAACTAACAGAGGAGCTGCTTTGGCACTGTAATGAATCCCAAACTGTACTGTACCTCGAACATAACGAAGAATTCTTTTAGCTGCTTTCCAATGACTTTCACGGGGGTTTTGCATAAAACGAGCAACAAGGCCAACAACAAAGGAAAGATCAGGACGAGTATGGGTTAAATACAAGAGTTTTCCGACAAGTTGACGGTATAAGGTAGCATCAACTTCAGGAGAAGTACAAGAGACTGAAATTTTGACTCCAGACTGAAAGGGAGAAGGGGCTGGCTTACAGTCTTCCACGTGAAAATGACGAAGAATATCATAAGCATACTTGGACTGGGAAAGGAAAATACCCTCTTGGGATTGCAAGACTTGAAGACCGAGAAAATAGTGTAAGTGTCCTAAGTCTGTCATTTCAAATTTCTTTTTAAGGCTGGACTTCACATGGTTTATAAGGTTGGGATCACTACTAGTAAGAATAAGATCATCAACATAAAGAACAAGGATGATAAGAGAGTTGCCCACTTTCTTGGTGTAGACAGTATTGTCAGAATGACACCTAGAAAAGCCAGATTCTAAAAGAAAGCTATCCATTTTGGCATACCAAGCCCAAGGAGCTTGCTTGAGGCCATAAAGGGATTTCTTAAGTCGACAAACAAGGCTGGAGTCTGTTTGTATGAAGCCAATGGGTTGTTCCATATAGATTTCTTCCTGCAAGTCCCCATGTAAGAAAGCAGATTTAACATCCATCTGATGGACTTCCCATTTTAAAGAGGCAGCAAGGGAAAGAACAAGGCGGATAGAGTTCATTTTGGCAACAGGGGAGAAGGTTTGAGTGTAGTCAATGCCTTCAACCTGTGAAAAGCCCTTAGCAACGAGACGAGCTTTATGTTTATCAACTTTCCCATCTGGTCCATACTTGGTTCTGTAAACCCATTTACATCTAACAAGTTTGCGTCCCTTTGGTAGAGGAACAAGATCCCATGTATCATTTGTCATCAATGAATGATATTCTTCATTCATAGCTGCTTCCCAATGTGGATGGCCTGAAGCTTCTGCAAAAGTGTCAGGATCATGATTTACTGGAGCTTGAGCCAGTAAAGAAGAGGCTCTTTCAAACTGAGAACGTGTACGTCGCTGATCTGTAGGATCACCGGCAAGATCACCTGCTGCATCCCGAGTAGCACGGACCCATCATGGAAGTTGAGGATCTTGAGAAGGTGGGGGAGGATTATCATCCTCGCTTTCATCATCTGAAGAAGAAATGTTTTCAAAAGTAGAAGAGATATGAAGAGGTGGCACATCCGCCGGACTAGGCTCGTAGGCCGATTTATTTTCATCAAACTTTACATCTCTTCTAATGATAACATTTTTGGACTTAAATGGAATAAGTCTATATCCTTTTACATCTTTAGAATATCCAACAAAAGTACATTTCTCACTCTCAGGTTCTAAAGCTTTATGCTTTTCATCTGGAATATGGGCCCATGCTTCACTTCCAAACACACGAAAGTGACTTACATCTGGTTTAATGGAACTCCAAGCTTCTTCTGGAGTGATATTCTCTAGAACCTTAGTAGGAGTGCGATTGATTATATAATTTGCACAATTAATTGCTTCGGCCCAAAAACTAAGACTGAGTCCTTTAGATTGCAGCATACAATTAGCCATTTCCTTTAAGGTGCGATTTTTCCTTTCAGCTACACCATTTTGTTGTGGAGTGTATGGAACAGTATGTTGCATTTGAATTCCATTTTCGGTGCAAAAGTTGATGAATGTGTTTTTAACATATTCTCCACCATTATCAGTTCTTAGCTTAAGAATTTGATGTCCAGATTGTTTTTCAACAAAGGCTTTGAAGGCCAAAAAGGTGTTAAATACTTCGCTCTTGAGTTTTAAGAAGTATACCCAAGTGCGTCTGGAGAAATCATCAATGAAAGTTAAGAAGTACTTGCAGCCAGAGAATGAAGCAACAGGAAGAGGACCACATAAATCACTGTGCACAAGCTGTAAAGGGGCTGAGGCGTGCCAAGAGGCACGTCTGTCAAAACTGTCTTGATGATGTTTTCCGAGTACACATCCGGAACAAACACCATCTCTGCAAGATACCATAGGAAGACCTGTCACCATATTTTCTTTACATAGATGCTGAAGGGAGCGATAGTTTAAGTGACCAAATCGCTCATGCCAAAGTTTGCTCACTTCATCATTATGAGCAATAAATACTGAGGGAAGATTTGATGACCCAAAGTTGTGAAACTTATACAACCTTTTGGAATCATCAGCAAGACCAGTAGCTAGAATCTGTTTAGGATCTTTTAGATCCTTGATTACAACATCATGAGGTGAAAATTCAACAATTTTACCTTCACCTGAATGAGTTATCTGATAGACAGATAGAAGGTTGCAGGATAAGGTTGGAACACATAATACATCATTAAACTGACCATTGTCTAGATGAACAGTTCCAGTCCCTACAACATTAAGAGATCTATCATCACCAACATATATATTTTTGGTGTTACAATCATTTAAGAAGAAAACATGGCTTGGTTTTTGGCCATGTGACAAGAGGCTCCAGAATCAATGAGCCACTCATGAGAATGAGAAGAAGAAGAAGATACATTTAATGCATAACCAGACTGAGATGATTGACAATGACATGCAGAAAGTGCCATTCCGGAAGTTGAAGTTGAAGTAGGCTCCACATGGATGTTATGTTTCTTCATTGCGGCTTCCAAGGCTTCCATCTTCTTAAAGCATTTAGATTCTAAGTGGCCATCTCGATTACAAAAGTTACAATGTCTATCAGTCTTCTTCCATTTGTTTTTATTGGTCTTATCATTTTGCTGAAATGATCTTTCATTTTGAGGCTGAAATGGTTTAGGACCATTCTTTTGAGGATATGACTTCTTAGGATTCTTTGAATTTGGTTGCTGCTGGGCGGCTAACGTTTTCGTGGAAGAGTTTCCAAGATTAAGAAGACCAAGGTGTAAGAGTTTTTCTTGTTCTCTTATTAAGGAATCACAAAAGGAGTCAAAGGAAGGGGCCTTGTAGTCTTTTCCTTGACAAATGAAAGCTTCCCTTGTAGAATGGAAAGTGGAAACAAATACAGAGTAGGCTGGTCCCAACTTAGTAAGGATGGAATAAATAAGGTTACCATCTTCTTTCTTAACTTTAACACCTTCCAAGAGATATCTAAGGGTCTTGAATTTGGACAAGAAATCTTCAATGCAAGAAAAATTATTAGGATCCAAAGTAAGCAGCTTATTTTCAAGTTGATGGGCTCTAATTTCATTTTTAATCCCAAAAACTTTAGCGAGTTTTTCTAATGCTTCATGAGGAGTCTCAAGGTCTGCAATGTGGAATCTAAGATCAGGAGAAATAGACATCCCTATCAAACCACGTGCTTGATCTTGTCTATTTTCCCATTTTGCAACCTTGTCTTCATCTTTTGGTTTCTTCTCTTGGTCTGTGGCTATTCTAAAGAGACCTTTACTTCTAAGTAAATCTTCCATGTAAGCTACCCATTGGAAGTAGTTAGTGCTGTCAAGAATGACTTGGCATGGACTTTCCATTTAAAAAAAAACTGAAGCTGAAGATGCTGAAAGTAAGTGTTCCAATGGATAGATCTCGAAAAAATAGGCGGTTTAAAAAAAAACGGCTCTGAAAAAGGCTTCCGGATGAAGAAGTTATGGCTTTTTGAAAAGAAATTGTTGAAGATGCCGGCAAAGTGCGCGAATGTGCGGGAATGAAAAAATCCGCCCCCACAAAATGGAGACTTGAACCCAAGACCTCTACTATCTTAAAATAGCTTTGAACCAATTGATCTATACAAAAAATTTGAGAGAGAGAGAGAGAGAGAGAGGGGGGGGGGCCTTGGTTTGCGTGCTTGCCTTGAGAAAGCTCTTTTTCCCTACAAAACACAAAACACAAAACCCAACACGAATATGCAAAGAAAAACGAACCTTGTGGCTCGAAGTTAGTTTTAGCCGAAAAATTAGAATTTAAAAAAAAAAAAAAAATCTCAAAGTTAGCTTTGGCCAAAAAAACTAAATATTTTTCTCAATGTTTCTGATTTTCCGAGATCACACTAAGGTGCAGGGAAAAGAGCATACGCATGAGAAAAATCCTTCCTTTCTGTTTCTGATTTGCCCAGATCGCACAGAGTCGCAGGGCAAAGAGCATACGCAGAAATGAAAGGTATAGATTCGGTTAAAAAAAAAGGGCTAAATAAACCGAAACCGAAATAAGCAGAGAGAAAATAACAGTAAACTGCAAAAAAAAAAAACACTGTATACCTCCCGATCTGAAAAATGACGCAGCTAGGGCTACCGGAAACCTTTTCGCGTGAAACGAAAGGGGTTCCTCACTGGAACAGATGCTCCGAACGCAACAGAGCAGTCCTCTCGGCCCGAAAGCAGTCAGAAACAGCAGATCTAGGAAACGACAACCGCATGCAGTTCTACCGGCTTCAGATTTGGATCACCAACGGACGCGGCCCTCAAATAGCTCTGATACCATGTAGGAATTTACAGGGTAAGTTCCTCAGAAAGAACACCAAAAGGACATCGCTCACAACCAGATCTCAAATCAATACACCAGTATTTTTGACGTGGTTAAAACCCTCAAAGTGCAAGGAGGGAAACAGTCCACGGCCTGTCCCAACGTGGGTACTACAGGCAATTTATTAATCAAAGAATGAAAATTTACATAAGCTTCTCTCATGCACGGATTACCCGAACAATGACCCTCCATGCGCTTTAAATAGAACTCATGGACCAATCGGGTGTCAAGCCACGGATCAAGTGTCGGTAATACCGAGGTGAGAGTGAACCGTCGGATCACTACATATCGTGACCGTCGGATTGTAAGTTACAAAATGTACAACGGTAAAGAAACACACTTTACCTAACTCTAACCTAACTCTATACTAGACCAAGTTGAACTTAACTATATCCTATGTGTCGGAATATCCTAACAGTCAACTGCAGCAAAGAAGAAAGGGAAAGAAAAACAGAGTGGGGAGAAAGAGGACACTAACCCACAAAATTTAAGGAGAAGTTCCAGACTTAAAGGGAAATTGAGGAAAGTACAAATTAAAGGGCCCCACTTTATTGATTTAGGAGGGGAAACACCAGAACAAACTTTAGCAATCCCTCCTAGCCGTGGCCCACACCATACTCCTATTCCTCAGCCAGATTTTGAAAATAGTCCTTCTCAGCCAGATTTTGAGATCAGTCCTTCTCAACCAGATTTTGGGGACAGCCCAAGGAAGACTACACCTGAGATAGATCCAATCCAGCAAGAAATGTATGATTATATTGAGATGTTGGAGAAAACGGCCACAGACCAAGGTACTTCATCTACCCCGCCTAGTACAGCCCAAGAAGCTCAAATCCAATCACTAAAACATGAAGTTTTTGAGCTAGAGGTCTTAAATAGACACATCAAAAGAGAAAATGAAACATTGAAAGAACAGGGTAGGTTAGATAAGATTATTCATGACAACACCATGTTGCATCTTGGGCTATGGTAGAAGAAAAATAGAAAATTAAAGAAAAATAACAGGAGGTTGAGCAGGGCTCTCATCAACCTCAAATTCAAGTGCCTAATGAGGAAGCCGAGGATGACAGTGGTCCCAAGAAAGAAGAAAAGAAGGCTGGATGTGTTGGCAGAGGTCTCAGAACACATGAACAGAAAGGAAGAGGGTCAAAGTTTTGGTTGCATGGGGACATGCAACACCTTCATAGTGGGGGTATGTTGAGTCCTGAAACTACATACTTCCTACACACTTTCCTAGACTTTTTCCCCTCACCTGGACCTCATAAGCTATCAAAATCATTGCATATTGATTTTAAAAGAGCATTTAAGTGGTTTTCTAACTATGTTTTTGAGTTTGCTGTTTGACTTAGATTTTGCTGATTAGCTGCAGAATGTAGTCACTTTCCGTAGCTGATTCAACTTTCCGCAACTGTTTTTGTTAAACTCCAGGTTGCATGTGTCATCAGGCAAAACAGGACACGTGGGCAGATCAGGAATGACCTGGACATGGATCAGGTCCTATTGGTTCAGCCGGATTCATTAAGGAAAGCCGTGGTTAAGCGGTGGTCAAACAGAGGAGTCCTACAGCAACAGGACTCTGTTTTCAAACACGTGAAGGATTCGTGGCCGTTCCTAGATCCCTGGGGTCATGTTGACAGTTGTAGACTGCCCCACGATGTGAATCCAACAGCCACTTTTGATAGATTGAATAATCTCGGCAACCATTATGCTAAATTCATGGACATTGTCTTTTACGTGTCCTCTGTTGACGTAGTTTCACAGGAAAATAGTTATGAAGCTTTTGTTATAAATAACGCGTTTCCAAACGCATAGAGTTAGTCTTTTGTTGATGTAATTTTGCTGTTAAGTCTACTGTGCCATGACACTAATCCCACTGTGGTAACGAGAGGATTCTTCCTCTGTTTTGAATTATAAAGAAGACTCTGTTTTTATATGACTGCGTGAGCATAATTTTGGACTGATAGCCTATTGACCAAGGCCATGCAGAGGGCCCCTGCACGCTGAGGTTTCGTTTTCCTTATTGCTGTAAAGTTTTATGCATTGTTTCTTTATTTTCATTGCACATATTTCATAGTTATCCACCTGTGTATATTTCATTTTCTATGGTATTAACATTTCATTCCTGTACATGATTTTTCAAGTTCTGTATATTGTTGTTAACACTAATCAGTGTGTGTATGTTTCAGGATAGAGTAGGCCCGGGCATTTTCATACAATTTTCACAATAATTAGTGACATGGAATTAGCCTCTCTGCTGACTTTGCTTTTCTTAATTTTTTTAAATTCCAGTTCTGTTTTGTTGATTTCAGTCTTATTCACTTGCTTTGTTAGTTAGTTTAGATATCAACTTGCTCATATCATTGACGTTATCTCCGAAAGCCATAGCTTAGACTACCTGGCGAGGTATCAGACTATGAATGATGTGATTTGATTTTAGTTTTACTTTTCTGCAAATTAGACATCAACTTGCTCATATCATTGACGTTATCTCCGAAAGCCATAGCTTAGACTACCTGGCGAGGTATCGGACTATGAATGATGTGATTTGATTTTAGTTTTACTTTTCTACAATTAGACATCAACTTGCTCATATCATTGACGTTATCTCCGAAAGCCATAGCTTAGACTACCTGGTGAGGTATCGAACTATGAATGATGTGATTTGATTTTAGTTTTACTTTTCTGCAATTAGACATCAACTTGCTCATATCATTGACGTTATCTCCGAAAGCCATAGCTTAGACTACCTGGTGAGGTATCGGACTATGAATGATGTGAATTGATTTTACTTTTACTAGATCACAGTTTTTGATTTGTTTGAGTGTAGTAGCTTAATTCATTTTTTTGTATTTAGACAGCAACAGAGATAATGGTTTCATGATCAGTAGTTCATTATTTGCTTGATTTGAATAGCAACACATTTTTATTCTTGTTCAAGTATTAATTTCACCACTAGTATGTTCTAAGACCCTCTGAAGTGTTAAGTTCTGGAAATCATTATAGAAGACATAATTGCCTTAAAATCTATATCCATACTTGCCTTCTAGAGTATTCTTAAAACTCAGGGATAGGATTTCCATTCATATTAGGAGATAAACGAAGATAAAAACCCCCAAAACAAAATAAAAATTGAAAATGACAAAAAGGTAAGAAAGGGGCTGTCTTGCACATATAGTGCGCCACACTTCATCAGTCTACGACTCCTGGATTGATAATTAATGTAGTAATCTAGGACACACTAAATTGACTAAACACTGACCTTGCTCCTTTAGGGTATGAAACAACACTTTTAGGGACTTAGAAGCCCTTGGTTTATGGACATATGTGATTGGGGTTGCAGTGCCCAAATATGTCTATAACAGTTGCCCCCTGAAGCATGAGGTCGTAAATCCTTTGATGTCGGGTGAAATTCTTTATAGTGAGGATCCGAGGTTTTTCGCACTAGAAGGTGAACTGTAATAAGATACAATACAATACATTATCTTCATAATATTTTCATGATCTGGCTGAGGCGGGCATTCCCATGCTCAGCTTGATAAATTCATTTTCATGTACATAGGACAGACAACCATCTGTGTGCAGACTGATGATTCTGGTAGAGCCATCATCCCTTAGTTTGGATGATTATCTGTGCAGCAATGATGTACATTTGATGTCTTTATTTTCCTGATTATATCACAGCCTGGATGGATGAAACTAGATCCGGGGTCTTCAAAACTCGTTCAATCTTTGACCGAAATTACAAGTCGATCCATGTGAATATATGTCTTGATGTTGAACATGGAAAGACATCGTCTGATTACCAACCAATGATGTAAGTTATTAATAGACGCGAGAGGAATCACCGATAATGATGATGACCATCAAGGTACTGCAGTACAATTCACGTGGTGTGAATACATGAGTTGATGTCGAACACCACGCAAAATCTTTTGGTCGAAGGCCATTAGTGTAAACCTGTCACCAGAAGTGAGAAACTTGCCATTGAGGCATGCAAGCTTCAAAGTACTGGAAGGGTTGTCCCTAGGTCGGCTTCTTGGATAATGAGTTGATTTCGACAAGAAGTGACCCGTCGTAGGAGGTTATTAATGGATCCCACATCTACGACACGGAACAGAGAAAATGATTTTGTAGAGGTGAAAACGATCTGATGATACAAGGTTCAGGGTGGCGGTCATGAAAGAATGAAGCGTGAAGGTATTGTAGCGGATGAGACACAAGCTGGGTAGGTGAATTCTTTGAGAAACTTCTCTTGAACATATCGGCGACACTGAAATGGATTGTTAGCGTTAACCCCAAAAGTGGATGGTACGGTGGACCAATGGTGATATGACTGGTGAACGGAATAACCCAACCTGACTCAATCATGGTGATGGAGTGAAAGTGTCATGTTCAGGAGCGACCTGCTATCAATAAAGTTTCTTCAAGTTTTCTTCCCAATTTTCCCTAGTCATTTCTGACCAGTACCCCTTTATTTTTGTCAAGCTTGAGGAGGATAACATATGCTTGTTCTATAATTTTCCCTTCGGGCAAACCCGTCGCTATGTTTTAACGAGCCTAGCGACAGTGAAACTCACTCTTGTCTAAATGGACAAGTTTGTCGCTATTGTTTTAACGAGTTTAATGACAAGGATAACTCGGTCCTTTTCAATTTTAGAGAGTCTGAAAAGAGACGGAAAGAAGACTCCAATATTCCTTTTTCGTAACATAATCCCTTAAGTCTGAAAAAGTATAAAACAATGCGAAAGGGATGACTTTTCGATAGTTTTAACGAGATGAACAAGACAAACGCTCGATCTTTTTGTGTAATAATCCCTCAGGTCCAAAAAGATTAAAATATAGAGGAGGGATAGAACTTAAAATCACTTTAATGAGCTGGAGAGGCCAATCGCTCGGCAATATTTTCATATTTTACGAGTCAGATGAAAAGAGCTTAAAGGAGACTTGTTTTTTGAGGAACGAGTGATGTTTTCAGATAGCAGATGGTTCCAGGTAAGGTTTGGAACTTTCCAATCATGGCAGCGTAAAAAGGTGGCTAATAGGATCACTCATCGCAGCTGTTCCTCAAAAGGGATAAACAATCAAATGGAGGCGGATGATCGCAACAACAGAATGGAGGTGATGGTAAGAACACGACCAAGGCTCAAAAGCTGATGACAATGCATTCACAATGGTTATTTACCGGATATGGGTTCATTTTTTAATGAGTTTAAACTCTAGTGGAACATATGCTCATTTCTAGGTTTAATTTTTAATGAGCTTGAACTTCACGTAAAACTGCTCATGCCAGTCGTATAATAAGGATGTCTCATTGATAGGTTCAATTTTTAGGGAGCTTGCACCATTCGAAATTATGCTCCGACTCCTTTCATTATGTAAGCTAGGAATGACCAATCCTATGAGTTTAAATGGTTAAGAACCTACAAACTAAGAAAATAACTGGTCGCTTTTCACTTTCACGCAAAAATTTTGCATGCCCCCAGGTATAGCAAAGTAGAGTTTCCCCAGGTTACCCCACAATTTGCAGACGAAACACTTGTTTTATTGGGAGAGGCCTACCTTCTAACAGAGGTATCTTATTCCAGTCTAATCCCATTTTTCTAAATGGATGGGTGTGTCAGACTAGTCATATATCCTCTATGGAAACCTACCCTATACCTGAAGTTTTCTTGCCGAAGCAGGCTAGGGTGCATGCCCCCTGGGTTTCAGTCTTGATCACTGAATCACTCGTGCTCATCAGGTGGATGGACTGGAGATTGACGAGACATTCCTTGTGCAAAAATACCTGTTAGGGATGGCATTTGAATATTAGCTATGTGTGAACCGGGGAATGAAAGTTGGTCTACGAGCTGGACCACTCCGCCTTCATGCGGAAAACACATTACTCGAAAGAGTGAGGAGACGATGGCTCCCATGCTATAAATTTAGTCGCGTCAAAGGAGTAGATTGTAATCTAAAGTTCCTTGGACTACCATTACGTTTAGATAAATGGTTTTCCTTCTCAAAGTTATAGGCAAATTTGGAAGGATCCCTAACGGCCGACTGGTTCCTTTATCGAAGCCTGTCAGATATCGCATCTCAGGCAAAAGCGATGGCGAACCAAGCGCTTTCCAAGCAGTTGATGAAATGATACTCATAGAAGCCCCTTCATATATGATGGTACTAACCATGACCATTTTGTAAGTTTGCACTATAATTTGAAATGGTACATTAGATGGTAAACGGGGTCTGCCTAGTAGATTCCAATCGAAGGAAACGACTAGGTTGCTTGGAGGTGGGACCGAATAAACGGCCGGATACAACTCTGATGAATTTCCTTCATGTGGTAAAGGAATGGGCAGATTGCCCCCATGTTCATCAGAGTCTGTGTTTATGAAAAGAATTTGAACGGTGTCGTTCTCATTCTCTTTGGTGACTGTATCATTTGAAGCTAAATCTTCTGAAGTCAAGATGGGGTCGACTGCCGTCTCAATCTATTGAATTTGGTCCAATGTGGACTCAGAGGGTTTATCTTCAATGATAGGTGCTTCGACCGACTCCAAAGGTGGGTCAGTCATATTTTCAACTAGCAATGGATTTGGCAAGAGTTTCGTGTACCTAGGAGGGAGTCGCTGTGGTGATACAGGACGACTATCCAAGACTCTTTTAGCTTCGTCCAGGAAGCGACAACGGTGGAGGGCATGGTCGCCTTCACACAGTCTGGAGGGAAATTTGATTTCCTTTTTGTCCATTGACTTTGCTTTCAGTAGTTAACGGTGTACTTTCAACATGATCGTCAGAGGTTGATGACACCGGATTGTGCAAGCGGGGAGACCAGTCCCTTAGGATCTGTGGGATGCAAGGACAATCTCGGTGATAGTGGTCTCCTTTGTAGATGACGCATGGAGATTTAGGTTTGGATGGTGCAGAGTGTGGATTTTCACTAGATGATGTACGGTTGCCCCTTTTTGCCGTTGGCTCCTTCTTCTTCTTCTCCTTCCCCTTCTTATTCTTCTTCTTAGTTACTTGGTTTTTAGTTTTATTATCTTTACCAAGCGAAGAGGAAGAAGGAGAGGGAGAGACAAATGAAGTAGAAGGTTGGGGGGAAACTCTGGTATCATCTAGTTGCTAATTCGATTGTTTAAGAATTACGGTGCCTTGAATGACAGAGGTCAAGAAAAGCCATACTGGCAGGCCAATTGTCAGTCCTGGAAGGGACAATGTGGCCATATGAGGTGCACCAACATCTCCCCAAGAGGAGAAAGGACTAGGACTTCCCCCAAGGGGGAATCCTTGGTTGTTGGACTCCATTTTCTCAAACTAAGACCAACGAGGGAACAATGACGTTATTCCGATTAAAATAAATTTTAGACGCTTTGACACAACTTGCTTTTTCACTTTTTAAGAGTCGAGAAAAAGCTAAAGATGACTCTAGTCGCCCTCGATTTTTAATGAGCCTGAAGTGACAAGTGCTCAGATGGACCTTTTCCTTTAAGGAGTCTGAAAAGGAATGAAAGACACTGCTCTGGAAATCTAGACAGAGGGATTACCAAACCAATTGCAAAACTGCAGAATACTTTTTACGGTACGACAGTCAATCTTCCCGAATGCTGTGTTCAGTGCGTTGCGATCAATAGGGCGGAAAACACGACTTCCTAAGGATAAAGGATATAACCTATTATGGTCTCCCAATATATACTCGACGGTACGTGGGATCACAAGTATTTACTGGCACTTATCGTCTCAAAGAGGAGGAATCACCCAACCTACGATGAAAGTGACAGTTACCAGGCTTTATGACGCCGGAATACGTCTCTAGCCTAGACTTCTAGATATTGTGCGTTAGGTTCTAAAGCATTTTTATGTTCATTAAATTTATTTTATAGTTGATCTTTCTTAAGAAATTTTCCTTTCAGGTTCACCGCGTGATGTAGATATACAATTCCTAAAATGCAACCTAAGATGATAAACATTCATTTAATCTTATATTTGCAATGAAAATCCTAGCTACTAAAGAAAGAGAAATGAAATCCTTTCAACATAGAGCAGAGAGCACACACTAGATGCACTGTCCTAAATCAAAATCAACAAGCAGTCTAAATGCAAATTCACATGCATGTATTTGTTTTCCGATTTCTTAATGTGTGAATCACAAAAAGAATGCTAAATACAAATTTGAATTATTTCTTCTTTCAAGGTGACAGTACTAACGATTTTCTTTTCAAAAAATGACAGGAAGGCAAGACGACACTTTGCGATTTTGAATTGAAAACTGCTTTCGACACTTGAAATACTACTAATTCAAATCAAATACAAGGGTAACAGTGTAATCGACTATTAACAAGAGAAGTATTCTTTTCCTTGACTGAAAACGACACTTGTAACACTTCCAAATCAAGAGACGACAGTTCGATTAAGCTACTTCTTTGTAAAAGAGAACTGTAAATGGCGCACAATACATAAAAAAATTCACAATTCTTTGTACAATAGAGGTTGGATGATGCAAAGAAGGGGGTTTCAACAGTGGTATACTGATCACAGACAACAAAACTCCTGAATAAAACTGAAGACAGTGAAGAAAAAACCAAAATCTGGAGGTAGATCTAGTCTTGTCTGATCATCGCACCTGCAACACAGGGAAACAGGGATGCATCCCACCTACTGCACACGGGAGGTGTGATGCATCTAGATTTCCTAAAGGAGAGGGTGCGATGGTCAAGGAATGAGACTTTAACTTGGTTTTTGGTCACAGTTTGCAGTTTAGTCCAGGGATTTAGGCCGAGCAAATGATAGTCAGTAACTACAAAGTATAGGGCTGATCTAATGAGGTTACTCAAGCTACCTCTAGGGCACTTAGGATGTTTGCAAGTCAATTGTTCAGTTCATAAACAAACCCGGAGATTGACTGAAGCAACGTTGATCTACTTTGCACTTGCATAGAAAATGCAGTTCGAAGGCTAGCTGGCTTGACTTCAGGCTCCGTCTGTGGTTTATGAATCAAACAAATAGAGACAAGCAATCAAACTAATCGCTCCCCAGTGGAGTTGCCATTTTGTTATCGGGAAATCTAGTGTCTATGCAGAGCTTCTAGTCCCACTAAGACGGGTAGCTATCTTAGAAACAAACAGATTAAAGTCACTTGTTTTTCCTTTACGAGAGAGAGATGGGAAAGAAGCAGAGAGTACCAACCTCAGTCTTCCACTTGGCTCCTTGCTTGTTTCCTTTCCCCTTTGACAAAATCTCGCCACTACTTCCTTACTTGTCCAGCTTCAAAGAGCACCTGTAGATTCACAGCAGCATAATACCATCAAAGCATAGAGATCTTTCACTATAAACAATATAGGATCAGATATATATTGGCCATACAAATGCATATAACAAACATAATATTCAGAGATACACAAGAATATGGAGGAAAACTCAAATAGCTTTATTAGTAAAATTCATAGAAGAGAGGATTACAACCACTTGGTCTGACCCAGTGCCATCCTCCCAGCTTGAAAGCCCTCTTCACCTCACACAAAGCAAGATCGCCCAACAATGTCTTCAAAGAGAAACCAACAGCACCTCTTTGAAAATTACCAAATTCCAACCTTTGGATCTCTTGGTTGAGGGATCCATTTATAGATATTTGCAGTGGGGTGAGTCAGCTTCTTGGATTTTGATTAGTGTCATCTCTCTAATATTTCCTGGGTCCACATGGAGATTTTAGATCTCTTACTCATCCCTGGGCGAACTCAGAGAGGCAAGTGTCAAATGAGTAGTTTCTAGAAGATTCTTTGGGTTTCCACCTAGCAAACTGTTTGTGCCATTTGTCTGCTCTCGCTCATCGCACCCTATGAAAGGGCTTTCTAGTATGCATCGCACCTTTTGCATGTGGCAGATGAGAGGCATCACACCTTTAGCACTGGGCAGTCTGTATGGTCCTGCTTTGACCAGCTCTGAGTAGATTTTCATGGAAAACTTCTGGGAGGTGATGTAATTATCTGACCTTGCTCCTTTAGGGTATGAAACAACACTTTTAGGGACTTAGAAGCCCTTGGTTTATGAACATATGTGATTGGGGTTGCGGTGCCCAAATATGTCTATAACATGACCAAAAATTCATAATGACCCTCATGAGTTCTAAATGTTGTTTCCGGAAAGTCTTCAGTCTTCATTTTGATTTGATGATATCCTGAATGAAGATCCAACTTGGTGAAGTAAATTGATCCATGCAATTCATCCAATATTTCATAAATGACAAGAATGGGAAACTTATCTTTAATAGTGAGCTTGTTGAGCTCCCTATAATCCGGACACATGCACCATGATCCATCCTTCTTGTGCACCAATACTACTAGAGTAGAGAAAGAACTTAGACTAGGTTGAATTATACCAGCCTCTAGCATTTCTGCAACCATACGTTCAATTTCACTCTTTTGGGCATAGGGATATCTGTATGGCCTGATGTTTGGAGGAACACTTCCTGGAATCAGATGAATAGCATGATCATGATCACGAATAGGTGGGAGACCTTTGGGAGTCTCAAATACCTTGGAATTGATTGTCCAAGACTTTTTGGAGATCTGGAGAAATAGATGATTCCGATGTGGAAACATCTAGCAAACATAATTGTACAATTACACCTCTTTGTTCCTTTTTTAGAAGCTTTGTCATACTGTTCGAGCTGATTATCTTTCTTGGTTTCCCTGCAATACCCCTTAATTCAACTTCCTTTCCTTCCACAGAAAATTTCATGAAAAGTTCTTGAAAATTAAAAGCTATTGTACCCAAGGATTTTAGCCATTGGACTCCTAGTACAACATCAGCGCTTCCCATTGGAATGGAAAGCATTGGGCTAGTCAATACATATTCTCCCATGGATAGCTTGATATTATGGAAATTTCCAGAGCAATTTATCATTCCTCCATTTGCAACCATCACTTGACACTCTGGTGCTGGATATAGGAAGCAATTCAATTATTTTGCTATCTTACCATGAATAAAATTGTGGGTACTTCCTGAATCAATCAACACTATTACCTTTTTCTTCTTGATTTTTCCTTCTATCTTGATGGTTTGAGGAGTGGTAATTTCAGCCAATGCATTACAAGATATGGTCGGATTCATTTCTTCTTTATCTAGGCTTTGTTCCTGGAGTATATCCTCTTCTTTTGACCTTTCTTTATCCTTTTCTTCTTCCTCTTCACGATCTATGTAGAATAATTTCTTCTCAGAACACTTATGACCTTTAGTGTATTTGCTATCACAAATGTAACAAAGCCCTTTTGGCTCTTTTTTCTTCCAATTTTTGTGGTGTCAACCTTATAGGTTGTGAAAGACTAGGGGCAACAACACTTACATCTTTATAGTTGTGAGTGGTATGCTTCTTGGTTGCCATAATTTTGGTTTCCATTTTTCTTGCTAACCTGAATGCCTTCTCTAATGAATCAGGTTCCCAATGGCGAACATTATGTTGGATATTATCCTTTAAAGTCCTTATGAACACATCAATCCTATGCTCCTCTGGAATATTTTTTACCCTTATGTTCAATTTTTGGAACTCCTCAATGTGCTCCATTATTGAACCCTTTTTTTTGAGACTTATCAATTGGCTAAAAAAAGTGTTGCTTTTTGTATCCTCATAATGTGCTGTCAATTCTTTCGTAAAAATTGCCCAAGTGATTTGGTTCCAAATATAAAGTTTCAATACGTACCTTTTGTGTGTTTTTCACATTATTGAGATCGAAAAATTGCTCCATCTGTAATATCCATGCTGCTGGATCCTTGCCATCAAACTTCCTTATATTGATTTTTGGAATATGGTGGGTCTTCGATCCAACATTAGAGTCCATGGAATCATGATTAACATTTCTTTTGTTCTCATCATGAATTTCCTTTACTAGCATTTCACCATTAGTGACCATTTCTTGTAGCAACATATTCACTTTTATATTCAATTCTTCCATCTTATCATCCATGCCATCCATTTTAGCGTCCATGCCATTCATCTTAGCTTCTACACCTTTTTGTGCAAGTGACACTTTTTGCACTTGGTCTCGTAATTTTGATATATCATGTTGCATTTCTTCCTCTTATTCATGAGTCATGCTAGAGCTTTTAGGTTTCTTACTAGGTGTTTGCATTTTCTTTTCTCGGGGCATCAATTACTGATAATAATGCTTTACTATGCCCTTTGAATTCCTTCAAACTAATTTTTCAAACCAAGCTTATGCAAAAATTTAAAAAAATTACACACCTTTTTTCACTTTGTAGGAGCTTGATATTTAATCTGATGTATCTCTGTAATTTCAGATCATCCAGTTCTGAAATTACGACTTGTAGTAGCCCTCTTTGTCCTATTTCCAATGCCACCAGTCTGATCAAAATTGGATTCTCCAAGGAAGAGTTATGCACAATCTCCCAAGATGACCTGATTATAGACCTTTTCAGAAGAGCGAACTTGTATGAAGTGCCGCGTGTCACTGTATCGACCTTTGGCTCTGAAAAGTATATACAAGAAACTACAGTCTATCCTCTTTCTGTACCTTCTTACAAAATTTCAATCCGATGCTCAGAGAGAAAGTTATGATGATTTTCCCCAAGTCACCTGTTTGGAATGTAATTCAGGGGTCTGCAAAAAGACCAACTTCCTCAGATCATATCTCCGCAAATATTGTGCAAAAATCTCTGAAATTTGGACTCGAGGTTCAGTGCGATTTCATCTCAAATGGGTTTTTTTTTTTTCACTTCTGAAACATCGCAGAAAAAAAGTTATAGCGAAAATTCCATGTTGACCTATTTGGAGCAGCAAAACCCTAGAATCCAAAGCTTTGATACCAAATGTTATGAAGCCAGCTCACAAAAAGATAGAAAAGATAGTTGAACGCACTAGAATTTAGCCTCTTCGAGGGGGAAACCTCCTTTACATTACACAAATGAATAATTCTTGGATGATTCGAATGACAAAACCTCCTTTCTATATATAGGAGTCTAAGGAGTCACAATATAACCCAACTGACCTAACAATAATAATATAAAACCACAAAAATAACAATAGAGCGATTCTATGGGGCACAATAATAACAATATGGGGACAATAGGGGCACAAAAATATTAATAAGGGATACAACTACAATAGTAATGGGGTAATTACTAGTATTATAGGGACCTAACAGCCATTTTAAGATGTATACGGACCATTCCACGTTGAAATGCCTGGTCAATAAGCCTAAGTTGGGGGGCGGGGAATCTGCAGGTGGTTGTTATTATTCCAGGAGTATGATTTTGAAGTTATTGTGAAACTTGTATCACTGAATGCGGGACCAAACCATCTATCACGCATCGAAACAAGGGAAGACCCCACTAATTTGGAAGAAGGATTGCCTAAGGCACAACTATTTGCAGTGCACGTTGTGGATGGTCATTTTGAAGATATCATACATTTCCTAATGATAGGAACTGCTCTGGAAGGATACACCATCCAGCAGAAGAAGGAGTTAGTGGTGTGCGTGACCGATTTTTTTGTCATTGCTGGGCATATGTACAAAATGGTGTCTGATGAAATATTGCGACGATATGTACTAGACTTTGAAAGGAGCAGTATCGTCACGGACACGCATGGGGGCGTCGTGGGAAACCGCACAAAAGATTCTACGCGCAGGGTTGTCATGGCCAACTCTCCATTAGAATTCAAAATCTTACTGCATACCATGTGATGTGTGTCAAAGGACTGGCAGGCACACGCGGAGGGATGAGCTACCTCTGAATCCACAGATGACATTACAACCCTTTTAAAAATGGGTGATAGATTTTGTGCGACCCATTAAGCCCTAAGGGAAGAAGACGGGAGCAAGGTACATTATCATCGTGATGGAGTATTTGACTCGATGGGTGGAGGCACAGCCTGTAAAGGATTGCACAGGCGTGACTGCTACAAATATCCTCTTTGAGTATGTACTGACACGATTTGGGTGTCCAAAGATTTTGATGAGTGATTGTGGTACACACTTTCTAAATGAGACAATCAGTGCGCTGAAGGAGGAATTTCAGGTATATCACCAGAAAATCGTGCCTTATCACCTGCAAGCTAATGGGACAGTGGAAGCGTTCAATAAAGTGATGGAAAATGCACTGATCAAGGTTTGCAACGCTTAGTGAAGTGATTGGGACCTGCACATACCCACAGTACTATGGGCCTATCGGATGAAATGCAAGAAGTTGACTGGACAAACACCCTTTAGGCTTGTCTATGGTGTTGAAGCAATGATGCGCATGGAATACACTGTGCCTAGTCTATGCATAGTGGCACTCACGAGTATGACGGATCACAGAGCCCTGGAAGAGAGGCTCACATAGCTAGCTGAGCTTGAGGAAGAGAGATTTCTAGCTGGATTTCACCAATAGGTCCAGAAGCAGCGTGAAAAAGCATGGCATGATCGACACATTAAGCTGCGCACCTTTAAGGTAAATGACCTGGTTTTGTTATATGACAACAAGTTTGATAAATTTCCAAGGAAATTCAGAATGCACTGGTTAGGGCCCTATGTCATTAAGGAGATTACCGATGGAGGAGTGGTTCAGTTGGTCAAATTGAATGGAGATCCCTTCCCAGGAAAGGTGAATGGTAGTCGCTTGAAGCCATACACCGGTGGTCCGGCCATGTGACTATATGAAGGTAGCATAGTCTTAGCACTCCAGGCAGTTGAAAGGAGGCGCGGGACTATAAAATACACTTCCCAGGTTGGGGAGCTGCGTGATTGGAGGATTGTGCGAAGGAAGGAAGTGTCACCGGGTTTGTGACAAAGCGAAGGGGACTGCGCTACCTAGGGAAAAATCATGCAGGTCAGCTGGAAAGTGACTGTTAAAGTCACTGTTCATGATTTAACGGTAGGAATGCAGCCAAATGAAGTGGGCAGTTGACATTTAAGATGAAATTTATGGGTCAGATCCTTGAAAATATGTCGCTAATCTGGCATTAATGAACCGAATTTGGGGGAATAGTCAGATTTAAATTCAAAATGCCCTGTAAATTACAAGTGGCTGCCCAACCAAAAACACTTGAAATTTTGAGAATTGAGTTGTTGAGCTCTCAGGCGCACATGAATCGAGAATTCTTTGAGGCTCTGATAGTGAGTTTAGTGTTTGAGAACTTACTGGAGACATCACGAGCATTATTGGAAAGCGTTATGTTGGCACCCACAGAAGCTATAGATACCAAATTAGAGGAGTCGGTGCCGGAAATTGTTATGGAGGTCGAAGAAGTTGCTCCAAAGGTTGTCGAAGTATTAGCGGAAGTCCCCAAATCACCAAGGACGCCGAGACCAAAGCCCACCCCAACCAAGGAGAGTGCGAAGGATAAGAAGGGCAAGCATCCTGCAATACTGGTGCACGCATCGCCAAGAAGAAACCCACCAAAGGACAAGCCCACCGCACAGGAGAAGGGCAAAGCCATGAATCTAGAGCCGGAGGAGGAAGAAATTGAAGACATCCCGATGGATGAGGGGGATGTGGGGATAGACATGGAAGAAGTTGAAGCCCAGCGTGCTGACCTCGGTTGCCCGAGTACATCCCTCCACGCAAAGGCAATACCAAGATCCCGAAAGATATCGACGAGAGCAAGGTCCCATTGCAAACCCCCCTACTGCTGGATGAAATTGTTTTTGAAGGACTGCGCTTGGGGTGGGTTCCTCTCTTAAAACTTAAAGATTAGGACTTGGATGATCATGAGAAGTTCCCACACTTGGCGACCAAGCAACTGATGTGCCGCATCATCGATACAACTACCAGAATGACTGCATTAGAGCTACGAAGGTGGCTTAGAGGAGTCGAAAAGGCAAGTCTGCTCAACCTGCTATGGGTGTCGCACTACAACCGCACCCCAGTTACAGTATAGGTTATCAAACAGTTGCTATGCTTGGTGCATGATGGGTGTTTGTGGCTGGAGGAGCCAATACCCATCACTGATAGGTTGATCCACAGGATCACGTGGTTTCCTTACACAGGAGAAAATTCGTCAATGATTTTTGGTGAAAAAGGTGGTGAGTAGGCCCTCGTGGAGGCCATGAAAGAGAAGTTTAAGCTGGTAAAGAAGCCGCGTGGATATGCCATAAACAACATTTGTGACCCTGCTGTAAAGGTGGATATGCAAATTTTAGCAGGGAATGTGATGAGGAAGTGTCGTGCCGATGAGGTGCTGACACCTGTCGTTGTGCTAGCAGCCCAATGCGCAGAAGGAGTTCAGTTTAATTGGGCAGACTATCTCCACGGTGAGTTCCTTGCGAACTGTCATGAGGCACAGGAGCTTAGCAAGATGTTCCACTACACGTGGCTCTTGCTGTCTATTGTGCTGGTAGCATGGGAGCTGCCAGAGGATAGCCAATTCCCTTCGGTCGTGCCAGACCTACCAGAAGTAGCGAAGTACGCTTTGCTGTGGGCAACCAAGGATGCGCAATGCATCAAGGATAGCAAGATCTTCTGGATCTTGATGGAGATGAACATCTGCATGGCCATCAATCGCAAACCGCAGTTGTCGCCTACGGTGTTTTCCAACCTATAGGATTACGCGGAATTTAAGGTAGATTTTCACCATGTGTCCATCAGGGCATGAAAGGACCCTGCACAAACATGGTATGACTTGCATTACCTAGAAATCGATGACGCCATTGATGAAGTACTTGATCGTTGTCTGACAAAATGGCACACTACAATAGACTTGGCAGTTGGAGGGAACAAGTTTGCTACTTAGTGAAAGAAGGATGAGGCCAAGTTCAAGATGATGTAGCTGGCTGAAAAGAGAAAGAAGGAGGTTGCCGACAAGGCCCAGGTAGAGCGCGATGCCGCTTAGCAGACGATGAAGCAAATAGGTGGAACAGAGCAGGGCTTTGACAAAGGCGTGATGTCGCTTTCACCTGAGACAGAGGAAGAGACAGACGAGTAGACATAACAACACGATGCAGACCCACAGGCGACATTCAACCACATTAAACGTCCAAGGGAGCAAGAGAAAGGAGGGTCTAGGAAGAAATACAAGGCCAATAAAACATCACTGGACACAATCACCCTCACAAAGGGCGATTTGCATGACATTGATGACATGATGCAGGATGTCACCGCGGAGGCCCTACAACAGTTTGAGCAGCAACAATAACTAATATTGGGGGCTATCCAGACAAGTCTGCAAGAGCTGCAGACCCACACATCATAGGCTGGCACATTGTCCACTAGCCTTGCTATCAGCACTTCAGAAGCTATTGAGATGTTGCGCGCGAAGGTCTCCAGCGCGATAGTGCTGCCTGATGGAGCACTGACCAAGAAGAATGAAGCTGACAGGCCCACTGTTAGCGCCCTCAAGGGCGTATGGTTGAATCTGGCAGTTCTCCCTGGTGAAGCACTCTGCCTCTTGCAGGATGGAGTGATTGCGGAGCTGAGGGCCCGTGAGCACTACACCCTCCAGGTGATTAGTGAGCAACGAATTAACAATGAGCATATGACACTACATTGAGACTCTACCATTGCTACTATGACCAAGGTGACCAACCAAAACAAGCGTATAATGTAGGTTGTCGAGGAGGCATGCCGAATGGTCCCAAAGTTGGCCATTCCCAAGGAAGAATCAGTCGAGGTGCATGTCCGCAAGCTGTCTACAGGGGTGCGCAACGCTCGTACAGAAATGGTGTGGGTTCAGTTGGAGTTGAACCTGCAGATCACCGAGTTACAGTTGAAGGCCTAGCCTTCAACCCCGCCAAAAGCAAAGGAGCAGTGTGCAACCACTGTCATAGAGGAAATAGTGGCAGTTGATAGTGCAGTAGCTGACTGCACACAACTTTTTGAGCAATCTTTTGAGGTCCTTACAAGCTTGCAGGAGGACCCTAATGTACAGCGCCTAGATACATAAGCGTGTGAGCTGCAGTAGCTCTATGATGAGGTCAAAGGCACAACGTGAACCATCGTGCTCACACAGAGACTGGAAAAGTTGCAGGAGTCCAAGCAGTTGAGAGAACAGGTGGATGCAGTGCTGAAGGCGTGATTGAAGCCCTGGCTGGATGAGGTTTACACGTTCATAGCCTTTATTGAAGGAAATCTTGTGACTCTGCAAGCGAATCAGCAAAATCTTTACGTCGATAGTTTAGGAGCAGTGACCGAGTAGATGGTTGAAGATGCGAAGCAGGTGGCCGCACAGTGTGCTGCCGAGGTTGCGGTCATAGGGGTTGAGTTGGGAGGTCTTTGCACTAAGATCTTCGTGCCTGCCGAGTGACTCGAGGGCAAGTCACGATGTTTGTGTTGGGGGTTGGTTGTGTGCAGAAACTTGGTTCCGGCATCCCCCCATACTTCTTGAGGTGAGACTTTGGTCCGCGCTTTGCGAGCTGATGCCGAAAGGGCCAGTAGTGTAGGGATTTGTTTGGCTAACTAACACTGAACCTGGGTCAGGCCCCATGCAGCCAACAAATGGTTCCGTTGCCGGGACTAGAATCTGCATAAGAGATGTGTGATGTCGTATCACTGGAATCCAACTAAGAAAGAGATCAGAGACTAGTTGGATAGGAAGATCCACGAATTCGCAGCGCAGGAGAACAAAAATCCACAACTGACAAAGGAATAGTGGCTGGACAAGTACCTATATACATAAATACATGAGATCCTTTTCTGTTCCTTTCTGGTTGAGCTATACGAGTGGATCACGAAGCTAGTAGATAGTTAAGGAAGGTGAGGACTTGACGGTCCTATTGTCTGGACCCCGGAGTTAGTACAAATATTGGAAGCATCTGAGGATAAGATCACCCACACTATCGATCATTGGCTCGATCACATCATAGGAGGATTTGTGACTAAATTCATGTTCAATACCTCAGTCAACTACAACAAAGTGGAGCGATGCTTTTTCAAAGGTCTGCGAGGTAAGTCCTTGAAGTCTTTGAATACCTGGATTAAGATGTTATTGTGTGAAAAACGGGTTATGTAGCTACCTTGATGTTCGGAGCTACGCGGAGTGGAAAAACTTACAGGAACAAAGGAAGAAAGGGTAATGAATATAGTCCATTGATTTCACCTCCATTGGGTGATGAAGAGGAAGTAGCGCAGGCTTCTCCGCAAAGTGCTATTCAGTTAATAAGACAAGGATTCCCGTGACTTACACCTCCATCCACACCACCCCCAACTTCACCACCATCACTTGCGACTTCACCCGTACCGCCTCCTCAAACTCTCAAAATAGAAGGACATATCGAGAAGAATAAGGTTCAAGCAGTGCAATATCAGGAAGAAAAGTATCAAGAAACATCAAAAGAAATGGATACTCACCAGGAACCAACCCCAAAGAAAGAAGAAATGAATCCAACCATATCTTGTAATGCATTGGTCAGAATTACCACTCCTCAAACTATAAAGATAGAGGGACATATCAAGAAGAAAAAGGTAACAGTTTTGATTGATTTGGGTAGTACCCATAATTTTATTCATTATAAGATAGCCAAGGAATTGAATTGCTTCCTATATCTAGCACCATAGTGTCAAGTGACAGTTGTAAGTGGAGGAACCATAAATTTCTCTGGAAAGTGCCATAATATCAAGCTATCAATGGGAGAATATGTATTGAATAGTCCAAGGCTTTCCATTCCAATGGGTGGTGCTGATGTTTTACTAGGAGTCCAATGGCTACAATCGTTGGATACAATAGCTTTTAATTTTCAATAATTTTTCATGAAATTTTCTTCGAAAGGAAACGAAGTTGAATTAAGGGGTATCATAGGGAAACTAGGAAAGATAATAAGCTCTAACAGAATGACAAATATTCTAAAGAAAGAATAACGAGGCGTAATTGCACAATTATGTTCGCTAATGGTTCCCACATCGAAATCATCTATTTCTCTAGATCTCCAAAAAGTCTTAGACAATAATTCCAAGGTATTTGAGAATCGCAAAGGTCTCCCATGTATTCGTGATCATGATCATGCTATTCATTTATTCTAGGAAGTGTTCCTCAAAACATCAGGCCTTATAGATATCCATATGCCCAAATCAGTGAAATTGAACATATGGTTGCAGAAATGGTAGAGGTTGGTATAATTAGCCAACCAAATTTGATAAAAAAAGCAAGGGATGAATGGAATAATGGCGAAGCAGGGTGGGAACTCATTCAAAAGTTGCCGAAGATCCCAATTCAAACAATATTGCCAGAACTTGACAAGGAAGGCGAAACCATATTGGAACCTAAAGCATTCACAGAACCGAGAAGTCGACTACTACGAAATTGATCAATTTCAGAGCATCTCATCAAGTGGAAGAACTTTCCCACTGAAGATTCCACATAGAAGGATGATAATTTTATACAGAAGCATCCAGAACTACTCAAGCGTTGAGGACAACACTTTTTAAAGGAGAGGGGCATGTTAGGTCCCTATACTACTAGTGTAACCACTTATTATTATTAGTGCAACCCCCTTATTACATTGTTGTGCCCATGTAGTACCCATATTGTTATTATTGTGCCCCATAGAAGCCCACTATTGTTATTGTTCTGTCCTTCCATTATTATTGTTATGTCGGCTCTGATTATATTATGACCCCTGAGACTTCTATATATAGAAAGGAGGTCTTGTCATTTGTATCATCCAAGAATTGTTCGTTTGTGTAATGTAAAGGAGGTTGCCCCCTTAAAGAGGCTCATTTTGAAGGAGTTTATCTATCTTTTCTATCTATTTGTGAGTTGGTTTCATAACAACAATTAAGAGCCTTTAATTTTCCAACCATACTAAACAGACCATATTACCTGCATGGTGTAGTGAAAGATGTTATGTCACAGGCTAAGCTCAAACCATTTTCAAATGAGCCTAAAAAGTTTGATGATTTGTTTGAAATGGTTCTAGAATATTTAATGGTAGAGAAATTAGAAGCAGACCTTCTAAGTCCCGACGAATTGATTAGATTCAATCAATATCGTTAGTGAATAATAGCCCATTTTATTGAATCCCTGTTAAAGAAATACCGAAATAATTTAGAAACTTCATATGCATCGAATTCCTCCTCAAAAGCTTCAATTATTTCCCAAGTCTTTGAAATAACTACTATAGTTGTTGAGAAAAATAGAGAAATCAAAGAGGAGAGAAAATCAGATGACGTATGGGATGAGTTCAACAGTGTTTTGACAACAGAAGAAGCTTGGGTTACAGATGTCTCGATCGATATACAAATAGAGCAAGTTACAGTCAACAAAGAGAGAGTAGGTTCTAGAGACTACAGGGACAACCTCGTTTACTATTGAGGCTTCCCAAGGGGATACTATTCCTAAAAATCCTGAGAATAATATTAATGTTGAGATTGTCAATCAATCAATTGTTGCTGATGATATGGAGATAATTCCTACATTTCCTACTACCGAGATAGTCCTCAAGATTGAATAAATCCCGCCTTTGGATGTATTTTATAGTCCAAAGCATAAAGTAGTAATGAGAAGGTCAAGGAATAAAAGAAAGCTAGTGATCTGATAATGAGATCTTAGAAAATTATTAAGGTATTACAGACTCATGTGTATGGATATGCCTATGTTACTTTGTGCAATAGATCGATAAGATTGTGAAATACATAGGCAATGAAGTAGTTAAAGAACATAATAGAAAACACACATAAACACAACAAGTTTAATAAGGAGTTCACCCAACACTCCTAGGCTACGTCTCCTGGTCCAGCCTTCAATGGTGACCTCTCTATTATGTCTTCAAAAATAGAGTTTTACAAAAGTATGAGCTCAATTTGAGTCTCAACACACAACAGATACAACAGTAAGAGTTTTGTTTGAACCCCTCAAGCCTCTCTAAGTACATAGACTCTCTCTATCACTCTCTGTCTTTGTCTCTGCTATGTATCAGTATGACCTGTCTCTGTTTTCTCTCTGTCTGTGGCTTTAAAGACACTTGGCACTGTCTGTTCATTTGTCCTTCTCAGTCTCTCTGGCTTCCCGACCTCTGTCCACTCAGATCCCCCTATGAGCGTTAAAAATCATTGCTAAACACTTTCAGGGATGGTGGCCACCTGTTCTGTAATGGAATGGGTCACCGGGCCTTTGAAATTCCCAAAATTAGCGTTCTCTGTTTACACAGGGATACACTAAAAACTGTGAAAATTCACCAATCTGCCGTTTTTCGGATTTGAAATGTTATACATTCCACCTTATAACTCCTATCGGGTCCACCTTTATGCCGCTTAACGCATCTCCACCGTTGATCTGAGAGGTCTTGATCCAATGGTTGAGATCCCTTTCGGGTGGCTCTTTTGTATGGGAGTTAACCACCTGATGAAGGTGGTTTTCTCTCTCCTTAGCCTGGACACGTGGCAGCCACAACCATTTACCGCCTTTGGCCTGCCTGAAATCCCGCTTATCATGATTTCTCGTTGTATTTTAAAATACATTAAAACATTGGAAAACTCCGAAAAATTACTTTATCAGACTTGAAATATTATAATATCGCATTCATAGATCCCGTCTGGTCTGGTTTTCATTGCTTTGACCTGCAATAATTGCGATTGCAATTGTTATATGGTTGTCCCCGATAACCTCCACCTGTCAGCGCCGATTGTGATGTGCCGATCAGATCTGGATTGTTGATCGGCTAGATCCGACGGCTCCTGTTCATCGCTTCCAATGACTTGTTTTTCCACTGTTTCTTGTGTTTTTCGCCGCCGATAGTGTTTTCCGCCTGTTTCAAGAGTTCATCCTCATGTGATAGTTTTGATATTTTAAAACATTTTGAAGACTTAGAGGGTTTTTTGGATCCATTTTGGATCACGCCTTCCCACTGAAAAGGCTTTTGGACCACCAAAAGTTGGTTTTTAAGCATCAATCAAGTGAGGATACAACTTCCTCACTTGTCCAATCTCTATCCATCTTGCACTGCTTGGTTTTGAACCTTTGAGTCCGATTTTGAGGTACTCAACATCCCCTTTGTGTGTAGTTCTCACCTTCCTGTCCAGAACTGTATCTTCTTGTAACTCATTGAGATATTCAAGCAACAAATTATCAATAGAAGGCAACTGACTTTTCTCTTCAGGATCTTCAATCAATGAAGGTTCAAATAGCCTCAAGTTCTCTGCATTAACTACTGAATAGATGTGCATGTAAGTTGGAAAATCAAGGCGAAAAGCGTTCTCACCAATTTTCTCAAGTATCTTGAAAGGCCCATACCTTATTGGCTTCAGCTTCTTACCTTCACCTTGCATTCTGTCTTTGTTGATGTACAATCAGACTTGATCACCAACTTGGAAGCTATGCTCAATTCAATGCTTATCATGCTTTGCCTTGTACTTGGCTTGGCTCTTTTCCAGCTATTCCTGCACTGCCTGGTGAATTTCTTAGATCTGTTCAATGAACTTGGTTGCTTTGTCCACATCACTATTTCCATCAACTGCTATGTCTTTACTAAAGACAAAATCCAAGGGAGACCTTGGTGTAAAACCAAAACAAGTCTCAAAAGGAGATCTTTGTGTAAAAGAGTGCTTAGCACGGTTGTAAGCATGTTGCACATAACATAGATGTTCATCCCAAAGCTTGGGATTCTTGCTACAATAGCCTCTGAGCAACTGGATCATTGTCCTGTTGACCATCTCTGTTTGGCCATCTGTTTGTGGATGAAATGTTGTGCTCTTCTTCAATCTGGTGTCCATTAAATCCCATAGACTTGACCAAAACTTCCCAACAAATCGGGAATCTTGATTAGAGACAATAGAAGTGGGTAACCCAAAATGAATCCATACATGCTGAAATAACAACTTTTTTGTTTGTTCAACTGTAATCTGCTTATTAAAAGGTATTAAAATACACATTTTTCTAAACCTGTCCACAATAACATATAAATAGTCATGACCATTTCTAGATTTTGGTAGTCCCCCAACAAAGTTCATGGAAACACTTTCCCAAGGATGAAAACTTAGAAGGAACTAGAAGTGGAGTGTACAAGCCTAGTTTTCTATTGCTGGGCTTGCTTCTAGCACACATGGTACACCCTTTAATATATCTAGAAACTATTTCATGCATTCTTGGCCAATAACAAAATCTTTGCAGCTGTGCAACTGTTTTACTTACACCAAAATGACCTGATATTAGAGAAGTGTGTGCTTCTCGGATTATATTAACTCTTTTATTTTGAGGAATGCATAACTTTCCAAAATGATACAAGAGTTGGTCCTTAACATGATAATCCAATTCATCTACTTGTTTTCCATGACTTAAAGTTTCATATACATCCCTAAAATATACATCTTGAGCATATTGTTCAATGTAGCTTTCATGAAATACTGAGTTATGCATAAGTATAATAGATGCATTTATAATTGGTCTGGATAACATATCTACAACCTTATTGTGTATGCCTTTCTTATATCTAATGACAAGATGAAACTATTGTAGAAACCCCATCCACCTGTAGTGTCTTGATTTTTGCAATTTAGTTCGTGAGTGAAAATATTGAAGTGGTTGATGATCAATATGTATAACTGTTTCTTTTCCCAATAGGTATTGTTTCCACTTTTTCACACTCTGCACTAATGCATACAATTCTTTATCATATGTGGGATAATTAACTACTACAAAATTAAATGTCTCATAATGATAACATATGGGTTTACCATGTTGCATCAACACTGCTCCCATGGCATAGTCACTGGCATATGTTTCAATCTCAAACGGTCTTTGAATATTTGGCAATGCTAGTACTAGTGCTGTAGTAATCTTTTCTTTCAAGGTGTCAAAGGCTTTTTGATGTTTGCCTCCCCACTGAAACACCTTGTTCAATCCTGTTAAAGCATGCAAGGGAGCTGCAATCAAGGAAAAGTTAGCAATAAACTTTCTCCAATATTGTGTTGCTCCTAGGAAGCTTCTAACTTATGTAGCAGATTTGGGTTTAGGCCAGTTCACATTGACTTCAACCTTAGAGGGATCTATCTTCAATTCACCACCCCCTATAATATGACCCAAATAATTCAAAGATGTTTTGCCAAATTCACATTTTGATAATTTAACATAGAGATTTACTTTTTTCAAAACATCTAGAGTCTGCTTTACATGCTTCAAATGTTCTTCCCATTTTTTACTGAAAACAAGAATGTCATCTAAATATACAATTACAAAATCATCAATAAAAGGCCTGAGTACATCATTCATAACTCTCATGAAAGTGGCAGGAGCATTAGTTAAGCCAAAAGGCATAGCTAGCCACTTGTACAACCCTTGCTTTGTTTTGAAAGCAGTCTTCCATGCATCTTGTTCTGTAACTCTGACCTGATGGTAGCCACTACGCAAGTCTAACTTGGAAAAGTAAACAACTTCTTTCAACTGATCTAATAGATCATCTATGCGAGGAAGAGGATAATGATTCTTGATCGTTATTTTATTCAGTGCTCTGTAATCAATGCACATCCTCCACAAACCATCTTTCTTTCTCACCAACACGATTGGAGATCCACATGGTGATGTGCTTGGTCATATGAACCCTTTATCGAGCAGCTCCTGTACCTTCTTCTTGATATCTGCATTCTCTAAAGCGGATAACCTGTACATTCCGATGTTAGGCAATGGAGCATCTTGCTGCAAGTGAATATCATGTACAATTTCCCTTTTGGGTGGCATACCTTTAGGTTCTTGAAATAGGATATCATATTCTGAAACAATTTTTTCTAAGTCAACTTTCTGTTTAGCATCACAGCCTTCAAATGCATTGGTTTTATCAGGGGTATTTTCCTTTATAACCATTAGTAAAAATTGCTTGCATGAATTTACAATTCTTTTCATATGCCCTGAGTTTATGAGAGTGTAGTTATTTTTGAGCTGATGAGCTCTTACAATATATTCTATTCCATCTTTTGTGAGTTGATACTTATTTTCAGTTCTATAGAAAATGGCTTTTCTATCATACAAGTAAGGACTTCCTAAAACAATACCACATATATCCAAAGGAACTATATCTAACTCAACCTCATCTACAAAAGTTGACCCAAAAGCAAACCTAAGTTTACATTGTCTAGTCACTTGTAGCTTTGCTTTATCACATACCCAACCTAATGGATATGGCTTCTTGTGAGGTGTGGTTAGTAGTCCCAACTTCTTTACAATTTCTTCAGAAATCAAGTTTACTTATGAACCACTATCAAATAAAGTATCAATCTTTTGATGCTTGGAAATAACTCTAATATGAAAAAGTTCGTGTCTTCTCCTCTCATTTTCTTCATTATCAATAGATTGTGTAGAATTACTAGTAGATGCTTCAGAAATTTTACCTTTTATACCTGTGGTTGTGACTGTTGTTTCATCACCTGAGTCTGACCCCAAATCTTTCTGAATAGCAGCAGCAATCTTCTTCTTCTTGCCCTCAAATTTCTGGGGTTTCAGCTCCGGATGCAAAGACCAAAAATCTTAATCATCATGCCCAACCTTCTTGCAGTGAGTGCATGAAGGTTTGTCTTTCTGTACAACGTTTACCTTCCTCTCTTTCCATTTCTGCTTCCTCTTTTCCTTGTTATTTCTTGCAGTGGGTTTTGATGATCCCTAAATCTCTAGGTTCACATTCTTGCTTCTAGCCTCTAGATGTGTAGCCTAAACAGATACCTCATTTATGCTAGTAGGGTTAGACATGAGAATGGTGTGCCTCAAATAGCTGTGTAGACCACCAATATACTTCAGAAAAGTTTCAAGTGAGTTTAGAGAAATGCCTAGAATTAAAGCTCTTTTTCTAAATTCTTGGGTATAGCTTTGTACACTTTGCCCATTTAATTGGCGAAGAGTTTTCCAACTCATCATTGCTTGCTGCATATAAGCTAGTGGATGGAATTGTTTTTTAATGGTAGAAACAAATTCACTCCAGGTAGAAAGAATTTTACCATGCTTCTTCAAATCAGCTTGTGTCCTGCCTTCCCACCACACTAGGGCAGTTCCTCTAAGGCGAAGGCTAGCCAACTGAATCTTTCTCCCTTCTGAATCGATGTTATGCACCTTGCAATATACATCAATATGTATAATCCAATTATCTAGATTTTCTGCATTTAATTCTCCATCATATATTGGCAAATCAAATTTTACATCTAATTTAATCAAAGGGCTAGAAGGAGGTGTTGATAGAGGAGGATCTTTCCCTTTCCCTTTGCCTTTTGAATGGCCATCTAGAAGAGGTTCCTCTATTCCTTTGTCTTGCTTGAAGGTTGAAGTATCTTCACTTCGACCTTTCTTAAATTCTCGATACATCTCTTCTACCATGGCTCTCATGGTCATGAAACTGTCCATGAACTGAGATTTTGATTCCAAGGGAATTTCTTTTGCCATTTTCCTCCTAGGATGGACTCTTCCTATTTTTGGGTTAGTCTCAACCAGTTCTCCTTCTCCTAATTTGAGCTTTGACCTAGTTAGCATTCAACAATCTAGCACAAGCTTGTCTAACCTTAGCAAACCTAAAGCTCTGATACCACTTGATCTGATAATGCGATCTTAGACAATTATTAAGGCATTACAGACTCATGTGCATTGATATGCCTATGTTACTTTGTGCAATGGATCGATAAGATTGCAAAAATACATATGCAATGAAGCAGTTAAAGAACACAATAGACAACACACACAAACACAACAAGTTTAATAAGGAGTTCACCCAACACTCCTGGGCTACGTCTCTTGGTCAAGACTTCAGTGGTGACCTCTCTATTATGTCTTCAAAAATAGAGTTTTACAAAAGTATGAGCTCAATTTGAGTCTCAACACATAACATATACAACAACAAGAGTTTTGCTTGAACCCCTCAAGCTTCTCTAAGTACATAGACTCTCTCTATCACTCTCTGTCTCTGTCTCTGCTCTGTCTTAGTACTTCCTGTCTCTTTTTGCTCTCTGTTTGTGGCTTTAAAGCCAATCGGCATTGTCTGTTCATTTCCCCTTCTCGGGCTCTCTGGCTTCCCGATCTCTGCCCGCTCAGATCCCCCTCTGAGCATTAGCAATCATTGCTAAACACTTTCAGAGATGGTGCCCACCTGTTCTGTAATGGAATGAGTCATTGGGCCTTTGAAATTCCCAAAATTAGCGTTCTCTGTTTACACAAAGAAATACACTAAAAACTGTGAAAATTCACCAATCTGTCATTTTTTGGATTTGAAATATTATACATTCCACCTTATAACTCCTATCGGGTCTGCCTTTATGTCGCTTACCGCATCTCCACCATTGATCTGAGAGGTCTTGATCCAATGGTTGAGATCCCTTTTGGGCGGCTCTTTTGTACGGGAGTTAACCGCATGATGAGGGTGGTTTTCTCTCTCCTTAGCCTGGAAACGTGGCAGCCACTATATGGGATCGAGCGGAGCCTGACCCAAGCCATTTACTGCCTTTGGCCCGCACGAAATCCCGCTTATCGTGATTTCCCTTTGTATTTAAAAATACATTAAAACATTGAAAAACCTTGAAAAATGGCTTTTTAGGACTTGAAATATTATAATACCGCATTCATAGATCTCGTCGGGTCCAGTTTTCATTGCATCAGCGCTTCCCTTCGTATTTCATTTAATAAATGAAATACACAAAATACATAGAACTCTGTCATTTGACGGATCTCAAATTTTATGGAATATCACTTTATAGCTCTATCGGGTCCAGCAATCGCATCGCATATATGTAACGACCCTGCTCCTTGTATTTGCTGATTGCGATATCGCGATTCAACTTGGGTTGTCGATCTGCGTGCTTGATCGACGGTCCTCGTTGACTTGCACTAACCACGATAGCAATTGTTATATGGTTGTCCCCGATACCCTCCACCTATCACCGCCGATTGCGATGTGCTGATCGGATCTAGACTGTTGATCGGCCAGATCCGACGGCTTCTATGCATCACTGTCCATAACTTGTTATTCCACTGTTTCTTGTGTTTTTCGCTGCTGATAGTGTTTTCCGCCTATTTTAAGAGTTCATCCTCATGCGATAGTTTTGATCTTTTAAATTTTTTTGAAGACTTAGAGGGTTTTTTGGATCCATTTTGGATTAGCTAGAACAATCACAAGTGATAGTTACAAATGAGACTCCTTTTTAAGTTCTTTGGAAAGGAACTCAAACAATGCTAGACGAGGAATTGAACTGATTATCTCAGTTAGGAGGAGATTATGCTAGTGATACCATCAGCAAAGCTGCAAAGATACAATTGCTATTGAAGGAAAAGGATCAAAGTATTTTCCAATTGGAACAAACTTTTCAGATAGAAAAGCAAGTGATTGAGAAACAATGGCAAGAAAATCTTATTGAGCTACAAAAAAGATTTGATGATTTAGAGATATAATTTGAATCTGAAGTGACAAACAAGGATGAAAAGATACTGTAGTTGCAACAAATAATAGACTGGCTGAGAGAAAATCCAAATATAAATGAAATTCGCAAGGAAGCATCAAAATTGGACATACTCTTAACAAAGTAGCAGGCCATCTTCTGTCACAAGTTGGCCTTAATTCATGACTTGTCAAAGGCCAATGATTCTTTAGTAAATCAACTGTTCGATTTGAGGACATTTTATGAAGACATTGACGAGAAAATCTCTGAGTATATGGATTGGAAAGATAGTGCTTGGGGAAGATCATCTTAACTTCCTTGAATTGAAGAATCACATAAGGATATCATGTTAGGTGACTGGGATATCAAAATGAAATGGGTAGAAATGGCTATTACCATAGCCAAAAATCTTGCATCAAATTTCATGAATACATCACATATACCTTATTACAAGCCAATATAATTAAGTAATTCCCAAATGGAACCTTGCCAAATGTTACAACTTTGAATCAATCTTGGAAAGAAACATCTAAAAATAAGGTTCAAGAGATTCATAGTTTATCACAAGCGAACCTTGAAAGTTATTGGCATTTTCTGATGAAGCCTCATAGTCAGTGGCTCGTGTTGAGGTGTCTCTCAAACAAAACAATACAATTTCTTTGAGCACTTAATGATGCAGTGCTTACATCATAGATGCACATGCAACTGATACACCCCCCCAGCTGAAGCTGCTCACAAACATATACAATCTTAGAGAGCAGATGAAGAATCAATCTGGTGTTGGCATTATGATTCTGGTATGGATTTATGTTACAGGTGTTGTACTTGATGGCAACTCTCTTAAGTGGAAATGCTCTGTTCAGGCTCTCAAAATATGTTGGAAAATAAGAGGTACGCAGGTACACCGTACAAAAGCTGCGGACCCGCAGGAATATCATAGATAAAGTGCGTACATACCCGCAGGTTACTCGTTCATGAGGTGCGGACCCCCAGTTCACTCACTTCAAGGCAGAGAAGCGCGCTCACGTGGGGTTTCTTATGTTTGGCCCGTGGTATTTAGCCCGCCGTTCTTGATTCTATGGTTTTGGCCCGTGGTATAGGATCTAATTTAGCCCTGATTTGGATCCCTTGTATTGGTTATTGATGGTTTTATCCCATGGTGTGAATAAGGGCTTGACTATAAATAGGGAAGGAGATCACTTGGCTAATGCATCTTTTGCAAATTGAATATCTTAAGATCTGAAATATTGGGTTATCGGTTTAAAAGCTTGATCTATATAAAAGTGAAGTTGAAAGTGAATCTATGAAGTGTGATCTCTCGGGTGCATGATCAGATCTGGGCATCTGACTATCTGTGGCACACTGGTGGACTGCCAATTTGGCCCTAATCAGAGGTTCGCAGGCGATTAACGGTGCAAGTGCGGGGGTACGCATCCCAGAAGAAGGAGCAGTGCGTGGGTACGCAGCACGACAGAAGTCCAGGTGCGGTGGTTCGCAGTGAAGAGAAAGGAGAAGCGCAGAGGTACGCTGTGCGACAGAAGCCGCAGGTACGGAGACACAATGAAAGTACGCGGCGTGATAGAAGCAGTAACTGCGGAGGCACAGTGAAAGTACGCGGCGCGATAGAAGCAGTGGGTGCGGGGGTACAATGAAGGTACGCGGGGCATTTAAAGGAACAGTGCGTGGATACGCAGTGCAGTTCAAGGCTCTCTGCAGGGATACACAGAGGTGCAGAAGGTGAAGTGCGTAGAAACACATGCCAGATAAAGGAAAAACTGCGGATCTGTATTAAGGCATTTATTTGACTGACTTTTCTCTGTTGATAAGGTGTTCTGGGTTTAGTTTACTGTTACTATTGATCTGGTTACTGCAGTTGACTGGGTGATTTACTTGTACTTGATGATCTCTTGATGTTTATGGATCCAGTTTGAAAATTTATGAAAAGTGGTCCTTGAAAGAAAAGAAGTAGGGGGTTGTAGCTCCCTTCCAGGAGAGACTGGAAAATGAGAGAGAGTTGTAGCTCTCTGCAGGTTGCAGCCTGCGTACTGGTAAAGGAATGCACCAGTACAAAATCATTGTAAAAGGAGTTTCTAATTTGAAAGAAGATAGAGACATATTGCAGCAGGTGGTTTTCACCCACATTGGGTTTCCACCTTATATCTGGTGTTCTTTGGTGTGACTATCTGATTTTCTTGTTCATGCTCATTATTTTATGGTATTGACATGCAAAAATAATTCAAAGTATAAATAAGGAAGATTTATTAAAAGAACTTGATAATACTGATTCACCCCCCCCCCTCTCAGTATTATTTCCAACAATTGGTATTAGAGCAGGTCCTTCAGAGAAGCTTGATCGCTTGAAGGAAGATCATTCATCATGAGAAACTACGAGAGGGAAGCATCGATCAGGCCACCAATTTTTGATGGGACAAACTTCAATTATTGGAACGTAAGAGTTACTGCCTATCTTCAATCTCTTGGTACAAAAGTTTGGGATATCATAGATACAGGCTACACTTTTCCTTCAGCACCTACAGATACGGTCGAAAAGAAGAAATATGAAACAAATTCTAAAGCAGTCAATACTCTGCTGGGATGCTTATCTCAAACAGAATTCGTGAAGGTTATGCAATATAAATCTGCAAAAGAAATATGGGACAAGATTGTCTTGAGCTACGAAGGAGATGAACAGGTAAAGCGTGCTAAACTTCAAACCCTCAGGATTCAGTATGAGAATCTCAGAATGTATAATGATGAAAGTGTGGCTAACTATTTCCTTCGGGTAGACGAGATTGTTAATTGCATGAAAAAATTAGGTGAAGAAATAAAAGAGGCTATTGTGGTTGAAAAAGTTCTAAGATCATTGTCCCCCAAGTTTGAATCTAAAGTGTCTGCAATAGAAGAAAAGGAAAATCTACGAACTCTTACTATGTCTCAGCTACACGGAATTCTAACTGCTTATGAAATGAGAAAGGGAGGTCCATCAGACAGGAGAGAAGCTGCTTCAAGGCTTCAGGCAAAGGAGACTACTATGAAGCAAGTCACGTGCCAGAAGAAGAAGAAGAATCAAACTTTGTCAGAAATCTTCAACGGGGTACTGGAAGGTTCAGAGGTAAGTTACCTTTTAAATGTTTTTCTTATGGAAGAGTAGGTCATTATGCTGCGAAATGCCCTCATAAGGACAAGATTGACAAAGGAAAGGAACCTGCTAGATGGAACAAGAAACAGAATGCAAAAAACTACTACACTCATGAAGATAGTGATGGTCTATCAAATAGTGATGAAGATGAACGAGGTAATGACTATAAACTTTTAATGGCATTTGAAGATGATGTTTACATGGATGCTATAGATGTGGATAGCTTTTATGAAGAAATTTCTAGACTCAAGACATGTATAGAAGAAAAGAATAGGATCATTGATACTCTACAATCTCAAATTGATGAAAAAGAAAATTATCTTGAAAAGTTAGAAGGTGAAATTGTTGGTCTTAGAAAAGAGATTGAGAAAACAAAGGCTATTAATCTTAAGTTTGTCAAAGGATCTGAAACTCTGGATGAGATCATCAGTGTACAGCGTTCTCCCCTAAACAAGATAGGTTTGGGGTATAATGGAGAAACTTCTCAACCATCCACCTCAAGGAGTTATCTTGATGCAGCAAGAAGGAATGAGCAAAAGCACAATGAAGATCACCAGGTAAAACAGGGACGAATTACATCAAGAACAAACAAGGACTATCAGGTAAACCAGGGGCAATCCATCTTAAGAATGAACAAAAGCTACAACCAGCCACAGGTAAAATCCTCTCAATTTGCTTCAAGAATGGATGACAATAGAAATTACAATCATTTGGCTGGAAGATTTGATAACCGCAGAAGTTTCTTCAATGGACAATGCTTCTCTTGCCATAACTTTGGTCACAAAGCAGCTCAATGTGTTGCATATAAAACAATCATGACTAGAGAAGCTCAAAAACAAAGAAGTATGACCGGGATTACAAAAAGGACCTATAACAACTTTTCGGCTCTTGAAAATGAAGTTGAATGTTCTATTTGCAATAAATTTGGTCATGAAGATTCTGAATGCAGGAGCAGGTTTCAGCAGACAAAGGAACAAGCCTCAAGCTCCAAAACATGGAGAATAAAGGAACCACAAACAGAAAGATGTGGGATAGCATTTTATGCAGAGGGACAGGAAAATCTATGGTACATTGACAGTGGATGTTCGAAGCATATGACAGGTGATAAAGAAAAACTTGAATCATATTCTGCTTTAGAAAAGGGAAAGAAAGTTTCTTTTGGAAATGATACTCCTGCAGCTATAAAAGGAAAAGGCACTGCTCAGTTAAAAGAAAAGGTCAAAGCTGGAAATGTTGATGGATTGAAGTATAATCTTCTAAGTGTCAGCCAGATGTGTGATCAAGGAACCGAGGTGATATTTAGATCAAATGGATGTCTTGTTCGTGATCATGATATAGGTGAAACAGTGATCAAAGGTAAAAGAACTCCAAATAATCTATACATATTTGAAGAAGGACAAAAACAATGCTATCTGAGCAAGGATGATGAACACTGGTTATGGCACCAGAGATTGGGACATCTAAGCTTTTCACAAATAAGGAAAGCATGCAAATATCATGCAGTTCGTGGTCTTCCAGATATCAAAATTCCAGACAACACCATATGAAAATCATGTCAGTTTGGAAAGCAAACCAGAACTAACTTTCCGGAGAAGGAAGGATTAGCTAGCATGCCTCTTGAGCTAGTACATACAGATGTATGTGGTCCATTCAGGAAAAGGACACCTCGAGGAGAAGAATACTTGATATTATTCATTGATGATTTCTCCAGGTTTGTCTGGTTAGGACTTATGAAGCACAAAGATGAAGCATTCGAAAAATTCAAATCCTTTAAAGCCTTGGTTGAAAATGAATCAGGATACAAAATTAAGTGCCTCAGGTCCGATAGAGGTGGGGAGTTTACCTCAAATGAATTTTTCGATTTCTGTGAAGAACATGGGATAAGAAGAGAATTCTCTACAGCTAGAACTCCTCAGCAAAATGGAGTGGTGGAAAGAATGAACAGAACAGTCCAACAAATGGCTCGTGCTATGCTTGATGAGTCTGGAACTCCTGCAACTTTCTGAGGTGAAGCTGCATATGCTGCAGTTGTTATTCTCAACAAAACAAATGTCCGGGTGAACAACACTCAAACTCCTCATGAGCTTTGGTATGGTGAGACTCCTTCGGTAAAGAACTTCAAAATCTTTGGGAGCAAATGCTATATTAAGAATACTGATGAGAAACTTGGCAAACTTGAACCTAGAGCAGATGAAGGCATTCTTCTTGGTTATTCTCCATACAACAAAGCATACAAGTGCTACAATAAAAGACTTGGAAGAATTGTTGACAGCATTGATGTAGTGGTTGATGAGAAGGGATACATTCCTAGGCAAGTAAATCATGAAAATATCGAAGAAGATGAAGACTACCCTCAAAGACAGAATGATGAAGAAGAAGAACCTCCAGAAGAACCAGAGGAGAAGATAAGGATAGAAGAGAAGACTCCATCTAGGTATGTTCAGAAGAATCATCCAGAATCTCAGATTTTGGGGCAGAAAGAAGCAGGTGTACAAACAAGAAGAACAATTGCAGAAGCTTCAAGCTATTTGGCATTACTCTCCTCCACTGAACCACAAAATGTAAAAGAGGCATGCAAAGATGAATGTTGGGTCAAAGCAATGGATGAAGAACTTGAGCAGATCGAAAAGAACAACACTTGGGAGTTGGTTCCTAGACCAAAGGATAAGAATGTTATAGGGACAAAATGGGTCTTAAAAAATAAATTGAATGAAAATGGAGAAGTAATTAGAAACAAGGCCAGACTTGTTTGTAAAGGGTATGCGCAGCAAGAAGGAATAGATTTTGAAGAAACTTTTGCTCCTGTTGCAAGACTTGAGGCCATCCGAATGTTCCTTGCTCTCTCAAGCTTTCAAAACTTCAAAGTATTTCAAATGGACGTGAAATCAGCCTTTCTGAATGGAGACTTGGAAGAAGAAGTATACATTGAGCAGCCAGATGGTTTCATTCTTGGAAATGATCCAAATCTTATATGCAGATTGAAAAAGGCTCTCTATGGTCTCAAACAAGCTCCAAGGGCTTGGTACTATCGTTTGGACAAATATCTTCATCAACAAGGCTTTTCAAAAGGATCAGCAGATAGCAATCTTTATATAAAAGTTGAAAACGACAAATTGCTAATACTTGTTGTGTATGTAGATGACATTATCTTTGGCAGCAATGAAGAAGCTATGAGTCAAAGCTTTGCCTTGGTAATGCAGAAAGAATTCGAAATGTCCTTGCTGGGGGAACTGACATATTTTCTTGGTTTGCAAATCCAACAAAAAGAAGGAGGGATCTTTTTGTCTCAAACCAAGTATCTCAAGCAGATTTTGAAGAAATATGGCATGTAAGATGCAAAACCAGTATGTACACCCATGGTCACAGGATGTAGCCTCAGTGCAAATGATGAATCAGCAGCAGTGCATCAACCAACCTACAGATCTATGATTGGAAGTCTACTTTATTTGACAGGTACCCGACCAGACATCATGCATGCAGTGGGAATAGTTGGAAGATTTCAAGAAATCCAAAGGAAACTCATCTTCAGGCAGTGAAGAGAATCTTTAAATATCTTCAAGGGACTCAAAATTATGGCTTATGGTATCCTAGAGATACAAATATCACACTTCATGCTTATACAGATGCAGATTGGGCAGGAAGCATGGATGACAGGAAGAGCACAAGTTGTGGTGCATTCTTTATGGGTTCCAGATTAGTATCTTGGTTCAGCAAGAAACAGAGTTCGATTGCCTTGTCTACAACTGAAGAAGAATATGTTGCTGCTGCATATTGCTGCACTCAACTCCTTTGGATGATGCAGACCTTGCAGGATTTTCAAATCACTTGTATACCACCCATCTCCATCTTATGTGATAATACAAGTGCAATTAGCATTTCAAAGAACCCAGTCATGCATTCAAAGACCAAGCACATACCAATCAAGTATCATTTTCTCCGGGAACAAGTACTTGAACAAAAGGTCAAGTTGGAGTATGTTCCTTCTAAGGAACAAGTTGCTGATATACTCACCAAACCATTTTCCAGGGAGACCTTTGAATACCTCAGGAAAAATCTGGGGGTTGTTGATGCATCATCTTGTTGTTGAATCTCTTCTGATGGTTGGTTGTACGCAAGGCTCATGCGTACATGTGCTGGGTTGCGGATTGGTCGAAGATCGAATGGCACAGGTTCAGGGGGAGCATATAATGCATTGTTGGCATTATGAAGGAAGTACATAAGGAGATCATGGATGCTGGTCTGAATATTGCTGCAATATGTCTCTAGCTCTTTCATGGTCATTTATGGTGTTTGGTGGATTATGGTTCTTCTTTGCAGATCTGGTTTATAGTCAGGGGGAGAATGTTCTTAGGGGGAGCATAACCCTTTGCCCTTGATGTCAAAGGGGGAGAATGACGTTGAAGATATTGAAGTTGCCATCAAGTCCAAAGGGGGAGATTGTTGGCATTATGATTCTGGTATGGCTCTATGTTACAGGTGTTGTACTTGATGGCAACTCTCTTAAGTGGCAATGCTCTGTTCAGGCTCTCAAAATATGTTGGAAAATAAGAGGTACGCAGGTACACCGTACAAAAGTTGCGGACCCGCAGGAATATCATAGATAAAGTGCGTACATACCCGCAGGTTACTCGTTCATGAGGTGCGGACCCCCAGTTCACTCACTTCAAGGCAGAGAAGCGCGCTCACGTGGGGTTTCTTATGTTTGGCCCGTGGTATTTAGCCCGCCGTTCTTGATTCTATGGTTTTGGCCCGTGGTATAGGATCTAATTTAGCCCCGGTTTGGATCCCTTGTATTGGTTATTGATGGTTTTGTCCCATGGTGTGAATAAGGGCTTGACTATAAATAGGGAAGGAGATCACTTGGCTAATGCATCTTTTGCAAATTGAATATCTTAAGATCTGAAATATTGGGTTATCGGTTTAAAATCTTGATCTATATAAAAGTGAAGTTGAAAGTGAATCTATGAAGTGTGATCTCTCGGGCGCATGATCAGATCTGGGCATCTGACTATCTGTGGCACACTGGTGGACTGCCAATTTGGCCCTAATCAGAGGTTCGCAGGCGATTAACGGTGCAAGTGCGGGGGTACGCATCCCAGAAGAAGGAGCAGTGCGTGGGTACGCAGCGCGACAGAAGTCCAGGTGCGGTGGTTCGCAGTGAAGAGAAAGGAGAAGCGCGGAGGTACGCTGTGCGACAGAAGCCGCAGGTGCGGAGACACAGTGAAAGTACGCGGCGCGATAGAAGCAGTAACTGCGGAGGCACAGTGAAAGTACGCGGCGCGATAGAAGCAGTGGGTGCGGGGGTACAGTGAAGGTACGCGGCGCATTTAAAGGAACAGTGCGTGGATACGCAGTGCAGTTCAAGGCTCTCTGCGGGGATACGCAGAGGTGCAGAAGGTGAAGTGCGTAGCAACGCATGCCAGATAAAGGAAAAACTGTGGATCTGTATTAAGGCATTTATTTGACTGACTTTTCTCTGTTGATAAGGTGTTCTGGGTTTAGTTTAATGTTACTATTGATCTGGTTACTGCAATTGACTGGGTGATTTACTTGTACTTGATGATCTCTTGATGTTTATGGATCCAGTTTGAAAATTTATGAAAAGTGGTCCTTGAAAGAAAAGAAGTAGGGGGTTGTAGCTCCCTTCCAGGAGAGACTGGAAAACGAGAAAGAGTTGTAGCTCTCTGCAGGTTGCAGCCTGCGTACTGGTAAAGGACTACACCAGTACAAAATCATTGTAAAAGGAGTTTCTAATTTGAAAGAAGATAGAGACATATTGCAGCAGGTGGTTTCACCCACATTGGGTTTCCACCTTATATCTGGTGTTCTTTGGTGTGACTATCTGTTTTTCTTGTTCATGCTCATTATTTTATGGTACTGACATGCAAAAATAATTCAAAGTATAAATAAGGAAGATTTATTAAAAGAACTTGATCATACTGATTCACCCCCCCCTCTCAGTATTATTTCCAACATCTGGAGCACAATCATGAGTTCTTGTTGCAACAGATCACAAATTTAGTTGTCCTTTATCTTAGCTTAGTTTGTTAAAGTTTTTTGAAGAATTTTATTTTAAGTTTACTATTTTTGTAATATTAATAGGTTATTTAAACCCTTTCATGCATTTAGAAAGGGGTTCGTAATTTTGAGAAGACAACTTTGAACTTGCACTATTGTTTGATCAAAAGTTATCAAATTAAGAAGCTAAGTATGAAAGCCATCTTTTTCATAAGCAAAGTGATAATGCATCGGGTACTATTATCTTTATGATATCATTATGTATTGTTGATTTAGATAGTGAATCTCTTATGTGTTATTTAGTTATATAAATGCTTTGAAAACAATAATTCATTATCACTATTGATGTGTAGGATTGGATGATTTGTGATTATGTATGAGACAATGATATATTTTTATGTGATTGAGTTTTAACTAAATAAATAAATTAACTATTTAATTAATTTAGTTTATCATATATGCTTTCTATTCATTAAAGTATTGAATGATCTATATCGTTATTTACTTTGTGAAATATTTCTTTGAATCACATGTGAAGATGTACTATCCCAGGAAATAATTAGAAAAAGTTTATTCAATAATTTTACCATTAGCTATACAATCATTTCATCGGTTTCTCATTCTGTTACTATATTAAATCTCCTTAACATAGGAAACCAGTCCCTTTATATCCAGTCAGACCTGCCAATTTCAATGGCAGCATAGTTGCTTTAATCTCCCGACCGGGTGGTGTTCCCTGATGTCAAGGCAGTCAAGTTCCAACGTTCAACAATACCATGGCCAATCCTTCTCATTCCGTGGTTGAATAATTTCTCTCCGCCTTAGATAGTTTCCTACTTGCAAAGGAAATCAGATGGTCAATATCTCCTTCACTTGGTTGAGTTAAAACAACTCCCAACACTATACAAGATGCATCCACATGCACATGAAATTATTTCTTCCAATTTGGGAATAATAGGATTGGCGCAGTAACCATCTTCTCCTTAAGAACATCCAAGCTCTTCTGACAGTCGTCATCCCAGCAAAACATAGCATCCTTCTTCAACAACCTCTCCATTGGCGCAGTGATCTGCGCATATACCTTTATAAACTTCTTGTAATACCCTGTATGACCCAAAGTTGCGCATAGCTACTTTACATTCCTGGGTGGATCCAAATTGATAATTACAATGATCTTGGTAGGGTTGACCATCAATCCTTTCTTACATACAACATGTCCCAACAATACTCCATAAGGTACATAGAAAATACATTTCTTCAAATTCAAGGAAATATGATACTTCCTGCATGTATCCAACATTAGGTGCAGACTAGAAACATGTTTCTTAACTAGCCCAAATATTGTCCAATCGTCGAAGTAGACCTCTAGAAACTTGTGAATAAATTCCTTGAATGTTGCGACTACCACCCTTGAAAATATTGCAGGAGCATTTTTCAGTCCGAAAGGCATAACTGTATATTGGAATGAACCCCACTCTATAGTGAAGGTAGTCTTGCTTCTATCCTCTGGTGCAATCTTAATTTGGTGATATCTCGAAAATCCATCTGTGAACGAATAAGCCTCTTGTCTGCCAACATTTTCTAGAAATTCATCTGTAAAAGGCGTAGGAAAGGGGTCATGCATGCATGCATCATTTAACTTCCACATATCTACGCAGATCCTTATATCACCATTTATTTTATTTTCCTGGACCACCATCAGACTAACCCATTCCAACTCTTCTATTGGCTCAATTATACCTTCCACGAGCTACTTAGCCAAATCTTCTCTTACCTTTTCCTTGTACTTGGGTTTAGTCGATATTGGCATTGCTTATCCAACTTCATATCTAGGTTTAAATTGATGTTCATCATAACCAAATCACCTACTATATCCTTCAATTCAGAGAACTTTGTTAGAAATAAATCATGATATTCATGCAATAATTTAGCAACCTTTCCTACTATGTCTTCATCCCAATAGTCACCAATATGCGCGAACTTTGGTTTTTCTTTTACCGGCTTTGATATATCAGGGATCTCTACATCAGGTCGTACAACTTCGCACAGTCCCTCTAACTCAAGAATATTGATATTCTGCAAATCCTCATCACCTTATTCTGTAGAAACATTGTAGCATTCTGAAGCATGTTGTAGCTGTGCACTCTATTCAGGCTACATCCAAGTTATAGGTTCTATTTGTGTTCGGGAAATCACTACCTTAATCTCCAAAATCACCTCATCAATGCAATCGAACTCATCTTCAAAGCTGAATGTCAGCAGGAAACTCTCCTTCATTTCATCCAAATCAACAATCCTGTGTCACAACTCCTCTAAATACCAATTCATTGGTATAATGTCTAAGGTATGAATAAATATATGTACCCACTTCAGTTGAGGTACCTCACCCCAAGCCTTAGTCCATCGAGCCAGATGTTCATGCGGGTCATCCTTACCTGTATACTTTTCACTGAGCCACATTTTTGTGTAGCCAAATATTAATCTCATCAGTCTACGATATTCCTTCCAATCAACAATATTATCCTTGTGGGTTCCCCACCATCTTGCAGGCATAGCTCTTAAAGCCAAATCTAGATGCTGGAACCTGTGCTTCTATGGCACGTCTCTTTCAAAATGGTCAAGAAAATATTGACATAATCTAGCCAATCCTAATAAGGAAATTTACATACCTCAGTTGATATACAACGCAGAGACTTTATAAGCCTATTGCAGCCTAGTGTAGAGACCTCATGTAACTGATTACGCCAATTGTCTAATTCTTCATCTAAGTCTGATGGCATGAACTATCCTTCTCCCAACCGATCCATCCGTCTGCAGTGGGATTAATCTAGTCTTCGTCTGGTGCAATGATATTATATATGTGATCAATGTATTCCTCATCATAGTCATCACATATTAGATCTGTGTATTGTGCACCTTCAGTTGGATCCAATGGAACAATCACTCTAAGGTCGTTATTTTCAAACACCATGCTTTGCTTCTTCAAATTAGTAATAGCATTCATGTTGAAATCCCAATCAATCCTGATCAATGCTGGGCATGGATCACTATCATCTACTATTTCAATAACTTCAAGATCTCAGAGCACACTGGCTCCCTCAATATCCACAACCACTCCATGTAGGCGACCCATCAAAATTATCTTTTGTTGGTTTGCCATGTGCAACTAGATTGGCGACCACTGCAACTTAGGTTTCCCCATACATTCCCAAGTATTCTTTGGTAGTACATTAGCGTAAGATCCTAAGTCTAGAATTACCTGGTCCATGTCAAAATCACTAATTTGTGTTGTCAACCGCATCTCCCTACTAGTCCTCTTCTTGCTTCAGTTCACCTTATTCATTGCACATTGTTTTGGTAACCCTTCTTCTCTATGAGTTCTTGTAGCCCTTTAACTGCCTTCTGATCCCTCAACAATGTCATGCATGTCTGTAGAAACGACTTCAGCACCATGGGATCAGAGTCCTCCGTCACAATAATTTCTTCAGATTTCTCTTTTCATGGGACTATTTGTATCTGATTTTTAGACGTTGAAACACCTGGATCCATAAATTTTTTTCTTACCTCCATAAATGTCTCCTTTTCTCTTTTTAAATCAAATCCAACATTCTTCTCGCCAGCCCTACTAACCCATGTATCCGATATCAGTTGCTTGCCTTCTACCTTGTCTTCACTAGTGGCTATATCGCTTCGTGTGACTATATTGACACAAGGATTGTCTTCATGCGGATCGGATCTCATCATCTGAATGTTCTGCGTCGGTTGTTAGTTCTTATTTTCCTGCATCTTTTCTATTAATACAAGAGAATTTTCTAAAACATGATCAAATTTCTTACATTATTGACAAGAAGGATGGGTTGGATTCTGAGACTCATGTGTAAAATGTCTTGGTTCTCCAAAGTTGTAGCAGAGGATCTGGCCTCGACCTCTTCTAGCGCCTCCTCCTCGTCCTCTTCCCCATCCTTGGAATCCTCCACGAGCCACCAATGAGCTTTGATCATTCTGCGCATGGGTTTCGGCCTACATCCTATACATTGGGGTTTTGTCTAGCATCAAGTCATAGCTTTGGTAATCTCTTTCATCATGGCCAACCGATTTACAAAAGTTGCAAAATAGTTTCTTTGGTGACTGATTTTTTTTTTCAATAGATAACAGATATCTGTTGGATGCAGTCTTGACACTTGGCAGATGCTACACCAGACACTTGAATTGACGCTTGATCCAGCAGGAGACTCTGGTTTCAGCGGGTTGGGACCTCCCGTAGCTATATAGTCCCACTACACAGGGCACTGATCCTTATAGTGGCCTACAGCCTTGCACTTCATGCACCAAACTTTAGGGTGTATTCCTGATTAAACCTCCTTTCCCTTCTTCAAATCCTACAACTCCATATGCGGGCTTGCTAACTATGACTGGATTTGTTGGACTCCTATATTCGTGTCCTAGATCAGTGAAGCCTCCAGCTTCATTGTGATCTCTAATGCTTCGGCCTGAGATCCAATCTTCTATTGAGACAAAGGCAATCTTAAGTGTGGCAATAATGTAGCTATGTACCATTCCTTATGTTGTTCGTCTGAAATCTAAATATTAGCTTGCCTGAGTAAGCACTTCAACCTTTGATCTATATCCCACATAGACTCGTTAACTATCTGCTTGATATCCTTTATTTCAGTAACACACTGAGCTTATGATTTCGACTTTCTAAATTCTGTGTTCAATGCATTATTTGTCTTAGCCAACGTAGCATTCGGATTGGTTGTACTATATTTGATATACCATGTAAGCGTTCTATCCTATAAGATTGTAACTAGTTTCACTTTCTTCATGTCATCATCATTGACCTGTTGCGCCTTCCACATAGACTCTTTAATCTAGGGCCCGACCCAACCTTCGCGAACCCTTATCTTCAGAATCACAGACTTAAGAGATTTCTACTTCAATAGATCTATGAGCTTCACCTAATTGTTCTAACATGCATAAGTTATGAGACAATAGTAGATCTTGACCTTCACTATGAAATTAAAACAATATTACAAAGAATCGAATCATAACTGAGCATAAACATATAAATATACAGAGAACACATGGAATTGCTTCAAATAGGATTTATTACTTCAGATATTCAATGAATACACTTCTTCTGACCCTACGCACACAGCTGTAGGGCCCCGCACTCATCTGCGAACTTGCTAAGGTCTTTGCGCACTTAGCTGCAGGAGCCTTCCCCTTTGCCAAAATACAAAATTACAGAGAAAATAGAATCAAAATCCCATTCATGAATTGAACTACCTAATGAATCCTATATGAATTCCTTTAATAGATTTTATATTACATTACCATGGTTCACAAACCATGGGTGAAACTCATTACCTAATCAAAACAACCCATCCCTTTACAAAATAAGGGGCTTTGACCTGCCTAAAATCCCCTTTGACTCTTAATGTTCTGCGTTATTCACGCTCCGCTCCTCAAAATGCAAAGACTTTACAATATTACATCAAAATTGATTCAAAATTTAGACAAAACTTAGACCTGGGGGACCCCATCCCAACAACTATATAAAGAAATGTAATGCTTAGTCGAAGTCATGAGATTTGTTGTCATTCACTGCTCACTCACTGCTTTGTAAATGATTAGTGGTCCAGGATGCATGAGAATAGTGAATTTGAATCCATTTCCTGAGCTACAGAAGTTATCATAACTTGATGAGACCCTCTTTATTGTATAATGCTCAGAAAAATCTTTCCGCTGGTATATAAAAGTCCAAAAGAGGGTTCCCGGATCAAAAGTTCGAGCCTGTAGAAGATTGCCCCTGAAAAATCCAGCTGATTGAGGAAAATGGCTAAGTGTTGAAAAAAAATCACAATCAGGACTTGGGATAGTCGATTGAAATCACATATCAGTATTGATGGGATTTAAGTCCCGAGAACTGGAGCCGTGGGGTCAATTGCGATACGATGAAATATCGTCCGGGGGCCGAGAAATTCCTTAACAAAGAAAAAGGGTTGTTGGAGAGGTAAATCCCCTCTACGGATAGAGGCGATCCCTACTAGCCCAGAATGGGACTAGCAACAATCAATCAATGCTACTGTGCAAGTTCCTAATTGCAATTAAAAGAGAGGCAAAGGACACCTACTTGGATTCCAACGCTATTGTTTGATGAAGAGATGCCGCTCTCGCTCCTTCGCCTTGGCCGGTCACGATCTTCCGCGATCTCCGCGAATAGATACCTGCACACACGAAGAGAAAGACAAACACAAGCGTGAAATCCGATAAAAGCAATTATACATCAGTCAGAAAGGATGCAATTCACATTAATCATCACAAGACAAATGAGAATGGAACCATAACAGTAGTCATCTATTATTAAATCAATAACAGAGAAAGGTACAACCAATGTTCTGACGCTGAGTCCTTCTCTTGAGGGTCCAGCCAGCAAGTCTCTTAAGCATTCACCCTTGGAAGTGGATTCTCCCAACACAAAAAGCTCTCTCTCACACAAGCAATACTCACAACCTTCCTTAAGCTTCCTCTAACAAAACCACACTTGTCACACCAACTACCTACTAGCAGCAACAAGCTAAGCACTATGAATTCCACACTATCCAAACTAGTTGCTCATGGTAATGGTGGAAGTTTAAATAGAGAAGGAGTCTCCATAAATGGTGGGAGGACAAGCTTATCTTCAAGGAAGGTGGTTCCAAATGACGAACAGACATGCCATAGAAAGGAGGGCGACACTCACAAGGCTAACAACCAAGCCTGGAACCATCTGGAAGGCTGGCTGTTGGAACAAATTCGCCCAAACTGGATCAGCGCGGGTGCAATACTGAACTGACGCGCTGACAGCGCATCACATAAACAGAGCAGACTGTGTCAGCGCGGCTCGATACTTTCATAGGATGCGCTGGCGCATAAAATTCGACCAGCGCGGGAAACCCATGTGCTTCCGCGCTGGCAGCGCACCAGTTACACTATAAGCCGCCCGTCAGCGCGGTTATTTTAATAACAGACGCGCTGATGCAATAAACTTAGGCAAAGTGGGTCTTTTGGCCAGTTTAGAGAGCATGAGCATGGTGCATTTGATTTCATGAGACAGTAGGGAGACTGACAGGGAGACAGTGACAAATTACTGCGTAACAGATGCCCCCTAAAGCATGAAGCCCGAGAGAGTGGGAGGGGTGAAATGCTTTACAAAACTGTTGAACTGGAACACCACCAGGAAGGACCTGCATGAATATACAACTGATATCTCAATCACATGTAGTCTAGGCCTGGGCGCAGCCATCCAAAAGACATACGAAGAAGGTCTGTGGTATGGACGCAGCCACCCAGCTAAAGAGACCATAAAGATAAGAGGGTATGGTCACAGCCATCCCAAAGACTCAGGTATGGGCGCAGCCATACATCAATGAGTCATGCAATAACAATCCACAAAATCACAGCCTGGTTCATAACAGACAAAAACCAGGGTCTTGCGCTCCATCCCAACCCGAACAAAGTACAAGTTCAAGCATGTGAATACATGAGCTGAAGTCGAACATGCATGAACATCGTCTGATTACCAGTCAATGATGAAAACTGTTAACAGATGCGAGAGGTACCACCAATAATGACAATGGTCCTCAAGGTACTTATAGGTACAATCCGCGGCGTGTGAATCAATGAGCTGGTGTCGAACACCCGCAGAATCATCCGATCGGAGGCCAATGATGAAAACCTCACGTCGAACACGAAGAACCTGCCATTGAGGCATGCAGGCTCTAAGGCACCTGAAAGGGGGTCTCTAGGTCACTTTCCTGGATAATGAGCTGGAGTCGACAGGAAGTAACCTTGATCGAAGGTGGGCCATAATGTTTCCCACATCATCGACACGAGACAGAGAAGGATAAAATATTTTGTGTGAGACATCAGAGGGAGGTGGTAATCTTGCAGAGGCCAACTTCTCTTGAACATATCGGCGGCACAAAAGCGGATTTGGCAGTATCTGACATCAAATGAGCAGAGGTCATGGTGACAAGGCAATGAGCAGATGATAGGTCAAATAGGATAACCCAAACCCATGGAGGCTAGTGTAAAACAAGATGAGAAATCCCCACCCAGACACGAATGCAGACGAGTGCCATGTTCAAGAGCGACATACTGCCGACACGACCATTATTATAGTTTCATTTTCCCCACCATTTCTGGCAGGTACCCCGGTTATTTTTGGATGACAAGCTTGACGGGGATAGCATATGCTTGGAGAGGTGTCATTTCGACGATGTCCGATGTCATTAAGTTTTAACGAGCCTGACAAAGGAGGAGCTCGGCGTCTTTTCCTGTTTAGAGAGTCTGAAAAGACAGCGGAAAAGGAGACTCCAGGGGGGTCCTTTTTCGTAAAGTTGTGTCTCTCGAGCCCGAAAAAGTATAAAACAATGCCCGAAAGAACCGCCCGACCATTACGATCGAGGAGTACTTTTCGTGAATAGTAGCTTCGACCTGAAAAAGTAAAAAATCGATCGGAAGCACGTCGTTTTAGAGCCAGTAACGAGTGCGAAACGATAAACACCCGGCAATCTTTTTAAGTTACACGGCCGGAAAAAGATCTTAAAACGACCGCCTCTCATTTCCTTTAACGAGCCGAAAGGAATCTCGGCTATCTTTTCTTGATTCATGTCGGAAAAGAGCTTAAAGACGACATTTTTTGGGACCAAGTGTGCGAAAAATCGTTATGACCACGTCGGTTACGAAGACCTGCACAAGAACACCACCCGCATAAACCTGTTCGATATGTGTAAAAACATAGTAAAACATGCATAAAGGCATAATTCAGTGACATTAGTGCTAAATCCATGGTGAAAACACGACAAAAACCCACATTGATAAGAAATTATAGCTAATTATGAATTTTTTACCATAAATAGGGGGGTAAAAGGCATTTTTTACCATTGTTACCATTTTGAGTTGTGAAGAACGTTGAGGAGCTGCAAGGTTGACGGAGTGATTTCCAGCCCGTACAGACACCATTCATCCGGCAGCTTGTTCCAGGTAGGTTCTCCTCCTCCTGCGCTTTAATTTAAGTCTTTTTGGGAGCAATTCCACGGTGGGAAGTGGCCCTTTGGGCAAATTTTTTGAGCGTTGGTGCGCTCTCGGTCAGCGCGGGTTTCCCGCTCGGGTCCGCGCTGATCGATTTATATTTACACGTACCACCACATGGGTCAGCGCGGAAAACACGTGTGCTTCCGCGCTGACCCAGTGAAAAAACAACGGTGCGCCATTTTCAGCGCGACTGTTTTAAAAACAGTCGCGCTGGCATCGTAAAGATTTATTTTTTAAGAAATGAACGTACAAATCTCAACGAGTGGCATCCTAATATTTTTTCATGGTTTTGCAAGGCCAAATGTCTTTTGTTTGGCAAGAGAGAGCTCACGATGATGAGGATATAGCCGCCTATGCACTTGTCGAATGCCGAAATGCAATGTGGGCATGCGGGTTCTTGAAATTCTTCCTTACTCCGCGCCTGAGGGCGCAACCTGACTTGCTTGAGCTCTTAATCAGAGCTTGGAATCCAGTGGACGGGAAATTCACGATCCGTGGCCAGGACATTGAGTTTGATTCCACGGACATTTATTTTTTGACTGGATTATCACGCCGGGGCCAAATGCCCATCCTGGAGGGGCAACGACCCAGCGGTGAGACTCTTGATCAGCTCATGGCTCGAGTGTGCCCACGGGCTGTGAAAACACGGAGCGGGAAAGTTGGTATCCCGACAGTGGCGGACATGCCTCTTCGCACCATACTCTTTCTGGTGACACGGGCAGCGGGCTCTTTGGCCAATCATGAGGCCTCAAAGACCCAACTACTACTAGCTCTGGAGTGCTTACAACCCACCATTTTCAACTGGGCAGCAGCTGTGACGACTAGCATGAAGAGGCAACTGAACAACTGCCGACGTGGAGAGTCGAAGCAGTTTGCATACGAGTCGCTTCTACTTCCGCTCATGCTGGAGCGGGTGCCGGCCTTACAACTACAGACCATGGCCGTGGATCCACCGAGAGGTCCTCGGGAGACGAGGGCCAGTCGATGGGCCCGCGTCATGCCACGTGGAGGTGGAGGCCGCCCAGTATCTTGGGGAGTGTATTTCCGAGAGTGGCTGGATCGGCAGGTTGTTATCGTAGAGGACTGGCCATATGCCGGTATGGATTTCCGCAACGATCCTGACATGCCACTGCCCGCGGGAGAGCACTGGGACGATGGAGGTATGACACTTGATCTCTTTTTAATATTTTTTGATGTTTTTGATTTTTCATGTACATGTCTTGATAAATGCCACGGTGTGCAGATGTGGGACCCGTGAGACCCATTGGCCTAGCCCCGACGGCACGGAGAGAGGGGCAAGGAGCTGGAGCCCTGGCCCTAGTTCCTCCAGGAGTTGATACGTCGGAGACTGTAGCTCGCAACCTCGAGGGTTTGCTGGAGGGGGTGCCAGATTACCAGGGGGTCGAGGAGGTCCCTATAGCTCATCAGATTCACACAGTGGGGGTGGCACCCAGGATGCACCGCCTTTTGAGGCGGGTGGCACGGGCAGCAGTATGCTATAGAGAGCATAACCCAGATCAGTAGTCACCTAGGTTTTACTTCCACTGATGTTTTGAGAGACATATGTCTCGGATGTACCGAGGACACCGGCTTTATTTTTTGGACATATACACTTATTTTTGAGTGCCTCAGTGCGCCACACGATATATATATATATATATATATATATATATATATACTGTTTTGGATGGATCATTTCACATGTGATGATGTTTTTATATGCTATGCAAATGTCTAATACAAATGTGATCTAATGTATCAGTTGCACAACACACGACCCATGTATTTTAATTTTTATGCAAGCTTAAAAACACATATGCAGGCACACATGCAAACTATGCTTGGAAAAGAAATTATTTACATATGCTTATCCTATGGTCTTATTATGTTTTCTATCTCTTCTTGTATGATGTTTATCTATTACGCAAATGTCTATCCAACACATGGTTTGCCAATGCATCGGTTAACGTATTTAATCATCTCGGGATGTGTTGATATGTGATATAATCAAAATTCCTTTCTAACAATCTCACACGTAAATACAACCTTAGAATGCGTTGGTCTCTGACGGAATATCGCCCGTTGAGTTGATGGACGACAAGTTGAGAGTCCAGGTTTACCACTAATGCACGGATGCCAAGATCAACTGCTTCGGCTAGTAATTCAATTACAGCACTGTATTCGGCAACATTGTTGGTGGTATGGCCCAAGCACATGCCTTGAAGATCTAGCAACTCGCCGTGAGGATCGTAGATCGCCCACGCCGCAGAAGACAAATTGCAAGTACTACGGCAGGCGCCATCGGCGAAGCCAACGTAAGGTGTACTAGACATCTGCACAAGAAGCAGAAAACAAAATAAGAGGCAAACACGCCTTCACACCAAAGCAAAACAAGAAATCATGCACACATGACACACTTGCTAAGAACACACGTATGTACAAACTAGGTGCACGAGATCATGCATAATATTTTTTCAAATAAAGCCCGTTGCGGGGCTTGTCAAGAGGATTTCCTTCGTAATCGATCAGCTCATATGCCCCCTTTTGCAAAACTCTCTTCACAATATAGGGGCCCAGCCACATGGATTCGAGTTTACCTGCCCCCAGCTTATCCTTAGCTTGATCATAGAGCAGTACTAAATCTCCCTCAACAAAGGAACGAGGTCGAATGGTATCGTCGAAGTGGGCCTTAACCCTCTTCTTCTACGCTTCAATAGCTAGAGAGGCTAAGCGACGGGTCTCGTCTAGCCGTTCTAAATAGAGAAGCCGTTCTTCCACCGGAGTGGTGTTGGGAAGTAACTCGACAGCTAACTTCAACGAAGGAATCTCACACTCAACAGGAAGGGTGGCCTCTAGTCCATAAACAAGCTGAAAAGGAGTGAAACCGGTGGTGTCCTTCAGAGAGGTCCGGTAAGCCCACAAGGCAGGGAACAACATCAGATGCCAGTTAGACTTGTGCGTATTCACGGTACGTTGGAGCATTGTGATCAAAACTTTGTTCACGGCTTCAACTTGGCCGTTGGATTGAGGGTAATACGACGTCGAGCTATCTTGACGCAAGCCTAGCTGGGTCGTTAGTTCCGTCATCATGTGATTACGGAAATGTTTTCCGTGATCTGTGACAATAGCCTGGGGGACTCCGAACCGCGTAATGACATGATTAAACAAAAACTGCGCTGCCGTGTAACCGTCTTCGTTCAATGTAGGCATCGCTTCGGCCCATTTGGTGAAATAATCGACGGCAACGATGATATACCCATGCCCCCCGGCCGAACGAGGGTTACAGGACGTATAATCGATGCCCCATTTGGAAAATGGACCTACGGTAACAACGGGGTGCAGTGGTGCAGGAGGTGCACGCATTTTCCGGTGGTAAACCTGAAATTCATGACATGCGGTCATTTCCGGATGGGGAGGGAGAAACAAAGAGCGATGGTGGTGATCTGACCAAGGGAGCTCTTCGAGAGACATGGTCTCAATGATGGCTTCGTCGGAAGGAAATATTTCCTTCAATGGATCCGACGTAGCCTCGTCTCCTAGCCAAGGGAAATGATCATATGAATCGGGAACACTGCTCGGAAGAGCAGGTTCATCAGGGGGAGCCGATGCAGCGACAATCTCGATGTAGTTGAGTTCGGCAGGGCTCAACGGCATCATATCACCCCAAGAGTCTTCCTGATTAGCAGGAGGAAGAACCCACGGATCTGAGCGTACAGAGATCATGTTGATAGGGGCGAGATTCGGAGGTGGGTGGGGAAAAACTCCCATTAAAGTGGGATCTTTGAAAAGTCCAGCACCCACATTCACGAGTGATTTCGAGGTATGCTCCACGAATGGCACATTACCTTCAGAAGAAGAGGCGAAGAAAGAGAGCTGGTCCACCGTGACAATCTTCCCCTGGTGAGGGAAACGAATGACACGGAACAGGGAGGAAGCCACGGCTTGCATGGCGTATGTCCAGCTCCGTCCGAGGAGGAGGTTGTAGGTCAGATTGGCGTCAACAACTTCAACCTCTACTTCTACGGTCTTTCCTTCCAAAGAGATGGGTAAGCGTTGGAGGATACCGTAAGGGCGCGATTCTCTTCCATCGAAAGCTTCTAACGTCGTAGGGGACTGACTCAAAGCAGGGGAACCAATCGCCTTCCAGCAAGCAACAGACATGATGCAGGTTGAGGCACCTTCATCAATAACCGTACGATGAATCGTTCTGCTATTGATGATGACCTGTATAAGGAAAGCGACTTGGTGAGGCAGTCTCTGTGTAAAACCCTCGAGATCGAAAGAAATCAAATCTGAATCTGCCGGGTCGATGCCACCAATCGCTGATAGCAGGGACTTCCTCTGGGAGGGGCAGCTCTGGAGGACTTCTAGAGCGGACATAGCAGACGGAGCCTGAGCTAAGTCCTCAACAATGCTATAGTGCTGGGCAGCACGAGCATTAGGGTTGTAAGATGACTTCCTGAGTACACCTTTTTGAGGGGGTCGGGGGATCGTCTCAGTGCTGGGCCTTTCGATATGGAGAGGACCAGAACTAGATGGAGGAGCGCTGGAGGGAACCTCCGGCTCTTTCCCAGCACGAGATGGATAATATTTCGCTCGAGTTGAAACATGGATGGGGATCGTGCCAGCCATGAACACTTGAGAACCGAACGAGGAAGAGGATTGAGATGGGTCTGCCACCATTTGAGTCTGCTGGGAAGGGAAAGGCTCTTTGAGCACGGCAGGGGTCCCAGGAGCACCTTTCAATAACCGACTAACTTCGGACCGCCTTGGGCAGTCCTTAGTGTAGTGATCCTCATCGCATATGAGACAGGGATACTTAGGTTTTCGTTTAGCTCCTTCCTCGGGTGGAGGCTTAGGGGCATCCTGCTTGGGCTGACCAGATTTATCTTTAGCTTTCCCTTTCTTTTTCCCTTTTGAGGATTTATCCGCCGCGGTGGACTGAACGGCGTTTACCTCAGAGGTACTTCCAGGATTAGATTGGCCCTGAGAAGCATTTTCATTAGAAGCGTTCTGTTTTTGCTTCCCAGGGTTCGCGGCCGATTTCTTTGATGACGAGTTCACAGAGCCAATGACTCCATCAACAGATGGTTTGGGTGGAGCCTTGGTCTGTCCAGGCCTCGGGGCGTCTAGCAAATAATCATATAGAGTACCCGACTGAGAGTATACTAAGTCTAGGTACTGAGCTCGCGCGATCGCTTGCTCTTCAGTTACACAAGCTCCCATAGCGATGTCTTTTGCAATTTTAGGGACAAAGGAAGTTGTAAACCAATCGGTCAGGAGTTGATCAGGAATCCAGAATTTGATCAAGCGACGACGCCTTCTCCATTCATGTATATGATCAGATATGTGCGTAGCCGTGTCCTGTTTTAGAGACGTGAGGAGATTTGTCCCTGTCTCGTACCGAATGGGTAACTGAAAATGAGTTAAAAACGCCATAGCCAGCGAGTTGAAATCTTGAAACATGCCGCGATTCAGCTCAATGTACCACTTAGCGGCTGAGCCGGTGAGAGTTCTCTGAAAGAGGCGAAGTCGGATAGAATCGTCAAGCCATGAGTTCGATGAACACCAGAGGTGATAGGTCATAACATGTGCTTGAGGATCCTCTCCCGCTTTGCCATCAAATTTTGGACAATCACCGGGTATTTTAGTTGGAACTGGTGGCCAATACGCATTATGCAGAATGGGATCATTCGTTAACTTGGACACATCCGGAAGTTCCAACGTCGCTAAGAATGGAAACTGAGGGTTAAAGGACATTTGTGGCTGTGGGTTCGAGGCAGTATTAGGGTTCCAACCAGGTGGTGGTTGCCCCCACGAACTCTGTCCAGATGGACCTGGCCCAAAAGGGCCTGGCGCATAAGAACTTTGTCCCGATGGACCTGGCCCAAAAGGGCCTGGCGCATAAGAACCTTGTCCGTAGGGGTTCTGCCCATATGTATTTTGTCCATATGCAGACAGTTGACCCTGGGTCTGCCCCCCAGCACCCCATGTATTAGCAACTTGACCCGCAGGTGCAACATACTGATAATTTTGGTAAGGAGTGACCTGCATCTGTTGATAATTTTGGTAAGGGGTAAACTGAGTTTGCCCCTGGGGTTGCTGGTAGCCATACGTTTGCTGGGCTCCATACTGAGCCTGGTAAGCAGGCTGCGCTTGGTAGGAAGGCTGGGGCTGTGGCCCGCCTTGCATTTGATAACCCATTTGAGTTTGAGGCCCAGAATAATGTCCTTGAACCGGCTGGGCTTGGATCATCTGGCCGGAAGGTTGGCCTAGTTGAACCTGGGATGGACCTGCTTGCCCAGAAGGATGTACTTGCTGGGTGCCAGGTTGTCCTTGAGCAACCATGGGTTGTCCTTGCGGAACAGATGGCCGAGTTGGCTAGTTGACCTTGCGGTTGACTAGCCTGTCCAGCTGGATGAGTAGGACGGACAGTGGGTTGGCCTTGTTGCACAGAGGGCTGGCCCGTTTGTCCGGAAGGTTGTACTGGCTGAGCAGTGGGTTGGCCCTGCTGTACGTAGGGTTGCCCCCCTTGCCCAGAAGGTTGCACGGGCTGAGCAGTGGGTTGGCCCTGCTGTACGTAGGGTTGCCCCCCTTGCCCAGAAAGATGACTAGACTGGACAGCGGGTTGGCCCTGCTGCACGTAGGGTTTCCCCCCCTGCCCAGAAGGATACCCTTGTTGGACTGCTGGTTGACCTTGAGGGGTGTAATTTTTCCCAGCTTGTCCAGTGGGATACCCTTGCTGGAAACCAGGTTGGCCTTGTTGGATGTAAGGCTGCCCTGGCTGACCAGACGGGTAACCTTGCTGGGTACCAGGTTGCCCTGGGTAACCAGAAGGTTGACTCTGATAGGAAAAAGATGGACCTCCCATGGCCGAAGGTTGTCCCGGGTAGGGTTGTCCTTGCGGGCCCCCAGATTTTCCTGGGTAAGACTGGCCATACAGTGGTTGCCCTTGGGGGGCTTGCACATAAGGTGGCTGGCCTAGATTAGGTGGTCCTTGGGGCTGTCCAGGAATTGCCCGGCGCCCACGAAAAGTATGAGTAACGGGATCATAAGTAATGTCTAACGGTGTCGAGACTTCAACGAAAGGTTGACGAGGCGTGGATTGAACGTGCTCGAGGTACTGACCGTTAGAATCATAATAAAAGAGCGGACCTTGGTAATTCGGGTCCACAATGGGTTTCCCATGAGCGTCATACGGCCCCGCTCCTGGAACAGGACCGGAAGAGGGCTGAGCACTTTGTGCAGGATCGATGACTCCAGACGAAACCCCTGGTTGGCTACTGCTCACTTGACTGTGAGAGGGACCAGCCCCAGGGTTCGTAGATGAAGATGTTGTCACAGCACTGACGACTGGAGTTGAGTACGCTACACAAACAGTTGGATTTGTGGGAACTGAGGTAACAGGTGTATTAGGGGGTTGCGAAAGAAAAGGCTCCGTGGTGGCAATGACACTCGGATCCCATATAGTTGTAGAAGGCATTCTGGCAGCTATTCTATCCCTCATTGATTGATACCGTGGAGGGAGTGGAGAAGTAGCTGGAATGGGAGTTTCAATACTTGACACCATGGGTGTCTCACCTGCGCTGGGAGATGTCTCGTCCATGTTGGAAGTGGACATCGGAGACGACATACTGGGAGGAGTAACAGGAATATCGTCCTCGTCAGGCTCCCAGATAGGGTTCCAATCTTCTTCGTAATCCGGGTCGCCCGGGGCACGTACGTTGATAGGCTGGATACTCGGGATAACCGGAAGAGTATCGCTTACAACTGGTACCTCAGGAGCAACAGAAGATGGAGAACCTTGCTCACTTGGACCGGGAGTTGACGGGTCAGCCAGGATGACAAACCCCACACAAAACCCTAAGGGAAACTAACGACAAAGACCCTACTCAAACTAACGCATACAAAATCTAACCAGGTAATGTTATCGTGGCCGAATAAATTTTTAAGACACAGGAACTGAACTTGACCTTTTCATGTTTCAAGAGTCGAGAAAAGGATGAAAAGATGACTCTAGTCTCCTTCGAATGTTTAATGAGCACGAAGTGACAAGAAGCTCACTGGCACCTTTTCATTTAGGGAGTCCGAAAAGGATCAAAAGTGACTGCTCTGGAGATTCTAGGCAAAGGGTTTACCAAGCAATCCGTAAAACGGCTTATACACCTTGGCAATCGTATGAGAACCAAGGACTTTCCGTACTGCAGTCAATCTTCCCGAATGCTGTGTTCGGTGCGTTACGGCTCACAGGGTGGCAGACTCGGCTTCCTATGGATCAAGGATAAAAGCCTAGTGGGGTCTCCCTATATATGCAACGGTACGTGGGAGCACAGTCCGTGTTAGACCACTATCGAGTCACAGAAGGAGGAATCACCCAACCGTAATGTGAAACAATAGTGACTATGTTTAAAGACGCCGGAACACGTCTCTAACCTAGACCTCTAGAATATGAGCATTAAGTTCCAATGCGTTTTTAGATTTATTCAGTTTATTTTATGGTTGATCTTGAATTAAGTTTCAGTTTCAGGCCTTATCGTATGATCTCTCACAATCACCTAGATGCAAACTACATGCCAAAGAATACCATTTTGTTCGATGAATTCTAACTATGAGAAGGTTAAGAGCTTTCAATCAAACAAAATGAACTCAAACAATCAAACAATCTAATGCAGCTAATGACAAAGAAATAAAAATTTCCTTTTGAGAACACAAATCAATGAGATGCTCTTCTTTTCATTAACTATTGAATGCAAAAGATGCTAGTTTGATTTCTCTTTCAATGGCACTATGCACTTTAAAATGAATTTTGAGAGACAGCAACACTGAGCAAAAAGAAGTAAAATCACTCAATGAAAAGCACAACAAGCGTGAAAAGAGCTGATTGAACCCTAGCAACTGTGATCTGTGTCTGGGTAGTGAAACAATCCGAGGATCGGTTCAACAACAATCACCTCAAGCAAACAAGCAAAGAAAGCAAAAAGAGGAAGGTTTCCGCAATAGCAAAGGCAAGCAGCAACGAACTTTTGTGAACAAGTGAACAAGTGAGCAAAACAAGGTCAATCCAGTGAAAACGGGATGATGGCACTAGGTCACGGGACACAAAAATGAAATCCGTCCAACAAGACTTCGCAAGCAAGTGTGTAACAGTTCAAACAATAAATATCAAATCATAAACCAAGTAGAAAAAGCTGGAGATAGTGAAACCAACAGGCTCAGGAGGTAAAATTGAAACAAATTCAATTTTACAGGATCAGCGCGGGTAGCGCTCAGCAACTGTGCGCTGACAAAAGGTCACGCGTAGCAACTTGGCGCTGTCAGCGCGGAAGGACACGGATTAAGCGCGCTGGTTCGATTTCAGAACCGTCGCGACTGTTTTACGTACAAGCGCGATGACAACAGGTTTAAAGAAACAACTATGCGCTGTCAGCGCAACTGTTTTGGTATAAACCGCGCTGAGGTTAAAAAAGAGGCAAAATCAAGCCAAAAACTCCCAAACCCAGGCCAGAACTCTTTAAACAATTAAGACACTTCCCAGATTGAACCAGGAGGGCTAAAGGCAGAGAACTAATCCCCAATTTCAAAAGGAGAGAACAATCAAATTCAAACGCAAAGATGGACAAAAGAGACAAAAGGCCAGCTCCCCAGCGGAGTTACCAAATTTTTGGAGAGGTAAATCCCCTCTACGGATAGAGGCGATCCCTACTAGCCCAGAATGGGACTAGCAACAATCAATCAATGCTACTGTGAAAGTTCCTAATTGCAATTAAAAGAGAGGCAAAGGACACCTACTTGGATTCTAACGCTATTGTTTGATGAAGAGATGCCGCTCTCGCTCCTTCGCCTTGGCCGGTCACGATCTTCCGCGATCTTTGCGAATGGATACCTGCACACACGAAGAGAAAGACAAACACAAGCGTGAAATCCGATAAAAGCAATTACAGTCAGAAAGGATGCAATTCACATTAATCATCACAAGACAAATGAGAATGGAACCATAACAGTAGTCATCTATTATTAAATCAATAACAGAGAAAGGTACAACCAATGTTCTGACGCTGAGTCCTTCTCTTGAGGGTCCAGCCAGCAAGTCTCTTAAGCATTCACCCTTGGAAGTGGATTCTCCCAACACAAAAAGCTCTCTCTCACACAAGCAATACTCACAACCTTCCTTAAGCTTCCTCTAACAAAACCACACTTGTCACACCAACTACCTACTAGCAGCAGCAAGCTAAGCACTATGAATTCCACACTATCCAAACTAGCTGCTCATGGTAATGGTGGAAGTTTAAATAGAGAAGGAGTCTCCATAAATGGTGGGAGGACAAGCTTATCTTCAAGGAAGGTGGTTCCAAATGACGAACAGACATGCCATAGAAAGGAGGGCGATACTCACAAGGCTAACAACCAAGCCTGGGACCATCTGGAAGGCTGGTTGTTGGAACAAATTCGCCCAAACTGGATCAGCGCGGGTGCAATACTGAACTGACGCGCTGACAGCGCATCACATAAACAGAGCAGACTGTGTCAGCGCGGCTAGATACTTTCATAAGATGCGCTGGCGCATAAAATTCGACCAACGCGGGAAACCCATGTGCTTCCGCGCTGGAAGCGCACCAGTTACACTATAAGCCGCCCGTCAGCGCGGCTATTTTAATAACAGACGTGCTGATGCAATAAACTTAGGCAAAGTGGGTCTTTTGGCCAGTTTAGAGAGCATGAGCATGGTGCATTTGATTTCATGAGACAGTAGGGAGACTGACAAGGAGACAGTGACAAATTACTGCGTAACAAGGGTAACAAAGAAAGTGCGGGCCACCCTCCTTCTCTCTCCTCCATGTGGCAGTATCCTGCATCCTGCAGATTCTTGCCATCCCGCATATCGGAGACCCCGTAATTCCCACAGTCCCACAATTTCCTGCATCCCGCATCTCTGCGACCCCACAGTCTCGCAGATCGGCGGGTTCTAAACTTAAAATACCTTGTGAGGGGTTGATGCTGCGGTATAAGGTAAAAACATGGGGGGGCCAAGAAAACCATTAACAAAGGAATTTCATAAAAAACTAGGGCCGGGCCTCCCCTTCTATCTCCTCCATGTGGCACAATCCTGCATCCTGCATCACAGCAGTCCCGAACGCTGATATCACATATCACATCCCACAGATCCACTAGTGCCTCAGTTACATCATACTCCAAAACATGCGGGGGGCCGATGATGCTATATATTGTTGCAACACCAGGGAAGGGCCAGAAGTGTTAACAAAGAAAATCATGGAAAAAGAAGAGCATGCATAAATTTTTCTCTCTCATTCAAGGGGCCATGTGGCGACATGTGATTGGCTCTCGAAGCTGACATGGCAGCTTACATCAGCAATGATGCAGAATTATAGATTTTGAAGTGGCAGATGGACATGTGTCACTCATTTTTGGCATTTACAGGGGTCCTATGGGCCCATTTTTGGGTGCCACGTGTCACCACTCATAGGGTGACACGTGGCAGTGATGACATCACCTCACAGATCAACGATCACAACAGTTAAGGGGAAACACCAAAGCCAATGGAGCCAGCGAGTACGATATGTGGGAAATCCCCAGACGCGATAAAGTATTATGTTGTGGTCTATAAGGATCTCGTGTCCAGACTATCGACCCACCCTATGGGCAAAGAAAGAGTTTAAGATGTTGGCACAACGCGATTGTGATATGCGAGACTCCTCCCCGAATGCGATAAGTTATGAGCTATGATTTAGACAGAGTTCGAGTTCGGGAAATCGACCGATAATGGACTTCTACAATATAAAGAAAAAGGCCCCCTACGTAGATGTTGAGAGCCTTAGCACCAAATCACAAAGCCTTTGGTACCAACCCCCGGTCATATGTGACACACTACAAAAGGAGCTATAATAAAGCGGAGCTAAGGGGGAAACCCAAAGGTACCCTTTCACCTGTTCTAGAGGCCAGATCAGGGAACTGACTGTGCTTAGAAGGATTTTATGGCAGAGATCGATGAGGTCGGCGCCGAAAGTAGCTGCAGAGGAAGATACATAAGATCAATCTCTTGAGGTCGGTCAGAGTAGAGCATTGAGGGATTTAGTATAAAATTTAAGGCCGAAGTGACAGAGTCGATCCCAGAGGTGGATGTAGCAGTGAATCAGGGGGAGGATAATTCAAAACCAAGTATGGGAACCCCCCAAAAGTGGCTCTTCATAACCCATTATCAAGGTTGGCGCCAAATATTTTTAAGACAAAATAACGAGAGTTAGTTGAGTAGCGCATGAGAATATGCCATGAACTAAATGCAACCATGAAACAGAAATTGATCACAGGGATTGAGATTTGGGGATTTTTCATTAATGTCTCACATGTTCTGTGATTCTGTGATGTGCCTTCCTTTGTGAGGCCATTATTATTGTTCTTAATGTTTTTGGAAACAAAAGCTCCCCCTGGTCCAGAGAGAAAACTGACTTGACAGCTGAAAACTCGGCCTAGGATTTTATGTATGAAACTATGATTGAGAGCACCCTCTCTTCTTATAAATAGGGGGTCGCAACACTAAAAAAGGGTTCTGAAATATGAAAAGAGAGTTTTTTATTTTTGTAAACTGTATCATTTAGTCACATAGATATTGCAGAAAAGTACATGATTGGTGGTGATTCCTCCTCTGAAGTTTTACAGTGTGTTATTTCCATGTTTCACTCATCTTGTATGTTTTCCTCTTTTGAATTCATGTAATAATATATACTCTGATATTTCACACTTGTCTACAGATTCATTTGCGTTAAAGTATTAATGCATATGCCTGTGTGAGGGGTTGAAATCACATTTTCAAGCTGTAATGCGTGAAGCATCTCGCTCGACTTCTTTTCTGTCCACTACATTTTCCTCTAACTCAATAGTTATAGTAAATCTCATGGTTTCAGGCTCTATGTTTTACATATAGAATTCTTGGTGCTTTGGGTTCTATATCCTGAGTTATTCTTCCTCTTTGACTTCTCTCATTTATCTTATAAAGCTGATTAGAACTGTAAATATTTGAGGTGCTTGACCTCCACTATTTTTGTTATATTTTTGGGAACTATGTGTGTGTAGAAACACTGAAACATATGGCTTGTATCTTTGGATGAAAGAACCAACTCTCTGATATATATATGTCTAGAATACGGGTGTTGTTTCCTCCTACTTGAGAATCATTTGAGGCACACCGATTTAGATGTACCTAGACACTGGTCTTGTAAGCATTCCAAGGCTTTCTCTGGGATCTTTCCTCGCCTCTTGCTACACTTGTGCCGCAGGTGAAAGATTTAGTGACAACATCTTCTGGCACCGTTGCCGGGGAAGGTATTGAAGGATTTTTCCCTTGGGATAGGAAAAATTGAGCACCCTTCATGTAGATAAGCGAAGTCTATTATGATTACATTCAAATCACCTTGGCGATTCTGCACCCTCCTCATTTTCATTCATCGCCCTGGCTTTTAGGAGGCCTCATACTTGCTTAGACACCTCATAGCAGAAAGCCCCATTTGTTTCTATCCCTGAAAAATGATTTTTCAGAAAATTTTGGAGATAGAGAACCCCCCTGCCTCTGCTACCATCTCACCAACCTTTGCCACCTCCTCTTCTAGTTCTCAACCCACTGTTTCTCACAATTCAGGACTTACTCCTAAGACCCTGACATACCCCCCTTCCCCTATAACCCCTGTGGTCTTGACCTTAGTTCCTCAAGTAAATTTCAATCCTCCTCCACCATTCCAGATGGCTCTCCCAGGATTTTTACTAAACAAACATGCACCTCTTGACTTACATCAACCCTTAAGTGTTATGACCCAGGACTACTTGAAGCTTTTGCATAGGTTTAATTGGGAAGATGATAATTCTGCTCAGAGACACATTCACGCCTTCTGTGCTTTTGCTAAGAACTTGAATGTAGAACAACTGGATGTGGTCCTGAGACGTTTTGTATAGTCCCTTGATGGAGAAGCTAGAAAATGGTTCAAAACCCTCCCTGATGTTTCCATCACTACCTAGGAGGAACTGGAAACCTGCTTCACACAAAAATGGGGTGAGAAGAGATATCATGAGTACCTCCTCACAGAGTTCAACGCCATCAGGAAGAAGCCAAAGGAGAATATCTCAGATTTTAATAAGAGATTCAATAAGCAGTATAATAACTTGCTTGCTAAAATAAAACCTCCTCCAATTGCTACTCGGGTAGTTTACTTGAGAGCCTTTGAATCTGAATTTGGTTTCACCTTAAGAGAAAAGAAATTTCCTACCTTAGATCAACTCCAGGTTGATGCTCTGGAAGTAGAACCAAATTTTGCCTCCACAGGGATGTCAAGTGGAAAGAAGGAAACGACTGGGAATAGAAGAGGTAAAGAAGAAGCTTCCTCCTCTGGTCAAACTAGAGAATCACCAGAAAAAAAAGTTGGAGGAGATGGATAAACTCATTAGGAGTTTGTCGCATAAGGTTGGAAAACTCGAAATTTAGAACAAGAGTCCCTCTAAACAGAATGTTCAAGGAAACAATTAGGGATATAACCCACAATATAGAAGCCCTCCATTACAGATATTGCAAAGGGAAAGAAAGGAACAGTCGGATCAGATCCCTCATCCTCTATATTTAGAAGATGATCCCGATGAGCAATGGTCAGATACACAAGAAATACAGGGAAACCTATATTTTGCGTTCTCTGAAGAAGAACAGGAGAATATGGTTCACTAGGAGGTCAGTCGTGATGAAGAAGCAACAAATAAGCAAGAGATGGATTATTATTGCAAACAATTTGTATAGTTCATGTTGGCACAACCACAATGTAAATATAACCTAATATGTTCAAATAATAATTCTAGAGAACTAGAGCAATAGGAGGAAACTGCTCCCCAAGTTACTCCTCCAGTACCAGACAAAGGGAAAAGCAAGTTGAATTTTGACCCTACCAGGATAAAAGTCCCATTGAATAAGGAAAGAAATGGCTCAAGGGAGAACACATCAAAAGAAGCACATGTCTTGTAGAAAAACATCGGTGGTAGTGAAGGAGAAGTTGAACCAAGAGGTATAGAGAAGACCCAATCTACATTCAACCTTCAAAGGGAGCTTGAAAAGGTAAATATTTCTGTCCCACTGACTAAACTTCTGAAGAAGCCTACTTGTAAAGCTTAGGTATCTCAGTTTATGCTTCCATCAGTCTCATCACTCACCCAGGATTCCTTTAAATATCTAAGAAGAGAGGCCAATGGTGGTCATTGGGCCACTTGTGGAAGAACTTGACCCTTCTACTACATCTTTCTATGTAACTCTGGGAATTCATGATCTTCTTCTACATAATTGCATGTTGGAATCTGGAGCCTCCCACAATCTCATGCCCTTGGAAGTAATGGAACAGCTTGGTTTGTAAATCACTAGGACCTACAAAGAACTATACTCCTTTGACTCCAAGAGAGTCAAATTTTTGGGAATGATAAAGGATCTGGTGGTGAACCTGGCTCAGATCCCTATGAAAAGTGTGCTAATGGACATAGTAGTGGCAAAAATACCCCCTCGTTTTTGCATGCTGCTATCTAGGTCTTGGGGTTCCAAGGTAGGAGGCTCTGTCAAGTTGGATCTAACTTATGCCACTATTCCCACTTTTGGAGGAGAACAAAGGAGACTATATAGAGAATCCAGGATTGTAAAAAATTTGACCCCAGCAAAAGGCTCAAAAAACTCCCCAGTGTATGGAAAAGAAAGTCACCTCTCCTGCCTATTTCTAGAAGAAGATGAGGCTATCATAGAAGAAACATCAGTCCACCTAACACGGCAGTTAGAACATCAACATGCAAGTGAAAGCAAAGTATGGAAACTATATTTTTTGACGTAGCTTATTCAAAAGAGGGGAATGGGGCAAGAGTATTGTTGTTATCTCTTGAAGGCCACTTGATACCCCTCTCATTCAAATTGGAGTTCGAAGTGACCAACACCATGGTGAAATATGAAGCGTTGTTCCTTGGGTTACATACTGCAAAAAATATGAATATTGAATTTATAACAATTTATGGAGACTCTGAGATGGTCGTAAGGAAAATCAGGAACCAATGCCAGACCAAACACCCCAGACTGAGGACATATCGAAATGAAGTATAGGACTTAATTGATAATTTCTTCTTGGCCTTTAACATCCAGTTTTTTCCGAGGGAAGAAAACAGGATGCCAGACTCTCTTGCTGTAGCTACAAGTACTTTCAGGCCCCCTCCCAAAATCCTCTCCTCAGATATGAGGTGGAAGTCAGGTGCAGACCCTCCGTACCTGACAACATTAAGCACTGGTAGGTGTTCGAAGATGATGAACAAGTGAAATGATTCATAGAGGTTGTTGGGGAGTTTTCTAACTCCACCATCAATCAAGAAGAAGAAGAAGAAGAAGAAGAAGAAGATCAAGAAGTCACTTCATGGAAAGATGCAGTGGCTGGGCACAAAATTTTGCAACTGAAAGGGAACACTATCCCTCGTGGACTAGTCCCACTAGAAAGGCTTTTTAATAAAGACAATATAGCCACCAAACAAATAGCTCCTGAGATGGATGATCAAGTACAAGATTGCAACATTGGATTAGAGGAGGAGCCTTAGATGATCAAGCTGTCAAAAGGAATCCCCTTTCATTATAAATAGAGGTATTTAGATATTTTCAAAGCCTACAAATATGTTTTTTCTTGGTCTTATGATGATTTGAAAATGTTTGATACTAACATCATACAACATAAGATTCCTTTGAAAAGTGGAGTGGAACCCTGCAAGAAGAAACTCAAAGAAATAAAGCTACTCTTACTCCCCTCCATTAAAAGGGAGATAAGGAAGCTCCTACAAGAAAATATTATAGTACTCTAAGATATTATGAGTGGGTGGAAAATCTGGACCCGGTTTGGAAGAAGAATAAAGAGATAAGGCTATGTGTAGACTTCTGGAACCTAAATTGGGCGTCTTTGAAAGACAAATACCCACTGCCAAAGATGGATAACATATTACAGAAGGTGGTTGGTTCATCCAGAATTTCCATGGTGGATGGGTTCTCTAGATATAATCAAGTAGCTATTCATCCCGAGGATCAGGAAAAGACCGCTTTCACCGCCCAGTGGGGAACATTTATGTATGCTCACATTCCTTTTGGGTTGATAAATGCAGGGGCCACATTTCATAGAGCTATGGACATAGATTTCATGGGAGAGTGAGACAAATTCGTGGTGGTCTACTCGGATGACATCAAAATCTTTTCCAATACTAAGGAGGAACACATCCTCCACTTAGAACTCACCTTTTAGAAGTGTAGGAGATATGGCCTGTCCTTGAATCCTAAGAAATCCCAATTTGCCCTAAGTGGGGGTAAGCTGCTAGGGAATGTAGTATTGCAGGAGGGTGTGAAGATTGATCCCAAATGGGTTGAATCCATCAACCACAATCCTCTACCAACGAATAAGAAAGAAGTCCAAGCCTTCTTAGAAAGACAAAATTTCTTGAGGCGATTTATACCCAACCATGCAGAGATTGTCAAAGGTATTACAGACATGCTCAAGAAGGGAAATGATGTCAAGTGGAGCCCTGTCTCTAGTTATTATTTTAGTAGGATAAACGAAGCTTTGGCTGAAGCCCCAGTGTTAGTTAGTCCTAATTATTCAATGCCTTTCTACATATTTTCTTTTGCTTCTCCACATACCCTTGCCGCAGTACTGTTGCAGGAAAATAAAGCGGTCTATGAGAAACCCATCGCCTTATTCAACCAAGTAATAAGGGACACTGAACTAAGATATAATATATTGGAGAAATAAGCTTATGCACTTGTCAAGGCTCTGAAGGCGTTTTTTCCGTATTTGCTGCAATCGAAGATCATAACGTTTTTCCCAATAACAGTAGTCAAGGACATCTTGGTACAAGGAGACAACGAGGGAAAGAGGGGCAGGTGAATAGCGAAAATATAGGAATAAAAGCTAGAAATAAAGCCTGCCAAGCTCATTAAAGTCCAAGGGCTGGCCAATTTTTTATCTGAATCCAACTACCAAGCACTGAGGATAAACTTGACCACAGAGGAAGACAGACCAGAGGATCACCAGAGCAGTATTAAAACATCTGAGCAGAAAATCTATGCCAAGTACGAGGGATCACGTGGTACAAGAATATCGTTCATTACCTCTTATTCTTGAGGTGCCCGTTGGGGCTGGATGCCTCAAAATATCACAACCTGAGGTTGCAATATCAAAAATATATCATATCCAATGGCCTACTCTACTGGGAGGACCCTGTGGGGGTATTGTTGTTATTTTTGGTGGAAGGAGAGACCCATAAGGTGATTAGGGAGTTTCATGGAGGAGTATGTGGAGGGAATTACAACTGGAAGACCACGACACAAAAAATCATTAAGGCTAGATTTTACTAGCCTATGCTGTTCCAAGATGTCTATAGAAAAGTCAGGAGGTGACAAAAAATTCAAGGTGTTTGCTGAAAGACATAATTTTTCCCTTCTCCCCCTGATTCCTGTGCATGTGGAGGATAATTTTAGACAGTGGGGACTGGAATTCATAGGGGATATCAACCCACTATCCAGTGGCCAACACAAATGGATATTGACATCCACTGACTATTTCACTAAGGGGGTAAAGGCCATCCCAGCTAGAAATTCTACAGACTCTGTGGTGATAAAGTTCATGGAGGAGAACATACTGTCCCGCTTTGGTTTCCCTTTTAAAATCATCACTAATAATGCCTAGCTATTTAAATCTTCCAAGTTCATCAACTTCTTCAACAAATATAATATGACTATTGGGCACTCCACTACATGCTATCCTCAAGGTAATTGTTTGGCTGAGTCCTCAAACAAATCTGTGGTGAGGGTGCTGAAGAAGACTATCATGTAAAACCAAAGGAACTGGGATTCACAGATGAAGTTTCTCTATGGGACAACCGAGTAACACCTAATCAATCCACTGGGAAACCACCTTTTGAGTTGGTGTATGGAAAATATGTTGTCTTCCCAATTCAACTAGCAATGGCAGTAGCAAGGTTGTTACAAGAAGCTGAAGAAGAGGAAGTCCCCCGACAAGGAGGATTAATCAGTTGGTTGAGCTTCAGGAGAACGGAGAACAGGTGGAGGCCAAATTGTCCAATTATCAACAAAAAATGAAATCTCTGTTTCACAAGAAGGCCAAGGAAAAACCTCTTCAGCTAGGAGATTTACTTCTCAGGTGGGATGTCTGATGGGAGGTGTTATCACAAAATCACAACTGAGGGCTGCAACCAAGCATGATTTCATGTAACTATTTCAACCAATCTTTAGACCAAAGATTAGCCTCTTTGATCAGAGAGGGCTCTCTCACAATTCTTGATAAAATCCTTCAAACACTAGATGGCTAACTCTTTATTCACTTATAAAAGCATAACTGGTTGGAAACACATCAAACTGGCTCTCATTGGGCTATGGAGTCTATAATATCAAGTAAACAAGGAAAACACAGTGACCTCATGGAAATCAAGGCTCTTAGCATTACATGTCAAACATATTCCACCAAAACATAGCTTGCTGTATACACAGGAAGTCAGAGCATATAATTATGAATTCTGAGTGATTGCATACAACAAAACCATAAAATAACATAAAGTATAACACATCATCACTACATTTGATCATGACAATCCTTCGAGAATCTTGAGAAGAGAATAACTCTGTTTTACTATTACTGTCAAAAAAGGTCTTACAATGGCCCAAAACAACACTGTTTTTCTATAAAGTATCCAACCCCTTCTACATCTCACCTTGGCCCATATATAGGCAAGCAAACTAAAACACCTCGAGCTTCCTCCTCCAGCATGAGGGGAGCCTCGAAGGTGGCTATTAACTATTCCTACATGCTACTAACTAATGCATTAATTACAAACATGCTGAACTATAATTACACACTATCCTAATCAAAATAAAATACTAATTTCATTCTCCTCGTATGCTTGATGCTTTCTTGAATGCTTTAACAGCTGTCCTCCTTCAATTAATCTGATATGGTTGAGCTACAGGTGCAATGGATGCTGATTTAGGATGCTTAAGAGCGCTGATGGCTCATTAAATGACCAGAAGGTGTGCTCCTATTATAATGGTCTATGTCTCCCAACCTTCTCCGAAAGTGTAGCAACATGTTCCCAAATCATTTAACAACCCCAGGTATAAAGTACTACCATGTTTTTTGAATGTACTGTAGGTGGCATAGACAGATGTCTCTCTTCCACAACTCCTGCTCACCGTATTATGCTAGCTGCTCTGTGCTTTTAAAATCATCACCTACAGCAGTTTCGTAGCGCGCTACGAAACTGCTGTGTAATCATAAAAACACAGTCTTCTAATAATCCCCTGATTAGATAAACCTATCTCCGTTGTCTTCAAGATATTTTCTCTGCTTTCTTTCTATTGGTTATGACATCCTTTGAGGTGAGGAATATCATGACAGCTGGATCCATCTTTAAAACCTCATCTAGAACCCTTAATCATACAGAAAGTTCACAGACTTCATTTTCACTCCTCTTCACTTTCAGCAATAATCTCTAAGATACTAAACTTAACAACATCAGTCTTTAGCAATCCTCTGTTTGAATGCTTAGATCTTTTTGCTTGAGAAGGTTAATGATTGTTTTTCTTTAATAGCCATAACTAGTTCCAGGCCTTTGGAGCATGTCTTCAACGGCTTCCTCTGTTGCACATAATTGTAACCAGTCTTTATCTCCAGAATGTAGTGATAAGCATTTGTAAATGGCTTATTTAGCAACCAGAATGATATTTGTTCAATCTCCTTGGGCTTTGGATTCCCCTTCCTGAATGTTCTTTTAAAGGTCCATAAGATGCATCATCTCTGCAATTATATATCCAATATGATGGTAATAGTGTCTTGATAATAATACATCTGCATAACAATGCTGTGAGTATCAACAAAATCCTTTGAATTCCTACCATCCATAATGCAACTTACAAAACTGAACTTCCCCTGCTTCTGGTATTTTTAATTTGACAGAGTCATCATGTTGATATGTGATGTCAACAGAGTCTGATGAATCTAATCTCAAAGGAAATATAAGAAGAGGTTGAGTAATTGAATCTGGAACCTTGACTTCATGTTTTCTCACACCAAATGACAATCAAACCTTTGTTACAGTGAGGCCGCTTCTTTTCAAACTCTAATGCTTGGGCCTCAATTTCAACTTTCCACTTGTTCAACAACAGTTCCTGAACTCTCATCTGCTGGCTTTGCATATCTTCTGCAGCATCTTCACCATTTTCGAACAATGCTTCATACAGCTTGTTTGCAGTGTCATAAGAGCACATCTCTTCATAGAAAAGCTGCTTGGAACACAGAATTTTCCTTATTTCTTCCTTGGTCTCCTTAGAAATACAATCCACAGAATCCAAGAGAGCAGGATTCTCGACAACCTTTGATGCGTCTTCTACTCCGAGGGTATCATTCAGTCTCTTAAACTTCTTGTACAGGTCGTTGAACTTATCTTTACACTGGTTACCAGAAATGCGAAATCCTTTCTGCTTTCATTATGCCCATGTAGTATCTCGACCTTTTTCTAAACAATAGTCCTTCACAAACGCACTTCCTCCCTGTCAACCAGAATGTGGTTATCAGTGTTACCAAAAACTATCTCCACGAATGCTGATAATACTTGATGACCCGCACCTTCATATAACAATGCTTGCCTATCTTCAGTATGGCGGTTGTGGAATAAGTTACTGAGAACAAACCGTATTGCATGGAAAAAATTTGTCTTTCCTGACCCATTGGCATCAACCACATAATTATGCTTAGGGATAAATGACTCTGTCGCAACCTGCTCCTTGTAACTGCTGCATCAACTTTTGCTCTCTATCATCGACATTTGGTCACGAAAACCCTGAATTAACAGTATTTTTGGTATGAATTGCGCCATCCTTCCTTATCTTCAGGTATTGCAGTTTTATGCTCGGGCCAGCGATAAATGATAAACAATGGTTGCATATTCGCTTTAAAGTCTCTTTAATGTGTTCATACACCTTCTCGACAAATGGCTTTGCTGAATACTGTGTTGTGCCACCTGTCCAACGGACTTTATTGAGTTTACATGAATCAAGCCAGCCGTTTGCCCTGAATCCACAAGATTAAGTAAAACCATTCCTATCATTAACCCCTCCTTTTACCAGACAGATGCTACAGTCATCTAAATCTCTCTAAAAATCCGCTGTTACAAATAACACGATTTGTCATAAGCGGAGAAAAGCCTGACGGTGAGTATGCAACAAGAAATGCCGCATTACAAATGACTTTTCCTGATATCTCCAGTATTTGGCCTCCATAGTTGAGACATATGTCAGCGTCCAAAGGTGGAGCGTTGTTACAGCTCAGTTGAGTTTATTTGGCGCCATGTTCTCCACACAGCTTGAAAAGCCAACAATGTAACCATGTCAACATTAATAGATGACACCGACGCCTTTATATCATTTGTATGGGATATTGTGATTTCTGTATGCGTAAGAGGGCGCTACAGTAAAGAGCGTTGATAGGCAGAGACACTTCAATTTTGAGTAGCCATTATCAACCAATCCACCAACGACCATTAGTTTTTCATCTATCACAGCAAACCCAAAAGCTTTCTTCAAAGGACCAGGCATGGATGGAAGAAATTCCCATTTACCACGGGCAGAATCAAGAACTTGCCACTGCATTTTGCCACTACATGAATCTGCAGTCAGCACACAAAGCCATTCTTCAAGGGTGCCAGCTAGTTTTCTTTGCCATATAAAATTCATTGCTCAAAATGAAACTCCTCCATGCTTTCGAAACAAATCTCAGTGACTGAAAATCTGAGCGAGGTATTAGTGCAAGACAATACTTGGTAACATCATCAGGAAGGCCTGTCAAAAGAGCAAATTCATAATCACGATCATTACATAGAATATTTTTTGATATACATTCCTGCTGAGCTGAGGACCTGACACGGGCTCTAATAGCTTCTTTCTTTGTGAATGCCTTCACTATTAGAAAGGCTTTAGTCAGTGGCAGGGTTTTCAAAATATTGTCAAAATCAGCATCAATGGCGTCTTTCTCAACTATCAGATCACTTTTAGATGAATCCATGCGTTCTTTTTGTGGCCATACTACATTTTCAACTAAGCATGGCAATTTGGTAGGTACAGCACCATTCATTAAAAAGGTTCTTCCAGTATCATGAGCTGTCCCCATAGGGGAAAATCTTGCAAGAGGAAACATTTATCCAAGTCCTGTGACAGCCAAATATCCCCGATTGCCTGATTTTTATATGGTGACCAGTTGCTCTCTAAATAATCAGACACAATGTCAGCACGAGCTGCTGTGCCAAATGGGGTATCATAGAGGTTCAAAATACCTTTCACTCATGGGAATTTTGGGGAACCAAAGTTTACAAGATGATGAAATATTTACTAGTACCTTTATATCTGCTAAAACTCTTTCGGGTTTGTATTAGTTAGGATTCAATGCCATTCCAAGAACGATACTCAACCTGCCAGTTCTAAAATGACAGTAAGAAGGTTCAGGTTGAAAATTACAAGAAAAATTGTTGGAAGCGCACATTTTCTTGCTATCTGAATTGAACAGGGCAGATTTCAGGAGCCCATCAACTCCAACTAATACCATGAAACTTTCTATAGAATAGCAAATTTACATAGCCCTTGTTGTTCATTGTGTCTTCCCTGTTTTGTAAAATCCATAAATCAGAGCATTGTATGCAAACAATATCAAAGTTATATCCTTTAGTCAACACTAGACCTTTAAGCACCTCAACCTCATCCACAGCAGTTGTAGCCAGTATACCATAGGCGTGCTTAGAATTTGGGCCTTCACTGAAAACTTAGAGCAAATCCCTAATTCCGTAGCGCAGCCAGTGCAAAGTCAGTGCTTTTGCTACGAAATCACTAAAATAGATGGCGCTGCGAAACTGCTAAAAGAATTCAGGCGCTGCGAAAACACCCGGTCTTTAAGCTAGACCAAAATTTTTGACAACAGCATTTTTAGTGATAACAGTGGCTCCACTAGGGATAGTGTGCCCTTGTGGTGCGCTAAGAACATGCAGCTCCAGTGCTTTATCCATTTGTGACAAACAAAAATTTGCTTGACCAGCATGACTGTAGGAGAAAGAAACTACTGCTACTGAAAAATAAATGCTCAGCCAACCTTGAGCTTATTTGCAATCTACCTACCTACCTACCCTAACAATTCAAACTTTCCTCAGCTCAATCAATATGAAACTTCCAATGCAGCCAATCATTAGCCTCATCTGATATTTGATTTCTTTGACTGTCTTGGAGTTTAGAGACAATGTGATAGTGTAAAAACCACTGCCACTGAAATAGTCTCTGATCTTCATATGAAAACTGAAACACTGGAGAGTAAAACTCTTCCATGTAATCAGCTACAGGATCCCAGAACACATGATCAGCTTGTCCTTCCTTGAAACTTTCCAGCTGTGCAAACTGATCTTCAACCACAGTGTTCAGTTCCTCAATCATGAAAGAGAGAGGAACCAGCATAGTCTCCTTGCGCTCTGTCACAGGAAACTTTGAGAATAATAATCATGATCATGAAAATTGTATGCCTGAATCTGTCCTTCTAAACCTTCAATTTCTTTCTCAATATCTTTGGCAATTTCATCAAAAAATTTCATTTTATCCTCTGACTTGCAGTCAAAAGATTTCAGATATGAAGATAAGGACAAAGAAAAGGATTCATTTGTTTCTTCTTTACTGTGATCATCATTCCATTGTTTGAAACCCTCCACTGAGGGAAAGTCTGCCACCTCCTCTGTCCTATCTGTCCATTCCTCCAAGAACATGAGCCAAAGGTCTTGAAATGATTTAATGGATTCGGCAGACAAACATTCAACCCACTGTTTGCATTTCCCTTGAAGTGAATCATAGAATAACATAATGCAAACATCCTCATGTTTAACTCTAAGAAGCTGTGTAAATTCACAAAAATCTGATATATGATTCAAGGTTAAACTTAAATCTTCACCGTTGAATTTTGGACCATTCCTTAGAAAGTATGCATCCCTAGGAAAATGATTTGGGAAACCATGAATTCCTGAGAAATCAATGCATGCATACCTTGAACAAAGAAGGGCAGCTTCTGGGTCTTTCATAACTCCAGTGGAATCACCATGAATATATAACTTTGAATTCTTCAACAATGGAGTCGCCAAGGTAGTTTTGCAGCCTTGAAAATAATTTGAACCCCTGCTACCTTCAGAAATTCAATCTTAAGCTCCCGGCAGACGCACCAAAATGTTATCACAAAATCACAACTGAGGGCTGCAACCAAGCATGATTTCATGTAACTATTTCAACCAATCTTTAGACCAAAGATTAGCCTCTTTGATCAGAGAGGGCTCTCTCACAATTCTTGATAAAATCCTTCAAACACTAGATGGCTAACTCTTTATTCACTTATAAAAGCATAACTGGTTGGAAACACATCAAACTGGCTCTCATTGGGCTATGGAGTCTATAATATCAAGTAAACAAGGAAAACACAGTGACCTCATGGAAATCAAGGCTCTTAGCATTACATGTCAAACATATTCCACCAAAACATAGCTTGCTGTATACACAGGAAGTCAGAGCATATAATTATGAATTCTGAGTGATTGCATACAACAAAACCATAAAATAACATAAAGTATAACACATCATCACTACATTTGATCATGACAATCCTTCGAGAATCTTGAGAAGAGAATAACTCTGTTTTACTATTACTGTCAAAAAAGGTCTTACAATGGCCCAAAACAACACTGTTTTTCTATAAAGTATCCAACCCCTTCTACATCTCACCTTGGCCCATATATAGGCAAGCAAACTAAAACACCTCGAGCTTCCTCCTCCAGCATGAGGGGAGCCTCGAAGGTGGCTATTAACTATTCCTACATGCTACTAACTAATGCATTAATTACAAACATGCTGAACTATAATTACACACTATCCTAATCAAAATAAAATACTAATTTCATTCTCCTCGTATGCTTGATGCTTTCTTGAATGCTTTAACAGCTGTCCTCCTTCAATTAATCTGATATGGCTGAGCTACAGGTGCAATGGATGCTGATTTAGGATGCTTAAGAGCGCTGATGGCTCATTAAATGACCAGAAGGTGTGCTCCTATTATAATGGTCTATGTCTCCCAACCTTCTCCGAAAGTGTAGCAACATGTTCCCAAATCATTTAACAACCCCAGGTATAAAGTACTACCATGTTTTTTGAATGTACTGTAGGTGGCATAGACAGATGTCTCTCTTCCACAACTCCTGCTCACCGTATTACGCTAGCTGCTCTGTGCTTTTAAAATCATCACCTACAGCAGTTTCGTAGCGCGCTACGAAACTGCTGTGTAATCATAAAAACACAGTCTTCTAATAATCCCCTGATTAGATAAACCTATCTCCGTTGTCTTCAAGATATTTTCTCTGCTTTCTTTCTATTGGTTATGACATCCTTTGAGGTGAGGAATATCAGGACAGCTGGATCCATCTTTAAAACCTCATCTAGAACCCTTAATCATACAGAAAGTTCACAGACTTCATTTTCACTCCTCTTCACTTTCAGCAATAATCTCTAAGATACTAAACTTAACAGCATCAGTCTTTAGCAATCCTCTGTTTGAATGCTTAGATCTTTTTGCTTGAGAAGGTTAATGATTGTTTTTCTTTAATAGCCATAACTAGTTCCAGGCCTTTGGAGCATGTCTTCAACGGCTTCCTCTGTTGCACATAATTGTAACCAGTCTTTATCTCCAGAATGTAGTGATAAGCATTTGTAAATGGCTTATTTAGCAACCGGAATGATATTTGTTCAATCTCCTTGGGCTTTGGATTCCCCTCCCTGAATGTTCTTTTAAAGGTCCATAAGATGCATCATCTCTGCAATTATATATCCAATATGATGGTAATAGCGTCTTGATAATAATACATCTGCATAACAATGCTGTGAGTATCAACAAAATCCTTTGAATTCCTACCATCCATAATGCAACTTACAAAACTGAACTTCCCCTGCTTCTGGTATTTTTAATTTGACAGAGTCATCATGTTGATATGTGATGTCAACAGAGTCTGATGAACCTAATCTCAAAGGAAATATAAGAAGAGGTTGAGTAATTGAATCTAGAACCTTGACTTCATGTTTTCTCACACCAAATGACAATCAAACCTTTGTTACAGTGAGGCCGCTTCTTTTCAAACTCTAATGCTTGGGCCTCAATTTCAACTTTCCACTTGTTCAACAACAGTTCCTGAACTCTCATCTGCTGGCTTTGCATATCTTCTGCAGCATCTTCACCATTTTCGAACAATGCTTCATACAGCTTGTTTGCAGTGTCATAAGAGCACATCTCTTCATAGAAAAGCTGCTTGGAACACAGAATTTTCCTTATTTCTTCCTTGGTCTCCTTAGAAATACAATCCACAGAATCCAAGAGAGCAGGATTCTCGACAACCTTTGATGCGTCTTCTACTCCGAGGGTATCATTCAGTCTCTTAAACTTCTTGTACAGGTCGTTGAACTTATCTTTACACTGGTTACCAGAAATGCGAAATCCTTTCTGCTTTCATTATGCCCATGTAGTATCTCGACCTTTTTCTAAACAATAGTCCTTCACAAACGCACTTCCTCCCTGTCAACCAGAATGTGGTTATCAGTGTTACCAAAAACTATCTCCACGAATGCTGATAATACTTGATGACCCGCACCTTCATATAACAATGCTTGCCTATCTTCAGTATGGCGGTTGTGGAATAAGTTACTGAGAACAAACCGTATTGCATGGAAAAAATTTGTCTTTCCTGACCCATTGGCATCAACCACATAATTATGCTTAGGGATAAATGACTCTGTCGCAACCTGCTCCTTGTAACTGCTGCATCAACTTTTGCTCTCTATCATCGACATTTGGTCACGAAAACCCTGAATTAACAGTATTTTTGGTATGAATTGCGCCATCCTTCCTTATCTTCAGGTATTGCAGTTTTATGCTCGGGCCAGCGATAAATGATAAACAATGGTTGCATATTCGCTTTAAAGTCTCTTTAATGTGTTCATACACCTTCTCGACAAATGGCTTTGTTGAATACTGTGTTGTGCCACCTGTCCAACGGACTTTATTGAGTTTACATGAATCAAGCCAGCCGTTTGCCCTGAATCCACAAGATTAAGTAAAACCATTCCTATCATTAACCCCTCCTTTTACCAGACAGATGCTACAGTCATCTAAATCTCTCTAAAAATCCGCTGTTACAAATAACACGATTTGTCATAAGCGGAGAAAAGCCTGACGGTGAGTATGCAACAAGAAATGCCGCATTACAAATGACTTTTCCTGATATCTCCAGTATTTGGCCTCCATAGTTGAGACATATGTCAGCGTCCAAAGGTGGAGCGTTGTTACAGCTCAGTTGAGTTTATTTGGCGCCATGTTCTCCACACAGCTTGAAAAGCCAACAATGTAACCATGTCAACATTAATAGATGACACCGACGCCTTTATATCATTTGTATGGGATATTGTGATTTCTGTATGCGTAAGAGGGCACTACAGTAAAGAGCGTTGATAGGCAGAGACACTTCAATTTTGAGTAGCCATTATCAACCAATCCACCAACGACCATTAGTTTTTCATCTATCACAGCAAACCCAAAAGCTTTCTTCAAAGGACCAGGCATGGATGGAAGAAATTCCCATTTACCACGGGCAGAATCAAGAACTTGCCACTGCATTTTGCCACTACATGAATCTGCAGTCAGCACACAAAGCCATTCTTCAAGGGTGCCAGCTAGTTTTCTTTGCCATATAAAATTCATTGCTCAGAATGAAACTCCTCCATGCTTTCGAAACAAATCTCAGTGACTGAAAATCTGAGCGAGGTATTAGTGCAAGACAATACTTGGTAACATCATCAGGAAGGCCTGTCAAAAGAGAAAATTCATAATCACGATCATTACATAGAATATTTTTTGATATACATTCCTGCTGAGCTGAGGACCTGACACGGGCTCTAATAGCTTCTTTCTTTGTGAATGCCTTCACTATTAGAAAGGCTTTAGTCAGTGGCAGGGTTTTCAAAATATTGTCAAAATCAGCATCAATGGCGTCTTTCTCAACTATCAGATCACTTTTAGATGAATCCATGCGTTCTTTTTGTGGCCATACTACATTTTCAACTGAGCATGGCAATTTGGTAGGTACAGCACCATTCATTAAAAAGGTTCTTCCAGTATCATGAGCTGTCCCCATAGGGGAAAATCTTGCAAGAGGGAACATTTATCCAAGTCCTGTGACAGCCAAATATCCCCGATTGCCTGATTTTTATATGGTGACCAGTTGCTCTCTAAATAATCAGACACAATGTCAGCACGAGCTGCTGTGCCAAATGGGGTATCATAGAGGTTCAAAATACCTTTCACTCATGGGAATTTTGGGGAACCAAAGTTTACAAGATGATGAAATATTTACTAGTACCTTTATATCTGCTAAAACTCTTTCGGGTTTGTATTAGTTAGGAGTCAATGCCATTCCAAGAACGATACTCAACCTGCCAGTTCTAAAATGACAGTAAGAAGGTTCAGGTTGAAAATTACAAGAAAAATTGTTGGAAGCGCACATTTTCTTGCTATCTGAATTGAACAGGGCAGATTTCAGGAGCCCATCAACTCCAACTAATACCATGAAACTTTCTATAGAATAGCAAATTTACATAGCCCTTGTTGTTCGTTGTGTCTTCCCTGTTTTGTAAAATCCATAAATCAGAGCATTGTATGCAAACAATATCAAAGTTATATCCTTTAGTCAACACTAGACCTTTAAGCACCTCAACCTCATCCACAGCAGTTGTAGCCAGTATACCATAGGCGTGCTTAGAATTTGGGCCTTCACTGAAAACTTAGAGAAAATCCCTAATTCCGTAGCGCAGCCAGTGCAAAGTCAGTGCTTTTGCTACGAAATCACTAAAATAGATGGCGCTGCGAAACTGCTAAAAGAATTCAGGCGCTGCGAAAACACCCGGTCTTTAAGCTAGACCAAAATTTTTGACAACAGCATTTTTAGTGATAACAGGAGGACAAAGGCAAACATGGAAAATTTTATCCATTGTGGTTTGGCCCCTTCAGGATTGCAGAAGAGAGAGGGAGAAATACATTTTTGCTTGAAAACTTGGATGGTGAATTGTTGGAACTACTAGTGAATGGTCAGTTCCTCAAGTTCTATTTTCAAAATTAAGAATTAGCTGTCTTACACTCATTGTAAATATCCGGTGTGTTTACTACAATTGTCATTTGAATTTTCTTTTATTGTAAATTTTTTTGCTTTTGTGAAAGTTATATTTTGATTGAGAAGTGACTCCATGCCCAAAGGAGTAGTTCACAGTGTGCAGGTTCTCAACACGTTGCTGGCAAGGCACTGTCCCCAGATGGAGCCAATGTTGTCATTTACTTCTCACTCACTGCTTTGTAAATGATCAATGGTCTAGGATGCATGAGAGAATTGAAGTTGAAGCAATTTATTGAGATAGAGAAGTCATCAGAGCTTGATGAGACCCTCTCTATTGTTTAATTCTCAAAAAAATATTTCTGGTGGTATATAGAAGTCCAAAAGAGGGTTCTTGGATCAAAAGTTAGAGCCTGTAGAAGATTTCCCCTGAAAATCCAGCTGATTGAGGAAAATGGCTAAGTGTTGAAGAAAAATCGCAATCGGCACTTGGGGTAGTCCATCGCAATCGCATATCAACATTGGCGAGATTTTAGTCTTGAGGAGTAGACCCGGGGGGTCAATGGCGATACGATGAAATATCGTCGTGGGGCCAAGAAATTCCTTAACAAAGAAAAAGGTTAACAAAGCAAGAGTGGGCCGCCCTCCTTCTCTCTCCTCCATGTGGTAGTATCCCGCATCCCGTAGATTCCTACAATCTCGCATCCCAGAGACCCCACAGTTCTAGCAAACCCATAGTTTCCCACATCTCAGCGACCCTGCAGTCCCACCGATTAGTGGGTTCTAAACTTAAAAGACCTTGCGGGGACATGATGTTGTGGTATAAGGTAAAAAAGCTGGGGGGGGGGGGTGAGAAAAACATTAACAAAGGAATTTCATAAAAAAACTAGGGGCGAGCCTCCCCTTCTCTCTCCTCCACGTGGCCCAATCCCTCATCCTGCATCCCGCATCACAACCGTCCCGAACACTGATATCGCATATCACATCCCGTAGATCTAACAGTGCCTCAGTTACATCATACTCCAAAGCATGCAGGGGGCCATTGATGCAATATATTGCTGTAACGCCCAAGAAGGGCCAGAAGTGTTAACAAAGGAAATCATGGAAAAACAAGAGTAGGTAGACCTTTTTCTCTCTCCTTCAGGGGGCCACATGGCAGCATGTGATTTGTTCTCGAAGATCACATGGTAGCTGACGTCAGCAATGACATGGCAGTACGGATGCTGACGTGGTGGGTGGACACATGTCACTCATTTTTGGCATTTACAAGGGTCCTATTGGCCCATTTCTAGGTGCCACATGTCACCACTATTAGGGTGACACGTGGTGGTGATGATGTCAGCCCGCATATCATCGATCATAGTAGTTAAGGGGAAAAGCCAAAGCCGATGGAGCCAGCGATTGCGATATGCGGGAAACCCCTGGACGCGATAAAGTATTATGTCTTGGTCTATAAGGATCTCGGGTCCAGACGATCGGCCCACACTATGGAGAAAGAAAGAGTTTAATACGTTGGCACAACGCGATTGCGATATGCGAGACTCCTCCCCGGGTGCGATAAGTTATGAGCTATGATTTAGATAGAGTTTGAGTCTGGGAAATCGATCGATGAGGGACTTCTGAAATATAAAGAAAAAGGTCCCGTGTGCAGCTGTTGAGAGCCTTAGCACTAAAGCACAAAGCCTTTGGTCCCAGCCCCTGGTCATATGCGGCACACTACAAAAGGGGTCGTAATAAAGCAGAGCTAAGGGGGGAACTGAAAGGGCCCTTTTTCTTGTTCTAGAGGTAAAAATCCTGTGCCCTTTAACCTGTTCCAGAGGCCAGATCAGGGCACCAACTATGCTCAGAAGGATTTTATGGCAGAGAACAACGAGGTCAGTGCTGAAAGAAGCTACAGAGGAAGATACAAAAGATCAATGTCTTGAGGCTGGGCAAAGCAGAGCACCGAGGGATTCAGTAGACTATTTAAGGTCGAAGTGATAGAGTTGGTCCCGGAGGCAGATGTAGCAATGAATTAGGGGGAGGAGAATTCAAAACCAAGTATGGGAATCCCCCAGAAGTGGCTCTTCATAACCCATTCTCAAGGTTGGTGCTAAATATTTTAAAGATGAAATAACGAGAGTTAGTTGAGTAGCATAAGAGCATATGCCGTGAACTAAATGCAACCATGAAATAGAAAGTGATCACATGGATGGGGCGCTGGGGATTTTTCATTAATGTCTCAACTGTTCCACGATTTTGTGATGTGCCTTCCTCTGTGAAGCCCTTATTACTGTTCTTAATGTTTTTGGAAACAAAACCTCCCCCTGGCTGAGAGAGCAAGCTGACTTGACAAATGACAACTTGGCCCAGGATTTTATGTATTGTTATAGACATTTTTGGGCCCTACAAACCCAAACATGAAATGTCCATAAACCAAGGGCTCCTAAGTCCCTAAAAGTGTTGTTATAACCCCTAAAGGAACAAGGTCAATAGATTACATCTTCTCCCAGAAGTTTTCCATGAGAAACTGCTCAGAATTGGTCAAAACAGGATCATTGCAGCTGCTCCACTGGCTAAGTGCGTTGCATCTCACCCAAATACACTGTGAGGGTGCGTTGCATTTCAAAATTCCCTTCTGTGGGGTGCGATGGGCGAGAAATGACAAATGGCAGTGTCATTCCGCGAGGTGGAGAGGCAATGGAAGCTTCCAGAATCTTCTCCTGTGACACTTGCCTCACTGAATTCGACCAAGGATGAGTAAGAGGCCATCAGTCTCCAAGTGGAAGCAAGAACTATCAGAGAGAAGAAACTAATCAAATCACAAGCTGACTCATCCCCCTTACAGATATCTATATATGGATCCCTCATCCCAGAGATCCGGAGGCTGGAATTTTGCATATTGTAAGGAATTGCTGTTGGTTTCTTGAGACAAACATCAGATTGTTGGGTGATCTAAGCTTTGTTTGAGGTGAAGAGGGGCTTCTTTGCTGGGAGGTTGATGTTGGGTCAGAACAACTGGTTGTAACTCCTCTTGGCTCTTTTCTTGTTTATCAATAAAAGCTATTTGAGTTTTCCTCCATGCTTTTGTGTCATTGATACTTGTTACATTTGTATGGTCAATTAACATCTAATCCTAAATGTTTATGATTATAGATCCATGTCTTTGTATAGTGCAATGCTTCTGTGATCTTACAGGCACTTTGTGAAGCTGGCCGTGCAAAGGAGCAGGTAGCTGAGGACTATCAAAGAAGAGAGGGATCAAATCAGGAGATTAGCGCAAGACAGAGGTTGGTCTTTCTGTTCCTCTCTATCTATAATTCATAAAGGAAAAACAAAAGTAGCTTTTCTCTGTTTTTTTTCTAAGGTAACTGTCACACCTTAGTGGGATAGAGCAGTTCTATATAGACACTTTTCCCTGTAACATGTATGAAACCATTATTGAGAGCACCCTCTCTTCTTATAAATATGCGGTCGTAGCACTAAAAAAGGGTTCTGAAATCTGAAAAGAGAGTCTATGATTTTTGTAAATTGTATCACTTAGTCATATAGATATTGAAAAATCATACAGGATTGGTGGTGATTCCTCCTTTGAATTTTTGTAGTGTGTTATTTCCATGTTTCACTCATCTTGTATGTTTTCCTTTTTGAATTCATGACTAATATATACTCTGATATTTCAGACTTGTCTACAGATTCATATGCGTTAAAGTGTTAATGCATATGCCTGTGTGAGGGGTTGAAATCACATTTTCGATATGTATTGCATGAAGCATCTCACTCAACTTCTTTTCTGTCCACTACATTTTCCTCTAGATCAGTAGTTATAGTAAATCTCATGGTTTAAGTCTCTATGTTTTACATATAGAATTCTTGGTGCTTTGGGTTCTATATTCCGAGTTGTTATTCCTCTTTGCCTTATCTCATTTATCTTATAAAGCTGATTAGAACTGTAAATCTTTGAATTGCTTGGCCTCCACTACTTCTGTTATATTTTTAGGAACTATGTGTGTGTAGAAACCCTGAAACATATGGCTTGTATCTTTGGATGAAAGAACCAACTCTTTGATTAATATGTCTGCAATACAGGTGATGTCTCCTCCTATTTGAGAATCATTTGAGGCACGGTGATTTATATGTACCCAGGCACTGGTCTTGTAAGTAATCCAAGGCTTTCTCTGGGAGCTTTCCTCGCCTCCTTCTGCAATTGTGCTATAGGTGCAAGATTTAGCGACAACAAGATTAATCCATGAATAGATTGTGATAGAAGTGATCGAGTCTTTTGTTCTATTTTGGGTCTTAGGAAAGGCTCCGCAACTAAGTGCATGGAGGCCTTAGAAGAGTCTGTAACTAAGTGCGTAGACCACCCGCAGCTGGGTACGCAGGTTGAGAGGATTGTATGTACTGAAAAGAATGATATTAATAAAGAAGAAGCAATTTTGGCGAAGTCGTTGTATTTTTATATGTACTTATGTTTTATCTTTTTATGGTTGCAAATGAATGATGATGATGTGTTAGTGCACTATTATAGTTCTGTAAAATGTTTATATTAAACTAATGGTGACAAAGTTTGTAAGTAAAATACACTGCGTAGTTATATTGTGAACGTTAGAGGATTGATTAGAGTACATAAAAGCGAAGTAAAAACCACATCACGTAGTCCCTCAAGGTTGCAGAAACCTAGTTCTGCAATCACCCATAGCCACCTCAGGTGAGACTTCGACTTACTTGTGGGTCGTTATTGAAAGGGATGGTTTCTGAGGGTTTTGTTGGTGTGAAGTACAAGTTGAACCTGGGTCAAGCCCAACCGATCCAACAAATGTTTCTATTGCCGAGACTAGGATATGTATGAGGGATGTGGATGTGGCATCCATCCCAGAAGGAAATACAAGATTGGTTTGATCAGAAAGAATGCAAATTCACAGTTCAAGAAAACATAAATCTATGATTGTCAACTGAAGGTTGGTTGTGAAAGTATCTTTTCATAGAACAACACAAACATTTCTTTGCAACATTTGCTAATGAGCTATATGAATGGGTATCAAATTTGACTGAGCATAAGAATTGTTTTAAGAACGATGAGCCTATTGCATGGAGCCCTGAATTGATACATCGACTCAAGAATTATAACAAAAATATCTCAAGAGCGGTCGAATTCTAGATTGACAACATTCTAGGAGGATTTATTACTGCATTCATGATAGATGAAACTATATCCTACAACAAATCTGAGTGAAGATTTTTCAAGGGTCCATGAGGTAAGTACCTAAATTCTTTGAAGTTTTTGATAAAAATTCTTTTGTGTGAAAAGGGCATACTACGAATGTAGTTCGATTGATGTTTGGATGAAGAGGGAATAAGTCTGAACTAGGATCAGGGTCTATGTGAAGTGGAAAATGATACAAGATAGAGTGTGAACCAAAGAACTTCATTGAGACTAACTATATTCCCCTGATAGGTGGATCTGAGATCAAAGAAGAAGGAAGTAACCCCGCAACCCTGCAATATTCCTTCTCCCATTCTGGAGGTGCATCGAAGCTAGGATTTGAGAAGAATCAAGGAATCTTTGGGATTCCCCATCCATCTACCCCTCTTACCCCACATCCCCTCCCCATAATTCCCCTACACCCCCTCCACCTCCCCCTAATCAACCCCAACCCAATACCCCTCCCCCTAACAACCCAAGAAGAAAAATGCCCAATGACATTAAGTTGCCTATCTTTGTAGGACTGGGATTAGAAGATCTTGATCAATTTTGGTTTGTAGATGATGCAGTATGGAAAGCAAGATAGATTACTGATGATGATGTAAAGAAGGTGTAGCTCGTCACATTGCAATGAGAAAGAGCGTTGACTTGGTACATGAAGTATTCTGCGATTAATCAGGTTGCGACGTTGGAAGATATTAAGAAATCAATGATATCATAATTCAAAAAGAGAAAATCAGAATCACAGTGTATAATGGAGCTGAAGGAAATCAAACAGATGGCTACTGACTCTATATGGGAATTGGATCAATGATTTAAGGTATTAATGGGGAAGGTAAGCTTTAACATACCCCTATAGCATCATAAGGAGTGGTTTATAGTTGTTCTACTACCACACATCAAGCTACCCTTGACGCAATAGAAGATAGTGACTCAAGCTGAAGCATTGGAGATTTCCATGAAGCTGGAAACCTCACTGATCAGAGATACTCATGTGGAGGTATAGAAAATTTAGAATCAACTAGCCAATTTGACTTGGAATTGCAATATCTCAAGAAGGGTAAAGAAACTAGGTCAAAATTAAATGCAAGGTAGAGGGACACTATAAGGATCAATGCCCTATTTTTAGAGATTACTTGGCTAGTGGTGCACCTAATCCATTAAATGCAGGATCAAGATTTTGGTGCGAGATCTGTAGAATGAGAGGCAAACATCATTTTAAGGATTTATATTTATTACAGAAGTACGTGCAAACTCCAAAGAAGTTGTTTTGCAACATTTGTAAATCAACGGGCCATGATGAAAGAAACTATCAAAGTTATGACTTGATATTGGAAGACACTACTGATACTTATAGGCTGCAAGCTGAAGGACATGCATGTGAAGAACAAGGAAATAATGTTGGAGAAGGAGGTTTCCAAGGACGAGGAAGAGGATGCGGATGAGGAGTTGGTTGAGGACGTGTCCAGATTATCTATTATAACTGTGGACAAGCAAGACACTTCACAAGAGACTGTTAGAACCCCACTACAACTTGCAGCTATTGCAAATCATTTGATCATGTGATAGAAGAATGTCTCGTCCTTATCATGAAGATGCAGGAGAAAAGGAATGCGCAACACACAACGAATATTCAAATGACGACCATTGAACCAAGGGAGGATGAACCACACATCAACATTGTGACACGAAGTGGAGTTGCGATGGGAGATGATAAAGGTAAGCAAAAAGTAGAAGAAACATGGGTAAGAAAGACCACAGAAAAGACCCCTAGATTTAGTATTCAGAAGGAAAAAGAAACGTTCATGGGGTGAAGCGAAGCTTCATGGATGTTGTGGGTTCAACATCTACTGCACAACCAAAGTTAATGGAAAAGAAGGACTACGACAAAGTGTCTACTCCGACACAAGAATTGGACCCAGGTATTTTGAATTCATTCTTAAAAACTCGTTTGAAGTTGTTAAGGAATCATCAAGCTGTCGAAGGACTCCAGGAGCTGATAGATTCCTGCGCTAGAAAATAAGTATCGTGAAGCGATCCACGCACAGTGAATAACTTACATCAATAGAAGAAGATATCAGGGAAGGAGATGAGACTATCTACGTAGATCAGGGCATATGATATGGATCAAGTAATCCTAGATTTAGGATTTGATGCCAACGTATTACCTAAACAGACTTGGGAGTTGATGGGAAGACCAAAGTTGCAATGGTCACTGATCTAGTTGAGGATGGCCAACCAACAGAAGATTATCCCTGTGGGAAGATTATCTAGCATCATAGTAGATATCGAAGGCATCTGAACTGTTACAGACTTTGAAGTAATTGAAATTGTAGATGATAGAAACCCATATCTGGCATTTCTTGGAATTGATTGGGCTTTCAATAACTTGGCAATAATCAATCAAAAGAAAAGGCAAATGGTGTTCGAAAAGGATGACATGAGGGTCATTGTCCCTCTAGACCCCTTAGAAGGAGTGTGTTATACGAAGCCTATCCAGGATGGGTACTACGATGCAGATGTCGACAATATTTATAAGGTAACAGTTAAAGAGGAAGATTGGATTAATCCCACTGCAGATGGAAAATTGGGTTGGGAATATGACAGATCATGTACTTCAAACTCCAATGAAGGACTGGAAAATTGGCATACTAGGTTATATGAAGTCTCTACCACAAAATCACTTCACTGCATAAATTCAGATGTATGTGATCTGCCTTATTATGATGGACTAGGAGATGTAAGTCTTTTTCTCAATGAATATGAAATCCAAATACCAGAAGAACAGAGGTTTCAAGATTTAGATGTAGCCCTGAGATCTACACCTGCTAGATGGTGGGGTACTCATAAAAGAAATATAACAGACTGGCACAATGTCAAAGATTAATGTGGATCAGATTTGGCTCAATCAGCACACAAATAGAAGTAAAGTATGATGGTAAGGTTGATCCTCACAAACATATTTATCACTGCAATTCGGTTTGGACAAAAATTCCAGAGCAAGAGTGGGTACATGTATTTATCCACAAACTAGAAATAATTCCTATGAATTGGTATCTTGAGACAGAGCTGCGACATGGAACTGAAACCTGGACAGAGTTGGTTGACGAGGTTCATACTAACATTTAGTTTTGAAGATGACTGTCCATGTGTAGATTCAACCCTTCAGGTAATCCGGGTGAAGATATTTGATAATGAAGTTCCATTAACTTGGAAGGATGATTGGGATGTGTAGTTACAAAATGCATTGAAATGCTATAATATCACCGTTGAAGAAGATGAAGATCTGCAGAATATTAATGTACCAGAATTGGAAGAACATCGCAAAGTTGTCGGACTAGAACTTGAAATACCTGATATAACGTAGCGAGTAAAAACACAGAAGGTGAATATTGGAACAGAGGAAGAAACAAAGCTCGCGACGATTGGAGACTATTGGGATGCATATATAGTTAGCAATATTACAGAATTGCTACATGAATATCAGGAGATATTCCCTATGAAGTTATCTGAAATGAAGAGCATATTAGGGGACCTAGGAGTTATGAGGATCCCTTTGAAACCTGATGTGAAGCCTGTGAAGCAAAGACCCTATAGGTTGAAACCAAAATAAAAGAAAAAGGTGAAAGAGGAATTAGACAAGATGCTCGCAGCTGGGATCATCGAGCCTATTAAAGAGTCTGAATGGGTAAGTCCCATGATAGTTTAGGAAAAGAATACTAAGGGTGAGATCTAAATTTGTGTTGACTTGAGGAAACTAAATAATGGATGTGTGCATGACCCCTTCCCTACACCATTCATAGATGAAGTAATGGACAACGTAGGAGGAAACGAGACCTATTCTTTGACATATGGCTTTTTGGGGTACGATCAGATCAAAATTGTGCTAGAAGATCAACATAAAACAACTTCTACAACAAAGTGGGGTTAATTTCAGTATACAATGATGCCTTTTGGCTTGAATAATGTGCTTGCCATATTTTCTAGAGTTATAGTCACAACGTTGAAGGAGTACATACACAAATTTCTGGAAGTTTACTTTGATGATTGGACAGTTTTTGGGCTGTTTAAGAAGCATATTGTGAGCTTAAGGCTTATGTTGGATACATGCATGCAACATCAGATTTCGATGAACCTGAAGAAATTTATATTTTGTGTGCCTTGTGGCATACTATTAGCGCATATTTTGTGCAAACATGGTTTACTGGTGGATCCCATGAAGATCGCAGTCATTGTGAACTTACCAGCAAAAGAAACAGTGAGACAACTGTACATGACACTTGGACACAGTGGTTATTACATAAAATTTATAAAGAGGTATGCACAGATAACTGTGCTAATGGAAAATTTATTGAAGAAGTATGTCAATTTCAAGTGGGACGAAGAATGTCAAGAGAGTCTGGATATATTGAAGGAGAAGATGGTAACTGCATCGATCTTAGTTTTTCTAGACTGGAAAAAGGAATTTCATGTACATGTTGATGCATCTTGCATAACATTGGGTATAGTGCTGGCACAACCAGGAGCAGGTGAAGTTGACCACCCCATAGGTTTTCCAAGCAGGAAACTGTCCAAGGCGGAAAATAACTATACTCCCATAGAAAGAGAAGGGTTAGCTATGGTCTATACATTACAAAATTTCATGCATTACTTGCTAGGAGCACACTTCAAGATGTTCAATGATCACCCTGCGTTGAAATATCTGGTTAATAAGCCTGTTTTAGGAGGAAAAATATGTTGATGGTTGTTGTTGTTCCAGGAGTATGACTTTGAAGTTGTAGTCAAGCTAGGTAGATTGAATTCCAAACCAGATCATTTGTCAAGATTGGAGACAGGAGAATAACAGAAAAATCTCAAAGATAACTTACCTGATGCGCACTTATTCATAATCAGGGTCACTGATGGGCACTTCATGGATATTATTTAGTTTTTGGCTACAGGGATGGCGCCCATGGAGTACACTACACAACAGAAAAATGAGTTAGTAGTAAAGGTAGTTGATTTCACGTTGATTGCAGGACACTTGTACAAGATGGGGCCAGATGAAATACTGCGAAGATACGTCCGAGAGAATGAAAGGAAAAGTATTCTGGTAGAAGCTCATGGAGGAGTCACAGGTGGACATTATGTAGGAAAGGCCACTGCACATAAAATATTGCGAGCTAGGTTATGGTGGCTCACAATACACAAGGATGAAAAGGAGTTTTGTCAATCTTGTGATATATCTCAGAGAACAGGAAGGCCATCCAGAAGAGATGAAATTCCCTTAAATCCACAGGTGACGTTGCAAGCATTTGATAAGTGGGCTATTGAATTTGTTGGACGTATAAACCCACCAGGAAAGAAGAATGGATCTAGGTACATAATCACTGCGACTGCTTATCTGACAAGGTGGGCCAAGGCAAAACCAGTGAAGGATTGCATCGCGAATACTGTCGGAGTTCTTTTTTTAATACATTCTATCCATATTTGGGTGTCTGAAGATATTAATGAGTGACCAAGGTTCACATTTCTTGAATAAGACCATTGAGGTGCTGACTGAAGAGTTTCAGGCACAACATCATAAAATTACCCCATATCACCCTCAGGTGAAGGGGATTGTCGAAGCTTTCAACAAGATTATGGAGAATGCACTCACAAAGATATGTAATGTGAAAAAAAATGACTGGGACCTCAAGATTCCAGCAGTGTTATTGGCATACGGGACAACATGTAAGAAATTGACAGGCCATACACCTTTTAGGTTGGTGAATGGATAAGAAGCAATCATGCCTATGGAGTATATTTTGTCAAGCTTGAGAATTGTAGCCTTCAGAGACATGGAATATTCTGATATAATGGAGGAGAGGATAGTGCAATTGCTTGCTTTGGAATAGGACAATTTTATAGCAGGTTTTCATCAGCACGTATAGAAAGCAAGGGAGAAATCCTGACATGACAGGCACATCAATTAGAAGACATTCCAAGTAGGATATCTGGTACTTTTGTATGACAACAAATTTGTGAAGTTATAAGAAAAGTTTAAAACTCATTGGTTAGGACCATTTATCATCAAGCATGTTTATGATGGTGGTGCAGTTTAGCTAACGAAGTTGAATGGTCAGTTCATCTCGGAACAAGTGAATGGAAGTAGATTGAAGGTATACAGGGACGAATTTTTGCTTGGAACTTCGCGTTGAAAGATGAACAAAGAACAGTCTTATTGCCACTTGTATTTGAAAGTGGGCACTGGACTATAAACTACTCTGCAGAAGGGATTGCGCTGAAAGGAGATCACTGCGAAATATTCAAGAGTTTGTCGCAGTCATAACAAATCGTGCCGAAAGGAGATCACTATGCGATATTCAGGAGTTTTTTGAAGTCATAAAGAACCACGCTGAAGGAGGATTACTGTGAAATCTTAAGGGAATGTTGAAGTCTAAAGGAACCACGCTGGAGGACAGAGGACTACACGATTCTCTGAGATAACCAGAAAAATATGACCGTTAGAAGGAAAAAAATTGTCGTTAAAAGTAAGTTGTCATTAAAAGGTGTGGAAGAAACACATTATGAAGCACAACTGATTGGATCTAGCATGATACCTGCATTAAATGAACAAGATCTAAGCTAATCATGAGGTTCAAAATTCAAATTTTTTATGAAAGCCAGCTCCCGCTCCACATTTTACACTTTGCTATTTGGAGAATTTATTCTGAGAAATTGCGCCTGTGTGATATGAGCGTGCTACTGTATGTCTAAGAGGAGTTTTGGGGAAATTTATCGAGAATTTACAGCAATAGGACTAGTAGGAGTCATGGAAGCACAAGCTGGTCAATCCAGAGCACCGAATGTACCACTGTCCCCAAGTCATGTGATGTCGTCATGTAAGCAAGTAACAACAGAAGAACAACAAAAGAAAAGACCATAGAAGAGGCCAGTTGAAGCCTCTAGAATAGAGTTGAGAACCTCTCCAAGGAAGAATCCCTCAAAGGAGTAGCACACAAGACCAAGCAAGACAAGAAGCCCAAGGAGAAGGAGAAGAAGTTGGTGCAACAAGACGAACCACAAGAAATTCATGACAACGAGGAGGAGGTTGAGATACATCAGATGGAGATAGAGGGTCCTCTGTGTTTTTGCCTTATATTCCACCAAGGAAATCAGGTGCCAAGTTGGTTAAGGATCCCAAAGATATGAAGTTCGACACCTTCACACCCTACTCCTAGAGAATGTGTCATTTTAAGGGGAAGTGTTGGGGAAAATCCCACAAGTGAAGATGGAGGATTCAGATTTCAACGACAAAAGTAAGTACCCGTAGTTCGAGCCGAGCAAGTACATCCATCAGGTCTATTACCTAGAGAGCGAAGTTACGAGATTGGAGCTGCATCGATGGCCTGTGGGATTGAAAATATCATGGCTATTAAACATGATTTATATGCCACACTTCGGTTGGAGAACATCTAACATGGCTTGTGTTTGTCAGCTGTTAGTTTGGTGCATGAAGGATGCCTCTGGTTGGGGAAGAGGATCCATATTGATGTGATGTTGATCCGAAGGATTACAAGACTTCCCTATTAAGGGAAAAACCCCACCAAAGATTTCGTTGACAAGGACTAGGATAAAAAAATGACGTAAAATATGAAGGATAAATTCAGGAATTTTAAGAAGACGTGCAGTTATGAAATTTAATCTATCGGTGACCAAGCGGTGTGCTTCGCCGCACACATTATCATGGGAAAAATAATGCGGAAGTGTAGAGCCAAAAAAAGTCCCTGTAGTCATAGTTTCTTTGGCTACACAGTGCACTGATGGGGTCTAGCTCGACTGGGTTGGTTATTTGCGTAAAGATTTTTTGGGAGATTGCTGAGAAGCACAAGAGGAAGGAAAGGCATTCCATTATGCATGGTTTATTTTTCTCATCGCGCTGGTATCTTGGAAGGAACCAGAAGACTCACAATTTCCTCCAATGGAAATAGACATCTGCAAAGCTACACGATATGCCTCACTATGGCATACCAAGGAGTTGTCGCGTGCGCTGGAGAACCACATTTTCTTTCTGTTAATAGATATGGATTTGCACATGGTGGTCAAACAATATCCATGGTTATCACTGAGTTTTCATGCGCAGTATCGAGACATTGCAACATTTAAGGCTGATTTTCACAGAGTCTACATCAAGGAACGAAAGGATCCAGTAGAGACATAAAACCCTCTGCCATACTGGGTAACTGAAGACGACTTGCTCGTGATAATACAGTAGTGGTCAACCAACTGGATGGTCCCAACAACTGATGATACTGAAGTAGTTGGGGGCACCGTGCAACATGCAGGCCCAAGTAGGACAGATGAAGGAAAGAAGACAACAGAGGAACCAGAGACAGAGCCCGAGATAGAACCAAAAATAGAGCAGGATACCCAGGACCCTCTTAGCGATGTATATCCAATAGGAGATTCACCATTCATCCTTAAGAGGAGGGAAACTACATTGTCTACACCAGTCGCAAAGAAGAACCACAAGGCAGACAAGTCGAAGAGAGTGATACCGATGGTCCTTACTGATGGGGACATCAATGAGATCAGAGAGAAGGTCTAGGAAGTCATCACAAAGACCTGGAACAAGGTTGATGATCGCTACAGGATGATCCTGATAGATGTACAATAAGGGATAGTGAAGCTAAAGGTACTGACATAGACAACCAAACCACCGGCACAAACAAGTCATCTACTGCAGTCAGAGGTTGAATAGAACCAAAATTGAGATTAAGGATTTTGAAGACACCAGGTGGAGTGCTATAGTTCGAGGCTTCCGAAGACAGAGAAAGAGCAAGAAGGTGGGATAGCATCAACATGAATGTTGTCGCACTACCAACACAGGTAATGCATGAATTCCATCAGGGCATTACCGATGAGTTAAAAGAAAGATAACAATGCACCTCGCTATTAAGCATTCAGGTATAGAAAGACAGAGCTACGCTGAAAAAGGAGCTCAATCAACTAATCAAGGAACGAGATGAAGCACGAAAACAATAGTAGCAGCTAGAGGAAGCTATTGCCAGAACATGTAGTGAAGTCGCAGATACAAAGGTCAGTGAAGAAGGACCGCCAACATTGAAGGTCGCGAAGCTTGGCCTTGCAATAAAGGAGTCAAAGACTAAGCTGGCCGAAATAAAGTTTGAATACGAAGTAAATATCTCTGAGCTACAAATAAGGCTATAGCCAGCCACACTGCCAGAAGTTCATGAGCAGAGGGAGAAGGATATCAAAGTTGTAGTAACATGCATCTCTGATACAGTGGAATATTGTGGAAAGTTGCTTGATGAAATGATGTAGATTTGGACCTCGCTGTAGGAGGATTCAAAAATTCATAGGATCGAGGAGGAACTATAGGTGAAGAAGAAGCGATGAGAAGAAGTATTGGAAACTGTGAAGACCCTACCAGTCTCGTAGAGGCTTGCCAACATCACCAAAGGAAAGAAACTCCAAAAAAAGATTAAAGATCTTTGGCGGAAGGAGAAAATTTTGACAGAGAGGACTCAGCCTTGGCAGGATGAGGCTGTCTAGATTTCACAAGCAATGGATGAAAGACTTAAGGAACTATGCCAAAGGGAGCAAGAAGTACTACAGAATACTATCGGACCAATCACATAAGTGTTGCTAGAAGAAGTGTGCAGAGAGGGAAAACAACTAACAAAAATAGTCCAACAGTACAATGCAGTCTACAACGACATCGCAACAAAAATCAAGGGCACATTAGATGAGTGACTCGAGACAAGTCACATGTGAGCATTGGGGGCTTGTTGGGCACAACCCAACTTATTCCAAATTTTGGTCAAAGACTCCGCAGTTCAAGGAGCGAAGCGCCAGGAGTTCGTGGAGTATATTTACCGCACAGTGTTTTAGGGGCTTCAGGGTCGGTCGAAGCCCCTCATTTTGTAATGGGTATCAGGTTTATGCCTTTGTTTTATTTCACCCATGGTATGTGGACCATGGTTTTGTAATGATGAAATGTAATTCTTAGTAGAAGTCATGAGATTAATCCATGAATAGATTTCTATAGAAGTGATCTAGTCTTTTGTTCTATTTTGGGTCTTAGGAAAGGCTCCACAACTGAGTGCGCAGAGGCCTTAGAAGAGTCTGCAGCTGAGTGTATAGACCACTTGTAGCTGAGTGCTCAAGTTGAGGAGATCATATATACTGAAAAGAATCATCTTAATAAAGAAGAAGCAGTTTTGGCGAAGTCTTTGTATTTGTATCTGTACTTATGTTTTATCTGTTTATGGTTGCAAATGAATGATGATGATGTGTTAGAGAAATGTTATAGGCAAAGTAAAAACCACATCGTGCAGTCCGTCAAGGTTGCAGAAACTTGTTTTTTCTATCACCCATAGCCACCTTGGGTGAGACTTTGATCTGCTTGCGGGTCGTTTTCGAAAGGGCCGGTGTTTGAGGGTTTTTTTGGTGCGAAGTACAAGCCAAACCTGGGTCAAGCCCAACCGAGCCAACATGTATAATAGAAACTCTTATGATAGCCAAGTTGTATGGCTATGATGATAGTGATCTAATGGAGTTTGGTAGTAACCCTAGTAAGATAGTGACTTCAATGTATGACAATGATAGTGACATAAGGTTCTCACAATAACAGGAATATAGATGTATGAAAGAACATAATCATTTTTATGGTGTACATATACAATGCACAACAATGGAGAATTATGAAGTGCGACATGTAGTCATGAGACTTCTTAGCTATACATATAAGAAGGCTAAATTTTATCATGAAGCTGATCCTTTTAGAAGGAACTTAAATTATCACTAGAATATAAAGTACTCAGAGCACAAATGAACCAAAATAATTATGAAGTTCATCCATGTGTTACAAATATAAGAATAAATATTAGATGAAGTAAATATATATCAGTTGATGACGAAGCTAGCATCTCAACAAAAGGTTATATAGTTGGAGAAGTTGAGGCATATTTTGTTAAAGAGAATTGACAATTGAAGGACCAGATCTTTGCAAATAAGAGGTAAGGTAAGATTGCAAAGGTATGCACTATTTTTGTGTACATTTCATCATGATGACCATAAAAAGGGTCTACATTAGAGGTAGTGACATATAATATATTGATGTTATTTCATATGAAGACTAGGTCTTGTAATCATATGAAATGGATAAAAGGCATGACAATATCATTAGGGTTTTGTAACATGCTAGTAAAATTTTGCAATGCTTGGATGACAAGTCTTGATGACTATGAAGTTTCTAGGGTTTACATAGAATTTTAAATTCCTTTCATAACAAATCTTGAAGACCTTAAAAATCTATGGTTTTGCAACTAACTTTCTTGTGTGGTTGTAGAACTCTAAAGTTTGTAAGTGATAGGTCTTGACATCTAGGGTTTGTAAACCCTAGAAAAGTATGGAATAAAAGGAGAAACCCTAGAAATAGAAACCCTAACTATTTTTTTCATTTTGAAAGGAATAGGAACCTATTTCTTAAGAATGACAGGTATTATATCTTGTTAATTCGAAGACAAGGTTTAACGAAAAAGGTTCCAAGATTAAGTGGGAGTCATCCTTCATCAAGAAATAAGTATTTAACATCTTCTTGATTATTAATAATGATACCTTATATATATAGATATATATATATATATATATATATATATATATATATTATATATATATATATATATATATATATATATATATATATATATATATATATTGTCTCCTTGTTCTTTCATAAGTCTTCTAACCAAGGTTACAAGTCAAGGCAAGTTCTATCTAAAGCTTGACTAAGCAGGTGAAAGATTTGAAGGAATGTGGCATAGCATGAAGACTGTGAAGGAAGAAGTAGTTTGACATATGCATCAAAGAAGACAACTAAAGGAAAAAAAGTTTACTCACCTTAGTTGGAAAGAGTGAGCTATAAATAACTTTGTGAACACAATCAAAGCTTGGCAGAAAGTCCTAAAAAGAAGATGTTTGTAGTTGAATAATTATAATATTATTGTATCAATAGTTAATTGATTTGTTGCAAGAACATATTGGTTGATGGAACCTGAGGAGCATGATGTAGAACTTTATTGCAATATGAGATAGACCATAAAAAGTTGTGTTGACCTCAGATGGAGAAAGTAGCAAAATTTGACACCTAGACTTGAGGCCATTATGATTTGGTAACTCTGATATTGATGATTTGTTTGAGATATGATTTGGCTCCTTGTAAAGACATAATGCCTAAGTATATGCAAAGGATGGAAAAGATAGTAGTTGAAATAATTTGTTGGATGATATTGATGTACCTATAGCTGTGTGTTTTGATCATGGAACACATGGATTGTGTGGATAGAGCTATTTATGGCTTGGAAGAGCATAAGGGCATAATTAATATTTGGAAAGTTGATGTGACTTATTGTAGAATATGAGGTAGACAATTTTTATGAAGAATAGAAGGCATGTGATAGCAGTTGTGAGGAATTTTGGCTCCTTGAAGATGATAAATAAACCATTTGATGACAAAGTTGCATGAAGACTGAAACAATCCTAAAGGTCGAAGTTTTATATGATGTGATGTTGTTATGATCCGAGAAGCCCCATCATGAAAATAGAGTGTGAAATAATTTATCTAAAAAGTACAAAGCTCAGGTATGATGTAATGTGAAAAGGGACCCTTGCAGCTACAACTATATATCCACACAAGTACAAGTAGTTGATGTATTGATCAAGTATGAGACAAGCTAAGGATCATGGTTATGTATCCTTGGTTCAAAAGAAATAAGGATCTCCTCGCTAGTTGAGAGGGAGTGATGATGGACATTGTATTCTCCATGTGTCATGCACTAGGCTACGAATACCAATCATAATTATAGTGAAGGCATTAGTATGGAGAATGGAGGATTGTATAAGCATCTAGGATTGATACTTCTTGAGGATTGGGAATCCAAGATATAAGTAGTCTCATGGAATGAAACTCTTTGAGGATTGGGAATCCAAGATAGAAGTAGTCTCATGGACTGACACTCTTTGAGGATTGGATAGGGTATTGAAGATAAGAGTGGTCAAAGAGGACCGATATTCTTAGGAAATTAAGAATCCAAGATAAGAATAGTCTTATAACGACATACCTAGTGAACATCTGGATGGGTTTTATGACTTGAGAGGTGGTTGTGATGGTGTCCAAATATATGCCTCCCAGCATTGTGCTCTAATATAGTAGAGAGTTAAAGTTTGTTAGTCAAGGCATTTCAATATTGCAATTTGACAATGTTGGTTATGATGTTGATGATTGAATATGGCTTATCAATCCGACTCTTCTTATGAGAATATTTCAATTTGAGAGTATCCTTGTATCCAGTTATGGAATTATGAATACCTCCCTAGTTAAAAGGGAGTGTTGGAAAATGTAACTAGGTTCAGTCTTCATAATGGTGATTGTAGTTGTATTAATATGTATTTCAAGTAAAAGCAAAAATAAAAAGAAATTTTATTTTTCTAAGCACAGGTGTCATGCTCAAGTCAAATTATTATTTTATTTATGCATGTTCTTCATGCTCATTATTATTTTTATTAGTAAAATTCAAAGGCTTATTCAAATCCTGGAAAAAGAATTTTTAACTATGTAATATGGGTCAAACTTTCCTCTACATTCCAGTTCGACCCTACCTATCAAGTCATCTCTGCCCCATAAGACATGTCTATTCAAACCCCTTTATAGTATAAATAGAGGGTGAATTGATCTCATTTGGAGATAACAAATTCTCATGATTTGGTATGAAATATGATATAGAAGGAAAACAAAGAAAGGAGGGTTGGAGTATGAAATTGACAAGTAAAGAAGGATTTTTCTTGAGTTCGAATTTGTGGAAGTTATGCCTTGACGCATCTTTTGTCGAAGGTTTGTCCCTAATGATGTACATGTTTCTAGTCTCTTCTTGTTGATGAATTTTCTATGTGAAAGGAGGGATTGACTTGGCATCTTGAGTGTTGGAGTATTTTATGGTCATGAGTCTTGGATATCTCACTTTTATATGATTCTATAAGAACATTATTTTTTGGGGGTTTTCCCCCTTATGGAGTTTTCACCCTGGCTTGAAGCCAATAACCTGTGTTTTCTGCTTATTCTTGTGATATTCATGTTTTTGTATGTTTTCTAATTGTTTGATGAAGAGGACATAATAAACATTAATAAGAATTCAATAAGATTCACACACAATTATCAAAGAAGAGAAATATACCCTAATTTATAGCCAAACTGATTTCTCAACAATTAAACCCATATGCCTAATGAAAAGACACTAGTATTTATTCCTCCCATCAAATCTCATATTCTAAAACTCTATCAAAACCATTTTGTAAGATTTATTCTTCATTTCACTTTTGAGATTCATTTCTTTAAATCCTAGCGATCTTAATCTAGGGAAGCCCCCCTTGTAGAAAATGAGAGTTGGCTTGAAGTGAGAAGAGGGTTGATGAGGTGATAATGGCCCCTTCTTATGTTTTACTCTAATCATGCTTGAGCTTTCAAAATTCATCTCAAGAAGTGAAATTTTGCACAAAAAAGAATAAAACATTCTTCCCCTCACATGTCTAAGAGAAAATATGATAATGATACAATGAAAGGGATTTATCCTTTATCTATATAGATGATATGTAAGAGAGGATAGCAATAAAAGATTGTGCTTAAACCATTATAAGCAACATACTATAAAAAATTAGGCTTACACATGTGAAAGACCTTCCTATATGTAACACATGGCAAGCTCCAAGGTAATGATGATCAAAAAACAAGGCTCCAAGACAAGAGCACTCCTCATCCAATGCTCGATACTCCTCCAAGGGTTTCAATGCTTAAAACTTATCTTAGGTCATGTACCATATTTGGGTTCACCCACTTACATGTCCTCCCTTAATCCCAGTTGGAATAAGTACAATTCTCCTTGTAAGAAATCCATGTAACCCCATGTTATTTAAAACTCAACACCCTCCTTCAAAATGCCAAATGATTATTTTACAATGTAGGTATTTATCCAAGTAAACAACCTTTCCATGTGGATAGTATGTAGAATATTACCAAGATATATATCCAATGCTCCAATCAAGAATATCATTCAACGATGCATATGATTTCTAGCAACCAATGAGTAAGCCACCTCCAATGTGCAAGTTTATCATGGATCAAACAAGGGTTAACCATATGCCATACATTCCACATCTCATGAAGCATGGTGTAAGAAAAATTGGAGTAACCTTGAAAGCTACACTCTCTCATTAAGGTAAAGTACTTTCACCAACACCAGTTAACACACTTTGCAACTCAACTATATTGTGTTGACTGTCCTAGTTAAATCTATGTAGCCCTACAATTGAACTCCACCAAGGATTTTAATATTGAGATAAGTTTATGTGATTGTTTATCCTTGTGATTTATGTAGTCTAGTAAGTTATGAGAACTTTGGCTAGAGTTATGTAATAGGGTGACCTTTATAGGTTACTAGTTGATCCTATGACATTGGTGCATTCTAATGAGAAACTAGATGTTCCCTCTAGTCCTAAGGAGGAATATGTAGAGTATGCATGGTAGGATGCCATGGAGATAGATTGAAAATCTACTGTGGAATCAAGGATTGATTATAATCTTGTAGTTTATGACAATGTTGTAGAGTATAAGAACAGGGTCATTGGATTCTCTCAAAAAGAGGGAGATGGCCTTGATTATACTCTTACTTTATGATCCTCTTAGGATAAGGTAATTGAACTTTTTTAGGTTGATGCATCATTTATGAAGGGTTTTGGCGTGCATGAGAGTGATCTACATGCTCATTGGTGGATGATAGTCCTATGTCGGTTATTTCTAATGTTGCAAGCTTGATGTTTTAGGATGGATGGGATTTGTGTGATTGTTTATCCTTGTGGTTTTGATAGTTATTGTTTATCCTATTTAAATCTATGTAGCCCTACAACTTCACTCCACCAACTCTAACACACCCCAGTCCATACTCTATTGTACCTTGAAGATACCTGAGCATATGTTTCATTTCCATCTAATGAATCATCCTCGAATCCAAGATGGATTGGATGTGTGTTCATAGTGAAACAAATATATGGTGTAGTATTGACCAGAGACATCAAGGACGTGATTAGCTACTTGTACAAAGTGGGATCCATCAACTCACTCTCAGAAGAATTTGGATTCCTCAAGTTCATATTCATATGTGTCGACATTGGCCTGCAATCCTCCATCCCAAATATCTTCAGTATATCTATTTCATACTTGTCCTACCCAAGGAATATATCTCCTAACTATTACCACATCTCCAACCCCATAAAGTAGTGCATCATCCTTATGTTATTCATATCTGAAGCAATTTCCTTATTATAGATCACTATGAGTCTCTCGGATCCTGACAAAAAGAGATCATCTATATAGAGCATCAAGATAAGAGGTTCACAACCAATAATTACATAGTACAAGTTGGAATTTGTCTGACTCTTCATGAAACCCAAGCAAAGAAAGTAGCCATCAATCCTTTAGTACCATGCTCGAGGAGATTTCTTATTTTCATACAATGCCTTCTTCAACCAACATACATGGGACTCTCTCCCATGCACGTCAAATCCTTGAGGTTTCTTAATATGTACCTTTTCCTCAATTAACTCTTTGAGGAAGGCAATATTCACATCCATTCGATGTGTCCTCCACTCCTATCTATGAAGCAATGGAAATGGTAATCTTTATCAATGCATATTTGGCATCAAGAGAAAAATTATTCTCATAATCTAGTCCTTAATTCTAGGAAAACCCTCTTGCCATGAACCTTGGCTTATACTTATCGACACTGCCATAAAATCCATTTTTGATCTTATATAACCATTGAGAGGTGAACATTAATTTTCCTTAGGGCCTCATTACAATATCCCATATGTAATTATTCGTGATGCAGTTTTATTCCTATAACATGGCATCCCTCTAAACCTATTGATTTGTTATCTCCTCAAAAGTAGAAGGTTAGAGCTCATTGTTGTTGCTCAGCTAGGGCATATAGATATAAAATATCCTAGGTGACCTACTCTTCTTGAAAGTGTTGTTAGGAGCCTTTGCATGCTCCTCAAATTCTATCAAATTATTCTCGGCCCATCTCATCCTCCTCCTCATATAGCTTGAAGGAATATCCTAATCCTCCACTTGATTAGTAGATTGTGTCCATGTTGTTGGTTCTACTAGTACCCCCTCAATATTTAGAGCCTCTCACTCTCAATCCTCTGCCACTACTATATTTGATCCACATGACCTCCTAAAGGTCTTATCCTCCTCAAATCTAACATCTAAACTGATCACTAACATCCTCTACGCTAGAGTGTAAATATTGTACACCTTTGAAGTCTTGTTATATTGAACAAAAATTCCCTTCTTTGTTGAGGGATCAAGTTTATTCCTCTTCTATGAAGAAATATGGACATACACTAGACTACAAAATATGTGAAGGTGGTGTACCTCTGGTCTCACCCATGTGAATGCTTCCTTAGGATCCTTTTCCTCCAAAAAGTTGTGAGGACTCTTGTTCTGCAAGTACATAGTCATATTACATGCATCTTCCCACAATAACATAGATAGATCATGATCATCGATAATGGACTTGGATGCTCTGACAATAGCATTGTTCTTCCTCTTTACCACTCCATTTTTCTATGGATTATATGGCCTTGTCAGCTTCTTCTTGATTCCTACCTCCTTGCAAAAATTCTTGAACTCGTTAGAGGTATACTTAGCCACATTATCTAATATAAGAAATTCGGTTTTCTTCCCTGTCTGGTTCTCCTCAAGAGATTTAAATTCTTGGAACCAAATAAATAACTCATCCTTTTCCAACAAGAAGTACATCCATGTCCTCATAGGAAAATCATGTATAAATGTCACATAATAACAATATCCATTCACAAACTCCACTCACATAGGACCATAAACATCAAAATGAATCAATTCCAACACAACCTTGGATCTGGTCTTATGAATTGGAAAAGTTGTATTGGCATACTTTTTAAGTGCTCATCCATTGCACATTCCATCATGCTCCACATTTAATTTTAGAAGACCATTGATGATCTCCTGCAATAGAGGTATAGCTCTATAGTGTGAGTGACATATTCTCATGTGCCACAACTCACACATGTTGTCACTATCATGCAATAGGGCTTGTATTAGTTACCTTATCAACAAATATAAGTTACCCTCTTTGCCTCCTTTTACTTGTCTGATTCTAGGTTTAGATCCTTTTTCCCTAACAAGTACGTTTCCTTCTATAAAGTTGAAATCATACCCCTTGTCCTCCATGGCCAAAACTGAGTGTAGGTTCTTCTTTAACCCAAGTACATACAATAATTTGTTCACTTCTGGAGGACTCCTTGAATCCAATTGGAACTGTATGCTTCCTAATATTGATCCTTTTATCAAGGTTTCTAAGGTCATGTCAGCCTTGCTAGATGAAAACACAAAGGGCAGAGACCCACTGTCACCTTAGCCAAAACCCTTTCTATCAAAACCTCCTAAACAACCAAGGAAGGAATCCCTAAATATCCCCAAACAACTCTAGTTTATGTGCAGTGCCTTGTATGGAGTCAATTGGGTGGAGGTGTTCTTGAGTTGTTTTTTTGTCCAACGTAAAATAACAGTGCTAAAACAAAATATAATTCTAACAATAGATATTAATAGCCAAAAAAATTCAAAGATATAGTATGTAACCTACGGATTTTGGTCTATTAAAATTACCCTAATCAAATATGTGATTATTATTCAATTTTTATATATGGTTAACGAGTTATAAGTAAAAATAACTCTCTTTCTTGTATGAAAACATGTAATACATGCATAAAAATGCAAGGGAAACAACCTATTTTTTCCAATAAGCCAAAATACTATGTTAAAAACACCTCTAGGGAGTTACCCTAAAGTGTGGAATGGTTATGTGGTGATTTTAATGGCTATGGGCCTCCCCTCTAATGAATTTGGATTAAAATAGAAATTTCCAGTTAGTTGGAAATTAATTTTTAGATTTCTGGCTTATAATTATTAACCTAGAAATTTCCATTAAATTATTTCATAATTTAAATGGTTGGAAAGTAAAATTTATTCAACTATAACTTAACAATTTTGCTTACAAGGTAATATAGAGCTGAAAAATCACAAGTTATAGTGTAAGATACTTATCTATAGGCCTATAGAACTTGATTTTGGTCGCTGAAAAATTATGGCTAGCAAGCAGAAATCCCTATTAACCTGGTAATGTGCAACTAAAAGGATAGATACAAATGTAGAATGCAAGAAAGGATAACTTATATCTAAGTGGAGTTTAGATCTAGAAAATTTATTAGTTTTCTACAACAAATAGTTTGTTGTACAATATAAACTAGCACTTATTTTTGAAACTGTTAATTACTTCCAATGATATGATGATTACCTTTGCCACTTCCAATTAACCATTAAGAAATTATACTTCATAAATTCAATAATTAAATGGAATAGTATAGTAGAGATCACAATGAAATAATGATATAGAAGAATAACATAAGATTTACCTTGGGAAAACCCACTTGAGGAAAAAACCTATCAACCTTTTCCTTAGAGAAATATTTCAATTCAACGAGATATAATTGATCGTTGCTAGTCAAAGTCAAGTCAAACAAACCATTAAGAGATCCTTGGTCCAAATTGGTCAAAGGTATTCAAATCAAGTCAAGATGCTCCAAAAACGTCTCGGCTTTCTATGCTCTGCTAGGGTCAAAATTTGGCCTCCTCCTAAACTCAAAAAATTCAGACCCACTGCCAGATACACCCAGAAAACATCACATGTGCAAAGTAAATAGAGAGAGAAAGTGTGAGGTCAAAATCGGTGAGAGAAATGCTTCTTCTTATCTTGGTCCTTCTTGTCCTTTTCTTCCATCACTAAGACCATAAGGTCTCTTGTGTGAGAGGTCAAATGATGCCAAGAGGAGGAAGTCGAACCAATTATATATCTTTGTCTTAGGAGGCCAGATGGGTGCCACAATGGGGTTGGGACAACTTGACCAAGTGGAGGTTGACTTCTTTAATTTTGAAAATATTAAAATTAAAAATTGAACTTCTTTTGAAAAGGACATGAAGAACATGTCTTGAAATCTATCAATACATGTATTTGAAGGCATGAATTGTACAATATGATCACTGATCATAGCTACAAAAGTCCAACAAAAAACACCTCTAGGGAGTTACCCTAAAGTTTGAAATGGCTATAGGATGATTTTAATAGCTATATTGCAGCCTCCCCTCCAATGAATTTGGACTAAGAGAGAAATTTATAGCTAGTTGGAAATTAATTTTCATATTTCTAGCTTATGACTATTAACCTAGAAATTTTCCATAACATTATTTCATAATTTAAATGGTTGTAAAGTAAAATTAACTCAACTATAACACAAATGTTTTTCTCATAAAGTAATATAGAGCCGAAAGATCACAAATTCTAGTTTAATATATTGATTTGTAGGCCTATAGAACTTGATTTTGGTGATTGAAAATGTATGTCCAACAAGGAGAAAGCCCTATTAACCTAGTAATGTCCAACCAAAAGGCTAGATACAAATGTATAATGTAAGAAATGAGAACTTGTATCTAAGTGGGGTTTAGACCTAACAAATTTATTAATTTTCCCTGACAAATAGCTTGTTGTAAATTTACGTGACAATAAAAACTAGCAAGCATAATCCTACTCTAATTGCCGAAAAACAAAAGAAATTTGAAGAATTTAATGTTTTTGGTTGTTGGATTTTTTTACCTATGCCTTGGAGTGTCACTCTTTGCTGGATTTTTACCTATGCCTTGGAGTGGGTTTAGTCCTTTTGAGAATCACCCTCACTTAAAAAAAATAACTTAATCCACCATACAACTTCCAAATTTTGCAGCGCCCTCGACTTGTTGTATCATTTTTTGGTTTTGGTAAGTTAGCATTTATTAGTCCAAAAAAAGAAAAATGAAAATATATTTTAAGAAAATGTTAAGTTAGGATATGGACAAAAAGAATAAAGAAACAAAATGTTAGGAATATTTTGATGAATAAGTCCATATCAAATAAAATGTTAGAATAAATAACTTAAAAAAGGAAGGCAAAAAATAAAATGTTAGATTAGAAATAAAAGAAAAAATAATAAATTCTGAAAGTGTTGCACATCCAAATGCCACTACTCTTAGTCAATTTTATTTTTGCAAATAAAGTTGTGTGCAGATTGTTTAAATGCCACACTAGTTCATACAATCCAATCGTACAGTTTAATCATGATTGGATTAGATTTAAATTGTTTGTTAATAGGTAGCAAATAAAATTGGCTCAACAGTTTAATCTGAGCCAATGGAAGCAATAAGGGATAGAAGTAGATTAATCATTAAAAGGAAAATGTTGAGTTGCTAGTCTAAATGCACTCAGGTGACTAAGATTGCAAAAAATGTCAGGAAATAAAATGAAATTGGAGCATGATAGGACTTTTATCCTAAGTTAAAACATTGGATATATATGCATATAACGAATGGTTTTAATTAACCATAATTTTCTAAATCTCAATGATATTTTATGATATTCATGCTTTATCCATTGATTCGCCAAGAAACCCCACCATCACCCTCCGCCTCACTTCATTAAACTCCCTCCATTTTCCTTTCATCCCTCGCATCTCCCTTCGATCTAACGGCCTATATTACTCCTCAGCCCTCCCTTGTCGTCTGAATGTTATCAGCGGGGGGGAGCCCGAAGTCGGTAGTTTTAGAAACTTCCCTCTGAAACTGCCAACCCTGCTCCTAGTTGTTCAGGATTTAAAATCCCAAACTGCTTACCGCCCAAACTCACCCCCGAATGCGATTTTCAGCCTCCTCCATCACCGCCGCTCCCACATCATTGTCTACCTCAACACCCATGTCACTTCCTCTGTCCCGTCATCCTTACGTGGACCACTCTTCCGCATGTCTATCAGTTATCCATTTAATTCACCACCCCTTGCAAATCAATATTCCATCAATCAGTTTCTCAGTCCCATTGGAGAGTTAATACGAATTTAGTTGTTGATTAACAGACCCACTCCATTTTATGCCTTATAAACCCTATTATTTCATAAAGACAGTTACACAGTGAATTACCGTAACTCAATTGATCACTGGATACTTGTACCTTACAGTCAAAACGACAATTCACCATTCAAGTGAATTTTTTGTCCTGTGCATAAGCAAGCCGACATCCAGGTTCACTCAATCTATTTTAATTATAATGTTTTTCTGTTATCATTGTATTTCAGCTGAATCCTTCCCATTTCTGTCACTTTCAGTTTGTAATCCAATCACCATAATGCCTCTTGAGGGAAGGAAGTTGTAGAAACCCCAAATCCTCTCATTCATCCACAAGTTGATTTCCATCGTACTCCCTTGGCTGACATAGACTGTAAAATCCATGAGTCCTTGTTCGAATTCGACTTGTTTGAGATCTATTGTTGGATAGAGGACTAATTCGTCGATCAAACAGACGAAATTGGACTTTGGGACTCCCATCTTACTCATTATATCTTCTCTCAGACACAAAGAGCACCTGAATTTGTTAGAAAATGTCATGCATCTTATGAACCCAGTCAAATAGCTATTATCTCACCTACAGGAGAAATCCTATGCTCCATCAATGCCCAGTCCATTGAACAGATGTTGTAAGCCCCAACTATTGTGCCAACCACTCCTTTTTCTCATGAAAGCCTAAGAGAAGCCTATCAGAAGCTGGATTTCACTAAAAGAGCTCAAAACCTAGAAATTTTCCTAGCTATAGATAACCCTCTACCTAAAAGAAACACTCCCTATGATTCATCTATATTCCCAGACAGAACCAAGAAAATTATCACCATTCTCTCTTATCTCCTTCGTTACCATTCTGATCAATATGTAGATGAAGCCATCATTTATTTCTTGTCTATCTTTTCTCCTAGTTCCAAACCCACTATTCTTTTTAACTTTAGTCAATTTCTAGCTGAGGCCATTCATGAACAATTTGTCTAGTTCAATACTCAAGAGGTATTCAAGTATGTTTCAGCAATTGTATATATATTTTTATCTATTTTCAGGGAGACAAGTTTCCATTCACTTTGTAGAAGCTAGATGAAGAAGGGAACCAACAATCAGTCATCTTTTGGACTTCTACGGGAATGAAGGAGAAAGAATAATTTTCATATAAACAGTTCATAGAATTGTTTGTTCACACAACCATTAATCTTCTGAGCAGCACCTCAGAACCAAGAATTAGTGATGAAATTGTAAAATTTTTGCAGTTAGTTGACCAAGCCACAACAGGAGATCAATACCTTTACCAAAATTAAATAGAGACCAGAGTCTATGGCTGTGAAATTCCACCTTACAAGCTGCCTAAGTACCTCCCTATGAGAATTTTTGCATTAGAATATATTAGGCAGATGCTCAATGCAGATGATGTGCATTTTGTGGCTGCAAAGAAGAAATCACAGTTTAAGCTAAAAACTTAGGTTGGTCCATTCATCTGTAACACTAGAGAAGTCGAAGAAGAAGCATATAGGTTATTGAAAGAGATGAAGTTTGGCCTCAACATTACTTGGTCTTATGAACCAATGGGAGTGATTTCAAAACTTAGAGTAGAAAATAAATTTACTCCATATCATCACACAGCCAGGCCTGGGATTGAGAAATATAAAAATCTGTTAGAATGGAAGGAAAACACCCTTAAAGAAGCTAAAGAACATGCAATCTCTACTTCAAGTATACAAACTCCACTTGCACAAGAAAAGACAGCCAAATAAGGAAGGGAAGAATAGTCATATCCTACAACTGAAGTGTCAAGTAAAGGCTTTATAATTGTGCACAGAAAGAAGAGACCTGGGATCTCTTTGAAGGTCAGTACAATTAATGAGTCATAGAAAAGAACATTTGAAAAGCTTGGAGAGACATATGTTTTCACATAGTCTGGTGGATAGTATACTCAGTCTCTCACTCATTCCACCACATCTCATGAACAACATGTGATTCAGACCAGTGAAGGCAGTCAGAAGGATAAAAATGAATAAGATGATATTTTTCATGTTTTCAGTGAAATTAAGAAGAAGAATGAGGATTTAAAGTTGAGCATTTATACTCAATTATGGAAACATTCTTCCAGTTCTCAAGCTAGGATTCTTTCAGTGTTTGAATCTGAAAAGGCTAAAATGCAAATGTCTTTATTACAAGCTCAAATTCCACAACCCAGAACTGTTGCACATTACCAAAATCAAACTTCCTTTGAATTTAATATTAAAGATATACATCGAATTGACCAAATTGAGATGCACAAACAGACTGGCCAAATGATGTCATCTACTTTAGCTAACACTACCATGAGTGTGTCAAAGTTACATGTCACCTTGGCTAATACACAGTCACAACTCAAGATTGAAAAAGTTTTCTCATTGGTAAAAGACACCAAGATCAAAGCTTTCGAAGATCTGGTGCTAAAGATTGGATATTGTTGAAAATAGCAACAAGAAATGATAAAAATAGAATCCAGAATATTCCAATTTTAATTTGTCCTTGAATTAAAATGGAATTTAGTCTCATCAGCTGCTTGGAAATAATTAACTAATTCATTATGGATTAATTAGTTGGAGAAATTCAAGTTAAAAGTCTTTTTGAAGTCATGCAAGAGTTATCCCTTAAATCAAGGAGATTACCCCTTAATTAAGGAGTTAAGATTGAGTTATATTTGAGTTGTAATTAGTTAGCTCAGTTTATTGAGTTAAGTCCAGTTAAATTAGTTCCAAACTGTTTGAGGAACTAATTGTGAGTTATCAGTCAGTTGATGCAAGCATGCACTCAACCAGTGTACTCTAGATAACTGAAGATTCCCTCATCAGAAACTCATGCATGTCTATTCTGAGAAAGACCCAATTGAGCTAAATGTCAAGGACAGGTTACTATCAGTTGCACGTGTTTTCCTATTAAGTAAACGCATCCATGCAGTCAAGGGAAGGTGCCTTGAGGATTGCGCAATTCTGACAGGGTGTAGGATCAGTGTGAGTGATCAGTCTTCCACTTGGTAACAAGAGGATCACCCAGGAGAAACAATGCAAGGAAATAGGAGCTTGGAGGGTAGAGAGGAAGGCTTGTGAGAAGCTAGGATTGCCTGTGAGCATCTGTGAGGATTGTACTGAGAGCTGGCTCGCTGTGAGAGCTAAGGCTTTGTATAATTCCTATGTATTTCCACCTTGTATGATAATACAGATAGTGGGGTTTTTAGCTGAGGCTTTCCCCAAAATATTTTCATGTGCATTGTGCATTGATTCTTATTCTTATGGTTATATGTGTTCAACTCTGATTCAACTCGATCTTTAAGCTTCCGTAAGTTTGATAGTAGAATTAGAATATAGTATTTTTCTTTGGTATATTGCATTATCGAGTTAATCTACAGTCAGAATTTCTACATAGATCTTAGAGGTAGATTTGTAGAGAATTTGCAGGAAATTATGCATGGTATCGGAGCTGTGAATAGTATATGGAGAAGAGAATTTGAAGTTTGAAGTTCGGGGTTGCAAGTGCAAATCGAATTCATATCATACTTAAAAAAAAAAAAACCGAGATGGGACATTATGCAACTAATTGCCCATCGGAGAAGTCCAAGAAGGGATCTTCAGTAGGATCGGATGGTGAGGCATTAGCCTCTCAGTTCAAAATGGACTTTACTCTCATTGCATGCATGGTGTCATCGATGATGGGTTGTGTTTGGTATATTAACAATGGAGCTTCATTCCACATGACTGGCGATAAAAGTTTATTCAATGCCTTGGAGGAGAAAGACCTCAAGATGCGCATAGAGATGGGTGACGATGAAAGGTATAATGTTTCAAGAGTGGGCACGATTTCTTTTTAGAGGGAGCATGGAGCTCTTATCACCTTGAAATATGTGAAGTATGTGCCTGGAGTGAAGAAGAACTTGGTATCAGTCGTGATGTTGGAGGACAAAGGCTACGATGTTGTCTTCAGTAAGGGAAATATTTTCCTTAGACACATCACCACGAGATAGGTGAAACATATTGATTCACGAGTTAAGAACTTGTATTCTCTTGAGGTTCAAGATGCATGCAAATCCTTGAGGAGCAAGGCAAATGTTAGATACTTGGTGGTTGAGAGGGAGAGTAAATTACCTCTCAACATGCAGTCCTAGAAGAAGTCTCAGAAAATTGTGGAGGAGCCACAATTGGAGGAGTCAACAAAGGGATCACATGCAGCCATACCTCTAGGTGTGAGGTGGGGTGATGTGAAGTGATAATCCCAAGAAGGCTGAAATTGGGAGGGTTCAATGAGAGGTTTTATCTCATGGATCGTACCTTGCTACAGGATCCCAAAGTACATAGTAGTGGGAGGAATCAGTGGGATTGATGCAGTCAGACATCAAAGTGACAAAGGCTAGAGCAGTCAGATACTGAAGAGTGCAGAGAAGGATTGACAACAGTGTAGAAGGGCAGAGTCAGCTGAAGCGAAAATTTTTCAGTTGACAGAGGCAATAGCAGTTAAAGATTTTGATGATAGATGCATCATAGTAATTCAGGTTGGATTTTTTGTTTTGTTTCTAGAGTTGTTGGAGCAACAACACTAGAGAGAAGTGTTGCATGCATAACATTCCAAATAGCAACAAGAAATGATAAAAATAGAATCTAGAATATTCCAATTTTAATTTGTCCTTGAATTAAAATTGTGAATTAAATCGAATTTAGTCTCACCAGCTGCTTGGAAATAATTAATTAACCATTATGGATTAATTAGTTGGATAAATTCAAGTTAAAAGTCTTTCTGAAGTCATGCAAGAGTTATCCCTTAAATTAAGGAGATTATCCCTTAATTAAGGAGATAAGATTGAGTTATATTTGAGTTGTAATTAGTTAGCTCAGTTTACTTAGTTAAGTCCAGTTAAATTAGTTCCAAATTTTTTGAGGAACTAATTGTAAGTTATCAGTCAATTGATGCATGCATCCACTCAACCAATGTACTCCAGAGAACTGAATATTCCCTCATCAGAAACTCATGCATGTTTATTCTGAGAAAAACCCAGTTGAGCTAAATGTCAAGGATAGGTTACTATTAGTTGCATGTGTTTTCCTATAAAGGAAACTCATCCATGCAGTCAAGGGAAGGTTCCTTGAGGAAGCACAGTTCTGACAGGGTGTAGGATCAGTGTGAGTGATCAGTCTTCCACTTGGTAACATAAGGATCACCCAGGAGAAACAACGCAAGGAAATAGGAGCTTGGAGGACAAAGAGGAATGCTTTTGAGAAGCTAGGATTGCCTGTGAACATCTGTGAGGATTGTACTGAGAGCTGGCTAGATGTGAGAGCTAAGGCTTTGTATAATTCCTATGTATTTCCACCTTGTATGATAATATAGATAGTGGGGTTTTTAGCTGAGGCTTTCTCCAAAGTATTTTCATGTGTATTATGCATTGATTCTTCTTCTTCTAGTTATATGTGTTCAGCTCTGATTCAACTCGATCTTTAAGCTTCCACAAGTTTGATAGTAGAAGTAGATTATAGTATTTTGCTTTGGTATATTGCATTATTGAATTTAATCTACAGTCAGATTTTCTACATAGATCTTAGAGGTAGATTTGTAGAGAATTTGCAGGAAATTCTACAGATATGATCCCTCCAATATAAATGATGTAGAAGAAACTGTCAAGAAGAAAAATGCTGAGATTTAAGCATTAAGGAAGCAACTCAAATTTCCAGCTTCACAGGACCCAATGACTAAAGAAATTAAAGAAACTAAGGCTCAGAAGCTAGACATGATGAAACTCATTATGGAACAAAATCTGCAAATAAAATAGATGGAGGAACAAATGGAAAAACTTGTCAAAGAGAAAGAGGAAGCTGTGAAAAAGGCCAATATTCCAATGGATGTAGTGCCTCTTGCAGCAGTCCCTATGACTACAGTTTATGCCTCGGGCACAACAACAACCATAAGTACAACAGTGTTGGGTTGTGTTATATTCTTTCCACGACTAGCCCACGTAGTTAACTGGGGGGTTAGAAGGGGGCGGAGCCCCCCCTTCGTTGCACTGGTTGTGTAGCGGGCGGAGTCACAGGGGGTTTGAGGGGTGCAGGTAACCCCACTCTATGGGGTTCAGGGCAGCGCCCCCGAAAATTTTGGTTTTGGACCCTATATTAGGTTGGGCGAACCTACCTATGGTTTTTTGCATGTTTTTTGCACATGGTTTTGGACGCGATGGTTTTCGGTCCATGGTTTTGGACGTGATGGTTTTCAGTCCATGGTATCAGATGCTTCAACATGTATAAATATATATTGTAACATTGAAAGGAACATAATGAAAAATGAAGCTGGTAGTCCCGGTTTTGTGATCCAGGGGAAAATCTCTATGTATATGTGTTTTATGTGTTATGCTCTCACATTTTTTATTTTCTGTGTTTTAGAATTCGTATGCAGGTAATATTTTTACGGGTTTAAAACCTACATTTGGTATCAGAGCTGTTTTGGCTTCAAGGGGACGCCTTTGTTGCTGAGGGGTTTCGCTCGGGCTTGTGGTAGACCCTGTTCATTGGGATATCTGCGGGATCAATTCTATTAGTGAAATAAGATGGCGATCAGTGGAAAGATAGAGATTGAGAAATTTAATGGTCAGAGTTTTGAGTTGTGGAAACTCAAGATGGAGGATCTGTTGGTGGTTAAAGATCAGTGGATCGCGGTAGATCTGGGTACTAAACCAATGGGAGTGTCTAATGAAGAATGGAAGAAGTTGGATCGGAAGGCAAAGAGCACAATACGATAGTGTGTCTCAGATTCAGTATTGTTGAATATATCAGTTGGAAGCTACGAAAAAGGCTTTGTGGGACAAGTTAGGGACTTTGTACCAATCTAAGTCTCTGGTGAATAAACTGTTCCTACGGAAAAATCTATATAACCTGAGGATGAAAGATGGAGACTTGGTGACAGAGCATCTGAATGCATTTAATACTATGGTAAGTCAGTTATCATGACAGAGCAGCAGTCCCTATGACTACAGTTTCTGCCTCATGCACGAAAACAACCATAGGTACAGCAGAAGGAGCTGAACAACTTGCTGAAGCTATTCAGAACCTATTTATCCAAACAGAGGAAATCAATAAATTGCAGGATCATCTGAAGACACTACAACACCTTAAAGCAGTTGCAGAGAGCTCACATGCAGTTGAATTGTAGAGGGCAAGAAGTCAAATTGAGAGATTGTAGAAATAAGTCAAAGACTCTTACCTAATAAATAAACTGGGTTTAGTAAAGGAGAGTATATGGGGAGAGATTATTGAATCAATCAAAGATATCTGGCCTTATATCAGAATAATTTTTTATCAAAAAGACTTGTTGGAAAAAGCTCAAGAAGCTATTGAAACTATCTCAAATGAACTTGAGGACAAGCCAGAAACAACCACTGAAATAATCAAGTTTCTGAATTCTAAAGACAACTATGAGCTTGAAGAATTGGGTATTGATGATAGGACAATAGCCATACTAGAAGTGAAGAAAGTTATTACAAAGAAAAATCTCATTCTTCAGTTGAAGGAAAAGTGTAGCAGTGTCAATGTCATAGTTCAACGTTTTTTCAGCAGGTTGGAACCCTTGACCAACAAGGGTTTGCCCTCCATATTTTTGATAAATGATAAGTTAATGCCTATCGAAGATTATATCCACAAGCTCAGAGAGGTCATAGCCAATGCATCTACAATTTCAAATATAAAGGGTACAACAACACCAAGTCTTGTGCTAAACGCACTCTGAGATACCTTTTTCATCCTTAATGAAGTAAAACACATATTTTTAGTAAAACCTACTTTTAATAAATATACAAAAATGGATGAGGTTTATCGAAGGGTAATTAAGTTATCTATCCCATATGAAAAAAGTTGGGAACAACTAACTGATTTACTCAACTGAAAGAAGGATCAACAACATTCAGAATTTTTGGGAATAGTCATCAACAGATCAACAACATTCAAATTTTTGGGGAACAATCATCAACAGTTCAACAAAAAAATAGTGACAGATTGACTATTAGTTCATTTTTCTAATTTGTATTAAGCTATTTTTGTAAATTTGTTTAAGATATTTTCTTAACACTAAACTTGTACAAATAATTGTCTTTCACGAGTTACTAAGGGTTGCACCCTTAAAGAAACATTTGTAAGCACTAAATGTGCTCAACTTTTTCTAAATCACTAACAGCAAAGCAAGGGATTTTGAATTTTGATTCATACAGTTTCGTATTCCTTGTAAGTTTTTTCCAGTTTTCATTCACTATGTTTTCTTCATATTCTTAAGTTTTACAAAGATAACCAGGTGGGAGCAGTTGTGTCTCAATTACTCCTATAAACTCTTTGAAGTGATCATCTTTAAAGAGAATGAATTACATAAATTGTTTGTTTAAGTAATTCCCTCTAGATCATAAAATTATCAGTCTCTTTGTACTCTTGGGCATATTTTGTTAAACTTTCTGAACATTGTTTGAAGGTTTTTCTTACTTATGGTTATTTGATTTTCTATTTGAAAATTGTAATAGTCATATCATCTTTCTATTTCTACTCATCACCTTATGAGCTTAATCACTATGTGGATTTTAATAACATCCCTTTGTTTAAATATTAGTATTATTCAAAAAGGTTAGGCATCACTGTTTTAAATCTGTTTCATACATTGGTCCTCCAAAATTAAAACAAAACATCCAAAACATTTTAGATGCCTTGGCATGATAAGCTGACCATTATCATCTCAAAGATACAACATCAATCCGGCATCGTTGCCAGGGACTTGAATATGATTAGTTTTCCTAGGACAATGATATAAATCCTATTCCTTTAAGGGTGACTAAAGGTCTAGATAGGTCAAAATCCTTCACCTGGCGACTCCATTGTGCCAAACTGGCACCTTTTAAGCACACTAGATCTCGTTCTGAATCTAACATAGTTAATCCTCTGTCAGACCCAGAAAAACTTGTGAGAAGGGAAAATTCTAAAAGAAGACATCAACCATATTCTTCTTCTTCAACCTTGCAATTTGAAGATATATTACCATTTGATCCCTATAGTAACATTCCATCCAATACAAATTTGACACAATTATCACTTAGGGTTTCTGAACTTTTAGATAAGGGAGTTGATTTCAAATCAACTTTCTTCACTCACTCTTTTGAAACGTGTCAAGAACCCCCACTACAATTAGGATCACCCAAATATGAGTCTGACTTTGGTGTTCATTTACCTGAATACAAACCTACATACTTCATATCCCCTAATACTTATTCATTTCCTTCCACTTCTGAACAACCTGAAGCATCCACTTCTGAACAACTTGAAGGGACCTTTTCTATATATTCAAATCTACTCTTTGAAACAAAGAGGATATTCATTCTCAGGTCCAAAAGTTAGTTATTAAGACTCCCTTAAAGACATTCAGGACAGCTCCTCCTTCTTTATCCCCTCCTTCTTCACCTCCACATAGTCATACACCCTCTCTATCACCATCCTATTCTTCTTCTTCTTCATCCACACAAACACAGCATACACCACCTTCTACAATGGCATTCCAACCTATTTTATAGGATAGATATGAAACTTTAGTCTTACCTCAAAACCTTGATGCATTCCCTCCAGGCTATTTAAAACACCTTCCTAGGTATAATGGAGAAAATGGTTCCTCAACTGAGGACCATCTTCAAGCATTTCTAGAATTTGTAGATAATATGAATATTGAGCAAGAAAATTTTTATATGAGGTTGTTTGTTCAATCTCTTGAAGGAAATGCGAGAACCTGATTTAGGCAGTTATCTGAAAATTCCATTAGGTCTTGGGAAGAGTTAACAAATATATTCAAAAACCAATGGGGTTTGAAGAAAGATGCTCTTTACTTTTTGACTGAGTTTGAAGAACATAAAATAAACTTTGGAGAACCTATATCTGATTTTATTAAAAGGTTCAACAAACTTTATCATAAGATGCCCCCTGATTGCAAACCCCCTGTAGTAGCAACCAAATCTAGGTTTTCAAAAGCTTTTGAAGATGATTTTGTTGTAATGTTAAGAGAAAGAACTTCTAGGACTCTTGAAGACATGCAAACTAATGCTATAGAGGTGGAAGCAAATAGGGCTGCCTCAGCCACTTTAAAAGCTAAAGAGGAAAAGGCCCAAAGAAAGCTTAAATCTAGTCAAGAGGCCTCTACTTCATCAAAGACTAAAACTGAAGATTCTAAAATAGATGAGATAACTTCACTTCTTAGAAATATATCCAATAGAATTTCCAAGATTGAGACTCAACCTAGAACAGTTCAACAGACAGTCACTCGACCTCAAAATCAAAATCAAGGTCAATACAAAAGAAATCCACAATTACAAATTCTTCAAAGACCTAGTAATGATCAACAGGTTCCAACTCCTTTACTGATAGATGATCAACAACCTAATGACAATACCATGACTATCACTAAAGATATTAACAATATGGATACCTCTTCTAGTCAGACCACTATTATTCCTCTTTCACAACATGAGCAAGTTCAACAAGATCAAGAATCCTCACAGGTTTCCAAATAGCATGCCTTTTCTAAATTCTTAATTGCAGAGCTAAACAAAAGATATGATCTTAGACCTAGACCTAGCCTTGGAAGACTTCCTAAGGAAACTCCAACAATTGAACCTCATACCAAAGCTATTGAAACTCAGACAACTACTATTCGACCATTAAATCAATCAACTGATACAACTCAAATTGAAAAAACTGTCTTAACTACATTTAATGTTGAAAAGGAGTTAGAAAGAGTTAAAATTCCTATACCACTTTCAAAACTTTCCAAAAACCCTGGATATAAAAATCAAGTTTCCAAATGGATACAAAACACCTATGTTGATGTTGAAAGTGATGTTATTAGCCTTCAAGATGAAAAACCAGCAGTTTTCTTTGGCCCTAGCTCAGATATGATAGATGAAATAGTACCCCCTTTCTATGTGACAGTAAAGACAAATGATTCCATGCTATACAATTGTATGCTTGATTCTGGAGAATCACATAATATCATGCCAAAAACCATCATGGATCATTTAAATCTTGACATAACCATATTCTATCATGATTTGTACACCTTTGATTCCAAAAGGGTACCTTGTCTAGGACTGATTAAGGATTTAGTAGTCACTCTTGCCCAAATCCCAGTAAAGAGCATAGTGTTAGATATAGTTGTCACTGATATCCCTCCCAAATTTGGAATGCTCCTTTCAAGGTCTTGTTGTGCCAAATTAGGGGGAACTCTTCAAATGGACATGTCTTATGCCACTATTCCAGTTTATGGGGGAGAACAACTTAGGTTGTATAGAGAGGTAAGATTTGTGCACAGTGTATGCAAAACAGATCAACCAAGGAACCATCCCATTTATGCAATTGATCAAGATTTTGGTTGTTTCCAAATCTCTTCGAATCAAATACGTGAATCCCAAGTAAAAATTGAAGATGTAATTGAAAACCCTATACCAAATCAAACTGATATATGGAAGCTATTCTTTGATGGTTCTTGTACAAAGGATGAAGCAGGGGTTGGGGTAGTACTAATATCACCAGAAAAAGAAAACATTACATAATCATGTAAACTTGATTTTGAAGTTACCAATAATGTAGCAGAATATGAGGCTTTCCTTATAGGGCTACAGTTAGCCAAGAGATTAAAGGTACACAACCTCAATGTTTTCACTGACTCAGAGCTCATTGTAAAAAAAGTTAGAAATCTTTGCCAAACAAAACATCCTAGGCTTAGATCTTATTGAAATGAGGTTTGGGATTCAATTGAAAATTTCTTTAATGCTTTTAACTTGACTTATATCCCAAGATATGAGAATATTCATGCAGATTCCCTAGCTGTCTCTGCCAGTTCATTTAAAATTCCTGATCAAACTAATGTGCTCTATCAAATACAAGTCAAATATAGGCCATCCATCCTAGATAATCTAAAATACTGGCAGATATTTGAAGATGATGAACAACTAAAATCTTTCTGCAGGTTATAGATGAATTTTCAGTTCTACAAATTGATGAAGATAGAATAGAAACAAATGAAAATGATAGTTCAAATTTCAATTCAAAAATTTCCAATCATGATATCATTCAATTGTCTAACAATTTTATTCCCAAAGGTCTCATTCCTTTAGAGAAATTATTTGATCAAAATGATGTCCCAAGAAACCCATAAGTCAATTTCTCCTCAAGATGACATAAAGGAAGTAAATATTGGAACAAATGATGAGATTAAGAACATCAAAATATGTGTGTCCTTAGATCCTGAAATCAAAGCTCAATACCTTAAGTTGCTTGAAAAATATAAGGATTTTTTTCCTGGACCTACACTGATTTAAAGACTTATGATACATCACTGATACAACATAAGATTCCTTTAAAACCAGAAGCTAAGCCTTATCAACAGAAACTTAGGAGGATTAATCCAGTTCTTCTACCAACTATAGAAAAGGAACTTAAGAAAATGCTAGATGCCCATATTATTGTGCCTCTAAGATACTCTGATTGGGTTGCCAATCTAGTTCTTGTTAGAAAGAAGAATGGGGAAGTCAGACTTTGTGTGGACTTTAGGAATTTGAATAAAGCATCATTAAAAGATAACTATCCTTTACCCAAAATGGATCAGTTACTTCAAATGGTTTCAGGAGAAAAAATACTTTCCATGCTTGATGGCTTTTCAGGTTACAATCAGATAATGGTTGATCCAACAGACAGAGAGAAGACAACTTTTACTACACCCTGGGGTACATTTATGTATTCTAGGATGCCCTTTGGCTTATCCAATGCTGGAGAAATGTTTCAGAGAGCTATGGACATAGCTTTTGTGGGTCAGGTAAACAAATTTGTAGTCATTTATCTTGATGACATCACTGTTTTTTCTAATTCTGATCAGAAACATCTAAAGCACTTGATGAAGGTTTTTGACAGGTGTAGGAAATTCGGAATATCCCTGAATCCTAAAAAGTCTTTGTTTGCTATCAAAGAGGGAAAACTACTAGGCCATATAATCTCAAAAGAAGGAGTGGTGATTTATCCCAAACGTGTATTTGCTATTCAAACATTGTCGTTACTTAGAAATAAGAAATAGATTCAAGCTTTTCTAGGCAAGAATAATTTTTAAGAAGGTTCATCTCGTATTATGCTGAAATTATAAAAGACATAACTGATATGATCCGAAAGGATCATGAAGTTAAATGGACTGTCTCTTCCAGACATGCATTTGATCAAATCAAGAAAGCTATCTCTGAAGCTCCAACCTTGGCCAATCTTGATTATACCAAAACATTCAGTATCTTTTCTTTCGCCTCTGAGACAACCCTTGCTGCTGTTTTATTACAAAATAATGAAGATTCCCATGACAACCTATAGCCTTTTTTAGTAAGGTTATGAGAGATTCCGAGCTTAAGTATGACATAATTGAGAAACAAGCCTATGCCCTCATACAAGCCCTCAAATCATTCAGGATGTATGTCCTACATTCACCTATTACTGCTTACGTTCCTAACAGTGCTGTAAAAATTGTTTTAACCCAACCAGACACTGATGGGAAGAGAGGTAGATGGATCACTCAAATACTAGAGTATGATCTAACTATCAAAACCACAAAGCTAGTAAAGGGTCAAGGATTAGCTAAGCTTCTAGCTGAATCCAACTGTAAAGTGCTAGGCATCAACTCTGTTTTGGAAATACAAGGGGAGAATCCACAAGAACCTTCCCAAAATTCAAATAAGAAGAATCCACAAGAACCTTCCCAAAATTTGAATGAGGAGAATCCACAAGAACCTTCCCAGCATCCTGAAGAAAAGAATCCACAAGAACCTTTACCTTCAAATCAGACCATTTCTGTACACATTGATGAGAAATTTCTTTTATCAAATTGGTATCAAGATATTGTAAATTTCTTGATCCATTTTGAATGTCCAACATCATTCTCCAAAAGTCAATGTAAAACTCTCAAATTGAAAGCAGTCAAGTACTATATCATAAATGCAAATCTATACTGGAAGGACCCACTCAATATCTTGTTATTATGTTTAACAAAATCAAAGACTGAAGGGATCATTGATCAGTTTCATACAAGATTTTGTGGAGGAAATTATGCTTGGAGAGCAAAAACATATAAGATATTAAGGGCATGATTTTATTGGTCAACATTGTTCTTACAAGTCGGAGCAGAAGTCAGAAGTTGTGTCCCTTGTCAGAGGTTTGCTGGTAAGAAAAAACTAGCAACTCTTCCACTGATCCCAACCATAGTCTCAACACCTTTTCTCCAATTGGGATTATATTTTATTGGAGAGATTCATCCTACTTCAAGCAATTAGCATAGATGGATCCTCACTGCAACAGATTACTTTACTAAATGGGTGGAAGAAATTTCAGTAAGAAATGCTACTGATTCAGTAGTAATCAAATTCATTGAAGAAATCATTTTATCTAGGTTTGGTTTCCCAACCCAAATTGTTATTGACAATGCCACAACATTTTCTAGTGTTAAAATGATTGATTTTTGCCAGAAATATCAGATTCTGCTACATCATTCAACTCCATATTATCCTCAAGGTAATGGTCTTACAAAATCATCCAATAAAAATCTGGTAAAAGTTATCAAAAAAACTTTAGCAGATCATGAAAAGAGCTGGGACACTCATCTAATTTATGCAGTCTGGGAAAACAGGATTACTCCAAAGAGATATACTGGAAAATCTCCTTTTCAGTTAGTTTATGGGAAAGATGCAATTTTCCCTACCAACTTGGCCTTCCCTGTTTTAAAGTTTCTACAGGATTCAATTGATGAACCTGATGATTTTTCAAGGAGGATAAATCAAATTATTGAACTAAATGAGAACAGAGATGAAGTCCAATACAAACTGAAAAAGTATCCAAATAAGATGAAGATCATGTTTGACAGAAGAGCCAGGGAAAGAGACTTCAAAAGAGAGTGATCTAGTTCTAAGATGGGATTCTAGAAGAGAAGATAAGGGAAAACACGAAAAATTTTGATAACTTATGGTTTGGACATTTAGCTATTGCTGAAGTAAATGGAAGCAACACTTTTGTGCTACAAAATCTAGAGAGACTATATTCCACATATCCTATTAATGGAGGATTTCTCAAGCATTACATTCAGTACTGAGAAGTTGAAGTAGATTTCACTACTACCATTGTAAAAAATACGGTTTATTTTACTTTTTCAACTGTCAATGTGATTTTTTTTTCACGTCTAAGACTCCATAGCCAAGGAGAAGGCACATGGATCTGCAGGTTCTCTGCATTCTACAGGAGAAAGCAGTCCCCAGTTGGAGCCGATGTTGTAGCATTTTTTGGTTTTGGTAAGTTAGCATTTATTAGTCCAAAAAAAGAAAAATGAAAATATATTTTAAGAAAATGTTAAGTTAGGATATGGACAAAAAGAATAAAGAAACAAAATGTTAGGAATATTTTGATGAATAAGTCCATATCAAATAAAATGTTAGAATAGATGCCCTAAAAAAGGAAGGAAAAAAATAAAATGTTAGATTAGAAATAAAAGAAAAAATAATAAATTCTGAAAGTGTTGCACATCCAAATTCCACTACTCTTAGTCAATTTTATTTTTGCAAATAAAGTTGTGTGTAGATTGTTTAAATGCCACACTAGTTCATACAATCCAATCGTACAGTTTAATCATGATTGGATTAGATTTAAATTGTTTGTTAATAGGTAGCAAATAAAATTGGCTCAATAGTTTAATCTAAGCCAATGGAAGCAATAAGGGATAGAAGTAGATTAATGATTAAAAGGAAAATGTTGAGTTTCTAGTCTAAATGCACTTGGGTGACTAAGATTGCAAAAAATGTTAGGAAAGTTAAGGGTAGGTAGAGAAATAAAATGAAATTGGAGCATGATAGGATTTTTATCCTAAGTTAAAACATTGGATATATGTGCATATAACGAATGGTTTTAATTAACCATAATTTGCTAAATCTCAATAATAATTTATAATAGTCACACTATATCCATTGATTCACCAAGAAACCCCACACCTGTCACATCCATCATATCTGTTTTGACCCCACCATCACCCTCCGCCTCACTTCATTAAACTCCCTCCATTTTCCTTTCATCCCTTGCATCTCCCTCCGATCTGATGGCCTATATTTCTCCTCGTCCCTCCCTTGCCATCTGAATGTTATCAGCTGGGGGGGGTTCGAAGTCGGCGGTTTTAGAAACTGCCCTCTGAAACTTCCAACCCCCGCTTTTGGTTGTTCGGGACTTAAAATCCCAAACTTCTTACCTCCCAAATTCACCCCCGAACGTGGTTTTTGGCCTCCTCCATCACCACCGCTCCCACGTCATTGTCGACCTCAACACCCATGTCACTTCCTCTGTCCCATTATCCTTACGTGAACCAATCTTCCACCTGTCTACCCGTTATCCATTTAATTCACCACCCCTTGCAAATCAATATTCCATCAATCTGTTTCTCAGTCCCGTGTGACAATTAATACAAATTTAGCCATTGATTAACAGACCTGCTCCATTTTATGCCTTACAAACCCTGTTATTTCATAAAACCTGATACACAGTGCATTCTCGTAGCTCAATTGATCACTGGATACTTGTACCTTACAGTCAAAATGACAAATTCACCATTCAAGTGAATTTTCTGTCTTGTTGACAAGCAAGCCAACATCCAGGTTCACTCAATCTATTTCAATTATACTGTTTTTTTGTTATCACTGTATTTCAGTCGAATCCTTTCCATTTATGTCACTTTCAGTTTGTAATCCAATTAGCAGAATGCCTCCTAAGGGGAAGGAAGTTGTAGAAACCCTAAATCCTCTCATTCATCCACAAGTTGATTTCCATCATACTCCCTTGGCTGACAGAGACTGTAAAATCCATGAGTCCTTGTCCGAATTTGACATGTTTGAGATTTATTTCTGGATGGAGGACCAATTCATCAATCAAACAGACAAAATTGGACTTTGGGACTCCCATCTTCCTCATTACATCTTTCCTCAGACCCAAAGAGCACCTGAATTTGTCAGAAAATGTCATGCATCTTATAACCCCAGTCAAAGAGCCATTATCTCACCTACAAGAGAAATCTTGTGCTCCATCAATGCCCAGTCCATTGAACAGATGTTGCAAGCCCCAACTATTGTGCCAACCACTCCTTTTTCTCATGAAAGCCTAATAGAAGCCTATCAGAAGCTGGATTTCACTAAAAGAGCTCAAACCCTAGAACTTTTCCTAGCTATAGATAGCCCTCTGCCTAAAATAAACCCTCCCTATGATTCATCTATATTCCCAGACAGAACCAAGAAAATTATCACCATTCTCTCTTATCTCCTTGGTTACTATTCTGATCAATATGTAGATGAAGCCATCGTTGGTTTCTTGTCTATCTTTTTTGCTGGTTCCAAACCCACTGTTATTTTTAACTTTAGTCAATTTCTAGCTGAGGCCATTCATGAACAATTTGTCTAGTTCAATACTCAAGAGGTATTCAAGTATGCTTGAGTACTTTTATATCTTTTTATCTATTTTTAGGGAGACAAGTTTCCATTCACTTTGCAAAAGCTAGATGAAGAAGGGAACCGACAATCAGTGATATTTTGGACTTCTATGGGAATGAAGGAGAAAGAAGAATTTTCATATAAACAGTTCATAGAATTGTTTGTTCATCCAGCCATTAATCTTCTGAGCAACACTCCAGAACCAAGAATTAGTGATGAAATTGTAAAAGTTTTGCAGTTAATTGACCAAGCCAAAACAGGAGATTGGTACCTTTACCAAAATTATACAGAGATCAGAGTCTATGGCTATGAGCTTCCACCTTACAAGTTGTCTAAGTACCTTCTTATGATAATTTTTGCATTAGAATATATTACGCAGATGCTCAATGCAGATGAAGTGCATTTTGTGGCTGTAAAGAAGAAATCACAGTTTAAGCTAAAAACTCAAGTTGGTCCATTCATCTATAACACTAGAGTAGCAGGAGAAGAAGCAGACATGTTATTGAAAGAGATGAAGTTTGGCCTCAGCTTTACTTGGTCTTATGACCCAATGGGAGTGATTTCAAAACTTAGAGTAGAAAATAAATTTACTCCATATCATCACACAGCCAGGCCTGAAATTGAGCAATATAAAAATCTGTTAGAATGGAAGGAAAACACCCTTCAAGAAGCTGAAGAATAGGCAGTCTCTACTTCAAATATACAAACTCCAGTTGCACAAGAAAAGATAACCAAATGAGGAAGGGAAGAACAATCATCCCCTACAACTGAAGTATCAAGTAAAGGCTTTAGAATTGTGCACAGAAAGAAGAGACCTAGGCTCTCTTTGAAGGTCAGTACAACTAATGAGTCACAAAAAGGAACATTTGACAAACTTGGAGAGACATCTATTTTCACAAAGTCTGGTGGACAGTCTAATTAGTCTCCCACTCATTCCACCACATCTCATGAACAGCAGGTGATTCAGACCAACGAAGGTAATCAGAAGGATACAATTGAAGAAGATACTATTTTTCATGTTTTTAGTGAAATTAAGAAGAATAATGAGGATTTAAAGTTGAGCACTTATACTCAATTATGGAAACATTCTTCCAGTTCTCAAGCCATGCTTCTTTCAGTGTTTGACTTTGAAAAGGGTAAAATGAAGATGGCTTTCTTACAAGCTCAAATTCCATAACCTAGAACTCTTACACATTACCAAAAGCAAACTTCATTTGAATTTAATGTTAAATATGTACATCCAATTGACCAAATTGAGATGCACAAACACACTGGACAAATGATCTCTTATACTTTAACTAACATTGCCATGAGTGTGTCAAAGTTATAGGTCACATTGGCTAATACACAGTCACAACTCAAGATTGAAAAAGTTTCCTCATTGGCAAAAGACACCAAGATCAAAGCTTTGGAAGATTTGGTGTTGAAGATTAGATATGATCCCTCCAATATAAATGCTACAAAAGAAATTGTGAAGAAGAAAAATGCCGAGATTTCAGCATTAAGGAAGCAACTCAAATTGCGAGCTTCAGAGGACCCAATGACTAAAGAAATTGAAGAAACTGAGGATTATAAATCAGACATGATGAAACTCATTATGGAAGAAAATCTTCAAATAAAACAGATGGAGGAACAAATGGAAAAACTTGTCAAAGAGAAAGAGGAAGTTGTGAAAAAGGCCAATATTCCAATGGATGTAGTTCCTCTTGCAACAGTCCCTATGACTACAATTTCTACCTCAGGCACAGTAGCAACCACAGGTACAACAGAAGGAGCCGAAAAACTTGTTGAAGTTGTTCAGAACCTTTCTATTCAGACAAAGGAAATTAAGAAATTGTACGATCAACTGAAGACACTACAACACCTGGAAGTAGTTGCAAAGAGCTCACATGAAGTTGAATTGCAGAGGAAAAGAGGTCAAATTGAGAGATTACAGAAAGAAGTTAAAGACTCTTACCTAGAAAATACATTGGGTTTAGTAAAGGAGAGTATACGAGGAGATATTATTGAATCAATCAAAGATATATGGCCCTATATCAGATTAATTTTTAATCAAAAAGACTTGTTGGAAAAAGCTAAAGAATCTATTGAAACTATCTCAAATGAACTTTAGGACAAGCCAGAAACAACCACTGAAATAATCAAGTTTCTGAATTCTAAAGACAACTATGATATTGAAGAATTGGGTATTGATGATAGGACAACAACCATACTGGAAGTGAAGAAAGTTATTACAAAGAAAAATCTCACTCTTCAGTTGAAGGAAAAGTGCAGCAGTGTCAATGTCATAGTTCAACGTTTTTTCAGCAGGCTGGAACCCTTGACCAACAAGGGTTTTCCCTCCATATTTGTGATAAATGATAAGTTAATGCCTATTGAAGACTATATCCACAAGCTCAGAGAGGTTGCAGCCAGTGCAGCTACAGTTTCAAATATAAAGGGTACAACAACACCAAGTCTTGTGTTGAATGCACTCCGAGATACCTTTTTCATCCTTAATGAAGTAAAACACATATTTTTAGTAAAACCTACTTTTACTAAATATACAGAAATGGATGAGGTTTATCGAAGGGTAATTAAGTTATCTATCCCAGATGAAAAATGCTAGGAACAATTAACTGATTTACTCGACTGAAAGAAGGATCAACAACATTCAGAATTTTGGGGAACAATCATCAACAGATAAACAACATTTAGAATGGGGAATAGCCATCAACAGTTCAACAACAAAATAGTGACAGATGGACTATCAGTTCATTTTTCTGATTTTGTATTAAGCTATTTTTGTAAATTTGTTTAAGATATTTTCTTAACACTAAACTTGTATAAATAACTCTCTTTCACGAGTTATTAAGGGTTTCACCCTTGAAGAAACATTTGTAAGCACTAAATGTACTCAAATTTTTCTAAATCACTAATAGCAAAGCAAAGGATTCTGAATTTTGATTCATACAGTTTCGTATTCCTTGTAAGTTTTTTCCAGTTTTCATTCACTGTGTTTTCTTCATATTCTTAAGTTTTATAAAGATAACCAGGTGGGAGCAGTTGTGTCTCAATTACTCCTATAAACTCTCTGAAGTGATAATCTTTAAAGAGAATGAATTACAGAAACTGTTTGTTTAAGTAATTCTCTCTAGACCATAATTATCTGTCTCTTTGTAATCTTGGGCATATTTTGTTAAACTTTTTGAACATTGTTTGAAGGTTTTTCTTACTTATGGTTATGTGATTTTCTATTTGAAAACTGTAATAGTCATATCATCTTTCTATTTCTACTCATCACCATATAAGCTTAATCACTGTGTGGATTTTAATAGCAACCCTTTGTTTAAATATTAGTATTATTCAAAAAGGTTAGGCATCACTGTTTTAAATGTGTTTCATGCATTGGTCCTCCATAATTAAAACAAAAAATCCAAAACATTTTAGATTCCCTGGCATGATAAGATGACCATTATCATCTTAGAGATACAACACGACCAATTTTTGACTAAAATTTGTATAGATTTCTAGTGTGCCTGTTTTTTTGGATTTTTTATGGCTTCTTTTAGTTTTTGTATTTTTTTTTGGTTTTCTTGCGACTTTGTATGCATGAAAAATGCTACTCCAAATATGATAGAATAAATAACAAGAATATATATAGTCAAGATTATTGAGCTTTTATTTCAATGAATGGACTAAAAACAAATGCCTCAACAGTCCTTGGCTTGATTTAAGGTTGGAACTTGACATTTCCAATCTGATATGTTAATTACATGTCTTATCATACTATATGCAGTCTTTGTTACTTGGATGGGAGTCCAAAAATTACTAACACATTCAATATTATCTTGTTGTCTCCTTGTTAACGTTCTCAACCCTTTGGAATGATCACTTGGCCTATGCAATGGCTCATAAAATAGTTATTGTATCTCCTTTACTAGCTAGAGGAGGATTTTATCAGTTGTTTGATTTCATGCGCTCGCTCCACATAACCTAGTTGTACCCTTCCACGCTATACAACCTTCCTGTGCACCTATATAGCCATATAATAATAGCTTGACCCTCCTCCTATCCACCTTGTAGCCAAGGAATCAGTTCAATCTGCCTGGTGTTCTCTCTTACATCCCCACTCACACAACTTTCCCCTCCTGACATCCAACAACAACTAATAGAAGGTTTCTTCCCATTCTTATAGTTTTTATACCCACTTCTGAGACCCAAATGGCCATGATCTGAATGATATTGTCCCCTTAATCCGATACAGATGTCCTCAACATCGAGTAATGGTTATTGCTTAGTGATCAAAGCCACAATCTACCCATACAACATCGCGTTGTCATATTTCCTTAGCGAGTGCATATTTCCTGTGCATTTAACAACCATGATCATACTACATATAACTAAGTTACACCCTCCACAGTCACAATGAATATCTTGAAAGCATTGATCAAAATGAATCTCTTGAAAGAATTGACCTTATCCACAATGAAATTCATAAGAGATATGATTAATCTCTTCTCCAACTAGCTAGGGTGGATGATCATCCACCAAAACTAGTTTTACCTCCAAGGGTTTTTGTCCAATGAAGAAATTAGTCACTAAGTTCACTAATCTGATCTCCAATAGAAAAATGCATAATGGTGAGAGGGGTATCAATTTCCTCTCTTTTAATTTCCCCTTTTCCAATTTTCCTCATTTTTTCTCATTGAATTTTTTTCCCTCTTTTCTTTATTTTTATGTGCTTTTCTAATTCTTCCCCATCACTTTTATTATTATCACTTTATAAATTCACCATGACCCCATAATGTATTATTCACTAATCGACCCCATTTATTAATTTTTCCTTATAACTCTAGCCTACGAGAGTCGAGAATGAGCTAGTGTGTTCTCCATTTTCCGACCATTCGACAAGGGACATTACAGTCTTCCCTTCCCAAAATTGCTTGTCCTCAAGCAACTGTAGATTGGGGTGTTGAAAAATGTATTCCCCTTCCCTAGTAGAATATCTTTTGGGTGATACTTTCCATGTGATGCGGTACCCTGTAATAGTCATGTTTCTCAATATCTTCTCCCTTACTTCCACAATTTCTTGAACATCCAAAATAAACTACCTTTCCTCTTCCAATGGAGGAATATTTATGGAGGAGTTAACCTGTTGTCCCAAATCTTTATTAAGGAAAGAGACGTGAAATATGTTATGAATTTTTCTTCCCTCTGGTATCTCCAACTCAGATGCCATTTCCCCCACTCTCCTAGATACTTAGTAGGGACCAAAAAATGAAGCTTCAATTTTTCGGTTCCACTCTTCATCAACAAGGACTATCGATACAGTTGTAACCTTGAGAATACCAAGTCTTCCACTTCAAAGATGTGTTTTGTCTTATGCCAATATGAAAATGTCTTTTAGAATTTCTAGGCAACATGTAAGTTCTCTTTGAGGATTTTGAGGATACCTTGATCCTCCTGAATCCAATCCTTGGCTTTGGGTACCCTATTATATCCAAAAACAAACTCCAAAAATGATATGCTTCATACCCATATGAGGCATTGAAAGGAATCATAAATATATATATGTGTTGGTTGGTTGGTGTTATAGTAATATTCCCCCACGTGCAACCACTTAATCCAAGCCTTTTGCTACTCAGACACATAATTACATAAATACCCTTCCAAACATTTATTTACGATCTTTGTTTGTCCATCGGTTTATGAGTGTTAACTACATTTAATTTTACGTAGACCCTAGCATCCAGTGACCCCTTATTTCAAAAAATTTAAAAAAATGTCAGTTGGTTATGTTGAAAGCCAAAAAAATATTAAAAATAGGTGGGTCAGGTTGGGCCTGCCGAACCCGCCCACCCCAACTGGTTGTATTAAAATATAATGCATATGGGGTGGCAGGTGGTCAACCCCCACCACCCCTTATGTATTGTAAATTGTGGTGGGTGGGCCGTGCACCGGCGAACCAGCCTCCACTCACCATACATCGATGTCATATTATACGAGGGCGACAAGGCTCGAACCCACTCGGTCAGCTTGGCCGGCCCGCCACCCAGGCGCCCTCACAAACCAACATTATTAATAACTGATGAAAAAAATAATTCAAATAACAATGCTCCAAAAATGATCGAGCAGTGGGTTGCAACCTCTGACCTTGCCCCACCAAACTTAAAACCTTAACCAATGTTCCCAATGGAGCCCTTATTAACTCTACCGATCGAATCGATATTTAAACCTTTCAAATCAGTGAACCGGGGCAATGAAGTAGAGGTAGAGGTCGAATCCAGGGGGAGGAAAGAACCTTGGGCGAGGGCATCAAAAAGATTCCTTGAAGATTCCCTTAGAGGGCTAGAGGTGACAATATCAGAATTGAGCAAGTTTATAGTCGATTTTGCACGTTTTCACGCCAAGAATTCAATGGTGATGTCCGTTTCTCCATATGAGCTCTCCATTTTCAGGCCATCATTCAGATTGGAGGTATACAGATTAGCTTTATAAAGTTTCTTGTAACTGATTTCTTTGATGCCACTTAATAAAATAAGGCCTCCCCACTGTTGAGCAGGGCCCAAATACGTAGCTCACATTGGGTGAACTCCATAATAAAACCGTTGTGTCTTTGATCTCATGTTTTCTTATGCTTTTCTACTTATTTTAATGTGGTTTAAGTTACATGGTTAATATGCTCTATTATATGCAATTCTAAATGCATCCTTGAAGTCAAAGATATTGGATAAAGTTTGGTATCAGAGCAGGTCTTCTTGATGTGATTTTCATGAGTGAATGCTAACTAGGAGCAAGCTCCAAAAAGGTGAAGTAAAACTTAAGTCCTATGATCCTGAAGCGGGGAATGCACCATGAAGACGAAACATGGCAGATGAGGAAGCTCGAATCAAGGAAGAGCGAAATTATCGCAAGGCTTTCTACACCATGGGAAAGAAAGTTGACAAGCTACTTGCAGAGTATGAGAAGGCGATCAAGCCTGAGAAGAAAGAGTTAGATGACAATGCATTGGTAAATCATGGAGGTAGTGGAGAAGAGTCTCTTCCCTCTCCATCTTCTAGTGGCAGTTCTTCCTCTTCTTCTTCTCATCACTCTAACAAGCATCAAAGGAATGCATCTGAAAATCCCTTTTTTAAGCTAGAAGTCAAATTTGATTTGCATGTTTTTAGTAGAGAATCAAATGAATAAAAGCTACATAATTGGCCAAGACAGGTTGAAGTGTATTGTCGCATACAGCAAATCAAAGAGGATGAAGTCAATATCCAACTAGAATCCCTTCGATTGAGTGGGACTGCTCTCATCTGGTGGGAAGGAATACTACAACAAGGTGGTAAGATTAGTCGTAAACCTCTTTCATCTTGGTCTGAGTTCATTTTTTCTTCAAGAGGAAAATTTTATCCATTGGGTTACAGATAGAAGGCCATGATGGAATGACAACATTTGAAACAAATCAAAGGTCAAACTATTTAGAATTTTACAGAGGAGTTTAGAAAACAAGCATTAGTATTAAATGTTCCACTAGACACTTTTAAGATGTTAATGAAACTAGTGTGAAGGTTGTACATCTAGAAATTAAGGAGAAGAATGAACAAGACGACCATCGAAAGAGGGAAGAAAAAACTAAGAGAATAAGAGAAAATGACTCTTGTATTCATTATGATAAATAAGGGCACGATGGGGATGATTGTCGGAAACTGCATCCAGAATTAAGACCTAAGATGAACGATAGAAAAGGGAAGCAAAAGACAGTTTCAACCATGTAACAAGACCAAGAATATGAATCCGAGGATGCTGAGAAGATCATAGCTTCGGTATTTGCAGGTAGTGGACCAATTGACCTGGGATCAAAATCAGGTGACAAAATGAAGATTGTGTCTCTTGGGATTGTAGAGGATGGATCCATCGACTTGGGATCCGATTCAGATGATGAGACAAAGATTCTAGCCGATGATGTACCAAAGATGAAAAGGGAATGTTGAACTAAGGAGACTCCTACAAGAAACAGAGAAGGAGAAACAAAGGTTGCAACATTGGTTACAAGCCAAGGGGGATGCCTTAGAAAAGTTGCAGCATAACAAGCCTAAGGTAAAAGTGATTCTTCAATTTCATGTACTTTTTATGATGATGATTTCGTTGCTTTTGAGAGACATACTACAGGAATTGGATCAAAATTGTTGAAGAAAATGGGGTATCAAGGAAAGGGCCTCGGCATTGTGAACCCCATCAAAGTAGAGGAATTTCCTCATTATTCGGGACTTGGATATATCAGAAAGGAAGTTGGATAATGATCCAAGACAACTAATGACCAACCAAGGACATATGATGAGAGCACTTCATCACAATTTAATGATAATGAGGTTTCCACGAGAACTTATTTGAGGCGAACCAGGAGAAAGCATTCTGAGACGATATGGAAAGTTTGGAGGAGAAAGAATCATTGTAGTTACTGCAACGAGGATGGACACCAGAAAGCTGTGTGTCAGACACTCCAGACCGAGAAAGCACCCATGAAGAAACCAGCTAGTGAAGATATTCCACAAGCGAATCTGCCATAGGAAAATGACCCATTCAATTTTTTAAGTAACAAATGGTTTTACTAGGTATATATGCTTGTCATAGCCATAGTTTGTAAATCATGCGTTGTGAATAATTGTAAAAGTGATGATGTGTTTTCCATCGCTTACTAAAGAAACAATGATGTTTTCAGCCTTTTTTGAGTAGCTAGGTTATTGGTTTTTATAATGTAAAACTTGACCAAAGAGTGTGTGTTATAAACTCTTGGCAAGTGTTGGGTCTTGAAAATGTCATTCATTTCCATTACACTTTCACTATTATGTCCATTATATCACCTCCATTTCACTACTATGTCACTACATTCATCCCACTTTCATTATCATTGGGCCACATTTATGTTTTTCCAAACTTTATTAATTCTTAGCCTTTTTAAGTGAATTTGTGGTTAAAAATTAGAAAATAATGTAAATATGCTTATACCTAACAAGTGGGTTGAGATTGTTGACATGTGTAGGTCAAAAGGAGACTTCTAGAAGACCCTTATGTGGCACTCTAAGGCCAAATTCGAATTTGAGTGGAAAGAATCATGGGATCATGAGGATATGTGTCACATCTCCTAATTGTATTGAAACTCTAAGAAGACATGTGTCTTATCAGTTCCTATTTTGATTAGGACTCTAGAGATAGAGGGAGCGATTCATGGACACTCATTAATGAGATGGCTTCTCATATTTTTGTATAAATAGGATATCTTTCTCCTTCATTTGTTAGCTTAGAGTTTAAAAGCTTAGCTTGTGAGTCTTAGCTTAGCTTAGAGTTTAAAAGCTTAGCTTGTTAGTTCTTAAGCTTGTTAGCTTGTGAGATGGCTTTGGAAAGCTTTGGAGAACTTTGTTGTACTTTGTAATTTTGAAGAATTTGAATAAAGCTTTGATTTTCTCAACATGGAAGGAGATGTGAAGTAGATGTCATGGAGCATATTAGAATGTAAGATAGAGTAGATTTCATTTTGTAATTTTGCTTTGATTTCATTATGTCATTTGATTGCTTTCAAGTTTGATAGATTAGATTTTCCATTCATGCAATTTTAATTCATGTAAGTGTGTTCAACCGGTTGATTGTAGATTAGTTTTTCTTTACATGTTTTTTCGTCAAATAGTAACATGAGATTTGCCTCTCTGCTGACTTTGTTTTTTTAGCTTTTCAATTTCAGTTATGCTTTGATTTCAGTTTTATTCATTTGCTTTGTCAGTTAGTTTAGATATCAAATTCCTCATATCATTGACGATTATCTCCGAAAGCCATAGCTTAGACTAACTGGCAAGGAATCGAACTATGAATGATGTGATTTGATTTTGGTTTTACTTTTCTACAATTAGATATCAACTTGCTCATATCATTGATGATTATCTCCGAAATCCATAGCTTAGACTAACTGGAGAGGAATCGAACTATGAATAATGTGATTTGATTTTAGTTTTACTTTTCTGCAATTAGATATCAACTTGCTCATATCATTGACGATTATCTCCGAAAGCTATAGCTTAGACTAACTGGCGAGAAATCGAACTATGAATGATGTGATTTGATTTTAGTTTTACTTTTCTGCAATTAGATATCAACTTGCTCATATCATTGATGATTATCTCTGAAAGCCATAGCTTAGACTACCTAGCGAGGAATCAAACTATGAATGATGTGATTTGATTTTACTTTTATTAGTTTGCAGTTTTTGATTTGTTTGAGTGCAATAGCTTAACTTTTATTTCCGTATTTAGATAAGTAGCAGAGACAATGATTTCATGATCAGTATTTCATCTTTTGTTTGATTTAAGTAGCTACATATTTACACTTTTGTTCAAGTACTAATTTGATCAATAGCATGTTTTGAGATCTTTTGAAGTGCTAAGTTTTGGAAGTTACCATTAGGGACATAAACCTTGTCTTGAAATCTCTACCCATACTTGACCTTTAAAAGTATTCTTAAGACCTTAGAATAGGATTTCCATTTGCATTAGACACTTTAGGAAACCAACAAAAACAAAACCCCAAAACAAAATAAAATCTATAAAACAACGAAGTAAGAAAAAGGTTAACTAAGCACATATGGTGCACCACACTTCATTAGTTTACGATACCCGGATTGATAATTTATGTAGAGCAATTTAAGACGTTAAATTGACTAGACAAAAAGTATGGGGTTGTTTGTTTCATGTGTGGGTTGTATGTGATTGCAAACAATGTACTAGATTGGCATGCAATACAAATGTTGAAAGTGTGTTTTGACGAGGATATAGGAAATGTGCGAGATGTGGTCATGCTTTTGGAGGACCAAAAGCTCCTAAATGGGGAGGAATGATTCAGGAGGATCCAAAAACACAATTGGCCATAAAAATAGCTCAAAAATAAAAATCTTTATATGGAAGTGAAACTAGGACCAGGTCATAGTGCTTGTCGCCCTGATTCCAATGGTGCGAAGGATACTCAAATCCGAGTTCGTATGGTAAATTTATAACTGGTCAAAGTTTGGGTCAAACTTGGCCAAGTGGTAGGATTAATGAGGCAACAAAATGGCAGAAACCCAGTGCACGGAATCCAGTGACCCCTCATTTCGAAAAATTAAAAAAAAGTTCAGTTGGTTATGTTGAAATCTAAAAAAATATTAAAAAAGGGCGGGTCAGGCCCGCGGGACCCCCCACCTCAACCAGCTATATTAAAATATAATGTATATGGGGTGGCATGTGGTCAAACCCCACCACCCCTAGCCATTGTAACATTTATGTATTTTAAATAGTGGCAGGTGGGCCGCCCACGACGGACCTGCCCCCACTCGCCACAGATCGATGCCATATGTCATATGATACGAGGGCGACAGAGCTCGAACCCGCCCGACTAGCTCGGTCGGCCCACCACTTGGGCACCCTCACAAAATAACACTATTAATAATCGGCAGAAAAATTGATTCAAATAACAGTTCTCGAAAAACAGCCGGGCAGGGGGTTGGAACCTCTAACTCCACCAAATTTAGAACATTAACCAATGCACCCAACAATGCCCTTGTTAACTCCACCCGCCAAACCAATATTTAAACCTTTCAAATCAGTCGACCGAAGCAGCGAAGCAGAGACGAAGGTCAAAACCAAGAGTGTGGAACCCTAGGCGAGGGCATCAAAAAGATTCCTTGAAGATTCCCTTAGAGGGCTAGAGGTGACAGTGTCAGAATTGGGCAAGTTTATAGTCAATTTTGCATGTTTTGTGCCAGGAATTCAGTGGTGACGTTCGTTTCTCCAGCTGAGCTCTCCATTTTTAGGCCATCATCTAGATTGGAGGTATAAGGGTCATTTTTATAAAGTTTCTTGTAACTGATTTCTTTGATGCCACTTAATAAAAGAAGGCCTCCCCACTGTTGAGCAGGGCCCGGAGACGTAACCCACATTGGGTGAACTTCGTAATCAAACTATTGTGTCTTTGATCTCATGTTTGCTTATGATTTTCCACTTATTTTCATGTGGTTTAAGTTACATGGTTAATATGCTATGTTATATGCAATTCTAAATGCATCCTTAAAGTGAAAGATCTTGGATCGAACCCTCAACTTTCTAACAATTTGTACAATAGAAATATTCGGCAATGAAATCAATTAGTACATAGATATTTGAGCCCAAAGATCAATTATTTTATTAATCCATAAATAAAATAATAATGGATCTCTCATACTAGGTATCATGGCCCTTGATCACCAGTAAACTAGTATACATAGTATACAAACTAGGGCTTGCAGTATGCACCATCATATTTGTAATCTGCCTAATGAGAAATAGACTAGAACAAACACATAACTTACTTTCTAAATTAGCCCATATATATCATCCATTTATGCACTTATTGTCTTTGACACCTAATAGGTCATTTTCCTCCTTCAACTATAGAGAAACACCTTTATGTCTAACAACTTCTAACAATGATTTTACTCCTTGATTTGCATTGTACATTAGCCTCTAAACCTCAACAACTCATGGGGATCTTGATCCATTAAGATCATTGTACATTATCTTTCAAGACATGTTTTTCACAACTGTGTTTGTGAATAGTCTTCAAGATATGTGATCATAACCTCCTCATTGTCCTTCTTGTCTCAAATCTTGGATCACTCCCATAGCCCTAATAGACCTTGGATGTGCCCTTAGCAACCAACCAACATTGAACACAAGCCTCATATATCTTTGTCACATTATTCGTTCAGTCCTCTTCAAGAAGGATCAGGGTTTTATAACCTCATTGTGCCAACCTAAGGCCCTTACGACCCTCTCCTAAACAAGACTAAGTTCCTTACAACCTACTATAGCACAAACATAGGTGAGTCAACCTACTCCACAAGGATTTAACCCTCCCTTTTTAGGTATAATAGAGTCACAACAACCCATTTCTAACTCGGTCTTTCTTAGAACACATGGAAAAGATAACACGTCCTCCTTCTTAGCTCAATATGCTCAGATTTACAATGTATATATTCTAGATTGACCTTCTTGAGGTTCTACAACTAACTCTTGTTCACAAATGGATGGCTACAATATTGTTTTAGCCCTATCCATGGAATTTCCTCAGGTCTCTTGTACATGTGACGAAGTATCTTGAGGCCCTCAACCTGCATCCTTCAGCCCCCAGCCTCCGATTCAACCCTACTCGACCTTTCTCTTCTAGTTGCAACCCTCGGCCTCTTACATGGACAAATATTTGTTTATTATGAAGCCTTATTTTACCTTTGGCCTTGGATATTCTAGGGATACATCCTTCTAGCCTTCACACACAATGAATTTCATCTCATTGATGTGTCGTAGGCCTCTCCCTTAGGTCTCTTTATATATTTTTCCTTGGCTCACTTAGGAACCTTCTAGACCTAGGGTTTTAGCCTCTTTGACCCTTATAATCAATATTTAGTTTTATTTTTATTCTAAACCCATGCTTTGGATTTAAAAATCCAATTTTGGGTAATTCACCCAACAAACCAATTATTGGTGGGTTGTCCTCTCTCAAAAACACCTTTTGAGCTACCTAAATCTAACAAATTGGTATTGGGTGTTAATTTTGTGCCGACCAATCTCAAGAGTTATTTCTAGAAAGTGTTAAGAAAGAAATTGTCCCTATCATTGACAATAAATTTTGGTAGACCACGTAGTCTGAAAACCTCCTTGAAAAATAAATATGCCACCTATGATGCTAAATAATCTGATGAGATCACTTAGAAGTGTGCAAATTTTGTTAGTTGGTTTGTCACCACATAAATACATTATTTTCCTTGGACTTTGGGTATCCCTATAATAAATGTAGGTTTTAACCCCATACAAAAATTACCTGCATACGAATTCTAAAACACAGAAAATAAACAATGCGAGAGCATACAAATAAAACACATATACACAGAGAATTTCCCCTGGATTCCAAAACTAGGACTACTAGCTTGATTTTTTATTATGTTCCTTTCAATGTTACAATACATATTTATACATGCTGAAGCATCCAATACCATGGACCAAAAAGCATCGCGTCCAAAACAATGTGCGAAAAACATGCACAAAACCATAGGTAGGTTCGCCCAACCTAATATAGGGTCCAAAACCAAAATTTTCCGGGGCGCTGCCCCGGACCCCATAGAGTGGGGTTACCTGCACCCCTCAAACCCCCTGTGACTCCCCCGCTACGTAATCGGTGCAACGAAGGGGGGGATGTGCACCCCTTCTAACCCCCCGGTTAACTACGTGCGCTAGACGTCGAAACAATATAACACAACCCAACATTCTCCCACTTTTTGTTTTCTTTCCATAGGGGGGCACAAGAGAGCTTAGTCATTTATCCAGCCTTGCAATGCCCATTGTTTCTCTACACCAAGAGAACTTCTCAGAGATAATAGATTTTTTCAATGCATCTGCAGTATTCTTCAAAGTGTCCACCTTTACCAGCAACACCTTTTTGTCTTCTATCATATCCCTCACAAAGTGATACTAAACATCAATTTGCTTTGTCTTTGAATGATATGCAGGGTTCTTTACCAATAAAATTGCACTTTGGCTGCCACAGTCTATCCTTATAGCTCCTTGTCCTAACCCCATACTTGAAAACAATCTCTGCAACCAAACTACTTCCTTGCTTGTATGAGTGGCTGCCATTTATTCTACCTCTGTAGTTGATAGTGCCACTACAGATTGTTTCTTACTCATCGAACTGACTGCACCTCCAAATAGGTTAAACACATACCCACTTGTATATCTTCTCTGATCCAGATCTCCAGCCCAGTCTGAATCAATAAATCCATGAATATCCAACACTATGTCCAATCCTGGTCTTCCTTGGTAGCACAAACCATAATCACTAGTGCCACGCAAATACCTGAAAACCCGCTTCACTGTTGTCTAGTGCTCCTTCACTGGTTTTGACATAAACCTGCTCAATACTCCCACTACATGTGCAATGTCTGGTCTAGTACAGACCATCGCATACATCAGGCTACCGACTGCACTTGCATATGGAACACGGGACATGTCCTCTTCCTCTTCTTGTGTCTTGGGACACTGTTCAATGGATAACTTTACACCTACAGGAATAGGAACCTTCACCGGTTTATTATCTTGCATATTAAACCTCTGCAATATTGTCTCGACATAATTCCTCTGGTTTAACCAGAGCTTCCTCTTTATCCGATCTCTTTTAATTTCCGTGCCCAAAATATAGTTTGCGGCACCAAGATCTTTCATGTCAAATTTTGAGGACAAATGGGTCTTCAAATCCTGGATAATTTCTTTGTCATTTCCAACCAGCAACATATCATCCACATACAAGACCAGATAAATAACACGGTCACCAATTAATTTAAAATACACACAATGATCTGCTTTTCTTCTGGTGAAGCCAAGACCCTGTATAAATGTATCAAATTTCTAATGCCACATCCTTGGTGACTGTTTTAACCCATACAGAGACTTTTTTAACTTGCATACCAGTTCTTTCTTACCCTTCACCGCAAAGCCTTCAGGTTGCTTCATGTAGATCTCCTCTTTCAAATCCCCGTGAAGAAATGTTGTCTTCACATCCATCTATTCTACCTCAAAATCAAAAGCAACAACAATAGATAAAAGTAATCTAGTAGAAGTTACCTTGGCAACAGGAGAAAAAATATCACCAAAATCAATTCCCGACACCTGGAAATAACCTTTTGCTACCAACCGAGCTTTGTATTTCTCCACCTTTCCTTCTGCATTTGTCTTCTTCTTGAACACCCATTTGCTGCCAATGGGTTTCCTTCCAGCCGGCAACTCCACCAGATCCCAAGCCTCATTTTTGTGCAAAGATGCCATTTCATCAACCATGGCCTCTTTCTAGAGTTTTCCATCCTCTGAATCTACTGCTTCCTTCACAGTTCTGGGATCATCATCAGTAATAGATAAAGCAAAATTTGAACAGAAAGTAGATGGACTATACCTTTCTGGCTACCTTCTTTCTCGAACTGATCTTCTCACACCCAGAGTTTGTGGCTCTTCATCTTCTGATTCCTCCTCTGTTGTAGAGTCTGATTCTTCCTCCTTTAGCTCAAATTCTATCTTTTCAGGTTCCTTTGGTTGGACTTCATATTTAATAACATCTTTCACCTCTCTAAACACCACATCTCAGCTATACAAAACCTTCCTTGTTACTGAGTTCCAAAGCTTATAACCCTTTAAACCATCCTTATACCCAATAAAGATGCACTTTTCAGATTTACTATCCAACTTGGTTCGTTTCTCCTTTGGACATGTACATATGCATCACACCCAAATATCCTCATATGTGAAAGAGAGGGTTTCTTACCAGTCCATACCTCGTGTGGAGTCTTATCCTCCAACGTTGATGAAGGTGATCTATTGACCAGGTAACATGATGTCTCCATCACCTCTGCCCAGAATTCCTATCCTAACCCGGCACCACTGAGCATGCTTCTTGCCTTTTCCATCAACGTCTTGTTCATTATTTTTGCAACTCCATTTTGCTAAGGTGTATATGGAGTAGTCTTCTGCTGTGTTATACCACACTTCTTACAGAATTCTTCAAATTCCTGACTGCAAAACTCTCCACTGTTATCAGTCCTCAACACCTTTATCTTCTTCTCTGTCTGGTTTTCCACCAGAGCCTTAAATTCTTTAAACCTGTCAAAGACTTCAGATTTCTTCTTAAGGAAATATATCCATGTATTCCTTGAGAAGTCATCTATAAATGATACATAGTACACAGACTTACCCAGTGATGGAACCTTCACAGGTCCAAACACATCACTGTGCACAAGCTCTAATATCTGTTTCGCCCTCTTACCATCAGAGGGGAAACTCACCCGATTTTGCTTCCCATATACACAATTTTCACAGAAATCAAAATCCAGAGAGCTATTAGTCATACCTTTACCATGAAGTATTCAAAGGCCCTTCTCTCCAATATGTCCAAGCCTTTGATGCCACAACATGGTCTTCTCTCTAGAGACCACTAGATTTTCTGCTCCACTTTCAGGAACCATAGAACTGTTGCACCCATCAACAACAGTGCTACCTTGCAGCTTGTACAGAGTTCCAATCCGAACTCCCCGCATCAATACCAGTGCCCCCTGAACCATCTTGCAGGTATCCTTCTCGAACACTATTTTTACACCTGCATCATCCAGCTTGCTTACAGAAATCAGATTTCTAGCCAATGCAGGAATATGTAGAACACCCAAAAGTGTTCTAACCCTTCCACCTTGCAACTTCAACTTTACTTTTCCACGACCAACGATTCTAGCCTTCCTATCATCCCTTAAGAAGACATCACCACCATCATATTTCTCATACTCGCAGAACCACTCTCTATGGGGAGTGAAGTGAAAGGATGCACCTGAGTTAATCAACCATGCCTCATGATCTACATGTGTACTTGAAGAAGCCAAGTACACATCCCACCTTCATCTGAGGTGGTTTTCACCTCTACAGAAGGAGAATCATCAGATCCCTTTCCTTTATCAAGAGCTTTAGATTTACAGTCCCTTTTGTAGTGCCCTTCCTTTCCGCATTTCCAGCACACCATCTTTACAACTTTTCTTGGAGATTTATATCTCCCTCTAGATTTAGATCTCCCAACTGATGACTTATTTTTGTTTCCTTTCTAGGACCGTCCTAGTACAGACAAGGCATCACCATTCTGGCTCTCCATATTTTTCCGTCTCATCTCCTCCGTCAGCAAGGATGAGAATATTTCATCAAACTGCAAGGCAATTGTATTGCTACCTATTGCAATAACCAAACTATCCCACGAATCTGGTAGATAACACAACAAACTGATGCACTTATCTTCATCTAAAATTTTAATATCAACAAATGATAACTGACTTACCACAATATTAAACGCATTTAGATGCTCTGTCACCGAGTCTCCATCTTTCATCCTCAGGTTATACAGCTTTTTTAGTAGGAACAATTTATTCACCGAAGACTTATATTGGTACAAAGTCCCTAACTTGTCCCACAAAGCCTTCACCGTAGCTTCCCCTGATACATTCAGCAATACTGAATCTGAGACACACAATTGTATTGTGCTCTTTGCCTTCCGATCCAACTTCTTCCATTCTTCATCGGACACTCCCGTTGGTTTAGTACCTGAATCTACCGCAATCCATTGATCTTTTTCCACAACTCAAAACTCTGACCATTAAATTTCTCGATCTCTATCTTTCCACTGCTAGCCATCTTCTTTCACCACCAGAATCGATCTCGCAGATTTCCTACTGAACAGGGTCTACCACAGGCCCGAGTGAAACCCCTCAACAGCAAAGGCATCCCCTTGAAGCCAAAACAACTTTGATACCAATTGTAGGTTTTAACCCCGTACATAAATTACCTTCATACGAATTCTAAAACACAAAAAATAAACAATGTGAGAGCATAAAAAATAAAACACATATACAGAGAGATTTTCCCCTGGATCCCAAAACTGGGACTACCGGCTTGATTTTTCATTATGTTCCTTTCAATGTTACAATACATATTTATACATTCTGAAGCATCCAATACCATGGACCGAAAACCATCGCATCCAAAACCATGTGCGAAAAACATGCACAAAACCATAGGTAGGTCTGCCCAACCTAATATAGGGTCCAAAACCAAAATTTTCCGGGGCGCTGCCCCAGACCCCATAGAATGGGGTTACCTGCACCTGTCAAATCCCCTGCTAGGCAATCGGCACAATGAAGGCGAGGCTCCGTCCCCCTTCTAACCCCTTGGTTAACTATGTGGGCTAGTCGTGGAAAGAATATAACACAACCCAACAATAAATGCCATAGATCTACTCTCACACTTTTGTTCTAGAATAAGAAGAGGCTAAAGCAGTCTTGTTGGGTGAAGTTGTTATAATTAATTTTATGGCACACTAAACATTATTCACATATCTCAATACATCCTCCTTGAGGCCCTTCCATAAGAACCTCTCTCTCACCTTCTTGTTGGTTTTAAAATAACCTGGATGCGCTGCTAGAGGTGTGCCATGCATAGCTCTAAGGATATTCTCTTTAAGTTCAAAATGGGAAACCAAATAGATAATCCATTTGTGGCATATAACATCATCCACCACTATATAATGGTCATCTTGCAATATCCCATTCATTACCTCACAAGCAAACCTATTCTTTGATTATTCTACCAAGAGACTTGCTTTCAAATCTTTAGCAAATACATTAAGCGAACATACAATGAGGTTCCTGGAGAGGGACTCAACAACAATATTCTTCTTGCCTTTTATATATTCTATGTAAAAATCAAATGCTTGTATTTTACTTACCCACTTTTGTTTCCTTTCATTCAAATCCTTCTATTCCAGGAAATACTTCAGACTATTATGATATGTTCTGATTATGAATTTGTCATTTGCCAAGTTGTATATGGAATAAAATTTGTCAGCATCCCTTAGTTTTCTTCTCTCAAATGTTATCAAGTGTGTGTTCTACATTAAAATTGCACCTATCCTTCCCCTGATGCATCACATTCCAACACAAATGGCTATGAAAAAATTGGAAGATACAATACTAGACAAGTACTCATTGTTTCCTTCAATTTGTCGAAATATTTATACGCAACTTCTCACCACCGAAATACCTCTTTCTTTGTAAGCTCTATTAATGGTGTGCCTAGTTTTCAAAACCCCTTTACAAAGTGCCTATAGTAGTTTCATAATCCGTATAAACCCCAAAACTCTTTAATATTCTTGGGAGTAGGCCAATCCATAATGGCCTAGATATTTTTTTGGTGCACATGTACCCCATGCACACTAAAAATATGCCGCAAATACAATATCTCTATCAACCCAAACTCACAGTTTGAAGCCTTGGAATACAAGGAATACTCCTGCATGATCCCAAAAATCCCCTCCAAGTGAGCCAAGTGCTCCTCCCAAGTACAACTATAAATCAGTAAGTGATGAGCCCCAGTATTGCAACAAGAATGTTGCAAATGCCAAGGATATCAACTTAAATTATCAATCTGAGGTTCGTACAAATTTTAAGAGATGTTGGAACTATATGTGTAGCATGAAATGTGTCCTTATTTCATTGATCTTATTTAATGGAGTGAATATCATGAATTGCAGAAATGGAAATGCTTGAAATGGAAACCTTAACCTATAAAAGACAAGGAAATAAAATGTATTCTAATTGCATAAAGTAAAGAGCATGAACCAACTCTAAAGACTAACTAACTACAATTATAGGAAAGTAAAGTATTGTACTAATTGCATAGATGAAATATGATAGCCTACTTGTAAATGCAAATCAAGATTCTTGTTGGCTCGTAAGAGTCATTAGGGGGAAGACCCTCGGTTCAGGCACAGGAGGAAAAAAATGGTCCGTTGTAGTCTAGGACAACACCGACATTTTCACCTTACCCCAAAGGGAAAGGAGTCTCACCCGAGGCGCGCTGCAACCAAACGGGAGAAGGGTTCAACATAGAGTCGCGAAAGTCTTAACTGGGTTGCATTCGATCACATATATGGACACTTAAAAATAACATAGAGGTAACATCATACTCACGATATTATGCGGACTACCAATTACATGCAATTGATAAGGCATTCAAAATATTTAAAGATTCATCATACATAGGGCCCAGATACATAACAAGCCGCAACTGATATTAGCAGGTATTTATATTAATCATAATAATCAAACATTACAATATCACTCGGCTTCTGCTGCAAACAAGTACATGAAATACCCGGCTCAGTTTCACGGGTTCTATTCAGCTTCACGGACCATGTCTTCCCAACTCCTGCAACCTTCCCTCCGTCTGCCGCAACAGGGATCCTTTCACCTCCTCTCACAACTCTGCTTCTCCTCTTCTCAACCTCGCCAAATCTAACTCCGCTCCTTTACTAGTCTTCTCCTTTTATATCCTTTTTTGTTACTTGGACTGCCAATTCTTCCCCTTGGCTGCTTTTGCACCTTCTCGCCCCTTCGACTGCCTTTGCCTTCTGCTACCACCTTGCCGCAACTCTTGTGCAACTGTTTGTTCTGCCAAGCAACCGGTGCTGCCACCCGTTTCCTTCTCCTCCCTTGGTCAGACAAAATTGGTCAAAAACTTTTCAAAATTTAAATGAAGGCCCTAGTAGGCCCCGACCACAATTCCTTGACTTATTCCTGAGTCAAGTCATTTCATCTTCTGTCAGTCCTGTTGATACTGTTAGTGGTGGTTGCGCTCTTGCCTACACTAGTTCTGTTATCTTCTGTGCATGTGCTTCTTCTGCTTCAATCATTTCTTGCGGAGTGGCATCTGTTTCTATTGCACCTTCTCGCTCTTGAGGTGCCCTCGTTCCAAACGAAGGCTACAAATCTGGGATAGAGGCTATGGTCTGTTGCCTAAACATTGTGTAATTTTGAATGGCGGTGTCCAGGGAAAATTTTAAGGATGGAAATTTATCTTCAAGATTAGAAACCTTGGCGAATCTTACTAATCCATAAATGAAAACTATAAAATGTTTTGTGATATTTTCGTAAAAATATTCAAACTTCTAATGATTTTATATAGTCTCTATAAATTTTGGCGATTTTTAAGGTAAAAATAAAAAATAAAAAAAAATTCTTATAAAATTTGGGCGAATCATTTTTAGGAAAATATGGGAATTGGTGAATCTTTTTTTTTGGAAATAGCATGGAAAATTAGCCCATTTGCGAATATTAGCCCCTAAAATTCTCCTTGGCAATGTCCCACCATGTATGGATTGCATCGATGGCCTGAGTAAACACTTCAGCCGAGTGCGATGTCAGTTCAGTTGGCCACTGGTTTTCAATGTCGCTATATTGCTGCCCATTGGAGTCTCACACCTCCTTTAGAAGTAATACCTAAATTCAGACTGGTGGCTGCAGATCCTTGATTATATTTTTCATCTTGGTGGACTCCTCCTCGATACTATCAATCTGCACCTGAAGGGTGTCCATTTGATCATTGATTTGTTGCAGCTGGACGGGGTCTGTGCAGTCTTTCGTGCTGGCAAACAGAGTCTATATTTGCTCTCGGAGGGGGTAGACCAAGTGGTTCTTCAATGCCATACTGCCAGACTATTCATGGACCTTTTTTATCAGGGCATATCATCGGTGATGGCGTCGGCTAAAACTTGCTTCTTTACTTTCAGTTCCCTGACCTTCCCCCCAAACATCCTTGCGTAAATTTCCACTAGATCCAGTAGTGCAAATCTCACAGTCTCCAATTTCCTCTTCATCTCGGCATTGCTGGTTGCCAGGCGTGAGTATGCTGCCTGGATGTATGTAGGTATCCATGTCTGTTGGTACTTCGGCATCCGCCTCGGTGATGGTCAGCCATAGTGATTTGAACCGCTGTGTGACTTGGTCGACCTGGGCCTGCAATCCAGCATTTGCTTGCCGTAGGTGATCACACTCTTCTGTCACTGCCTGCAACTGCTTCGTTTGTTGTTCATGCTCCTGGGCCAGGTCCTCATGGAGCCTTTCGGCCCTATGTGCTGCTTGCTGAATAAATGAAAACAATTGGGTCGACGACCAGTGCTGGAGCGTCTCGGCCTGCATTATGCTAGGATCTGGGAACCGTTGTTGTAGGGGTAGGTCGTTGGCAATGGATTTGTTAGAATGGGAGGTGGACAAATGGGCTTGTTGTGATGTGGGGTGAACTATGGAGTGGGTGGAATGATGCTAGGAATCGGCCAGACTGTGAGACTTATAGGGAAAGGTGGAAAGTATAGCTCAACCCTTTCCCCCTGCGAAGTAGAATCTAAGTTTCCCCCTTCTGGTGGGTTCGACCCAAGCATCGGGAATGTGGTGAGTTCCATAGGTTGCATCATAGTGGTATGAGTGGTACCCATTATCGACTCGGTTGACTGAACTTCTTCTTCCGTAGTCGTCCCACGTCGTTCAGGTTGAAGAGTCTCGGATAAAGTTGCAGAGGTTGAGGCAATGTGTGGGGATGAATCTCGCGACTGATGTAATGTAGTGGAGGTGGTGGTGGGGATCTCTTCAATGACGGTAGTTGCGGGATTGATTGCTCGACCTCCATAGTAAGGTCGACGATCGTAGCTGATGGAGTAACCTATGGTTTCTTGACAGTTGAGGTGCAGGAAACTCGCTTTTTCTTGGGCTTGGGGACGGTGCGCTGGGAAGGGGCTTGTGCTACTCTTGTTGGGAGCTTCATGGCCAGCGACATCGTGACGATAAGTGTAAACATGGTGGAGCCCGAAAATATGGCAGACTAGTTGCTCTCACCTGACTTGAAGTTAGAAATTGTTCGTCAGAGCTCGAACATCCTTTCCTCCATCTGGAGCACCATTGGCTCATTTTTCATCCTCAACTAGCCACTTCTTGCTACTCTCGGCCCCATCTTCCCCTTGCCTTTGCAAAGTTAGTGCTCCAAATAGGTACTTGTGCTTGCTTTCTGTTATCTCACAGGCCACTCCCAGCCATGACCCCACTTCTCTGTGTAGTGCTTCCTCTGTTAGGACAAACCTCAGTAGTCTCATTTAAATGTTTGAGAGTGGACGCACCATGGTATCAGGTACGTATGCGCTTGGGAGGCCCCAAACCAAAGGTCTTCTAAGAATTTCTCTAACGGAGCCTTGGGTATCCTCTATATAGACCTTATGGTGGCTAGCATCTACTCGTACCAATACCTAAAGGCTATCTTGTTGATCTCTTTTGTGTTGGGGTCTCCTGATGCCTTCCATGGGCCATACCGGAGCGCAATTGGTTGGCCCTCAAGGATGGTGCCATTTGACTCTCCTTCGGTGGCTTCCACATCGCCAAAAACATCAACAGATATCCAAACATGAACCCAATACCCCTTCTATACACGTCCTCACATGCTTCAAACAACACATTGAGAACATAGGCTGACCAGTTGAGCACCTCCCCTCGATAGCAATGTTCCGCAACTGAGATTACATCTAAGGTGCGTTATTTCTTTGTGAAGTGCCGCATTTTTTTGCTTGCAATGAGGTAACAGGAAAATCTAATGTAATCCTTTTTAATCTTATCTAACTTTGCTCCTCTCCCGCCCCACTCAGTCCCATATCTGGCATAAATGTTGTCTTTACTCTACTTGTTGCCCCGCTTAGCCCCTGCTTGGAACGCGGTGCTAGCTGCATTTCCACCCTCGGCCAGTCCTGTGAGCCGACTGATATATTCCACGTGGATAGGGTACTCCTTATCCAGCCATAGTGAACCTCCATGCATCCTGCTCACTAACAACTTCGTACACTGCATCGCAGAAAGTTGAGTGTTGAACATAGGTAGGTTCCTCAAATTGAGTATTGTTGATCTTTGTAATCCCTTAAATTCCTCCCTGACCCTGGAGGACTTAGTGCCATCCTCCATCTAGAAATCCTTTGCGTAAACTTCTCTCTTCATTGTCGGGAACTGGAAACAGTCTGTGAAGTCATTGTCTATCATATTTTCCTTGTCATACTTTCCATATAAATTATCGACTGTTTCAATTCATGCATCCAATGCGTCCTGTGGAACTGATACAAGTCCTTTAGCCATCTCCTTTCTCCTGTGATAAACTATTTGCACTGGAGGCTTCCTGCTTCTCTGTCTCTGCACCTATTCTTCAAAGAAAACTTGTAACTCTTTTGTTGTCTGCAATTGGAATTTTGGAATTCCCTTCATTCTTCTATGACTTAAGTAGCCGGCCTTGACATGACATTCCCTGACTAATGAGGCCTTAATAACTAATTACTCCGTTGATCTCCCCAGGCGTTTTAGCTAGACCTTGCTGTTGTCATACGACTTGGACGTGACAACCCTGACGTGGACTCGAAGGTACAGAGTGGGCTGCATGGCGTATTTATTTTGCCATGATGGGTTTATTTATTAACTAAATTTATGCTTAATGGGAAAAGATATTTCGGCTCCTACTCTAACAGCTGCTTATTTAGTTACTTAATCACGAAATGACTACTGGTACGACAGACGAGATGGGTATCTATGTGATCATAAACATTGGAAAAAGTGCATGCTTGTGTATTCTGCTGATTAGGATTACATGTGTGGTCACTGACTTTACTGACTGGGATTACATGTGTATCCACTAGCGCTACCCCCCACTGACTCTGCTAACGGGGACTACATGTGTGTCCACTGACGTTACTTTGCCCCTCGGCCACAAATGGGTTGCAGTAAGCGAAGACTTTGCCACAACCTTATTGATATCTGTCGCCCACTTTTTTTTCTTTAGTTACGGAAGGGATTCAGGTGTGCTGCCATTCAGCCATTCATGCAGTAAGACTCCATCTAGTTGTGCAAGCCTTACCACGCCTGAATCTCTGATTTATGTTACTATGAATGGACCCAACCAGTGCATCTGCAATTTCCTTGGGAACTTCCGGAACTTGCTATCATAAAGGAGCACTTGTTCCCCGACTTCAAACAACTTCCTCTTGATATGCCTATCGTGCTAAGCTTTCTACCTTCACTGCTCCACTAATTGATGGAATTCTGCTAACACTGGGTTTCGTCAAGTTCCATCAGCTGGTTTAGTCTATCTCGTAAGTCACTTTTGTCTGTCATTCCTGTCGCCTCTAAAATGAACATGCTAGGTAGTATAAATTCTGCTGGTACTACCGCTTCCCTTCCATATACAAGTTGAAATGGAGTTTCCTTATGGAGTCTTTTTATTATCGTCCTATATGCCCAAAGAGTCGCATGTATTCTTTCATCCCAGTCATCCCTATTTCCAGATATGACTTTCATGAGCCCTTTCTCCAATATCTTGTTAAATGATTCTACTGCACCATTGGCTTGTGGGTGGTTGATGAGCTCCAGTATTGCAGCAAGGATGTTGCAACTCTTGGGCTACCAGCTTTACTTATCAACCCGAGGTTCGTACAAACTTGGAGGTGATAGTGTTGTATGCACAAGTAAAAGTGAAGGTCCTACCTATTGTCACTGTTCGTCTGGCGAGAGACCCTAGGGGTTCCAAGCCAGACTTCTATAGAGTTAGAAGAAGCTTGATTCTTTGATGGAAGAAGATCAAATCTACTCTAAGAGAGCTACTCTACTGCAGTAATGAAGAAAACAACATGTAATGCTAAATCACACCATATCTTAATTAACCATTTAAATAGCTATGCTAAGCAGAATTGCTAAATCAACACTAAACAAATGCTACTATCTAAGCTGCAGAAGTAAAGAACATCAAACCATACTAGTGTGTAAGAAAAAACTAAACTGAATCTATTTTCACTTTTTTTGTTTTTCTGTTTTTGGCAAAATCAAGTATGCAAATTAATTGTTCTTGTGGATGTGACAAGTGAATGAAAGGTGATGGAGGATGGCTAGAAGGTTTATGGAGTGGTTGGATGGTGTGGAAGGGTCCTAGGAGGCTTTTTGTGACTTCCTAGAGGTTTCCCATCAATTCGGCCTCAAAACAGGTCGTTTCAAGAAAACCTACAGGATGTACTAGAAACCTACAGGATGATCCTATAGGAATTACAGGAAACCTATAGGATACAGCCAAGAGCTAATTGTGAGTTGTTGGAGGTGTTGGGAAGCTTGGGAAAGCTGTATGATGAGTGGAACGGGGTGCTAGAAAGTCTAGGAGCACTCAGGAGTCAATATCCAAGATAAGAGATGGCTAGATTCGCTTAATGTAACTAGGGGAATTTCAATGAAAAATGATAAAAAAAAACTAGTGAGAGTGATGGTGGAACAAGAGATGGCTAAGGTGGATGAAGTGGAAGGTGGATGCTGGTGATGAAGTCTAGGTCTCCTCCTGAAGTTCATTCTTTTCTTAGACTCCTCCAAGAACTATGCAACAATATACATTTTCATAAACTAGAAAAGCATGAATCAATTGCCTATATTATGCATGGAGAAAGTTGTTGAAGGGAATGAAAGCATGAGTGAGATCTTATTGCAGAAATGGAGATGGAAAAAGATGAGAATGAAATTTGTCTTGCAACATGAATCAAAGACAACAAACTCCAAAGCTCATGCAAGAATTAGAAATCTGTGTTTTTGGGGCTGTTGAAGGGTCCCTTCCTCAAGTCATGGTCCCAGAGGAGGAAGTGAGGCCAAGACACCTAATGACAACCTTATGGTGATCATTTTTCTCCTTGCTAACCTGCTACTTGAAAGAAGGCACAAATGGAAGAAAACTATCACACAACCAATCTAATCTACATTGTTGTAATGGAAATGCATCTACTAAGCAAATGAACAATTAAACTATGAATCTATACTAGCATACATGTACAATAAAGAGGAGCCTTGGCTGCTAGGGTTGGGCCCTAACCCAAGAGCTTTAGCCCTCTGAGTTAACTCAGTGCTGGCTGAAAACAAAACTCATTCTTATTACTAAATCAATGGATTACATTAAAAACTGCCACAAGTCTTGCAACTCGAAAATACAGTAGAGTTTTACAATAAAAAATCCAAATCCTATTGAGGTCCTAGGCCTCTCTACTTATACATCTGAAGTCTCCAATGACTTCCTTAAAATTATGGAGGCTCAGCTCCTAAACTCGAGATAAACTTGTGCTTTGTATTTCACTTGCTCGGCTGCCTTCTAGTCCTCATGATTTGTCTATTTGCACTCTGAGCTGATGGAGGAATATTCGAATGGAGGTGTAGTAAATGAGGAGTATTTACCTCCTATAATCCCTCTCCCTTGTCCCATTCAAGTTTTGACCATGGTCTTTGCAAAAATTCCTTGCTTTTATCCTTTAATCCTGCATTAAATTCACATTAGACCATAAAGCAAAATATCCAACTCTAACTCATCTCATAAACAAAATATAATAAAAAGTATACAATAAGTTATGAGAATAGTTGGTTTGACTGATATAGGAGGTGAATTAAGGCCCATATAATTACCCAATGATGAGGCTCATCATCACCCCCTACTGAAAGTGTTGCTCATCCTCTAAGCAACTTAGTCAATATCCATATCCTTCATGGCTCTAGTAGCCTCCCTGACATCCCATGCCTCTGTTGTGGTATCTTCTTCTTGTTCATAGAAGCTTGATTTCTTTTCTACTTCTTCCCACTGACTCTTTTCTTCTTCTTCTTTTCTCCCTTCTAGCATCCTTAAGAGTAGTGGTGGATTGAGTTTTAGGCCTATCCAATTGACCTTCAACCTTTGCATAGATTGCTTATACATAGGTGTCATGTTGAGTGCCTCTCTCAACCTTTGAGGGGAGTGATATTCTCTTATATTTAAGTTGTGTGGAAGTGTGTTCCATATCCTCAGGCAAGCATGTATACTATCATCTCCTAGCAGCCTAAACATGTCCTCAAAATGTGAAATTTCTTTCTCTTGGGTAGCAAGATATCTAGGTTCCAGTTGAGGATCATTTGCAATCAAATTATGGGTATTGATGAGGACCATGGGATTCGATTGTTTAGCTCTGATCAAGAGAGGTTCAGTTTTCTCTCTGGCCAATATTCTTTTCATCTCTGCAGCTCTTGACTCCTCATGGTTCATCCATGAAGCCAAAGCCATTAATTGTAGATCTCCTAGCTTGGAATTAGGGTCCCAAACATTCATGTTTGTGAGGTCCATGTTGTGCAAATAAAACTCATCCATTTTAGCCCTATCCTCTAGTGTAATTTGATCACAAAGATCAATAAACTGCCTGTAGTCCTGAAATGGCATGGTTCCCCTCTATGCTAGTGTCTTAATCTAAAACTGTAGCCATTGTTCTTTGAGGAAAAGAGCATAGGATTTAGCTGGCATCCTACACTGGATTGCCTCCAAGGAGAGGCTAGCCATACATGCTAGTTGGTTCTCTCTTTCCTGCACCTGTCCCCTCAGCCATGCATTTTCTCTCTCAAGTTGACTTCTCATTATAGCTTCTTTGTCCCTTAAGACACTTAGCTCTTTTCCCATTTCTTTGAATTTCTCTTCCATTTTCCCAATTTCTTCCACCCTCTTTGATTTGGTGATCTGCATCCATCGGTGGGTTCTGACCCTCTCCTTCTCAAGCTCAAAGAATAGTGGGATGGAAATTTTTTGAGGTATTACCTTGCCTCCAATAAACGGATAATAGGAGTCCAGGTTAGATTGAGGGCTGGGTTCCTTTGTATCTGGGTCTTCCTCTTTAGCTTCTTGCTGCTCCCCTACCTTGCTTTCCAATTTCAGTGCCTCTTGTAGTTTCAATAAAGTATCCTGTAGGATTGTTTTTACTTCCTGTAGGTTTTTTTGTGGATCCTGTAGGATTGCCTTACCCTTTGAGGAAGTTGATCTAGTAGTAGGCCTCCTTACATAGGTGATAGGTGACTTAGGGGAAGGCATTTTGTCTTTTTGTGTAGGGGAATCTTCAATCTCAATAGGAATTTTTGTTGATGTTTGTGGCTTCCCTTGTTTTATTCTTGTGCTCTTTCTTGTTTTGAAATATAGTGGGGTTTTCCTCCTCCTTTTTCCTTTTTGCTTGACTGGGGTGCTGAGAGCAGTGAGGGTAGTTGTTGCCTCTCTCTCAGTGGCCTTTGGAGACACCCTAGGTGACTCCTTGTGTTCTTTCCCCTCTATTTTATTGCCTTCTTCTTCTCTGTTTTTCCTGTCTTCTTCCTCTTGTGGATCTTCATCATCTCTATCAGTTTCCTCCTTAATTTCCTCCTCTATTTCTTCATCATCCTCCTTCTCTTCTCCCTCTTCTTCTTCAGCTTCATCATGTTCCTCTGTGTCAGCTTCTTCTTCATCCATCTCATCCTTATCTTGCTCTGTATCTTCCTCTTGTTTTTCCTCCTCTTCACTGACAGTAGGACTAACATCATAAGTTAGGGATTTAATGTCATCCTCTGCTGGCAAGTCTCTGAATACTGACCATGTTATAGGGATTCTGAGGTCTTGGAGGGCATCTTCAATGTGAATCCTAATCAACCCACAGTGAGCCAATTATTGGGAATTCCCTTCCTTCACTTTGTTGTTGGGGCCTATGAGTGATTGCAGCAAGAAATAGGGTATGCCGAGTCTTTGGTGAGGTGGTGTTTCTATCCCAAATCTTAATTCCTTAAGGATCCTAAAATGATATCCATAAAAAACACTATAGATACCCTCACATGAGATGTATTTGATGAGTTGGTAGCCTACCTCACTCCATAGGTATGGAAGATTGTCCCTCCTTACTCCATTTTTGTCCTCAGTGGGTTCTTCACCTTCTAAAAATAATTTCCTTTTTGCCACCTGGCTATCTCCTTTGTCTTCTTTTCTCCATGGAATTCCTAGGGGGAGTGTGGTGACCCTACTGATGAGCTCTGGGGTGAGATCTATAGTGAGGCCCCTTACTACAACAGTGGCATGGATTCTACTGTGTGGAGTGAGGGAGTGAGAAAATTCTTGAGCCACCTCATCATCATACCCTATGAATTTTTCGAAAAAACCCCATCCAGTTGTGTCTTGTAAAGATTTCAAGCACCTGGGGGTGTTGTTGGATTCTCACAGTGTTTGTGGGCTCTCTCCTATTAAACCCTCCTGTCATCTTGTTGGTGAAGCTTGAGGAGAAAATGAGAGGGTTGACACAATTTTTCAAATGCAGGAGAAAAACAGAGTTGACTGTGTATGTAATTTACTTCTCACAGTTACTAAATTCACTAGATTTTAGAGTATCCCTGGTGTATTTGCTTGCAAAAGGGGAATGAAATTTTAGAGCCTACCTCTTTAGAATGGTTGTAGTGGCCAATTCCCGTGATATTCCCTCTTGAACTCTTCTCTGCCTATCCTGTAGATTGTCTCTGTGTATCCTGTAGACAGTCTCTGTGTATCTTGTAGACTGTATCCTGTAGGAATTCCTGTGCATGCTCCTATAGGAATTCTTGTGCAGAACGATGGATCTTTACTTTTGGTGGGTGGCTTGGGTTATGAGAGCAACTTGAGTGAGGGAGTTTCGAGGAGGTGAAATGCATGAATGCATGGGAACGATGTTTTATTTCCCTTTATGGTGATTCAGGGTGAGGTGGTGTGCTGGCAGCAAAGGTACGTTGCCATTTTTGGACCGTTGGTCCCCACTACCACCTCATCATTTCCCACTCCTCGTAATCATCTCCCACCTCGTAGATCCATAGTTTAACTGTTTTTTGTCCTACTCTTTCTCTATCTTTGAGTTGACTATAGCCACGTGTGAGAGGACACCTGGTTCTACATGTGCTGACTGAATGAAGGTGGCCAAGTTAATTGGCCACCTTTTCACTTATAAACCAACTATCTTGTAACCCTTACAACTTTTGACTACATGATGTATATGAGTGAGCGAGTAGGATACTTGTGGTTTTGATGCTATGCTGCAATTGTCGAAGACCAGAGGTGTTGCTTTGTATATTTACTGCATGCCATTCTTCTTCCTCCTCTTGTTGTCTGCTAATGGTTTCTTTGATTTTGCAAGTATCTGTGGTTGAACATCTGATGCTACTGGTGCTGTGGAGCTCCTGGATCATCCTAGTGAAGACTTGTTGCTGGTGTGATTAGCATTTTGTGGGATAGGCTGCAACATGATTTCCTACAGGATGTCTTGTAGCTGCTTCTCCCTCATAATTCTTTAATCATATTGCTGGCTAGGGCTATGAGGATGGTGTAATGATTGGAAAGAAGAAGTAGAAGTGTGTAAAGTAAAGGATACTCGGGTAATTCTCTTATTCCTCTCTGTTTTCCTTTTTTTTTTTTAAGACTAGCAAAAACTGTTGAAACTGATTTTTTGTTTTGAATGGTGAGTGCAGGGATGATGACGGTGGATGAGGTGAGGTGCTAGATCATCCATAGGGTGAATTTTATGGATCTAACAAACCTATCATGTGCCTTCGGATTGCTTCCTGCAGGTTTTCCGAGTCACTGTAATTCCTACAGGATCATCCTGTAGAAAACACAGGATTCGCATAAATCGAAGCAATGGAGAGGAAAAATGATAGAAATGATGGAGGGATGCATGGTAAGGAGTGGAGGAGATGAATATGTGAGAGGAAGGGTTCCCTTTGGATCCTCTTTTGCTCCTTGACTGTCTTTCTCGCCCACCTGCAAATGACAATTATATATTTTTCTCTCTTTTTTTTTTTTTTTTGAAAAACAACTAGGCTGCCTCAGAGAGGTTTTCACCCTAGCTGTTTGCCCAGGGTGCCTCAAGGAAGGTTTTCACCCAGGGATCTTCTTATTCCTTTTTCTTGTCTTTTTTCTCTTTTTTCCTTTTTTTTCATCATTGGGCCGCCTCATGAGGTTTTCAACCCAAAGATGGGACTCAGGCGCCTCATGGAGGTTTTCACCGGAGTCCTTATTCTTTTTCTTTTTTCTTTTTCAGTGACTTGATGAGGGAGGAGCTAGAACTTGCTCCACCATCATCACTGTTTTATTGATATTATCAATGAACTCTTGTTTTGATAAAGGTCTCTTGTACATTTTCAATCGGTGCCCATTAACAAGCAAAGGAATGGCTTCTTCATCTATAGTTTTGATTTGCACTGAACCATTATCATGGCATCTTTCCACAACATAAGGTCCAAGCCATCTTGTCCTTAACTTGCCCTTGAAGTCTTTATACCTAGAATCATATAACAATTCCCAATCACCCTCCTGAAATTGCTTCTCCTTAATATGTTTATCATGCCAGATCTTCCTCTAAAGTTGAACTATCTCTATATGTAGGAGGGCCTGCATTCTGAATTCATCCAAGCCATTCAATTGGAACAATCTCTCTTTCTGTGCATTGCTGAGATCCAAATATAGTTGGGCTGCCATCCTTAATGTGTTATATTCAAATTCAATGGAAAAAAAGGCCTTTTCCCATAGACCAGGTCATAGGGTGTGAATCCAGTGGTGGTCTTCCATGTGGTATTATAGGCCTAGGTGGCCTCAACTAGTCTTTCTGCCTAATCCTTCCTGCTGTTGCTTACTACCTTGGTTAAGATTCCCTCTAGTGTCCTGTTGGTCACCTCCACTTGCCCATTAGCTTGTGGATGATAGGGAGTGGAGGTCCTATGCTTGATCTTGTGATGGTTGAGCATGTCTTCAATCATATTGGAGGTAAACTGGTTGCCTTGGTCTATGACTAGCTCTCTAGGGTACCCAAATTTGTAGAATAAATTCTCCCTTAGGAACTCAACCACCTTTTATTCTTTTACTGCCTTAATTGCCTTGGTTTCAACCCACTTAGTCAAATAATCAGTGCACACAATAATGTATTGTTTTTTCTTTGAAGGAGGGTTAATAGGCCCAATGAAGTCCATGCCCCACTTGTCAAATGGCTCGAAAGTCACTTGAGGTTGCAGGGGCATTTCATCTCTTGTTGTAGGGCTTCCCATCCTCTAGTACCGATCACACTGACTAGTGTATTTTTTCACATCCTAGTGAAGAGTGGGAAAATAATAGCCTTCTTGTACCACTTTGAATGTTGTCCTCTTTGCTACAAAGTGACCTCCACAAGGCCCATCATGACAGGTCAGAAGGATGTCAAAGACTTCCTCTTCCCTGACACACCTTCTCAAGATTTGATCTGGGCCAAGTTTGAAAAGATTTCCCCCAATCCAAGTGAAGGGGGCACTTTTCCTGACTATCTTGCTCTTTTCTTTGGAGGGAAAGTTTGGTGGGAACTGTGCTGATACCAAATAGTTTGCTATATCAGCAAACCATGGAGAGAGAACTGAAATAGCAAACAAATGCTCGTCTGGTAATTGGTCATCCACCATTCCTTCTTCACCTGCAGGCACATTTACCCTAGATAAAAAGTCTGCAACAACATTTTCCTTACCAAGCTTATCAACAATGGTTAGATCAAACTGTTGTAATAAAAGTAACCATCTTATAATTCGAGCATTCACATCTGGTTTGTTCATTAAATATTTGATTGCAGCATGGTCAGTATGCACAAATGTTTGATAGCCTATAATGTAATGCCTGAATTTGTTTAATGAATGCACAACAACTAGGAGTTCCTTTTCGGTCACTGTATAATTTAGCTCAGCCTTTGACAAGTTCTTACTGATAAAATAGATGGCATAAGGCAATTTTTCCTCTACCTGACCTAGGACAGCTCCTATGGCTTTGTGTGAGGCATCAATATGAATATGAAAGGGAAGGGCCCAGTTTGGGCCTTAGAGAATTGGTGCAGTGGTTAACTTACCCTTTAGAATGTCTAAGGCCTCTTGACAACTTTTTGACCATATAAACTTAGAATCTTTGGCCAACAACCCAAATAAAGGAGAGGCCAGTTTGCTGAAGTCCTTTATGAACCTTCGGTAGTATCCAACTATCCCTAAGAAAATTTTGACATCTCTCTGCTTTTGAGGAGGTGGGACCCTTTGGATGATGGCTATTTTGTTCAAGTCCACCTGCAGTCCTTGCTGAGATATTGAATGACCTAGCACGGTCCCTTCAGTCATTAAGAATTCACATTTTTCAGGACTGAGAGACAGGTTCATTTCAATGCATTTGTGTAGTACTTTGCCTAGGTTAGTCAGGGCTTCTTGAAAATCATAGTCATAAGGTGTAAAATCATCCATATAAATTTCCACTGCATCATGGACTAATTCGGCGAAAATACTCAAGACTACTCTCTGGAAAGTGGCAGGAGCATTGCATAGGCCAAAATTAATGACCCTATAGGTAAAATTACCCCAAGGAAAGGTGAATGTGGTCTTATCCTGGTCTTTTGGGTAGATTTGGATTTGGTTGTACCCACTGAATCCATCTAGGAAAGAAAAAAACTTTTTCCCTACCAGGCCATCTAGCACTTGGTCAATGAAGGGTAAAGGAAAATGATCCTTCTTTGTGGCTTTGTTCAACTCCCTGTAATCGACACAAATCCTCCACTTACCATTTTTCTTGGGAATTAACACTAAAGGGGAGACCCACTCACTATCAAAGATAGGGTAAATGAATCCTGCATCTAGCAGTTTCTACAGTTCTTCTTTGACTATATCTTTAAGAGCTAGATTCATCCTCCTTTGTGGTTTCCGAACCGGCTTGCAACCTTCTTTGATGTATATGTGGTGAGTACACACTAAGGGGTGTACTCCCTTCATTTCCTTGTAACTCCAAGCGAAGGCTTCTAGGTTTTCCTTTAACATGTTGCATAGCTTCTCCTCTTCAAGAGCAGAAAGAGATGGATTAATTTTCAACGTTTTCTCTGGGCCAAATTCTATGGTTTTAACACGGAGTGGGTTGGAATCGACCAAGCATAAGTCAATTGGATGATTGTTCTGGGCTTCCCTTAATTCTTCTTCTAATGGTAATGAACCGGGAGTTGCACTTTGAAGCAGGTGTTCAATCAAGTGATCCTCATCTTGCTGTCCTCCTCCCATGGTCGCTTCCAAAGCATAAAGTTGGGCGGAATAAACCTCATCTTCTTCCTCCTCCAACCATAAAGGTAAATCATGCTCTAGATATGGTTGAGAAGGAGGGTATAGGACTAACTTCTTGGACATATGCCCATTCTTGATGGTCATATTCCCAACTTTGTAGCTTATGTAAGCATCGGTTGTGGCCAACCATGGCCTCCCAAGGATGAGTGGATAATCGGTAAGCTTAGCCTTAGGCTGGAGAAATAGAAAAACTACAGGGTACTCCCAGGAGTCAATGGAGACCATCACATCCTCCACAATTCCCTCAAGGGTTACTGTGGAATGATTTGCAAGTTGCAGAACTGTTGTGGTCTTCCTCAATGACCCTTGGAGGTTGAGCTTGAGCATGGTGTCCTTGGTCATAACATTAATGGCAGCCCCAAGATTGATCAGAGTGTGCGGGACAATGGTGCCATTGATGTGCACATCTACTACAAGGCTTCCAGGGTCCAAATATTTTGGACATATTACCTACCCCAGCATTAAGTCGAACAACTGCCTAATGAAATTAATGGTAGGGGAATCCCTTTTTCGCCTCCCTGGATGCTTGAAGCATTTCTCCTTAATCAACTTATTGTAAATGGGAACATCTTTTATTGCTTGGAGAAGGGGGATCTTTACACATAGATTTTTCAATTCTCCCAGAAGTTCAGTTTCTTCCAGGGTAGGCTAGAGTGGTTGGCTTAATCTCTCAGGAAAGGGTGGATTTACTTTAAGATTTATTTCCTATGTTTCTTCCTCAACTTCCCTAGGTAGAGGGGGAGGTTGGTTATCCGGGAGAACTCTCCTAGATATCAGGTTAATCTCCTGGATTTCCACAACATTAGCTGGATATGATGTCTCTCCACTGTATACTTGCTGAGCCTGCCTATTGTTCGGATTTGGCTGGGCAGGCATCCGGGGTTGCTTGGGTGGAGCAGAGTGTATGAGTTGTGGTTGGGTTGGTGGTGGAGGCAATAGAGCTGGGGCATTGTTGTATTGGGGCCTCCACCCCTAGAGTGGTGTATTCCATTGAGGTTGTGGTGGAGCATAGGGTTGAAATGACTGTTTGGCTGGCTGGGAATGATACTAAGATGCATAGGACCGAGGGGGTGTAGACCCAGAAGGATGAGCAGGGGGTCCCCAAGAAGGTATAACTGAGGTTTGGTTGGGGTTGTAATATGCATGGGATGACCCTTGCATGTCCTGTTGGTATGGTCTAGGCCTAGGAGGTCTCCTTTGGTTAATGTATCAAAGCTGCTCAGTGACCCCTTCAGCTCCTTGATATACAACTTTAAGTCTGAGTAAAGAAGGGCACTTATCTGTGGAGTGGTTTTCTTCATAGACCGAGAAAATTTCAATACATTTCAATGGAGATCCGTTCCTAGGATGCCTCCTGGTGCATCTAGGACAAATGATGGCCAAGGATCTCCCTACTTCCTCTTGCTTCCTTTTAATGTTCATGGTGTCCATTTGCAAGGCAAGGGTTTTCAGTATCTCACTTTTGAAATCTTCCAACATATTTTCAATTTCAACCTTGATGGATGAGTTGGAAGATGATATACTAGCCATAGGTTGACTTCCCGTACCCTTTTTCATGGCTGCCTAGAATGGTTTCTAAAGACAATCTTGATGTCCTCATAGGGTAATTGGTAGATATCTCCTCCTGCTAAGAAATGTAAGGTATCCAGAAGATCTTCGCTTACTCCCCTAAGCATGACCAACTTTAGTGACTCAGGGTTAAGTGTGCACTTGGCCCTTTTGTAACTAAGCTGGAATTTTTCTTCGTAGTCTTCTAAGGATTCCTCCTAGCCTATGGTCATCCTGAAAATTTCTTCTTTAGTATCCTTTGACCTACAATAGTCCCGATATTTGTTGTTAAAGGCCTTCGGCATCTGAGCCCAAGTTTTGATGCTATCTCCAGGTAAGCCCATGAACCAGCCCAATGCTGCATCCTTGAGGGTAGATGGAAAGAGTTTTAACTTTTTCTCATCATCTGTATAGTCATAGGTTCAGCATTTAACAACAAACTCAAATAGGAAAGTGTCGGGGTCCTCTTTGGTTAGGCCATGGAAATGAGGTAGGGCAGAGGGGCTTATATTTTTCATCTTAGTGTCCCTGTTGATTTCCCTGATGGGGAAGGCACCCTCAACTCTCTCTCTATTCCCTCTGTCATTTCGGTTTTTAGCCATTGGTTCAGTAGGAATGGGTTCATATTCTTATTCTTCCCCTGTAGGTTCTTCAAATATGTCAGGTTGCTCACCTAAAGGTTCCTCCAGTTCACAGCCACCAAAGAAGAGAGAAGGTTAGTTGCTGGATGCAGTGGGGGTATTTGGCAAAAATACCCCTAAGTTGTCCCTATTCCTACGAGGCATGAAAGGAAATTTTTTTGGGTTGGTTTTGTATTTTTTTAAAACTAGAAAGTACTTGTAGAATGAAATTACTGATTGAATGAAAATCACTGACAAAATGGAAAAGCAACTTGTTGAATTGAAATCCTACTTGCAGAATGGAAAGGAAAGCAGACAATGGACAATGAAAGAAAGGAAGCAACTAGATTACTTTTGCAGAAATAAACTAATGACAGAATATTGAAGACAAGAAATAGAAGAAAAGAAAGCAGTAATCACATTCTACTCAGACACCTCCTCAACAATGATGCCAAAAAGTGATGAGCGCCAGTATTGTAGCAAGGATGCTGCAACTCCTGGGCTACCAACTTTACTTATCAACCCAGGGTTCGTACAAACTTGGAGGTGACAGTGTTGTATGCATAAGTAAAAGTGAAGTTCATACCTGTTGTCACTGTTCATCCAGTGAGAGACCCCAGGGGTTCCAAGCCAGACTTCTATAAATTCAGAAGAAGATTGATTCTTTGATGGAAGAAGAGAAAATCTACTCTAAGAGAGCTACCCTACTGCAGTAATGAATAAAACAACATGTAATGCTAAATCACACCATATCTTAATTAACCATTTAAATAACTATGCTAAGCAGAATTGTTAAATCAACACTAAACAAATGCTACTATCTAAGTTGCAGAAGTAAAGAGCATCAAACCATACTAGTGTGTAAGAAAAAAACTAAACTGAATCTATTTTCACTTTTTTTTGTTTTTTTTGGCAAAATAAAGTATGCAAATTAATTTCTCTTATGGATGTGACAGGTGAATGAAAGGTGATGGAGGATGGCTAGAAGGTTTATGAAGTGGTTGGATGGTGTGGAAGGGTCCTAGGAGGCTTTTTGTGACTTCTTAGAGGTTTCCCATCAATTCGGCCTCAAAACAGGCCGTTTGAGGAAAACCTACAGGATGTACTAGAAACCTATAGGATGATCCTGTAGGAATTACAGGAAACCTATAGGATACAACCGAGAGCTAATTGTGAGGTGTTGGAGGTGTTGGGAAGCTTGGGAAAGGTGTATGATGAGTGGAATGGGGTGTTAGAAAGTCTAGGAGCACTCAGGAGTCAATATCCAAGATAAGAGATGGCTAGATTCACTCAATGTAACTAGGGGAATTTCAATGAAAAATGATAAAAAAAACTAGTGAGGGTGATGGTGGAACAAGAGATGGCTAAGGTGGATGAAGTGGAAGGTGGTTGTTGGTGATGAAGTCTGGGTCTCCTCCTAAAGTTCCTTCTTTGCTTAAAACATGTGTGTCCTCCAAGAACTATGCAACAAGATACATTTTCATAAACTAGAAAAGCATGAATCAATTGCCTATATTATGCATGAAGAAAGTTGTTGAAGGGGATAAAAGCATGAGTGAGATCTTATTGCAAAAATGGAGATGGAAAAAGATGAGAATGAAATCTGTCTTACAACATGAACCAAATACTGAATCAAAGATAACAAACTCCAAAGCTCATGCAAGAACTAGAAATCTGTGTTTTTGGGGTTGCTAAAGGGTCCCTTCCTCAAGTCATGGTCCCAGAGGGAGGAAGTCAGGCCGAGACACCTGCTAACAACCTTATGGTGATCCTTTTTGTCCTTGCTAACATGCTACTTGAAATAAGGCACAAACGGAAGCAAACTATCACACAACCAATCTAATCTACACTGTTGTAATGGAAATGCATCTACTAAGCAAATGAAAAATTAAACTAGGAATCTATAATAGCATACATGTACAATAAAGAGGAGCCTTGGTTGCACGAGGTGGCCCTAACCTAATAAATTCAGTCGTCTGAGTTAACTCAATGCTGGCTCAAAACAAAACTCATTCTTATTACCAAAACAATGGATTACATCAAAAACTGTCACAAGTCTTGCAGCTCAGTTTAAAAATTTAGCAGTAGCTATCATGGCTGACCTTGCTAGCATTCATCAGCCTTTCATAAATAGGTGGGAAACCAAAAGCATCCTCTTCAGATCCTGAATGATTATAAAAACCTAAAGAGAGGACCTAATGAGACTATGGAAGAATATTGTGATAGGTTTAATAAATTTTATAATGCAATTCCACCTACTATTAAACCTCCCCCAGGCTTGGCCCTTATACATTTCCCTGAAGGATTTGATGTTGATATGGCATATCAGCTAAGAGAAGGAGACTCTACTACCCTAGAGGAAATGAAATCCAATGCCCTTAAAGTTGAGGCTAATTTATTAGCCAAAAAATAAAAATTAAAAATTGAAAGAAGGGTTACTATCAAAGAGGAACCTTCCTCTTCTTCTTCGTCTGATTATAAAATAGACAGTCTAATTAGAACCATGGAGAAAATGATGGATAGGATAAGTATAATGTTAGGTAAACTTGACTCGGGATAGAGTCAAAAGTTGACGAGGGTAAACAGTGATGGTTTTGGGGCACATGGTATTGTGCACCCATGGTATTATGCCCGTGGTATTATATGTAATGGAGCCTATAAAAGGCTGGAAGGACTTCATTGTAATAAAAAGGCTTGGAGGTGAGCGGTGAAGGCTCACTGGCCGGATTGGCCTGGGTTTTGGCCAAGGATAATGAAATTTCATTATGATTGGGTTTTTCCCCGGATTTGGGGTTTTCCCGGATAAACATGTGTGTTTATGTGTTTATGGTTATTGCTGGTTAATTTTATATTTATTCCTCTCAGTATTTATTTATGTTATGCAGTAAATTTCTTAACATATAACTGATAGGGTTCCTCCTAGAGAAAATAAAACTGTTACCTAGATCAGATATCTTACCTCTCCACCTAAACTCTGGGAAAAAAGTCTCATCTTTACATCACTTTCATCCACTTCCTGAAGATCAAAGAAATCATTCATTTTATCTATAGGTTGTTGTGCATTAATAGCACCAGCAACATCAAATTGAGGAATTCCGGTTTGATAATCTTGGGGCATAGGATGCAACTGCCCAAGTAAAACCAAGGAAGCATAACGAGCAGCCATGTTGGGTTGAATAATGTGTGGTCTTAAGGGGAGGTATAGATAGAGGATTTGTTGGGATAGGTTGGGTTACTGTCTATGATACTACTAGAAAAGTAGTAGAGATTACAGAAGCGGTGGGGCTAATTGATGTAGGATGAACTAATTGGGAAGAATGAGATGATGCTACAATAATGAGGGCACAAATTCAACACATTGAGAGATACAGGCTTGATGCTAGCTTGATCAAGTGTTGATACAAGATCTTGTAGTTTTTCAAAGTTTTGGAGGGCTTGCTGATCAAAATCAGGTTCAACAGATGGTCCTACAGATTCATAGGGCTGCAGAATAGATTTATCAATCACTGTTTGATAAAAAAAACTTTCATGTTTAGTCCTAAATAGACTGTGTTCGAATGGTAAGTCAAATTGAATATCTTGTATGGTAATGAACTTTTTTTGGAGATAATTTTCCCTAGAAAGGGGACTATTACTTCCTTGACTTTCAGCTAAAATTCTTTTCATTACTAACCTTTTAGGATCATCTAAAATTTCAGGAGGTTTTGGATCAGGATGAGATCTGATGTAAATTCTTTTTGGAGCCAGATCTTAAATGTGAGAAACAACTTCTAATCCTTTATTTCTAAAAATTTGATCATTACTCTTCTTGAAATAAATTTTTATGAACTAGGGAAGTTAATTTTGTAAAAATGAAATGAAGGATTCTTCTTCCCCAGTGGAGTCACCACTATGTTAGAACTCTGTAATTTTCCGAGCTTGCAGAAGAGAACTACGGAGGTAACCACAAAACCACTTTGGAGCTTAGGATCTAGCCTTCCTAAACTCAGAGAGGGATCTCTCTATCATATTTAACTTTGTTGTATTTAGATATTAGGCTAGTTACGAGAGTTTAGAGTTTGATTTTAAAATTGATTTGGTCGATTAAATACCTAAAACTTCCATTGGGCTATGGAGTCTGCAAACTTTAATGTGGATCTATCTCAGATTTTTAAAAGGAGTTTCACAAGGAAAGGTAGTTGAACTAACTTGATCCTTTATATTTAAATGAAATTTAATATAAGAAAAGATATACATTCAATTGAAGCTAAAGAGAAGTTAAGCATTCTTTAACTTGATATCAGAAGAAAAAATTTAAATTATCCACATCCAGAATCAAAGTGTATTTTTCAACAAATTATGTTCATCAACTTTTTGTAAAATAATTCAAATTTAAGAAAACATAAGCATGGAAACAAAGAAATAAACACATAGATAATGAGAGAAGCACTTCACCAAATATTCCAACACATGAATCCTGTGAAGAACGTCATTTTTATTACTAATCATCCCATCAAATTGAAATAGTACAATAGCTTTGTGGAACGCAAAAATCAACCCTTCATACTTCAAAAAGAGAAGTATTTATAAGTTATTTACAAAATATCCTGTCAAAACTGACTAGGATGTATTTTAGGAATTCCTAAATAGAATCTATCTAACTGTTACAATAATTTAGGAAAATTGAAACTTCTTGAATTAATGGCTCTAGATTTGTGGAACTGTTGAATATCTGGCCTTCAAATTTTGTTGTGTTGTTGATGCTGAGCTATACAACTAAGTCATCTTCTTACTCCAGTAACTCGCACAATTGATCCCAACGTTGTTCACTGGGGTTAGATGTCTTGAGTACTTCCTATAAATGTCATCCACTTCAGTATATTTATAAAAAGTTGGTTTCGAAATAAAGATTGCTTGATTTCATACTGAATGTCCAAATCATATGTTAATGCCTCTAAAGACGTTTTCCCTGTTATGCGGCCTTTCACTCCTACAAACTTAGAACCATATTTAGCAATGGTCATATATTTATGCCTGTAATCTGACCATGTGCTAAGCTTGTCATTTATCACTAATAAAATGGGAAGTCTCTTTTTGTAGAGGACTTCCAATTTGCTGAAAAACCTTTGTACACCAATGTCTAAAACTTGACATTTTTCTTCTAGCTGTCTGATCAAATTCCTTTTGGTCAACACCTTTTTTACTTCTAGTATGGTCTTTGTCCTGTCCTCAATCTCCAATTCTTCTAGATCCTACTTGTTTTTGGAATTGAGGAACTTGATGAGCTTTGTAGCTTCACTAGGCTGATCACCCAACTGCTCTTTGATTTGGTCACTGGCTTCATTAGATTTCTCAATCAATTCCTTCTGCTCAAATATTATCTGTATAGATGGCTAGATTTCTATTATGTCTTCATTTATCCTTTTCCAAATCTTATCCTTAACCTGGGCTAGGGTATTACCCATGGAAGTTTCCTTTTCTATCTGTTTCACTCTCTGGGAAAGCCTCTGGGATTTCTGCAGCTCTGTTCGGAGAGAATTCTCATATATGGTGTTCTGTTCCTATAGGACCTTTACATCTTCTTTGAAATTTTTAACTTCTTCTCCTTGTATTGACATATTTTCCATTGATTGAGCCAGTTTGATTGAATCATATGTTGTTGAAGTTGTGGGTGTTATAGAGGAGGATGCTCCTACTGTTGTACTACTGTAGGAATGTCTATTTGAAGTAGTGATTGTTGAGTCTTGAAAATGTCATTCATTTCCATTACACTTTCACTATTATGTCCATTATATCACCTCCATTTCACTACTATGTCACCACATTCATCCCACTTTCATTATCATTGGGCTACCTTTATGTTTTTCCAATATTTATTATTTCTAAGCCTTTTAAGTGAATTTGTGGTTAAACATTAGAAAATAATGTGCATATGCTTATACCTAACAAATGGGTTGAGTTTGTTGACATGTGTAGGTTGAAAGGAGACTTCTAGAAGACCCTTATGTGGCACTCTAAGGCCAAATTCGAATTTGGTTGGAAAGAATCATGGGATCATGAGGATATGTGTCACATCTCCTAATTGTATTGTAACTCTCAAAAGACATGTGTCTTATCAATTCCTATTTTGATTAGGACTCTAGAGGTAGAGGGAGAGATTCATGGACTATCATTAATGAGATGGCTCTCATCTTTTTGTATAAATAGGAGATCTCTCTCCTTCATTAGTTAGTCTCTCTTTAGTCTTTCCTTTAGTCTTTTCTTAGTCCTTTTAGTTTGTTAGTCCCATGGCTTTTGAAAGCTTTGGAGAGCTTTGTTGTACTTTGCACTTTTGAAGAAATTGAATAAAGCTTTGATGTTCTCAACATGGAAGGAGATGTGAAGTAGATGTCATGGAGCATATTAGGATGTATGTAGATTAGATTTTATTTTGTAAATATTGCTTTGTAGAATGTAAGGTAGATTAGATTTTCATTCATGCAATTTTAATTTATGCAAGTGCATTTAATTTTGCTTTGATTTCATAGGTAGTAGGGGGCCCCTGCCTTGTACAGTTTGAATTACTGCATTTTATTTTCTCCCGGGATTTTGTGTGTTGTATTTGCTTTAATATCTAATGGTAGTTGCAGTTGTCTTATTCATAGTGCTGCCCTTTTTACTCTGTTTTCTAGATTAGCTTTTAGTTTAGTTTTACAAGTTGTATGCTAACTAATTTATGGTCTCTTTATCATGAATTATTTATCTTTAAGAGAACCGAATACTAATGAATTGCAGCTTGTTTTGAAGTAGTCTTGGCTTGTAGCACTAATTCTTTTTCCACTTGTTACACATAATCATGTATGTAGGAAGCAGTATGATGGAAAAGGCATAGTAGTGTTATAATTTGTCATTTAGAGTTTTTATCATTTCTTGGATTTGTCTTTAGCTACTTCCTAATCGTGTTTTACACAGTACTATGTGATAGAAGCAGGGAGTTAGGAAGAGATAACCATTATCATCAGTCCTTGAAGTGATTTTCTTATTTCTTTTATTTGCAGCAATATGAGTAGTGACTAATGCCATTAGAACGTGGTTCTTTGCTTTCAGTTTCATTTCAAGTTATTTCTTTCAAGCTCTTTCTTTGCAAGTTTAAAGTTTGATTACTTTCTAGACTTATTTCTAACTACTTCTTAATCGTGTTTAACATAGTACTATATGTTGAAGCAGGGAGTTAGGAAGAGTTGAACATTATAACTGGTCTTTAAAGTGGTTTTTCTTACTTGTCACCTTAGAGCTTGATTACTTTTTGGACTTATTTCTGACTACTTCTTAATCGTGCTTAACATAGTACTATATGTTGAAAGCAGAGGGTTAGGGAGAGTTGAACATTATAACTTTACAAAACAACGAAGTAAGAAAGAGGTTAACTAAGCACATATAGTGCACCACACTTCATCAGTTTACGATACCCGGATTGATAATTTATGTAGAGAAATTTAAGACGTTAAATTGACTAGACATTTTGGCGCCGTTGCCGGGGAAGTGTAATTAGGAGACCTTATTTCTTACATCTGAAAAAAAAAAATTAATAATCCTTGAGTATGCTCGCCTCCTACACTTTGTGTGATCTAGAGGATCAGAAAAAGGATTGTTAAGTAAAAAAAAGAAAAATAATAATTCTTGAGTATGCTCTCCTCCTGCACTTTGTGTGATCTGGAGGATCAGAAAAAGAATTGTTAAAAAAAAAAAAAAAAAAAATATAGGAGACAAAATAAACTTCATCACTTCAATTGATTCAATAAAAAAAAAAAAATGAAAAAAAAATGAAAAAAATGAAACTCAAGTGCTTTGATAGGTTCAAATTGTCCAAAATTGTCTGGTTATGCTTTGTAGTGGTCTTCAAAACACTGTATCTTGTTCAAATAAGGTTTTGCAACTTAGCTGCAGAAACTGCCCTGATTCCGCAGCTAACTGACAATTCCGCAGCTGTTTCAAGGTTTAACAGGTTACAGGCATCTAATGAAAAAACTGACCACATGGGCATCTCCAGAATTGTCCCGACATGGATCCTATCCTAGTCACCCAGCTCAGATCGATGAAAAACCAGCCTAGGACCTCAGTCAAAGTCTTGTTTTTAACATGTTTTTCTTGAAGTATTTGCTGCCTGAAATTGAAAATCATTAATCCTTTTTATAAAGTTTTACAATTTCAGAGAAGAAAAAAAAGAGAAAAGCAATCTATGGCTGTCTCCATTCCTATTTTCATTGTGGCTTCAATAAAAAATATGCCTCCCTGTTCAAGCTTTGACCTATTGATTCCTGTAGGAGGCATTCATCATTTAGTGGCAGATTTTTGAGTTGATTTCACCTTTGGATAGATACATTATCGATTAGAAACAGAGGGTAGAATTCTTGAAGGTAGCCTCTGGTGATTCATTAAACTATTAAGGGCAGAGTAGTCATTTTTCTCCAAGGGCGAAAGCATGTAAGCTGATTACATTTGCTGACAAAAAGACAAATTTGTTAGCTGAATTTTATCTTATTTCAGGGGTCAAATCCTCTTACTGTTGGAGCCAATTTCCTCTGCCATTATATCCATCAGATTACAGGTCTACTTCATGGGATGAGTTCAACATTCACCATAATTATTTGGAGATTGATCTGAGCTAGAATGAATCAATAAGCTCAATTGCTGCCACTTAGATTTCCGCCACCTACAAAACCTGTGATATAAACAACCTGAGCTCAACAAAATTCTTAAGTCGTTGTTTTAAAAATGCAAGGAATCATTATTAATCACTACAGCAATTGTTTGGAAACGTTTCAGATAACCTGTAACAATCAGTCGCCCCAATCCTTCAACTCTGTCCCTCTGTCTAAAGATCACAAGCTTAATAGGGTTGATGAACGGGAGCGTATTGAGCAAGCCGGGCTGTGTAACACACCTGCAAAACAGCAAATCAAACAAGAAAGGCCGAATGCAACAATTAAGAACAGTAAAACTCAGAAAAACGTAAACCTGAAAAAAACGTCAAACTTCACACCTTCGATTCTCCCAAACAGAGACGAATTTCAAAAAAATAAAACATGGGTTTTTTTGCTAGGAGGGTTAATTAGATAACCCAGAAACCGTTTGAGGAAATTCGTGGCGGTCTGGGAGAAATCTACGGTTCTTCGGAGTGTGTTTTTGAGTGCCGCGTGAGAAAAAAAAAACAGAGTTTTAATTCAATAAACAGCAGTAATTTAATGCAGCGTGCCTGAAGAAGACAAATCAAATTAGGAGTCATCTATCATACGACCATACATCCACGTATCTTCCAAACCTATCAGTCCTTAGGCATCACGATTTTGGAATTCAATTGCGGCTGTTCTTCGTACCTAAGTGACGTAGCCTATTGTACTACGTCTCTCTATGACATAATTTCGCAGCCAAGTGTAATCTATGACCGAAACTTAAGGACCTAGCCGTTTCTATTTATCATTCCATAACCCTTCTACCCTCTTACGCTCATATCATTCCACTCACGCTGTTTCATTTCCACTCACACTGTTTCATTCCATTTACGCTGTGCTCACTAACCATACTCTGTTTTCTTCTTCTCCGCTAATTCTAATCACCAGTGGCCGTATCCAGAGCTAAAGCCATAATCCACTGTGTTAGAGCTATAAATTTACTGTTTTAAGGCTATTGCTGAAGCCGTGTAACCTCCTTTTCCACAAAGTTCTAGGACAGAGCCATGAATTTACTGTGTTAAGGCCACTGTTGAAGCCGTGTTTTAGAACAGAGCCGTAGAGCCAATGGGGAAACTCTTAAGGGCAGAACCAGAGGGTTCAAAGTTTCTGGAGGGATATCCTTAGGTTAAAGAAGCGTTGCAAAAAGCAAACTGGTTACAATGCATCCAGAAGTTCAGAGGTTACCACAAGGAGGTTACGAAGGCCTTTGCACGGTCCTTCAGAGATAAAGATAATCAAGTGGTATTTTCCTTGTAAACATACCCAGATCATTACATTTGATGTCTTTAAGCATGATTAAGTGAACTTTGCTAATGTGTGACTGTTTTGTTTAGATTTTGACATATTTACAGAGATTCCGCAGCTGTCTGGCAATTCCGCAGCCATTCAGCGATTCCGCAGCCATCTGGTGATTCCGCAGCTGTTTTGTTAAACTCTAGGTTGTAGGTGTCATCAGGCAAAGCAGGTCACATGGGTAGCTAGGGAAATGTCAGTACATGGATGGTGTCCTATTCATTCGGTCAAATTTGCTGAAAAAGACCCCGGTCAAAGGGAAGTCAAATTGGGTGTTATCACAAAGTCGCCACACTGAGTCGCCACACTAAGTCACTGCATGTCAAGAAAAAATAATAATTTTGAATCAATGAAATGAACAAGTTATTTTCTCACTTTTCTGAAGGTATTGATTAATTTTGGACTGATAATGAAAATTGAATGGCTAACTTTTTATTCAAGATTTTTAGCTACAGAGCTGTTCCTCAATTCCGCAGCCAGAAAAACCTCATTGTTCAAATCAGCCTATCTTTCTCGTACAAAATCAGATTTTGATGATTTAAGTACCATTGGAAAGATCTCAACAAGATCTATACAATGAGAAATATATCATTAGAGTTTGAAATGGCAAATAATGAAATAAATTGCTGAAAAGAAGCAACATCAAATTGAGGCACTAATTCCAAAGCAGGTCTAAATTCCTTTGATTTTTCCTTTGAGAACTTGTTTCATTAATACAAATTCTTAGTTTTGTGTATAAATATCATAATTAGAGAGATTGGCCACCTCTCTCCGTTGATAATCTTACATTCCATTGCAGAAGAAGTATTAGTTTTTTTGCAGGTTCCAGGAGGAAGGACAAATGACTACAAGGGAATGATGTCTCTCTAAGAGACCAATTTGTTTCATAAGAGGATGATCAGCAACAAAGAGGAAATATGCTGATGCAAAATCAGATCCAAACACTTGAAAAACTTTCAGATACTATTGTCTCCATCACATCCATCCATCACATCCATACTTCATAATAAACCATTCACCTCATTCCACTCCATATTTTCCATTTTCATTCACATACACTTTCCATCTTTTTTTTGTCCATTCATAACCCACCAATAAAAGCAAAAGGCTCATTCACATGCTTATTGCCCATTGTCATTTCTGTTCTCCATTGCCATTTTCCATTTTCACTTTCCATTCCTTGTCATTTTCATTCCGCAAATAAGCCCTGCTTCAATGCAAATTATTGAGTCCATAGTCCTTTGAGTCTAAGTTCTTTGTAAAAACACCTTGAGACTTGCATGCCTTAATGGCAAGTCCTCATGCTGACAAACAATGGGAATACATTAATGTCCCTTGTTCGTTAGATCTTCTAGGTGACTCGACATCAGCAAATTCATTCGTACCTAGCAAGATGTGTTTGGGCATCTTGACTCTCATTGTCATCAATGGTGAGAGTTCTCGTGTTGACTAGTGGCATCCATTAATGGCCACTAAGCCAACAATTTCCTACTATGTTCGACATCAGAACATCTTTTCACATAGTAGGAATTGTGCCAATGAGTTTTGAAGACATGAAGACTATTATTTTCAGCATTTTGGAGCAGATTCAGCAAGTTTTAGTAGAAGCAATAAAAAGCCATCTTATCTCTCTATCCATGACTCCTCTTGTTCAGCCACTTGAAGAAGAATATGATCAGAAGATTTCAGCCACCACACACATACAACTCATCCATTCCAAAGGGTAAGTGAAGGTACGGCATTTTCTAACTTTTAACCATAGAATTCCATAAAAAGCTAGAATGATACTTGTTGGAAAAACATTTCTCTTCCTCATTTCATAAAATTGCCAATACCATCAGTTGGGGGGGGGGGGGGGGGAATACATTCATATTCATATCTTTCCATGTCCATAACATATTCAAGAGCTCACATACTTCCAACATATATTAATTATTACATTGCTATTATGAGCATACAATGGCTTTTGAAAAAGTGCTTAAAGGATAAATTGGATACAAACAAAATCATGGTTGTCACACAAGAACCAACCATCATGCAATCCAATAAAGATATACTTTGCAACAATAATCAAAATATCATTATGCAAAGTTCAAAGATCAAAAAAAAAAAAAAAAAAATGGTTGTAACACAAGAACCAACCATGTTGCAATTCAAGTAAAACACTTTGCAGAAATATGAAGTTATCAAATGATATCATGCAAAGTTAAGCCAAAGCTCAAGGATCAAAAGAGTCAATGTAATATATGTTGCATGAGGACATGCAATAGCTTCAGTTGGGGGGTATGTTGAGTCTTGAAAATGTCATTCATTTCCATTACACTTTCACTATTATGTCCATTATATCACCTCCATTTCACTACTATGTCACCACATTCATCCCACTTTCATTATCATTGGGCTACCTTTATGTTTTTCCAATATTTATTATTTCTAAGCCTTTTAAGTGAATTTGTGGTTAAACATTAGAAAATAATGTGCATATGCTTATACCTAACAAATGGGTTGAGTTTGTTGACATGTGTAGGTTGAAAGGAGACTTCTAGAAGACCCTTATGTGGCACTCTAAGGCCAAATTCGAATTTGGTTGGAAAGAATCATGGGATCATGAGGATATGTGTCACATCTCCTAATTGTATTGTAACTCTCAAAAGACATGTGTCTTATCAGTTCCTATTTTGATTAGGACTCTAGAGGTAGAGGGAGAGATTCATGGACTATCATTAATGAGATGGCTCTCATCTTTTTGTATAAATAGGAGATCTCTCTCCTTCATTAGTTAGTCTCTCTTTAGTCTTTCCTTTAGTCTTTTCTTAGTCCTTTTAGTTTGTTAGTCCCATGGCTTTTGAAAGCTTTGCAGAGCTTTGTTGTACTTTGCACTTTTGAAGAAATTGAATAAAGCTTTGATGTTCTCAACATGGAAGGAGATGTGAAGTAGATGTCATGGAGCATATTAGGATGTAAGTAGATTAGATTTTATTTTGTAAATATTGCTTTGTAGAATGTAAGGTAGATTAGATTTTCATTCATGCAATTTTAATTTATGCAAGTGTGTTTAATTTTGCTTTGATTTCATAGGTAGTAGGGGGCCCCTGCCTTGTACAGTTTGAATTACTGCATTTTATTTTCTCCCGGGATTTTGTGTGTTGTATTTGCTTTAATATCTAATGGTAGTTGCAGTTGTCTTATTCATAGTGCTGCCCTTTTTACTCTGTTTTCTAGATTAGCTTTTAGTTTAGTTTTACAAGTTGTATGCTAACTAATTTATGGTCTCTTTATCATGAATTATTTATCTTTAAGAGAACTGAATACTAATGAATTGCAGCTTGTTTTGAAGTAGTCTTGGCTTGTAGCACTAATTCTTTTTCCACTTGTTACACATAATCATGTATGTAGGAAGCAGTATGATGGAAAAGGCATAGTAGTGTTATAATTTGTCATTTAGAGTTTTTATCATTTCTTGGATTTGTCTTTAGCTACTTCATAATCGTGTTTTACAAAGTACTATGTGATAGAAGCAGGGAGTTAGGAAGAGATAACCATTATCATCAGTCCTTGAAGTGATTTTCTTATTTCTTTTATTTGCAGCAATATGAGTAGTGACTAATGCCATTAGAACGTGGTTCTTTGCTTTCAGTTTCATTTCAAGTTATTTCTTTCAAGCTCTTTCTTTGCAAGTTTAAAGTTTGATTACTTTCTAGACTTATTTCTAACTACTTCTTAATCGTGTTTAACATAGTACTATATGTTGAAGCAGGGAGTTAGGAAGAGTTGAACATTATAACTGGTCTTTAAAGTGGTTTTTCTTACTTGTCACCTTAGAGCTTGATTACTTTTTGGACTTATTTCTGACTACTTCTTAATCGTGTTTAACATAGTACTATATGTTGAAAGCAGAGGGTTAGGGAGAGTTGAACATTATAACTTTACAAAACAACGAAGTAAGAAAGAGGTTAACTAAGCACATATAGTGCACCACACTTCATCAGTTTACGATACCCGGATTGATAATTTATGTAGAGCAATTTAAGACGTTAAATTGACTAGACAGTGATGCAATAGGTACTGCATCAAGAGGAACCATAGTAAGTTGAGAATTATGTGCTTTCTCTTTGATCATTTTATCCATCTCTGCCTCCATTTCCTTAATTTGTGCACTCTGTTCCACTAGTAGCTTCAGCATTTCTTCTTTCTGTATCTCTATTTCTCCCAATTCCTTTGCTTTGGGATCTTCAACGGTAGGTAGCTTCAATTTATTCCTCATGTATGCTATATCAACATTCTTATTCTTATAATATCTTCCATGGAATTTGAATTAGCTGGATCAAAACTTGCTTTGATTACCATCTCCTCTAAATATTTAATTCTATTGTCTTTGGCCAAAGAGGAAATTTTCTCCAGTTTTAGCTGTGATTGAACATTGTTCAAAGATAGCTACAACTTGGAAGCAATAAGGGCAGTCTGTGTGAAATTTGAATAAACCATCTCTCTTGTTTGCATGTGCATGTCCATCTGGTCCAAAGGATGGACATCTTTTGCCTCAAACTCAAATGTGGTCTTCTTGAAATCAGTTGCAGATTTAGGTTGAGGTACTTGAGCTTGTAATAATGCTATATGCATTGTCCCTTTCTTTGTGTCATAGGATGAAATAATCTTGTGTTTAATTGAGGAACACTTATTCCTGAATTGAACGTAAATGTTACCATGGAGGGCTTCATTCCTCTATTTAATTTCTTTGTACCTTTGAAATATGTCCAGCTGCCTCTATTCTGTAAATGACTCTATTGTATGAGGTGTTATGGCTAGACTCTCTTTAGTGGTTGAGGATGGCGTAGAATCAATTGTGCTACTACCAAACCTTAAATTATGAAGGCCAAAGAGTACAATGGTACCTTGTGTTTCCTCTAGTGGTTGGAAATCTACCTTGGAGCTTGTCTTTGTTTTCTTGGAATAGATATTGAATTCCTTGGCTGAGACTTCTATTACTGAAGGTGAGTCCTCTCTTGTCTTTTATCAGTTTTCTCTCTTGGGGTAAAAGCCTCTGAAACGGTTCTAGACAACACCTACTCTTTGGCCTCCTGCAATGTGTTCTCTAGCCAATCCTGTTGATTCGTATATTTCTCAATCTCTAGTCTCTGGGTATGTACATAGGGGGTTGTCTTCTGTTCCAACCTCAACTTAGAAATTACCCCAAAGGGGTCATAAGACCATGTGAAGCTGAGGGGAAAATTCATCTGTTTTAGAAGGAGGTCTACTTCCTCTCCTGCTGCTCTACTGTTACAGATAAATGGACCTATCTGTGTTTCTATTCTAAACTGCAAATTTTTCTTAGCTGCCACAAAGTAAATGTTACCTGATTGGATTATTTTCCTGATCTATTCCAAGGTAAATATCCTCATAGAAAGATATTTAGGAAATTTATAAGGTGGCATCTCGGAGCCATAAACCCTGATCTCTGTATAATTTTGGTATAAATACAAATCTCATGTCTTCACCTACTCACTGAGATGCAACACCTTTTAAATATCCTCACTGATCTTCGGAATTTACTGGCCACTCAGCAAACAAGTTGTTGGATATATGAACTGATCAATAAAATCTTTGAATCTGTACTCTTGTGAATGATTTTTAATAATGTAGGTCCAAAAAATTATGGACTAAGGTTCACCCTACTGATTCAGTTTCTAAATTGCAAAAGGAAACCTATATGTCTGGAAGAAAAGAAACATATGCATGAGAATGGAAGTGTATCTGAACATTCCTTCAATTAGAAACTGAAGGAATTGTTCATGTATTACATCTGCAAGAAAGTGACCATAGTAAAAAATGACTGAAAGTCCTTCTTTTGTGGAAAGGGTGGATAAAAAGCCTAAATAGGCTCATCTACCCATTCATCTAATAAATACCCAAGTATGCAAGATAAGCCACAGATGATCTTTCTGGTTCTTTGGGGAAAAATAGAAGAGGGATAAGGGGGGGTTTTATTGGGCAATTGAGAATATTCTAGCAAGAAGACTTCAAAAATCTTGGCTCTCTTGGGAAAAGAGAGCTTTTGCTAAATCTCTTTGAGAGAATCAATTGAGAAAGGGGTAAGGGATTCACTGTGTGGGATCTACAACATTTGATTTATATTCTTTGGGGTAATGGTGAAAAGGATTTCACCATTAGGGGATATGATGGCTCTTTTTCTTGAGAGATAGGAGGCATGGAATTTGAGGAGAAATTTTGGGAAATAATAGGATTGAGGGAAGATTAATAGGGGTAGTCTGGATTTCCAAAGCCCGATTTCATCTTATTGGTCTAGATAGGTGTCTCGAAACAAGCAGTGTAATTCGAAGAGTTCGATTTCACACTATGTTTCGTGATTTTACAGTCTCTGCTAGCTAAGGGAATGTGGTCTAAATCCATAGAGGGAGGAAGCATCAGGTTTATCACAGTGGCATCACTTTTGGTTTTGGGGGCCATTGTGATAACTGGGAAGAATTGCAAAGGATGACAATGCTAATTGCATGGGAAAAAGAACTTGCAAGCAATTGTTCTGTCAACAATGGATAATAGATGAGGGACAATAGAGATTAGATTGATACCACTATGAGAGTATGAGAGTGAGGAAATAATGTGATTGAGGGCAAGTGCAAAGATTTATAGGTTCGCAATGGAGCGGGACCGTTGGCTAAAATGGTTGTTTTGGGGGAGCATTTACTCTGCAACAGGAAAAAACCGCAACGGAAGGAAGTGGCAATGGGAGGACGTAACGGTTAATTGACGTGGCGCCAAGTGATAGGCAGAAGAAGATGCATGACCATTGGCGGGAAAGGGAGTGAGGGTTGAGCGTTTTTCGGAGGGGGGTATGTGTGGTTTGTGGTAAGTGAGGGGGGTGCGAAAAGATGTGAGAGGGACACATAGCGGTGGGGCCCAGCGGGGAAACCTCTTTTCCGGACCCCCCCTCTCCGCCTCGCCGGTAAAGGAAGACATGGTGGGGGGTGGGGTGGGGTGCGAAAGAGGCTGGGATTCATTCGATGAAATGGGGATATGATCGGGAACGGGAGATATGAGCGTGATTTAAACACTAATCGATAAATTGTCCCATCGCGCATATATTTTTACAATAAGGTCCAAACTTTGGACAAATAATCTCACATATAACACTTTTTTATAATAAGTTCAATTTTCCCCTAAACTAACTTAACTAAAATCAATTAGGGTGCATTTAGGAGTGAAAAACCCTTATTTATTTTGCAATTTAAAGGACTAAAAACACCTATTCAAACAACAAAAACTTAATCTACCAATTTGCATTAATCCATATTACACTGTTGGATTAATTTATTCACCTGATCTACCTAATCTAATCTTAGCCAAGATTAGACTGTTTGGCTAACTTATTCATTCTAACCTAATTAACATAAATTGAAAATTTCTTGAACATGATGAAAAAGTATGTTTCAAACAAGAAAAAGGATTGTGGCATGTTAAACAAGATGCACACAAGCTTATGAATTTATTCTTCAACAATTATTGTACCATCAATGGCACTTCAACTGGCATCACTTTCATATTTTTTTCTTTTATATGGCGTTCTTTTATCATTTATTTTTTCTTTTCCTTTTTATGTTTTTATATATATATACCCTCTTTTCATTTTTTATTTTTATTTACATATCTTTTTTTTAGAAATCATTTGCAATATACAATATTACAATTGGAAATACAGAAATATAACACTCAATCATCATTTGATCCTATCAGTCATAGGACCCTAACACTCTCTTCCTTGCATTCCATTTTGGTTAGTGCATTGAATTCTCCCCAATCCTCCATTGACATTACCCCTCCCTCGCCGATTTTTCTTTCTTCCATTTTGGTCAATGCATTGAATTCTCCCCCATCGTCTATTGGCATTAACCCTCCCTACCCATAGTTTCATTCTTCCATGATCGATGGCCCTTCCATGGTTGTTAGCCCTTCGAACCCACATGTGGATAGTTCCATGACGATAGGAGTCTTCACCTCCGGGACCCATCGATCCATGGATGTCAACCTTAATAATATTCTCCCCTATTCTCATTTAATTATCAATTTTTTGACAGACCCCATCGGTTCTCCGGTATGGGTGTCTCTTTGTTTAAGTCTATTAATTTAATAAATTATAACCAAAATGATATTAATATTAAGAATAGCATTAATAACATGATTTTTTTCTGTTAGCAGTAACATTAATTATAATAATAATAATAATGTCGATAATAGTTATAATTATGCTCTATTTCATAATAATAATAATTCTGTCTTCTTTCAATAATAGGGTAGTTAATAATAAGAATAATTTTATAATAATAGTAATAATAATAATAATAATAATAATAATATCGATAATAATTATAATTATTCTCTATTTCCTAAAAATAATAATAATAATAATAATAATTCTCTCCCTTCTTTCAATAATAGGGTAGTTAATCTTTCTAGTTTTTCTTTTGACCCTCCTGTCTATAGTTTTCTGGAGAAAGGATTAAATTTTTCCCTTACTCCTAGAAAAATCCCAGTGGATGAAATTATTTGTGACATTGAATATGGGATTATACTTACCAGACGTTACTAAGGATATCATCGGATAAGACTGTGTTGTTGTCCTTATAAAGGCAAATCCACCCAAGAGAAACATTAGCAAACTTGAGTCGGATGCTCTTAATTCTTTGAACAATAACAAGGACATAATCATTCTCAGAAATGACAAGGGTGGTGTTGTAGTTATTTTAGATAAGGAGGATTACCAAAGAAAAATGTTGGATCCTCTTTGTAATAGCAGAAGCCACAAGAAACTTAATAAGAATCCCTTAATGAAGATCTTCAAATTGGTGTCTCTAGCTATTAAATCCAGTAGCTTTGTTAGCCCCTTTAGCCATAATCTTATTGAAAGTAGCCCTATTACCCCTAGGATCTATGGACTTCCAAAGATCCATAAGGAAGGGGCTCCCCTGAGACCCATTGTCAACACTATAGGAGGGCCAACCTATCTTCTAGCTAAGTATTTAGCCCAGAAGTTAAAACCCCTTGTTGGCCTTACTGAATCCTTTGTAAAGGACTCATCATCATTCGTCAATGAGTTAAAGGGTATTAATCTTGATCCTGGTGATATGATTGTGATTTTTGATGTGGTCTCCCTCTACACTAATATCCCTATTAATGAGGCCATTGAAGTCATCAAGCGCATTATGGATCCTGATACGACTAAATTAGTTGAAATTTGTCTTACCTCTACTTTCTTCAGCTTCGATGGGGAATTCTACGAACAAACTTGTGGTGTTGCCATGGGTTCCCCCTTTCCCCTATAGTGGCTAATTTGTTCATGGAATACTTTGAATCGAAGGCCCTGGCCTCAGCTCCTTTCAAACCAAAGCTTTGGAATATGTTTGTGGATGACACCTGTGTCATCTGGTCCCATGGTCGAGAAAAGTTGGAACGTTTTTTCCAACATCTTAACAATTAGTCTAGCTCCATAAAGTTCACCATGGAATGTGAAATCAATGGGAGTCTTCCTTTCCTTGATGTCCTTTTTTTGAAGAAGGATGATGGTACTTTCTCTCACCAGGTCTTTCGTAAGAAAACTCACACGGAGCAATATCTTCATGCTAAATCCCATCATTTCCTTGCTCAAAATTTGGGTGTTCTCAACACCTTAGCTACTTGAGCGTTAAGATTTTATGATGGAAACCACCTTAATGATGAAAAAACCCATCTCCTTAATGTTTTTTATAAAAAAGGGTATAGTAAGAACCAATGTCTTAAATTTTTCCTTAAAGATGACAAAGGTCTAAAGATTACAAAAGAACCCAAATACATGTTTTCAGGGGTGCATCTTCCTTCCATCCAAGGGACCATTGACAATATTACGAAGTCCTAAGGAAGCATAAGGTTCCCTCAACGTTTAGGCCCCTTTACACCATTCGAAGCTCCCTAAGATTTGTAAAAGACCTAGTAAACCCAATGGATATGAAAGGTGTTTATGTCATCCCATGTTCTTATGGAACTCACTACATTGGTGAGACTGAATGCTCAATAAATCAAAGGAATCATCAGCTCGCAACTAACATCAAACATGGGAGAAATCAGTCCTCAACTCTGGCAGAACATGCAGAAAAAACTAAACATCACATTTGCATTGAAGAGGCCCAGGTCATTGCTAGGATTAGTCATTTCCATCACCACAATTTTGGGGAAGCCATAGAAATCGAAAGGAGGCCTAGTAATTAAGAAAACAATTTTTCGAAAGAAATCACATAAAAAAAAAATTACCAACGCATTTCGAACCATCTATTGTGGTTCATCGTCAGGACAAGATGAAGAATCACATCTTGACACACGCTTAAATATAGATCAACGTAGAGACCTTTCATTCAAATAACGACTATAATAAATGACTAGTTTATAAAAAATATTATTTAGTTTATAACATCAATTATATTAAATAAAATCAATTAATAGGTAAAGGTTTGAAATAAATAACGAATATTCAAAGTCAACCAAGGAGCGAAGTCAAAAAGTTATAACAACCGTAATAGACAACTAGTTTAAGAATAAAATTATTTAATTTATAGCAGTAATCAATAGGACCCAATAATATTGAATAAAATCAAGAATATATTAAGTAGAAAATTATATATGGACAAAGAAGAAACAAATAGAAGCAAGAAGTGCAACCAAAAATATAACCAAAGGAGTCAAGACCCTAAAAAATGGAGTCCAAACCATATTAATGAAAAAATAAATTATTGAAAAACTCAGAAAATAAAATAAAAATAAGAAGGACAAAGAATCATGGCCAACTATAAATTAAGGGGTTAAGGAACTATAAATAAATCAAGGAGCCAAGAAAAATGAATAAAATAAACAAAGTCTAACAAAGAAAAAATACATAAAGAAAATAAAAATAATTATGAACAAGAGGATAAAACATAATAGATGAAAAATAATTATTGACCGAACAAACGAAAAAAGAGGATACAGAAACCTAAAAAGACAAAGAACATAAAGAAACACAGGAGGAAAGGATAAGGACCCAACTTCTGCTAATATTCCAACCATCGTCTCTATTCAAATTAATGGGCCTTTTCTCAATATTCTAAAGCCTCTCTGAATTTTCGATGATGGAAATGAATAACGTTTGCAATGACTTGGGCCTCTTCAATGCAGATGTGATGCTTAGATTTTTCTACATGTTCTGCCAAGGCAGAGGAGCGGGTCCTATCATGCCTGATGTCAGTGGCGTGCTCACAAATCCTCTGATTGATAGAGCGACCAATCTCACCTATGTAGGGAGTCCCACAGGAGCAAGGGATAATGTAAACCCCTTTCATATTTTTAGGGTCCACAAGATCCTTTACAGATCTTAGGGAGCTCTGGAGGGTGTTTATAGGTCTAAAGGTTGAAGGAACCTTATGCTTTCTTAGGATCTTCACAATCATGTTAGTGGTCCCTTGGATAAAAGGGAGATGAACACCTAAAAATCGATCCTTGGGTTCTATCTTAGCCTTAGGACATTTTTTGGCCTTGAGGAAAGCCTTAGAACATTGGTGCCTACTGTACCCATTATTCAAGAAAACACTCAGGAGGTGTGCTTTCTCAACATTAAGATGGTTGTTATTAGAAACTATTAAGGCTTTAATCGCTAAAGTGTTGAGAACGCCAAGATTTTGATCGAGGAAATGATGAGAGCTAGCATGAAGATATTGCTCCGTGTGAGTTTTATTCCGAATGAATTAATGAGAAAAGAGCCATCCTCGTTCCTTGAAAGGAGGATGTCAAGGAAGGGTAGACTACCATTGCTTTCAAATTCCATGGTGAACTTTATGGAATTGGACTGGTTGTGAAGATGAAGGAAAAAGAGGTCCAACTCTTCCTTACCATGGAACCAGATGACACAAGTGTCATCCAAAAACCTCTTCCACACCTTAGGAAGAAGGCAAGAAGAGGCTAAGGCCCTTGATTCAAAATCTTCCGTAAAATTATTAGCCACTACAGGGGAGAGGGGAACCCATGGCGACACCACAATTTTTCTCATAGAATTCCATGAGAAAAATTGTGGTGTCGTCATGGGTTCCCCCCTCTCCCCTATAGTGGCTAATATTTTTATGGATTATTTTGAATCAAAGGTCTTAGCCTCTTCTCGTCCTTTGCCTAAGATGTGGAGGAGGTTCGTGGATGAAAATTGTGTCATCTGGTCCCATGGTAAGGAATAGTTCGACCTCTTTTTCCTTCATCTTCAAAATCAGTCCAATTCCATAAAGTTCACCATGGAATTTGAAAGCAATTGTATCCTGCCCTTCCTTGATGTCCTCCTTTCAAGGAATGAGGATGGATATTTTTCTCATCAAGTCTTTCAGAATAAAACTCACACGGAGCAATATCTTCATGCTAGTTCTCATCATTTCTTGGCTCAAAATCTTGGTGTTATCAACACTTTAACAACTAGAGATTTAAGAGTTTATTATGACAACCATATTAATGATGAGAGAGCACATCTCCAGAGTGTTTTCTTGAATAATGGGTATAGTAGGAACCAGTGTTCTATGACATTCCTCAAGGCTAAAAAAATTCCTAAGGTTAATATAGAACCTAAGGATCGATTTTCAGGTGTTCATCTCCCTTTTATCCAGGGGACCACTGAGAGGATTGTGAAGATCCTAAGAAAGCATAAGGTTCCTTCAACCTTTAGAACTCTAAACACCCTTTGGAGCTCCCTAAGATTTGTAAAGGATCTTTTTGACCCTAAAAATACGAAAGGGGTTTACATCATCCCTTGCTCCTGTGGGACTCTTTACATAGGTGAGACTGGTCGCTCTATAAATAAGAGGATTCGTGAGCATGCCACTGACATCAGGCATGGTAGGACCCATTCCTCTGCCTTGGAAGAACATGCAAAAAAGTCTAAGCATCACATCTGCATTGAAGAGGCCCAAGCCATTGCCAAGATTAATCATTTCCATCATTTAAAATACAAAGAGGCCTTAGAAATCGAAAAAAGGCCTACTAATTTGAATAGAGACGATGGTTGGAATAGTAGCAGAAGTTGGGTCCTTGTCCTTTCCTTTTGATTTTCTTTATGTTCTTTGTATTTTTAGGTTTTTGTATCTTCTTTTGTCGTTTGTTTGGTCAATAATTATTTTTTCATCTATTATGTTTTATCCTTTTTATCATTATGAGCTCTTTTAATTATTTTTATTTTCTTTATGTATTTTTGCTTCGTTAGACTTTGTTTATTTCATTCAATTTTCTTGGCTCCATGATTTATTGTAGTGCCTTAACCCCTTAATTTATAGTTGACCCTGATTATTTGTCTTTCTTATTTTGATTTTATTTCCTGAGTTTTTCAATAATTTATTTTTTGATTAATAGGGTCTTGACTCCATTTTTTAGGATCTTGACTCCTTTGGTTATATTTTTGGTTGCGCTTCTTGCTTCTAATTGTTTCTTCTTAGTCTATATATAATTTTATCCTTAATCTATCTCTTGATTTTATTTAATATTATTGGGTCCTATTAATTAATGCTATAAATTAAATAATTTTATTCTTAAACTAGCTATTTATTATGGTTGTTATATCTTTTTGACTTCGCTCCTTGTTTGACTTTGAATATTCGTTATTTATTTCAAACCTTTACCTATTTCTTGATTTTATTTAATATAATTGATGCTATAAATTAAATAATATTTTTCATAAACTAGTTGTTTATTATAGCTGTTATTTGAATGAAGGGTCTCTACATTGATCTCTATTTAAGTTGTGCCAAGATTACTTGATTTTATTTAATATAATTGATGTTATAAATTAAATAATATTTTTAATAAACTATTTGTTTATCATAGTCATTATTTGAATGATGGGTCTCTACATTGATCTCTATTTAAGCGTATGCCAAGATCTGCTTCTTCATCTTGTCCTGACGATGAACCACACTGGATGGTTTGAAACGCGTCGGCAAAAATTCTTTGATGTGATTTCTACCAGAAAAATTGTTTTCTTAATTCAATATGGATCACAGAAGCCTTAATTCAGGAAAAGGCCTTGTAATCTTAATAGAGACGATGACTGGAAAGTTAGTAATTGTTGGGTTCTAGCCTTGTCTTCTTAATATTTTTGTTATTTATTTATTTGATCTATTTTTGAATTTATTATTATTATTATTTATTTTATTTTTACTTACATTGATTTTATTATTTTATTTTATTTTATTATTTTTATTATTTAAGTTATACCCTTCCATAATAATTTCCTTAATTGGATTTTTAAATATTCTTGGTTGACTTATTATTTTATTGTTTGTTGTTGGAAATAATAATAATAATAATAATTAATTATTATTCTATTTGATTTTTATTTTTATTAATACTCTTTAAGTTTGGCCTTAGTTAATAATGTGCCTTAGTTTGATTTTTAGATATTCTTAGTTTTTGTATTATTATTTTATTGTTTGTTGTTGACTAAAAAATAATAATAATAATTAATTAATTAATTAAATGAATAAATAAATTTATTTTCTCTAAGAGTCAATTTTAACATTTTAAAATATTTTATTAATTAACTATATTTATCGAGTCAAAACTAGTTGTTGTATTCTAGCTATTGTAAATTAGTTTTCTCTACATTGTGCTCTCTCTATTTATTCGTATGCCATGATCTGACACTCCATCTTGTCTCGATGATGAACCACACTAATTGGTTCGAAACACGTCGACAAAATTTCTGTTATGTGATTATTACTAAAAGTTTCTCAATAATTCAAGCATGGATCACAGAAGCCTGAATTCAGAAATTTGCTAGAATCTCTTGAGCATGTTACTATCATCCTTATGCATCTCCTCATGAAACAGTTCGGCCAATGGATGCACGATTTTTGAGATATGGTAAAAACTAATTTATGCCTTGTTTATTTTGGAAATCTTGTAGAAAAACAGAACTTTCCTGTAGCACTTTAGGGCGGCGATGAAAATGAATAAGAAAGGCTTGAGAATGATGTGTGGATGTTGCAAATGGCTAAGGGTGATGGATTGATATGGCCTTGGTCCTACTAGAGCATCTATGCAAAGGAGGTGAAATCTTAACTTTGACCTCCCTTGACTAGATTTTTGATCAACTTTTTCTAATGGTGCTAACGTGTTCTTGTTTCTTGTAGAGTTTGGAGAGAACCTGCAGTCACCAAAGAGAGATACCTGGAGAAAAGAATATTTTTTCATTTTTTTCTTTTTTTTTCCTAGGCCTACTAGCTACCTTAATGAGTTTTTTAACTAGTAGGTCTGCCTAGGTGCCTCAAAAGAGGTTTTCACCTAGGATCTTGTTATTTTTTCTTTTTTATTTCTTTTTCAACTCACTAATAGCCTCATGGAGGTTTTCAATCAGTAAGCTAATATCAGGCACCTCAAAGGAGGTTTTCACCTAAGATTTTACATTTTTTTCTCTTATTTTTGTTTCCTTTTTTCCCTTTTTTTACCCTATTCTACTTCAAGATAATCTTTTTCAAGTATAAAAATATTTCCAATGGGTCCATGTGTATAGCAAGATGACATATAAAATCATGTGTAGGCTCAAAATATATGCTTTGATGTGTACTTGAATATGAGAGACCAACTTCTTTGACTTTGATGATATCAAGCATTGTTGAAGGAGTGATGCTCCATCTTGTTGATTTTGTGGAACCAAAGCTCAATATAGTTGTGATTTCCTTGGTTTTCTTGCTCGTCGAGATCATCATGTGTGTCTTCTTATTTCATTCCATTCAGGTCTTCTTCTTTTTGCTAATTATTTCTTTGAACACATAGAGGATCTAATGGTGAACATGATGGAACTTCCTCAATCTCTGATTTTGATGTATGCTCTCCATCAAGTGTAGCCCATGATTTTTTGGTCTCTTCATTTGAATCTTGTTTTTATGAATGTTGTTCTTCAATGACATTAGGAGAATCCCTTTTTTCAATACTCTTCCCGATATAAGATGAAGACCATTTAGATCAAGAGGAGTTTTTTGGAAGTATTATACCTTAGCATTGTAAATGTGTTGAGCTACTTTGTTGTTTGTATTCGAAAATGATGGTATAGGTAGTTGAGTGGGAGAGGATATTTGAGATGGATGTGGGTGGGGTTGGGGTTGGGGTTATGGTGGAGGTTGATGGTAGGGATAGCATGGAGTTGGTTATGGAGGATATTGAGGAAAATATTGAGGATATTGTGGATTTCTCCCATAAGGTCTTTGTCAACCTTGTTGCCAAGATTTGTTTTGGGGTTGAGATGGCCAAGGTTGTCAAGAAAAGGGTATGTTCCAATTACTTTGAGATGGATGTGCATAACCTTGAAATTTTGAATTAGATTCTTGTATCATATCAGGTTGACTAGGCTGCCATGGTCTTCTTGGAGCTACATAACATAACTACTTTGGTGATTGACTTGCTCCATTGTCCTCTTAGTAAACTTCAACCTTGGTAATGATGGGAAATATTTAGTGCCATTAGATTATGCATGGATAACGCATATATCAACATCCTCTTTTTTCTCATTTTGCATTCTTAAAATTTCTACTTGTTCACTTAGATTAATAATAAATTATGTTTTAAAGTTATCAAACAAATTTCCAAGCTCAGCTTGACTTATCGATCTCGATGTTTATTTACTTACTCTTGCCCTTCCTCTTGATATGCGCTTTCATATTTCACAAATTTCGTTTAATGATAATTGGTATACATCACCTATACTCAAGAGATTGAGTAGATCAATCCACTCATCCCTAATTGTTCTAAGTAAGAGGGTTTTTAGTGTGTCAAATCCTAAATGATGCAATTTTTTCCTCTTAACATTATACATAAATATGTCTATTAGATCATGAAGGATTTCATATTCTTTTTTATTCATTTTAAATATTTCTTCTTTAAGATCATGATTTTTATATTTTTCTAGAAATATCTTTTGCATATCATTCCATGATATTATTGAATTAGTCCTTAAACTCATGAACCATTTAAGAGATATATCCTTCAATGTTGTTTGAAACAATCTCAATTTTTGAGTATTTAATATTTGACTATAAGATCTACAAAGGATTTCAACTTTAAAGAGAAAGGTTTACATATCCTTTGACCTCATACCATGGAAGTTGGGAAGGAAATATGGAGGGATTCTCTTCATATGAACACTAATATAAATATCTTGAATGAGAAATCCAAGAGGATCTTCCTCATTGTCATCATCTCCATCCATTTATTCTACCTTCTCTTCCACCTCTTCTTCTTCTACCTGCAAAAGTGGATGGTGATGTGGTTCTTACTGCACCATGTGGTCAAATGGGGGGTTTAGCGTTAGAGAAGTATTTTTTCTATTTTCATAAAAAAATCAGAATAAGAATGCTAATTCAATGCAATATGCCTATTTTTATTTTTATTTTTATTTTTATTTTTTGTTGTAGAAAGTAAAAGAAATGAATCAAATAGGGAAGAAAAAATTGCATGCTTTGACACCTCCCCAGCAACGGCGCCAAAAAGTGATGAGCCCTAGTACTGTAACAAGAATGCAACAAGAATGTTGCAACTCCCAAGGCTACCAACTTAAACTAGCAACCTAGGGTTCGTACAAACTTAAGAGTTGTTGGCACTATATGTGCAACATGCAATGTGTTCTTTCATTGATCTGATGCAAAGGAGTGAATATCATGATTTTCATAAATGTAAATTCTTGAAATGGAAACCTTAACCTACAAAAGACAAGGAAAGAAAACCTATTCTAATTGCATAAAGTAAAGAGCATGAACTAACTCTAAAGACTAACTAACTATAATTGCAGGAAGGTAAAAAATTGTACTAATTGCAGAGATGAAATATGTTAGCCTACTTGCAGATGCAAATCAAGATTCTACTTGTGGAATGTAAATCATTACTCTACTTGCAGAATGTGAAAATTTTCTTGAAAAAGGAAACTTGATCTAAAGCATATGACTAGAAAATATAAGAACATAACTTCAAAAACTAGGTCTAATCTACTTGCATTGAAGAGTTTCCCTTATTATCATTGAGTTCAAGATAATTTAGCTTTAGTAACAGATTCCTTACACATTTCATAAGAGAACAATATTTGTGATGCAAATGTGGAAATATGTCTACTAATTTTAATTGTTGTTTTGTACTTGTAGTGAAGGTATGATGGATGGGTCTAAAGTGGTCCTTGGTCCTCCCCAACCATGGATTAAAAGTTTTGAGGTCATTATTTAATCCCAAGACACAAAAATCAATCTCTTAAAGAAAACTTGGTTAAGTTTAGATAATGCTACATGATGCTACAAGACTGCTACAGGATTGCTACAGGATGCTACAGGACTGCTACAAGATTGCTACATGATTGCCCTGTTTTTCTACATGATTGGATTTGTTAGCATTATGAGGGTTAAATAGGTGATATAGAGGTGATCAAGGGTAGTGGAAGGTATGATAAGGTTGTATGTTTCCCTTTCCAAGCTTAGCACTCTTCAGGGGCCCATATTGCAAAAGGAACAATGCACACGGTGGCCTTCAACAAACTAGAAATGTACTCTCGGTGTACAGAGTTTTGGAGTTGTTGAGGTAGAAAGAAGGAAATAGTCATAGAATAAGGATTTTAAATGAAAATTATAACCCTGCAAATCCACAGTAGAACCTGCACACCACAAAAATATTATGGTTTTTATACTTGAAAAGACTAAATATCGTCTGTCAGCTAGTCTGTCCTCTGAGTTATCTCACCAATGACCAAGAAAAATGAATGAAAATGATATGGGGTAAAAAAAAATTATTAATTAGGATGTCCTAGGACTCCAATAGAAGTGAAATCAATGAAAAGTACCATTTTTAGCATGTGCTAAAAATAGCAGGAAATTACTACTCTAAAAACTAGAAATTCAAGAATCGGTGAGCTAGTTAACCTACCAAATGTCTAACCTAATCAAGTGAAAATTATATGGGGTAAATTTAGTTATTAAATTAATTTATTTTATGACTCAATTCAAGTGTAATCAACCCAAAATAACCTCGTTAACATGTGCTAAAAAATAGCTAAAAATTACTACTATTTTGCTACAAGAGACTTCCAAAAATTATAGATTTGTGAACTAGTAAACCAATCCAAGTAGCTCAATGATGAATATAACTTTTCAAAAATTTTATAAGAATGCATCATGCCTGTGAATCTATAAATAAACTTTAAAACAAATCACTTATTTCATGTAACCAATATGACCTACAACAAAAGAAGCATGAATAATAAATGCAGAAACAAGAGATGCAAGTGAAAAGACATTCAAAGGAGATAAAGAAATTGTATACCAGGCCTCTGAGGCTTCTGGGATGGCCAAGCCCAAGGATATACATATTCCTATGAAGGAAAAAAATCTTTATATGCTAAAAATGGCACCAAATTTCGTTATTTGAATCAATCCAACTACATACCTGCTAGAAATGAAAGTGGAGCTACTAAATAACAAGTTTTCTCCACAAGAAGACTTAGAAATATCTACCCTAGAGGAAAATTTGAATTGGTACTTATAAAAATATATGGGGAAGCATTCTCCTTGAAAGGAGGCAAATTTCCCCTCCAAAATCCCTCAAAAAGTGGATCGAGTTCCCAACACTAGGAATCTTCATTAAATGATAGGGAACACATCCCTAGATTTTCTCAATCAGTGGAGCTCCATAGTTTTTCAATAATTTCATGATATATTATTCATTTATCATCCAACCTTGGTTCATCCTGTAGTAGGGAGCAAGTCCCTGTATTATCTCATTCAGAATTTACTCAATATTCTCTCAATATTCTGCAAAACTAAATAATGCTAGGCACATAATATGAAATTATCTCTAAACCTTCCTAAGAACATATTAAAGCTAAACGACATTATTAAGTATAGAAGGAGATATTTAATATAGCCTTTATGTGCCTAATAAATGTTATATGTGCCTTAATTTATTTCTATTTTGGAGTCCCATCAGTAAGTGACCAAAGAATACCAACAAATGCTTACACAATTTCTTACTGAAAATATAATACATGCACGAATGGAATGTGGTTGATGCATTACTTAACCTAAATGGAATTATCATAGTGCCAAAAGAGGCATTTGAATGATGTCTTATGCACATCTTGCCCCTAAACCCTAATTTGATGGTACCTTGATCGAAGATCTATATTGGAGAAGAACACTGCCCCATGCAACTCGTCTAACAATTCATCTATCCGTGGGATTGGATATATATTTTTAATAGTTTTCTTACTCAAGGCCCTGTAATCAATGCACATCGAAATTATTCCATCTTTATTCCTAACCAAGGATATCGAAGATACGAAGGGACTGAAACTAGGCCTAATGGGACCCATGTCTAATAATTCCTTTATTGATTTTTTAGTTTCATCTTTGAATCTCTTGAGATGCCTATAAGGAGTCGTGATGACCTATTTTTCTCCCTCTTCCAAATAAATAGTATGCTCAAACCATTTTTCTAGTGGTCTCTTTCGAGGAATCCTTCCAAAAACTTTCCCATGCTTATACAATAGGAATTGTATGTATAGATGTTACTAGGTGGTGCTACCTGTAGTCTTTGGAGTGGTAATGAGGAACTTCGCTACCTATGCTACCTCTACATGTAGAAAGACCCTTTCCATCCCTTTTGTTGAGACTATTCTCAAAGAACCATTTGACACGCCCCTTAAAAGTTTAAAAATACCTTTTTCCCTTCTTTCCTTTTATATTCCATCTTCATAATCTAATAGTTGGTGAGGATGTACCCTAAGGAGTATATTCATTGTATTCCTAGCACCAAATTTGTGTTTGCTAAGTCAACTATGTAAAAATCATTTGTCAATGAGTAGTTACCCAAGTTTACATCTAACTAGGGAACTATGTGTGTGCATGTAATATTATACCCATTGTTGGCATTATGATACAGGTGTTGTCCTTGATGGCAACTCACTCAGATGACAAATCACAGTGCAACAGGTCAATAGCAAAGAATTAATGACCAGACTACAAAGAATGAATAAAGAGAGGTATATGCAGGTTAACCTTAACAAATAAGTGTACACACGTGGATTAACAGAGCAAAAGGAGCATATAATGTACACACGCACTTTCACAAGAAGGAAAGCGCGTACATGTTGGAAAACTAAGTTTTTGGTCTATGGTATTTGGTCCATGGTATTTTGATCCATGGTATTGGTCCAAGGTATCTGGTTTGAGGTATTGACCCTAGGTATTTGGTCCAAGGTATTGGTCCTAAGTGGTTTTGGTCCATGGTATTAAGAAAGGCCTAAGACTATAAAAGGAGGAGAAGATCATTAGGCCAAGTGTGCAAGTGATGAATATCTGATGAAGTGTGAGATCTAGTATGCAGGTTATGGGTATGTGATGCTTTGCTAAGGATGCACCTATGTGGCGAATGAAGGTTGATGGACCGGGATCATGAAGACTAAAATGCATTATCATTATATGGTATGATCATGATTAGTTCAGATTTGAATACTGACGCATATCTTATCCTTTATATCTGATGATCTGGGTATATCTGAAGTAGTAAATTGCAGCGAAGGTATAAGTAATTATTTTCAGATCTGTACGTTGGTTCCCTTTGGTGAAAGGGCATATACACACTGGTTTGAAATAGCCAAGTAGTGTATACATTATGAGATTTGATATTTGAGGTTGTTGTTGGTTCAAGTGGTTGTTGCAGAGATTCTGCTCTGTGTTCTGGTGACTGTGTTTTGATAACAAGGTTTCAGTGATTCAGTTGTTGGGTGATTCAGAGATTGATGATGCAGATATAGTTGATGGTTTTATTACAGTGGTGATTGATTTTGTTCTTTGATGTTATTGATGGATCCAGTCTGAAAATTTATGAAACATGGTCCCTAGAAGAAAAGAGAAGGTCGTAGCCTTCTATAGGTCGGCGCCTACGTACTAGTAAATATATCAGCTAGTACAAGAGCTAGGGGGTTGTAGCTCCCTTCCAGTAGAAGCTGGAGAATGAGAGAAGGTTGTAGCCTTCTGCAGGTGGGTGCCTGCGTACTAGTATGAGTCTGCACCAGTACAAGATTGTAAACAGGTTTTTCTTATATTAAAGAAAACAGCAGCAGGTGGTTTTTGTCCCGCATTGGGTTTCCACCTTATATCTTGGTGTTCATGTGTGTTTCTTATGTGTGATGATCTGTTATGTTTTCACTACACCTGGTTATTGTTTATATGGTTAATGAAATTATGATGCATTGATTAAAGATCAACATATGATGAATTAACTGAATCATAAGATTGCTGGATATACGATAGTTTCATTAAACACAGTTGGGTGTACACGCGAGTTCCCTTAACTGAAGTAGCGTATATGAATCTGATTATGGAAATTAAAAATTATTGATTTGCTAATACTGATTCACCCCCCTCCCCCCCCTTCTCAGTATTATTTCCAACAATTGGTATCAAAGCCAGGTCCTTTGGTAGAAGCTTGATCGCTTGAAGGAGATTCGTAGAAACAATGTAGAAATTTTGAATAATATGACACTTATTCACAGAGATTATCCTGATTATACACTATTGCGGAATGCATGCAAAATACATAACCTCCTCTACGTTGATCATCAATTTTGTGGAATTAAAAACAATGAAACATCAATCGCATGTGCACATTAACACAGTGTGTAACCCGCGGAAAGCATACAGCTGAAAACCCCACACTATCTGTATATTATAATGATTAAGAACATGTAACAATACATAGTACAATACTCCTCACAAGTACTCAGTACTATCTCCACCTGTTACACACAAAACTAGCTCAGATCTGAATCAATCACAGGTTCAAATCTCCTCTGTTGCTTGCCTGCCTCCACTGCGCAATCCTGCATGAGAATAGATGAGAATGGCTGATCCAAACTCGTATTTCCCTTGGCTAAACCACACAATCCTCATTGGCAATACTCAATCCATTGATTGTGCAAATCTCATGCACAACTATAGTCACAACTGAAAGTTGTCTTGCCATCTCACTCACCTCTAACACTTGTCTCCACTGAACTGTCCATGCATTGAGTTAACGGATGTATTCTTTAGTTGCTTTATGAGTTAATAATTAGTGAATCAATCAATAATTTATTCACATCACTCATCACTAGTGTATTCTGCAGTTAGACTAAATACAACTAGTTCAACTAAGTCAAACTGAACACAACTCCATCAACTCCTCAATCAACTCCACCAAACTCAATCACTTGAGTTCTAACTGAATTCCATCATGCAATAGCTCAATTGACCCATAAGAAAAGCATATTTCCTTCTGGTAGTTGCATGTGCCACATCTGTAGCTCAAACTGAAGTGCTCCAAGAGGATAAGATAATGTTTATAGTCCAAATATTATTAAGAGCTAATAATATTCGATTTTTCTATTTTTAGCCTGGCAGTCTAAAAATAGAAACCGCCCATATGTCTAAAAATAGAAGTCCATCTATTTTTACCAACATGACCAATCATCCACAAATAGCATCCTGCAACTCATAGACCATGATCCATATGTCTAAAAATAGACTTTGCGCCAAAAATAGCCTGCGTGCCCACTTAGTGAAGGTGACTCCTTTCCACTAAGCTCCATCATCTTGTTGCATTTTCAACACTCCCTCTCAAAAAGATATGGATTATCTGCAACCCCTATCCTGCAACTGGAATGTTTTGCATGCAACACATTTGCCCGATCCACTTGCTCCAACAACACTTGGAACAAAAACACTCCCACCTGACCACTCCGTTGGGCTAGGAACATACTTTGAGGCTGAAGCTCTACCTGCTGCTGACAAGTGCTCCCTCTCTGACATCTGCGCTACTGCAACATCTCCATGCATCTCGCACCATTGCACACCTCTCTGTGCCACCTAGCACTGTGCAAAACACTTGTGCCTCTCGCATTGCTGCAGCCTGCTAGCTATGCGCTGTCCTGGGATTCCCTGCACTGTCGCTCTCTCTGTCGCTCCATCTACATCTGTCTCTACCCAATCAGTCAGTTCCTGCTACTCCACATCGGGGCTCTCGTAGCAAGGTCTCATCCAAGAGGTTGGGTACCTCAAGGATCCTGCCCCTCCTCCTTGGGACGATCACTTTATATCACCCCACCTCCTACCTAGAGGTATGGCTGCATGCGATCCCTCAGCCCACCTGGCTCGAAGTTTCCCCCTACTGGAGGTCTCTGCATGAGTAGATGTCTCTACTCGATCTACTCTCAGCTTCCCTTGTTGTGGCTGCTCCACAACCTCCTGAAGCTGTTGCACCAATCGTGGCTCCTCCACAATCGTCTGAGACTTCTTCTGGCTTTGCATGTTGAGAGGTAATATACACTCCCTCTCAACCACCAAGTCTCCATCAGTTGCCTCGCTGCTCAAGGCTTTGCATGCATCTTGAACCTCAAGAGCATACAGGTTCTTGACCCATGAACCAATCTACTTCACCTGTCTAGTGATGATGTGTCCAAGGAAAACCTTTCCCTTACTGAAGACTACATCACAGCCTCTATCTTCCAGCATTGCGATCGACACCAAGTTTCTCTTCAGTCCTGGTATATACTTGACATCGGTCAAGGTAAGGCGAGCTCCATGCTCCCTCTGAAAAATAATTGTGCCTACACCTGAGACACTATACTTATCATCATTACCCATCACTATGAGTATCTGGAGATCTTTCTCCTCCAAAGTACTGAACAAACTTTTGTCACTGTTCATGTGGAAAGAAGCTCCACTGTCAAGAAACCAACCACTTCCCACCATGGATGAAACCACGCATGCAAAGAGTGTGAAATCCAACTCAAACTGTGAAGCAAGTGCCTCACCTTCAGATCCTTCCCCAGATCCCTTCTTGGATTTCCTCCGTGGACAATTTGCAGCATAATGGCCCACCTCATGACAACGAAAGCATCGCACTTTCGATTTGTCAACCTTCTTCCCATCATTGGAAGAACTGGATTCGAAAAGAGAACCCTTCTCCTTCCCCTTCTTTTCTTTGGCAGCCAAAGCGCAATTTTCTTCATCAGATGCCTTTGATGAAGATTCGTCCCTGGTATTCCGCCTGATCTCCTCTTGCACAAGATCTGACCAAAGTCTCTCCCATCCTGGCAATTTCTCCCGACCATTGACAGAGTCCTGATAGGAATGCCAACTCTTCGAAAGACCAAGGAGAGCCAAGCTCACCAAGTCCTCATCATCGACAGTCACCCCACACTTCCCAGCTCATCCCGACATTGAGTGAACTTCGTGAGATACTTGGGCATACTGTCTCCTTTCTCACACTTAATGTTTCTAAGTTTATCCTTGAGCGCCAACTTCCTCTGGTCGCTCTTGCTTTGGAATAGATCTGTCAATGCTTTCCACATCAAGTATGGAGAAGCCTTTCCATGAAGGCTGGACACAATGTGATCCTTCACGCCCTCCAATAGAATCCTTCGACACTTTGTTGTCTTCTTTTGCCAAACATCAACTTGAGCAGTATCAGTAGGCTTTGGGACCTCAGCCTCTATGAATTCCTTCAGCCCATTATCATCTAACACCGCCTCCATCCTGTCTTTCCATGCAATATAATTTGAGCTGCCCTCATACTCCAATTGCAATCCGTTGAAAGACATTTCAACTTTGACACCAAGAACACACTGCTGCAAATTCGAATTCCACCAGCTCAAAACTCAACCGCTTCTGATCTAAAATTCGTGAGAACAAATTATTTCTCATACAAAGATTGACTGTATGGGCTTTTACCAGATATCTCACCTTCCAAAAGAAGGATGAATCCAGAGGCTATCTGGCCCGATTACAGACTCTGCTTGAAGAAATAAAATGTAAACACTTTCTGAATAATAGATCTGATGATCAACACCTCTGATACCATGTAGAAATTTTGAACAATATGACACTTATTCACAGAGATTATCCTGATTATACACTATTGCGGAATGCATGCATAATACATAACCTCCTCTACGTTGATCATCAATTTTGCGGAATTAAAAATAATGAAACATCAATCGCATGCGCACATTAACACAGTGTGTAACCCGGGGAAATCATACAGCTGAAAACTCCACACTATCTGTATATTATAGTGATTGAGAATATGTAACAATACATAGTACAATACTCCTCACAAGTACTCAGTACTATCTCCACCTGTTACACACAAAACTAGCTCAGATCTGAATCAATCACAGGTTCAAATCTCCTATGTTGCTTGCCTGCCCACTGCGCAATCCTGCATGAGAATGGATGAGAATGGCTGATCCAAACTCGTATTTCCCTTGGCTAAACCATGCAATCCTCATTGGCAATACTCAATCCATTGATTGTGCAAATCTCATGCACAACTATAGTCACAACTGACAGTTGTCTTGCCCTTTCACTCACCTCTAACACTTGTCTCCACTGAACTGTCCTTGCACTGAGTTAACTGATGTATTCTTTAGTTGCTTTATGAGTTAATAATTAGTGAATCAATTAATAATTAATTCACATCACTCATCACTAGTGTATTCTGCAGTTAGACTAAATACAACTAGTTCAACTAAGTCAAACTGAACACAACTCCATCAACTCCTCAATCAACTCCACCAAACTCAATCACTTGAGTTCTAACTGAAGTCCATGATGCAATAGCTCAACTAACCCATAAGAAAAGTGTCTTTCCTTCTGGCAGTTGCATGTGCCACATCCGTAGCTCGAACTGAAGTGCTCCAAGAGGATAAGATAATGTTTATAGTCCAAATATTATTAAGAGCAAATAATATTCGACTGTTCTATTTTTAGCCTGGCAGTCTAAAAATAGAAACCGCCCATATGTCTAAAAATAGAAGTCCATCTATTTTTACCAACATTACCAATCATCCACAAATAGCATCCTGCAACTCATAGACCATGTTCCACATGTCTAAAAATAGACTTTGCGCCAAAAATAGCCTGCGGGCCCACTTAGTGAAGGCGACTCCTTTCCACTAAGCTCCATCATCTTGTTGCATTTTCAACAAACAATGGGAAAGAAGATAAAGAAGAAAGCACCTCAGAAGAAGAACACATCTCAAAGGAACGGTGAAAGCAGGAGAGACAATTGGTCGTTAGATGGAAGTAAGGATTCAGATTCCAAATCACCTCATGATGAACAAGCAAATGAAGCATCAGATAAAATCATAGATCGACAAGATCTATTTAACAAAAGGAAGTGTGCCCTCAAAGAAGAAGTTACCAGATTAAAAGCTCAGCTGGAGTGTGCCTTCAAAGTACGTCAAATGCTGCAGGATGAAGTGATATCATTAAAAAATAAGCAGAATGAAGAACTACCTCAAGTAGATAAAGAACAAGAAAATGAAATTCTCAAATTAAGGCAACAAGTGGAAGAAGGAAGAAAGGCTGAAGAAATCTTGAAGAAGCGATATCTGGATAAGGAAGAACAACATCAGGCTGAGGTAAATATCTTAAAAAGTAAATTAGAAGAAAAAGATAAATTGTTACGATTTCAAGACAGTACTAAGATTTTGGATGATATTCTTAGTAGTCAAAGGTCTCTTGCTATCAAAACTGGTCTTGGTTTTTATGAATCTGTTGAAGGTGAATCTAGATCACAGGGTGAGGCAAGGAACTCTAATGCAAAATCATAAATTCTCAACAAGGAGATAAGAGGTCAACCCCATCAACAACCAAGGAAAGAAACCCTTCAAAGAAAATCTTTTACTCCAAACTATGGAAGTAATAGACGATTATTTCCTCTGGTTAATAATGTTGAATGTTATGTATGTCATAATCTTGGACATGTTGCAACAAGATGCAGAAGTAGAATGGTTCAAGACCATCACACAGAAAGATCATCACGCTCCAGGTACTTTAAGGGATATTGTTTTTCTTGCAATATGTTTGGTCACAAAGCCATTGACTGCTACAGAAGGAATATGAAACATGTAATATGTTATGTGTGTAACAAGCTTGGACATATAGCAAAGGAATGCAGGAGAAGATTTTGGACACCATACCAAAATGAGAAAACATCATCCCACTCAAAGATATGGAAGAAAAGGGAAGTACAGTCATAAAGATGTGGCATAGTAGAGTATACCGACATGACAGACTCAGAAGGAGTTGAAAGTGTGAAACTTCGGTGTTCTAAATCTCATACGCAAGTTTCATGAAGACAAGTCGCGTATATACACGAGTTCGAAGCTACACAGTCACGTATATGTTGGTTTGAGGAAAAACAGTGGGACAGACTCAAGAAAAAGGTTTTGATATAGTTCAGTCAATTATTTGCTCTGTTTAATGATGGTTACAATCTTCTAATGATGTGTGGAAATGTGTTGGTACTCATAAGATGTTATTTAGAAGTGCTTTTGATCCTCACAAGTTAACTTGATGTATATCTGATTGATGATGATGCCTTGATACTTCTTGCTGATATATGCATGATCAGATATGACAGTGAACAGATGGAACAGGTTCAGGGAGAGCATATGCTTCGAATAATACATTGCTGGCATTAAAAATTCTTTGGTGATGATCCTTATGTGGGTAAATGATACATCTTTCTATGAGACTTGGGGTCACATTGTTGGTATTCAGATCAGATTCATGGATGATCACTTGAGTGGCATATTATTGTTGGTTGGCCAAGAAAATGGTATTGCAGGTTACAGGTCTGGATGCTGGTGACAAATGCTTATGGTGTAGATCATATATGGTGTATGATAGTTTTTGATGACTATCATGGTCTTGTTTAGATTGCTGGTCTTTGTTATAAGAGTCATGTATATCATTTGATGTAAACGTCGTGCAAAGACCTAATTTGTAACCCCACTTTGCATGGGAAGGATGATGTAATACTTTCTATTTCAGTCATGTATAAACATTTTGTATATCCCAAATTGGTCGGGTGAATAAGTCAAAAATGGTGTATCCCCACTTGGTTGGGAGATTGATGTATGTATGAGTCATTGGCGATAGGAAGGTCATACTCACCTAGTTGAGTTGTAGAGTCATGTTATTCTTTTGAAAAATATTTTTTTGCAGACTTTGCATGTGCTCAAGGGGAGCATGGACGGATTGGTACATATTAGCATGTACAAAGGGGGAGCTCAATTAGATATTTCAGCATGTACTTAGGGGGAGTATGGACAACATAATGGAGAGAATATCTTGGTCCACCATTTGCCCTTGATGTCAAAGGGGGAGAGTGACTTGGTGTGGTTGTTGCCATCAAGTCCAAAGGGGGAGATTGTTGGCATTATGATACAGGTGTTGTCCTTGATGTCAACTCACTCAGATGACAGATCACAGTGTAGCAGGTCAATAGTAAAGAATTAATGATCAGACTACAAAGAATGAAGAAAGAGAGGTATACACAGGTTAACCTTGACAAATAAGCGTATACACGCGGGTTAATAGACCAAAAGGAGCGTATAACATATACAGGCACTTTCACAAGAAGGAAAGTGCGTACATGTTGGAAAACTGAGTTTTTGGTCCATGGTATTTTGATCCATGGTATTGGTCCAAGGTATCTGGTCCGAGGTATTGACCCTAGGTATTTGGTCCAAGGTATTGGTCCTAAGTGGTTTTGGTCCATGGTGTTAAGAAAGGCCTAAGACTATAAAAGGAGGAGAAGATCATTAGGCCAAGTGTGCAAGTGATGAATATTTGATGAAGTGTGAGAACTAGTATGCAGGTTATGGGTAAGTGATGCTTTGCTAAGGATGCACCTATGTGGCGAATGAAGGTTGATGGACTGGGATCATGAAGACTAAATTGCATTATCATTATATTGTATGATCATGATTAGTTCAGATCTGAATACTGACGCATATCTTATCCTTTATATCTGATGATCTGGGTATATATGAAGTAGTAAATTGGAGGTATAAGTAATTATTTTCAGATCTGTACACTGGTTCCCTTTGGTGAAAGGGTGTACACATGCTGGTTTGACACCGCCAAGTAGCGTATACGTTATGAGATTTGAAATTTGAGGTTGCTGTTGGTTCAAGTGGTTGTTGCAGAGATTCTGCTATGTGTTCTGGTGACTGTGTTTTAATAACAGGGTTTCAGTGATTCATTTGTTGGGTGATTTAGAGATTGATGATGTGGATATAGTTGATGGTTGTATTACAGTGGTCATTGATTTTGTGCTTTGATGTTATTGATGGATCTAGTTTGAAAATTTATGAAATGTGGTCCCTGGAAGAAAAGAGAAGGTCGTAGCCTTCTGTAGGTCGGCGCCTACGTACTAGTAAATATATCGGCTAGTACAAGAGCTAGGGGGTTGTAGCTCCCTTCCAGTAGAAGCTGGAGAACAAGAGAAGGTTGTAGTCTTCTGCAAGTGGGTGCCTGCGTACTGGTAAGAGTCTGCGCCAGTACAAGATTGTAAGCAGGTTTTTCTTATATTAAAGAAAATAGCAGCAGGTGGTTTTTGTCCCGCATTGGGTTTCCACCTTATATCTTGGTGTTCATGTGTGTTTCTTATGTGTGATGATCTATTATGTTTTTACTACACCTGGTTACTATTTATATGGTTAATGAAGTTCTGATGCACTGATTAAAGATCAACATATGATGAATTAACTGAATCATAAGATTGTTGGATATACGCTAGTTTCATTAAACACAGTTGTGTGTACACGCGAGTTCCCTTAACTGAAGTAGCGTATATGAATCTGATTATGGAAATGAAAAATTATTGATTTTCTAATACTAATTCACCCCCCCCCCCCACCTCTAAGTATTATTTCCAACACCCATTTGCTACAACCATATCAAATCCTTCAAATTCCTTAGTGGGATTCCCCTCTTTCTCACCAAAGCATTATCAACAAAGTTATGGGTTTCCCCATCATCAATTAATGTCGTGATCTTCTAGCCCTGTATTGTCTCCTTGACTATGAAGGTGTAGTACCGTGGAAATCTGGAAAGTGTGGTGATAGTCCCACCCTTCACATGTGGTTGTATACCCTATCTCGTCTACACCTAGCTTCTCCTCTTCAATTATGATCTGCTCAACATCCTGGTCTTGTCATGTTTCTTACTTTTCTTCCTCACTACCTGGCAGTGCCTCAATGTAGTGCACCTTCCCTTTTCCCATGCATCTATGCCCTAGCTCCCAAAATTCCTTGCAACTGAAACATAGTTTCTTCTACCTTAATTCATTATTGGTGACATCATCCATCTTAACCTTCCCTATTCCTCCTGTATGGAAGGGTTTACTTTCCTTGTTCTTTTGTGGGATGAAAGGCTTGATACGGGCTTTCATCAGTGGCATTTCCTCCTCCATGTCTTAGGCATTGGTAAAATAATCCTATACGGTAGCAGGTTTGAAATATTTGACCCATCTATGAAGGGGTTAGACTAGACCATCAATGAACAACATGATAAATATTTGTTCATACATATCAATTACACTCACTAGCATCTTCTAAAACTACATAATGTAGACTTTAGTTGTTCCTATTTGTCTGTAGAATTTTGATTTTAGATTCAATCTGCTCATGAAATTTTCTAAATCAAAAGACAAGAATCTACTCGACCAATCTACAAAAGTAAGTTCATGATCGAGAACAAGAATCAATAACATACATAAAGATTCAACACACATACACAGAGATATTTCTAAGGGAAATCAACTGCTCAAAACCCCTTACTATATATATTGTATTAGTCAAAGGATTCAGATGAATACAATATGCTTTGCTCAACCTGCACCTGTATCTTCTATCCTCTACCTGACTTACTAACCTTGGCCAACACTCAGCCAATTTTCAAGCCCTCCAAGCTCTTATTTCCTTGCATTGTTTCCTTGGGAATTAGGCCCTATGAAATAGGAAATTACCTCATCTAGATTGCGCAATTCTTTTAGGTCAATCCTCCAACTGCATGCATGATTTGTACAAATTAGAATAGTCTACAACTGATAGTACACTTCCCTTGAACTCCAATATCATTTGGGTAGCTCAAATTGTGTGCATGCAGGAGTTAATTTAGGTTTATTAATCAGTTAATCGGTTGATCACTGAGTATGCAACCCACTACTAGACCTCCCACTAGTTCCTCCAACAGTTGGAACTAGTTTAACTTACCAAAACTCAATTTAACTGAATTAAATTGTTACAACTGAAATTAACTCAACCTAGGCTCCTAAAGTTTAGGAATCATTGTACACAACTCAAGTTCTCCCTCTAACTCAAATTAACTAAACCATCTACGTAAAAATAACTCAGTTAACTTTTACAAGTTGTCTACTGACATGGAATTTTGAATTTTCTCCTAATTTAATTCAAAGAAAAAATTAAATTAGGAATTTCTTGCTACATTTTCAACACTCCATCTTAGCAAGAAAGGAATTACCAACCACCCCTATCCTCCACCTATGGAATTTAATGCATGCAACACTTCTCACTATTTTTGTTTCTACTGCAACATCTACAACTGAAAAGTATCCAAAAACAAAACAAATTGAATCAACTGTGTATGCAAATTTCCATTGGGAAAACTGTGTTGTTGTTGAATTCGCTACTGAACCTTCTACTATGTTGTCAACACTGCTTTCCACTCCTTAGTATTTAACTTACACTAATCCTCCTACTTCTAAATGTCAAGGGCCCCTGTAGCAATATAATGATTCATGAGAAAAAAACACCTCAATGGACCCTGCCCAAATTTTTGTAACTCCTGGGACTATTGCTTCACATCGTACCACCTCACACCTGCAAGTATGGTTGCATGTGATCCATCTTCCAACTTGGCTCTATATTCCCACCTCTTGGAGGTATTTTCTTTAGGGGATGTTGAGAGGTAAATCATGATCCCTCTTAACCACCAAGTTCTACCCTTTGCCTTACTCCTTAAGGATTTTCATGCATCTTCTACCTCAAGTGCATACAGGTTCTTAACTCACACACTGATATGATTCACTTGTCTCATGGTGATGTCCTCAGGAATTCCTTTCCTTTACTAAATATCATATTGTATCCACATTCTTCCATCACCACGATGGAAACCAGATTCTTCTTTGGACCTAGAACAAGCATCACACCCTTGAGCCTTAGAGGGGAGCCAGACTCCCTCTAAAAAGTAAATGTACCAATGTCGGTCATGCTATACCTCTCGTCATCTCCAAACTCAATGTTATGATTGAGGTCTTTCTCCTCGAAGTCACGTAAGAGATCTTTATTCCCCAACATATGGTACGAGGCACCGCTATCGAGATACCACATGCTTCCCATTACTATTCTTTCCATGCATGCAATGAGAGTAAAATCAAGCTCAAATTGTGAAGCTAGAGATTCATTAATTGTTGCTAATGCATGCTCCTTATTGATTACCTTCTTTTGTGGACATTTCATGGAAGAGTTCCTGAATTCATGACAGTGAAAGCACTTGATTTTAGAATAGTATTTATACTTTCCCTCTGGGTTGGAATCAGCCTCACCTTCGAACTTATTCCCCTTGGCCTTCCTCCCTTTGTTGACTAATGCAAATTCCTCTTTCTCTTATTTAGATGAGGTCCCATCTCTGTTGTTCTTCCTTATTTCTTCCTGCACTAGATCAGACCATAACTGCTCCCACTGTGGTAGTTTCTCTGTACCATTTACAAAATCCTGATAACTATGCCATCTCTTGGGAAAACCCAAAAGATTCATAGCTACCAAATCTTCTTTCGGGACAGCCACACCTACCCCGCCAAGTTCATCACGGTGTTGTGTAAACTTGCTCAGGTACTACAGAATTATTTCATTCTTTTGCATCTTGATGCTTCGAAGTTTTTCCTTGAGTACCAACTTCCTGTGGTTATTATTATTCTCAAACAAATCTGTCAGTGTTTTCCACATCAAGAACATAGTCTCTTTCCCATGGAGATTCAAGACAATATGATATTGAAATACCTCCAATATGATTATCCTTGCTTTAGACACATCCTTCTTCCACTTAGTGAGACCATGGGAATCAAATGATTGGGGTTTTTCTACATATGCCTTTATGTATTATAGCAGCCCATTTTCATCCAATACTTCCTCCATGTGGATCTTCCATACCACAAAATTTTTGGTTCCTTCCAAATCATGCTCGAGCCTGAGTCCATTGATAGCCATCTTCTCATTCTTGGAGAAAACCTGCAGCATTTATCTTGAAATTCGAACCTCCTGCAATGACAACTTTGAATTATCTTCTTTACTATGAATCTATCTCTAATACCATGTAGAATTTTAATTGTAGATTCAATCTACACGTGAAATTTGCTAAATTAAAAGACAAGGATCTACTCTACTAATTTGCGAAAGTAAATTCACGATCGAGAACAAGAATCAATAACATGCATCAAGATTCAACACACATACAGAGAGATATATCTAGGGGAAAACAACTACTCAAAACCTCTTACTATATGTATCGCATTAATCAAAGGATATAGATGAATACAATATGTTATGCTCAACCTTGAGCTCAACTTGAACCTGTATCTTCTATCATCTACCTGACTAACTGACCTTGGCCAACACCTAGCCAATTTTCAATCCCTCCAAGATCCTATTTCCTTGCACTATTTCCTTGGGAATTAGGCCCTATTAAATAGGAAATTACCTCATCTAGATTGCACAATTCCTTTAGGTCAATCCTCCAATTGCATGCATGAGTTGTACAATTTAGAATATTCTACAACTGATAGTACACTACCCTTGAACTCCAATCTCAACTAGGTAACTCGAATTTTGTGCATGCATGAGTTAATTTAGGCTGATTGATCAGTTAACTGGTTGATCACTAAGTACACACCCCACTACTAGACCTCCCACTAGTTCCTCCAACAATTGGAACTAGTTTAACTGACCAAAACTCAATTTAACTAAATTAAATTGTTACAACTGAAATTAACTCAACCTAGGATCCTAAAATTTAGGAATCACTGTACACAACTAAAGCTCTCCCTCCAACTCAAATTAACTAATCCAAATAATTTAAAATAACTCAGTTTACTTTTACAAGTTGTCTGCTAACAAGGAATTTTGATTTTTCTCCTAATTTAATTCAAAGGAAAAATTAAATTAGGAATTTCTTGCTGCATTTTCAGCACTCCCTCTCAGCAAGAAAGGAATTATCAACCACCCCTATCCTGCACCTATGGATTGTAATGCATGCAACACTTATTACTGTTGTTTTTGCTACTATAAGATCTGCAACTGAAAAGCATCCAGAAATGAAACAAACTGAATCAACCGTGTATGCAATTGTCTACTAGGAAAATTGTGTTGTTTTTGAATCTGCTACTGAGCCTCTTGCTCTGTTGTCAACACTTCTCTGCACTCCTTAGTATCTGACTAAAATTTATCCTCCTACTACTGAATATTGTGGGCCCCTGTAGCAAGGTAATGATCCATGAGAAAAAAAACACCTTAATGGACCCTGCCCAAATTTCTGCAACTCTTGGGACCATTGCTTCACATCGCCCAACCTCACACCTAGAGGTATGGCTACATGTGCTCCCTTTGCCCACTTAGTTTGATATTATCCCTCCTAGAGGTCTCTACTTTAGTGGATGTCTCCACTCTACCTCTTCTCTACTTCTCCATTTGTGGTTGCTCCAAATCTCCCTGAGTCTGCTTCTAAGGTTGCATGTTGATAGGTAAATCATGCTCCCTCTCAACCACCAAGTCTCTACCCTTTTCCTTTCTCCTAAAGGCTTTGCATGCATCTTCTACCTCAAGTTCATATAGTTTCTTGACTCACACATTGCTTTTCTTCACTTCTCCCGTGGTGATGTGCCTCGGGAATGCCGGTCCTTTGTTAAATATCACATTGTAGCCATGATCTTCCATCACCACGTTGGAAACCCAATTCTTCTTTAGAACCAAAAAAAAACATCGCATACTTGAGCCTTATATGGGAGCTAGACCCTCTGAAAAGTAATTTTACTGATGTCAGTCACACTATACCTCCCTTTGTCTCCAAAATCAATGTTATGATTGATGTTTTTCTCCTCCAAGTCACTAAAGAGATCTCTATTCCCTGCCATGTTGTACGAGGTACTGCTTTCAAGATACCACATGCTTCCCATTATTGTGCTTTCCATGCATGTAATGAGAGTAAAATCAAGCTTGAATTGTGAAGCTGGAGCTTCACCTGCTACTACTACTGCATGCTCCTTCTTGCTTGCCTTCTTTTGTTGACATTTCGTGACATAGTACCCGAATTCATGACAGTGAAAGCACTTGATTTTAGACAATTCTTTCTGCTTTCCCTTTGGGTTGGAATTAGCCTCATCTTGGTACTTCCCCTTGGCCTTCCTCCCTTTGCTAACTAATGCAACATCATCTTCCTCTTCTTTGGATGAGGTCTCTTCTCTGTTGTTCCGCCTTATTTCTTCCTACACTAGATCGGACCATAACAACTCCCACTTGTGGTAGTTTCTCTCTACCATTTACCGAATAATGATAACTATGCCAGCTCTTGGGAAGACCCAAAAGAGTTATAGCTACCAAATCTTCTTCTGTGACACTCACACTGACCCCACCAAGTTCATTATGACACTATGTAAATTTGCTGAGGCTACAAAATTGTTTCATTATTTTGCATCTTGATGCTTCGAAGCTTGTCTGTGAGTTCCAGCTTCGTGTGGTCACTATTGTTCTTAAACAAATATGTCAGTGTTTTCCACATCATGAACAAAGTATCTTTCTCATGGAGATTTGAACAATATTATCTCGAACTCCCTCCAATATGATTCTCCTCGCTTTAGCCACATCCTTCTTCCACTAAGCGAGACCCTAGGCATTTTATGCATGGGGTTTTGCTACATCTATATCGATGTATTCTACTAGCCCATTTTCATCCAATACTTCCTCCATGCAGATATTCCATGCCACAAAATTTGTGGTTCCTTTGAAGCATACTCGAGCTCGAGTCCATTGAAATCCATATTCTCAGTCCCGGAGAAAACCTACAACACTAATCTTGAAATTCGAACCTCCTGTAATGAAAACTTTGAATTATCTTATCTACTGTGAATCTATCGCTGATACCATGTACAATTTTAATTGTAGATTCAATCTACTCATGAAATTTGCTAAATAAAAAGACAAGAATCTTCTCTACCAATCTATGGAAGTAAATTCATGATCGAGAAAAAGAATCAATAATATGCATTAAGATTCAACACACATACATAGAGATATATCTAGGGGAAAGAAACTACTCAAAACCCTTTACTATACGTATTGCATAAATCAAAGGATCTGGATTAATACAATATGCTCTGCTCAACCTACATTTGTATCTTCTATCCTCCAAGCTCCTCCACTACTAGACCTCCCACTAGTTCCTCCAATAGTTGGAACTAGTTTAACTCACCAAAACTCAATTTAACTGAATTAAATTGTTACAACTAAAATTAACGCAACGTAGGATCCTAAAATTTAGGAATCATTGTACACAACTCAATTTCTCCCTCTAACATGAATTAACTAAGCCAACTAAGTCAAAATAACTCAGTTAACTTTTACAAGTTGTTCATTGACATGCAATTTCAAATTTTATCTTAATTTATTCAAAGGAAAAATTAAATTAGGAATTTATTGCTGCATTTTCAACATTGCCTGAGTTGAGTCAAGTCCCTAAATCAATTCGGGGTATTTCATGTTGAATCGGTCCATCGATTGTTGCATGAACTCCATGTAAGAAGTTATGTTATTATGCCCCAGAGTCACCAACCCATGGTACCACCACTCATGAGCTTCTCACTCTAAACTTGGTCATGGGATATAGCTAGAAATAAGTGTCAAGTTTTTGAACCCAAGCTCTCGCTATGGACCTTCAGGACCCATCAAATGAAGGTATTGAAAATTTTCTCACCTTCCTCATCAAATCAATATTTTGGGACCCTTGCATACCCTTGTCAAAATCCCATGGTTTGCTTCGTTGTTTAGTCAGAAAAAGTCTTATAATGTCATAACTTGGTGGAAATCTTGTCCAAGTAACTCATATTCCTGAAGGAATTCATCAAATCCTTCATTCTAGCCTACTTGTCCTTGGTTCCCTATTTGCGGCCCATCTATAAACTTAGGTAGAATAGGTCTAGGGGTTGTTCTTCTCGAGGTACCCAGGTTATGTCTCACCTTTTGTTGTCCAAGTTTAGGGGAGTTATTGATTTCACATTGTTCCCTATTATGTTCATTAGACCCACCTGCTCCATGGTTGTTTTCATGTTGGTTTTTATTTTTTGTTACGAGTTGCGTTATTAGTTGAACCAAATGTTGTTGTCCCTAAGCTAGATCATTCAATATGTCCAAGGTGTTGTTCACAAGTTGTTCATGCATGTCCCCCATATTTCCCTTTCGTCAGAATTTGATTTTGTTGGGAAAGGATTACCTCGTCTTCTATGTTGTCTTTAGTATGTGACGTAGTCTATGCCTTCAGGAAAAATTCAACCACTTAACCCACAAGCTGATAGAATTACAAACTTTGATACCATTGTAATGCCCTTGGCCAATAGCTGAGTAAAATTTGTATAAATTTCTTGTGTTCTTGATTGTTTTGAATTTTGTATGATTTTTTTTTTCATTTTTTTGTGGCTTTGTATGTATGCAAAATTCTACTCCAAAGATAATAGAATAAATAAAAATAATATATATATAGACAAGGTTGTTAAGCTTTTATTTCAATGAATGGAATAAAAATACGTGCCTGGATAGTCCTTAGCTTGATTTAAGGTTGGAACTTGAAGTTACTAATCCAGTTTGGAATTTACATCTTTTCAAACTATATTAAGTCGTTGTTACTTGGAAGGGTATCCCCAAATTACTAACACATGTTCAATATTAGCTTGTTGTCACCTTGTTAACACTCTCAACCCTCCAAAATGATGACTAAGTCTATGTAATGGCCCATACAGTGGCTATGGTATCTCCTTTATTGGCTAGAGGAGGATTTCATCAAATGGTTAAGTTCATGCACTTTCTCCAGATAACCTGATTGTCCCCTTCCATGTCTCACAGCTTTCATGTGCACCTATATAGCCATGTAACAATAGGTCGACCCTCCTCCTGTCCACATTGCAACCAAGAAAGCAATTTGATATGCCTGGTGTTAGGGTCCTATAATTTTTATAGGATTGCTTGATTATAGTTGATCATTAATATGTTTGTGATGTTGTAAATAATATATCCTCTTGCAAATTATTTCCAAAGAGACACCAAGTACCAAGATTTAAGGAGAGTTTTGCATGTAAATGTTTGGATTAGATCAGACTGTAGGTATTTTCATCAGAAAGAGCTCAGAAGCAGATTTCCAACAATCTATCATACATTCAAATCCAATTCCTGGACCAAAAGCAAGAGCAAGTTGAAGTCTGCACCACAAAACAAAGAAGAAATACCACAAATGGATAAAGTGTTTTCATATATTTCATACTTCATTTTTATCCTAAGTTTGAAGGAAAAGTGTAATAAAGCGCAAGAGGAAAAAGTTCTTTGTCATATTGAGGTTAAATTACACTCCACTCAACACCCTCGGGATCCACTCCCGCACTTCATCCATGGCCTTTATCCGTTTTCATCCCCCCCTCTCCATCCTAGCTTTATCATTGGTGGGGGGGTGTGGTGGGTCCGAAAAGGTGGTATTCCCCACCAGGTCCCACAGCTACATGTCCACTCCCCTACATTTCGCACCCCCTGACCGATACCACTTACTTCCTTATACCCCCTTCGGAATCTGCCAACCTTCTACCCCTTTCCCACTAGCTCTTCCCGTGCGCTCCCCTCCACTCCTATCCCGACACTTGGCTATGTCCGTTACAAAATTAACATTTGACCTCATTGTTACACCCACACCACTCACTTCCTGACACTTAGACTTCTGGCCCCACTCACCTCCACGTCATGTCTCCACATCATCCCCCACTACCATGTCACCTCACGCTTCCACGTCATATGTCTATTGCATGGTCAAGTAAAAATATGTTTTCCCTATACATCATAGTAATTTAAAATATGTTTTACAAACAACTGTGAATTAATTTTCACAATCGGAAAGAGATTTTGTTTCTAACATCTTGATGCACAAAAACCTCTCTCAGTTTTGTAACATTTGTTATGGTTTGGCATATGCTAATAATTCTTTGAAGGTATATTTTCCAGATATTTCCTATTTTAGTCACCATCTTTCAGAAACTATTGTGGATAATAAGAGATGAATATTTTAGGTTTTGTAACAACTATTATGGTTTGGAATATTCGGATGAATCTTTGTAGGCATGTTTTCCCGAATTTTCCTATTTTTAGTCAGTGTTTTCAAATGCGGTTTCCAAGCAGGTGGAAATGAATTTTCAAAATATTAAAGAGGTTTTTGTTACCAACATCATCATTTACAAAAATTGATCTCAGTTTTCTAACAGCTATTATGGTTTGGGAGAAACAAAGGTATTACAGAACCCAGTTTTTTCAGAAACTCGGGAGGAAAAAACTCAAAGACAGTTAGTGACTTGGATGCCACCTCATCAAATAAGAGTTGCAACAAAATTCAAATTTATCTTCTTTATCAACATCAATCCTCAAGGATAGTGCCATAACTCTTCAAATATTTTTAGTTGCCTTTATTTGTGTTCTATTTTTGTAATACAGTTTTCATATATTTATAATAGCTCTTGATTTTTTTTTTCAAGATATTTTAGTTTAGAATTTGTATAAATACTTCATAATTTGAAGTAATAGTTGTTGGGATTTATAATGAGAAAGACTATCATTCATTGTAAAGTTGTTCATTGAATTCAAGTGACCTTTTGCAGTAATACAAGACAATTTGTTTCAGGATTCCTATGTCATATCTATTGGTGAAATACATCTATTTTTTTTGTTTATTTTCCTTGTCTATCATGCTTATGTATTTGCTATTCTTAATTGTTAAACAGAAAGTATAAGTACAAAATTTGTTTCTTAGCACTCTGTACTCGGTGTTGACAATTCTAAATGTTTTCCTCTGATATCAAGTTAAATAATTCTTAACTGCTCTTTAGCTTCAATTGAATCTATTTCTCTTCTTCCACTTCATTTCATTTAAATCTAAAAGATCCAATAATATGCCTACCTTGCCCTGTTTCACTTAAGCTTGATACTTCTGCAAATTGATCACCCCAAGCTCTTCTGACTCCATTTCCCAATGGCCTTCCCTTGTTGTTCCAACCAAACCAATTCAAAAACTAAACTCTGAGCCCAATAACTAGCCTAATATCTAATACAAGAAACCTAAATCTCACAAGGAGAGCCCTCTCTAAAGCTGGCAAGGCTAGATCCCAACTTCCAAAGTGGTTTGATGTTGTCCAATGTATTTACTCCCTCAACCTCAAAAATACAGAATGATAACACCTAGTGTGCTCTCTTATAGCCTCGCATACACTAACTTCCCCCTCCTTTCATCCAATGACCACTAACGACAAGTTTCATCCTATTCTTATTGTTGTTACACCCCCTTCTGAGACCCAAATGGCCATGATCTAATTGATATTTTCCCCTTGATACTACATGGATGCTGTCAAAATCAAGTAATGGTTATTGTTTGGTTATCATAACCATAATCTTCCCATACAACACCTCATTGTCATCTTTCTCAATAGGCATGGATTTCCTATGTGTATAACAGTCATTATCCTACTACATACAAATCAACCACACCCTTTGGAATCAACACAACCTCCTTTCATGCCACTATAGTCACCAACAATGGTCCATCTCCTATGTGTGTTGGTAACCACACACAAAAAAATCCCCTCCCATGTACACTCTGGAAAACGTGTGCAACCAGTCTCCCCTCTTCCTACAAAACCAATCAACCGCGAACAACAAATTTGAGACTCCCCAATTGAGTAGGAACTTGAAGTGGATAAGAAAAATCTCTCCACCTGCAATTAATAATTGTCCATATAAACACAATCCACCATAAATCAATCTCAATCTATGTGATGAAAAATGAATCCCTCGACAGGTAAAATCAATCACAATGAGACTCTTGAAAATGTTGACCTTCTCCACATTGAAAATTGATAAGATATTTGAGTGATATCTTCTACAACCATCTGGGGTGGATGATTGTCTAGTAAAACCAATTTACCTCCAAATTTTTTTTTCCAAGGAAAAAATGAGGCACTAAGCTCTCCAATCTGATCTCCAAGAGAAAAAATGTATAATAGTGAGATGGAAATCAATTTCGTCTCTTTTAATTTCCCATTTTTCCAATTTCCCTCAATTTTCCCCAATTTGAATTTATTTCTCTCTTTCAATTATGTGATTTTCTAATGTTCCACATCACTTTTAATATTGTCACTTTATAACTTCACTTTATAAATTCATGACGACCCTATGACATTTTATTTACTAATGGAACCCCTTTCTTAATTCTCCCTTGCAACTCTAGCCCATGAGAGTTGAGAATGAGCTAGTGTGCCATCCCTCTACTAATAATTTGAGAAAGGACATTCCAATTTCCCTTAGCAATGACCCTATTTTTGTGACATGTCCAACCTTTGTTCTTTCTTTGCAACAAAATACGAAGCCTTTCAGATAATAAAACCCCCTTTTGAAGTAGTTTAGAACTCTCATCTAGAAAAACTAAAACAAACAAGTGGAGAATCCTAGTTGCTTTCCTCCTTTATGTGCGCTATCTCCTCAATCGAAGAGAATGTTAGTTTCAGGATAAATATACTAGTTATAAAAATGAAAATGGATAAAAATATAATACTCAATGGAAATAGAAAAAAGAATAATATTAATAATAGCCACTCCACAATTAAAAAAAAAAGTAAAAATATTTGCAAAATAGAAGAGTTCTCTTTATTACATATCACTTGTGTCAAGTGAACAACAACAATTACAATGGAGGAGAGCCTAGAATTTTACAGAAAATATATCTAACAATTGGTTGAATGTCCTCATTAAAAATATTGTGAGTCTTCCATAATAGGGGACAACAACTTTTTCATTTCATGGAATATTACAAAATAAATTTAATCAATTCCCAAGGGGGGTTGAATTGGTCGAAGAATGCAAAGAGAGGCCACAATTTCCATTTTACAGTAGTATTCAATGGTAAAAAATAAAAATAGTGCCAAGATCCCTCCAATGGCTAGCTCCCTTGGTCCACATCCAATTGGATTTTTCCACATAGTCGGGTACAAATTGACTTGGTGAAGTCGACTTGGTCCTTTAGAGGAAAATATGTTGTAACGGCTAGTTGATAGGTCCCTATTTTAACTTCTTGGTCCAAGGTAGGCTTAATGGCTTGTTGACTTCTTTTCCAATGATTTTTTTTTTACCCCAACAACTAATTTGACATTGACTTGGCATAAGTTTTTCTTTTAAAGATTTGACCTAGGTCGATAGTGGAAAATCTCCAACATTCTTGACCTCCTAACAAGTTTGAAACCTAGATTTTGTTGCTTTGGTCATGGTTTGTAATGTATATGTCTCTGATTTTTTCTCAACCTCTAGGGAATTTCCACATCATCACTTTACTACCATGTCATCCTTCCCCTAGGCTTGATCTCCAACACCTTCAATGATCTAAGTATTCTGACACCTGGGTTTTATTCATCTCATCATGTTGATCACATTTGGAAAAATGAATGCAGGAAACAAGGTGTATATCCTCCCTTGCATGTACCTACTCATCCTTGGGAAAACAATTCCATGGAATTTGTGGAAATTTTACCAACAACTAGGAAGGGACATGACTACCTGTTCATGATAGTTGACAAGTTCAACAACATGTTTCCTCTGATGCCCTAGAAAATGACCATAAACAGATAAGAAGCAGTGAGCTTGTTCTTTAGAAAATTTTAGGTGCACTTTTAGATACCGAGGAGCATCGTTTAAGATAGTGTTGGGACAAGGTCCCGTAGGGTCATTTTTGGGGTCAAAGCCCAAGTTTTGGGGTAGAAAGCCAAGTTTTTGTATAAAAAGTGTAAAGTCTTCGCAATTTGTGGTCGTGGAGTGCGAAGATGTAAAGTGTCATAAAGGGTTTCCGCCCTTCTTTTATGTAAGTTGTGTCGTCTTTAGAAGATCCACCCATTGTCCGCGGACCATGGGATTGTATAAAAAGGAGAGTATTAGAAGAGTCAAAGGAAAAGTAGAGATTTAGATGATGAATGTAATGGGTCATTAGTGAAAAGAGCGAAGAGTCTTAGAGTAGAAGAGAGGCTCTACAGCTGTGTGCGCAGAGGCCTATGGTAGAAGTCCACAGTTGAGTGCATGGACCCCTGCAGCTAAGTGCGCAGGGTAGTTAGAGTTTGTAAGAAGATATGAAGCATTAATAAAGAAGATTATTATGGCATTATCTGTGTTTGATCTATTTACTTCTGTTATGAATGAATGCGATTATGTTATGTTGAATAATGGGTTTATGACTTAATGCTACATTGATGCGCGAATCTATATGTTTACATTGTTATCTGTCCGCAAATAATAATATTTGTTTACGTGAAGAATATCTTAATGCATGTTGGAGTTATCAGATACTAAGTTGATCTGGGTAAATACTGAGGTAAGGACAATTACAGAAATGTGTAAGTAGATAAACCACCTGTTTAGGGTCTATGAACAACAGTCGTAGACCTTCGCAAAGGTCTAGAGGCCGATTAAGGGAAGTATATCGATAAGCCCTAAAAGGTTTATCAATCTATGCGAAGGCATAGTTAGGGCACAAAACGACATCACTACCATCTCTGGGTGCGGAAACTTGGTTCCTGCATCCTCACATACTGCTTCGAGTGAGACTTCAGTCCGCGCTCCTCAGGTTGATGCCGAATGGGCCAGTAGTGTAGGGATTTATTTGGCTAATTAACGCTAAACCTGGGTCAGGGTCCATTAAGCCAACAAATGGTTCCATTGTCGGGACTGGGATCTGCATAAAGAGATGTGTGATGTCGCATCAATGGAATCCAACTAAGAAGGAAATTGAAGACTGGTTGGATAGGAAGATCCACGAATTCGCAGCGTAAGAAAACTGAAATCCGCAATTGACGAAAGAACAGTGGTTGGAAAGATATTTGTACACAAAGATACACGAAACCTTCTTTTGTTCCTTCTTGGTTGAATTATACAAGTGGATCTCACGAACCATTTGCACAATCTGTGAAGCTAACATGAATCTTAAGAATGGGTAGCACCGCGAATGGTTCGTGGATTTGCTCCTGCCTCATCTAAGAGTTGCTTTATCGCAGAAAAAAGATTGGGACCCGGGTGGAATCCTTGGAGATTGCAATGAGATTGCATGAGATGTCGATGCAGGATGCTAATTTGGGAGTTCAACAGATTCTCACGTGGTTGCAGAACCTTTTCCTAGAGTTCCAAAGTCTGAAGAAGGATAGAGAAATTCGGCTAGAGGTGCGCGAAGAAGTTTGATGCCTGAAATGCAAAAGCTAGGGACATGACAAAGATCACTGCCCAATCTTCACGAATTATGTTGCAGTAGAAGGGTCGATGCCTCTAAGGCTGGAAGCCCAAACAGGGCCAAGTATAGGGCCCATGCTATGGTGTGCTATCTGTTAAGTGGTTGGAAAACATGTGACAAATAATTGTCACCTGCTGTACAAATTTGTACAGACACCGCAACAGCTCTTCTGCAACTTCTGTCAATCGGTGGGTCATGATGAGCATAATTGTCATAGATATGAGCTAATTATGGATAAAACACCCGCATATAGAGTGAAAGCATAAAATCGACCTCCGGATCAAGTCACTGGGGGAGTGCGAGGAGGATTTTAGGGGCGCGAGCGAGGCGGAGGTGGAGGAGGACCTGGTAAAGGTCAAGGACAAGTGATTTGATACAACTGTGGGGGACCAGGACACTACGCACGATAATGCATGAACCTGACACACCTGTCGTGTAGATATTACACTCAATTTGACCACGTGACAGAAGACTGCCTTGTATTATTAGCTAAGATACACAAAAAATGGGCATAACCTCAGCAGCCTACCCAGAATCTGCAGATGATGAGGGCTGAACCCCACGAAGAGGATCCTAATGTGAACATCGTGCTGCAAAGTGGAATGACGACTGGCGAAGACAAGGGAAAGAAGCCTGAAGAAGGTGAATGGGTCTGCAAAGCTCCAGAAAAGGAGGTTGGCTTTGATTTGGAGCACGCAAAGGAAACCTTCATGGAAGCAAATAAAAGCTTCGCTGAGGCTTCTACCTCAGGAAGTCAGGATAAGTAGTCTGAAGAAATGGACCCATCCATGCTTACTACATTTTTGGAGACCTATATGAAGTTGCTTAAAAATAGCAAGGTCGTAAGGGATTACAGGATATGATCAATAAATGTGCTAGTAATACTCCTGACAACCCACGTGTGGTCAGGAAGATTGGTAAGCATAAGGCAAGAACAGGGAGGGAGATGAGACTCACCGCACAAATAGGAGAATATGAAATGGACCAAGTTATTCTGGATCTAGGGTCCGATGTGAATGTTTTGCCTAAACAAACATGGGAGAGAATGGGGAGACCTATGCTGCAGTGGTCTCCTATTCAATTGAGGATGGAAAATCAACAAAAGATTATCCCCATGGGAATATTACAGGGAGTGACAGTCGATATCGAAGGCGCGAGCGCGTTGGTTGATTTTGAAGTGATAGAGATTGTGGATGACATCAATCCCTACCCTACGCTCCTTGCAATCAACTAGGCTATCGACATGAACGGGGTGATTAATTTGAAGAAGCAGACGATGTCATTTGAAAGAAAATCGGTCCACGTAGTAATACTGTTGGACCCTGCAGAAGGATCATGCTACACTAAACCAATCTGCGATTACACAAGTGATGACAATTTAGACCAGATTTATAAGATAACGACGCGAGATCAATATTGGTTGAATCTAACAACTGATGGATGTCCTGCATGGGACCGCAAAAGCTCCTACACATCAGACCTAGATGAGGAATTGGAACACTAACAGAATAGATTGCATGAAGTATCTACGGTATGATGTAACATGATGACCAAATCACTGCACTGCGTATCATCGGAGGTAATAAGTCTACCTTACTATGATGGTTTAACTGACGTTAATAAATTTATGATGCATTTGAAAGGGAAGTGCTGGAGAAGCATCACTTCCAAGCCTTGGACTTGGCACTATGCGCTACACTTGCAAGATAGTTGGGTATGCATAAAGACAACTTCGATGGATGGCATGAATATAGAAGAATGATGAGGGTATGGTTTGGTCGCCTAAAGGTATGATTGATAGAGAAATACGATGGAAGGAGTGATCCACGCGATCACTTAGCCAAATGGACCGATGCTTATGGAGCAAAACCGCAACCGGAGTGGGTGCATATATTTTGTCACACCTTGGATGTGATACCTATGAATTGGTACTTGGAGATAGAGCTCCACCATGGCACGGACGAATGGGATATTTTGAGATAGGGATTCTTGATGACATTCAGCTTTGAAGATGGATTTGAGTGCATTGATGAAGCGTTGTAGGAGGTCAAAGCAGCGATCTTCAGAATACCACAGGATCCCTTGGATTTGATTCAACTGGATTGGACCACCCAGTTGCACCATGCGTTGGAGTAGTACAATGTGACTGTTGAATAAGAAGATGAGGGTCTTAGGAATATTAATATCTTGGAAACAGAAGGACACCGTGAAGTTGAGGGACCGGAGATAGAAAACCCAGATATCACCGCACCGCTAAAAACAAGACAAGTGAACATCGAAAAGAGGCGGAGCCAAAGCTTATGAAGATAGGGGACTACTGGGACAACTACCTGGGAGTTATGAAAATTACATTGAAACCAGATGGGAAGCTGATCAAGCAAAGGCCTTACCGCCTCAACCTGAAGTATAAAGAAAAGGTCTGCTTAGAATTGAATAAAATGCTTGCGGCAAGTATTATTGAACTAATGGAAGAATCTAATTGGGTGAGCCCAACAGTAGTTCAGGAAAAGAAGCAGAAGGATGAAATAAGGATATGTGTAGATCTCAAGAAGCTAAATGATGATTGTGTGCATGATCCTTTTCTGACTCCTTTCACCGATGAAGTGTTGGATAATGTAGGAGGACAGGAAGCATATTCGTTCACTGATGGGTTCTCGAGGTAACATCAAATCAAGATCGTGCCAGAGGATACAAGTAAGACGACCTTCGCAACTGAGTGGGGATGCTTTCAATAAATTGTAATGCCTTTTGTACTAAAGAATGCGCTGGCGATCTTTTCGCACTGTTGACATGGGGAATGTTCGCTATACCAACAAGGGGAACTAACCCGATCACAGACCCCAATTAGATCTTCTTTCGTTTGGGATGGCTAGCTCCAACGGGTTTTAAAGGATCTCGTAAACTATTAAAGGTGTTGAGAGATTGCTTCCTGGAGGAAGACTTTAATTTAAATCAACAAAAGAAACAACTAACCTATATGTATCAAATCCTATCTACACTACTTCTAACTACTCTAGTCTAGTCCTAACTATCCTAATCTATCCTGCAGGAGCATAACAAAAGGAGGTTAAACATCATATATAGATTCCAAGTTCAAATGAATCAATTACTGGTTCAAATAAGAACAAGGTTGTATTAAATCCTAATTGCAATCCAATTACTTATACAGGAATACACATTCTCTTACATACAAATAACACTTGCAACTAATGTTTAACAAAGTTTCGAATCAGCAACCTTTCATGAGTTAAGCATGCCATTGAATTATATTCGAATAACCAGGAATAACCATGAACTGTATATTATCAATATGCAGAAAGCAAAACACATTTATCTTTATGCCAGCAACAACACCCTGATTCCAAACATATAAAAGAGGAAGAGAATAGATCTGAAACAAAAGGCTCCTTTTAGACCCAAACAGTCTGCTTTATTCACGATAAATCAAAAGTTGTCCTGCCTAAAAAAAGTCCTGCTCTCATCTTCAGAGGTAATACTTATGTAGAAGCCACTGACCCTTGGTCTACCCTGAATTTTCAACTCCCTCCTCTTTTCAATTTACAAATTAGAATATACAATCGTAGAACAGTGGGTGCAACCGGTGACACATAAAGGCCACATCCGCTGGAGCATTTCATTTCCTGGGGAAATGAATAGATGTCGATTGAAAGGAGGAGGTATGTGTGTCATTTCTTCATGATAAGGCCCGAGACCGCATAACCTTTGGAACACACAGGTAACACATGGAAACCTGACCACCAACGCCTAAAGCCAAATCTTTAAATAAAACATATCTGCATATATAAACTCTTCGGATCCGCTCATGCATCTTTTATCTGGAGCCATACTTGATGCTTATGCATCTGTTCTTCGACCTCGCTTGCCTTCTCTCGGTCCTCGCCTGCAGAGATAACCAACATCAGCTATACTTATGAAAATATGATAGAAATGCTTAAAAACATAAATCTTGCCTTCATTAAATGTTTATAACATCAAAAGGGACAAGTGTGAAAGAATCGGCCCCTGTTTTTTAATTCACGCATTGATTAAGTCCCGCAAGTGTAAACTCGATTTACACTGAAAATAATCGCATAACACAGAACCGAATACGAAATCTGGACTTGAAATATTATAGATGGGAACCCATACCCTATCGGGTCCGCTAATCGCATCGCGCCTTATGTTTAAGCTTTGGGCTCTGCCGATTGTGACTTGCAATTGGCCGAACCCGAAATATATGTGTCGTGGTTCATAATCCCCTCGGGTCCTCCATATAAGATTTCCCTTTGAAAACCCCGACCACAACCTTTTATCGCAATACACAGGAATACATGGGAAAACCCGCGGCCGAGCCATAAGGCCGGACTTCAAATAATATATACCCGGGCATATAATTATCGTTGGGTCCGCCATATCACAGTGTGCCTTATGTATGATCCTCGGATTCTACCGATTGCGATATGCAATTAGGCCGGACCCGACGATATATATGTTATATTTAATAACCCTAGCGGGTCCGGTATATTGCGATGCGCTATATATATAAACCCCGGGCTCCGCCGATTGCGATATGCGATTCGGCCGGACCCGAAAATATATATGTTATATTTAATAGTTCGGCGGGTCCGCCATATCGCATCGCACTATATATATATATATATATATATATATATATATAGATATATATCCGTGTGCGAGTGCCCACTGTGATATGTGATGGGGCTCTAGACCCGAAATATATATATTGTGGTTAATGATCCCGGCGGGTATATATATATATATATATCTATATATCTATATATATATATATATAGATATATATCCGTGTGCGAGTGCCCACTGTGATATGTGATGGGGCTCCAGACCCGAAATATATATATTGTGGTTAATGATCCCGGCGGGTCCAGTAGATCGCGATGCCCTTTATGTACAGGCCTTGGACCCCGCTGATTGCGATATGCGATGGGGCTTTGGACCCCAAAAATATATATATGCTAGTTAATAATGCCGTCAGGTCCAATGTATCATGGTATGCATTGTGTGTCAATGTTGATTGCGATAAGCAAAAAATGGTATGTTATGCATGTTTTGCAAAGCATTTCCATTATAAAGAGTTATAATGGGAATAAAGGTGCGATAGAAGGTTTTGAGGGGTAAAGAGTGGGGCGATTATATGTGTGGGCATAGGGCACCATGGATGATTATGAGGGTTGAGAAAAGTCCCAATGAGAGATATGAATGAAGGGCTGGACTGGGTTATCCATGAATCATGCGACAGGGATATCATTCGGAGAAATGAAAGATCAAACTTCTAGGGGACCCATTCAAATTTGCTGCTAAAGCAGGTTTTGATAGGGTGGTCGTTGTGGCCACAACAAATGGCGAACCGCTGGGCGAACCAGTTATCTATGTTACCAAATAAACCTTGGATCAGTAGAACATCAGGGTGTTAGGATAAACTTGTAATGAAAATTGTATAGATGGGTAGGCATGGGTTCCACTTCAACATTAATAGCTTTAGGCAGGATAAAGACAAATAGCTTCTACTTACTGATAGGGTTTTGACAGGCATTCTCTAATAGTCATATTATGGGATTTATTGACTCTCCTTTACCTGTTTTCTACTTTCAAACATCTTTTTGGGGCCATCACTGGTCTGCCAATACCTATTTAGGTGTGTACCTTAGCTCTTTATTGCTCATCAAACTTGATGCAGATATGTTTATATGCACTTTATATAAGAATTTCAGCGCTATATTTTCATATGATTGAAATGGGTGCAGTCATGGATCATGCCATATTTTTAAACCACTTAAGCAAGGTTGGGCTTGCTGTGTTAACTGGTACTCTGAGCCCAGCAACAGTCCCTGCTCTAATCGGCTTCCCAAACAACCTATCCTTCCAAATTGGCACATGGACTCAACATTTCATTTTCTTTTAAATAATTCCTTCCAGTTTTAGGCACAAGGACTAGAGCACAATTGGATTTGCCACAAGGTATATGACAGTGAGTTTAGCCCATAAAAGGAGGTTTACTTGTAGATGACAGGTATTAGAAAACTTAGTGTGGTGGATGGGACCAATGGAGAATAACTGCAAACCTTACAGGCAAGAATAGGCTAGGTCTGTGTGGGATTTATTTAAAATGCAGCGTTCCTACATGCCAGTCTAGCAGTAGTTACACATTTTTTGTTTTATAAAGATGCTCCTACATGCTCCAGGTATCCAGGTAATCAACAGATCTTACCTAGTTCCCAACAAATGCTAATGAGTGACTTCAATTTGAATAGCTGATTTTCAAGTTATCATGGGCTCATTGAAAGTTTGTTTGATTTTCCAGGTAACGATGGATTTAGGATCAACAGACTCATCAGCAAGTTAATGAGGGGTGCAAAAGCTGAAGGCGATGAATGAGGGTAATATGAAGAGATTTGAAGAGGCAAAAATGAGACTGGAGGACCAAAATCAGTTGGCTGAAAGGACTAAAATTCAAAACAGAAAGAAAATAAACTTTGCGGAAAAACAAGAACGGAAGGGACGAAAATATAACTAAGCTAACAGCAAAATAAAATTGAATCCTAACCTACTCAGGAGGTAACCACCATGTGGTGTCTACTGGAAGTATCTTTTGAGATGTTGGCCATTAAAAGGAAGTTTTTCGGTTTCTCCCTGTAAATTTTTCAATCTGTAAGTCCCCTGACCAATTTTCTCCTCAATTTGGAACTGGCCCAGCCATAAGTGTTGGAATTTTGTGTGCTTACCTTTTGGCTTCTTAAATATATCATGCAGGTCATAAAAGCGTTTCAACTTGACAACTAACTTGGGGATTATCTTGGGCTGATCATTTTCCTCATCTTCACTCTCGTTCATAAGCTTGTCATGTTCCTTTTCATCAATGAGTGCACTTTTGAATGTCTTTTCATAATTCAGGAACTCCAGGATTTGTTCATCACCTTCGAACACCTGCCAATTCAAGATGTTATTAGGTACGGATAGTCTAAAAATCAATTCAACATAATGTTTATTCTTGTTTAATCTAAGATCAGGGAAAAGTTTCGCAGCCATACCGGCCATCAAAACGGCATCTCGGTTTTTCCCTTGAGGTATGTATGTGATATTGAAAGAATCAAAACTGACGATTAAGCTCCATACCTCATGTTGGTACCTTACCAAGTGTGGAGAATTGCAATGTATCCTTTTCCTTACCTGGTCTACAATTATATGTGTGTCACCAATAGCTTTAAGACTTTTGACCTCCATATCAGTGGCTTTTTTCAGGCCTTGCAGCAAGCCTTTGTATTCTGTCGTGTTGTTGGTGCACGCGAACTCCAACCAGCTGGCCATCAGATGTTGGTTCTCTTGCGGGTCAATGAGAATGCTCCCAACACCTACGCCTTCAAGGAAGTTAGAGCCATCAAAGTAGAGCATCCAAAATATAGAGTCTAATGTTACATTAAATGACCTGTTTCCTACGCAATTAGTTCTATCATCTACTATATTACAGGATGGTTCATTAGTTGGACTATGAGGAAGAGCTTCCAACTATGTGTTTATTGCAGTTTCTTCAATTATCTCTACATGGAATGATCTGAAAATGGAATGTACTTGTTTAAGGGTGCAAGGTATCCATTTCCAATAATTTCAACTGTGAGCTAGACACTCCAAATGACCTCTAAAAATGTATAAACTTCTTATTTCTTATACAGAGATAGACTGTAGGGGCATTCACCGGACATGTCACCTCTAAAAAGAGGATGAGTTCCAGAGGCTACCTGGCCCTCTACAGGCTCTGCCTAAAGAAATAACAAAGTAAACACTTAGAAGTCTATGACATACACATACTTGAAATTTTTTGGCTTGCGGAATAAGACAAATAACTTTCTGCAGTTGAACAGGTGATTATGTGTGTATGCAAGTTATATTTATTTGCTGTTTAAAACTTTATATCAGTTCTGTTTAGCATCTCATCTTCAGCAAATAAAGACATCAAAATGATAAAGCAGTTCACCCCTTCTGGGCTACATCTGTTGGACCAAGCCTCTCCAACTAGGCTTGTCCTCTTGTATTAAAATTGCTACAAAGGCTAATACAAGAATATGGTGTCTTAATTGATAGATCTGACTGTAAATACAGAATCAGAAGATAGGAATTAGCCAAACATGCTCTTTCCCAAACACTAAACAGTGAATTTTGTACCTTACACAGTACTTTCCCCAATTGGCACTGGTGGCCCTTTAAACTTGAATGGAGAATTTCGAGGTGAAGATGACCTCAATTGGTTCTAAAACCTCTGCCATTAGACTCAGAAGGTCAAAAATAGCAGACATAGGCTTTTGAATCACCAAAAACGGATGAACAGAGCCCCCAAACAGCTGAATCCCTGAAATGGCCCTGGTGGCCCTGAAAGCTTCCCTGAAGCTAAACAGTGAGAAGAATGTCTCAGAAGGCAAAACGATCTGTAGAAATGGATTCAAAATGCTGAAAACCTTCAGAAATGACCTTCGTTCCACATTCACTAGTTGCACAATTCCCAATGCAGCTCCCAAACTGGTTTGGCCCTAGTGGCTCCTGGAACTTCCACGAAGCAAAAACACCTGCAAATGACCTCAGATGGCTGTAAGACCTGCACCAATGGCTTCAGAAGGTCGAAAATACCCAAAATCAAAAAAAAATTCGTCCAAAACCGACTTTCCTAGCCAAAGTTATGGCCATTTAAAGTTTCTCCAGTTTGCCCCTAGAAAAACTCCATCTAACTTTAGTTAACTCTAGATAGCTCTGCCAATTATGGCGGGTCCGCCAAATTTGGCGCTCCTGCAAAAATTCCGCCAACTTATCTGTAGTTACATTTAATGTTTGGTGGTTGCCTCGGATTTCGTGCCAGGCGGAATATTCCTTTTTTAATTTTTTTTTGAAAAATTAAAATTTCTAATGTTATGGACAAATTCTTCTTTTTGCCATAACTTCCTCATACAGCGACCGTTTTTCGAACCGTTTGCGGCGCCGGAATCGGGAAGACGAGCACTTTCCAGTCATTCAACTTTGAACCAGTTCTAAGCACTTTAAATTTTGAGCATTTTACGACACTTAGGACATGAGCACCTGATCACACCTCCCAAATGAGAAGGCTTTTGGTCCCCAAAAGCTCACTGAATCTCTGAACTGAACTGTACAGCACTTGAGGAACAGAAATATCCTCTTCCATTCAGCCAAAAGAGCATACTGATGCCAAAATGTCCTGCCTTATCAACTGTCGTCATGGCGAATGTTGCTGCATAAACCAAGTACTCGTCGAATCCCGACCAAGCTTGTTCGCCAGACAAACTGAAAGTTTGCAGAAACCAGAAATGAAACTTGCTGATATATGAGCTGAAATATTCCCCTGAATATCTGGGCTTGCCAGCTGTCACGATGCCCATCCATGGCACCTCCGCTCCAAAAGAAGAGTTGCCTCCCAAATGAGAAGGCTTTTACAAAGATGAAACACCTCATCATTTCTCCTCTTTACAATCTTGGAGATCAAATTAACTTTTTCCAAGTCAATATTACATTACATGCATGGTTAAAAATAAAGTAATCAACCCTTCAAGTTAATCACACATACATGTTTAAAATACAAGGAAATCATCATGATCCCTGTGCTCATGCATATTGTTATCACAAAATCACAACTGAAGGGCTGCTGATCAGGCAGACTCTGTGTAACTATTTCAGACCAAGCTTTTGGCTAAGGATTAGCCTCCCTAGCCTGAGAGGGCTCTCTCAAGAAAAGGTTATTGATTTTGAATGTTGATAAGAGGGCTAACTCTTGTACAATAGATTTAATGTAAGCATAACTGGTTGGAAACACACCAAAAGATATCTCATTGGGCTATGGAGTCTATAATATCAAGCAAACAAGAAAACACAGTGAACTCATAGAAATCAAGGCTCTTAGCATTACAAGTCAAACATATTCCACCACACATAGCTTGCTGTATACACAGGAAGTCAGAGCATATAAGTATGAATTCTGAGTGATTGCATACAACAAAACCATAAAATAACATAAGGTATAACACATCATCACTTCATTTGACCATGGCAATCCTTCGAGAATCTTGAGAAGAGTATAACTCTGTTTTACTATTACTGTCAAAAAGATCTTACAGTGGCCCAAAACAACACACTTTTTCTATTAAGTATCCAACCTTTTTTACATATCAATTCTTCCTATATATAGCCTATCAAAAACTACTGTACGAGGCTCCTCAACGAGCATGAAGGGAGCTCGTGTTTTTACATAAATGACCTTAACCATGACATAAACCAACTGATTAATTACAAAAGTTATGATGGTACGAAAACAGGGGATTCCATCATACTGGCCCTTTAAGTCTCCTTCCTTGTATACCCTGCTATGTTCTTCAAAGCTCACCACCTGTATCATTGCCATAACAACCATATCCAAACTAGAAGCATGTTCAATGTATATACAGCTTCGGATTCCTGATGCAGAGATGATTCACATAACCGAAAAGAAAATGAAGCCTATATTCTTGGTTATTGTCCCCCTCGGTGTCCACATATTAATGATCCATATTTGAGCCTCTTACACCTCGGATAACCTCGTCTGATTAAAAAGAATTCATGAACCAGCCATCCCAGAGCTAGACAAGTGGATTATCTTACACCTCAGCAGCTCTATCCAAACCCTAAATTCTCGGAGATAAAGTGACTTTTTAGCAAAAAACAAAACTTCGCCCCTTTTTTTAATATTTACCCTTGGCCTCTTTAACAAAGTATCTGACTGATCTTCTAAACTCCCCAGGCTTAGTATTTGACCATTTGTTAAAATATATGCTGACCTCAGCATTCCATTTCAAGCTTTAATCATAACCAGTCATCTACAGCAGTTTCGTAGCGCGCTACGAAACTGCTGTAGGTCATTAAAATCAATTTTATGAGCCTCAAAACAGTATCACTTCAAATTTATAATTCTTCAATCATTCCATACCAGCAAAAAGACACAAAAAGTCTCAAAAACTTTTGACAAGATAATGACCCAAAATATATCAAAATTTGAGAATACACAGTCCTTCTTGAATCATTTAGCTAGCTTGTCTAGCTTTTCTCTCAGACTGATGACCTCCTTCTTCAACTTCTTATTCTCTGCTTTCAGACTTATGTTCACTTGTTTCATAGTTTTTGCTTGTTTTAAAGCTGGTACTGTCCATACATAGGCATCAGACACCGAACTAGCTTGACTGATCATTCTTGCTTTACCTTTCAACACAGCTTTCCTATAATTGGTATACCTGACTGCCTTCTCTTTAAAAACATTTGAGACCTGAGGTATCTCCTTACTTACTCCAGCTTGTTTTTTGATGGCAACCATATTGCCACTTGGACTTATAACCACCTTTTTGTCCTTACTCTTATTTTTAGCTGCTTGGACCATTTCAGAGAAAATTTCAAGTGCCTCTGTCCTAGGCAAGTCTGAAGAGACTTTCTCTTTTTGAACCTTTTCTGCTTCCTTCATTTGCCTCCTAGTCATTGGTCTACGGGGTTTAAAAGCATACTCTACCCCTGGTTCTTCAAACTTTAATTTTTTAGAAGCCTTTGACTTCTTTGAACTTTCAGGAGAAGACAGTGTTAAATCAATATGCATTGGCGATACCAATTGATCTTGTTCAATTTCAAGGGGTTCAACTTGAATTGGGTGCTCTTGTTCTAATTCAATAGCTTCCAACAAATCATTTAAACTACCCCTAGACACAGGACTTTCTTCCACAGGAGCTAATTTTCCCTTTTCTTTATTTAGCTGTCCTCTAGTTCTTATTCTTGAAACCCTTTCCACTTTATTAGACTCAAATTCATCTTTTCCTTTGTGAGTCTTCTGTTTAGATGATTCTGGTGTTTCTTTAAGAGATAACTTAGAAGCTTCCTTTTCAGATACTTTGGATGACCTTGAAGTTTTGATTGTTGATGCTTCAGGAGCTTTTTCAACTGCTAACTTAGGAGTCTTCTTTGTTTTAGCTCCAGGTGTGTCTTTGACTGTTACAGGCCTCTCTGGCTTCTTTGTTTTAGCTTTGGACTTGCTATGGTCTGTTATTTCTCTTCTTAACTCAGCCAAAGTAGTACCGTCACTCCTATCTTCTTTTTCTCTTACAGGTAAAGGAGTTAGGCTCGTTTTACTAGGGAAACCGGCCATGAATACAAACGAGTCCCAGTCCTTACCAATTTTATGTAGGCTATCCAACACCAGTAATTTAACCAGACCATGATGGAAAAGAGAAGTTTCATAGGCTTCCTTCTTCAACTGAATTTTATCACACATCTTAGAAATACTCCTGAATAAGTAAAAGGGTATGTCTATGGAGCTCTTACCAGTAAAGTGTAGCAACAGCTTGAAATGATATGAGTAAACTTTGTTGTATCGGCCTTCACACGTCAAATACTTCTGAATGCATGACAATAATGTAGCATAATTCTCCTTAAGATAACTCCTTGGGACAGCTCTGGAGAGATCTTCATTCACATATGGTGCCTTTAAGAACTCCTTACACGGACCCATATCAAACTTGAAATTCTTGAACCACTCTTGACCACCTCTTGGGATTTCTGTGACTTTAGAAATAACTTCAGGTGAAACCGGGAACTCCAGCATGGCCACTTTTGAATTTAATCCCGTAAAATTCACTGCAAATGCCTTGGTAACTTCTGCATGTCCACCTTTGAGCTTTTCACAAAACCGCCAACAACCAGTAGCTCTGAATGCCTTTGCTATTTCCTCATCCCTTAGGGTTACATCTAATCCCTCCAGTTCTGTTCTCACACATCTCCCTGAACGATGCTCTTTTTTCTCCATATTTCTTAACACAATTCTTCACGAGGGAATGACAATGGTTTGCAGCACAATAGCAGATTTTACGCTGTAGAAATCAGGCTCGCTTGCAGAAGTCTATTTAGGATAAAGCTCAAGCTTTCATCAAGCAGAAGACATTCATTTGTTATGAAAAACATATTATGACACGACCACTTTCTATAACGTCCCCCAAACTGACACCTAACTCAATGAGATCAAACCTGATGGCAAAGTAATGACGAATCATGACAGACAAATGGTGTGAGGAAACAATCATGACCGGACACGTGACTCATCACCTCTCGGATTAGACAGTTAAGGAAAAACGCTGCATAAAAACCCGAAACCCCGATTTCGTAGCGCGGGCAGTTCAAATTTAAGGGAATGCGCTACGAAATCGCTAACAAACAAGCCGCTACGAAAACGCGCAAACAGATTTGAGCAACAGACTTGACCAATCATACCCGCGCTGCGAAACTGCGCAAGTACCTAAGACATGACACCCGCGCTGCGAAACTGCGCAAGTACTTTTGACAAGACATGACATAACTAACTATGATGAAAGATGACCAATGCCCTTGTCTTTACACGAATTTCATTCATAACTCTTGCATTTTCAAAATTTGAAATTGACACAAGTTAACAAAGCTATTTACAAGACCACAAGACTCTTCAAAATTTATGGACAATTGTCATATACATGGACTATAGTTTCTGGTGATAACACATATCATTCTCATGCATGCAGTTTATCCTTCAATTTTTCCTTAAGTACAATCATAAGTACAAGATCCTCGATCACATGTACATGTACTTTCAAAGCTGAAAAGAATATAACTTTCGCTGCAATAGAGTGAATCTCATACTCAGCGTTTCCATCCTGCAACTTGCATTCCCTTAACAAAGAAATGCATTCAATCAAAAGACATGCAACTTCAATTGGATAAGAACTCTAACCATTTCTTACCAATCCATTTCAAAGGCGCTTCCTTTAACGGCACATCAACATCAACATGTGTATCATCCTGACACATATCAATGATGGAAACTTCCTTCCCATTCTTGCCATACTCTTTCTCCAATTTCTTCAATTTTCGTGGAAGCATTGTTGGATTCAGAGTCCAACACCTTTCAGCAGTATGTCCATGCTTATGGCAGTAAGTGCAACACATGTTCACCTTCTTGATAGCATGATTTGCATTGTTCAATGGAACTTTGGCTTCTTTCCTCCTTTCCTTCAAAAGTTTCCTGCATGTTGTCATTCTTTTCCAACATCTAGAAACACTATGGTTAAACAGACCACAAAAAGAACATGCAATTCTTTTCCAATGCTTGTGTGGAAATTTTCCATGCTTTACATGATCAAAGGAAATATGATTGAAATCAGATTTATACCTTTCTCTTTCACCTTCATTACCTTCATGAGGAGGTGAATCAAATGAAGAAGAAGCTCCTTTTGGAACACCATCAATCCCTTCAATGGTTTTAGAGCTTTCACCACTCCCTTGTTCAAGTGCATGCTTATGCACACCTTCTTCTTGCAAGGTATGTTTCAAACTATTGCATTCATCAAGGATACAACCTTTACAACCTTGAGATAGAGAACCTGAAATGAAACTCCTTCTAGGAACTGTTTCAATTGCCTTCATGGTTGCTTTAAAACTTTCTCTACAAGATTGTCCATAGCCAAGACCCAAATTCTTAGGCCTTACCTCAACCATTATTGGCTCAACTATACCCTGTGCATGTTTGCCCAATCCTTTTCCTTCATATCCCATTTTGGACATCAACTTGGACCCTATGCCTCTGGTATGTTTCTCAAAAGAACCAACATAAACATTCTTATCAGAATTTGAAGACAAACTAGAATTGTTTACCTCTTCTTCAAGTTGATACTTGGCTAAGGCTTCTTTGGAAACAAGGAGTTGTGTCTCCAACTCATGCATCCTTTCCAGCTTCATGTTTGCAATATGAAGTTGGCCTTCCATTTCCTGCAATTGGTTAGAAAGCAACTGCTTCTCTTCCCTCATGGAATTCAACTGCTCTTGAAGTCTAGAGCTCTTTCCTTCATCCTCATACATTTCTGTCACCATATTCAACATGATGAAAAATTCTTGCAAGCCTTCATCAAAGAATCTTGTGAAGGAGGACGATTTTGAGAACTCACTTATGGAAATTGTCATTATACAAATGAACAAAAGAGCTTCAGCAAACTCAAACAACAAGTAGTAAAGCAGTCAATCTTCAACACTGCTTAAGACACCTTTCAAGCTACACAATCAAGCTAGTGATGTCAGTCAAGAAAACCTAGTGCTCTGATACCATCTGATCTGAAAATGGAATGTACTTGTTTAAGGGTGCAAGGTATCCATTTCCAATAATTTCAACTGTGAGCTAGACACTCCAAATGACCTCTAAAAATGTATAAACTTCTTATTTCTTATACAGAGATAGACTGTAGGGGCATTCACCGGACATGTCACCTCTAAAAAGAGGATGAGTTCCAGAGGCTACCTGGCCCTCTACAGGCTCTGCCTAAAGAAATAACAAAGTAAACACTTAGAAGTCTTTGACATACACATACTTGAAATTTGTTGGCTTGCGGAATAAGACAAATAACTTTCTGCAGCTGAACAGGTGATTATGTGTGTATGCAAGTTATATTTATTTGTTGTTTAAAACTTTATATCAGTTTTTTTTAGCATCTCATCTTCAGCAAATAAAGACATCAAAATGATAAAGCAGTTCACCCCTTCTGGGCTACATCTGCTGGACCAAGCCTCTCCAACTAGGCTTGTCCTCTTGTATTAAAATTGCTACAAAGGCTAATACAAGAATATGGTGTCTCAAAGGACAGATCTGACTGTAAATACAGAATCAGAAGATAGGAATTAGCCAAACATGCTCTTTCCCAAACACTAAACAGTGAATTTTGTACCTTACACAGTACTTTCCCCAATTGGCCCTAGTGGCCCTTTAAACTTGCATGGAGAATTTCGAGGTGAATATGACCTCAATTGGTTCTGAAACCTCTGCCATTAGACTCAGAAGGTCAAAAATAGCAGGCATAGGCTTTTGAATCACCAAAAACGGATGAACAGAGCCCCCAAACAGCTCAATCCCTGAAATGGCCCTGGTGGCCCTGAAAGCTTCCCTGAAGCTAAACAGTGAGAAGAATGTCTTAGAAGGAAAAAAGAGCTGTAGAAATGGATTTAGAATGCTGAAAACCTTCAGAAATGACCTTCGTTCCACATTCACTGGATGCACAATTCCCAATGCAGCTCCCAAACTGGTTTGGCTCTAATGGCTCCTGGAACTTCCACGAAGCAAAAACACCTGCAAATGACCTCAGATCGTTGTAAGACCTGCACCAATGGCTTCAGAAGGTCGAAAATACTCAAAATCAAAAAAAAAATCGTCCAAAACCCTTTCCTAGCCAAAGTTATGGCCATTTAAAGTTTCTCCAGTTTGCCCCTAGAAAAACTCCAGCTAACTTTAGTTAACTCCAGATAGCTCCACCAATTATGGCGGGTCTGCTAAATTTGGCGCTCCTGCCAAAATTCAGCCAACTTAACTGCAGTTACATTTAATGTTTGGTGGTTGCCTCAGATTTCGTGCCAGGCGGAATATTCCTTTTTTAATTTTTTTTTTGAAAAATTAAAATTTCTAATGTTATGGACAAATTTTTCTTTTTGCCATAACTTCCTCATACGGCGACCGTTTTTCGAACCGTTTGCGGCACCGGAATCGGGAAGACGAGCACTTTCCATTAGTTCAACTTTGAACCAGTTCTAAGCACTTTATATCAATGTTATATATCGGATCAATCTCCAACTATGCCTTTGAATCCATCTCATCTTGACACAGCGGTGGAAAGAATACCCAGTTAGTTGTGCTTAGACTTCAAACAGTTCAGCTTCGCGTTACATACGATGATTCGCTGGTTGAGGTTCATACGGCATTCTGACATAGCCCTACATAGCTGAGGAACCTTCAACACAGACCCGAGACAGTAGTATGCCTAGCAAGGGGGAAATAAAAAGTAAATTGATCGCTTGCTTTATGTTTATGTGTTGGATTTTGAGCATTTTACGACACTTAGGACATGAGCACCTGATCATGGAATTCCACAAAACAGGTTTCCATGGCACAAATATCGAAACCTTAATTTCCAAGTATAGATTTAGTAAACATTACAGGTTCAATGGGGCCATTTAGTTTCATCACCACATACGTCATGTATCTTTCTCGATCAACTCTCAGCATATCACCTTTCCCCTTCTGAGGCAACAAGAGATGGGACAAATTATTTGAGAAATATCTATTGAGTTTTGCTGACCAGTCCCTACTAAGCAGCATTCCATAAGCCTCGGGTATGTCAATAACCACTATGTCAATGACTTGTGTGTATTGTGGTTTAGTAGTCATCTGAATGAATACATCTTTCAATTCCCCAATTACTTTCACATTTGTCTTGTCCAATTGCATGATTTGAGTTCCAGTTTTCCCAAGTATCGCCTGAAGTATTTTGGCAACAGCATAAGGCATCACAATGGACGAGGCACCTGAGTCTACCAAGCAATTTTGTACGTTCATGTTGAAGATTTCAAATGTGATAAGGAAAGTGGGAGTCATGGATTTTGATTTCCTTCCTATCATGGCCGCATTGACATCTTGGGGGGTTCGATTCATTTTTGACAGAGTGGCTTTCGTGGCTGGTGGCTTTTGGGATGTACTGGAGGTACTAACGAGTCTAGACACCGAATTCTTATTTTGGCTGCTCGAAATGGTGGGAGATTTGCAATTATGTTCATTCATAGCTTTCAAGAGAAGATCTCTCTATTGCATTAACTTTAACGAATCAAAATATGTGATAATAGCTTGAGATTTCTTAAGATCATCCACAATGTTGTGATCAATGTTATAAACAGGGTAGGGTAGAGTAAACATACCTGTTACAGGGAAAAGTGTCTATATAGAACTGCTCTATCCCACTAAGGTGTGACAGCTGCCTTAGAAACAAACAGAGTAAAGCTACTTTCGTTTTTCCTTTATGAATTATAGATAGAGAGGAACAGAAGGACCAACCTCTGTCTTGCGCTAATCCCTTGATTTGATTCCTCTCTTCCTTGATAGTCTTTCGCTACTTGTTCCCTTGCACGCCCAGCTTCACAAAGTACCTGTAAGATCACAGTAGCATAGCACTATACAAAGACATGGATCTATAATCATAAACAATCTAGGATCAGATGTAAATTGACCATACAAATGCAGCAAACAACAATGACACAAGAGTATGGAGGAAAACTTGAATAGCTTTTATTGATAAACAAGAAAGAGCCAAGAGGAGTTACAACCAGTTGTTCTGACCCAGCATCAACCTCTCAGCAAGGAAGCCCCTCTTCACCTCATACAAAGCTTAGATCACCCAACGATCTGATGTTTGTCTCAAGAAACCAACAACAATTCCTTACAATATGCAACATTCCAGCCTCTGGATCTCTGGGATGAGGGATCCATATATAGATATCTGTAATGGAGATGAGTCAGCTTATGATTTGATTAGTGTCTTCCCTCTGATAGTTCTTGCTTCCACTTGGAGATTGATGATCTCTTACTCATCCTTGGTCGAATTCAGAGAGGCAAGTGTCACAGGAGAAGTTTCTGGAAGCTTCCATTGCCTCTCCACCTCAAGGAATGACACTGCCATTTGTCATTTCTTGCCCATTGCACCCCATAGAAGGGCTTTCTAATGCAACGCACCCACACAGTGTACTTAGGTGAGATACAACGCACTTGGCCAGTGGAGCAGCTGAAATGATCCTGTTTTGACCAATTCTGAGCAGTTTTTCATGGAGAACTTCTGGGAGAAGCTGTAATCTGTTAACCTTGTTCCTTTAGGGGTTAGAACAACACTTTCAGGGACTTAGGAGCCCTTGGTTTATGGAAATTTCATGCTTGGGGTTGTAGTGCCCAAACATGTCTATAACAATTTCCCCCTAAAGCATGAGGTCGTTAATCTTTTGATGTCGGGTGAAATGCTTTATTATGAGGATCCAAAGTTCTTTCAAGCTGGGAGGAGACCTGTAATAAGATACAATACAATACATTATCTTCATAACATTTTCATGATCTAGCTGAGGCGGGCATTCCCATGCTCAGTTTTATAAATTCATTTTCATGTACATAGGACAGACAATCGTCTGAGTGTAGACTGATGATTCTGGTAGAGCCATCATCCCTTTGATTGGATGATTATTTGTGCAGCAATGATGTACATTTGATGTCTTTATTTCCCTGAATATATATCGCAGCCCGGATGGATGAAACTAGATCCGGGGTCTTCAATCTCATTCGATCTTCACTCGAAGTACAAGTCGATCCATGTGAAAGATGTTCTGGAGTCGAACATGGAAAGACATCGCCTGATTACCAGCCAATGATGTAAGCTGTTAACAGGCGCGAGAGGAATCATCGATAATGATAATGACCCTCAAGGTACTGCAGTACAATTCACGTGGTGTGAATAAAGGACTTGGCGTCGAACACCACGCAAAATCTTTCGGTCGAAGGCCATTGATGTAAACCTGTTGCCGGAAGTGAGAAACTTGCCATTGAGGCATGCAAGCTTCAAAGTACTGAATGGGGTGTTCCTAGATCGACTTCTTGGATAATGAGCTGATGTCGACAAGAAGTGATCCGTCATAGGAGGGCCTTAATGAATCCCACATCAATGACATGGAACGGAGCAAATGATTTTAATGGAGGTGAAAACGATCTGGTGATATAAGGTTCAGGGTGGCGGTCATGAAAGAATGGAGTATAAATGTATGGTAGTGGGTGAGACACAGGTGAATTCTCTGAATGACTTCTCTTGAACATATCGGCGACACTGACGTGATGGATTGGTAGCATTAACCCCAAATGTGGATGGTATGATGGGACCATGGTGATGTGACCGGTGAATGAAACAACCCAACCCGACTTGGATGCGGAGTGAAAGTGTCATGTTCAAGAGCGACTTGCTACCAACAAAGTTTCTTCAAGTTTTCTTCCCAATTTTCCCCAGTCATTGCTGACCAGTACCTCTTTATTTTTGTCAAGCTTGAGGAGGATAACATATGCTTGTTCTATAATTTGCCCTTCGGGCAAACCCATTGCTATGTTTTAATGAGCCTAGCGATAGTGAAACTCGTTCTCATCTATAGACAAGTTTGTCGCTATTAAAATTTTAACGAGTTTAACGACAAAGATAACTTGGTCCTTTTCAATTTTAGAGAGTCTGAAAAGGAACGTAAAGGAAACTCCAAAATTCCTTTTTCGTCATCTAATCCCTTAAGTCCGAAAAAGTATAAAACAATACAGAAGGGATGAATTTTCAATACTTTTAACGAGCCGAACAAACAAGCGCTCGATCTTTTTGTGTAATAATCTTTCAAGTCCAAAAAGATTAAAATTTAGAGGATAGATAGCACTTCCAGTCCCTTTAACAAGCTGGAGAGGCCAATGGCTCGGCAATCTTTTCATATTTTACGAGTCAGTTGAAAAGAGCTTAAAGGAGAGTCGTCTTTTGAGGAACGAGTGATAAAATGGGTAGCAGCTAATTCCAGGTAAGGTTTGGAATTTTCCAATCACGGCAGTGTTACAAGGATGGCTAGTGAGATCACTCTTCGCAGCTGTTCCTCAAAATGGGTAAACAATCAAATGGAGGTGAATGATCGGCCAATGCAAAAGTGGAGGTGACAGTGCAAACACGACCAAGGCTTTAATGGCTGAAGTACTACATTCACGATGGTTATTTACCGGGGGATAGTTCATTTTTTAATGAGATTAAACGCGGGGGGAAACATTTGCTCATGTCTTATGTTTATTTTTTAACGAGCTTGAACTATGCGCTAAAACTGCTCGATGCGGGTTTATTTTTTAACTAGCTTGAACCTTGCGGTAACACTGCTCGATTAATCCAGTCGTATAATAAGAATGTCCCATATAAAAACAGCAATTTTTAGAGTTTTTCCCCACATACTTTCTTTATGCAAGTTAGGAAACAACCAAACCAAAAAACAGATAAATGATCGCTCTTTGCTTGCACTCCAAAAGGTTTGCATGCCCCCAGGTATAAAACAGAGTTTCAAGGTTACCCCTTCTTTCTTCCGTTAAAACATTTGTTTTACCAAGAGAGGTCTACCTCTTACAAGTTACCAAAAATTGTTTTATTTACGGCGTAAACAAAACACTTCTTCGGTGATGTCTACCGAAATAGACAAAGGTGAGTGGAGGAGGCTACTTCACTCACATAACTTTGACAAGAGAATCTTGTTCCAGAATAACCCCCTCTTCCAATCACGGACAGGAGTACAGACTAGTTATATTCTCTCGCGGAAACCTACCCTATCCCCGAAGTTTTCCTGCTGAAGCAGGCCAGGGTGCATGCCCCCTGGGTTTCAGTCATGTCCCCCGAATCACTCGCGCTCATCAGGCGGGTGGACTAGAGATTGGGACATTTCTTGCTTGAAAAGACCATTCAGGGATGGTATATGACTATTTGCTATGCGTGAACCAGGGAATGAAAGCTGGTCTACGAGCTTGACCACTCTTCCTTCGTGCGGAAAACACATTACTCTAAAGAGTGAGGAGACAATCGCTCCCATGCAATAAATATAGTATCGTCCAAGGAGTATATTATAATCCAGGGGTCCTTGAACTACCATTACGTTCATGTGAACAGTTTTTCCTCTCAAGGTTATGGGCACATTGGGAAGAATCCCTAATGGTCGACTGGTTCCTTTATCAAAGCCTGTTAGATTTTTCATCTCAGGCAAAAGCGATGGCGAACCAAGCGCTTTCCAAGCAGTCGAGGAAAGGATACTCACATAAGCCCCTTCATCTATGATGGTACCATCCATAACCATTCTATATATTTGAACAATGATTCGGAATGGTATACTAGCTGGTAAACGGGGTCTGCCTAGCTGATTCCAATCGAAGGAGACAACTAGGTTGTTTGGAGGTGGGACCGAATAGACGGCCGGGTATGACTCTGACGAACTTCCTTCCTGCGGTAAAGGAATGGGTAAATTGCCCCCATGTTCATTAGAGTCTGTGCTTACAAAAATAATTTGGACGGTCTCATCCTTGTTCTCTTCGGTGGCTGTATCATCTGAAGGTGGAACCTCTGAAGGCAAGACCGGGTCAACTGCCGCCTCGACCTTTTGACTTTCGTCTGGTATGGGTTCAGATGGTTTAGCTTCAATGGTATATGCTTCAGCTGACCACCTGAGCGGGCCAGCCGGATTTTCAACTAGTGACGGACTCGGCAAGAGTTTTTTATATCCAGGAGGAAGTCGTAACGGTGAAACCGGAAAATCGTCCAAAACTCTTTTAGCCTCGTCTAAGAAGGGACAACGGTGGATGGCATGATCGCCTTCACACAGTTTACAAGGAAATCTATATTTTCCTTTTTGTCCTGGGGCTTCACTTTCACTAGTCGACGGTGTGTTTTCAACATGATCACCAGAGGTTGACGACACCGGGTTGTGCAAACAAGGAGACCAGTCCCTTAAGATCCGAGGGATGCAAGGACAATCTCTGTGATAGTGCTATCCTTTGCAAATGACACATGGAGATTTAGGCCTGGTCGGTGCAGTGTGTGGATTTTCGCTAGACGACACTCGTTTGCCCCCATTCGCTTTTGGCTCCTTCTTCTTCTTCTCTTTCTTGGGATTTTCAATACTTTTCAAGGAATATAACACAATATCTTCAAGAGACGGGGCTGCAGAGGTCTCTTCGCTTATGGAACAGATCCTTGGCTTTCTTTTAGTTTTCAGAGGTAAAGAGTGAAAGATGGGGAGCCGAGAGAGGGAACGAGCGTAATCCTGAGTAAGTACTTTGACTGGTTGTTCCTGAGTGACAAGATACTCCCACAGTGTCTCTTATTTGAAATGGGGATTTTCCAAATGGGAGGAAGGATCTTTTCAACCTTTACTATCCATGCATTAATCTTTTCGAAACCATGCGTGACATTTATTAGATGAAATCATAAAAAGATGTGGACGGCGGTTCAGGCCCTCCTTCTAGCGCCAATTTGCTGACATGGTGAATTTTCGCTATACCAACAAGGGGAACTAACCCGATCACAGACCCCAATTAGATCTGCTTTCATTTGGGATGGCTAGCTCCAACGGGTTTTAAAGGATCCCGTAAATTGTTAAAGGTGTTGAGAGATTGCTTCCTGGAGGAAGACTTTAATTTAAATCAACAAAAGAAATAGCTAGCCTATATGTATCAAATCTTATCTACACTACTTCTAACTACTCTAGTCTAGTCCTAACTATCCTAATCTTTCGTACAGGAGCATAACAAAAGGATGTTAAACATCATATATAGATTCCAAGTTCAAATGAATCAATTACTGGTTCACATAAGAACAAGGTTGTATTAAATCCTAATTTCAATCCAATTACTTATACAGGAATACACATTCCTTTCCATACAAATAACACTTGCAACTGATGTTTAACAAAGTTTTGAATCAGCAACCTTTCATGAGTTAAGCATGCCATTGAATTATATTCGAATAACCAGGAATAACCATGAACTATATATTATCAATATGCACAAACCAAAACACATTTATCTTTATGCCAGCGACAACGCCCTGATTCCAAACATATAAAAGAGGAAGATAATAGATCTGAAATGAAAGGCTCCTTTTAGACCCAAACAGTTTGCTTTATTCACAATAAATCAAAAGTTGTCCTGCCCAAAAAAGTCCTGCTCTCATCTTCGGAGGTAATACTTCTGCAGAAGCCACTAACCCTCGATCTGCCCAAACTTTTCACGTCCCTTCTCTTTTTAATTTACAAATTAGAATATACAATCGTAGAACAGCCAGTGTAACCGGTGACATGTAAAGGCCACATCTGCTGGAGAGTTTCATTTTATGGGGAAAGGAATAGATTCTGATTGAAAGGAGGAGGTACGAGTGTCATTTCTTCATGATAAGGCCCGAGACCGCATAACCTTCAGAACACATAGGTAACACATGGAAACATGACCGCCAACGCCTAAAGCCAAATATTTAAATAAAACATATCTGCATATATAAACTCTTCGGATCCGCTCATGCATCTTTTATCTGGAGCCATACTTGATGCTTATGCATTCGTTCTTCGACCTCACTTGCCTTCTCTCGGTCCTCACCTGCAGAGATAACCAACATCAGCTATACTTATGAAAATATGATAGAAATGCTTAAAAACATAAATCTTGCCTTCATTAAACGTTTATAACATCAAAAGGGACAAGTGTGAAAGAATCGACCCCTGTTTTTTAATTCACACATTGATTAAGTCCCGCAAGCGTAAACTCAATTTACACTAAAAATCATCGCATAACACAAAACCGGATACGAAATCTGGACTTGAAATATTATAGACGGGAACCCATACCCTATCGGGTCTGCTAATCGCATCGCGCCTTATGTTTAAGCTTTGGGCTCTGCCGATTGCGACTTGCGATTGGCCGGACCCGAAATATATATGTGTCGCAGTTCATAATCCCCTCGGGTCCACCATATAAGATTTCCCTTTGAAAACCCTGACCACAGCCTTTTATCACAATACATAGGAATACATGGAAAAACCTGCGGCCGAGCCATAAGGTCGGACTTCAAATAATATATACCCAGGTGTATAATTATCGCCTAGTCCGCCATATCACAGCGTGCCTTATGTATGATCCTCGGATTCTGTCGATTGCGATATGCGATCAGGCCAAACCCGACAATATATATGTTATATTTAATAACCCCGGTGGGTCCGGTATATTGCAATGTGCTATATATATAAACCTCGGGTTCCGCCGAATGCGATATGCGATTCGGCCGGACCTGAAAATATATATGTTATATTTAATAGTTCGGCGAGTCTGCCATATTGCAACACGCTATATATATATATATATATATCTATATATATATATATATATATATATATATATATATATATATATATATATATATATATATCTGCATGCGAGTGCCGACTGTGATATGCGATGGGGCTCCAGACCCGAAATATATATATTGTGGTTAATGATCCCAGTGGGTCTGGTAGATCGCGATGCGCTTTATGTATAGGCCTTGGACCCTGCCGATTACGATATGCAATGGGGCTCCGGACCCAAAATATATATATGTTATGGTTAACAATGTCGTCGGATCCGGTGTATCATGGTATGCGTTGTGTGTCAATGTTGATTGCGATAAACGAAAAAGGGTATGTTATGCATGTTTTGTGAAGCATTTCCATTATAAAGAGTTATAATGGGAATGAAGGTGCGATATAAGTTTTGAGGGGTAAAGAGTGGGGCAATTATATGTGTGGGCATAGAGCACCATGGATGATTATGAGGGTTGAGAAAAGTCCCGATGAGAGATATGAATGAAGGGCTAGACTGGGTTATCCATGAATCATGCGGCAGGGACATCATTTGGAGAAATGAAAGATGTTGGGCAGCGGACCCCCCGCGTAACGGTTTTGGGGCTTAAAGCCCACAATTTTGGGTATTGGTATTGTAAAGGTTCCGCGAAGTGTACGGAGCGCGAATTGTAATGAGTCAAGTCAAAGGGTTGTCCTCCCAAAAATAATGTAAGATAACAGAAAGCGAGTCGACCTGCCCATGGTCCACGGACCATGGGAATGTATAAATAGAGCAAGGCTCTAGGTTTAGAAGTCATTTTTTAGTAGTATTGATCAGATCTGAAGGGTTATGGGTTGTTAATAGCGATAATCGCTCTAAGTCTTTAAGTCTGAGTCATGGGTTGTAGTAGTAGAGTAGGCTCTGTAGCTGTGTGTGCAGAGGCTTGGTAGAGTCCACAGCTGTGTGTGCAGAGGCTTGGTAGAGTCCGCAGCTGTGTGCGCGGACCCCTGCAGCTGAGTGCGCAGGGCGGAATTAGATTGTACTGGAAGAGAAGATTAATATAAGATAAGTGTTTCTGAATTCTTGTACATCTGATCGCAGATCTATGTGATTGTTTTTATGTTATGGTTTTATGCATATCTTTAAAAGTTATGGTTGCACGCACTGGTTATAACTATTGAATGCTTGATTAAGACCACAGAATTAAATCAGATCTATAATAAATGCAATAATAATAAGGAATCTAGGAAGTGCCCCTTCGCAGAGCAGCGCAAGTGCGCAGATCGATTCGCGAAATTTCCAGACCTCATCAAGACATCCCTAGGGTGCAAAAACCTGGTTCCAACACCATCCCATACTACCTCGGGTGAGACTTCAGTCCGCGCTCCACAGACTGTTGCCGAAAGGGCCGGTAGTGCAGGATTTTTTTGGCTAAAACACTTCTGAACCTGGCTCAGGCCCCAATAAGCCAACAAATGGTTTTGTTGCTGGGACCGGGATCTGCCTAAGGGATGTCTGATGTCAGAACACTGGAACCCTACTAAGAAGGAAATTGAAGAGTGGTTAGATCAGAAGCTTCACGAGTTCGTGGTATAGGAAAACAAAACTCCGCATATATCCGAGAAGAGGTGGCTGGATCGCTACATATATATGGAAATCCATGAGATCTTCTTCACGACCTTCTCATTAGAGCTGTATGATTGGATCGCGAGGCTAGCTGACAGCCAGGGAAGGTGCAAACTCGATCAATCGATAGTGTGGACTCCAGAATTGGTGCGCAGGCTAGAGGCATCGGAAGATAAGGTCGCTCGGGCCATGGACCACTGGCTCAACCGGATAATAGGAGGGTTTATCACTGAGTTCGTGATAAACACAACCGTGAGCTACAGCGAAGCAGAGCGACGTTTTCTTAAGAGACCGTGAGGTAGGTACATCAGATCCCTAAATACCTAGATTAAGATGTTGTTATGTGAAAAGCGGCTTATGCAACTACATTAATGTTTGGAGCAACGTGGAGTGGAAGAATCTACCAAGGTATCGAAGGCTTAGGAAACAGTCCCCTAATTTCACCCACATGAGAAAGCGAGGAAGAACGCGCTCGGGCTTCTCCAAGGAGTGCGGTCAGTTTGATAAGGCAACGCATTCCACAATTATCACCTCCACTTATGCCATCACCCACTTCACCTTCTTCACCTCCATCTTCAACTACCCCACCTCCGCCCACCCCGCCATTCAGCATGGCGAGTGCAATCAAGCTACCTGTATTCAAAGGAGTAAGGAATGAGGATCCATATCAATTCTAGTTCGTAGTAAGAGCAGAATGGGAAGCACACGGGGTTACGGATGACAACATCAAGAAGGCCACATTGGTGAGCGCACTACAAGATCGCGCTCTAATTTGGTATATCAAGAACTTAAACGATTACCCAAATGTAGGAATAGTTGAAATCCAAACGGCACTAAACAGAGAGTTTAGCCGGCCGAAGTCAGAGACTCAATCAATCATTAGGTTTAAAGAGATTTTGATGCTTCCAGGTGAAACCCCCTGGGATCTGGATTAGAGATTGAAGAGTACTATCCGAGAGGGTAATATGACGCTAATGGATGCGCAGCACCGTGCGTGGTTTGTGGCGTCTTTGACACCACATCTAACGACAGCACTATCACAGCAGAAGCTTTCAACCCAGGTAGAAGCATTGGAAATAGCGATGAGGTTGCATGAAACTCTGATACAGGATCGTGGGTTGGGAGTCCAACAGATCCACGTGAAACTACAAAACCTATGCTTGGAGATGCAGAGTTTGGAACAGGATAGGGCGCCCCGACCAGAAGTGCGTGAAGAAGTGAAGTGCATAAAATGTAAAGGCCAGGGCCACAATAAGGATCATTGTCTGGTATTTGCGAACTATTTGGCAGGGGGGGGACCAATGTCGTTGAGACCAGAGGCACAGGCAGGGCCAAGTGTGGCACCCGTGCTCTGGTGTGCAATCTGTCAGGTGGGAGGAAAGCATACAACGGAAAATTGTCATCTATTACATAAGTTTACACAGACCCCCCAGCAATTGTTCTGCAATTTTTGTAGATCAGTAGGCCATGATGAGTAAAACTGTCGAAGTTATGAATTGTTGATGGATCGAACACCTGCCTACAGGATGCAGACGGAGACGCAAGGCCTTGATCTAGCCGTGGGGATGGTGTGTGCTGGATTTCAAGGGCGAGGTCGAGGACGAGGGGGAATGGGGCCAGGAAGGGGCCACGGACAACTAATCTGTTATAATTGCAGAGGACCAGGGCACTACGCCCGCGACTGTACCAACCCAACTAGAATATCGTGTTCGTACTGTGAGTAGTTTGATCATGAAATGATAGATTGTCCTACACTGATAGCACAGATGTGCGAGAAAAGGGTAGTACAGCCTACACCGACTCAGAATATCCAAATGATGAGGTCCAAACCGCGCGAGGAAGATCCCAATGTGAATATGATGCTCAGAAGTGGCATAGCCACAGGGGAAGATAAGGGGACGCAGCCCAAAGAGGATACATGGGTTCGCAAGGCTCCTATGAAGGAGTCTGAGTTTGACTTGGAATGTGCAAAGGAAACATTTATGGAAGCTAAAAAGAGCTTCACGGAGGCCTCTACTTCAGGTAGTAAGGATCAATCAGAGCCAGAACTAGATCCTTCCATGCTTACTACCTTTTTAGAGACATGCATGAAGCTGCTACATGACAATAAGACAGTTAAGGGATTACAAGAGCTGATCACTAGGTGCGCAGGGACGAGTGAACCACGTGTGGTCTGAAAACTAGGAAAGCATGCTTCGCGCACCAAGCGGCAAATGCGATTGACAGCGTAGATTGGCGACTATGAGATGTATCAGGTCATCCTAGACTTGGGTTCGGATGCGAATGTGCTACCTAAAAATACATGGGAATGAATGGGTAGGCACGAATTATAGTGGTCTCCTATTCAATTACGGATGGCGAACCAACAAAATATCTTGCCTATGGGAAGATTGCAAGGAGTAATAGTGGATATCGAAGGCGCGAGCACACAAACGGATTTTGAGGTAATAGAAATTGTGGATGACAGCAACCCTTACCCCACATTGCTAGGAATAGACTGGGCCACGGATATGAATGGATTCATCAACCTAAAGAAGCGGAAAATGATATTTGAGAAAAAGTCCCTACGCGTAGTCATTCCGCTAGATCCAGCCGAAGGAGCGCACTACACTGAACCCGTGTGCGACAAGGGAAGTGATGATGACTTGGATTGTATCTACAAGATAACTGCATGAGATCAGGATTGGGTGAATCTAACTGCAGAGGGAAGAATATCATGGGAGCGTGCAGATTCCTGCACCTCGGATTCAGACGAGGAAGACGAACACTGGCATAATCGGTTGAACAAAGTAACAACGTTGAATTGCAACATGATGACTAGATCGTTGCGTTGTGTAACAACCCAGGCCCGAGATCTACCGACATATGATGGACTAACAGTGGTGGATGAATTCTTGAACAAGTTTGAGAGCGCAGTACCAGAGCAACAGCGGTTCGAAGCATTAAAATGGGCGCTGCATGTGACACCTGTGTGTTGGTGGGGAACACATCAAGGCACTTTTGAAAACTGGCGTGGCTGCAGGAGGATGATGCGGCTATGGTTTGGGGAACCAAAACTATGAATGACAGATAAATACGATGGATGCGATGACCTGCGCACGCACCTCGTAAAATGGACCAAGGCCTATGGAGAGGAGCCTCAGCCTGAATGGGTACACTTATTCTACCATACCTTGGATGTCATACCTAGGAACTGGTATACTGAGACAAAACTTTGACATGGTACGAGTGAATGGGATATCTTATGCGAAGGATTTTTGTTAACATTCACATTTGAAGACCCATGGGCTGATACTATTGATGACATGCTGCAAGTTGTGAAGGCTACCATCTTCAAAATACCACAGGAACCGCAGGAAGTAGTTCAACCAGTATGGGCAACCCAATTAAGCCATGCACTAGAATGTTATAACATACAAGCAGAGAAGGATGATGATGACCCCCGAAACATTAATATTCCGGAAACAGAAGGGAGTCGCGAAGTTCGTGGACCATCAATTAAGGACCCCCGACATCACTGTGCCACTGAAAACAAAGCAGGTAAACATTGGTACCGATGCGGAGCCAAAGTACGTGACGCTTGGGGACTATTGGGACGATGCTACGGTGGATAAGGTCGCTAAGTTACTCCGTGAATATCAATATTTTCTCCCAACCAAAATCACGGATTTAAAAGGGATCACTGGTGCCTTAGGGATGTTGAAGATTACTTTGAAACTGGACGCAAAGCCAGTTAAGCAGCAGCCTTACCAGTTGAATTTGAAGTATAAAGAAAAGGTCCGCAAAGAGTTGGACAAAATGCTTGCAGCAGGAATAATTGAGCTAGTGGAAGAATCCGAATGGGTGAGTCCTATGGTAGTGCAGGAGAAAAAACAGAAGGGCGAAATTCAGATCTGCGTGGACCTCAGGAAGCTCAACGATGCATGTGTTCACGATCCATTCCCGACGCCATTTACAGATGAAGTAATGGAAAATGTTGGCAGACAAGAAGCCTACTCATTCACAGATGGTTTCTCAGGGTACCATCAGATCAAGATCGCGCCGGAAGATAGGAGTAAGACAACTTTTGCAACCAAATGGGGTTGTTTTCAATACACTGTTATGCCCTTTGAACTGAAGAACGCACCAGCAATATTTTCACGCGTCGTGGTGGTTGCGTTCAAGGAATTCATACACAAGTTTTTGGAGGTATATTTCGATGATTGGACTGTATTTGGGTTAGTTAAAAACCATATAGCGAGCTTACGGTTGATGCTAGATACTTGCCGCCGACACCAGATTGCGCTGAATCTCAAGAAATGCACCTTCTTCATCCCCTTTGGACATTTGCTAGGCCATGTGGTCTGCAAACAAGGCTTGATGGTGGACCCTGCGAAGATTGTTGTTATTCTCAATCTGGAAGTGCTGCGAAGTGTCAAACAATTGCGTGCCACGTTGGGACACACTGGTTACTATCGGAAGTTCATTAAGAGCTATGCACAAATCACAGCACCAATGGAACAGTTGTTGAAAAAGGACACTACATATTGTTGGAATGATGAATGTAAGAAAAGTCTAGAGGTTCTCAAGGAAAAAATGGCATCCACTCCCATTCTGGTCTTTCCAAAATGGGACATCGAATTTCATGTACATGTTCATGCATCGTGTATCGCGTTGGGCATTCTACTTACGCGGGAAGGTGCAGAAGGCATCAATCACCCGATTGCGTTCGCAAGTTGGAGGTTATCCAAAGCTGAAAAGGACTATTCTACTATTGAGCGCGAAGGATTTGCGATGGTATACGCACTCCAGAAATACTGCCACTATCTTCTGGGTGGGCACTTTAAGATGTATACCGATCATTCCATGTTGAAATACTTGGTGAATAAGCCTGTGTTGGGGGGACGCATATGCAGATGGCTGCTCCTGTTTCAAGAGTATGACTTCGAGGTCATCGTGAAGCCAGGACGCTTAAATGCAGGACCAGATCACTTGTCACGAATTGAGAATGGTGAGGAGCCAACAAATTTGGAGGAAGGACTACCTGATGCACAGCTCTATGCAGTGCGGGTCATGGATGGCCACTTTGAAGATATAATCCATTTCTTAACCACAGGGATATTCACTCTAACAAAAGAAAGAATTGGTGATACGAGCAATGGATTTTTCTATCATCGTAGGGCACCTCTATAAAATGGGAAATGACAAGATATTATGAAGATATGTACCTGAATTTGAATGAGGACAGGTCCTCGCAGAAGCACATGGGGGGGTGGCAGGAGGACACTATGCGGGATGGGCTACCACCCAGAAGATTCTTCGCGCCGGCCTATGGTGGCCAACACTACATCAAGATTCGAAAGCATACTGTCAGGCCTGCAATGTATGTCAACGGACTGGGAAACCATCGCGAAAGGATGAGATGCCACTCAATCCACAGATGATGCTGCAGCCATTCGAAAAATGGGCAATAGACTTTACGGGGCCGATCAAGCCTTAGGGGACTACGGGTGCACGCTACATCATCACCACAACTGAGTACCTGACTCGATGGGGGGAAGCACAGCTAGTTAAGGACTGCATGGTTGCGAAATTTTTCTTCGACAACGTGCTAACACGGTTTGGATGCTCGAAAATTCTAATGAGTGTCCGCGGAACGTAGTTCCTAAATGAAACTATCAGCGCACTCACCAAAGAATTCCAAGTGTATCATCAGTAGAGCACGCCATATCATCCGCAAGCTAATGGGACAGTAAAAGCATTTAACAAAATTCTGGAGAATGCGTTGACTAAAGTATGTAACGCGTAGCAAAACAACTGGGACTTGCGCATACCTGTTGTATTATGGGCCTACCAAACTATGTGCAAGAAATTGACGGGTCAGACACCATTCAGGTTAGTCTATGGCACGGAAGTAGTTATGCCAATGGAATACATTATACCTAGTCTGCGGATCGCAGTGATGACAGGCATGGCAGATCGCGAAGCTTTGGAAGACAGGCTCGCGCAACTAGAAGAACTTGAGGAAGAATGGTTTCTAGTAAGATTCCATCAACAGGTACAGAAACAGCGCGAGAAATCTTGGCATGATCGCCATATCAAGTTGTACATATTCAATATAAATGATTTAGTATTGCTATATGACAATAAGTTCAAAAAATTTCCTGGAAAATTTAGAATGCATTGGTTAGGACCATATGTGGTAAAAGAGATCACAAACGGAGGCGCGGTCCAACTTGTCAAACTAAATGGGGAGCCCTTCCCAGGAAGAGTAAATGGCAGTCGCCTCAAGCCTTACACGGGGGGGGTCAGCTACCTGACTAACCAACGGAAGCACAGTCTCACTTCTCCAGATAGTTGAAAGAGAGTGTGGGATGCTGAAACAGTTGATTATGGAGTTGTGTGACAACAGGGGTGCGCACAGGATTGGTATGTCACAAGGGTCACGGTTGCGTAGAAGAGGCTGCGCTGCTCTGTGGATAAACAAGGAAGTGGTCATTGGTATCACTGTTCATGACAAGACGTCTTAGTTCAAGCGAAGAGGAACGGGCGGCGGGCAATTAAGATACAAAGTACGAGCCAGATTTGGAATGATCTACCGTAAATCTAGCATTAATGAGCTAGAAAAGGAGGGAACAGCTGAATTTGAATTTCAACAGGCCTATAAATCACAACGGGGCATCCACCAAAAAAACTGTGGCATCTGGAGAATTAAGCTATTGTGCCCGCTAATAGCCATGGAACCGTCGAACTTCGACAATGGGGGAGTAAGCCCGGTGTTTCCAAAATCACCAAAAGAGACGTAGGACCTTCCGGACAACGTAATGTCGACAGCTGTTTCGTCAATTTAGTGTGTCCTAAATTGCTATTTAAAATGTCAATCCGGGAGTCGTAAACTGCTGAAGTGAAGTGCACTGTATATGCAAGATAACCGATTTCTTAGTCTTTTGTCGTTTTTAAGTTTTTTAGTTTGTTTTTGGGTTTATCTTCTATGGATTCCCTAGTGTGAGATGGTGAAATTGAAAGTCAAGTATGGATGGTAATGGTGATTTCTACAATGATTCAATTATGGATGGTAATGGTGATTTCTACAATGATTTTCCAAACTTTAAAGTTCTCAAAAAGAAGGTTTCAAACTGACTGTGATGAAATCAATTCTCAAAAGGAAATAAATGTACCAAAACAGTGAACTAGTGACAATGGCCCAGTATCCTTACTGCTGTATGAAAAGAAAATAAAAGTTGAACTCAAAGCAACTCAAAGACTGAAAGCAAAGCAAACTAAATCACACTACTTCAACCCACATTCTGACCCTTCACCTTTCGAATCGCTCTGGCTATAGGAAGTAATCATAAACAAGCTGAGTAATATGATATCTAAATTGCAGGAAATCAAATTGCATAAAAGGAAACTAAGATTTAACTACTCATTCATATTTCAATTCTTGAAAATGACATAAGTAATTTAATCTCTAACTTGCAGGAAAGCAAACTAAATCATACTACATCAAATAATATTCTAATTCCTCACTAATTGAGTTGCTTGGCTATAGGAAGGAAATCATAAAAAGATGAGTAATATGATATCTAAGTGGCAAAAAAGTAAATAAGCAAAGCAAAACTGAAAGAAATGACAATGCTGGAATTAAAACTCAGTAAATGAAAATCAGTGGAAAGGACAAGATGATCTCATGTCAGTAGTCATTAAAACTATGTAATTTTCCCGGGCTGCCTACAAAAACCTGTAAGAAAAGCATTGATCAGCTATTAACATGATTATCAGAACATCGTAATATATACAACCTAATGATTATAAAAGCAGTAAATGAAAGCAAGTAAGAAACTATACAATAGATACAGAGCCTTGGTGTACAGGGGCCCTCTACAACCTCAGCCAGTCAATACTCAGACATAAATCGAATTCAAGAATGTTGTCTTCTCATATATTAAAGTGTAGTAATAAGACAAAAGTAAAGCACGGTACAGCAGGCTTATAACAGCAGTCAAAATTACATCTGAAAAGCTAACTATCCAGCGTATACCAACATGTTATTTATAAGTGAAAACACTGCAACTAATTCCTAGATTCTACGCTGCCAAACAGACACGTAAATCTCCACATCCTGAGATCTAGCAGTATGGTAATCATGACAGATAAATCCATGGAGTGGTGGCTGCTTGATTCAGTTCAAGGATTGCTTCACAGGTGTTGGCACACCTCCGGAAATTGAGGATCTTGCCACGCAAACTTCACGTGGGCAAAATAGAGCCGTGCCACCGCAAAACTCTTGGTTTGACCCCTCCTTTGACCGTCTTTGACCATGGCTATTTATGAGTGATTCAGCTGAACCAAGGGGACACGCTCCATGTACATGTCATTTGCAGCTTGCCCATGTGGCCGGATTCTCCATTGGACACCTGTAACATAGTCTTTAACAAAATGGCTGCGGAAACTTAAGCTGGCTGCGGAAAGTGACAAGTTTCCGCAGCTGATTGAACAAAAATCTAAATCAAACAGCAGCCATAAACATAGTTAGGAAACCATTTCATAAGCTCTTTTTAGACTAATATGCAATGATTTGACAGCTTGGTGGATCAAGTAAATGGAAAAGAAGGCTGAAAAGGTATATAGGGAAATGCAGGTTTGGGACTCAACATACCCCCACTGTGAAGGTGTTGCATGTCCTAATGCAACCAAAATTCAGTCATTCCCCTCTAATCCATATGTTCTGAAGCCTCTGCTAGGACATCTAGCCCTCTTTTCTTCTTCTTTGGTGCTACCACCATCCTGGGTTTCCTTATTAGACATCTGAATTTGAGATTGATCGATTCTCTGCTCAATTTTCTGCGCTTTTTCTTCAGTTTCTTGTTTTTCTTTTGCCATAGTCCCAAATGAAGCATAGTGTTATCATGAATAATTTTATCTAATTTGCTCTGCTCCTTGAGTGCTTCATTTTCTTGCTTGATGTGCCTGTTTAGAACCTCTAATTCAAATACCTCCTGCTTTAAGGATTGAACTTGTGCATCAGGTGTCATGTGGGGCAGAGTGGTACTCAGACCTGCAGCTGATTTTTCTAAAGATTCAAGGTAGTCATATACCTCCTATTGACTGGGATCTATTTCAGGTGTCTTTCTTGGACTGAGTTCAAAATCTTGTGGAGGAGGAGGATTGCTCTCTAGCTCTGGCCGAGAAGGGCTTTCATCATGTGGAGGACTAGTTTCAATACTTGGCTGAGGACGAGGTGGACTACGGCCAGCTGGAGGTTTCTCGGGTGTTTCTCCACCCAAGTGAATGAAGTGGGGTCGTTTTACTTGTGTTTTACTCCCCTTTCCTCTTAGCCTGGTGCTTCTCCTTAAGTATGGTGGACTAGTACTCCCTTCTTGTATGCTCTGTTTCCCTTTTTCCTTTTTCTTTGCTATAGCAGCCTATTCTTGAAGATGCACTAATCTCTCCGACAGTGGTTGATAATCTTCCTCTATAGATGGCTCAGGTGATTGGTAGACTTCTTGTATGGTTCTTTTGCCTTTCACTTTTCTTTGTTTCTTGTCTTTAGTTCTGTTCTCTTTTTCTTTTTGACCAACTTCTTGAGTTTCTGTAGTAGGAGAGTCTTGGACTATGGCACTCTTTTCTTTTCTCCTACTTTTTCTTGGTGTCTTTGGTGTACTACTTTCAGATGCCTCAAATGGCTCTTGAAAGTAGTTTCTTATCAAGAATTGTTCCCAGGTATCTTTGTTTTTCTTTAGTTGGTCCTCAATGAGAATCTTTATAAGTCCATGATGATATAGATGAGGTTCTATATTTCCTATGTGTTTTTGGACTGTAATACTCATCTTTTTCAAACTCAACAGTAAGAAATAAGGCAAATTAAGAGTTTGACTCTCTAAGAAATTCATCAATAGTCTAGCATGGTACATGTACATTGAACCAAAGCGTCCTTTGCAAGTGATAAATTTTTGGATAACTAACAGCAGACTGGCCCATTCTTCTTTCAATGCATGAACAGGAATTCCTTTAGTAAACACAGTGGTGTCCATACCTGGGTTTCTTAGCATAATTCTCCATGCCTGTTCATCCACGCTTTTGTTTTTGAACCATCGCTCACCTTCCTGGGGTAAGCCTGTGGCAGCTGCTACTGTTGTTTCAGTCACCGTGAGCTTCAAGTCTCCAATCTCCACCATTTGGCCATCGAAAGACCGTGCAAAAGCTTTGGTTACCTCTTTATTATAGCCCTTAAACTTTTGGATGAAGCGTAACCATTTGGCTTTCTTCAACAAATCTTTTGCTTGAGGGTAACCTTTTAAATATTTCGGTCCTTCTAGTTCTGCTCTTAGTAATTTTCCCATTCCTTCCTCTGTTTTGAATTTCAGCTGAAAATTCAATTGCGTGTGAGGGTTTAGCAGAGGGAAGGTGACTCGGTTGCAGGGTTTATGGTAAAATGTAGTGGCTGCAATCGGTAAATGGATAGTAGGTAACGGGAATGCTTCGGGATTACAGGCAGAACAGAGGATGAGCAGCCGCAGTGAGTTCACAAAATGAAGTAAGGACGTATGTGAAGAAGATGGTTTTAATAGAATGGTAAGTGAATGGAGTAAAGTCGAGATTGTTGAATTAATGGCTGCGTACGAAATATTACACGTTTTGATGGATGGCTGCGGAAAATGCGGCGGAGAGGAGCCGTAATGGGATAGGTCACATCTCATGAGTACAGGTGGTAAATGAATGTGCAGTCGACTATGAGTTCAAACCCGAAAATCAATCTTGAGACCGTTAAGAAATGAATGCATGATATGCGGAATAATATCGTGGAATGGGAATGGGTAATGGAGCTATCGTACCGAATCATTGCACATAGTAGAGCTTTTATGGTTTGATAACTATGCATAATCATGACTTTAATTGCTATTTGATAAAAAAAAAATTGCTCATACCTTTGAAAACCTTGTCATTTGTTGCTCATAGCTTTTAACCACCTGCTCTTCCTTGATGTCTTGGAGATGTTTCATGTCTTCATAGCATATGCTCAATCACACCTGCATTTTCATGATTATTGCACTAACATTTTGATTGTGAATTTGAAAACAGAGTGGTCGTGGCTGCGGAAACTGCTACCAGCTGCGGAAACTGCACAGCACCCTCTTAACTGAACAAAAATAGTTAGATAATAACTAACTGAGTGAAAATAGTCCTGAAAAGGACTTTTATTGATGAAATGAAAATGAAATGAATGGAATGGAGTGAAAGTGAAGCGGAGTGAAGTGAAATGAAAATGAGAATGAGATGGAGTGGAATGGCAAATGAGGTGGAGTGAAGATGGAAAAAGAAGGAGAGAAGATTTTTTTTTTTGGAAAATATAGAGTGTCAGGTGTCCCTGATTTTCACTCTACATTTTCTGCATAAGACCGCCAATCTGTGATTGGTTTTCAGGCTTATACAATTTTTTTTTTTTTTTTTTTTTTTTTTTTTTTAACTGAAAGAAACAAAGGCTAGGCTGGTGGGGAAGAAGGATTCTTCTCCACCAGCCTTATTGCAGAATTCTCTTGAAACATTTTGACAAATTCCTCTTTTGAGAGTGGCTTATGATAAATTTTCAATCGGTGGCCATTCACAATGGGAGGAGTTTGAAATTCATCAATGGTCTTGATTCTTACCACTCCATTGTTAAAGACTTTGTCAATCTCATATGGCCCAAGCCAATGGGTCTGAAATTTACCTTTGAAGTCTTTAAACTTGGAATCAAACAGTAGCGCCCAATCTCCCTCTTGAAACTTTTTCTCTTTGATATATCTGTCATGCCACTTAGCTCTTTGATGTTGAACTAGATCAGTCCTTAAAATTGCTTCTTGTCTGATCTCATCTAGCTCATTCAGCTGCTCCATTCTATGCTTTTGGGCTTCTGATAGATTCATCCCCAACTGAACTGCCATCTTGAAAGTCTTGACTTGAAACTCAATGGGGAGCAGGACTTCTTTCCCATAAACAAGTTCATAGGGAGAATGCCCTGTTGTATTCCTCCATGTAGTTCTGTAGGCCCACAAGGCTTCAGGAAGCCTCTCTGCCCAATCTCTTCTGTGTAGATGGACAGTTTTGGTGATGATGCTCTCAAGAACTTTATTTGTAGACTCCACTTGGCCATTTGCTTGCGGATGGTAAGGAGTAGATTTTATGTGCTTGATTTTGTATTCATCCATCAGCTTCTCCATAAAGTTAGATGTAAATTGACTTCCCTGATCTGTCACAATTTCTCTTGGGACACCAAAACGAGTAAAAATATCCTCATAAAGAAAATGAACAACTGAATTTTCAGTGGCAGAGGGCAATTCTTTGGCTTCTACCCATTTAGTGACATAATCAGTGCATACCAATATATACTTCTTCTGTTTAGATGGTGGATTAATGGGTCCAATGAAATCTAAAGCCCATTTTTCAAAGGGTTCGATGAGTACCTATGGTTGTAATGGCATTTCATTTGAAAGAGTCGGTCTCCCAACTCTTTGGCAGCTGTCACACCTTCTGACATATTGTTTTGCATCTTTGAAGAGCGAAGGCCAATAATATCCTAAAGAAAGGATTTTATAGGCTGTCCTTTTGTCAGCAAAGTGTCCATCGCATGGTTCATCATGACATGCCTTGAGGATGTCAGGCATTTCATCTTCCTGAACACATCTTCTGATCACACAATCTAGCCCTGTTTTAAACAATTCATTAGAAATCCATGAATAATTCGAACTCTCCTGAATAATTCTTCTTTTTTCACTAGGAAATAAATGTGGAGGTAGCTTCCCTATAACCAAATAGTTAGCAATATCTGCATACCAAGGAGTCTTAGTAGTTACTACAAGTCAGTATTCATCTGGAAACTTATCCTCTACAGGAGAATCTTCGTTAGTATTTTGGATTCTAGACAAGAAATCAGCTACCGTATTTTGTTTCCCTGGTCTATCCAACACAGTAATATTGAATTCTTGTAAAAGTAAGAGCCATCTTGTAACTCTGCCATTAGTAACAGGTTTTTTCATTAGATATCTAATTGCAGAATGATCAGTATGGACAAAAGTTTCATAGCCTGTTATATAATGTCTAAACTTATTGATTGCATGAACAATAGCTAAGAACTCTTTTTCAGTCACAGTATAGTTTAACTCGGTGGGTGTTACAGGGAAAAGTGTCTATGCAAAACTGCTAATCCCACTAAGGCTGGTAGCTACCTTAGAAACAAACAAAGTAAAGCTATTTTCGTTTTCCTTTATGAAAGATAGATGAGGGAAGAATAAAGGAGACCAACCTCTGTCTTGCACTTGGTTCCTTGCTCGATTCCTCTCTCTTCTGATAGTCCTTTGCTACTTGCTCTTTTGTATACCCAGCTTCACAGAGTACCTGCAGAATCAAAGCAGCATAACACTATATGAGAACATGGATCTATTATCATAAACAGTCTAGGATGAGATGTAAATTGACCATACAAATGCATAAAACATAAATCACACAAGAGTATGGAGGAAAACTTGAATAGCTTTATTGATAATCAAGAAAGAGCCAAGAGAGTTACAACCAGTTGTTCTGACCCAGCATCATCCTCTCAGCAAGTAAGCCCTTCTTCACCTCATGAAAAGATTAGATCACCCAACACTATGATGTTGCCTCAAGAAACTAACAGCAATTCCTTACAAGATGCAAAATTCCAGCCTCTGGATCTCTGGGATGAGGGATCCATATATAGATGTCTGCAAGGGAGATGAGTCAGCTTGTGATTTGATTAGTGTCTTCCCTCTGATAGTTCTTGCTTCCACTTGGAGATTGATGATCTCTTACTCATCCCTAGTCGAATTCAGAGAGGCAAGTGTCACAGGAGAAGTTTCTGGAAGATTCCATGCTTCTCCACCTCATGGATTGACACTGCCATTTGTCTCTTCTCACCCATCGCACCCCATAGAAGGGATTTTTGAAATGCAACGCACCTACTGTGTGTATTTAGGTGAGATGCAACGCACTTTGCCTATGGAGCAGGTGAAATGATCCAGTTTTGACCAGTTCTGAGTAGTTTTTCATGGAGAACTTCTGGGAGAAGCTGTAATCAATTGACCTTGTTCATTTAGGGGTTGGAACAACACTTTTAGGGACTTAGGAGCCCTTGGTTTATGGACATTTTATGCTTGGGGTTGCAGTGCCCAAAAATGTCTATAACAGTTGCCCCCTAAAGCATGAGGTCGTTAATCTTTTTTGATGTCGGGTGAAATGCTTTATCATGAGGATCCGAAGTTCTTTCAAGCTAGAAGGAGACCTGTAATAGGATACAATACAATACATTATCTTTATAATATTTTCATGATCTAGCTGAGGCGGGCATTCCCATGCTCAGCTTTATAAATTCATTTTCATGTACATAGGACAGACAATCGTCTGAGTGTAGACTGATGATTCTGGTAGAGCCATCATCCCATAGATTGGATGATTATCTGTGCAGCAATGATGTACATTTGATGTCTTTATTTTCTTGAATATATATCGCAGCCCGGATGGATGAAACTAGATCCGGGGTCTTCAATCTTGTTCGATCTTCACTCAAAGTACAAGTCAATCCATGTGAGAGATGTTCTGGAGTCGAACATGGAAAGACATCGTCTGATTACCAGCCAATGATGTAAGCTGTTAACAGGCGCGAGACGAATCACCAATAATGATAATGATCCTCAAGGTACTACAGTACAATTCACGCGGTGTGAATAAAGGACTTGGCGTCGAACACCACGCAAAATCTTTCGGTCGAAGGTCATTGATGTAAACCTATCGCCGGAAGTGAGAAACTTGCCATTGAGGCATGCAAGCTTCAAAGTACTGAAAGGGGTGTTCCTAGATCGACTTCTTGGATAATGAGCTGATGTCGACAAGAAGCGATCCATCATAGGAGGGCCTTAATTAATCCCACATCAATGACACGGAACGGAGCAAATGATTTTAATGGAGGTGAAAACGATCTGGTGATATAAGGTTCAGGGTGGCGGTCATGAAAGAATGGAGCGTAAATGTATTGCAGCGGGTGAGACACAGGTGAATTCTCTGAGTGACTTCTCTTGAACATATCGGCGACACTGACATGATGGATTGGTAGCATTAACCCCAAATGTGGATGGTGTGAGGTTACCATGGTGATGTGACCGGTGAATGAAACAACCCAACCCGACTTGGATGCAGAGTGAAAGTGTCATGTTCAAGAGCGACTTGCTACCAACAAAGTTTTTCAAGTTTTCTTCCCAATTTTTCCCCAATCATTGCTGACCAATACCTCTTTATTTTTGTCAAGCTTGAGGAGGATAACATATGCTTGTTCTATACTTTTCCCTTTGGGCAAACCCATCGCTATGTTTTAACGAGCCTAGCGATAGTGAAACTCGTTCTTGTCTGCTACGGACAAGTTTGTCGCTATTAGGTTTTAACAACTTTAACGACAAAGATAACTCGGTCCTTTTCAATTTTAGAGAGTCTGAAGAGGGACGGAAAGGAAACTCCAAAAATCATTTTTCATCATCTAATCCCTTAAGTCCGAAAAAGTATAAAACAATACAGGAGGGATGAATTTTTGATACTTTTAACGAGCCGAACAAAACAAGCGCTCGATCTTTTTGTGTAATGATCCCTCAGGTCCAAAAAGATTAAAATCTAAAGGAGGGATAGCACTTCCGGTCCCTTTAACGAGCTGGAGAGGCCAATGGCTCAGCAATCTTTTCATATTTTACGAATCAGTTGAAAAGAGCTTAAAGGAGACTCGTCTTTGAGGAATGAGTGATAAAATCGGATAGCAGCTGATTCCAGGTAAGGTTTGGAATTTCCCAATCACGGCAGTGTTACAAGGATGGCTAATAGAATCACTCTTCGCAGCTGTTCCTCAAAAGGGGTAAACAATCAAATGGAAGTGAATGATCGGCCAATATAGAGTGGAGGTGATGATGAGAACATGACCAAGGCTTTAAAGGCTGAAGTACTACATTCAACGGTTATTTACCGGAAATTGGTTCATTGTTTAATGAGCTTAAATGCTGGGGGAAACATTTGCTCATTGATTATGTTTATTTTTTAACGAGCATGAATTCCACGTTAAAACTGCTCGATATAATGGTCATTTCTTGACTTTACCATTAATAGCTTTGTTCTTTCAAAGATTGTACTGCATGCTCAATTGCTTCATCAAACTAGTTAGAAATGAACAATATATGTTTGAAAAATGAGTTAGGACACTAATATTTTACTCGAATTACGTAAAAGTAATTTAAAAGTGCTTTTACCTCTCATTTTACCATTTCATTTGAACTTTGGCTTGTTGGAGCTTTGGAGGTGCTTTCCCCCCTTGATTTTCATCAGCTGATTCTGGGAGATTCTGTGGACGATTTTCGGCGCTGTCTGGACTAGGTAGGAGCTAAACCTGAGCTCTTTCATTTCATCCTTTCCATTTTGCATTCTGAGCCTGATTTCTGGTTTTTCTGAGCCTCTGGGGTTTGAAAAACTCGCCCTAGCTCCATCGCACCCTTTATGCATCGAAAGGTGCATTGGATGTTAGCCTGTCCACTGGCCAATTGACATGCAACGCACCCAGAACACTACTGTAGGTGCGATGAGCGCAAGGAAGAAAATTTATGCACAGTTTTCAATGGAAATTTTTGCTTGTTTCTCACCAAATCAAGATCTAACTCTTCTCTTGTTTGTTTCAGAGATTCATTGGAGCAAAATGACCATTACATGGCGAGAACGTGAGCATGAAGAAGATGACATGCTTGCCTTACATGATCCGGTTACAGTAAATGCATTACAGAACTGTGGCCTGTTAAAGTTTTTCCGCATTTCTAGCATGAGACAACAAATCAAATTGCTGTAGTATTTGCTCGATGCTTGGGATCCTACCAGCCAGGTGTTCCAGATTAGGGGCAAATCCATCCCCTTGACGTTAGTGGACATCTATTTTTTGACTGGCTTATCGAGGTGGGGTGCCCCTATCTCTTTATCAGATTCGGCCCGTGGAGGTGAATTTGTGAGAGATTATGTTCACAGGTATTGCTGAGAGGGATCTCAGCCGAGTAAAGACAACAAGATCATCATCCGAGATGTCGCTGACAGGTCTTTGAGGACCATTCTGTTCACTTTTGGTAGGATGGCTGGTGGTGCGGCTCTTCATGTGGCCAACCAATCTTATATGCAGTACGCCTTGGAATGTCTCGAACCGAAGGTGTTCAACTGGTGTGACGCAGTACTCCTTGTGATGAAAGAACAGTTGACCAAGGTGAAAAGCGGGAGATTGAAGAACTTTGGATACGGTTCTATTTTGACTGCCTTCGCCTTGGAAAAGATACCACTGATGCAGCCGCAGTATATTGCACTTGGTTTACCTCCACCGACTGAACCACGTATGCAGAGATGGGTCGACCATATGTCTAGGCATGCTGGTCAGTCTCAAATTTCCTTTTTTGATACCTTCTTCGGGTGGTTTGATCGTCAGGATATGGTTTATTCCGAGTATCCATATGCTGGTATGGACTTCCAAGGGGACCCAGATTTGGTACTGCCGGCTGGTGAACAATGGGGTGCCATTGGTAAATTCTTGACCATATTTCTATTTATCGTTTTTCCTTTTATAATGTCCTTGTGCTTTATTCTGTCAAGACTAATCAGAACTCATGTGCTCATGCAGACGTTGGTCTCGTTCGGCCAGTAGTACGCCTGAGAGTGCCAGCTACCGCTCCAGGAGGAGAGGCTGTGGGAAGGGCTATCCTTCGCGACCTTGATGTGGCCGAGACTCTTTCAGCATTACAGGATCAGGTCGAGGGACTCACTCTCGGTATTCCAGACGTGAGGACTGATGAGCTGCCTTTGAGGTTGCAGCGACATACTAATGGCGTGCCAAGTCGATGGACTAGGCTTTTACGCATGATTGCACAGGCGATGACTTGTTATCACCAGCATCATTAGACTAGGGTGCCCCCTAGCGTTTTGAGTTTTGGGTCATTTGACCAATTTTGTCTTGGCCACATAACATTATGCGTAAACCATAAACAGTTTTATATATATATATATATATATATATTTCGAAGTTTTATTTTGGTTAAGTTATATGATCCACATGCAAATATTGATGAAATGCTTCTTTTTATAAATGTTGCAAATGTCTATCTAACACATAATTTGCGAATGAGTCAGTTAATGTGTTTAAGCTTCTGGAAATATGCTGATATTGAATAAAATCAAATTGCCTTTCCAAAATCTTGACCCTTAGGAACATGCAATAGATAGTTGGATTTTGGACGAAGTAGATACCAGTGAGCTGTAGTATGACGAGCTGTGAGTCTAGCCTGACGACCAGTCGGCATATGCCATGTGTGATGGCATCAGAGAGAAGTTATATCAACGTGCTATATTCAGCAATGTTATTCGTTGATCGACCAATACATACCCCTCAGGAACTTACTAACTCGACGCTTGGGTCAAAAATGGCCCAGGCCGCAGAAGATAGGTTCTGTGAACTACGACTTGCTCCTTCGGCATATATAGCAAAAGATTCCAATAGGTTCGACATCTGCGACAAATGTAAAAAGCGGATTTACTTGACCAAAACAAATACTTTAGCGAAAACAAAAATGTAACAAAAGCATATAGGTTACCACACTGAATCATGCATAGTAACGCTTAAGGTACAACCCATTACGAGGTTGTGCCAGTGGAATCCCGTCATAATCCATAAACTTGTAGGCTCCTTTTGCTAACAGTCACTTAACAATATAGGGGCCCATCCATAAAGACTTGAATTTACCTGCTCCCAATTTATCAGATTCTTGGTCATAAAGCAAGACCAAGTCACCTTCTGAGAAGACACGGGGTTTGACATTCTTGTCGAACTGCGACTTGACTCGTTTCTTATCGGCTTCGTTAGCCAAAGCGGCATCACGACGGGTTTCATCCAATTGGATTAGTTCCAAGAAATGAGCCTCCACTTATGAAGTTCCGGGGAGAAGGTCGATTGCCAATTTGAGGGACGAGATTTCACACTGAACTGGTAAGATTGCTTCTAGGCCATACACCAGTTGGAAAGGTGTAAACCCGGTCGCATTCCTTACCGATGTTCGGTATGCCCACAAGGCTGAGTACATGATCAGGTGCCAACTCCTTTTGTGGACTCCAATCATCCTTTGCAGCATGCGCTTCAGGACCTTGTTGATTGCTTCAACTTGTCCGTTGGCCTGCGGGTAGTATGGAGTAGAGCTGTCGTGGGACAACCCTAATTTGGCAGCTAATTCGACCATCATGTGATTGCGAAAATGCGATCCATGATCTGTGACTATAGCCTGTGGAACGCCGAATCTGGTGACTACATGATTAAAAAAGAAAAGGGCAGTTGTTTCACCAGTGTTATCTAATGTAGGCATCACCTCGACCCATTTGGTAAAATAGTCCACTGCGACTATGATATACCCATGCCCCCCGGTCGAGGTGGGGTTACATGTCATGAAATCGATGCCCCATTTGGCAAATGGCCCAACAGCAACTATTGGCTGCAGAGGTGCGGGTGGTCTTCTGGTTTTGCTATCGAAAATTTGACAGGCATGGCAACTTCTGACTGCGGTTATGCAATCTTTGAACATTGTTGGCCAGAAGTATCCTGCTCGTAAAAAAAATTGCGCCGTAGCGTAACCGGATTGATGCCCCCCACATGCGCCTGAATGGCAATCATTCAGGACTTTTTCGGCCTCCTCATGGGTGAGGCACCTCCTCAGAACTGTATCGACACCACGACGGTAAAGTGTATCACCGACGATCATGTAGTCTTTTGATTGGTATCGAATACGTTTTTGTTCGGAACGGGAGGTATTAGGCCTATATTTTTGGGTTTGGAGATAAATGATTATATCTCCATACCATGGATTGCTTGAAGATATCAGAAACAAAGATTCATCCACAATTGTTTCTTCAGATGTTTCATCGTTGGATGACGATGGGAGATCACATAATAATTCTGTGAAAACCAGGGCTTTCTTTGACTTGGATTTTACAAATTCCATATCAAACTCTTGTAGAATTGTTATCCATTTTAAATATTTTCCCCCCAGCAACTGTCGCGACAATATATAAGTCATGGGGTTGCAATATGACAGAATGGTAGTTTTTTGAAAGAGGACATAGTGTCTAAATCTCTGTATCGCTTTAACAGCTGCAAGCGCTAGCTTTTCAACATAAAAATATTTGCTTTCGGTATCATTTAAGTTCTTACTCAAATAATATATAGGATGTTCAATTCCGTTGTCTTCTTGAACTAAAACCATTGCGATGGTTGTATCCGCTGTAGCCAGATACAGGTTAAAGTCTTTTTGATAATCAAGAGCGTACATTAATGATGCTTTCATTAGGGATTCTTTTAAAGCATCAAAGGAAGCTTGTGCAACCTGATCCCAGACGAAGGGCACTTCCTTTTTCAATAGACATGTATAACCTTTAGTAAGTTGGGTGTAATTTGGAATGAACCTCCTCAGAAAGTTTGCTTTCCCTTGGAGTTTCTGAATCTGAAGCAAATTTGAAGGTGGAGGCAAATTAATGATTGCCTAAACCTTACATGGGTCGAGACGAATCCTGTCCTTTGAGACTACAAAGCCAAGTAAACGACCAGAACTGACACAGAACACACATTTGTGTGGATTGAGTCGTATCTTGTAGTGTCGGCAACGTAGAAATATCGCTCTTAAATGCTACGGATGATCAGTCCGCTTTTGCGAATGAGCCGAAAGGTCGTCGAGATATGGTTGAACGTTGTTTTTGATGTCATGGAAGGAAAATGTTGCCCCTGCATTCTTTAAACCAAAGGGTAATTTTCGATATGCGAATGTGCCCCACGGACAAATAAATGCAGTCTTTGACTGGTCCTGTGGGCGGATATTTATTTGATTATACCCGGAGAATCCATCCATAAATGAAAAGATTTCACATCCGGCACATTCATCAATTATCTGGTCAATGAAGGGTGTAGGATAGTTGTCTTTTGGACAAGCTTGATTTACATCCCTATAATCGACGCACACTCTAATCGTTCCTTGTTTTTTCATAACAGGAACAATGTTCGATACCAAATCGGTTAGAGGAACCGGGTAAATGAAACCAGCATGGAGGAGCTTTTCAACTTCCGCCTTGATGGCAGTGGCTTTCTTGGGGTGCACCTGCCGTAGCCGTTGTCATACTGGTTTGACATCTGGATACATCTTGATTTCGTGTTCAACGATACTCGAGTCAATGCCTGGCATTTCATTATATGACCAAGCAAAGACATCTCTGAATTCATGAAAAAGAGTGTTATATATTTCCAGTTCTGAAGGAGAACAACATTTGCCAACATAAATATTCTCTACAACATCTGTTTTGGTCGAGATATTTATGGCGATAGTCTCTTCAATGTTGGACAAGTTTCGCTCGGAATCCACCGTGTTTATAGTATTTGATAGGAAATCAAAAACTGAAGGATGATGAAGGTCATCAGGAGTATCTTCTTCACAATCCGGAAGAAGGGAATGATGGTGGTAATCTTCCCATGGTGCTCCTTCAATTACCATTGATTGAACAATTCCCTCATCGGTGTAATGCACTTGCGACCAAGGATCTGAAGGGGTGCCATATTCCTTAGACCTATCTATCCAAACGCTTGATGAGTGTTGATTTGGGTTTGCCTCCCATGCTAGGAACATTGATTGCTACAATATTTCCATTGGGCTTGGAGGCAATACCTGCGTATAATCCATGTTTATATCGTTTTCTGAGATCTTTTCAATCGAGGATATCAGATTGCAGGTTCCTACCGATGCTACTTCCGCCAGATTTATTGGAGGTGGAAGGGCAAAAGTTCCCATTAATATAGGGTCTTTTAGTAGGCCTACTCCAATATTTTGAAGCGAATGCGGGCTTCCATGGATCATTGGAATGCTTCCCGTAACTTGAGAACCATTGGGGAGGAAAGTTTGTTGATCGACGATTGTAATCCCTCCTTGAAGGGGAAATGCAATCTTCCTAAAATAGGTCGACACAACAGTAGCCATAGCATATATCCATGGTCTTCCCAGTAGTATGTTGTAATCGAGGTTTCCGTCGATTACTTCGACATCTATTTCTATTGTTTTCCCTCCTAGTTCAACCTGCAAGCTACTTAGAATACCGTATGGGGTATATGTTTGTCCATCGAATTCTTTTAATGTCATTGAAGATCGCGACAAGGTTGGAGATCCTAAAGTTTTCCAGCAACTCATCGACATAATACATGTAGATGCTCCTTCATCAATAATTGTTCGATGAACAATTTTGTTGAGGGCTTTCACTTGAATGAGGAAAGCTAGTTGATTCGGTAACTGAGGATCGTATCCTTTATGATTAAAGGACAAAAGATTGGAATCCTTTGGGTCTATCCCACCGATAGCTGATAATAAAGCCTGCTTTTGGGATGGGCAATTTTGCAGTACCTCTAGTGTCGACATAGCGGATGGCGATTGGGCCAGATCTTCCACTATATTATAATGTTGTGTTGCTCTAGCACGAGGATTAAATGTCGACTTGTGTACTACTCCCTTTGGCGGTTTTATTGTTAGTTCAGGAATGATGGGCGGCGCAACTTCTGTCGAAGTTGTTGTCGAACTACTAGGTTGATCTTTATCCTTGTTGTTCGACAGCTGTGGATTCCCATAATCTTTATTCCTTGTCGATATCAAAGCATCATTTTTCTGTTTGGAAACTGACAACATCAGCACTTGAGACGGGGAAGCATTTCCACTGTCAACCAGATTTGTTCCTGGATTCGGAAACGGATCAGTTAATACCGCTGAGGTCTTTGTATTCTTGAAGAATTTTTTAAGCTCAGCTTTATACGGACAATCTGATGTCCAATGATCCTCATCGCATATAAAGCATGGATGATTTGGTTTCCTATTTCCAGAAGGGTTTGTAGAAGATTTTTCAGGTGATGATTCCTCATGTTTCTTCTTCTTCCCTTTGTTCTTCTTCTTGCCTCCTAGTTGCTTGGTTTCTTTGCCTTTATCTGTCGAGACGGCATTTACTTCCGAGGCAAGAAGTTCTTCTTTTGCATTTTGACTGGAAATCTTACGGGCCTTTTTAGATGTAGCCTTTGTCGATTTCGTGTCTGTTGTGCCAATCACGCCATCGCTGGCATGAGAGTCATTGTTTGATGATTTAGGAGGAGGAGCGACTGAGAATTCTGGTCTGTGAGTGTCAGGTATTTTATCATAAAGCATGCCAAACTGAGTGTAAATCAATTCTAAATATTGTGCACGAGCGATAACTTGCTCTTCGGTGACGACTCCCCCTTTTGCCACATCTTCTATGATGGAAGGCAATAATGACTTAATAAACCATTCAGCTAAAAGCTGATAAGGAACATACGTTTTTACCATTCTACGACGACATCGCCACTCATGTATATGATCAGATATGTGAGTGGTCGTTGTTTGCTTGAAATTGGTAAGAAGTTCTGTTCCCGTTTCGTACCTTATCGGTAACTGAAAATGGGTTAAAAAGGTTGTGGCTAGGGTACTGAAGTTGTCAAACGAAGCTCTGGGCAATTCGATATACCATTTTGCTGCCGGACCAGTTAACGTCCTCTGAAAAAGGTGAAGCCTAATCGAATCATCATTTAGGGTGTTTGATGAACACCACAGATGAAAGGTCATCACATGATTCGACGGATCTTCACCCAGATTTCCATTAAATTTAGGAATATCTGACGGAAGTTTATGTGGAATCGCTGGCCACCAAGGGGCGTAAGCGATTGGATCGTTTGTTAACCGATTTAGATCCGATAACTCTAAAGTTGCCACGAAGGGTAACTGTTGATTCAGGTTAGGCGAAGCATACCGAGGATAAGATGGAATCACCTGAGCAGTTGGTTTTTGCATACCAGCATAATGCATTTGATGTTGGTAACTTTGGGAAGGTTGGTGGGCATAACCATTGTAGAATGGTTGATTTTGACCGTTTTGAATATATGGCTGCCCACTATTTGCAAAGATTTGTTGTTCAGATCCTTGGTATACTTGTTGGAATTGCGGTTGTTGGTATTGCACCAGCCATGGTTGTGAAGCCATGTGTTGTTGCCCGATACTAACTGTTTGACCAAGATGAGGGGTAATTGTACCCATTTGGGCTTGTTTCATTCCACCAGTCGGCGATTGTGGTTGACTCGCAGGGTCAAGGGGTTGTTGCATTACAACCTGAGAAACCTGAGGTTGGCATACAACAGGCAGCGCTTGTACTTGTGACACTGTCACAATAGCTGGCGTAGTTGGTATGTTTGACATAGGTAAACATTGTTGCATTGAATATACAACTCTTGGTTGTTGAGGCAGTATCGGCACCCAACCGCTAGATGTAATTCCAGCATAACCTGAATTTTGTTGTGAACTCCCGTATGGATGTCCTCCTAGAGGAGACAATGAAAGGGTATACTGCCCCCCATACGGCGGTAATCCGGTACTTAAAGGAATGGTTTGCCCTTGAGGACCGGACTGCCCAAATTGACATCCTAAAGGATCAATTTGTTGAGACTCAACATAAGAGTTTCCGGATGAATAAATAGGAACAGACCATACTGTCGAAATAGCCTGAGTGGGCCCCTTCTAGCGATTGAGAGCTAGTTGGGATAGATGATATACCGGCGAACATTGTTGGATTGACAGCAGGAAGTTCTGCCGTCGCTATGTCAGATGACACAATACTAGATGTTGACAGTTGTTCAGACATCTCTAGTCTATCCAAAATATTACCTAGCGATTCTACAGGAGCTTCCGATGGCGGTAGACTAATTTCTGATGAAGAAGGATACAGAGTGATCCCGACTCCAAATTGCGATGGAGTACTAGATGGAGGATCCTCCACAATCTCTTCTATAGAAATCAGACCAGGTGGAAGAGGTAGACCGTTAGGTCCGTAAAATATTTCTGGTGCCGAAGAAGGTATAGAATCTGCAGCGACAGATGTTTGGGGAATAACACTCTCCGAACCGGTTGTAGATGAAACTGGTTTAGTAATACAAGTGTTTACCCTCAGACTAGGATCAGTGCTATTGTCCTTTGGTGGCTGCTGAACTTCTTCTGTAAAGGCAGGGATACCAGAAATGTTTGGAGTAACCGAAGTTTCTGATGGTATTGGAACACTTGTTCTAACTTTACCAGGAGATTTGGAACCGGTTAAATGAGTTCGCTTTGTCCGTAATAGTTTCGATTCCGGAGACAAAGATGGTTGACTCGTAAGCCTCCGCGAATGACGGGGTTTCAATTGACTTTCTTCCACGATTGCGGATTACTTGATCAACTAAAAATCAAGGGGAAGTATGTTTCCGAATTAAAAGAATTTTAGACGCTTTGACACAACTTGTTTTTTCAATTTTTAAGAGTCGAGAAAAAAAAAAAAAGATGACTCTAGTCGCCTTTGATTTTTAATGAGCCTGAAGTGACAAGTGCTCAGATGGACCTTTTCCGTTAAGGAGTCTGAAAAGGAACGAAAGGGACTGCTCTAGAAATCTAGACAGAGGGATTACCAAACCAATCACAAAACTGCATAATGCTTTTTACGGTACGGCAGTCAATCTTCCTGAATGCTGTGTTCAGTGCATTGCGATCGATAGGGCGGCAGACACGGCTTCCTATGGATAAAGGATTAAGCCTATTGTGGTCTCCCAAAATATACTCGACGGTACGTGGGAGCACAAGTCTGTACTAGCACTTATCGTCTCAAAGTGGAGGAATCACCCAACCAACAGTGAAAACAACAGTTACCAGGCTTTACGACGCCGGAATACGTCTCTAGCCTAGACTTCTAGATGTTGTGCGTTAGGTTCCAAAGCGTTGTTAGATTCATTAAATTTATTTTATAGTTGATCTTGCTTAAGAAATTTGCCTTTCAGGTTCACCGCGTGATGTAGATGTACAATTCCTAAAATGCAATCTAAGATGATAAACAGTCGTTTTATCTTCTTTGTGCAATGAAAATCCTAGCTACTAAGGAAAGAGAGATAGTATTCTTTCAACAAAGAGCAAATAGCACACACTATATGCACTGTCCTAAATCAAACCAATCAAACAGTCTAAATGCAAATGCACATGCATGTATTTGTTTTCAGCCTTCTTAATATGTGAATGATAAAAAGAAAGCTAATGCGCAAATCTGAATTATTTTTCAAAGCGACAATTACTAACAAGTTTCTTTTCAAAATCAAAATGAAGACAATGACAACACTTTGCGATTTGGAAATGAAAACTTGCTTTCGACACTAGAAAAACTACTAATTCAGATCAAATACAATATAACAGGGTAATCGACTATCAAGAACAATCAGATTCTCTTCTATGACTGAAAACGACACTTGCGACACTTTCAAATCAAGAAACGACATTACAATTATGTTACTTCTTTGTAAAGGAGAACTGAAAATGACTCACAAAATACATAAAAACATTTACAGTTCTTTGCACAATGGAGGCGGAATAACAGCAAGGAAAGGGGTTTCAAACAGAGGTGTACTAACTACAGGCAGCAAAACTCTTGAATAGATCTTTAAAGAGTGAACATAGAAACCAAAATTTAGGCAATGCCTAGTCTGATCAGCGCACTTGTAACACAGTGAATTTGAAATGCAACGCACCTTCTACACTCGGGAAGTGCGCTGAATTTGAGATTCACAGAACAGACAGTGCGCTGGACCAGGGACGAGACTTTGATTGGGTTCCGGGTCACAGTTTGCAGTTCAGTTCAGGGATTTTGGCCGAGCAAGTGGTAATCAGTAAATCAATCATAGGGGTAGATCCAAGGAGGTTACTAGAGCCACCACGAGGGCAATTAGAAAGCTTGTAAATTAGTTGTTTAAGTTATAAACAAAACCCGAAGATTCACTGAAGTAGCGTTGATCTACTTTGCACTTGCATAGCAAATGCAGTTCAAAGGCTAGCTGGCTTGACTTCAGGCTCCGTATGTAAGTTTATAAAGTAAACAAATGTAGATAAACAATCAATCTATTTGCTCCCCAGTGGAGTCGCCATTTTGTTACAGGGAAAAGTGTCTATGCAGAACTGTTAATCCCACTAAGGCTGGTAGCTACCTTCGAAACAAACAAAGTAAAGCTATTTTCGTTTTCCTTTATGAAAGATAGATGAGGGAAGAATAAAGGAGACCAACCTCTGTCTTGAGCTTGGTTCCTTGCTCGATTCCTCTCTCTTCTGATAGTCCTTTGCTACTTGCTCTTTTGTATACCCAGCTTCACAGAGTACCTGCAGAATCAAAGCAGCATAACACTATACGAGAACATGGATCTATTATCATAAACAATCTAGGATGAGATGTAAATTGACCATACAAATGCATAAAACATAAATCACACAAGAGTATGGAGGAAAACTTAAATAGCTTCATTGATAATCAAGAAAGAGCCAAGAGAGTTACAACCAGTGGTTCTGACCCAGCATCATCCTCTCAGCAAGTAAGCCCTTCTTCACCTCATGAAAAGCTTAGATCACTCAACACTATGATGTTGCCTCAAGAAACTAACAGCAATTCCTTACAAGATGCAAAATTCCAGCCTCTGGATCTCTGGGATGAGGGATCCATATATAGATGTCTACAAGGGAAATGAGTCAGCTTGTGATTTGATTAGTGTCTTCCCTCTGATAGTTCTTGCTTCCACTTGGAGATTGATGATCTCTTACTCATCCCTGGTCGAATTCAGAGAGGCAAGTGTCACAGGAGAAGTTTCTGGAATATTCCATGCTTCTCCACCTCGCGGATTGACACTGCCATTTGTCTCTTCTCGCCCATCGCACCCCATAGAAGGGCTTTTTGAAATGCAATGCACCTACTGTGTGTATTTAGGTGAGATGCAACGCACTTTGCCTATGGAGCAGGTGAAATGATCCAGTTTTGACCAGTTCTGAGTAGTTTTTCATGGAGAACTTCTGGGAGAAGCTGTAATCAGTTGACCTTGTTCATTTAGGGGTTGGAACAACACTTTTCACAGAGTACCTGCAGAATCAAAGCAGCATAAAACTATACGAGAACATGGATCTATTATCATAAACAATCTAGGATGAGATGTAAATTGACCATACAAATGCATAAAACATAAATCACACAAGAGTATGGAGGAAAACTTGAATAGCTTTATTGATAATCAAGAAAGAGCCAAGAGAGTTACAACCAGTTGTTCTGACCCAGCATCATCCTCTCAGCAAGTAAGCCCTTCTTCACCTCATGAAAAGCTTAGATCACCCAACACTATGATGTTGCCTCAAGAAACTAACAGCAATTCCTTACAAGATGCAAAATTCCAGCCTCTGGATCTCTGGGATGAGGGATCCATATATAGATGTCTGCAAGGGAGATGAGTCAGCTTGTGATTTGATTAGTGTCTTCCCTCTGATAGTTCTTGCTTCCACTTGGAGATTAATGATCTCTTACTCATCCCTGGTCGAATTCAGAGAGGCAAGTGTCACAGGAGAAGTTTCTGGAAGATTCCATGCTTCTCCACCTCACGGATTGACACTGCCATTTGTCTCTTCTCACCCATCGCACCCCATAGAAGGGATTTTTGAAATGCAACGCACCTACTGTGTGTATTTAGGTGAGATGCAACGCACTTTGCCTATGGAGCAGGTGAAATGATCCAGTTTTGACCAGTTCTGAGTTGTTTTTCATGGAGAACTTCTGGGAGAAGCTGTAATCAGTTGACCTTGTTCATTTAGGGGTTGGAACAACACTTTTCACAGAGTACCTGCAGAATCAAAGCAGCATAACACTATACGAGAACATGGATCTATTATCATAAACAATCGAGGATGAGATGTAAATTGACCATACAAATGCATAAAACATAAATCACACAAGAGTATGGAGGAAAACTTGAATAGCTTTATTGATAATCAAGAAAGAGCCAAGAGAGTTACAACCAGTTGTTCTGACCCAGCATCATCCTCTCAGCAAGTAAGCCCTTCTTCACCTCATGAAAAGCTTAGATCACCCAACACTATGATGTTGCCTCAAGAAACTACCAGCAATTCCTTACAAGATGCAAAATTCCAGCCTCTTGATCTCTGGGATGAGGGATCCATATATAGATGTCTGCAAGGGAAATGAGTCAGCTTGTGATTTGATTAGTGTCTTCCCTCTGATAGTTCTTGCTTCCACTTGGAGATTGATGATCTCTTACTCATCCCTGGTCGAATTCAGAGAGGCAAGTGTCACAGGAGAAGTTTCTGGAAGATTCCATGCTTCTCCACCTCGCGGATTGACACTGCCATTTGTCTCTTCTCGCCCATCGCACCCCATAGAAGGGATTTTTGAAATTCAACGCACCTACTGTGTGTATTTAGGTGAGATGCAACGCACTTTGCCTATGGAGCAGGTGAAATGATCCAGTTTTTACCAGTTCTGAGTAGTTTTTCATGGAGAACTTCTGGGAGAAGTTGTAATCAGTTGACCTTGTTCATTTAGGGGTTGGAACAACACTTTTCACAGAGTACCTGCAGAATCAAAGCAGCATAACACTATACGAGAACATGGATCTATTATCATAAACAATCTAGGATGAGATGTAAATTGACCATACAAATGCATAAAACATAAATCACACAAGCGTATGGAGGAAACTTGAATAGCTTTATTGATAATCAAGAAAGAGCCAAGAGAGTTACAACCAGTTGTTCTGACCCAACATCATCCTCTCAGCAAGTAAGCCCTTCTTCACCTCATGAAAAGCTTAGATCACCCAACACTATGATGTTGCCTCAAGAAATTAACAGCAATTCCTTACAAGATGCAAAATTCCAGCCTCTGGATCTCTGGGATGAGGGATCCATATATAGATGTCTGCAAGGGAAATGAGTCAGCTTGTGATTTGATTAGTGTCTTCCCTCTGATAGTTCTTGCTTCCACTTGGAGATTGATGATCTCTTACTCATCCTGGTCGAATTCAGAGAGGCAAGTGTCACAGGAGAAGTTTCTGGAAGATTCCATGCTTCTCCACCTCGTGGATTGACACTGCCATTTGTCTCTTCTCACCCATCGCACCCCATAGAAGGGCTTTTTGAAATGCAATGCACCTACTGTGTGTATTTAGGTGAGATGCAATGCACTTTGCCTATGGAGCAGGTGAAATGATCCAGTTTTGACCAGTTCTGAGTAGTTTTTCATGGAGAACTTCTGGGAAAAGATGTAATCAGTTGACCTTGTTCATTTAGGGGTTGGAACAACACTTTTAGGAACTTAGGAGCCCTTGGTTTATGGAAATTTTATGCTTGGGGTTGCAGTGCCCAAAAATGTCTATAACAGTGGGAGTCAAATTTTTACTGGTGTAGTAAATTGCATATGGAACTAAATCCTTTTGACCCAACACAACTCCTAGAGCTGTATCTGAAGCATCTGTAGAAATATGGAAAGAAAGTTTCCAATTTGGCCCTCTCAAGATGGGTGCTTCAGATATTCTTGTTTTCAAAGTTTCAAATGCATATTGACAATCAGGATCCCATTTGAATTCACAGTCTTTTGTAAGTAATTTGAAGAGTGGAGATGCTATCTTGGTGAAGTTTTAGATAAATCTTCTATAGTATCCAGTAAATCCAAGAAAACTTCTAACATCTTTTTGACAATTTGGAATAGGTAGCTTGGAGATGAATTCAACTTTTGATCTATCAACTTTAATCCCATCCCCTGAAATATGATGTCCTAAAACATTCCCTTCAGTAAACATCATAAAGCATTTTTCATGACTTAATGAAAGGTTTGTTTCTTTACACCTTATAAGGACTTTTTCCAAATTCTCTAATGCCTCTTCAAATGAATTACCATAAACTATAAAATCATCCATATAAACCTCTACACAATCATGGATTAGATCAGAAAAGATTCCTAGTACTGCCCTTTGAAATGTTGCGGGTGCATTACATAATCCAAAAGGAAGTACTCGGAAGCAAAAGTTCCCCATGGACAGGTAAATGTGGTCTTATCCTGATCTTAAGGTGCTACCTGGATCTGATTATAGCCACTAAAGCCATCCAAGAATGAAAAATACTTTTTGCCTGCTAAAGTATCTAATACCTGATCGATAAAGGGTAAAGGAAAGTGATTCTTCAAAGTTACTTTGTTCAATTCCCTTTAATCAATGCATACCCTCCATTTACCATTCTTTTTAGGTACTATAACCAAAGGAGAAACCCATCGGCTATCTGAAATTGGATAAATGAAGTTTACATTGAGTAGTTTTTGGAGCTCTTCTTTCACTATCTCCCTAAGGTTTGGATTCATCCTTCTCTGAGGTTGTCTGATTGGTCTACTGTTTTCCTTGATGTAGATGTGATGAATGCAAGTTTTAGGGTCAATACCTTTCATATCAGTATACTCCCATGCAAATGCAGTAGAATGTTTTTGCAAGATTTTGGTTAGCTTTCCCTGTTGTGATCTTTCCAAGTTTTTGTTGATATTCAATGTTTTACCTGGAAAGATCTCAATGGCGGAACTACCAAACTCTTCCATAGAGAAAAGAGACATTTGTCTAGATGATAGATATTCAATGTCAGAATCTAACTGAAATTGTGTGTGGTCATATTCTGAAGTTGTTTCAAAGTTTTCTAATGTGTTCAGAATTTGACTATCTTCACTGATTTCAGAAATGGTAAAGACAGGTTGTATCGTATCCTCATCATCAACCCACTCATTATCTCCTATTTTTGTAATTGCTTTTGCTGGAGGATACAGATTGAATTTCTTTGTCAAATTACCATCAAAAATATACATATCCCCAGACCTACAACTGATAAAAGCATCAGTTGTGGCTAGCCAAGGTCTTCCTAAGATGAGAGGGTGTCCTCCTAAATTACTCTTGGGAGTTAAAATCATGAAATCTACTGGATATTCCCAAGAATCTAAGGAGACCGAAATGTCTTCTAATACACCATCTGGTTTGATAATTGATCGATCTGCAAGTTGCAGTAAAGTAGGTGTAAAAAGAAGATTAGGAAGTTTTAGCTGTTCCATAGTCTGTCTACTCATAATGTTGATAGAAGCCCCTAAATCAATCAAAGTATTTGGAATTTCTACCCCATTGATGTGAGTTTTGACAATCGGACTACCGGGATCTACATATTTCTGCATAGTAATTTTTCCCATCATGATACCTGCAATTTTTCCTACCAGGTGGATTCTTCTTGTATCTCTTGGTTTCCTTCCTAATCTTTTAAGACTCAACTCCTTTATTGTTTTTGCTAGAATAGGAATCTCTTTAATGGCTTGTAACAAGGGAATCTTGATACAGACATTCTTTAATTCATCTAGAAAATCATAGTCAGGCAACAAGATTTGTTTTTCCACTCGTTTTTCAATTTGTAATCTTTAGGAAAAGGAGGTGTATATGAAGATGCAGGTTGCTCAACTATAGGAGTTGTGGGGTTGACTCTTTTTCTTTTTTAGTGCTTGGGTTTTGAAGAGATGCTTCAAAACCTTTATTGGCTTCAAGAGAATCTTCCTCAGAAATGCTTTGCTTTTGAGCATCTATAGAAGGCTTATTTAAAACTCTACCAGATCTGAGTTGTACATCATTGAGAGGAACAATCATATAGGTAGGAAATTGTTGTCCTTCCACCATGTAAGCATTTTGAGGGTTTTTATTGTTGGGGTTTGGCAATGGCTAGGAAGGTAGTTGATTTGGCTTCTGTTGGAATGGAAGCAAGAGTTAAGAATTTGGATTCTGTTGAGAAGATTGTTGTTGTTGTGGAAATGGCAATGATAGTTGTGGATTTTGATTTGGAAGTTGTGGAGCTTGTTGGTTTTGAAAAGATGGAGGATATTGATAAAATTGAGAAAATCTCCCATAAGGATTTTGCATACCTTGTACCCATGATTGAAAAGGATTTTGAGGTTGGGACCAAGGTTGTTGCCAAGGATTCCAATTTGGTGGGGGTTGAAAGTTCATAGAGTTATTAAACCCTTCGTTTTTTTGCCCCTGCCAAGGTCTCCTTGCAACAAAACAGAGAGACTCAATTGTATTTGGATCTTCTTGAAAGACAACTTTGAGCCCAGGAATTGAAGGACAATCCTTGGTCTCATGGTTTTCTGAACAAATCACACATGTTTCTACAACTTTTGCATCCAAGGGACATTCCCTTAGAGCATGTTTCTTTCTACATTTTGGGCAAAAGATGGCCAAAGCTTCAGCTTCTGCTTTCTGTTTGTTTTGTATTTTAAGGGTGTCTAGTTGCTCACTAAGACTCCCTAAGATATCAGTTTTAAATTCATCAAGCATGTTGCCAATCTTAGCCCTACTTACTGATCCAGTTGCAGATTTGTTTGCTCTAATGAGAGAAGGATCTCTAGGCCCTTTTCCAGTTTTAGATTTTCCCCTTGAGAGATGGACACCTAACTCTGTTATATCATGAAGTGGAAGTTGAGATATATCTCATTTTCCCATCATGTTCAAAATATCTATCCATTCATATCTAATGGCTTTTAATAGAAGGGATTTCAAGGTTTCCTCATCTAAGTTACTCATTTTTGCTCTTTTCAGGTTGTATTGGAATCTTTCAAGTAAATCCTCCAAGTTTTCATCTTCTCTTTGCACCATTTTGAATACCTCATCCTTGTGATTGGTGGGCATACAATAGTCCAGGTATCTATCCAAAAAAGTTTGTTTCATATCATTCCAAGTCCTAATGGATTGAGTGACTAATCCCATGAACCATTTCAAAATAGCTCCTTTCAATTTTGAAGGAAACAATTTGAGTTTTTGAGAGTCTTCCAGATAATCATAAGTTCGACATACGACCTCAAACTCAAATAGAAATGTTTCAGGATCCTCATTTCTTAACCCATGAAAGTTTGGGAGGACAGATGGTGAAATTTTTTTCATTGTTGCTCGAGAATCCTCATCGACTATAGGAAATCCGAATGAGTTATCTCCATCCCTATTTCCCCCATTGTTACCTCTACCTCCTCCATTGTTTCCTCCTCCTCCTCCTCTTCCTCTACATCTACCAAATCCGTTTACTACTTCCTCTGTCATGATAGTTTCCTCAGAGACTTCACAGTCCTCTGGTTCCTCTACTAATGGCGAACGAGGAGGAATTTCTCCCTCTTCTTCCTCGGGTGATTCTACTTCTTCAATTACAATGTGTCTCCCTGTAGAAGGAAAGAAAGGATCTTTTCCTAATTCAGATTCGATGGATGGTGTGGGAGAGTCTCCTAATTCAACTACTGCCTCTTGAATTCCAGGAATCCTAAGGCTAGGAGTGTGAGTTGGAGATGATGGAGGTGTCTCTTGTCTATTCCTTGAAGTAGATGGAGTTGTAAAAATCGAACTCTTGGCCCTAGCTAAAAACCTTCCCCTAGAATCTCTTGCAATATGCATGTCATTTTTTATTTTTCTTCAAGTCAGGCTAATAATTCTCTTTCTGATCTTCCAAGTCACTCTAGGTGTAAGAAGAGAGCATACTCAAGAAATTATTAAACCAATAACTCTCTCTTTTCTGATCCTCCAGTTCAGACTAAGTGCAAGAGGAGAGCATAATTTGAGAGGTTACCAATTTTCCTTCCTTGAAATTTTCTTGTTTTTTTTTAAGAAATTGGCTACCTAGTTTCACTTCCCCCGGAAACGGCGCCAAAATGTTTGGTCAATTTAGTGTGTCCTAAATTGCTATTTAAAATTTCAATCCGTGAGTCGTAAACTGCTGAAGTGAAGTGCACTGTATATGCAAGATAACCGATTTCTTAGTCTTTTGTCGTTTTTTAGTTTTTTAGTTTGTTTTTGGGTTTATCTTTTGTGGATTCCCTAGTGTGAGATGGCGAAATTGAAAGTCAAGTATGGATGGTAATGGTGATTTCTACAATGATTCAAGTATGGATGGTAATGGTGATTTCTACAATGATTTTCCAAACTTTAAAGTTCTCAAAAAGAAGGTTTCAAACTGACTGTGATGAAATCAATTCTCAAAAGGAAATAAATGTACCAAAATAGTGAACTAGTGACAATGGCCCAGTATCCTTACTGTTGTATGAAAAGAAAATAAAAACTGAACTCAAAGCAACTCAAAGACTGAAAGCAAAGCAAACTAAATCACACTACTTCAACCCACATTCTGACCCTTCACCTTTCGACTCGCTCCGGCTATAGGAAGTAATCATAAACAAGCTGAGTAATATGATATCTAAATTGCAGGAAATCAAATTGCATAAAAGGAAACTAAGATTTAACTACTCATTCATATTTCAATTCTTGAAAATGACATAAGTAATTTAATCTCTAACTTGCAGGAAAGCAAACTAAATCATACTACATCAAATAATATTCTGATTCCTCACTAATTGAGTCGCTTGGCTATAGGAAGGAAATCATAAACAGATGAGTAATATGATATCTAAGTGGCAGAAAAGTAAATAAGCAAAGCAAAACTGAAAGAAATGACAATGCTAGAATTAAAACTCAGTAAATGAAAATCGAGAGAAAGGATAAGATGATCTCATGTCAGTAGTCATTAAAACTATGTAATTTGCCTGGGCTGCCTACAAAAACCTGTAAAAAAAGCACTAATCTGCTAACAGTCATGAGAAAACATAAAAGAAAATATGGATAGCAGTTAACATGATTATCATAACAGCGTAATATATACAAGCTAATGATTATAAAAGCAGTAAATGAAAGCAAGTAAGAAACTATACAATAGATACAGAGCCTTGGTGTATAGGGGCCCTCTGCAACCTCAGCCAGTCAATACTCAGTCACAAATCGAATTCAAGAATGTTGTCTTCTCATATATTAAAGTGCAGTAATAAGACAAAAGTAAAGCACGGTACAGTGGGCTTATAACAACAGTCAAAATTACATCTGAAAAGCTAACTATCTAGCATATACCAACGCGTTATTTATAAGTGAAAATGTTGCAACTAATTCCTAGATTCTACGCTGCCAAACAGACACGTAAATCTCCACGGCCTGAGATCTAGCGGTATGGTAATCATGACAGATAAATTCATGGAGTGGTGGCTGCTCGATTCGGTTCAAGGATTGCTTCACAGGTGTTGGCACACCTCCGGAAATTGAGGTTCTTGCCACGCAAAGCTTCACGTGGGCAAAACAGAGCCGTGCCACCGCAAAATTCTTGGTTTGACCCCTCCTTTGACCGTCTTGACCATGATTGTTTATGAGTGATTCGGCTGAACCAAGGGGACACGCTCCATGTACATGTCATTTGCAGCTTGCCCATGTGGTCGGATTCTCCATGGGACACCTGTAACATAGTCTTTAACAAAATGGCTGCGGAAACTTGAGCTGGCTGCGGAAAGTGACAAGTTTCCGCAGCTAATTGAACAAAAATCTAAATCAAACAGCAGTCATAAACATAGTTAGGAAACCATTTCATAAGCTATTTTTAGACTAATATGCAATGATGTGACAGCTTGGTGGATCAAGTAAATGGAAAAGAAGGCTGAAAAGGTATATAGCGAAATGCAGGTTTGGGACTCAACAACAGCCAAGGACGCTACTCTGAGCTCAACGCCGACGGTGGGAGATGTACCAGAAATTCTCAGACAAGTAGCAGGACTAGTCTAGATGCTGCTGCATAAACCACGGTCTGGCAAGCGATCTATGAAAAATAAGGGAAAGACGGTGAATCTTGAGAAAAATGGTGGAATTTTGTTTAAAAGTTTGTCTCTGACGAGCCTTGAAGATTGGGACCTTGCAGACAGCAACATCTCTCTTGCAAAAATGCAACACAAGCTTCAGTAGACGGTGAGTATACTGGACTAGAGATCGCAAGCTTGTTGCTCTTGCACAAAGAATTCCCACCTTTGAAATCTCAACTAGAGCTAAATCCTATGAGGGGTCGCTTTGTGTTAACCGAGCAGAATAGAATGAGCATCATCGGTTAAGCGAATTAGTAGGGGAAATGACGCAGGAGCTTGAAGAAGAGTTGCAGAAGGCAAGGATGGAGCAACAGAGCATAGTGCATCACTCACAGGGATGGTGGACGGCAAAGCCTTGGCAGCATATCTCGTCGCACCGACGAGTGACTCGGGACGAGTCATGATGATTGCGTTGGGGGCCTGTTGGGCAGCGGACCCCCTGCGTAATGGTTTTGGGGCTTAAAGCCCACAATTTTGGGTATTGGTAAGTAAAGGTTCTGGGGAGTTCGCGGAGCGCGAATTGTAGTGAGTCAAGTCAAAGGGTTGTCCACCCGAAAATAATGTAAGATAATAGAAAGCGAGTCGGCCTGCCCATGGTCCACGGACCATGGGAATGTATAAATAGAGCAAGGCTCTAGTTTTAGAAGTCAGTTTTTAGTAGTATTGATCATATCTGAAGGGTTATGGGTTGTTAACAGCAATAATCGCTCTAAGTTTGTAAGTTAGAGTCATGGGTGTCAGTAGTAGAGTAGGCTCTGCAGCTATGTCCGTAGAGGCCTGGTAGAGTTTGTAGTTGTGTGCGCGGACCCCTGCAGCTGAGTGCACAGGGCGGAATTGGATTGTACTGGAACAGAAGATTAATATAAGATAAGTGTTTCTGAATTCTTGTGCATCTGATCGCAGATCTGTGTGATTGTTTTTACGTTATGGTTTTATGCATATCTAAAAAGTTATGGTTGCACGCCCTGGTTATAACTATTGAATGCTTGATTAAGACCATATAATTAAATAATATCTATAATAAACGCAATAATAATAAGGAATCTAGGAAGTGCCCCTTCGCAGAGCTACGCGAAGGCCAGACAGCTGCGCAGAGTAGCGCGAGTGCGTAGATCAAGTTGCGAAATTTCCAGACCTCATTAAGACATCCCTAGGGTGTGGAAACATGGTTCCAGCACCCTCCCATACTACCTCGGGTGAGACTTCAGTCTGCGCACCACGGACTGTTGCCGAAAGGGTCGGTAGTGCGGGATTTGTTTGGCTAAAACACTTCCGAACCTGGGTCAGGCCCCAATAAGCCAACAAAAGATCAAACTTCTAGGGTACCCATTCAAATTTGCTGCCAAAGCAGGTTTTGATAGGGTGGTGGTTGTGGCCACAACAAATGGCGAACTGCTGGGCGAACCAGTTATCTTTGTTACCAAATAAAACTTGGATCAGTAGAACATCATGGTGTTAAGATAAACTTGAAATGCAAACTGTATAGACGGGTAGGCATGGGTTCCACTTTAGCATTAATAGCTTTAGGCAAGATAAAGACAAATAGCTTCTACTTATTGATAGGGTTTTGACAGGCATTCTCTAATGGTCATATTATGGGATTTATTGACTCTCCTTTACTTGTTTTCTACTTTCGAACATCCTTTCGGGGCCATCATTGGTCTGTCAATACCTATTTAGGTGTGTACCTAAGCTCTTTATTGCTCATCAAACTTGATGTAGATATGTTTATCTGCACTTTATATAAGAATTTCAACGCTATATTTTCATATGATTGAATGGGGCGCAGTCATGGATCATGCCATATTTTTAAACTGCTTAAGCAAGGTTGGGCTTGTTGTGTCAACCGGTACTCTGAGCCCAGCAACAGTCCCTACTCTAACCGGCTTCCCAAACAACCTATCCTTCCAGATTGGCACAAGGACTCAACATTTCATTTTCTTTTAAATAATTCCTTCCAGTTTCAGGCACAAGGACTAGAGCACAATTGGATTTGCCACAGGGTATATGACAGTGAATTTAGCCCATGAAAGGAGGTTTACTTGTAGATGACAGGTATTGGAAAACTTAGTGTGGTGGATGGGACCAATGGAGAATAACTGCAAACCTTACAGGCAAGCATAGGCTAGGTCTGTGTGGGATTTATTTAAAATGCAGTGTTCCTCCATGCCAGTCCAGCAGTAGTTACACATTTTTTGTTTTATAAAGATGCCCCTACATGCTCCAGGTATCCAGGTAATCAACAGATCTTACCTAGTTCCCAACAGATGCTAATGAGTGACTTCGATTTGAATTCGACAACTGATTTTCAAGTTCTCATGTGCTCATTGGAAGTTTGTTTTATTTGCCAGGTAACGATGGATTTAGGATCAGCAGATTCATCAGCAGTTTAATGAGGGGTGCAAAAGCTGAAGGTGGTGAATGAGGGTAATCTGAAGAGATTTGAAGAGGCGAAAACGAGACTGGAAGACCGAAATCAGTTGGCTGAAAGAACTGAAATTCAAAACAAAAAGAAAATAAACTTTGTGGAAAAACAAGAACGGAAGGGACGAAAATATAACTAAGCTAACAGCAAAATAAAAATGAATCCTAACCTACTCAGGAGGTAACCACCATGTGGTGGCTACTGGAAGTATCTTTTGAGATGTTGGCCATTAATAGGAAGTTTTTCAGTTTCTCCCTGTAAAGTTTTCAATATGTAAGTCCCCTAACCAATTTTCTCCTCAATTTGGAACTGGCCCAACCATAAGTGTTGGAATTTCGTGTGCTTACCTTTTGGCTTCTTAAATTTATCATGCAGGTCATAAACTTGTTTCAACTTGACAACTAACTTGGGGATTATATTGGGCTAATTATTTTCCTCATCTTCACTCCCGTTCATAAGCTTGTCATGTTCCTTTTCATCAATGAGTGACTTTTTGAATGTCTTTTCGTAATGCAGGAACTCCAGGATTTGTTCATCACCTTCGAACCCCTGCCAATTTGAGATGTTATTAGGCACGGATGGTTTGAAAATCAATTCAACATAATGTTTATTCTTGTTTAATCTAAGATCGGGCAAAACTTTCATATCCATACCGGCCATCAGATCGGCATCTTGGTTTTTCCCTTGAGGTATGTGCGTGATATTGAAATAATCAAAATTGTCAATTAAGCTCCGTACCTCATGTTGGTACCTTACCAGGTGTGGTGAATTGCAATGTATCCTTTTCCTTACCTGGTCTACAATTATCTATGTGTCACCAACAACTTTAAGCCTTTTCACCTCCATATTAGTGGCTTTTTTCAGGCCCTGCAGCAAGCCTTTGTATTTTTCGTGTTGTTGGTGCATGAAAACTCCAACCAGCTGGCCATCAGATGTTGGTTCTCTTGCGGGTCAATGAGAATGCTCCCAGCACTTGTGTCTTCAAGGTAGTTAGAGCCATCAAAGTAGAGCGTCCAAAATATAGAGTCTAATGTTACATTAAATGACCTGCTTCCTACGCAATTAGTTCTATCATCTACTATATTATAGGATGGTTCATTAGTTGGACTACGGGCAAAAGCTTCCAACCGTGTGTTTATTGTAGTTTCTTCAATTATCTCTGCATGGAATTCCCCAAAACAGGTTTTCGTGGCACAAATATCAAAACTATAATTTCCAAGGATAGATTTGGTAAACATTACAGGTTCATTGGGACCATTTAGTTCCATCACCACATACTTCATGTATCTTTCTCGATCAACTCTCAGCATATCACCCTTCCCTTTCTGAGGCAGCAAGAGATGGGACCAATCAGTTGAGAAATATCCATTGAGTTTTTCTTACCAGTCCCTAGTAAGCAGCATTCCATAAGCATCGGGTATGTCGACTACCACTATGTCAATGACTTGTGCGTATCGTGGTTTAGTAGCCATACAAATCAATACATCTTTCAATTCCCCAATTACTTTCACATTTGTCCTATCCAATTGCATGATTCCAGTTCCAATTTTCTCAGGTATCGCCTGAAGTCTTTTGGCAACAGCGTAAGGCATCACAGTGGACGAGGCACCTGAGTCTACCAAGCAATTGTCTACATTCATGTTGAAAATTTCAAATGTGATAAGGAAAGGAGGAGTCATGGATTTTGATTTCCTTCCTATCATGGCCGCACTGACATCTTGGGGGGTTCGATTCATTTTTTACAGAGTGGCTTCCATGGCTGGTGGCTTTTGGGATGTACTGGAGGTACTGACGGGTCTAGACGCAGTTCAACTAGTGAATTTGAATGGAGATCCATTTCCAGGGAAGGTAAATGATAGGCGATTGAAGCCATACACCGGGGATCCGGGCAGATGACTATATGGTGGAAGCACAGTGTAGCGCTCCAGGCAGCTGAAAGGAGGCGCGAGACTATAAACTACACTGCCTGGATTGTAGGGCTATGCTACTGTGGGACTGCACAGGATGGAAGAATGTCACAGCCTCAGCAGAAGCACGAAGTGAGCTGTGCTATAGAAGGAGAGGCTGCACAAGGCAGCTAGAAAGTGACCGTTATGGTTGTTGTTCATGATTTGACAATGAGAAAACGACTAAGCAGAGCGGGGGGGGTGGCATTTAAGATGAAATTTAAATGTGAGATCTTTGAAAATTTGTTGCCAATCTAGCATTTATGAATGGATTTTGGGGGAAACTATTGGATTTGAATTCGAATTTGCCTATAAATTACAGATGGCCACCCTACGAAAAACACTTTGCATTCTGAGAGTTGAGGTGTCGAGCTATCGGTTGCACATGAACCCTACGAGTTTTGAGGCTTTGGTGGCCAGTTTAGTGATTGAAAGGTTTCCTATGGAAACCCAGGAGCTCCTTAATATCCTGATGTCGACACCCATGGAAACTGTAAGCGATGGAGGATCGATGGCCTCTGAGGGAGCTGGCCCCGAGGTCGTAAGTGTGGAGGTTCCCGCAGATGTACCGAAGTCACCGAGGTTGTCCACGCCAAGGCCTACGCTGATAAAGGAGGAGCCTAAGACAAAGAAAGACAAACAGAAAGAGACAGAGCCGGTGTGTGAGTTGCCAAGGAAGCACCAGAAGAAAGAGAAGCCCACCACACAGGAGAAAGGCAAGGTGGTAAACCTAGAATCCAATGAGGGCACAGAAGAAACTGGTATGGGCGCAGAGGACATTGACATTGAGGGTGTACACCCTATCTCAAAGCTACCAAAATACATTCCTCCACGTCGGGGTAAGGTGAAGATCCCAAAGGACCCAGACGAGGGAAATTTTATGCTTAATACACCCCTGCTACTAGAAAAGATCATGTTTGAAGGACTGTGCTTGGCGCGCATCCCCCACCTAAAACTTGAAGATTGGGACTTGGCAGACACGGAGCGGTTCCCCCACCTAGCTACTGATAATTTCATGTAGATGTTGTGGGGAAAAATGCCTATTTAGGACGATCCTATCCACCTAAGGTGTGACAGCGCCTTAGCAACAAACGAATACAACTATTATGATTTCTTCCTTTATGAAATGTGAAAGAGGGGAGATTGGCAGACTTACCGTTGTCTTCCGGTTGTCCCTCGATCTAGATCCTCTTTCCCTTTGTGTGTCTACAGCTACTCGCCTCCTCGCTTGCTCAAGAGAACAGCTACTTGAATCCCACGAGGTCACAAGAGAACAGCTACCTGCGACAAGAGAACAGCTACTTGCGACAAGAGAAGAACACAATACAAAGGCACATATACATATTCATAAATGATTCAAGATTAGAAGTAAATCAAATATACTAATGCAATCATACCAAATACACCAGCATATAGGAAAGAATCAAGATAGCTTTATTAAAAGTAACAGGGTTCAGGAAGAGATACAACCCATAGGGCTCCAACCCAGCATCTCCTTCCCGGCAGAACGGAATTCCTTCTTCAATTCCCTTCAAAGCATAACACACCCAATGTTTCTAGCCACAAACCAACAACAATTCTTTGCAAATACTAAATTCCAGCCTCCCATGACCTCATGAGAGAGATCTATATATAGGAGTTTTGGAGAAAGGATGAGTCAGCTTGAGGCTGGCATGAAGCTGACTAGTGTCCTCTCCCACTTCAGTTCTTGAGTCCACTTGGAGGTCCTTGCTTCCACTTGGAGATTTGGAACCTCTTACTCATCACCAGTTGAATTCCCTGATCCAAGTGTCATTTTGGAAGCTTCCTGGGCATTGACACCTTGAGGAATGACTCTGCCACTTGTCCAAACTCGCTCAGCGCAGGTAGCCTTCTTTGCAGTTGACATTCAACGCAGGTAGATAGTGGAGCAGTTGACATTCAGCGCAGATGCTCAGTGGAGCAGTTGACATGATCCAGAATTTCCTTGTTTTTGAGTGTTTTCAGGTGGAGAACTTTTGTGAATTGTTGTGGTTTGCTGGCCTTGTTCCTCTAGGGGTAAGAACAACATGTTTAGGGACTTTGGATCCCTTGATTATTGACATTTCATGCTCAGTGATGCAAGGCACAAAAATGTCTATAACAGTAGAGGGTATTCTATAAGCATTCAGGTGTCACCACGTTGGAGCTGGTGAAGTGGATTCATAGGGTGGAGAAGGCAGGATTGTTGAACTTGCCATGGGTGCCGCATTACCACCGTGCGCCCATAAACTTAATAGTTATCAAATAGTTGTTGTGCTTGGTGCACGAAAGGTGCCTTTGGTTGGAGGAGAAAATCCCTATAAATGATATGCTAATCCATAGAATCACCCAGCTACCCCATTCAGGACTAAATCCAGCCAAGGTATTTGGCGGAAAGGTGGGCGAGTGTGACCTCACCGAGCGAATGAAGGACAAGTTTAAGCTTGTCAAGAAGCCGTGTTGATGCTCAATTCAAGCATAACCAACCTTGTAGCCAAAGTAGCCGCCCAGATCTTGTCTTGAAAGATAATGTGGAAGTGTCACGTAAATGAGGTGCCAGAACCAGTAGTTTCATTAGCATCCCAGTGCGTGGAGGGTGTACAATTCAATTAGGCACACTACCTCTGTAGGGAGTTCTTCACGAACTGCAGAGAAGCGTAGGATCATAGCAAGACATTCGATTACGCATGGATGTTGTTATCAATTGTGTTGGTCACGTGGCAGTTGCCAAAGGATAGTTAGTTTCCTCTGATCGTGACATATTTACGAGAAGCCGCGAAGTTTGCTTCACTATGGGCCACAAAGGACGATGAGCGGGTGTGCGAGAGAAAGGCCTTCTGGGTTTTGATGGAGATGAGCATGAATATGGCCATCAAATGCAAACCAATATTGTCACCAACTGTCTTTGAGCAGTTGTCGAGATACGCAGAGTTCAAAGCGGACTTCCACTGTATCTCCATCCGGGCATGGAAAGACCCAGAACGGAAATGGTATGAACTCCCATACCTTGGGACGGATGATGTGATAGCAACGGTACTCGATCATTGGCCAGCAGAATGGCACGTGACCTCAGATTTGTCCACTGGATATAGTAAGTCCATGGGAAAGCAGAAGAAGGAATAAGCCTGGTTGAAAATGCAGCAGATGGTTGAATGATGGAAAAGTGAAACAGAGGAAAAGCCCAAAGCTGAAGCAGAGTGATGAGCACCAGTATTGCAAAAAGAATGCTACAACTCCTGGGGCTACCAACTTTACTTTATCAACCCGGGGTTCGTACAAACTTGGAGGTGACAGTGTTGTATACACAAGTAAAAGTGATGGTTCTGCCCTTTTTCACTGTTCATCTGGTGAGAGATCACTAGTGTTTTTCAAGCCAGACTTATATGGATTCAGAAGAAGCTTGATTAATGATGAGGGAAAGAGAAATCTACTCTAAGAGAAAGCTTGTCTACTGCAATAAGGAAAAAGATTTAAATCCAATGCTAAAATCACACCATTTTCTAACTAACTGCTAAAAGACTCTGCTTCAGAAAGAATGCTAAGTTAATCATGTATGAAATTCTACTATCCCAAGAATGTAAGTTAAAAACATCAAACATTACTACTGTGCATGTAAATGACTAGAATAAATATGTTTTTCTTTTTATCTTTTTTTTACAAAAGGGTGTGAAAGCTAATCTCTTTTGGTGATATGGCAAGTGGATTAGGAATACTGGTGGATGGTTGGAATGTTTGGGAGACCCTTAGTTGACCTCTTCTGGATTCCTAAAGGCTTTTCCCTCAATTCAGCCTCAAAACAGGCCACTACAGGAAAACTTACAAGATGTCCAAAAAACCTACAGGTTTCCCTGTATTTCTACAGGATACAACCGAGAGAAAAATGATGGGTGTTGAAGGTGATGGAAGGCTTAGGGAAGGTGGTGGGTGGATGGAATGAAGCAATAAAATGCCTAGGATCACTCAGAACTCAAAACCAAGGTTCGTAGATGGTTGGATTTTCTCAACATGCTTGGAGAAGTTTCCTTGTAAAATGATGAAATTGGTGAGGGTCTTAGTGAAAGCAAGGAATGATCATGGATGGATGAAGCTTGAAGGAGGTTGTTTTCTATGAGATCTATCTTTACTTCTGAAACACCTGCACTACATCAAACATTGATATTTGCCCAAAAATCATGTAAACAAGGATAATTTCAATAAGCTAGGAAAACAAAGTTTAATGAGCTAGTTGTCTACTTCATGCATGAGGAAAACTTGCAGAATAAGATGGAATCATTGATGAGATCTACTGTAAGGCTGAAGATGGAAGAAATTATGACTAGGTCCTACTCTTGCAACTTGATCAAATGCTGGCTTAAGTACAAAAAACTCTAAATTCTATGAGAAAGTAGAATTCTGTCTTTTTGGGGCTGCATAGGAGTCCTTTCCTCAAATCATGATCCCTGAAGGGAGAAGTGAGGCCAAAACACCTATTGAAATATTTTTGATGGTTCTTTATCTCTTCTAAACTACTACTGAAGTAAAGCACAAATGGAAGCAAACTAATAAACAAACTAATCAAATCTACACTACTTGCAATGAAATTCTTCTAAGGACAATTTAACCATGAATCTATGAAATCAATCTAAGCATACAGATACAAGAAGAGGAGCCTTTGCTGCTAGGGTTGGGCCCTAACCCAAGAGCTTCAGCCCTCTAAGTTAACTCAGTACTGGATCAAGAAAAATCTCATTCTCATTATCAAAATAGAAAATTACATAGCAATGTCTTCCACAAGTCTGGAGCTAAAAAATAACTAGTGTTTTTACAGCAAAAATTTGAATCCTAATGAGGCTCTAGGCCTCTTTATTTATAAAACTGAAGTCCCCAACGACTTCCTTAAATCTAGGGAGGCTCAGCTCCAAAACTCAAGATAAACTAACTCTTTGACTGTCACTTGCTCGACTGCCTTTTGATCTTCATGACTTGGCTGCTTGTACTCCGAGCTAGTGTGATTGATGGAGGAATATTCAAATGAGGGAGGAGTAAATGAGGAGGATTTACCTCCTACAATCTCTCTTCCTTGTCCCATTTGAGTTTCAGCCTTTAATCTTGCCAAAATTCCCTAATTTTCTCTCACAAACTTGCATTCAATGCACATTAGTCCACTAGGCATAATATCTCACTTTGACTCATCTCATTAAACAAAATATAATCAAAACATGTAATAAATTGTGAAAAGAGTTGATTTGACTAAGCTAGGAGGTGAATTAAGGTCCATATAGTTACCCAATGATGAGGTTGATCATCACCCCCCTACTGAAAGTGTTGCTCATCCTCTGAGCAACTCAATCAATATCCATATCTTTCATAGCCCTAGTGGCCTCTCTAACATCCCATGCTTCTGCTATGGTTTCCTTTTCTTGAGCATAGAATCCTGCCTTTCGTTCTATCTCCTCCCATTGTCTTCTTTCTTCCTCTTCCTTCCTTCTAACATCACCAATAGTAGTGGTGGATTGAGTCTCAAGCCAATCCAATTGACTTTGAGCCTTTGGATGGTTTGCTTGTACATGGGTGTCATGTTTAGTGCTTCTCTCATTCTTTGAGGAGAATGGTACTCTCTGATTTTCAAACTGTATGGCAAAGTATTCCATCTCCTTTGGCAAGATTGCATGCTTTCATCCCCTAACAACCTGAACATATCCTCAAAATGTGTAATTTCTTGCTCTTGGGCAGCAAGATACCTGGGTGCAAGTTGAGGATCATTTGCAATTAAATTATGTGTGTTGATGACAACCATTGGATTTGACTGCTCAGCTCTTATCATGAGAGGCTTTGTTTGTTCCCTTGCCAATATCTTCTTCATTTCTATAGCCCTTGCTTCCTCATGGTTCATCCATGATGCCAAAGCCATCAATTGTAAATCCCCTAGTTTTGCATTAGGGTCCCATACATTCAAATCTATCAAGGCCATGTTATGCAAGTAGAACTTAGACATCTTAGCCCTATCCTCCAATGTGCTTTGATCACAAAGATCAATGAAATGTCTATAATCCTGGAATGGCATAGTGCCTCTCTATTCTAGGGTCTTGATTTGGAACTGCAACCACTATTTGTTAAGGTATAATGCATAGGACTTGTTATCACCCCAAGAAACTCTCCTAGGTTGCATATCATAGATGCTCGGGAACATTACAAACTCAACAAAAAGCTGGATAAATGGTGGATGAATGAAAGAAATGTTGCATATTCAAGCCAGATAACCACTTCTACTATGCTTAACCCCATACATGGGTGAACACCCCCAGACTACAAGGATTTTAACCACCAATTACTCACAGTTTTAAAGAAAATGTGATGATGGAGAACACTGATCACACCAGCAGATGCACAGGACCCTGTGATGGCCAGCTGCAACCAGTTAAAAGGTCTGTAAATCTATTTTCTAATACACAGACAGGATGACAGCTCTCTGGCATTAAAATAACAGAAACCTGCAAACAAATTCAATGATACATGCTAAATCCTAACACAAAGGTGGGATGACAGCCCCTCTAATGCTAAACATTAACAACACATGAATAAATGCAAAACAGGCACAGCCTGGAACAAGAAGAAGAAGTGGACAGTGAGCAATTAACAGCAAAAGAAGCTTGCATTAGCTGAAAATGAAGACCAGACGCTGCAGGTATCACAGCAGTTACAATCTCCAGAAGTTGAACCTTACAGCAAAATAACACTCATCAACCTGATTACATCTTGCTTTTTGGTATATATAGAATTTGTTTACAAAAACACTCTGCTAAGTTCCACGAGGAGGGGTCATAATGGACCACCCACACATATTAATTCTTCTGATATTTTGTCTGCTACAATCTGATGGTCTTAATGAATAAATCGACCTTTTCTGGTGCTCGGCCGTCCTTTTCTGAGTAAATGGAATGTAATGTGTACAAGGCTCCATGACTGATTAATGAATTCAACTGCTCGATGCAGTACTTTCCTTCCTTGGCCGTGTTGTCTCTTTAACTGTGGTTGCTAAGAATTCAATACACAGTGTACTGGATGATCTCTTCCTTCTTCGCGCACATAAAACAGGCTCAAAACATGGAAAATGCATGAAAATGGACGATGGCCTGCGAATGAATACTGACCGTTGGATCTGACAAATAGACGGTGGAGATTGGATCGGAGGGCGCTATAGGGGAAGATGGGCGGAGACAGATCTGGGCCGTCAGATCGCAGCAGGAAAGATCAGACGGCTATCGGGAGCGTGAGAAGCACACAAGTTAACGAGCGGGGGACCATACCGGAAGGGCGGTAAGCGGTTTCCCTGCACCACTCTTGGTGCTCGGCGATATCTGTATGAGGGCAAGCGATCCAACGAAAATGCGACATGTGGCAGGCGGGAAACCGCTTCCCCGTGGGCTAACAGTCGTGCGAGTTCACGCACACTGTCGGATTTGCGGGAGATGATCGGATGGCTGCAGGAAAAGGCACAGTTAACGCACATATTTGGTTGATATGACAGGTGATGTGACAGGTAAGGGGCCCACCGATAGGTTATGTTTTGACAAATGCGCATAGTTATAAGTGTTAAAACTTTTAGCGTCGGGGACTAAACGCAACATGGGTTATATGGGTTTTAAATGGGTTATGAGGGTTTTTATAGGTTTTAAACAAAAGAAGCCCGGAAGCCCGAAAAAGGGTTTAAAGGAGAGTAAAGAGGATATAAGGGGAAAAGGAAAAATGAAGGAGAAAGCATGAAAAACTGCTCCCAGCATTGTACAACCAAACCAGCACTGCTTCAACACCTATTTTGATCCATCAAGTATCAAAGAACACAGCAAAGCTAACAGGACTTAACTGGAATCCTACACTGGATTGCCTCTAAAGATAGACTGGCCATGGTTGCCAATTGATTCTCTCTTTCTTGTAGCTTTCCTTTCAACCATGCATTTTCTACCTCCAACTGAGTTTTCATTATGGCCTCTCTGTCCCTCGGGTTGCTTAGTTCTCTGCCCATCTCTTTTAGATTTTCCTCCATGTGACCTATGTCCTCCACTCCCTTGGACTTGGAAATTTGCATCCATCTATGTGTTCTTTCTCTTTCTTTATCAAGCTCAAAGAATAATGGGATGGAAAATTTTTGTGGAATGACCCTACCCCCTTCAATAAATTTATAGTAGGAGTCAAGGTTAGGTTGAGGACTAGGTTCCCTTAACTCTGGATCCTCCTTCTTTGTTTCTTGCTGCATACTCCCTTCCTTATCCAATTTTTGAGTTTCCTGTAGGTTTAGTAGAGTTTCCTGTAGGATTTCCTCTACTTCCTATAGGTCCTGTTGTGTATCTTGTAAGATGTCTTTTCCCTTGGATGAGGCAGATCTTGTCACAGGCCTTCTCACATAAGTGATAGGAGACATAGGGGAGGTTTTTCTTGAAGATCCTTCTCCTTGAGTTTGTATAAGAGGAGCCATATTTTCTTGTTGTTTATGCGAGTCTTCAATAATAATAGGAACCTTGGTGGGAGTTTGAGGTTTTCCCTAACTTATTCTCGTACTTCTTCTTGTTCTAAAGTTCGAAGGAGTTTGTCTTTGTACTTTTCCTTTTTGTTTGATAGGGGTGCTAAGGGAAGTGAGGGTAGCTACTGCCTCTTTCTTAGTGGGTTCTGGAGACACCCTGGGTGACTCCTCCTTGTCTTTTGCCTCCTCTTTTCCATTTCCCTTTTCATCTTTGTCTTTCTCCTCTTCTTCTCCCTCTAGATCCTCACCTTGTTCATCAGTTTCCTCCTTGGCATCTTCTTCTATTTCTTCACCACTTTCCTTCTCTTTCTCTTCATCTTCTTCCTCATCTATCTCCTCTTCACCCTCTCTACTTCTCCTTCATTTGTTTCAATTTATTCTTCATCCCTCTCATTTGCAATAGGGCTCTTGTCATATTCGAGGGCTTTTATATCCTCCTTTGTCTGCGTGTCTATGAAAATTACCCATGTGATAGGAATTCCAAGGTTGTGGAGGGCATCTTCTATGATGAGTCTAATTAACCCATGATGGGCCAGCTATTGGTAGTTTCCTTCCTTCACCTTCATGCTCATATGTATCAGTGATTGAAGAAGGAAGTAGGTTATGTTGAGTCTTTGGTGAGGAGGTGTATCTGCTTCAAACCTCAATTCTTCAAGAAGCTTATAGTGGTATCCATATACCACACTATACCTACCTTCACATGATATATGTTTTATAAGGTGGTAGCTTATTTCCTTCTAGGGGTATGGTAGGCTTGCTCTTCTTACTCCATTTTTATCTTCCATGGCCTCCTCTCCCTCTAAAAAGAATTTCTTCTTTGCAGTTTGGCCATTTCCCTTTTCTTCCTTTCTACAAAGAACTTCTAAGGGGAGTGTGGTAATTTTGCTTATGAGTTCAAGGGTGAGCTCTATGGAGAGGCCTCTCACCACAACAGTGGCATGGGTCCTAGTTAGTGGAATGATGGAGAGAGAAAAATCTCTGGCTACTTCATCATCATACCCCCTTAATTTCTCAAGGAAGCCCATCCAATTATGCCTTGTGAATATTTCTAGCATAAGAGGGTGTTGGTGAATCCTCACAGTGTTGATGGGCTCCCTTCTATTAAACCCCCTTGTCATTTTGTCTGATGGATGGAGGAGTATATATGTTTGATACAAAATTTTAATGGAGGAGGAAATTGAACTGAAATTTTTGTGGATACAATCCCCTTTTACTGCAATCTATTTTCAACAAACTAGAGGATTTTTTTTTCCTTTCACTTGGAAAAATAGGAGGAAATGTAGAGCCTACCTCCTTACAATGCTTGATGTAGCCAACCCCTGTTTTTCTCCCTCTGAAATTTCTCACTGCCAATCCTGTAGACTGCCTGATTGTATCCTGTAGGATTCCTGTGGGATCCTGTAGGATCATGTAGGTGGTACTGCGCATTAAAAAAAATGGACTTTACCTCTCCCGTAGACTATTGGAAGTCCGAGAGCGACTTTGCTAGTGTGAGCCTCAAGAATGTGAATGCATCTATGCATGGGGATCAACATTTATTTCCTCTTATGGTTGATTTGAGTGAGGTGGTGTGCTGGCAGCCGAGGTACGAATATCTATTTTTGGATCGTTGGTCCCACTACCACATCATCATTCTCCTCACCTCATAATCAAATCCCACTTCGAGCATCCGTAGTCTTAACTACTTTTGACCTCATCTTCCTTTTCTTTGACTTGACTACTGCCATGTGTGTGAGGACTAACTGTTTTGTCCTCGTTGACTGAATGAAGGTGGCCAAGTTAACTAGCCACCTTTCGCTTATAAACCAACTCATTCACAATTTTTACATCTTTTGATCACATTATGCAAATGAGAGAGTGGAAGTGAGATACTTACCTGTGGTAACAATACCTTGTTGCAGTTTGTTGAAGAGATGAGGTTTTTGTTGTGTGTTGGCTGCATGTGATTTCTCCTCTCTTTTTTAATTGTCCTTTGATGATTTTCTTTGTTGTGTAGGTACCTAGTGTTGATGATGATGATGTTATTGATGTTGCTACGCTATGGAGGAGCCTCTTCTACCTTTGGATCTCCATGCTTGAAACTTGCTACAACCTATGATTTATGTTTTGTGGGATAGGCCGCTACAGGATTTCCTACAGGACGTCCTGTAGCTGCTTCTCCCTCAAAAATTTTAATCATATTCTACTGTTGGGTCCTGAGGATGATTAGCATGGGTAGAGAGGAGGTCTAAGGGTTTGTGAATGATGAAAAATAACCTTCAGGTGTATACCCCTTGCTCTCTGTCTTCATCTTTTTTTCTCTATGTTTTTTTTTTTTAAACTGTAATTTTTTTGGAAACTGATGTTTTTTATGAATGCAAGGGGCGATCATGGTGGAGAGAGCTATGGTAATGAGATGGTGATGTAGGAATTTATTTATTTTGTAGGGGAAAGTCATTTCCTTGCTCTAGGGTTACTTCCTTTAGGATTCCCAAGCCCCTGTAATTCCTACAAGATCATCCTATAGGTTTTTAGTGGATCTTATAGGTTTTTAGGGAATCTTGTAGAAAACACAGAACCCTTGCAAACTGAGGCAATTGAATGAAAAAATGAAAGGAATGGTGGAATTATGAAGGATAATGCATGAAGAAATAAAAATATGAGCTAAATATGTCCCTTTTGATCCTCCAGTGTTTCTCTGATCATCCTCCTACTCACCTGCTAACAACATTTTCATAATTTTTCTTTTCTCTTTTTTTGTTTGTTATTTATATATTTTTTTGAAAAAGAACTAGTCTGCCTCCAAGAGGTTTTCATCCTAGTTGCTTGCCCTAGGTGCCTCAAGAGAGGTTTTCACCAAGGGATCTTCTTATTTCTCTCTTTTTTTTTGTTTTGACACCATTGGGCCACCTCAATAGGTTTTCAACCCAACAGTGGGACTCAGGCGCCTCATGGAGGTTTTCACCTGAGTCTCCTTATTTTTCTTTTTCTTTTTTTTCTTTCTTAGGGACTTGATGAGGTAGGAGCTGAGACTTGCTCCACCACCATCAATGTTTTGTTGATACCATCAATGTTTTTTTGATACCATCAATGAACTCTTGCTTTGAAAATGGCCTTTTGTAAACTTTCAATCTGTGCCCATTAACAAGTAAAGGAATGGCCTCTGCATCTATGGTTCTGATCTGCACTGAACCATTATCATGACATTTCTCTATGACATAAGGCCCTAACCATCTAGTCCTTAACTTTCCCTTAAAGTCTTTATATCTGGAATCGTATAACAAAGCCCAATCACCTTCTTGAAATTTCTTGTCCTTGATGTTCTTGTCATGCTAGATCTTCCTCTAAATTTGGGTTACCTCTTTGTGTAGGAGGGCCTGCATTCTGAACTCATTTAACCCATTCAACTGAAGCAATATCTCTTTTTGTGCACTGCTAAGATCTAGATCTAGTTGAGATGCCATCCTCAATGTATTGTACTCAAATTCAATGGACAATATGGCCTTTTTCCCATAGACCAACTCATAGGATATGAATCCAGTGGTAGTCTTCTAGGTGGTATTGTAGGCCCAGGTGGCCTCAACTAGTCTATCTTCCCAATATTTTCTACTGCTGCTAACCACTTTGGTTAGGATGCCCTCCAACGCTTTGTTTGTTACCTCAACTTTCCCATTAGCTTGTGGGTGATAGGGAGTGGAGGTCCTATGATTGATATTGTGCTGGCTTAACAAGTCTTCAATCATGTTGGATGTAAACTGGTTGCCTTAATTAGTGACCAGTTCTCTAGGTACCCAAACTTGTAAAAGACATTTTCCCTTAAGAACTCAGCCACCTTCTCCTCTGTTTCTGCCTTGATTGCCTTGGTTTCAGCCCACTTAGTCAGATAGTCAGTGCACACAATGATGTACTACTTTTTCTTGGAAGGAGGGTCAATAGGTCTAATGAAATCCATGCCCCACTTGTCAAATGGCTCGAAAGTCTCTCGAGGTTGCAGAGGCATTTCATCCTTTGGAGTAGGCTTTCCCGTCCTTTGGCACTGATCACACTGACTAGTATATATTTTCACATGAGTGGGCCAATAATAACCAGCTTGTAACACTTTGAATGATGTCCTCTTTGTTTAAAAGTGACCTCCACAAGGCCCATCATGACAGTTTAGAAGGATGTCAAAGACTTCTTCCTCCCTAACACATCTTCCCAAAATTTGATCTCGGCCTAGTTTGAAGAGGTTTCCCCCAATCCAAGTGAATGAGGCACTCTTGCTTTTCTCTTTGGAGGACAAATTCGGTGGGAAATGTACAGATACCAAATAGTTTTCTATGTCAGCAGACCATGGAGAGAGAACTGAAATGGCGAATAAGTGTTCATCAAGTAACTGATCATCAACCATCCTTCCTCACCTACAAGAAAATTTAACCTAGACAAAAAATATGCAACAACATTTTCCTTGCTAGGCTTATCAACAATGGTTAGATAAAACTGTTGTAATAAAAGTAACCATCTAATAATCTGGGCATTCACATCAGGTTTATTCATTAAATATTTGATTGCAGCATGGTCAGTATGTACAAATGTTTGATAACCTGTAATGTAATGCCTAAATTTGTTCAATGAATGCACAACATCTATGAGCTCCTTTTCAGTCACTATGTAGTTTAGTTCGACCTTTGACAGATTCTTACTGATAAAGTAAATGGCATAAGGAAAATTTTCATCTATCTGGCCTAGAGCTGCTCCTATGGCTTTGTGTGAGGCATCAGCATGTATATGAAAAGGAAGGGCCCAATTTGGGCCTCGAAGAATCAGTGCAATGGTTAACTTGTCCTTCAGGGTGTCCAGGGCCTCTTGACAGCTTTTTGACCATACAAACTCAGATTCTTTGGCCAAAAACCCAAATAAAGGAGAAGCTAACTTGCTAAAGTCTTTTATAAACCTTCGATAGTATCCAGCTAACCCTAGGAAACTTCTGACATCTCTCTGCTTTTGCGGAGGTGGGACCCTTTGGATGATAGTTATCTTGTTTGGGTCCACCTGTAGTCCTTGTTGGGATATTGAATGACCTAGCACAGTCCCTGCAGTCATCAAGAACTCACATTTTTCGGGACTAAGAGACAGGTTCATTTCAATGCATTTGTTCAACACCTTACCTAAGTTGGACAGAGCCTCCTGGAAATCACATCCATAAGGTGTAAAATCATCCATATAAATCTCAAGTGCATCATGGACTAACTTGACAAAGATACTCAGGACTGCTCTCTGGAAAGTGGCAGGAGCATTGCATAGGCCAAAAGGAAGGACCCTATAAGCGAAAGTACCCCAAGGACAAGTGAAGTTGGTTTTATCTTGGTCTTCTGGGATGATCTGGATTTGATTGTACCCATTGAATCCATCTAGGAAAGAGAAAAACTTTTTCCCTGCCAGGTCATCTAGCACTTGGTCGATGAAAGGTAGAGGGAAATGATCATTCTTTGTGGCTTTTTTTAACTCGTTGTAATCAACACAAATCCTCCACTTACCATTTTTCTTTGGAACCAACACCAAAGGAGAGACCCACTCACTGTCGGAGATAGGGTAAACGAGTCTTGCATCTAGCAACTTTTGCAGTTCTTCTTTGACTATATCTTTGAGAGCTGGATCCATCCTCCTTTGGGGTTGTTGGACCAGTTTGCAACCTTCTTTGATATAAATGTGGTGAGAACACACCGAGGAGTTCACTCCCTTCATTTCTTTGTAACTCCAAGCAAATTCATCCAGGTGTTCCTTTAGCACGTTGCACAACTTTTCTTCTTGGTGAACAGAAAGAGATGGGTTGATTTTCAAAGTTCTCTCAGGGCCGAATTCTATGGTTTTGAAATGGATAGGGTTGGAATCAACTAATCATAGATCAATCTGATGGTTCTTCTGGGTTTCCTTTACTTCTTCTTCTAAGGACAATGTACTAGGAGTTGGACTTTGGGGTATGTGTTCAATCAGATCATCTTCATCCGGTTGTCCCCCTCCCATGGTTGTTTCTAAGGTATAGAGTTGGGTGGAATAAACTTCATCTTCTTCCTCCTCTTCTAGTCATAAAGGTAAGTCATGTTTTAGAGATGGATGAGCAGGAGGATATAGGATTAACTACTTGTACATATTCCCATTCTTGAAAGTCATATTTCCATCCTTGCATCTAATTTATGCATCGGCAGTGGCTAGCCAGGGCCTCCAAAGGATGAGAGGGTAAGCTTGGCCCCTTAGGCTGGAGAACTAGGAAATCTGCATGGTATTCCCAAGAGTCAATGGAGACCATCACATCCTCCACAATCCCCTCAGGGGTCACTGTGGAGTGGTCTGCAAGTTACAGGACTGTTGTGGTCTTTCTCAACGAACCCTGGAGGTTGAGCTTGAGCATGGTGTCCTTGGTCATCACATTAATGGCAGCCCCAAGATCAATCAAAGTGTGTGGGACAATGGTTCCATTGATGTGCACATCTACTACAAGGCTTCCAGGGTCCAAATACTTTGGACAGATTACCTGCCCCAGCATTAAGTCGGACAGTTGTCCAATGACATTAATGGTAGGGGCATCTCTTCTTCGCCTCCCTGGATGCTTGAAGAACTTATCCTTGATCAAATTGTTGTAAATAGGCACATATTTTATATCTTGGAGAAGTGGAATTTTGACACATAGATTTTTCAATTCTCCCAGAAGTTCAGTCTCTTCTAGGGTAGGCTGGAGTGGTTGGGTTAATCTCTCAGGAAAGGGTGGTGGATTTACTTTAGGCATGCTTTCCTCTCTTTCTTCCTCAACCTCACTAGATGGAGGTAGAGGTTGGTTGTCCAGGAGTACTCCCCCATATCTCAAGTTGATTTCCTGAATTTCCATAGCATAAGCTAGATAGGATGTCTCTCCACTGTATACTGGTTGTTCATGTCTGTTGTTCGGGTTCAAATTTGGCTGGGCAAGCATCTAGGGTTGTTTATGTGGAGCCGAGTGTAAAAGTTGTGGTTGAGCAGGTGGTGAAGGTAATAAGGCTGGAACATTTTTGTATGGGGGGCTCCACCCCAGGGGCAGTGCATTCCACTGAGGTTGTGGTGGAGCATATGGTTGAAATGATTGGCTGGTTAGCTGGGAATGATAATGAGGTGAAAAGGACCAAGGAGGAGGTTTATACCATGAAGGATGAGCATGGGTCCCCCAAGAGGGAATGGATGTGGTATGGTTGGGGTTGTAATATGCATGGGATGACCCTTTCATGCCCTGTTGGTATGGCCTAGGCCCATGGGGTCTCCTTTGGTTTATGTAGCAGAGCAATTTGGTTACCCGTTCAGCTTCCTGATACACAGCTTTTAGTCCAAGTAGAGAAGGGAACTTGTATGTGGAGTGGTTTTCTTCACAGACTAAGCATATTTCAATTGAATTCAATGGATATTCATTCCTAGGGTGCCTCCTAGTGCACCTAGGGAAAAAAATGGCTAAGGCTCTCTCTGCTTCCTCCTGTTTTCTCTTAATGTGCATAATGTCCATCTGTATGGCAAGGGTTTGCAACATCTCACTCTTGAAATCCTCCATCATGTTTCCAATTTCACCCTTGATGGATGCATTGGAAGAGGATGGATTGACCATAGGTTGACTACCCCTACCCTTTTTCCTAGTTTCCCTAGAATGGTTTCTAAAGATAGTCTTGATATCCTCATAGGGTAACTGGTAGATGTCCCCTCCTGCTAACAAGTTTAGGGTATCTAGAAGATCTTCCCTTACTCCTCTAAGTAGGACTAGCTTCAGTGACTCAGGGTCAAGTGTGCACCTGGCCCTTTTGTAGCTAAGCTGGAATCTTTCTTCATAATCCTCTAGGGATTCATCATGCCCTAAGGTCATCCTAAAAATTTCCTCTTTAGTGTCTTTAGACCTACAGTAGTCTCGATACTTGTTGTTGAAGGCTTGCTACATCTGAGCCCAAGTGGTGATGTTATCCCCAGGTAAACCCATGAACCAGTGCAAAGCTGCATCCTTGAGAGTGGATGGAAATAGTTTCAACTTCTGCTCATCATTGGTGTAGTCATAGGTTCGACATATGACAAAAAATTCAAATAAGAAAGTGTCTAGATCTTCTGTGGTCAGGCCATGGAAATGAGGAAGGGTAGAGGGGCTTAAATTCTTCATCTTAGTATCCCCAATTGTTTCCTTGATGGGGAAGGCACCCTCAACTCTTTCTCTATTCCTTCTTCCATTTCTATTTTCAGCCATTGGATCAGTAGGAATGAGTTATTCTTCTTCTTCTTCCCCTATAGGTTCTTCAAATATCTCAGGTTGCTCACCTAAGGGTTCCTCCAATTCACAGCCACTGAAAAAGAGGGAAGGTTGGTTGTTTGAAGCACTGGGGGTATTTGGCAAAAATTTCCCTAAGTTATCCCTATTCCTACGAGGCATGAAAAAAATGTTTTGTTTTGTTTTGAGTTTTTTTTCAAACTTTGAAAGTGATTGCAGAATTGAAATTGCAAATTGAATGAAAACTAACTGACTGAATGGAAATTAACTACTTGATTGAAATCTTACTTGCAGAATGGAAAGGAAAGCAAAGAATGCAGAATGGAAAAGGAAGCAAACTAAATTACTCTTGCAGAAATGAAACTAATAGTAGAATATCAAAAACAAGAAATGGAATAAAGAAAGCAGTAATCACATATTACTCAGACACCTCCCCTACAACAGCGCCAAAAAGTGATGAGCATCAGTATTGTAGCAAGAATGTTGCAACTCCCGGGGCTACCAGCTTTACTTTATCAATCAGGGGTTTGTACAAACTTGGAGGTGATATTGTTGTATACACAAGTAAAAGTGATGGCTCTACCCTTTTTTCATTGTTCCACTGGAAAGAAACCACTAGGGTCTTTCAATCCAGACTTCTATGGATTCAGAAGAAGCTTGATTACTGATGAGGGAAAGAGAAATCTACTATAAGAGAAAGCTTGTCTACTGCAATAAGGAAAATACTGAAATCCAATGCTAAAATCACACCATTTTCTAACAACTGCTAAGAGACTCTGCTTCAGAAATAATGCTAAGTTAATCATGTATGAAATTCTACTATCCTAAGCATGTAAGTTAAAAACATCAAACATTACTACTGTGCATGTAAATGACTAGAATAAATCTGTTTTTCTTTTTATCTTTCTTTACGAAAGGGTGTGAAAGCTAATCTCTTTTGGCAATATGGCAAGTAGATTAGGAATGTCGGTGGATGGTTGGAAGGTTTGGGAGACCCTTAGGTGACCTCTTCTAGATTCCTAGAGGCTTTTCCCTCAATTCAGCCTCAAAACAGGCCACTACAGGAAAACCTACATGATTCCTTGTGTTTCTACAGGATACAGCCGAGAGAAAAATGATGGGTTCTGAAGGTTGTGGAAGTCTTAGGGAAGGTGGTTGGTGGATGGAATGAAGCAATAAAATGTCTAGGATCACTCAGAACTCAAAACCAAGGTTGGGAGATGGTTGGATTTTCTCAACATGCTTGGAGAAGTTTCCTTGTAAAATGATGAAATTGGTGAGGGTCTTAGTGAAAGCAAGGAATGATCATGCATGGATGAAGCTTGAAGGAGTTACTGGTTATGAGATCTCTCTTTACTTCTCAAACACCTACGCTACATCAAACATTGATATTTTCCCAAAAATCATGTAAACAAGGAGAATTTCAATAAGCTAGGAAAGCATAGATTAATGAGCTAGTTGTCTACTTCGTGCATGAGGAAAACTTGCAGAATAAGATGGAATCATTGATTAGATCTACTGTAAGGATGAATATGGAAGAAATGGTGGCTAGGTCCTACTCTTACAACCTGATCAAATGTTGGCTTAACTACAAAAAACCCTAAATTCTATGAGAAAGTAGAATTTTGTCTTTTTGGGGCTGCATATGAGTCCTTTCCTCAAATCATGATCCCTGAAGGGAGAAGTGAGGCCAAAACACCTATTAACAACTTTTTGATGGTTCCTTATCTCTTATAAACTATTTTTGAAGTAAAGCACAAATGGAAGCAAACTAATAAAGAAACTAATCAAATCCACACTACTTGCAATGAAATTCTTCTAAGGAAAATTTAACCATGAATCTATGAAATCAATTTAAGCATGCAGATACAAGAAGAGGAGACTTTGCTGCTAGTTTTGGGCGCTAACCCAAGAGCTTCATCCCTCTTATTTAACTCAGCATTGGATCAAGAAAAAGCTCATTATCATTATCAAAACAGAAAATTACATAGCAATGTCTTCCACGAGTCTGGAGCTCAAAAATAACTAGTGTTTTCACAACAAAAATTCAAATCTTAATGAGGCTCTAGGCTTCTTTATTTATACAACTGAAGTCCCTAATGAATTCCTTAAATCTAGGGAGGTTTGGCTCCCAAACTCAAGATAAACTAACTCTTTAACTGTCACTTGATCGACTGCCTTTTGATCTTCATGACTTGGCTACTTGTACTCCGAGCTAGTGTGATTGATGGAGGAATATTCAAATGAGGGAGGGGTAAATGAGGAGGATTTACCTCCTACAATATCTCTTCCTTGTACCATTCGAGTTTCAACCTTTAATCTTGCCAAAATTCCCTAATTTTCTCTCACAAACGTGCATTCAATGCACATTAGTCCACTAGGCATAATATCTCACTTTGACTCATATCATTAAATAAAATATAATCAAAACATGTAATAAATTATGAGAAGAGTTGATTTGACTAAGTTAGGAGGTGAATTAAGGTCCACATAGTTACCCAATGATGAGGGTCATCACAGAGTGCACCACTAAGGAGCATGTAGAAGAGAAGGAAGAGGAGGAAGAGCACGACTCTGATAGAAGTCAGAAGTCTCCTTCACCACAGACGGAGGATGAGAAATAATATGAACAGGATGGGAGAGACCAGGAAAGCACTCCCTTCTGGGTGAAGTGGAATCAGAAGTAGAAAAGAGAAGTGTCGCGGAAGAAGACAAAGGCCAGTAAGTCATCGCTCGACCCGATCACCTTTGACAGAAGGTGAATTAGACGACATTGGGTATAAGGTCAGGGACACAACCACGAAACTGCTGTAGCAGTTCGAGCAGTAGAAGAAACAAGCCTTGGTGTCCATTCAGATGAGTCTGTGTGAGCCGCAGATCCAAACTACTCAATTATAGGTCGGTGTAGGGCAGGGCAGTGCAACGTCGACTAGTTTAGTGTTGGGGACCACTGAGCCAGTAGAAATGGTTCGCTTCTTGGATCCTTGAGCTGTTGCGCTGCCTAATGGAGCCCAAAGCGTGAAGACAGAGGATGAAAAGTATGCTTTAAGGAACATTTGTCTCAACTTGGCCGCGCTCCCAAGCAAATTCCTTCACACGCTGCAAGCAGGTGTGATTGCGGAGCTGAGGGTCCGAGAGTGGTGCCCGCTGAGTGTGATCAGTGAGCAGAAGGTTAACAATGAACAATTGCTCATTGAGAAAACATATGTGATAGAAACCTAGAAGAAGGTCTAGAAGAAGAACAAGAACACAGCAGTGGCGGTAGCAGAGACGTGTAGAAACATTCCAGAACTGCACATCCCCGAAGAAGTGTCGGTGGAAGCCAATATTTGGAAGTTGGTTGTAGTTGTGCATAATGCCAAGACCAAGATGGCCAAGGTTTAGTTTGAGATGAACCTTAAGATTATATATCTTTAGTTGAAGGCCCAGCCTTCGACTCCACCAAAGGTCAAAGAACAGCGCGAGGCAGCTGTCATGGATGCATTTGTTGCAGTAGATAATGCAGTGATGGATTTCACTACGATCTTTAAGTAGTCACTGGAGGTACTTACTAGTTTGCAGGAAGATCCTAACCTGCAAAGGTTAAATACCGAGGCGAGGGAATTATAGCCGTGGTACAATGAAGTAAGAGCAATGGCGCGCACCGTCATCATCACGCAAATTGGCAAAACTGCAGGAAGCAAAGGCACTGAAGGAATAGGCAGAAGCAGCGCTCCGTGGGTTGATGCCGAAAAGGCCAGTAGTGTAGGGATTTGTTTTCCTAATTAACGTTGAACCTGGGTCAAGGCCCACTAAGCAAACAGATAGGGACACAATATTTCTTAGTGCTTTTTGGATGGGAGAATATAGACACATACTTGAAGAGGTTTGCTAGCTTAGGGGGTCCTGACCCAGGTTCAGAGTTAGTTGTGCCAACCAACAAAACCCTACACTTCTATCCCTTTCGGCAACAGCCTGCAAAGTGCAAGCTACTGCCTCACCCGAAGCAGTATTGGGGGATGCAAGAACCAAGTTTCTGCATTCAGAGACTAGTGTGATGTCTTCCAACACCTTCGATATGCCTTCATGCAGATCGATAGAGTTCTAGGGCTCGTTACTATTACTAGGTTAAAACGGCCTTCAGACCTTCGCGTAGGTCCATGGTCAGTCCTTGTGGACCTTAAACAGTTGATTTACCTACTTTCACGCATGAAAAAGTAACCCTAAATTGGTGTTCATGTATATCTACTTCATTCGCCATAAAACATAAGAGAAATAGTCTGAAACTTCGCGGAAGTGGCTAAGCATTCATTTCATACATTATTAAGATAGATTCAGTAAATTCACGTAGCATTCAATCATTATTTCATAAAACATGTCATTCATCTTCAGAAAATAACATAAACAGATACAAACAGAAATACTCAGTAATTCTTTGGAAAATTGTCTTTATTGATCTTCAATTCATTGATTACAGACTCTTCTTACCCTACGCACACAGCTACAGGGGTCCGCACACTCAGCTACACACTCTACCTAGGCCTCCTGCGCACTCAGAAGCATAGCCTTCTTGCCTTAGCTCTTTCCCAATACAACTAAACTCTTCAATGTTCTCAATTCTCTATCAAAACCTCTATCTTAACTTACCTCTAAGGCTCGCTAAGACTCAACTGTTTATAGACTTTTCAATACAAAGCCATGGTCCACAAACCATGGGTGAATCTCAAAACTGACTCAAAACTTTACCCAAAATAGGGGGCTAAGCCCCTTTGACTCTTATTCATCTACGCGCTCTGAATCCACATATCCCAGAGACTTTACATCTTTTACAAAATTGTATACAAAATTTGGGTTAAATAACCCCAAAATAACCCAAGGGACCCCATCCCAATAGGCCCCCAACATAAAGATCGTGACTCGCCCTCGAGTCACTCAGTTGGTTGTTCCACTATCTAGCGGAGTTCATTGAATGCCTTGGTCAGCACCTGAAGCTCCGCGGTACTCTATTCTACTACTTGTTGTACTTCTTGGACCAGTTTCTTTGTGGTTGGCCCCTCTACTTCCAATTGCATAGTCCTCTGTGTCTGTTGCATTGCCTTCAGCTTCTCATGAATGGTTTGTGAAAACTAGTAGGCTTCCTCTGTCCAAGGCTCAAGCCGTGCTCTGAGAAAGCACTGTTTCTTCTATAATTCATGTACCTGCAGCAATTTTTATTTTCCTTCATGTAAGCGCGCGAAGTGCTGGACTGGTGCCAATGTCCGTGTTGTTGTACTGATCTCATCGTACTACTGTTGCACTTCCCTGATTTCTGTGTTCAACTGTTGCAGCATAGGATCCTCCTGCAGTGTATCCTAAAGGCCCAGTGCCTGAATGAAGAGTTGGTCGCATCCTTGTACTGTGACATCTAGTTGGGCCATGGATTCTTTTATCGCTGCTCCTCCTTATTCCTGAACCTATGGCGATGTGGTTGGTTGCAACTTCAACTGCAACACAACTATTTGCATCCTCAGATTGAAAGTCACCTTCTCGACCTTTTCCTTTGACATGCGCACTCTAGTGGCCAATTTCCACACTTTAGCAGAGGCCTCTGCATCTTTGGGTGTATTGAGCTTAGGCACAGACTTGTAGGCCTACTCAATTGCTATGACCAAGTTCTCACATTGTGTCTGCAACTCCTCCTGATCCTTCAATGCCTAGCTTTTTTTTGCGAAGAGCTCCTCGTTGCTAACTTTAAACTCACTGACCATAGTGAGTGTGTGTTGTTCTCTAATATTTAACTCATCGGAGACCCCTTTATGTAGCACATGAAGGGACTTGAGGGGAAGCGTGGCAACGTTCAGTCCCATATCTTTCACCGTGTGGAGCACCACACAGTCCTCATCTGACTCCACGCGGACGGACCCCTCTAGCAAAGGAAATACTTTGAGACCCCAAGGCCATTCAATCTTCATGACAGTGCTACAGCCCTGTGTCAGGATTGCTTGCACGTCGCTCACCTTTTCGACATCCACCTAAATCCTATTTGCCTAGATCTACAGCTCACGCAGATCCTTTTGGACGCTCCCCAGCGTCTGCATGTAGTGTTGTTCAAACTGCTACAGCACCTCTGTTGTTGTATCCCGCACTTTATCTCTGATCTCATCAAGATCGCCTTCTATCAATATCATTGGATCAACATGTGTCTACTTATCAATTTTTTTTTCTTTTTCGATCCTCCAGGCTGTTCCTTCCCTCATTTCTTCAGAATGAACGGGGTGCTCTACCCCTCGTCACCAACTTCGCGCTAATCTGACATCTCTTATTCTTTTATTTCAGGTGAAACCGATTTGTCACCTTCCTACGACTCCTACTGCTCCTTTTCGGCCTGTGCTTTAGCAACACGCTCTTTTTCCATTCGAGTCTTCTCCGCAGCTTCCTTAGCAGTTTCCTTCTTCTTTTGTTCTAGCAGTGTGCGCGTAGCCTTTTGAGGGGCAGCCTTCCACTTTTGCGCAACAGATCTTTCTGAACATGTTCTTGTTCCTGCATCTAATGCCGTAGGCGTGCACCATTTTGGAGGCCAAATCCCCATAACTTCCTATATATCTATGTTTGTCACCATATAAGGCAACTGGTGCCATTTCTGTTCAGGGTCTCTGCACGCCTTGATCAAGACCCTATGAAAATCGGCTTTGAATTCTACATAGGTCGATAGCTGTGCGAACAAGGTGGGAGACAACCGTGGCCGCTGATTAACCACCATGTGAAGGTCCATATCCATCAAAACCCAAAATATCTTTGTTTCCTTAATACGCTCTGGGTCTTTTGTGGCCCACAACGAGGCAAACCGCGCTGCCTCGGGAAATTCTTCTTTGTGGGGAGGAAACTAGCTATCCTCTGGTAACTTCCAAGCAACCAAAATGATCGACAAAAACAACTAGGCATAATGAAATGGCCTACTCTCCTCCTGGGCCTCTCAGTAGTTTGCAAGGAACTCCTGACAAAGATACTTGGCCCAGTTGTATTATACACCTTTCGCGCACTGAGCTGCGAGCGATATGACCGGCGCTGGAACTTCATCCACGTGGCATTTTCTCATAAAATTTCCAGCTAGAATCTGGGCAACCAACCATACTACTGGGTCTAAGATGGACATGATAGAGTATCCTCGCAACTTTTTTATCAAACCAAATTATTTCTTCATTTTATCTACCATCTCTTTTTCTCCTGCTTTTCCTCCAAACTCTTTGGTATGGTTCACCCCTTTATACGGAAACCTTGTTACCCTGTAGATCAATATGTTTGTGATGGAGATAGGCTCACCTAGCCATAGGCATCCATCATGCACCAGTGCGAGGAGCTGGTACACACATATCGTGTTGATGATGGAGCGGTGATAATGTGGCACTAACAACAGATTGAGCAACCCTAACTTCTCAACACCACAAACCCACTTCATGGGCTCCAACATTGTAACCCCCGTGTCAGCATAATAAATTTTCTCCATATACTTATGATTCACCAAGTGCGAAAACCTTTCATGGTCTGCAAGGTCCCAATCCTCCATCTTAAGCAACAGAATGCGTGTTAGCCAAGGACCTTCGAACGCGACCTGCTCAGGCAACAAAGTGTTGGAAATAATACTGAGAGGGGGGGGTGAATCAGTATTATCGGGTCAATTATTCTTCATTTCACAATCAGATTTGTATATGCTACTTCAGTTAGTAAATACCGTGTATGTACGCAACTTCAGTTAAGTAAACAAGTGTATATCAGCAGACTTGTAATTTAAATTATTCTTCAGATGTTGATCATTAATCTGTGCATCAAACCATATAAACAGTAACCAGGAACAGGGAAATAGAACATGCAATCACACATAAGAACACAAGATATAAGGTGGAAACCCAATGTGGGTGAAAACCACCTGCTGCAATTCTTTTCTATCTTCTTTTAATTAGAAAATTCTTTTTACAATGATTCTGTACTGGTGCAGTCTTATACCAGTACACAGGCTGCTACCTGCAGAAGGCTACAACCTTCTCTCATTCTCCAGCTTCTCCTGGAAGGGAGCTACAACCCCCTTAGCTCTTGTACTAGTTGAGGTACTAGTACGTAGGTGCTGACCTACAGAAGGCTACAACCTTCTCTTTTCTTCCAGGGACCACGTTTCATAAATTTTCAGACTGGATCCATGAATAACATCAATCAAACATCAAGTATATCTGCATCAACCAATCTCTTTTGCACCAAACAAACTGAATCAAATAATCACTTCTCTGAATGTTGTACCCAGAAAGCAGTAACAGTAACCAAACACCAATTCTGAACCCAGAACCCTGTAGCAATAAACAGAAGTAGCTAAAACATATTTCAAGAGACGTACGCTACTTCAATGTGTACAACCTGCGTGCATACACTTCTGAATTAAGGCCAACCAGCGTATACGTTGTTTTTACTTACTAAACCAGCGTGTATATGCGCCTCTGATGTGTCGAACCTACGTACAGATCTATAAAAGATAGTTCACTCTTTCAAATATTTAGACATCAGTTATACCCAAATTATCATATTTATAGATGAAGTCATGCACCAAATATAACAGATCAAAAGCACACAAAGATACTCCTATTCAAGTCTTGAGGTTTTGACTCATCAATAGAACTTATCCATCTTCTTGCACTCAGGTTCCTCCTTGATTCAAATTCAGCTATGCACCATAAACTAATCACCAGTATTCCAGATCTTGCTCTTCATAAGATATTCAATCCTTTCGTCCGTACCTTTGCCAAATGATTCCTCCTTTTTATAGTCTTAGGCCTTACTCAAACCATGGTCCAAAACCATAGAGAACCAATACTAGGGACCCAAAACCTGGGTTCAATACTTCAGACGCAATACCAAGGACCAAAACCATATGTCCAAATACCATGGTCCTAAAAATAAGCTTTCCCACATGTACGCACTTTTTCGTGCATGAAAGTGTGTGCATACGCATACGCGACTTTTGATCGGCACTCCCGCGCGTATACGAGACTTCGTCAAAGGAAACCTGCGTATACCTCTTTTTCTTTCATACAGAGAGCTTGAACAGTGATCTGCCATTTGAGTGAGTTGCCATCAAGGACAACACCTGAGCCACAGGCCAATCTGTGCCATAATGCCAACAATCTCCCCCTTTGGACTTGATGGCAACCCCAAAATCATTCAAATTCATTCTCCCCCTTTGACATCAAGGGCAAAGGGTTATGCTCCCCCTAAGGACATGCTGAAAGCTCTACTCTATTGTGTTGTCCATGCTCCCCCTGACAGTAGGCAAGGTCTGCAGAAAAATGATCTATAAGAAAGACCATGACTCTATACATCATAAGCGACCTTCCTATCACCAAAGACTCATACATACATACATCTCCCAACCACGTGAGGATATACCAATATTGACTCATCCACCCAACCAAGTGCGGATACACCAAAAGATTACACAAGATAAAACAAGAACATTACATCACCCATCCCAGGCATAGTGGGGAAATCAAAGAAGGTCGTTACATGACCTTGATAAGAAAAAAATACATGACATAGAGATGAAATATCTATAACCATACTATGATAGTTATCAACAACTATCATCAGCAGCATCTATCAATCATCATTCATACCAGCAACATGTTCTCCTTCTGCACTTGTTCCCCTGAAACCAAAACACTGTGATCTTAAACCACGATCTTCTTGGATAATGCCAACAATGCATTATTAAGAGAAAATATATGCTCCCTCTAAACCTTTTCTAGATGGTCTCTGTCAGACCCATATCAAACTCCTTTCATCCTGAGCCTGGCCCACTGTTTGTCTTCAAACCAACACATACACGACTGTACCCACATAAACCGGCGTATGTACGCGGATCCTCCTCATGAAAATTGTGTACACCCACTTTTCTCTGAAACAGACAAGTTTCAACAGTAAGATGATGCATCGACTACTCCCAGCTTCTGTCTGAGGTATTCAAATGTTTCCCTGGGCAGTGGTTTGGTGAGTATATCAGCAACTTGTTCCTTGGAGGGAACATACTCTAATTTGACCTTTTGTTTCCCGGAGAAAATGATATTTGATAGGTATGTGCTTGGTCTCTGAATGCATGACTGGATTCTTTGAATACTGATTGCAATTGTATTATCACAAAAAATGGAGATAGGTGGAGTACAAGTGATTTACATGTCTTGCAATGTTTGCATCATCCAAAGGAGTTGTGTGCACCAAGATGCAGCAGCTACATATTCTGCTTCAGCTGTAGATAATGCAATTGAAGTCTGATTCTTGTTGAACCAAGATACTAATCTAGGACCCATGAAGAATGCACCACCACTAGTGCTTTTTCTGTCATCCACGCTTCCTGCCCAATCTGCATCTATATATGCAGGAAGTGTGAGATCTCCACCTCTAGGATACCATAAGCCATAGTTTTGAGTTCCTTGAAGATACTTGAAAATTCTCTTAACTGCCTGAAGATGATTTTCCTTTGGATTTGCTTGAAACCTTCCAACGATTCCCACTGCATGCACAATGTCTGGTCGGGTACCTGTTAGATAAAGCAGACTACCAATCATGGATCTATAGGTTGGTTGATGCACTGTTGTTGATTCATCATTTGCGCTGAGGCTGCATCCTGTTACCATAGGGGTACATACTGGTTTCGAATCCTCCATCCCATATTTCTTCAAGTTCTGCTTGAGATACTTGGTTTGTGATAGAAAAATATCGTCTTTGTTTTGTTGGACTTGTAAACCGAGAAAATATGTGAGCTCACCAAGCAAGAACATTTCAAATTCTTTTTGCATTACCAAGGCAAAGTTTTGACTCATGTCTTCTTGATTGCTACCAAAGATGATATCATCAACATATACAACAAGTATTAGCAACTTATCATTGTCAATTTTTATATATAGATTGTTGTCTATTGATCCTTTTGTGAAACCTTGTTGATGGAGGTACTTATCCAACCGATAATACCAAGCCCTTGGAGCCTGTTTAAGGCCGTAGAGAGCCTTTTTGAGTCTGCATACAAGTTTTGGATCATTTCCAAGAATAAACCCATCTGGTTGCTCAATATACAGTTCTTCATCCAAGTCTCCATTCAGAAAGGCAGATTTCACGTCCATTTGAAATACTTTGAACTTCTGAAAGCTAGAAAGAGCAAGAAACATTCTTATGGCCTCAAGTCTAGCAACTGGAGCAAAAGTTTCTTCAAAATCTATGCCTTCTTGTTGAGCATACCCTTTACAAACAAGTCTAGCCTTGTTTCTAATAACATCTCCATTTTCATTCAGCTTGTTTTTGAATATCCATTTTGTTCCTATGACATTCTTATCTTTTGGTCTAGAAACCAACTCCCAAGTGTTATTATTTTCAATCTGCTCAAGTTCTTCCTCCATGGCCTTGACCCAGTATTCATCTTTTCATGCCTCTCTTACATTTTGTGGTTCAGTGGAGGAGAGCAATGTTAGATAGCTTGAAGCTTCTGAAATGGTTCTCCTTGTTTGTACACCTGCTTCTTTCTGTCCCAAAATTTGAGTTTCTGGATAATTCTTCTAAACGTACCTGGATGGAGTCTTTTCTTATATCCTTATCTGTACTTCTAGTGCCTCATGGGTTTCTTCTTCATCGTGAATCTGATTTGATGTTGAAGTATAGTCCTCATCATCTTCGAAATCTTCAAATTTTACTTGCCTAGGAGTGTTTCCTTCTTCATCAATCACTACATCAATACTTTCAACAATTTTTCCAAGTATTTTATTGTAACACTTATATGCTTTACTGTGGGGAGAGTAACCAAGGAGAATGCCTTCATCTACTCTAGGTTCAAACTTGCCAAGCTTTTCATCAGTCTTTCTGATGTAGCATTTGCTTCCAAAAATTTTGAAGTATTTTACCGTGGGGGTCTTACCATACCAAAGTTCATGAGGAGTCTGAGTGTTGTTTACCCGAACGTTTGTCTTGTTGACAATAGTAACTACAGCAAATGCGGCTTCACCCCAGAAGGTTGCGAGAGTTCCAGAATCGTCAAGCATAACACGAGCCATTTGTCGAACTGTTCTATTCATCCTTTCCACTACTCCATTTTGTTGAGGAGTCCTTGCAGCAGAGAATTCCCTTCTCATTCCATGTTCTTCACAAAAATCGAAAAATTCATTCGAGGTAAATTTCCCCCTCTATCAGACCTTAGGCATTTGATTCTATGATCTGATTCGTTTTCAACCAAGGCTTTGAATGCTTTGAACTTTTCGAAAGCTTCATCTTTATGCTTCATAAGTCCTAACCAACACATCCTAGAAAAGTCGTCAATGAACAATATAAAGTATTCTTCTCCTCAAGGTGACCTTTTCCTAGATGGTCCACATACATCAGTATGGACAAGTTCAAGTGGCCTACTAGCTGATCCTTCCTTCTCTGGGAAATTAGTTCTAGTTTTCTTACCAAAATGACATGATTTGCATATTGTATTGTCTAGAATTCTAATGTCAGGGAGATCACGAACTGCCTGATATTTACATGCTTTCCTTATCTGAGAGAAGCTTAGATGCCCCAATCTTCTATGCCATAGCCAGTATTCATCATTATTGCTAATATAGCATTGTTGTTGTCCTCCCTTGAGTATGTATAAATTATTTGGAGTTCTTATGCCTTTGATCATTGTTTCTCCTGTATCAAGCTCACGAACAATACATCCATTTGATCAAAATATTACCTCATTTCCTTGATCACACATTTGACTAACACTTAATAGATTATGCTTTAAGCCATCAACATACAATACATTCCCAGCTTTGACATTTTCTTTCAAAAGAACAAAACCTTTGCCTTTTATGAATGCAGGGGTGTCATTTCCAAATGAGACCTTCTTTTCCTTTTCTAAGGCACTATATGCTTGAAGTTTTTCTTTATCACCTGTCATATGTTTCGAGCATCCACTGTTGATGTACCACTGATTTTCTTGCCCTTCTGCATATAAGGCTATACCACATCTTTCTGGTTGCGGTTCTTTCTTCCTCCATGTTTTGGGGCTCAATGAAGCTTGCTCCTTCTGAGTTGTTTGTCGAAACCTACTCCTGCATTCAAAATCTTCATGACCAAAATTGTTACAGATAGAACATTCTTTCATTTTCAAGAGCAGAAAAGTTATTGTAGGTTCTTTTCATGATTCCAGTCACACTCCTTTGATTTCGTGCTTCTCTGGTCATGATGGTCTTGTAGGCAACCCATTGAGTTGCTTTATGTCCAAAGTTATGATAGAGAAACATTGGCCATTGAAGAAATTCCTGTGATCATCAAACCTTCCATTGTAATAGCCATTCATTCTTGAGGTAAATTGAGAATGATTTACCTGTGGTTGGTTGTAGCTTTTGTTCATTCTTGAAGTAGATTGCCCTCGATTTACTTGGTGATTTTTGTTCATTCTTGAAGTAAATTGTCCCTGATTTACCTGGTGATCTTCATTGTGCCTTTTCTATCGATTGTCAACCTCTTCACTTCTCCTTGCAGCTTCAAGATAACTTTTGGAGGTAGATGGATTTTGTGCTTGAGATGTTTCTTTAGTATACCCAAGACCTGTCTTGATTAGAGGAGAACGTTGCACTTTGATAATCTCATCTAAAGTTTCAGATCCTTAAGCAAATCTAAGATTAAGAGCTTTCATTTTCTCAATGTCCTTTCTAAGTCCCACAATTTCACATTCTAACTTTTCATTGTGTTTCTCCATTTCAACAAGTTGGAATGTCAGAGTATCTATAATCATATTTTTTTCTTCTAAGCAAATTTTGAGTTTAGAAATTTCTTCATAAAGACCTTCTTCATCTATAGCATCCAAGAAATCATCATCTTCAAAAGCCATCAAAAGTCTATAATCATTACCTTGTTCATCTCCATCACTATTTGAAAGTCCATCACTGTCTTCATGTGTGTAATAGCTCTTCTTACTTACATTATGTTTTCTGTTCCATCTAACAGGTTCCTTACCTTTGTCAAGCTTATATTTATGAGGACACTTGGTAGCATAGTGACTGACTCTTCCACAAGAAAAACATTTGAAAGGTAGCTTACCTCTGAATCTTCCAGAACCCCGTTGAAGTTTCTTGACAAAATTTGATTCTTCCTCTTCTTCTGACATATGTCCTGAGTCATTGTAATCTCCTTTTCCTGAGGCTTTGAATGGCTTCTCTCTTGTCTGATGGTCCCCCTTTTCTCATTTCGCAAGCAGTTAGTATTTTGTGTAGCTGTGACATGGTAAGGCTCTGTAGATTCTGTTTTTCTTCTATGGCAAAAACTTTTGATTCAAACTTAGAAGACAAAGATCTTAGAACCTTTTCAACCAAAACAACTTATTTTATTTCTTCACCCAAATTTTTCATACAATTAACAATCTCATCTATACGTAGGAAATAGTTAGCCACACTTTCATCATTGTACATTCTGAGGTTTTCATATCGAATTCTGAGAGTTTTTAGTTTTGCTCGTTTTACCTGATCATCTCCTTAATAGCTCAGAATGATCTTGTCCCATATTTCTTTTGTGGTTTTGAGCTGCATAACCTTGACGAATTCTGATTGCGATAGACTCCCTAATAGAGTATTGACAACCTTTGCATTTGTTTCATACTGCTTCTTACCAGCCATATCTGTAGGGGTTGTTGATGGAAATGTGTATCCTGTTTCCACGATATCCCAGACTTCTGTACCAAGAGATTGAAGATATGTTTTGATTCTTACCTTCCAATAGACGAAATTGCTTCCATCAAAAATTGGTGGCCTAATAGATGCTTCTTTCTCGTAATTGCTCATGATGATGGATCTTCCTTTAAGCGATCAAGCTTCTTCTGAAGGACCTGCTCTAATACCAATTTTTGGAAATAATACTGAGAGGGGGGGGGGGGGGGGGGTGAATCAGTATTATCAGGTCATTTATTCTTCATTTCACAATCAGATTTGTATACGCTACTTCAGTTAGTAAATACCGTGTATGTACGAAACTTCAGTTAAGTAAACAAGCGTATATCAGCAGACTTGTAATTTAAATTATTCTTCAGATGTTGATCATTAATCTGTGCATCAAACCATATAAACAGTAACCAGGAAAAGTGAAACAAAACAGGCAATCACACATAAGAACACAAGATATAAGGTGGAAACTCAATGTGGGTGAAAACCACCTGCTGCAATTCGCCTCTATCTTCTTTTAATTAGAAACTTCTTTTTATAATGATTCTGTACTAGTGCAGTCTTATACCAGTACGTAGGCTACCACCTGCAGAAGGCTACAACCTTCTCTCGTTCTCCAGCTTCTCCTGGAAGGGAGCTACAACCCCCTTAGCTCTTGTACTAGCTGAGGTACTAGTACGTAAGTGCTGACCTACAGAAGGCTACAACCTTCTCTTTTCTTCCAGGGACCACGTTTCATAAATTTCTAGACTGGATCCATGAAAAACGTCAATCAAACATCAAGTATATCTGCATCAACCAATCTCTTTTGCACCAAACAAACTGAATCAAATAATCACTTCTCTTAATCTTGTACCTAGAAAACAGTAACAGTAACCAAACACCAATTCTGAACCCAGAACCCTACAGTAATAAACAGAAGTAGCTAAAACATATTTCAAGAGACTTACGCTACTTCAATGTGTACAACCTGCGTACATACACTTCTGAATTAAGGCCAACCAGCGTATACGCTGTTTTTACTTACTGAACCAGCGTGCATACGCGCCTCTGATGTGCCGAACCTGCGTACAAATCTATAAAAGATAGTTCACTCTTTCAAATATTCAGACATCAGTTATACCCAGATTATAAGATTTATAGATCAAGTCATGCGCCAAATATAACAGATCAAAAGCACACAAAGATACTCCTATTCAAGTCTTGAGGTTTTCACTCATCAATAGAACTTATCCATCTTCTTGCGCTCAGGTTCCTCCTTGATTCAGATTCAGCTATGCACCATAAACCAATCACCAGTATTCCATATCTTGCTCTTCATAAGATATTCAATCCTTTCGTTCATACCTTTGCCAAATGATCTCCTCCTTTTTATAGTCGTAGGCCTTACTCAAACCATGGTCCAAAACCATAGAGAACCAATACTAGGGACCCAAAACCTGGGTTCAATACTTCGGACGCAATATTAAGGACCAAAACCATATGTCCAAATACCATGGTCCTAAAAATAAGCTTTCCCACATGTATGCGCTTTTCCGTGCATGAAAGTGCGTGCATACGCATACGCGACTTTTGATCGGCACTCCCGCGTGTATATGCGACTTCGTCAAAGGAAACCTGCGTATACCTATTTTTCTTTCATACAGAGAGCCTGAACAGTGATCTACCATCTGAGTGAGTTGCCATCAAGGACAACACCAGAGCCATAGGCCAACCTGTGTCATAATGCCAACTCAAAGGAGTCGAAATTACAAATTTATTTGAATGAGGATCCTTCGTTACTTTAGTTTTTCCCTTCCACGAAGGGATATACTCAGGCAACCTCATCATAGGCTCTACCCCCTTGGCATCAACATCCTTAATACCTTGGAATTCTTACTCTTCTAGGTCCACTACTTTCTCTGGTTGTTTACCCTTTTGCTCCTTCTGCTGCACCTCCAGATTCTTTCTTGGTGACATTCGCACTGGCACTGGCTTCTTCTAATTTTCCTTTGCGGAGTGCTCTACTTTTGTAGTGGGTTGTTCTTCTTTTACAATGGTGGGATTCGGTAGAGGTGATCTTGGCGCCGTAGGCACAGAGGCCGGAGCTTCGATACTTGTAACTTCTAGTCCCGGTGTGACAGAAATAGCAACACCTGAACTCAAGGCTTTGGCGGGCTTGGTGGCAGTCATTCTTTCCATAAATAACTCTCAGGCTACGGGAGAATAGTTCACAAGCGACAAAAATTCTTCCCAGAATTCTCGGCTCATATGCATCAGACAACAAAAGGCTCCAGCAATTCTTAGAATTCAAAGTGTTCTCTGTTGGATTAGCATGATCAATTTATAGGGGGATTTGAATTCAAATCCAACCGTTCTGCCCAAATATTGATAATAAATTTTGCTTTGGCGGCAGATCTTCAAATACTTTTTCCTTAATTACCGCCTCCCTGCTCCTCTTAACCGCTTTCTGGCCATCCCATCATGAATAGTAACTGCAATGATCATTTTCTTGCTAGGTTGTGTGGTACCTTTCCCTCTCACACAGCATCCTGAGTGCAGATTCATCTGGTGCATCCTTGTCAAACTTCGTGTAGCCTACTCACTACCTTGTCCTTCAAACTGGGTAGTGTAGTTTATTGTCTCGCGCTCCCTTGCAACTGCATGGAGAACTAAGACTCTCCTACTGCCATATAGTCATTACATAGGATCCCCCATATATAGCTTCAACCTGCTTCCATTCACTTTTCCCGGGAAGGGCTCCCCATTTAGCTTCGTGAGATGAACTGCACCACCATCCATAATTTCCTTGACAATATATGGTCCTAACCAATGCATCTGAAATTTACCCGGAAATTTAGTGAACTTACTATCATATAACAACACAAGATCATTTACCTTGAATGTGCGAAGCTTAATATGGCGATCATGCCATGATGTTTTGTGGTCCTTCTGTACTTGTTGGTGGAATCCTGCAAAAAATCAATTCTCCTCTAGCTCCATGAGCTGTGCGATCCATTCTTCCAAGGCCTCACGATCCGCCATATCTATCAAGGCTGCTATGCACAAACTCAGCCCAATGTATTCCACAAGCATTATTGCTTCGACCCCATAGACTAATCTTAATGGTGTTTGTCCCATCAGCTTCTTACAAGTTGTTCTATAGGCCCATAGCAACGCAGGTATGCACAAATCCCAATCATTCTGCTGCGCATTATAGATCTTTGTCAACGCATTCTCCAAGATTTTGTGAAAAGCTTTGACTGTCCCATTTTCCTGTAGGAGACATGGTGTACTCTTCTAATGGTAGACCTAGAATTCCTTTGTCAGCATGCTAATTATTTCATTCAGAAAGTGTGTACCCCTGTCACTCATCAAGACCTTCAGGCATCCAAACCTCGTTAAGACATGTTCAAACAAGAATTTTGTTGTCGTAGCCCCTGTACAATCCTTTTTTGCACACAACATGACTCAACAAGATCCCAAAGGGTATACAGAATATATATTTTTTCAAATTTAGTGCTATCTGATACCTTCGACATGTATCCAACATAAGGTACAGACTTGCTACATGGTGCTTCACCAAGCCAAACATTGTCCAATCATCAAATTACACTTCCAGGAACTTATGAATGAATTATTTGAACGCCGCAATGACTACGCGGGAAAATATTGCAAGTGCATTCTTCAATCCAAACGGAATAACAATGCCCTAAAAGCAACCCCACTCTGTCGCGAAGGTGGTTTTTCTTCTATCCTATTGGAAATCCTAATTTGATGATACCTGGAAAATATGTCAGTGGAGGAATAAGCCTCCTGCCCTCTGACGTTGTCTAACACTTCATCTGTAAATGACATCGAAAATGGATTGTGAACACATGCATCATTAAGCTTCTGCAAATCCTTATTTCACCCTTTTGTTTCTTCTCTTGGACCACCATCGAGCTCACCCAACTATGCTTAGGGTTAAGATGATAAGGCCTTTGTTTAACAGGCTTCACATCCGGCTTCAAGGTGATATTCATAAAGCCCAAATCACCAATTATACCCTTTAAGCCTGAAAACTTAGTGGGGAATAGATCCTGGTATTCGCGAACTAACTGAGCAACTTTATCTACTGTAGCCGCGTCCCAATAATCTCCAATCTTCGCGAACTTCGGTTCTTCTTCAATGCCAATGTCTACTTGCTTTGTTTTCAAAGGTGCAGAGAAGTCTGGGTTCTCTACTTGTGGGCCTTCGACTTCACAATGCCCTTCTGTCTCTGGAATATTTATATTCCTTAGGTCTTCTTCCTCCTCTTCAGCGGTCACATTATAGCATTCCAATGTGTGGCATAGCTGGGTGCTCCAATCTGGTTGGGTCCATTCCATAGGTTCCTTCAGTGTTCTGAAGATAACTGATTTAATTTCTTGAAGTGCTTCATCGATGTTGGAAATTCGTCCTCGAAGCTGAAAGTCAATAAGAATCCCTCCTTCAATACATCCCATTTTGCAGTGTCATGGCAGAGCTCTGTTTCAAGGTACCAATTCATGGGCATTGTATCCAAGGTATGACAAAAGATATGTACCCACTCTGGTTGCAGTTTTGTTCCCCATGCCTTAGTCCATTTTTCCAGGTGATCGCGCAGATCATCCCTTCCATTATACTTCTCCGTCATTCTGGTATTAGCATGCCCAAATTGGAGCTTCATCATTCTTCTGTAATCTCGCCATCTAGTAAAATTATCCTTATGCATACCCCACCATCGTGCGGGCATAGCATGCAGCACCAACTCCAAGGCTTGAAAGTGATGGTCCTCAAGGACTTCACACTCAAATTCATCTAAAAACACATCTACATTAGTCAAACCATCATAATAAGGTAACTTTATTACCTCCGATGAAACACAGTGCAGTGACTTCGTCATCATATTGTAACATAATGTAGAAACTTGATGTAAGAGATTCTTCCAATGTTCTAATTCCTCCTCTGAATTAGAAGTGCAAGAGATCTCCCGATCCCATGCAATCTGTCCATTTGCCGTTGGATTGATCTAATCCTAATCTCGCGTTGTTATCTTGTAGATTTTATCCAGCTCATCATCACATTCCACGTAATCGCGGACTGGTTCAATATAGAGCGCCCCTTCTATAGGATCTAATGGCACTATAACCCTAAGCGACCTTCTTTCAAATGACATTATCCTCTTCTTCAGATTAATGACCCCATTCATGTAAATAGCCAAGTCGATTCCTAGGATCACAGGGTAGGGATTACTGTCATCGACACTATAACTTCAAATTCTGCTACCGCATTCACACTATCAATATCAACCGTTACTCCATATAAGCATCCCATGGGGGTGATTTTCTACTTATTCGCCATCCTGAGCTAAATCAGAGACCACTGCAGCACAGGTCTCCCCATCCTTTCCCATGTTTGTTTCAGTAGAACATTCACATCGAACCCTAGATCCAATATGACCTGGTCCATTTCATAATCGCCTATCTGTGTTGTTAGACGCATCTCTCACCCTGTTCATGCCTTGTGCTTACTGATTTTTCTGACCGTGCACTACTTCGAAGGATTCTTTTCCTTATTGGTGCACTTGTCTATTATGTCCTACAATCCTTCCACATCCTTCCTGTCACACAACAACTTTATGTTGGTCTCCAAAAAGGTAGTGAGTACAGGAGGATCAACCTCTGTTGGCGCACTAGTTTCTTGCATCTTGTCGTGGCTTCCTAAGGTGGAGGCCTCACTGAATCTCTTCTTGGCTTCCATGAATGTTTCCTTAGTGCGATTAAGATCAAAGCCGACTTCTTTTTCTGGAGCTTTTCAGACCCATCCATTTTCTTCAAGCTTCTTACCCTTATAGGCACCAATCGTTATACCGCTCCTTAGTACAATATTAAATCTCTGATCCTCCTCGCGGGGCTCAACCCTCATCATTTGTAAATTATGCGTAGCCTGTTGAGGCTGCGGTTTCTTCTCTTGCAACTTATCTATTAACACCGAACATTATTCTATGGCATGGTTGAATTGTCTACAGTATTGACATGAAGGGTGTGCAGGATTTGGGGAATCTCGCACAAAGTGCCCCGGATGTCCAGAGTTGTAGCAGATAATCTGACCACGACCTATACCAGGTCCTCCTCCTCGGCCTCATCCTCGAGCCTGAAAACCTCCATGCGCTCCTTCTAAGATCCAAATCTAGTTGGGCTAGCATCCTCAATGTGTTATATTCAAACTCAATGGACATCAAAGCCTTTTTCCCATAGACCAGCTCATAGGGTGTAAATCCAGTGGTGGTCTTTCATGTTGTATTATAGGCCCAGGTGGCCTCAACTAGTCTCTCTGCCCAATCCTTCCTGCTGCTGCTCACTACCTTGGTTAAGATGCCCTCCAGTGGTCTGTTGGTCACCTCCACTTGCCCATTAGCTTGTGGATGATAGGGAGTGGAGGTCCTATGCTTGATTTTTTGATGGCTGAGTAGTTATTCAATCATGTTGGAGGTAAACTGGCTGCCTTGGATTGTGAATAACTCTCTAGGGTACCCAAATTTGTAGAATACATGCTCCCTTAGGAACTCAGCCACCTTCTCTTCTGTTGCTGCTTTATTTGCCTTGGTTTCAGCCCACTTAGTCAAATAATCAGTGCACACAATAATGTATTGTTTTTGCTTTGAAGGAGGGTTGATAGGCCCAATGAAGTCCATGCCCCACTTGTCAAATGGCTCGAAATTCACTTGAGGCTATAGGGGAATTTCATCTCTTGGAGTAGGCTTTCCCATCCTCTGGCACTGATCACACTGACTAATTACTTTTCACATCCTAATGAAGAGTGGGCCAATAATAGCCTACTTGTAACACTTTGAATGTTGTCCTCTTTGCTACGAAGTGACCTCCACAAGGCCCATCATGACAGGTCAGAAGGATGTCAAAAACTTCCTCTTCCCTTACACACCTTCTCAAGATTTGATCTGGGCCAAGTTTGAAAAGATTGCCCCAAATCCAGGTGAAGGGGACGCTTTTCCTAACTATCTTGCTCTTTTCTTTGGAGGGCAAGTTTGGTGGGAACTGTGCTGATACCAAATAGTTTTCTATATTAGCAAACCATGGAGAGAGAACTGAAATAGCAAACAAGTGCTCGTCTAGTAACTGGTCATCCACCATTCCTTCTTCACCTGCAAGTAGATTCACCCTAGATAAAAAGTCTGCAACAACATTTTCTTTACCAAGCTTATCAACAATGGTTAGATCAAACTGCTGTAATAAAAGCAACCACCTTATAATTCGAGCATTCACATCTGGTTTGTTCATTAAATATTTGATTGCAGCATGGTCAGTATGCACAAATGTTTGATAGCATGTAATGTAATGCCTAAATTTGTTTAATGAATGCACAACAGCCAAGAGTTCCTTTTCGGTCACTGTATAATTTAGCTCAGCCTTTGACAAGTTCTTACTGATAAAATAGATGGCATAGGGTAGTTTCTCCTCTACCTGACCTAAGGCTGCTCCTATGGCTTTGTGTGAGGCGTCAACATGAATATGAAAAGGGAGGGCCCAGTTTGGGCCTCGGAGAATTGGTGCAGTGGTTAACTTATACTTTAGAATTTCTAAGGCCTCTTGACATCTTTTTGACCATATAAACTCAAAATCCTTAGCCAACAACCCAAATAAAGGAGGGGCCAACTTGATGAAGTCCTTTATGAACCTTCGGTAGTATCCAGCTCACCCCAAGAAACTCCTGACATATCTCTGCTTTTGCGGAGGTGGGACCCTTTGGATGATTGCTATTTTGTTCGGGTCCACCTGCAGTCCTTGCTGAGATATTGAATTAGCTAGCACGGTCCCTTCAGTCATTAAGATTCACATTTTTCCTGACTGAGAGACAGGTTCATTTCAATGCATTTGTGTAATACTTTGCCTAGGTTAGTCGGGGCTTCTTGGAAATCACAGCCATAAGGTGTAAAATCGTCCATATAAATTTCCACCGCATCATGTACTAATTCAGGGAAAATACTCAAGACTACTCTCTGGAAAGTGGCAGGAGCATTGCATAGGCCAAAATGAAGGACCCTATAGGAAAAGTACCCAAGGATAGGTGAATGTGGTCTTATCCTAGTCTTCTAGGAAAATTTGGATTTGGTTGTACCCACTAAATCCATCTGGGAAAGAAAAAAACTTTTTTCCTTCCAGGCCGTCTAGCTCTTGGTCGATGAAGGGTAGGGGAAAATGATCCTTCTTTGTGGCTTTGTTCAACTCCCTGTAATCGACACAAATCCTCCACTTACCATTTTTCTTGGGAACTAACACTAAAGGAGAGACCCACTCACTGTCAGAGATAGGGTAAATGAATCCTGCGTCTAGAAATTTTTACAGTTCTTCCCTAACTATATCTTTAAGAGCTGGATTCATCCTCCTTTGTGGTTGTCGGACTGTCTTGCAACCTTCTTTGATGTATATGTGGTGAGTACACACTAAGGGGTGTGTTGCTTTAATTTCCTTGTAACTCCAAGTGAAGGCTTCTAGGTTTTCTCTCAGCATGTTGCATAGCTTTTCCTCTTCAAGAACAGAAAGAGATGGATTAATTTTCAAGGTTTTCTCTCGGCCGAATTCTATGGTTTTGACACGAAGTGGGTTGGGATCGGCCAAGCATAAGTCAATTAGATGATTGTTCTGGGTTTTCCCTTACTTCTTCTTCTAATGGAAACGATCAAGGAGATGGAATTTAGAGCATGTGTTCAATTAAGTCATTCTCATCTTGCTTCCCTCCTCCTGTGGTTGCTTCCAAAGCATAAAGTTCGTCGGAATAAACCTCATCTTCTTCCTCTTCCTCCAACCATTAAGGTAAATCATGCTCTAGAGAAGGTTGAGCAGGAGGGTATAGGACTAACTGTTTGGACATATGCCCATTCTTGATGGTCATATTCCCAGCTCTGTAGCTGATGTAAGCATCAGCTGTGGCCAACCATGGCCTTCCAAGGATGAGAGGATAACCAGTGAGTTTAGCCTTAGGCTGGAGAACTATAAAATTTGCAGGGTACTCCTAGCAGTCAATGGAGACCATCACATCCTCCACAATTCCCTCAGGGGTGACTTTGGAATGGTCTGCAAGTTGCAAAATCATTGTGGTCTTCCTCAATGACCCTTGGAGCTTGAGCTTAAGCATGGTGTCCTTGGTCATCACATTAATGGCAGCCCCAAGATCAATCAGAGTGTAAGACGATGATGTCATTGATGTGCACATCTACTATGGGGCTTCCAGGGTCCAAATATTTCGGACATATTACCTGCCCCAGCCTTAAGTCAGACAATTTCCCAATGACATTAATGGTAGGGGCATCCCTTTTTCTTTTTCCTGGATGCTTGAAGAATTTCTCCTTAATCAACTTATTGTAAATGGGAACATCTTTTATTGCCTGGAGAAGGGGGATCTTTACACATAGATTTTTCAATTCTCCCAAAAGTTCAGTTTCTTCTAGGGTAGGCTGGAGTGGTTGGGGTAATCTCCCAGGAAAGGGTGGATTTACTTTAAGGTTACTTTCCATTCTTTCTTCTTCTACCTCCCTATGTGGAGGGGGAGGTTGGTTATCCGACAGGACTCTCCCAGATCTTAGGTTGATCTCCTTGATTTCTACAGCATAAGCTGGATATGATGTCTCTCCATTGTATACTTGTTGAGCCTGCCTATTGTTCGGGTTCGGATTTGGCTGGGTAGGCATCTGGGGTTGCTTGGGTGGAGCAGAGTATAGGAGTTGTGGTTGGGTAGGTGGTGGAGGAAATAGAGCTGGAGAATTGTTGTATTGGAGCCTCCACCCCTAAAGTGGTGTATTCTACTGAGGTTGTGGTGGAGCGTAAGGTTGAAAGGATTGGCTGGTTGGCTAAGAATGATACTGAGATGCATAGGACCAAGGAGGAGGTGTAGACCATGAGAGATGAGCAGGGGGTCGCCATGAAGGTATAGCTATGGTTTGGTTGGGGTTGTAATATGCATGGGATGACCCTTGCATACCCTGTTGGTATGGTCTAGGCCTAGGAGGTCTCCTTTGGTTGATGTAGAAAAGCTGCTCAATGACCCCTTCAGCTCCTTGATATACAGCTTTGAGTCCGGGTAAAGAAGGGCACTTGTCTGTGGAGTGGTTTTCTTCACAGACCGAGCAAATTTCAATACAGTTCAATGGACATTCGTTCCTAGGATGCCTCCTAGTGCATCTAGGACAAAAGATGGCCAAGGCTCTCTCTGCTTCCTCTTGCTTCCTTTTGATGTTCATGGTGTCCAATTGCAAGGAAAGGGTTTGCAGCATCTCACTTTTGAAATCTTCCAGCATATTTCCAATTTCACCCTTGATGGATGAGTTGGAAGATGATGTACTGGCCATAGGTTGACTACCCCTACCCTTTTTCCTGGCTTCCCTAGAATAGTTTCTAAAGACAGTCTTGATATCCTCATAGGGTAATTGGTAGATATCTTCTCCTGCTAACAAATGTAAGGTATCCAGAAGATCTTCCCTTACTCCTCTAAGCAGGACCAACTTTAGTGACTCAGGGTCAAGTGTGCACCTGGCCCTTTTGTAACTGAGTTGGAATCTTTCTTCGTAGTCTTCTAAGGATTCATCCTAGCCCATGGTCATCCTGAAAATTTCTTCTTTAGTATCCTTTGACCTACAGTAGTCCCGATATTTGTTGTTAAAATCTTGCTGCATCTGAGCCCAAGTTGTGATGCTATCTCCAGGTAAACCCATGAACCAGCGCAATGTTACATCCTTGAGGGTAGATGGAAACAGTTTTAACTTTTGCTCATCTTCTATATAGTCATAGGTTTGGCATATAACAGCAAACTCAAATAGGAAATTGTCGGGGTCCTCTGTGGTCAGGCCACGGAAATGAGGTAGGGCAGAGGGGCTTATATTCTTCATCTTAATGTCCCCGATGGTTTCCCTGATGGGGAAGGCACCCTCAACTCTCTCTCTATTCCCTCTATCAATTCGGTTTTCAACCATTGGTTCAGTAGAAATGGGTTCCTCTTCTTCTTCTTCCCCTGTAGGTCCTTCAAATATGTCAGGTTGCTCACCTAAAGGTTCCTCCAGTTCACAGCCACCAAAGAAGAGAGAAGGTTGGTTGTTGGATGCAATGAGGGTATTTGGCAAGAATTTCCCTAAATTGTCCGTATTCCTACGAGGCATGAAAATAAATGTTATTGGGTTGGTTTTTGTAAGATTTTTTTTAAGTTGGAAAGTACTTTAGAAAAATGAAATTGTTGATTGAATGAAAAATTACTGACAGAATGAAGAAGCTACTTGCTGAATTGAAATTCTACTTGCAGAATGGAAAGGAAAGCAGATAATGAAAGATGAAAGAGAGGAATCTACTAGATTACTTTTGCAGAAATAAACTAATGGCAGAAAATTGAAGACAAGAAGTAGAAGAAAAGAAAGCAGTAATCACATTCAACTCAGACACCTCCTCGGCAACGACGCCAAAAAGTGTTGAGCGCTAGTATTGCAGCAAGGATGTTGCAACTCCTAGGCTACCAACTTTACTTGTCAACCCGGGGTTCGTACAAACTTGGAGGTGACATTGCTATATGCACAAGTAAAAGTGAAGGTCCTGCTTGTTGTCATTGTTCATCCGACAAGAGACCCCAAGGGTTCCAAGCCAGACTTCTATAGAGTCAGAAGAAGCTTGATTCGTTGATGGAAGAAGAGCAAATTTATTCTAAGAGAGCTACTCTACAGCAGTAATGAGGAAAACAACATGTAATGCTAAATCACACCACGTCATAATTAACCATTTAAACAACTATGCTAAGAAGAATTGTTAAATCAACACTAACCCAATGTTGTTATCTAAGTTACAGAAGTAAATAGCATCAAACCATACTAATGTGTAAGTAATAAAACTAAACTAAATTTGTTTTCACTTTTTTGTGGTTTTCTTTGGTAAAATCAAGCATGCAATTTAATTGTTCTTGTGGATGTGACAGGTGGGTGGAAGGTGGTTGAGGATGGCTAAAAGGCTTATGGAGTGATTGGATGGGATGGAAGGGTCCTAGGAGGCTTTTTGTGACTTCCTAAAGGTTCCCCATGAATTGGGCCTCAAAACAGGCCGTTTCAGGAAAACCTACAGGATGTACTAGAAACCTACAAGATGATCATGTAGGAATTACAGGAAACCTACAAGATACAGCCGAGAGCTAATTTTGAGGTGTTGGAGGCGTTGGGAAGCTGGAAAGAGGTGTGCGAGGTGTGGGATAGGATGTTAGAAGGTCTAGGAACACTCAGGAGTCAATATCCAAGAGAAGAGATGGCTAGATTCACTCAATGTGTCTAGGGGGATTTCAATGAAAAAGGACAAAAAACTAGTGAGGGTGATAGTAGAACAAGAGATGGTTAAGGTTGATAAGGTGGGAGATGGATGTTGGTGATGAAGTCTAGTCCTCCTCTTGAAGTACCTATATTGCTTAAAACATGTGTGTCTTTCAAGAACTATGCAACACGATACATCTTCATAAACTAGAAAAGCATGAATCAATTGCCCATATTATGCATGAAGAAAGTGTTGAAGGAAATGAGAACATGAGTGAGATCTTATTGCAAAAATAGAGTAATGGAAAAATATGACAATGAAACGAACCAAATGCAAAATCAAGGCAACAAACTCCAAAGCTCATGCAAGAACTAGAAATCTATGTTTTTGGGGCTGCTGAAGGGTCTGTTCCTCAAGTCATGGTCCCAAAGGGAGGAAGTGACCCCGAGGCACCTGCTGACAACCTTGTGGTGATCCTTTTCCTCCTTACTAACCTACTAACTGAAAGAAGGCACAAATGGAAGCAAACTAACATACAACCAATCTAATCTACATTGCTATAATGGAAATGCAGTTACTTAAGCAAATGAACAATCAAACTATGAATCTATGCTAACATACATGTACAATAAAGAGGATCCTTGGCTACTAGGGTTGGGCCCTAACCCAAGAGCTTCAGCCCTCTGAGCTAACTCAGTGCTAGTTCAAAAAAAAACTCATTCTTATTATCAAAACAATGGGTTACATAAAAAACTGCCACAAGTCTTGTAGCTCAAAAATAGAGTAGATTTTTACAATCAAAAATTTGAATCCTACTGAGGTCATAGGCCTATCTACTTATACATCTGAAGTCTCCAACGACTTCCTTAAAATTAGGGAGGCTCGACTCCCAAACTCAAGATAAACTGGTGCTTTGTCTTTCACTTGCTCGGCTGCATTCTAGTCCTCATGATTTGGCTGTTTGCACTCCGAGCTGATGGAAGAATATTTGAATGGAGGGGTAGTAAATGAGGAGGATTTACCTCCTATAATTCCTCTCCCTTGTCCCATTCAATTTTTGACCAAGGTCTTTGCTAAAATTCCTTGCGTTTATCCTTTAATCCTGCATTAAATGCACATTAGACCACAAAGTAAAATATCCAACTCTAACTCATCTCATAAACAAAATATAATCAAAAGTATGCAATAAGTTGTGAGAATAGTTGGTTTGACTAATCTAGGAGGTGAATTAAGGCCCATATAATTACCCAATGATGAGGCTCATCACAAGAAGGCAAGGGAAGAGCAGGAAAGCAAAAGAGGGCATCGACATCAACAACTACATCCAATTTCTTGCAAGTACCAAGTTGCATGTATGATTTCTTCACTAGTTTTGGCATGCATGGCACATGCATGTGGTTTCTTGGTTATGATCTGTCATTGGCATGGAGGATGGCCGGAATTGACAGTGAATTGCCTAGCCTTGCCATTTCTTGGATAGCCATGGTGATTGTGGGTTTACTTTCATTGCTTTGTTTTGGTTGGTTCTCATGTTTCCTTAGCTTGGGTTGAGTTATTAGTCCTGGAAACTCTGGTTCAACAAACACTCTGGAAGCCCTGTAATAGATTGGGTTGAGTTACTAGTCCTAGAAGCCCTAGTTGGACAAACACTCTGGAAGCCCTTGTTGGACAAATGCTCTGGAAGTCCTTGGTGGGTTGAGTTACAAGTCCTGGAAGCCTTGGTTGGATAAACGCTCTGGAAGCCCTGTATAAGATGTGAGTTGAGTTACTAGTTCTGGAAGCCTTGGTTGGAAAAATGCTCTGGAATCCCTTGAAGGCTTGGATGGAGACCGATCTGATGATGGTTTTGGTGATGTCTGACCGTGACGTGGAATCACTGTTTTATGGGTTGAGGTGGATGGCCTTTGGAAGCCCTGGATGAGTTTTGATTGATGTGTTCTTTGAGATCCCACATTCATGCTTGTAATATGGCACGAGGGTGACTGGCTGAAGAGATACTTGGCTCAGCCATTCTACGGTCGGGTGGAACATGGTAGTCCCATCACCGGTTGGTTCATTGCATTTATTAATGAAAAAATTAATTCCCTTGATTTTCATGTGCAAATGTACTGATGTATATATGGATTTTGATGGCTAATATGTTTATTGTATTCATCTTCCTATTATGTTGTTTATATGCACATTTAACCCGGAGGGTGTTATATAGTGGTATCAGAGCATCGTTCAAACACTTGGACTGGATGGACTCTATCATAGGTGAAATGAAGAACAAAGGTTCAAATTTTAGACCTTCCAGTCATATATGTTATAAATTTTCTATTAGAAGTTGAAAATGTGAAGGTAAATCCCACTGATAATGTGGTAAAATTTTCAGATATTGGTTCACAATACTTTAGGAATTATGATCTAAGGAAGATGACCTTCCTGAATGCACCTTTAAATAGGTCATGTTGGAATTTCTACAATAACTCATCTTTTGTAGGTTTTCAGAAGCTGAATAATTTTCCACATTGAGGGGACATACCACTAATTATGTGGTAGAAATTTCAGATATTGGATTGCAATATTTTAGGAGATATGAGTAGAGGGAGTCAAGCCTTCTGAATGCTCCTAAAATCAGGCCTCAAACAAGTCACGCTGACATTTTTGTTATAACTTTTCTTCTGGGAACTATCAGGAGCTAAAACAATTTCCACAATGAGGGGAAATCCCACTGATATTGTGATAAAAATTTCATACATTTATTAGCTATATTTTAGGAGATATGACCAGTGGAAGTTGAAATTTTTGGATACTCCTAGAATTGTGCACCAAATAGGATTGTGTTGGTATTTTTTTATAACTTTTCATCTATGAAATCTTAGAAGTTGAAATTTGAACCATAGTGAGGGAAAATACCACTGATCATATGATTCAATTTTCATAACTTTTACTACTACATTTTAGGAGATACGCATTGAATCATTTGCTATATTAGTTTGCAAGCAAAGTGTTTGATGAAATGCTCAAATGGTTCAATGATTAATTGCATACAAATGGTTTGATAAAATGCCCCATTGAGTATGTTGTTTATGGTTGGGGATAGTATTGATGTGTAATAGTATTTCTGTAGTAGATATATGATTACTTGTATGCAAATAGTTTTCTATATTAGTTTTCATGCAAAGTGTTTGAAGAAATGCTTACATGCAAATGTAATAGTATAGTAGTTGTTTGAAGAAAATGTAAAAGTATGGTAATTGTTTTAAGAAAATGTTATTTTTAGATGGGATGGTATTATGATATGATAATACGGATGTATCTGATCTATGCCTATTTTCATGCAAATAAGAGTTGCATGTAGGGAAATTGAAAGGTTGCATGCAAGGAATTCGAAAAGTTGCAAGTAAGGAAATGGAAAAGTGGCATGTTTTTAGTTATTATGTTACAAGTGGAATGAATGAAATGTTTTGACTTAATCTCATACACAATGTATGAGAAATAGAAATCAATTTCTTTTCAAGTGTGGTTAAATTTAGTAGATCTTTGGAGATCCCATTTCCATAATTGGATATTGGAGATCGGGCCATTATAGTAGCTTCCTCCTTCCACCTTAGTGTGGACCATGGATAGTAAGGGGGTATGCTTATAGGTTGGTGATAAGTTGTTAGTGCTGGTGAAAGTTGATTTCAAATTAATAAACATGATGTCTTGATTTTGGAACATGTGACTGACTGTGTATGAATTATATGTCGCTTACATGTTGATTTCATGATACATACTTACATCCTTGTATGTTAGGTTACATTTTTTAATATTCTAATTACATGTATTAGTCTTGTAGGTTGATTACAAGAATTGATCACTTATGTTCGACTACATGCATTTATGCATAGGTGTAGTTGATTTGGCATTGCTTATGCATACTATTGGTTGCATGTGGCAAAGTGTACGATGGAGTAATGGTTGTTGTCATGCATGAGGTCATGGTTTGTGTGCTTGATATGGTCATGCATTGATGGCTAGACTCTAGCTAGAATGATGTGTATATGGTTTTGTACTCATTTTTTATGTGTATATGCAGTTGTTATGCATGTATAGTAGGTCAAACATGCCTTGTGAAGTCATTATATGCAATTTTGGACATCATGATGCTATTGGTTGTTATGATGCTAATGAGCTTGTTGAGATAGAGCAAGGGATGTAGATCATCATAATGAGGTTGCAACATTAGACCTGGGATAATTGCAGATCGTCATACAAGTAGTTTATGTTTGACATGTCTAAAATTTATGCGTAGGTGTAGTTGATTTGGCATTGCTTATGCATACTGTTGGTTGCATGTGGCAATGTGTACGATGGAGTAATGGTTGTTGTCATGCATGAGGTCATGGTTTGTGTACTTGATATGGTCATGCATTGATGACTAGACTCTAGCTAGAATGATGTGTATATGGTTTTGTACTCATTTGTTATGTATGTATATGCAGTTGTTATGCATGTGTAGTAGGTCAAACATGCCTTGTGAAGTCATTGTATGCAATTTAGGTCATCATGATGCTATTGGTTGTTATGATGCTAATGAGCTTGTTGAGATAGAGCAAGGGATGTAGATCATCATAATGAGGTTGCAACATTAGATTTTGGGATAATTGCAAATCGTCATACAGGTAGTGTATGTTTGACATGCAGGTATGTAAGTTAAGGATTATTATATGCACTAGGGTTATATACATTAGGTTTATGAACATGTATTTGATTTTATGGTTACATTCATGAAAGATGTTAGTTTATTAGTATAGTTATGTGCACATGGGTCGGATAGTCAAGAATGATAGTAGCTTGTGGTTGTATGCATTGCTTCTATTGTTTATGTTAGGTAAATTGATGATTAGGTTATATGTTGTTGATGAGCGTGATATATAGCTTATTGTTGTTATATGCTATTAACTTGATGATTAGGGTCATTTCATTAAGATATTGACGTTATAATTTGGATTGGTCATATGCGTGATGGTTATGTTCATTGCCTTGAAGATCTTGGTGTTATATGTATTGCATTAACCTGGTTTGACCCATGCAGATGGTTATGGTTACGATATTCAGGTACGAACCAACATATTTGTGAGATGGTGTCATACTAATCTAGATTGACTTTGCATATGTATATGATTTTACGATGTGAACATGTTAGTTAGATATTGTTATGGATATCGTGATCTTATGAGTGATTGAGCTGATGCGTTGTAAATTTATATCATGCTAGATAGATTGATTGTGCAGACAAGATCACCTCCCCTGAGATACATTAAGGTATCAGTTGCTTATGTTATATATTTGGTGCTTGACTATTGATTATGTCATCTAGTTGATTTATTTAACATGGTATGAATGTTTGATGAATTACATAATATGAGTATGTGTTCAAATGATCTTGTTTTAAGATGATTGTACTAAAATATATGTGTTGAGATAGTTGATATGTACTTGAGTATAGTAGGTGATAGTTGTAGTATTGTGACTGATGACTATGAGTTGACCATGGATTATGACATGATTGTTAATCTTGGTAATGGTTGATTTCAAATTAATAGATATGATTGTCTTAATATTTGGAACATGTGGTTGGCATGTGTGAGAAGTTGCAGGGTAACATGCCTGGTATTAGCATGAAAAGGTAATAGTTGATGTGTCTATATAACTAACAATTGGGTGGTGTGACATCATATAGTAAGCCTCGATTCCAACAAGGTAAAAAGTTAAAAGAAAGGAATTGGGCAAGAATTCCTTTGGTTATGTTTGGAAACCCTAATTTCAAATGAATGAGCGCTTTGCACATAGGAAGTCTTATTAACCTTGATTTTGTCTTACATTATGTGGATATGTGTTATATTCATGAACATGCACTTGGCAGGTATATTAGCTAGTCTTTAGCTACAGGTGGATCTATTAAAGGATTGGAGTCCCTAGAGAGATGGTGTGGATGTGATCAATTGCAAGCAGCGTGCGTGGCACAATTAGATGAGGGAATTGGTGTATTATTATGCTTAATTATACATTGATAGTTATGTGTTTATGGCAGCATGATGCAGGGAGAAGCATGGCAAGACAGGTTGCCATGAAATCTTGAAGATGGCTTAGGTTGATCTTTCCTTGGGAACCATGGGGATTGAGTCATGGTGTCAGTCTTGTGCTTTTGGTATTTTGAGCTTGATTTGCGGTTTTGTTTATGTCTGGTGCAAGGCCCTGCCACTTTTTGGTAGTGTCATATGGTTATGGGCTTTCGTCGTCTTCTTCTTGGTTTTTTATCGTCTTCTCTTTTATTGTTTTGAGTCTTGGGAGTTGGTTGGGAAAGAGGAAAGTTGATGGAGCTCGGGGAGAGTTGTGTGGTACCCGAAAGGTAATGTAAGATTCATATGAAGCTCGGTGCATGAGTAAGCGCAGTGGAAGGTAAGGCTATGACAGTCGGTTGGACTGGCTGGGTCCATTGTGGTAAATGGACGGTAGCAGTATAGTCATGAGAAAGGTAACAGGAAAAGGTAAAGTAAATGGATTTGAGGCGTCATATGCCTTGGATATATTGGAAACCATTGTTCTCAATGTTGTGCATGTGTTGCATGAATAAAGGAATTTCTCTTAACCTAGACCTTATGTTATCTAATCATTATATTATGATCATGATTATGCTAACGTTTATATATGTATACATGTATGTATGTATGTATGTCGTTGTCTGACAATATCATGATTGTTTTATGCTAACGTTAATATATGTATGTATGTATCCATGTATATATGTTACTGTCTGATAGGGTTGTCAAGAATCATTCTTGTGTATGAATGATTGTTTATGTAGGCAGATGTCATGAAGAGGTTCCTAGTCTCGCGAGGAATCAAGTGGAAGAGTAGTTATGACAAATATATGAGGTCAGTATTATATGGTTATCAGTTGATATTATGTGATTATATTATGTCTATTTTGTGGACATGTTATACCAAAGGGTACGCCAGCAGAATGAAAGCAACGTGGTATGCGACATGCTAAGACAAGCATGGATAAGACACTGGAAGCAGGGTTGCTTGGTAGAGGCAGTGTGGTTCTGGATGTGTGGTACTATTGTTATGCATATGTTGTATATGTTGTACATGTTGCATCTATGATGTGTGCACTTGTGGTGTTGTGTATACATAGCAAGTGTATATGTTATTTATGCAATGTTATGTACATGATGGTACAAATAGGGTTGTGCGAATATTGTGTATGGGGTGTTGTATACATATTGTACTGTCTTCATTACGTATATGCGGCATGTGCGCATATGGTGCTCTGTGCATGTTGGATATGCAGTGTTGTGTACAGATAATGCTATTTACATGTTGGGAATGAAATGCCATGTACAAGTGGTGTTGTGTGCATGTTGTACATGTGGTGCTATGTATGTATGGTGTGGTGTGCGTGATTGTACGAGTGGCGTTGTGTGCATGTGGTGATGTGTACATGTGGTGTCGCGTACATGTCGTGCGTGTGGTATTGTGTACACATTGTACAAGTGGTGTGGTGTACATGTTGTGCAGGTGGTGTCGTGTACATGTGATGTTGTGCACATATTGTGCAGGTGGTGCAGTGTACTGGTGGTACTGTGTACATGTTATACATATGGTACTAGTGCACGTGTGGTATTGTGTGCATGTAATACATGTTGTGTTGAGGGCATGTGGTATTATGTATGTGCATCATGTAGTCATGGTATTGCGGTGTGTGTACTCGTTGTGTGGTACTCTATGTAGGTATATGTATTGGGTTGTATTTCCCATCGGGTATATATGGATGCACTGTGTTGTACACTGGATGTAGGTGTATGTGTTGTACGTCAGGTGTAGGTGCATGTATTGCATGGTGTTGTGTGTCAGATCTGGTTGTATGTGTGTGATGCACACTATGCGTATGTGCACCTGGTAGAGAAGAAGGTATTGGGTGTTTGTTGGGTGTGGCAACCGATCTGGTTTCTATACAGAAGAACAAAGGCAGAAGCAAGGATCGATGAAAGATAGGTATCAATATTGTATTTCAGTTCTATTATGCATGTGATTTATGATTTTGGTATATGATTATTACATGTGAATTATGATTTTGGTTTATGCTCCATGATTCTGATTTATGATCTATGATTCTGGTTTATGATGGTTACATGTGATTTATGATTTTGATCTATGATGGTTGTGTCTTGAGCTAACTTGATGTGATATTTTTATACATGATGATTTGGTCAAAGATGCTAGTTTGACTTCTTGTGACAGGAAGCGAACAGGATTCCAAGAGTGCCTTATTGACGAACTACCAATGAGATAAGATTTGAAGTTATTTCAATTTATTTTGAATCTAATGGAAGTTGTGTTCTTGGTATAGGAAGCATGAACATGCCCAATTGGGTGGTTGGAATCGACTGCAAGAATTAGCAGCAACAACAAATGAATTGAAGCATGCAACAGTATGCCGGTAAAGAACTTCAGGAGTAGGGCCATTGTGGGACATTGGTACCCAATAGTGTCCATTGACTTCCATGAGCATGATATGACTGCTATGATGTGTTAAGGTAGTTATATGCCTTGGTTTTTGTATCTTCCAATGCGAGGAAGGCTTGCCAAGGGATGGACTACCCGAGATGGCAGTGCTAGCGGAACTTGGAAGGTGAGTGATTGCACGGAAGGGGTGACCGGATTCTCGAGGGACTGTGTAGCAGAGAAGGGAAGGTCACGGATGGATTTGTTTTGGTCATTAGCATTGCTAGATGGAATCAAATGCACATTGGGAGTGCACCCTAGAAAAATGAGTCGGTAACTATTCACTGAGAGGACAAGTGGCGCAGGATTATAGTGTTGGACATTGGATGCAGATTTGACTTTGCAGTGGATTCTGGACTTCCTGGGAAGGAGGTGAATCCTGGTATTACTTTGAGGGTGGAGGTGTGAGCCTCTAGATTCTCTTGTTGATTGATACGGGCATCGTATCCTTTATTTTTCTAGTCAATCAAATGTGCATATGTGTATATCATTGTAAATATCGTAATGAGTTGTGTTATAAAGCTCCAATATGCGATATGGTTTTTATCAGGTCATGATGATTTGCTTTTCAGCAGGTCATTCATTGTAAATACTACAATGAGTTGTGTTATAAAGCTCCATGGGCAGTATGTTTTGTTTTCAGCAGTCATGTTGGTTATAGGTGTCATTGAACACCGAGGACGGTGTTCCCCCAAGGGGGAGGGTTTTGTAACAACCATGGTGAAAATTCCATGTAATAATATATAAATACTAGGGATGATGGGACACGTATTCCAAGATGAATGGTGGGCAAGACATCCTAGTGGGTGTTCATTTGGTTGTTTATGGGTAAGGAAATTGGCAAATGCAATGGCTAAGGCATTAAAGAGGCAAAAAGGTATTTTGGCACATTTATTTATGAAACTAATGGAAATTAGGAGAAAAAGGAGGTGAAAGGTCAAAGGTTGCATGTGACGAGGAAAATGAAGGAAAATAATGGAAAATGAAGAAAATAGAGGCCTCATTAATAAAAAGGCTTATGAGGATCAATTAGCAAGCTTCTTCCTTTCAGGGTGAACCTTTGGTCAGTTCAGTTTTGGAGCTCTCTCATTATTCTCTCTCTCTCTCATGCTCTTGGATACTTAGAGTTTTCTTGGAGCACTCACGGAGGGTGTGGCATACTTGGATTCTTGGAGCAAGAAGGAAAAGGAAGAGCAAGAAAGCACAAGAGGGCATCGACATCAACAACTACATCCAATTTCTTGCAGGTACTGAGTTGCATGTATGATTTCTTCACTAGTTTTTTCATGCATGGCACATGCATATGGTTTCTTGGTTATGATCTGTCATTAGCATGGAGGATGGCCGGGATTGACAGTGGATTTCCTAGCCTTGCCATTTCCTGGATAGTCATGGTCATTGTGAGTTTACCTTCATTTCTTTGTTTTGGTTGGTTCTCATATTTCCTTAGCTTGAGTTGAGTTATTAGTCCTCGAAGCCCTAGTTGAACAAATGCTCTGGAAACCCTGTAACAGCTTGGGTTGAGTTACTAGTCCTGGAAGCCCTGGTTGGAAAAACACTCTGGAAGCCCTTAGTGGGTTGAGTTACTAGTCCTAGAAGCTTTGGTTGGACAAACATTCTAGAAGCCCTGTATAAGTTGTGGGTTGAGTTACTAGTTTTGGAAGCCTTGGTTGGACAAAAGCTCTGGAAGCCCTGGAAGGCTTGGATGGAGACCAATTTGATGATGGTTTTAGCGATGTCCGACCGTGAGGTGGAATCATTGTTTAATGGGTTGAGGTGGATGGCCTCTGGAAACCCTGGATGAGTTTTGATTGATGTGTTCTCTGATATCCCACATTCATGATTGTAATATGGCACGGGGGTGATTGGTTGAAGAGAGACTTTGCTCAGCCATTCTACGGTCGGGTGGAACTTGGCAGTCCCATCACCGGTTGGTTCATCGCATTTATTAATGAAAAAATCCATTCCCTTGATTTTCATGTGCAAATGTATTGACCTATATATGGATTTTGATGGCTAATATGTTTATTGTATTTTTGTTCCTATTATGTTGTTTATATGCACATTTAACCTGGAGGGTGTTACATATGGCCTCAAAATGGCTCCAAAAGTTTAGGACTCGAAAACAATTGCTAAAACTAGTAAATTGTGCTACAATTAAGGAACTGAAAGAAATAATGGTACAATGATGTAGGTGGCCACAAATATCCACCTAGATCATGCAGTGTCACAAGTTGTTATTAAAGTTGATTTCCTTTGCCTGCCTGCCATAGAATACTCAAAACTTGTATAGGGCCACGAACCTAAAGGGAATTGTGTCTGCTTAAGAACAATAACAAACTTATGTGCATGAGTCTATGTGTGATAAAGCAAGTTTTATGGTGGGTTCTTCACCTTTGTATTTAGAGACACTATCTTTCTGCAAGTGTGACTCTACTAAGGCTTGTCTCAAGGTTCAAACACATTCAATCCACACACTCAAAAAACTCTTCAATAATACTTGAAACCTCTCTGTTTGAACTAATCTCATAGTCGGCACTAGAAGACACTATTTTGTATCAAACATTCATATCTTTTGTGTTTAGTGATTGATCAGTTCATCAAAGAATGAAGTTTTTAGCAATAACAAAATGAAATTACTCTGATATGTGTTTAAGAGAAAAACAAAACTAGAAACAAACCAATCTCTGCAAACCCTAACTGTCTAATGAGCAATAGAACAGAATGTAGCAAAAATTAACTACCAATGAAAGATCAATGAAATAACCTAAATGAAAAGAGATTCTAATATATGAGATCTAGTCGTGCTAACTGACATTCTAATCACAGATTAATAAATCGTGCTAAGTAAACAAGCTTTGAATACTATATATGTATTTGGTCATGCATTCATGTATTATGTTAATGTAAGTTAGATCTTGATACGGGAAATAAAATCAAAGAAATGAACTAACTAAATACAAGTACACTCATCGCAATTGTCCCAGGAGAGGTGGACCCTTGATAATCTCAACTGGGTCTTTCTCTTATCTGACATACATAAGTTAATTATGAGTGAATCTTCAGTTTATTGGTTGATCACTGCAAGAAACACCACACTGCACTTCAAGCAGCACCCCATTGTTCGATAGGTAGCACCTCACTATACATTGGCAACACCACACTCGATTGCAGGCAACACCCCACTACTGCAGATTGCACCCCACTACTATAGGTATCACCCCACTACTACAGGAAACACCCCACTACTGTAGGCAGCACCTATTGGGAACGGGATCCCCCAAGGGCGGTTTTAGGGCTAAAAGCCCATGTTTAAGTCAAGTTTTTGTAATATTATTGCAAAGACTCTGCATTTTTTGGTCACGAAGCGCAAAGGTATTATGTGTCACAAAGGGTAGTTTGCCCTTAGTTTTGTAAAGTAAAGTCAGCTATAAGAGATCTACCCATGGTCCATGGACCATGGGATGCTAAGCTCTAAGTAGTTAGAATAACCAAGGATAGCACGAGTAAGAGTGTCATAGCTTTAGAGCTCGAAGTCTAATTCTTGTGCTGTAGCGTAGGTAGAGGCTCTATAGCTGAATGCGCAGAGGCCTAGGGTAGAAGTCTGCAGCTGAGTGCGCGGACCCCTGCAACTGTGTGCGCAGGGTGAACAGAGTTTGTAATACTTGAAAGATATTAATAAAAGGAGTTATTCTGCAATTTCCATGTAATTGTTCTGTTGATGGGTTTGGATATTTTGTGTATGAATTTCCTTTATTATGTTTATATGGTGCGCGAATGAATGAAATTACATTGAATAATTGAACTCAATCATGAATATCTGCTTACGCGGTGATAACTTTAAGTATATGACAAGATAAGCAAATCACTTAGGATAATTGAGGAATCTGCACAGCACACTGCCATAGCATCACGAAAGTACCCGAGCCACAGGTTAGGGCTACGCGAATGTCGACCGTATACTTTCACGAGGGTATTGGAGGCCGAAATAGAGGGTTTGTCTCACAAGCCCTAGAGCAAGATCACATACGCGAAAGCAGGTATAGAAGAGATCAAACGACATCACAACCATCTCAAGGGTGCGGGAACTTGGTTCCAACATCCCCCCATACTGCTTCGGGTGAGACTTCAGTCCGCGCTCTGTGGGCTGATGCTGAAAGGGCCAGTAGTGTAGGGATTTGTTTGGATAATTAACATTGAACCTGGGTCAGGCCCCCTCAAGCCAACAAATGGTTCCGTTGTCGGGACTGGAATCTGCATAAGAGATGTGTGATGTCGTATCACTGGAATCCAACTAAGAAGGAGATTGGAGACTGGTTGGATAGAAAGATCCACGAATTCGCGGCACTGGAGAACACAAACCCATGACTGTCAAAGGAATAGTGGTTGGACCGATATCTGTATAGAAATTTTTTTCTGCTCTTCCCTATTGAGCTATACGAGTGGATCGCGAAGCTAGCAGATAGCCAAGGAAGGTGGAAACTTGATGTTCCTATTGTGTGGAGCCCAAAGCTAGTACGAAGGTTGGAAGTATCGAAGGATAAAATCGCCCGTGCTATTAATCATTTGCTTGATCGTGTCATAGGAGGATTTGTGACTAAATTCGCGGTCGACACCTCAGTCAGCTATAGCGAGGCAGAGCGACGCTTTTTCAAAGGACCGCAAGGTAAGTACGTAAAATCTTTGAATACTTGGATTAAAATGTTGTTGTGCAAAAAATAGGTTATGCAGCTACCTTGATGTTCGAGACTACGCGAAGCGGAAAAACTTACAGGAATGAAGGAAATAAGGGTCCGGAGTATAGCCCCTTTATTTCACCTCCGCGAAGAGAAGAAGGGATAACGAAGGTCTCTCTGCGAAGTGTTATTGAGTTAATAAGACAAGGATTCCCGCAAATACCACCTCCGCCCACACCACCTCTGACTTCACCTCCATTGCCTCCAACTTCACTTGTACCACCTCCACCTCCACCGTGATTCAGTATGGCAAATATAGTGAAGTTTTCGTTGTTCAAAGACTTTGGAAATGAGGACTCGGACCAATTCTGGTTCGTTGTAAGGGTTGTATGGGAAGCTCAAGGTGTTACAGATGATCATATAAACAAGGCGACATTGGTTAGTGCTCTGAAAGATCGTGTGCTAACCTCATATATTAAGTACTCTAACGATAACCCGAATGCTGGAGTAGCAAACATCCAAGCAGCACTAAATAGGGAATTTAGCATGCCTAAATCTGAGGTGCAGTCAATTGTGGGATTCAAAGAGATCGCATTGTAACCAGGTGAGACGCCTTAGGAACTAGATCAGAGGCTGAAATGTACAATCCACGAAGCCAACATGAATTTTCCAGATGGACAACATCATGAGTGGTTTGTGGCTTCGCTACTACCACACTTAAGGAGTGCGTTGTCGCAGCAGAAGATAACAACTCAAGTAGAGGCCTTGGAGATTTCCATGAGACTACATGAGACTCCAATGCAAGATCCTAATCTAGGAGTCCAGCAGATCCATGTGCAGCTGAAGAATTTGTGCCTTGAGATGCAAAGTCTGAAGCAGGATAGGACGGTTTGGCCAGAGGTACGCGAGGAGGTATGGTGCTTGAAATGCAAGAGTCAAGGTCATGACAAAGACCATTGCCCGGTTTTTGCAAATTACCTTGCAGGAGGAGGGTCGATGCCTTTAAGGCAGTAAGCTCAAGTAGGACCTAGTGTGGGGCCTACATCATGGTGCACTATCTGTAAGGTAGCCAGAAAAAATGCCACAGATAACTATCACTTGCTACAGAAGTATGTACAAGCACCGCAACAACTGTTCTGCAAATTTTGTAGGTCGGTAGGACATGATGAGTGTACTTGCATGAGCTATGAATTGATGATGGATAGAACTGCCACCTACAAGGTTTAGGCCGAAACGCGACCCCTTGACCAGAATGCAGGGATGGAACGGATAGGATTTCAGGGGCGTGGACAAGGCCAAGGTCGAGGAGGACCTGGTAGAGGTCGAGGACAATTGATTTGCTACAATTACGGAGGTCCATGACACTATGCCCTCGATTGCACTAATCCAACATGTCTGTCATGCAAGTATTGCACGTTGTTTGATCATGAAATGGAAGACTGTCCTATGCTGATAGCTAAGATACGTGACAAAGGGGTGCTACCACCTCCACCAACTCAAAACCTGTAGATGATGAGGTTTGAGCTGCACAAAGAAGATCCAAACGTAAATATAGTGCTCAAGAGTGGAACCACAATAGGAGATGACAAGGGGAAACAACCAGAAGACAGTACATGGGTTTGCAAAGGCCTGGAAAAAGAGGCTGTGTTGAACTTGGAGCACACTCATGAAGCCTTCATGGAATCTAAAAAGAGCTTTACTGAGACATCCACCTCAGGAAGAAAGGATAAGCCTGAGCCATAGATGGATCCCTCTATGCTTACAACGTTCCTGGAAACTTGTATGAAGTTACTGCGTGACAATAAGGTTGTGAAAGGGTTACAAGAACTCATCAATAGATGCACTGGAACCACGCCAGGTGAGCTACACGTAGTACGAAAGATTGGCAAGCATAAAACAAGGACGGGACGGGAGATGAGACTGACTGCACAAATAGGAGAGTATGAAATGGATCAGGTCATTTTGGACCTGGGGTCAGATGCGAATGTCCTACCAAAGAAGACTTGGGAGTGAATGGGGAGACCTATGCTGCAATGGTCTCTAATTCAGCTAAGGATGGCAAATCAGCAGAAAATCATCCCCATGGGGCGGCTGCAGGGGTGACCGTGGATATTGAGGGAGCAAGCGTGCTGGCAGATTTTGAAGTAATAGAGATAGTGGATGACAGCAATCCCTACCCTGCGCTCCTGGGAATTGACTGGGCTACTGATATGAACGGGGTAATCAATATGAAGAAATGAAGATGATCTTTGAGAAGAAATCACTGCACGTAATAATACCCCTAGATCGTGCTGAAGGATCGCGCTATACGAAACCAATATGCGATTATGAGAGTGATGACGACCTAGACTGTATCTATAAGATAACAGCGTGAGACCAAGATTAGGTGAATCCCACTGTAGATGGACGAATTACGTGGGATCGTGAGAGTTCCTACACTTCGGACTCCGACGAAGAAATAGAATGTTGGTAGAATTGGTTACACGAAGTAACTACGCTAAATTGCAACATGATGACCCGGTCACTGCGCTGTGTGTCATCAGAGGTAAGAAATATGCCTATTTATGATTTTTTAAATGAGGTAGATATCTTTTTGGATGCATTTGAAAGAGAGGTACCAGAAAAGCAGCACTTCCAGGCCTTAGACTGGGCACTGCACGCTACGCCCGCAAGATGGTAGGGTACACACAAGGGAAGCTTTGATGACTGGCGTGAATGTAGGAGGATGATGAGAGCATGATTTGGGAAGCCTAAGATGCGACTGACAGACAAGTATGATGGACAGAATGATTCGCACGTGCATCTGGCCAAATGGATGCAAGCTTATGGAGAAAAGCTCCAACCTAAGTGGGTGCACCTGTTATGTCATACCCTAGATGTTATCCCAATGAATTGGTATATAGAAACATAGCTTCGACATGGGACAGGCGAATGGGATATCCTGTGCGAGGGATTCATGATGAAATTCAGTTTTGAGGATGGGTTTGACAATATTGATGAAACATTACAAGAGGTGAAAGCAGCCATCTATAGGATACCGCAGGATCCTTTAGACCTGATTCAGCCTGAATGGGCTACTCAGCTGAGTCACGCGCTCAAATGTTATAATGTAGCTACTGAAGATGAGGATGAGGATCCACATAAGATTAACATTCCAGAAACAGAAGGCCACAGCGAGGTTCAAGGACCACAGGTTGAGAACCCCGATATAACCGCACCGGTGAAAATAAAACAAGTGAACATTGGTACGGAGGCAGAACCCAAATTCGTGAAGATTGGAGACTACTGGGACAATGCAATGGTGGATAAGGTCGTTTAATTGCTCCACAAATACCAGGACTTATTCCCTACCAAGTTTATAGATTTGAAAGGAATAATCGGAAATATAGGAGTGATGAAGATCATGTTAAAATCAGATGCGAACCCAGTTAAGCAAAGGCCTTACCGCCTCAGTGCGAAATACAAGGAGAAGGTTCGCTTAGAGCTAGACAAAATGCTAGCAGCAGGCATCATTGAGCCTGTGGAAGAATTTAATTGGGTAAGCCCAATGGTGGTGCAAGAGAAGAAGAAGAAGGATGAGATAAGGATCTGCGTGGATCTCAGAAAACGAAATGATGCTTGTGTGCATGGCCCTTTCCGGACTTCGTTCACGGATGAAGTGTTGGAAAATGTAGGTGGATAGGAAGCATATCCTTTACTGGCGGGTTCTCTGGGTACCACCAAATCAAAATCGCGCTGGAGGATAGGAGCAAGACAACCTTCGCAACTGAGTGGGGTTGTTTTCAATACACTATAATGCCATTTGGATTGAAGAATGCGCCTGCAATATTTTCGTGCGTGGTTGTTGCGGCATTCAAGGAATTTATTCATAAGTTCTTGGAGGTATATTTTGATGACTAGACTGTATTTGCGCTGGTTAAGCACCACGTAGCAAGCTTGCGCTTAATGTTGGATACCTGTCGAAGATACTAGATCGCGCTCAACCTCAAGAAGTGTCTATTTTTCGTTCCTTTTAGGAACCTATTGGGGCATGTGGTTTGCAGACAAGGACTGATGGTAGACCCTGCAAAGATTGTGGTGATACTGAACTTGGAAGCGTTGAGGAGTGTGAAACAGATGCATGCTACTTTGGGACATACGGGATATTACAAAAAGTTTATCAAAAGTTATGCCCAGATCATCGCGTCGATGGAAAAATTGTTGAAGAAAGATGTCTCGTTCTGCTGGAACGATGACTGTAAGAAAAGCTTGGATATATTGAAAGAAAAGATGGTTACCGCGCCGATTCTAGTCTTCCCGGACTGGAAGAAAGAGTTTCATGTACATGTCAATGCGTCATGTATAGCGCTAGGGGCAGTACTAACACAGGCTGGCAGAGAAAGCTTGGACCATCTAATCGCGTTCGCAAGCCGCATATTATCCAAAGTAGAGAAGAACTACTCTACCACTGAACACAAGGGGCTAGCTATGGTGTATGCACTCCAGAAGTATCGACACTACTTGTTAAGAGGCCACTTTAAGATGTATACGAATCACTCTGCGCTGAAGTACCCGGTCAATAAGCCTATGTTGGGGGGGGGGGGGGGGGGGTGGGGGGGGGGGGGGGGCGGGCGTGAATCTGTAGAAGGCTCTTATTGTTCCAAGAGTATGATTTTGAAGTTGTTGTGAAGCCTGGATGATTGAATGCGGGACCAGACCATCTGTCACGCATTGAAATAGGGGAGGAAACTACTAACTTGGAAGAAGGATTGTGTGACACGCAATTATTTGCAGTGCATGTCACAGATGGTCATTCTGAGGATATAATACACTTCCTAACAACAGGAACTGCACCGGAAGGATACTCTGTCCAACAAAAGAAGGAATTAGTGGTGCGCACAGCAGATTTCTCTGTCATTGTTGGGCATCTATACAAGATGGGGACTGATGAGATATTGTGACGGTATGTACCTGAGTTTGAACGAGGCAGCATCCTCACGAATTCTCATGGGGGCGCCGTGGGAGGAAATTATGTAGGGAGAGCAACCGCATTGAAGATTCTACGCGCCGGGTTGCGGTGGCCAACCTTCATCAGGATTCAAAAGGATATTGCAAGGCGTGTGATGTATGTCAAAGAACAGGCAGGCCATCGTGGAGGGATGAAATTCCTTTGAATCCACAAATGACGTTAAAACCCTTCGAGAAGTGGGCAATAGATTTCATAGGACCCATTTAGCCACAAGGGAAGATAAGAGTGAGTACATTATCATTGCAACAAAGTATTTGACTTGTTGGGCAGAAGCGTAGCCGGTGAAGGATTGCACGGGCGCGACGGTCGCGAAGTTCCTATTTGAGCATGTACTGACGAGATTTGGATGTCCAAGTATCTTGATGAATGATCATGGTACACACTTCCTGAATGAGATAATCAGTGCACTAATAGAGGAATTTCAGGTGTATCACCAGAAGAGCACACCTTATCACCCACAGGCTAACAGGACAGTGGAGGCGTTCAACGAAGTGCTTGAAAATGTGCTGACCAAGGTTTGCAATGCTCAGCGAAGTGATTGGGACCTCCACATACCTGTAGTATTGTGGGCTTATCGAATGACATGCAAGAAGTTGACGGTACAAACCCATTTTAGGCTCGTCTATGGTGTGGAAGCCATAATGCCTATGGAATACATTGTGCCTAGTCTGCGCATAGCAGCGCTCACAAGTATGATGGATCGCGGAGCCCTAGAAGAGAGGCTTGCGCAGCTGGATGAGCTCAAAGAAGATATATTTTTGGCTGGATTTCACCAGTAGGTCCAAAAGCAGCGAGAAAAGGCATGGCATGATTGACACATCAAGTTACACACATTTAAGGTAAATGATATGGTTTTTTTGTATGATAGTATGTTTGATAAATTCCCTGGAAAATTCAGAATGCACTAATTAGGGCCTTATGTTATTAAGGAGATTACCGATAGAGGAGCGGTACAGCTGGTCAAGTTAAATGGAGAACCCTTCCCAGGAAAGGTGAATGGCAGTCGCTTGAAGTTGTACACCGGCGGTCTTGCCATGTGACTAAATGAAAGTAGCACAATCTTAGCGCTCCAGGCAGCTAAAAGGAGGCACAGGACTATAAACTACACTACCTAAGTTGGGGAGCTATGTGATTGGAAGATGGTGCGAAGCAAGGACGTGGAACTGGATCCACGACAACGCGGAGGGAGTTGCGCTACCCAGGGAGAAATCGCACAGGTCATCCAGAAAGTGACTGTTAAATTCATTGTTCATGAAAATACGATAGAAGTGAGGCCAGATGGAGCGGGCAGCCGTCATTTAAGACGAAACTTATGGCTTAGATCCTTGAAAATCCGCTGCCAATCCAGCATTAATGAATCGATTTCAGGGGGAATGGTCGAATTTGAATTCAAATTGCCCTATAAATTACAAGTGGTTGTCTAGCAAGAAACACTTGGCATTTTTAGTATTCAGCTATTGAGCTCTCAGATGCCTATGGACCCAGAGTTTTTCGAAGCTCTCAAACAGACTCCTGCATTTGCGAACTTGCCTGAGACGTCGCGAGTACTGATAGAGAGTGTTATGTCATCACCCCCAGAAGTTATCAATACACAGCAAGTGGTAGAAGAGCTGGCACAAGAGATGGAGAAACAGGGCGAAGAAGTCGCCCCCAAAGTAGCCGAAGTACTGGCAGAGGTCCCTAAATCTCTGAGAATGTCGAGACCAAAGCCGAACCCAACCAAGGAGACCGTGAAAGATAAGAAGGGAAAGCAGCCTTCCATCCTAGTGAGCGCATCGTCGAGACAAAACCTAACAAAGCCCACTGCCCAGGAGAAAGAAAAGGCTATAAACCTCGAGGCTGAAGAGGAGGATATCGAAGACATCCCCATGGACGATGAAGATGTAGGAGTGGAGATAGAGGAGTTCGAAGGCCAGGGTGCGGACCCTATTACAAGGTTGTCGGAGTATGTCCCTCCGTGCAAGCCTAAGTCCAAGGTCCCAAAGGACATTGATGAAAGTAAGACTCCCTTGCAAACCCCTTTGCTACCGGATGAAATCACTTTTTACGATTTGCGTTTGGCACGGGTGCCCACATCAAGGCTCAAAGATTGGGACTTGGCATACCATGAGAAATTCCTGCACCTGGCAACCAAATATTTGATGCACCGCATCATAGACACAAAGACGGGGATGACTGCACTGGAGCCGAGGAAGTGGCTCAGGGGAGTAGAGAAGGCAAGATTACTCAACTTATTCTTGGTGTTGCACTATAACCGCGCCCCCTTGACGGTCTTAGTCATCAAGCAGTTGTTGCGCTTGGTGAATGATGGGTGTCTGTGGCTAGAGGAGCTGATACCCATCACTGATATGTTGATTCACTGCATCACACGCCTGCCGTATACAGGTAAAAATCTAGTGATAATTTTTAGTGGCAAGGGCGGTGAGTTAGCGCTTGTAGAGTCGATGAAAGAGAAGTTCAAGTTGGTGAAGAAGTCGCGCTCGCACAGCAGTACGCAGAAGGAGTCCAGTTTAACTGGTCGGACTACCTTCGCGGCGAGTTCCTGGAAAACTGTCGCGAGGTGCAAGAGCAAAGCAAGGTGTTCCACTATGTGTGGCTCTTTCTATAAATTGTGCTCATAGCGTGGGAGATACCGGAAGAGAGTCAATTCCCCTCGGTCGCACTAGAGCTTCCTGAGCAGCGAAGTACACTTCACTCTAGCGGCCAAGGACGTGGACCGCGTTCGAGACAGCAAAATTTTCTGGATCTTGATGGAAATGAACATCAGGATGACTATCAATTGCAAGTCGCGATTGTCACCCACGGTATATGCTAACCTGCAGAGCTATGCTAAATTCAAAGCGGATATCAATCAGGGCGCGGAAGGACCCTGCGCAAAAGTGGTACGATTTGTCGTACCTGGCCACAAATGATGCCATCGATGTGGTATTAGATAAATGGCCGATGGAGTGGTGCACCTCCATGGACTTGGCGGTGGGTGGAAGAAAATCCACCACACAAAAGAAGAAGGACGAGGCCAAGCTGAAGATGGCACAAGTGGTTGAGAAGAGGAAGAAGGAGGCCATTAAGAAGGCCAAGGCAGAACAGACAGGAAAGGAGGCAGGAAAACAAACAGGAGGCGCAGAACAGGGCTCTGACAAAGGCGCGCGGTCGCCTTAACCTGCAACTAAAGAAGAGGACACAGAGTAGTATGGTGCGGACCCTCAGGAGATGTCCGGCTGTATTAAGCGCTCGAGAGAGCTGGAAAAGGGAGGGTCCAGAAAGAAGTCCAAGGCGACCAAGACCTCGCTAGACCCCATCAAACTAACGGAGGGAGATTTATATGACATCGGTGACACAGTCAGAGATGTCACCGCGGAGGCCCTGCAACAATTTGAAAAGCAGCAGAAGATCATCCTAAGGGCCATCTAGATGGGATTGCAGGAGTTGCAAGCCCGCGCGTCGCAAGTTGGTACGATTTCTACCAGCTTGGCTATCAGCACATCAGAGGTTATCGATATGCTGCACACGAAGACTTCCAGTGCACTAGTGCTGTCGGATGGAGCACTCACAACAAAAAATGAGGCTGACAGGCCCACTGTCAACGCCTTGAAGGGAGTAGGATTAAACCTGGCAGCACTCCCGCATGACGCACTCCACTCCTTGCAGGATGGAGTAATTACGGAGCTGAGGGCTCACGAGCACCGCGCCCTCCAAGTGATCAAACGAGAAGAGAATAAATAATGAGCAGATGGCCTTGTAGAGGGATGCTGCCATCACTGTCGAGGCCGAGTCGAATAGCCAGAGACAAAAGATCATACAGGTCGTGGAGGAGGCCTGCAAAATGGTCCCGGAATTGGCCATTCCAGAGGAGGAGCCAGTTGAGGTCTGCATCTGTAAATTGGCCACAGGGGTGCGCGACACTCGGACGGAGATGGCGCGGGTTCAGTTGGAGTTGAACTTACAGATTATAGAGCTTCAATTGAGGTCTCAGCCTTCAACGCCACCAGAGGTAAAGGAACAACGGGTAGCCGCTGTAAAAGAAGCAGTTGCGGCAGTGGAGAGTGTAGTATCAAACTCCATCTAGTTGTTTCAGGTCCTGACCGGCTTGCAGGAGGACCCAAACATCCAGAGGATCGAGACAGAAGTGCGCGAATGCCAACAACGCTATGACCAAGTAAAGGGCACAGCGCGAACGTCCCGCTAACATAGAGGTTAGCCAAGCTGCAGGAAGCCAAGTAGCTGAAGGAACAGGTGGACGCAGTGCTGCACAAGGAAGTAGTGCTGAAGGCACGACTTAAGCCCTGCCTGGAGGAATCTTATGCAGTAGCTTCAGGCTGAAAGTGCAGGAGCAGTGACCGAGCAGACAATGGAAGATGTGAATTCGGCCGCAGTGCAGTGCATAGCCGAAGTTGCGATCATAAGGGTCGAGCTGGACAGGCTTCGTGCAAAGATCTCCACGCCTGCCGAATGACTCGAGGGTGAGTCATGATGTTTGTGTTGGGGGCCTATTGGGAGCGGGATCCCCCAAGGGAATTTTTGGGGCTAAAAGACCATGTTTAAGTCAAGTTTTGTAATATTATTGCAAAGACTCCGCATTTTGTGGTCGTGAAGCGCGAAGGTATTATGTGTCACAAAGGGTAGTTTGCCCTTAGTTTTGTAATGTAAAGTCGGTTGTAAGAGATCTACCCATGGTCCGCGGACCATGGGATTGTATAAAAAAAGCTAAGCTCTAAGTAGTTAGAATAGCCAAGGATAGCACGAGTAAGAGAGTCATAACTTTAGAGCTAGAAGTCTAAGTCTTGGGTTGTAGCATAGGTAGAGGCTCTGCAGTTGAGTGCGCAGAGGCCTAGGGTAGAAGTCCGCAGCTGAGTGCGCGGACCCCTGTAGCTGTGTGCACAGGGTGAACAGAGTCTGTAATACTTGAAAGATATTAATAAAAGGAGTTATTCTGCAATTTCCGTGTAATTTTTCTGTTGATGGGTTTGGATATTTTGTGTATGAATTTCCTTTATTATGTTTATATGGTGTGTGAATGAATGCAATTACATCGACTATTTGAACGCAATCATGAATATTTGCTTATGCGGTGATAACTTTAAGTATTGACAAGATAAACAAATCACTTAGGATAATTGAGGAGTCGGCATAGCATGCTGCCATAGCAGCGTGAAAGTACCCAAGCCATAGGTTAGGGCTGCGCGAAGGTCAACCGTATACTTTCGCGAGGGTATTGAAGGTCCGAATAGAGGGTTTGTCTCACAAGCCCTAGATCGAGATCACCTATGCGAAGGCAGGGATAGAAGAGATCAAATGACATCACAACCATCTCAAGGGTGTGGAAACTTGGTTCCAACATCCCCCCATACTGCTTCGGGTGAGACTTCAATCCGCACTCCATAGGCTAATGCCAAAAGGGCCAGTAGTGTAGGGATTTGTTTGGCTAATTAAAGTTAAACCTAGGTCAGGCCCCCTCAAGCCAACAACACCCTGCTACTAGACTTCCCACTAATTCCTTCATCAATTGGAACTAGTTTAACTAACTTTAACTCAGTTAGACTAAATTAAATAATTACGACTCAAAATAAACTCAACTAGTGCTCCCAATTGTAGAAAACACTATACATGACTCTAGTTAGACCCTCAACTTGAATTAACTAATCCAACTAAGTCAAAATAACTTAGTTAACTATTACAAGCTGTCATGAGATGTGGAACTACAATTTTGTTCCCAATTTAATTTAAGGAAAAATTAAATTAGGATTTTTTCTTGATGCTATTTTTAAAATTTCTTGTGGTTATTTTCAACACTCCCTCTCAACAAGAAAGGAATTAAACTCTATCCTAATTTTGTACCTTTGGAATGTTCTACATGCAACACTTGTCACTGTTGTTGTTTCTACTGCAACATCTGCAACCCAAAAAAAACATCCAAACAAAATAAACTAAATCACTGTTTCTGCAACTATCTACTAGGAAAACCGTGTTGCTGCTGACTCTTCTACTGAGCCTCCTACTCTATTTTCAACACTACTTTCCACTCCTCAGTATCTGATTAACATTGATCCTCCTACTATTGAAAATTGTGGGCCCCCTGTACCAAGGTAACGGTCCATGAGACAAAAAACACCTCAATGGATCCTGCCCAATTTATGAAACTCTTAGACTAAGGTTTCATACTGCCCCACCTCACACCTGGAGGTATGGTTGCATGTGCTCCCTCTGCCCACTTAGCTTGAAATCTCCTCCTACTGGAGGTCTATGACTAGTCATCTTCATCGTCATCCTCATGGTCAACCCAATTGTCAACTGGATGAAACTTCCTCTTAAGAGCTAAATCATGCTCCCTCTCAACCACAACATCTCTAGTCCTTGCCTTGCTCCTCAAGGTTATGCGTGCCTCTTCCTCTAATGTGTAGAGGCTCTCAACCCTGACATAAAATTGCTTGAGTTGACATGAATCAAGATGCTTGAGGTAGGCCTTTCCATCTCTGAAGACTACCTCATACCCATTGTCTTTGATCCTCAATTTCTTCATCAGTTCAAGTTTCTTGGCTTCACTTCTATTTCCGAATAGCTCATTGAGGGTCTTCCACATAGCAAAGCGAGTCTCTTTTCCATCTAGTTTCAGTACTATGTAGTCTCTCACACCCTCCAAGATGATCCTCTTGGCTCTTGCTACACTCTTCTTCCACTCTGCTAGATCTTTAGCATCAGATGTTGGAGGCTTCGGGATATCATGATCTATGAATTCCTTCGGTTGATTATATTCAAACATTGCCTCCATACTATCCTTCCAAGCAATGTAATTTGAACTACCCTCAAGGGCATATTCAGGTCTCAATCCGTAGAAGGACATCCTGATAGCTCTGAAAAATGATTCTCCAAATTCTATTCACCTACAAGGACAACTTCTAATTCTTCTCTTCTATTCTGATTTCAACTCTGATACCATCTAGAAATTCCTTGTAGATTCAAACTGCAAATTGTAATATACTAAAAAGATTGACTTGAATCTACTCTACTCATCAACGGAAACAATAAACGATTGATGAAATCATCAAGCATATAAGAGAAAGAATTCAATCACGCATAACACAATGATTTTCTGGGGAAAGACATAGCTAAAAACCCTTATTATCTGCATATTGCATTAGCCAAAGAATCTGGATGAATACAATATGTTTTGCTCAACCTTAAGCTCAACCTGCACAAGGATTTTCTATCCTTTGCCTGACTGACTGCCTTTAGCCAATACTTAACCAAATTTCTGGGCCTCCAAGATCCAAATTCCTTGCATTGTTCCGTTGGGAATTAGCCTCTATTTAATTGGGAAATTCCACAATTATGAATTGTGCAATCCTCATAGTCCTTCCTCTCATTACATGCACCATCTGTTTAATTTAGATAATTTTACAACTAATAGTACATTGTTCCTGAACTCCAATCTCAACTGGGTCTTTCTTTGATCTGACATGCATGAGTTAATTATGAGTGGATCTTCTGTTTATTGGTTGATCACTGCAGGAAACACCAAATTGTATTTTAGGAAGCATGCCACTGTTCGACAGAAACCACCTCATTGTACATCAGGCAACACCACACTCAACTGGTGACTGGACCCCACTACTGTAGGCAACACCCCACTACTGCAGGTTGTACCCCACTACTGCATGTTACACCCCACTACCACAGAAAACACCCCACTACTACAGGAAGCACCCCACTACTAAACCTCCCACTAATCCCTTCATCAGTTGGAACTAGTTTAAATGACTTTAACTCAGTTAGATTGAATTAGATAATTACCACTCAAAATAAACTCAACTAGTGCTCTTAATTGTAGGAGACACTCTACATGACTCTATTTATACCCTCAACTCGAATTATCTCAGCCAATGAAGTCAAACTAACTTAGTTAACTATTACAAGTTGTCATGAGATGTGGAATTACAATTTTATTCTCAATTTAATTCATGGAAAAATCAAATTGGGATTTTTTCTTGATGTTACTTTTTAAAATTTCTTGTTGCTATTTTCAACAAACTTTAGATATTTTAACCCCACATTAAATACTTGAACAAACTAACTCTTTAAAACCGATTCTATGCCATTTAATAACAATGAAGATTTATGAACATTCACCTACATCCTTGTTGCCTTATTGTATAACTTCTTTATATTTTTATACTTCCCTAATTGTTCCCATGCTAAACAGAACCATGCCATCTACAAATAGTAAATGAGATAAGGGGAAATGATTTCCCATTTTAATACTCTTACCTTCCCTTTAGATGCATTTACCATTTTTCTCGAACCTTTTGAAATCAACAAGAATAAGAAGAAAGACATAAGGCATCCGCGCATTAGACCCCTGGAAGGATAGAAGAAATTAAACATTGACCCATTAACCAATACAACAAAGGAAGTTGAGTAATTGCACCCATAAGCCAATTTACTACTGGAAATCTCATCCCATTTCGAATAAAAATAATCCTATTATTTAATTGGCTTGCCATATCAAAAACCTTAGCTAAGTCTAATCTCATCATCATAGTTTAATTTTTCTCCTTTGATATATGAAGTCATTCTTGTGTTATTATGACCACATGAATTTTTCCAATATGAAGAAAATTATACAACTCCTTGAGATAAAATTAGGGAAAATTCTTTTTAAGCCTATTTGTTAGAATTATTGTTGAAATTTTGTACACAATTACATGGTGATATAGGCCTATAATCATCAAAGTTATATTGATCATTTTGGTTTGGAATTAGAGCTATAAATTCTTGTTTAGTGCACCCACCAAAAAAAATATTCTATCACTTAGCAACTCCTCTTCTAGGAAGTCATAGAAACACAAATAAAAATCCACCATCCATCCATGTAACCTCAAACTCTTTGCCTTCTTAAAATATTGTAACAGCCCTGGTAAAAATTCCATGTAAAAATATATATATGGCCACAGATGATGGGACGTGTATTCCACGCTGAATGGTAGGCGAAACGTCCTAGTGGGTGTTGATTCGGTTTATTACGGCTTAGGAAATTGGCAAAGGAAATGGCTAAGGTTTTGGAAAGTCATGAGGCATTTATTGGCATTACATGTATGAAAATAATGGAAATTAGGAGAAAAGGAAGGTGAAGGGTCACAGGTTGCATGTGAGGAGGAAAATGAAGGAAAATAATTGAAAATGAAGAAAATAGAGGCGTCATTAATAAAAAGGCTTATGAAGATTAGTGAGCAAGACTCATTCAATTCAGTTTTGGAGCTCTCTCATTATTCTCTCTCTCTCTCTCATTTGGAGACTTAAAATTTTCTTGGAGCACTCTTGGAGGGTGTGGCATACTTCGATTTTTGAAGAAAGAAGGCAAAGAAAGAGCAGGAAAGTGCAAGAGGGCATCAATATCGGCAACTACATCAGATTTTCTTGCAGGTATTGAGTTGCATGTATGTTTCCTTCACTATTTTTGGCATGAATGGCATATGCATGTGGATTTTTGGTTGTGATCTGTCATTGGCATGGAGGATGGTCGGGATTGACAGTGGATTGCCTAGCTTTGCCATTTCCTGGATAGCCATGGTGATTGTGGGTTGATTTTCAGTGTTTTGTTTTGGTTGGTTCTCATGTTTCCTTAGCTTGGGTTAAGTTATTAGTTCCTGGAAGCCCTAGTTGGACAAACGCTCTAGAAGCCCTGTAACAGCTTGGGTTGAGTTACTTGTCCTAGAAGCCTTGGTTGGACAAATGCTTTGGAAGCCCTTAGTGGGAAGAGTTACTAGTCCTAGAAGCCCTAGTTGGACAAACGCTCCGGAAGCCCTGTATAAGTTGTGGGTTGAGTTACTAGTCCTGGAAGCCTTGGTTGGAACAAACGCTCTGGAAGCCCTGGAAGGCTTGGATGGAAACCAATCTGATAATGGTTTTGTGATGTCCAGATGTGAGGTGGAATCATTGTTTGATGGGTTGAGGTGGATGGCTTCTGGAAGCCCTGGATGGTTTTTGATTGATGTGTTCCATGAGATCCCACATTCATGCTTGGAATATGGCATGGGGGTGAATCGCTGAAGAGAGATTCGACTCAGCCATTCTACGGTCAGGTGGAATGTGGAAGTCCTATCCTAGGTTTGGATTCTGCATCATTAATGAAAGGTTATTTCTCCTGGTATTACTATGAGCATTATGATGGATTATATGTGGTTATATGGCTATGATTTCATGGATATTTCTGCCCCTATTATGTTGGTTATTTATATGTTTTATGACAACAACTATGTATGTCTCTCATCATGTTTTTTACTTATATATGAATGAACAATGTATATATGACCTAATGGATGGAATGGCAGTTAAAGTGATAAGGATACAATGCTTCATGGCAAATCTCAGATAAGTATGAACCCATATGCTCAAATCTGTTATTTACACCTATAGGTTTCATATTTACTAAGTGTTTGAAAAAATGCATGTCATGGCTAGTAGGGATCTAGTCAAAGTCTTGAATAAGTATTTGCTTTAGTATTGTCATTTCCATATTATTTTATTTATTTGAAGAGATGGTTCAATTATGGGCAATGACCAAGACTCTAGGCCTGAAAAAATGGCTCAAATCTCGGAGTCACTGGCATAGCACTAACAAGTTGGGTCTCTAGTCACTACCAAATAAGCCTGTGAGAGCGATTATAGGGTTTCAGTCGCATGCATGCCTTTTCATGGGAGCGACTTTGGGTTTAATTTATCTAAATGCTATGTTAACTCAGGGGTTGGGCACCTGGAGTGGTGGATTAGCTCATAAGGATCATAAAGCACCTAAGGGAGGTTTGTGTGTTGTGTTTCTGTCGATTCCATTTCCTTAAGGTTACCTAGGAGGTTGAATCATATCGTAGTAGCCTCTCATCGCATGTTTACCTTGGCTGGGTGGTTGCTTGGGTAGATGTGGGAGGAGGGTTTTACAAAGTGGTATCAGAGTGTGGTTTCACTCTCCTTGGGTTGTGTGTGGATCATGCTTTCATGTTGGTTGCATACGTGTTCCTTATGCATGTAGTCCATGTGCTTGTTGCATTTGCATGGTGTTGATCATGGTTGTAGTGATGTTGCCATGTGATGGTTGAAGGTGTTGTCATGGAGTATTCCTTCATGTGTGTATGGTTGATTATGCATTGTTATGCATGTCAGTGTTCACATGTTATCAAATGCACGTGAGGTGGTTGTTATTGTCATGCATGAGGTCATGGCTTGTGTAGTTGATATGGTCATGCATTAATGACTGGACCCTAGCTAGAATGATGTGTATATGGTTTCATACTCATGTGTTATATGTCTATATGTAGTTGTTATGCATGTATGGCCTTGGTTATAGTTATGCATGAATAGTAGGTCAAACATGCCTTGTGAAGTCATGGTATGAAATTTAAGTCATCATGGTGCTATTGATTGTTATGATTCTAATGTGTTGGCTAAGATAGAGCGGGAGACGCAGATCACCATAATGAGGTTGCAGCATTAGACTTTGGGATAAGAGTAGATTGTTATACATGTATTGTATGTTTGGTATGCAGGTATGTAAGTTAAGGATTTTCATGTGAATTAGGTTTATATACATTAGGTTTATGTAAATTTTTTGATGTTATGGTTACATATATGATAGATGATAGTTGATTAGTATAGTCACATGCACATGTTTCATGGATGATATTAACATATGGTTGTATGCATTGCTATTTTTGTTTTATGTTAGATAACTTGATGATCATGTTATATGTTGTTGATGAGCATGCTATATGTTAGCTGATTGTTGTTATATGTTATTTAACTTGATGATTAGGGTTATTACATTAAGATGTGATGTTATATGTATCATGCTAAATTGGATTGGACTATGCATATGGTTATGGTTACGATATTCAGGTATGAGCTGACATATTTGTGATGACTTTGCACACGTGGTTGTTATGCATGAACTATACATGCTTATGAGTCATGATGTGAACATGTTAGTTAGTTAGTGTTATGGATATCGTGGTCTTATTTATGTTTGAGTTGACAGATTGTAAAGTTATATTTTGCTAACTAGATTGATCATGCAGACAAGATAGCGTCCCCTGGGGTACATTAAGGTATGAGTTTGCTTATGTCGTATATTCAGTACTTAACTGTTTGATTATGTTGTCTAGTTGATTTATTTAGCATGGTATGTGTGCAAGTTGGTTGAATGTTTGATGAATTTCATGATATGAGTATGTGTTCCAATGATCTTGTTTTAAGATGATTGTACTAACACATATGTGTTGAGACAGTTGATATGTACTTGAATGTAGTTGACAGTTGTAGCATTATGTCTAACAACTATGAGTTGATTATGGGTTATGACATGATTGTTTGTAAAAGTTGATTTCAAATTGATACATATGATTGTCTTGATATTTGGAACATGTGGTTGACACGTGTGAGCAGTTGCATGAAACATGCTTTGTATTAGTGTGACAAGGTAATAGTTTATGTGTTTATATAGCTAATAGTTGGGTGATGCGGAAATAGATAGTTAGACTCTATTGCAACAAGGTAAAAAGGGTAAAATAAAAGAATTGAGCAAGAATTCCTTTGGCTATGTTTGGAAACCCTAATTCCAAACGAATGATTTCTTTGCATATAGGAAGTCTTCTTAACCCTAATTTGTATGAGATTATGTGGATATGTGCTATATTCATGAATATGTACTTGACAGATATGTTAGCTAGTTTCTAGTTACAGGTGGACGGAACTAGAGTCCCTTGAGAGATGAGTTGGATGTGTTCAGTTGCAAGCAACATGTTTGGCACAACAAGGTAAGATAAATGGTATATTGTTATATTTATTTATGCACTGATAGTTATGTGTTTATGGTAGTATGATGTAGGGGATTGCATGGCAAGAGACTGCCATGAAATATTGAAGAAGGCTCAGGTTGAGCTTTCCCTGGGAACCATGGGGATTGAGTCATGGTGTTTGTGGTCAACCTTGTGCTTTTTGTCTTTCATGAATTGTTGCGCTTAATTTGCAATTTTGATTGTGTCTGGTGGATAGCTATGCCACTTTGTTGCGGTGTCGTATTGCTTTTGGGTTTCATGGTCTTCTTTTTTTGTTTCCGTTCTTGCATTTTATTGTTTTGAGTCTTGGGAATTGGTTTGGAAAGAGGAAAGTTAATGGAGCTCAGGGAGAGTTGTGTGGTACCCAACAGGTAATGTAAGACATGGATGAAGCTCGATGCATGAGTAAGCGCAGCAGAAGGTAAGACTATGACAATCGATTAGACTGGCTGGGTCCATTGTGGTAAATGGACGGTGGCAGTAAAGTCATGAGAAAGGTAACCAAAAGGTAAATTAAATGGATCTGAGGCGTCATCTACCTTGGTTATGTTGGGAATGACTATTCTTAATGTTGCGCATGTGTTGCATGAATAAAGGAAGCTCTCTTAACCCTTGACCTTAATATCTGGTAATTATGTTATGATCATGATTATTCTAATGTTTATATATGCATACATGTAGGTGTGTATGTATGTCATGTTTGACAGGGTTGTCATGGATCGTGACTATTAACGCTAACATTTATGTGTCTATATATGTATGTATGCATATCATTGTCTAACATGATCATTATTGTTTATGCTAATGTTTACGTATATGTATGTATGTATCCATGTATCTATGTAACTGTCTGACAGATCATCAAGAATTGTTCTTGTGGCGGAATGATTTCCTATGCACGTGAATGGCATGAAGAAGTTCCTAGCTATGAGGAATAAATTGGGAAGAGTAGTCATGAAAAATATATGAGGCCAGTATCATATGAATATGAATTTATATTGTATGCTTGGATTATGCCTATGCTTATGTTATGGACAGGTTATATCGAGGGATACATCAGCGAAATGAAAGCAGTGTGGTTTGCGGCATGCTAGGATAAGCATGGATAAGGCACTAGAAGCAAGGTTTCTTGGTAAGGATAGTGTGGTTTTGGATGTGTGGTACTATTGTTGTGCATATGTTGTATATGTTGTACATGTTGCATCTATCATGTGTGCACATGCGGTGTTGTGTATATATGGCGCGTGTGCATGTTGTTTATGCAGTGTTATGTATAGGATGGTATAGATAGTGTTGTGTGAATATTACATATGGTGTTGTGCACGTGATTGGATATGCAGTGTTGTGTACAAATGATGCTATGTTCATGTTGGATATGTGGTGCTATGTACAGGTGGTGTTGCGTGTATGTTGTACATGTGGTGCTATGTACATATGGTGTTGTGTGCATGTGGTGTTGTGTTTTTTGTTCTACAAGTGGCATTGTGTGCAAGTGGTGTTGTGTACATGTCGTGCATGTGGCACTATGTACATATGGTGTCGCGTACATGTCGTGCATGTGGTACTATGTACATGTGGTATTGTGTACATGTTGTACAAGTGGTGTAATGTACATGTGGCGTTGTGTACACGTTGTTCAGGTGCCGTCATGTACATGTGATGTTGTGCACACGTTGTGTAGGTGGTGCGGTGTACAAGTGGTATTGTGTACATGTTGTACATATGGTACTGGTGCACATGTGGTATTGTGTGCATGTCATACATGTTGTGTTGAGGGCATGTGGTACTAGGTATGTGCATTGTGTAGGTGCATGTATTGTGTGGTGTTGTACATTGGGTATAGATGTATTGTGTTGTGTTGTACGCCAGGTGTAGGTGTATGTATTATGTTATGCACTGGATGTAGGCGTATGTATTGTATTGTATACACTGGGTGTAGGTGTATGTGTTGTATGTCAGGTGTAGGTGCATGTATTGCATGGAGTTGTATGTCATGTGTGGTTGTATGTGTGTGATGCACACTATGTATATGTGCACTTGGTTGAGGAGAAGGCACTGGGTGTTTGTCAAGTGTGGCAATCGATCCAGTGTGCGTACGAAATAAGAACAAAGGCAGAAGTAAGGATCGATTAAAGGATAAGTATCAGTATATTATTTCAGTTTTATTATGCATGTGATTTATGATTCTGGTATATGATGATTACATGTGAATTATGATTCTGGTTTATGATGGTTACATGTGATTTATGATTTTGATCTATGATGGTTATGTTTTGAGCTAACCTAATGAGATATTTTTATACATGTTGATTTGGTCAAATATGCTAGTTTGACTTGTTGTGACAGGAAGCGAATAAGATTGCAAATGTACCTTATTGACAAGCTACCAATAAGGTATGATGTGAATTTATTTTAAATATAATGGAAGTTATGTGCTTGGAATAGAAATGCATGAACATGCTTGGTTGAGTGGCCGAAATCATCTGCAAGAATTTGCAACAATAAAAGAAATTGGAACATGCAGTAATATGCTGGTAGAGCACTTCAAGAGCAGGGCCATTGTGGGACACTAGTACCCAATAGTGTTCATTGATTTCCATGAGCATTTTATGACTGGTATGATGATTTTGAAGCAGGGATATGCCTTGGTTTTTGTATCTTCCAATGCGAGGAAGCCTTGCCAAGGAATGGACTGCCCGAGATGGGGGTGCCAGTAGAATGTGGAAGGTGAGTGACTGCATGGAAGTGGTTGACCGGATTGCCCAAGAAACTATGTAGCAGAGAAGGAAAGATCGGGGATGGATTTGTTTTGGTCATTAACATTCCTAGATGGAATCAGATGCACACTGGGAGTGTGCCCTAGAACATGAGTCGACAACTGTTCACTGAGAGGACAAGTGGCACAGGATTATAGCACTGGACATTGAATGTAGTTTGACTGTGGCAGTGGATTCTGGAGTTCCTGGGAAGGAGGTGAATCCTGGTATTACTTGAGGGTGGAGGTGTGAGCCTCTGGATTCCCTTGTTGCAGATGCAGGCATTGTATCTTTTTATTTGCTGGTTTAGAAAATGTGTATATGTGTATATTATTGTAAATATTGTATCGGGTTGGATTTATAAAGATCCATAGATAGTATGGTTATTTGTTGGTTGAAGCAAATGCGTATGTGTATATGTGGTTATTGTAAATACCGTAATGAGTTGTGTTGTAAATCTCCAGTAAACGATATGTTTGGCTTGTTTTAGTAGATGGTCATTGTAAATGTTGCAACCAGTTGTGTTATAAATCTCCATTAGCATTATATTTTACTACAACAGTTTTATGGTTATAGGTGTTGTTGAACATCGAGGACGTTGTTTCCCCAAGGAGGAGGGTTCTGTAACAACCCTAGTGAAAATTCCATGTAAAAATATATATATGTCCACGGATGATGGGACATGTATTCCAAGCTGAATGGTGGGGGAAACATCCTAGTGGTGTTGATTCAGTTTATTATGGCTAAGGAAATTGGCAAAGGCAATGGCTAAGGTTTCGGAAAGGCAAGAGACATTTATTTGCATTTTATGTATGAAAATAATGGAAATAAGGAGAAAATGAAGGTGAAGGGTCACAGGTTGCATGTGAGGAGGGAAATGAAGTAAAATAATGGAAAATGAAGAAAATAGGGACCTCATTAATAAAAAAAGGCTTTTGAGTATTAGTGGGCAATATTTGGTTAGTTCAGTTTTGGAGTTCTCTCATTATTCTCTCTCTCCCTCTCGTACTCTTGGAGACTTATAGTTTTCTTGGAACACTCTTGGAGGGTGTGGCATACTTGGATTTTTTTAGCAAGAAGGCAAAGGAAGAGCACGAAACCACAAGAGGGCATCAAGATCAGTAGCTACATCATATTTTCTTGTAGGTACCGAGTTACATGTATGTTTCCTTCACTATTTTTGGCATGCATGGCATATGCATGTGGATTTTTGGTTGTGATCATTGGCATAGAGGATGGTCGGGATTGACAATGGATTGCCTAGCCTTTCCATTTCCTGGATAGCCATGGTGATTGTAGGTTTATTTTCATTGTTTTGTTTTGGTTGGTTCTCATGTTTCCTTAGCTTGGGTTGAGTTATTAGTTCCTGGAAGCCCTAGTTGGACAAACTCTCTAGAAGCCTTGTAACAACTTGGGTTGAGTTAGTAGTCCTAGAACCCTTGGTTGGACAAACGTTCTGGAAGCCCTTGGTGGGTTGAGTTACTAGTCCTATAAGCCCTAGTTGGAAAAATACTCTGGAAGCCCTGTATAAGTTGTGGGTTGAGTTACTAGTCGTGGAGGCCTTAGTTGGAACAAATGCTCTGGAAGTCTTGGAAGGCTTGGATGGAGACCAATCTAATGATGGTTTTGTGATGTCCCACCATGAGGTGGAATGTCTATTTGATGGGTTGAGGTGGATGGCCTCTAGAATCCTTGGATGGTTTTTTATTGATATGTTTTATGAGATCCCACATTCATGCTTAGAATATGGCATGGGGGTGAATGGCTGAAGAGAGATTCGACTCAACCATTCTACGGTCAGGTGGAACATGGAAGTCCCATCCTGGGTTTGGATTTTGCATCATTAATGAAAGGTTATTTCTCCTCGTATTGCTATGAGTATTATGATGGATTATATGTGGTTATATGGCTGTGATTTCATGGATATTTCTGTCCTTATTATGTTGGTTATTTATATGTTTTATGACAACAACTATGTATGTCTCTCATCATGTTTTTACTTATATGTGAATGGATAATGTATCTATGACCTAATGGATGGAATTGTAGTAAAAGTGTAAGAAAATGATGTTTCATGACGAATCTCATATAAGAATGAGACCCCTATGCTCAGATCTGTTATTTACACCTGTAGGTTGCATATTTACTAAGTGTTTAACAAAATTCCTGTCATGGCTAGTAGGGGTCCAATCAAGGTCTTCAACAAGTATTTTCTTTAGTACTGTCATTTCCATGTTATTTTACTAATTTGAAGAGATGGTTCAATTTTGGGTAGTGACCTGGTCTCTGGGCCTGAAAAAATGGCTCAAATCCTAGAGTCGCTGGCATAGAACTGACGAATTGGGTCTCTCGTCGCTGGCAGGCAAGCCTGTGAGACCGATTATAGCGTTTCATTCACATGCATTCCTTTTCATGGGAGCAAATTTGGGTTTAAATAATCTAAATGTTATGTTAACTCAGGGGTTGGGCACCTGGAGTGGTGGATTAGCTCCTAGGGGTCCTAAAGCACCTGAGGGAGGTTTATGTGTTGTGTTTCCGTCAATTCCATTTCCTTAAGGTTACCTAGGAGGTTGAATCATATCATAGTAGCCTCTCATCGCATTTTTACCTCGACTGTCTAGTTTCTTGGGTAGATGTGGGAGGACGTGTTACACCCTCAAAGTTAAAACAAATTATCAAAAAAAGGTTTTCCACTGGTAACATCGAGCTCCAAAGGTACTTCAATGCATGTTAAATTTATTCAATAGTGACAACATGGCACTCAAGTTAATGTTCAATTCCCAAAATCCCCTTCCTTTTCTAATCATGCAAATATAATTGTAGTTTTCCTTTAATAATAGATGTGAGAGCTCAAAGTGGGTTCTCATGTCTTCAAAATGATAATGTCACCCCACATGCAACAAGAAAACTCAAATATGGAAATACCCCTCTTGCAAATGAAGTGAACCAACTCAATAGGGATCAACCTCGATCCTTGGAGTAGGTTAGCTCCATGCTTTCTACCACCCCTATATATTGCAAACCTAACTACAAATTGCCCCACCATCCTTATTTAAACACATTTTTTTGTAACATCAACTCAATATTTAGATTAGACATTTAATGTCAACTTAGAAGTACCAAATTAGGTGAGCCCTATGAAGTTGGTCTCAACATGCACACACACACACACACATAGGTATAAATTCTCTTGTATTTACAAATGATAATGATTCTCTATTGTGCCTATGCCTTATGTTTTTTTTTCCTTGCTATTCAATACATCACGGCTTGATCTTGGTATGTATATACAATATCTCCAACACAACTTATGTATTCTAGTAGCACGATTTGACACAATATGAGTCCATTTGACTAGTAACCCTATGTCCAAATAGAGTGTCACTTTAGGTTTGTATATGGCAACGGAGAGAACCAATGGATGTAACTCATTCCCTTACATCCTGCAAACTCTTACTCATGGTAACTCTAGGTGTTGTTGTCTCTCATTACTTTCATTTTTGACATCTCCATCCTTTAAGGGAGTTTGCTTAACTCACTTTAGATAATGCTCCATATGTTTTAGAAGGCTTTATCATACTCAACTCTCCTTTAATTTTTATAAGAGTCCATTTGAAGCAAGAAATAATTGATGTGGTTTGTCCATTCAAAATAGTTGTGTAAAGGGTTGATTGAGATCTCTATTAGTTTTGAAAGAGTAAAAGCTATGCATGCATTCAATTTTTACCTTGGTTAAAATTTGGGTTGAGTAGACCTAGATTATTGACTGCCCAAGTTTTTTGCTAATGGGAAAGCTTTGTCCTTCAATATTTTTGCTTTAAGAAGTTCATCTAGATATTTTACAAGATGTTGTTTTATCACCTCTAAAGACAACTCTTTCCTTGTCACAAACAACTACTTTGTAATTTTTTAAGATTTAGATTCTTCTCATCTACGGACAAATCCCTTTCAAAGCGTGGAGAAGACTGGATTTAATGCTTGTCCTCCATGTTTCCTACATCCATATGGCATCAGGAACATAATGTAATGCCCTGATTTACCACATGCCCTTTTATCTTCAGGTGAAAATGTGCATTTTTACATTAAGGTCACATGATTGTTCAACTTCTTCTTTGTCTTTTATAGGAAGTTCTCCAAATTATTTCCATAAAGTGTTGGTTTTGATCTTTATATTGTTCTCAAACAAGCATTTGCTACATCCTACACTTTTGCAACAATAGAACAAGTCAAAGTGAAGTCGACTAAGCAGGTGTATTTTTTTTATTTTTCCCATGGAAAAATCATAATTTTCATTGATATTTGAAAATTACATGTTGAAGATGCTGATAGAATATGAAGTAATAGTGGTCATAAACCACAATATGTATTGTTCAGTCCAAAAATGAATCAACCCCATGTAAGGGAGACTTCTTTGATAAATACATATGATAAGTTCAGTAATATATAGACATATGATGTACTATAATTCAAATAATTACATCAAAAATATATCCCAAAATTTGACATGAAATCAGGGCCTGTGGACTCTGTCTTGTTGCTCATCCATGTATGGCCAGTGGTAGTAACTGTAGATCTCTTGGTCATGTTGTTCTCTGATCAACTAGATCCCCCTTGGTTGGAGTGTGGCTTCTTTGGATAGCTGATCGGAAATTTTATTCGCTCCTTGTATATAGGATGACAAGAAATATAGTCAAATTATGTTCTTAGCCTCAATGCATCATCCAAAATATGCCAGAGTGTGTGTGTGTAACATGCAAATTGTTGATTAAACCATTTTATGATGATCTATGAGTCACCAAAAATCTGTAAACGATGACATCCTTTAACAAGTGCAAAGAATAATAAGTGATGAAGGGAAATGAGTTCTGCAAAGTTATTTGTCCCTCCTCCCAACCCGATTTGGATATTATAGTAATGGGTATTAGTGATATGTAGAAGAATTCCTCTACCGCGGCCATGTTGTTGCACCAAGCCATCAAAATATGCCCATGGAATAGCATGATCAATAATTTTAGCAAAGATGATGCGGGCAGATGGTTCACGGGCATCCTTCGGGATGCATGGAAAAGTGGTAATGAGATGAGAAGTGGCTAGTGCCCAACAAGAAGTTGTATCTGTAAATATAATTTCTTTGCTTTGTAGCCAGATGCACCAGCATATCAATACAAGCAGATTACGTATTATATGAGAGTGTGCATTAGTCCACCATTGGTGTCATGCCTCCCTGATATCTGTCCCTTACCAACAAGTCTGTATATTTAACTGTGATGTAACTTTAATCCAGATAGAGGTAGTAATAGGGAAATATAGGAATAGATGATCTACTATTTCCATTTCTTGTTTGCAGAAAACGCACCAATATGGGCCATGAAAAGTGAACTTTTGTAAGTTATCCCCAGTAGGGACTCATTTCGGAGAATACACCACATGAGTAGTTTGGCTCGGGGCGGTGAATTCAATTTCCAAAGAGCGAACCACCACCAGTCAGATGCAAATGCTTTGTGATCTATGTAGATATGTAGGTATCCATATTTTGGGGAGTATTTCCCATTTGGAGATAAATACCAATTAAGCTCATCCTCCCCATCAGTTACCCTTATGTGTGATTCCATCAATGAATTAATGTAAGAATGCCAATTGGCCTACCAATAGAGGGGGATGCCCAATGTATCAGTTAATTTCCAGGCATGTCTGAAGATGTTAGTATTTTCTTGATCTGCAATATGTGCCAAGGTAGTGAAGCCTGTGGTCGAGAGGTGGTGAATCAACTCCTGGGGAAGTTGATATGCGTTCCCACAACCTTTCCATGGGTCCAAACCAATACGTACCTCACTTCCATTGCCGATATTCCATCTCAGTCCATCCCTGATATATTCCAGTTTGTTTAGGACCACCGTCCAAACTGTTGATATATTTTCTCTATCCCACGATGGGAGTATGATCCAGTCAAGATGATGGAGTGGGAAGATATACTTCTGAGAGACAACCTCGACCCAAAGATTTATCGATGTGAGTACTTTCCATCCCAATTTTGTGGCCAAAGCACTAGAAAATATATCTAGTCTTTTCAGACCCCATTCCCCACCCCCCCACTTTTTGGGAAGTGTAATCTTTTCCCAGCTAGCCCAAGCAAATGTGTGCCCTTCATGTTTTCCCTTCCAGATGAATCTACAACACAAATGTTGGATTATGTTGATAATGCCTTTCGGTATCCAAGCAAGTGACATCCAGTATACTGGAGTAGCTTCCAGGACCGATTTGATGAGAATAAGTTGACCCGCCCTGGAGAGCCATCTATGGTGCCAAATATTTAGTCTCCTTTCAATTTTGGCCACCAGCCAAACCCAGTCTGCTATCCAGTAATTTGCAGGTTTTAACCGAAAACCCAAGTATTTTAGGCCATCATCAAAATGCAAAGAGGTGAATGGGAATTGTTGCAGTGCAGAGTGTATCTCATTGGGTGTGCATCCAGTAGCAAATATAGTGGACTTATGTTGGTTTCACTCCATACCAGTGGTGAAACAAAAGGATCGAAAAGCAGCAATGAATGCAGTGGTATCCCCCAATGATCCATTCAGAAAGATGAGAATATCATCAACAAATAACAAGTGGGTGAGTATACAGTTGTTTATAATATTGATGCCAGGTTGTCTGCCCTGTCTTTTGTCTACAATAATGAGGCGGCTCAGTCCTTCCATGATTAGTAAGAAAAGAAGAGGTGAGAGTGGGCATCCTTGTCTAAGGCCTCTCTCCGCATGGAAGAAAGATGATGTTGAGCCATTGATCAGGACATTGTATGAAACATTAGATATACAACACATAATCCATTGAATGAAAGATAGAGGGAAGCCAAGATGAGTCAATAGCATCTGAATATAGAGCCAACTGGTATGGTCAAAGGCTTTAGCCAAATCAATCTTGAGGACCATACCTTTAAGTTTCTTAGTTTTGATGGAGTGTAGGGCCTCCTGAGTTGTGCCCACAACTTCATGTATCTGACGATGATCAAGAAATGCAAATTGCTCCGGGGATATGTGCTCAGATAATATGGGCTTGAGGCGATTAGCAATAATCTTGGCAATGATCTTATAGATACAATTGCAAAGAGATATAAGCCTGAAGTCATTGAAAGATTGAGGGTCATCAGTCTTGGGAATAAGTGCAATGAAGGTTGAGTTGAAAGCATCATACATCCTCCCCCTCATCCGACAATCTTCAATGACCTGTAGGAGCTCGTTCCCAAGGATGTCAAAGAAAGCAAGGTAAAATTCTATCGACCAACCATCAGGTCCAGGGCTCTTATCCTTCTTGAACCACTTTAGGGTGGCTTCCAATTCCCCCATGGTAACAGGAAAAAGTAGACCCTCTCCTGCTTTTTAATCCACAAATCTGGGAAAATGGTCAGCCACCTTAATGATCTCAACAATATTTACCTCCGATGGAGCTCTGAACAGTCTACCAAAATGGGAAGTAATAAGAGTAGACAATTGGTGGAAAGTCTTTGCCTGCGATCCATCTTGATCCTCCAGATGCCATATAGTATTGATAACTCGGCACCCATTTGCAAATCAGTTTTCATCCCCCGCTTGTAACCATATGGCACAGCTTCGAAGGCCCCATGTTTCCTCTCGGTCCTTCAGGATTCTATTTTGGTCCATTTCTAGATTGACCAGTCTTTCTTTTGTCTCAGAGGAGACATACCCACAACCTTCCCTGTCCCCTAGATATTCAAGCTCCAATTTCATGTCTCTCAGAGTCTTGTCATCTTTGATCATTTTTTCTTTGGCCCATTCAATATATTTATGTTTAAGGGTAAGTAATTCGTTAGAAAATACTTCAGATACCGATTAACCATATTGGGGTAAGTGGGTCTTCCAATGCTTTGAAACCATTTGTATGTAACCCTCATCCTTGAGCCATGTGGAATTGAATTTATATGGTGCCTTTGGTTTACAGTCGCCACAAGCAAATTCAAAATAGATGGGCAAGTGATCAGACAATCCTTTGAATCCCACCCATTGACGATACAAGGATATATGGTCTAGTAAAGTATCCTTAACCAGAAATCTATCCAGCCTCCTAGCTAGTGCAGCCTCTCCAGTCCTCCTATTTCGCTAGGTGGGTTGCAGTCGAGCCATGGGGATATCAGATAGATGGTGGACCTCCAATAGAGACTAGAACCCATAGAGAGTCACATTGTGCATTATGACCCCATGATTCAGCATGACCAATAGAGAAGTTGAGGTCACCCCAAATGATAATTTTATCAGCTTGCATGTAGGAATGATTAAGTAGTTGGTTCTAGAAAGGTGCCCTATTGATTCCGGGCCCATATACATTGACGATTCTCAACTCCCTCCCAAATTTTGAAGAAAAAATATCAGCCCCAATGATTCCTTCTCCACCCCAAGAATTCAGTAATTTTACAGACCTGAGATTGTAGCCCATAGCCATCCCACCAGATCGCCCACGAATGTCCAAGACATGAAAATGACATCCCGAGATAATAATCTTAAGAATGAGGGTGATCAATGCACAAGGTGTGAGAGTTCCTGAAGAAAAATAATATCAACCAATTCCACATCTAACAAACGACGGAAGGCTAGTTTCTTAGCGGACTAGCTAGCCCACGACAATTGAAGGAGAGCCACTTCATGAAGAACCAGGGGTAAGTGAGGTCAGTGCTCTAAGGACCTTGTCAATGGGTGGTTGGCGACCATGAGCCACATCTAGTCCAGCCTGAAATATGGCATTTGACATGTTGGAACGCCGACCCCTAGTAGATCTCGAGGGCGGGAGGGGGGGGGATGATGCCAATACCACAACCATCCCCAAGAGTTAGGCAAACTAGTGAACAGAGATTGTAGTGATGAATTTGACTGGATTCATAGGAATGCCCAGTGGAGTAGATTGATTCCAGGAGCCGAGGGATGGGATGGGGAGTGAGGGAGAAGGTAGGTGCAGAAGGAGCCAGTGTGCATTGTACCAAGGGGGGGCAAATAATAGGTGCAGAAGTGTATAGTGATACACAAGGAAAGCAAACATATGATATATCAAATGGTAGAGAGGGAGTCCAAGAATATGTACCCGCAACAGAGGAAGTCGCCACCATAGCTGCACGAGATCTGGTAACACATGGGGATGGGGGCAAACATGCTCCATGCAAGCGCCATGAACCACCAGTGAATCCTCTGTTGAACGTTTCTCAGGCTGTGAAAGTTTCTTTCCTTGCGGATCTGCAGAGGGAGTAGCTTCAGAATGCTCGGATCGAGCCATCAATACAAAATTCGAAGCCAGCACCTCTAGCAACGATAGGGGACACCCTCATAATCTAAAATCTGAACCCTGCAAGTATTCCTCCAGTGCAATTGCATGTTCTCCTCCAGTCCCTCCCTAGTATCCAGGTGTACCAATATCCTTGTCATGGACATATTCTCGGTGACTATATATGATTTATCATAGTCCATGTATCAACCCAGGGCATTCCCAATTCTCTTAAAGACATCTTCTGACCACAAATGTAGAGGTAGACCCGTAAGGTGCACCCATATAGGGCCATCCCCAAGGTGTTCTCGCTCAAGGTCAAAGAGTGGACTCCAGCGCTTGAGCAGAACTGGTGCCATTTCAATATGCCAGTGCTTAGATAGTACCCAAGGGATGAATTCTAGGCACTGAAATCGAAGGGAAAACCATCTGAGAGAGGGTCACTACCGATGGTAATTCATTAAATACATGTCCCCAAATCTCCAATACCCATTGACGCAGTCGTGCAGCCAAGTATGCCCTTCCTCTAACCTAGCCCATCAATACATGGTCGGATGTATCAAGAATGTCCCCCATCTGAAGGTCGTTACCAAATGTGAGTGATATCTTCTTCAGGTTCGCCTTAACCCCTTTGAAATGCTTTTTTGGTCGCCTTGGCCTTCCTGGAGTAGCGTTATCAAGTGGAGCGAGGATTGGTATAGAACCAAAACCCAACTGTGGATCCCCAGTCGAGCCTAGATGGGTGGGGTGGTGTCCGCAAAACAACCGAAGGTGGGTGGATTGGATATCAGCGGGTAAGGGGTGAATGATGAGGGGATGGAGGGAGGGTGAGTGCATGGAAATGACATCTGAGAGGGTAGAGTGTGGGATGTCCTAGGGAAATTTATGGTAGGGGAATCCAGGGGGAAAGAGGTCGCAGGGGGGTCAAGGCAAGATGAGAGAAACTACAGTGAAGCTGAGGAGAGCGGGGGTAAATCAGGGTTAGGGGGGAAATGACCTCGTCAAGTAACCCAAAAAACTACTAAGAGGGAGATGACAGATCGATCAAGTGGTGTATCTATTGTTTCGGAAGTGAGAAGACAGGGTAGTCTAGCACCGAATAAACCCGAGGTACACAGGCTAGAGATGATGGTATCTCCAGAGAAATGTTGGTTGATGATGTCGACAGTTGTGGGGGGGGACCGACCAGATGGGGACCGAGGCGTAAGCGTCCTCAGAGTAGTCCACAATGTCCCCTTCCATGCTAACTGAAAACTCACAAATAAACTGCCATGGGAAATACGCCAAGGTGACGGATTCCCAGGTAGGCAGTAACAGTCGAGAAAATGACATTGAAAACGGGCATGTTGAGTGGAAATGGTGGGAGGGGAATTTGAAGGGGAGGTGAGGGTCAACCCTTGTTATGGGTCGGTGGGAAGTGTGTGGTTTATGCACCTAAACTAAGCATTAGGGTAATCCGCCATTTTCGATGCTCCTGGAAGTTCTTATAGTTAATAAACCCTTCCGAGTGGGGAAGAGTAGCCTAACAAATATACAAAGTCAGTATCATGTGGTTATGAGTTGATATTATGTGATTATATTATTTCTATGTTATGGACAGACTATATTGAGTGATACATCAACGAAATGAAAGAAATATGATTTGTGGCATGCTAGGATAAGCATGGATGGCAGAGAGACACTAAAAGTAAGGTTGCTTGGTAGAGGTAGTATGGTTTTGGATGTGCAGTGCTATTGTTGTGTATATGTTGTGCATGTTGTATATTAAGTGATTGTACCTATGGTGATGTGTGATGTTGTATATGCAGTATTGTGTACATATGATTTTGTATGTCTATTGTATATATGGTGTTGAATGTATATTACATATGCAGAGATGGGTATAGATGGTGCTATTTATATGTTGGATATGCGGTGTTGTGTACATATGGTGTTTTTATTAGCCTATTTTACCCCTATAGGTCATTGAATCTCAATACTTGAGTCTGAACGACTTTTTCCAGACTCGTGACTCTTTTTCTACCAGTTTGACCCAAAGTCGTTTGCACAGAAACCTATGGGAGCAACTGTAGACCCAAATTCGCTTGCACAGAAGCCTATGGGAGTGATTGTAGCCTCAAAGTCACTCTCAGGCCCACTCTATGGGAGAGATTAGGGACTTTTGCTCCCCTTTCAATGCCAATGACCAAGGATTTCTTCTAGAGTGCCTTAGTCCCTAGGAGATCAGTTCGACTCCTCATCTATTCAAGTTGGTCAGGACTTATCTCTTAGAAGTTTCTATGACTTCTCTTTGTCCTGAGCATCCATATACATTCTCCCGGGACCTCTCTTCTACCTATTTATACTGGACCATCTAAGAGGCTCAGATATTTTTGGAGTTTTGGAGAGCTAGTGTTGAGATTCTAATCTAGGGATTGTGTTTCTATGAGCTTGTGAGGTCCTTCTTCACTAGCCTACTATTCTTCATGCTCACTTCTTGAATATAGTGGGGAAACTCTATCGAATTGTGGAGAAGAGAATTGGAGGTGAAACGCCATCATTGTATTATTTCTTTTATAATTAATGGAAATATGTGTTCCCTTCCTTATATGAGTTTGTTTTCAGCATATTATATATCAACATCTATCGCTTTTGATCTAACGATCTTTCGAGGAAGGTCACATGTCGTCTTCATTTTGTTTTGACTGTGTACATGGATAGAGATTTGTTGTAGATGTGTTGGATCGCTCAAGTGGAGCGCAAGATCTGCATCGAAATCAAAACTCTTCCCCGACATGCAAGGATTCCAGGTGTGGTTTCTCATCTTTATAACATAGATACAATTGTCTGTTGCATGATTGGGCATTTGGGTTGGGAATTAGATTTTGTCCCATTGAATTTGTTTTGCTCTGTCTCGTGATCTTTTGAGGTTATTTTATTTTGAAAGCGTATTATTGTACAACCACCCTGAGTTACTGAATCATCATATTGTTGTTGCGGTTTTCCCTAAAACTGTGATGCAAGAAGCTATATTGTCAAAATTGTTAAACAAGGCATCAATTTCTTTTCCCAAACCAGTCAGTGTTTTCTCAATGCTTAAAATCTTGAAGAGTAGCTTCCTTCAAATGATACATTGAGTATCCCTTTAGTACCCAATAATGCTTCACATTATATATCATGTGAAATATTTTAGAGATTTGTTTCCTCTATTAACATTCAACCCATAAGACTAGTGCTATCACTGTCAAATAAATGTTTGTGGCCTTAACTTTATGGCCTACTTGAATACTCTTTCTTAGAGTCATGTTATGATATTATTAGAAAAGTTATTCACTACACAAAATAAAAAGAAGGGTGTAGATAATTCACCTTGTTTAACTCCTCTTAACATTGGCATAGAGCCAATGCAATAGCCATGAACTGGAACTAAAAATTTTGATTTCTAAAACATGTTCTCAAACGAAAGGAGATTATTCCAACATATGCCTTTTAGATAGATGATTGAACTTAGTAAATTTCATTAAAATTTATCGTAATTCATTTTCACATTGACTTTTGGAAACATGGAGATCAATTTATAAATTTTGATCCTCTGAAGAACCTTTACAACCATCATCAATGTCTAAGGTAATAACCCTGTGACTAAACTACATATGAACTATTATTTTCAATTTAGAAAATATATTATTGTTCAAATTCAATGAAATCTACCTAGGTTAGTCCTTAGTCAAGGGAGAATGTAGTGAAGACCCCAAATTATGTCTATGCAAATTAGGTCACCGTAGTATACTATAATGTTGCTTCCTTAAACTAGAGTTGGGAAGAGAATTTACATCACCATGCATACTTTGTTCGGTTGAGAATGAAATGCTTGACCAATAGGAAGAGTGTTATACAAAATCTATGACTGCAGACATAAGTGTCTTCCCTAGGTCTGGTGGACTGACCTAGAACAACAGGAAGCAAAGGGCATAATGTCTTCCTCAAAGTAATTGAATGATGTGATGATGCCTACTTGGAATCAATCACAAGCTTCACTCCTTCCTCGGCTTGTACACTCCAATCCTAGCTTCAATCACTTAATTAGAACCCGCACAATCAAACAAGACAAGCCAAAGATCTATGACATCTATGTAGCATAATCCAATCACTTCATTCAATAGATCAACATGGTATTGAAATACATGAAATCATAACATCATATATAGGAAAACAATTTACTCTTTGTATTAGTAGAAATGGAGAGAGTTACAACCAAAAATAGGAATTGATCTTGTATAAGAGCTCCCCAAGTTGGCTTATCCTTTCCTTGCCACAAAGTATGCCTCTATGTCACCCTAATGCATGGAATAATTACTCTCAAAGTAACAACATGAGGGTAGAATCAATTTCCAGAAACAAACCCCTTGCCCATAGATGGTTGTAAATATATATGTGAGCGAGGTAGTTCATGAATTCTCATCCATTTACCAATCTAGGCTTGAGATCCACTTGAGATGGAAGGATGAGCTCAAGGGATAAGAGGTGAAAACTCCAAGGTAGGATTAGATAGGAATCGACTGTATTATCCAAGGTAAATGGTTGAAACAACCTAAGGAAGATTTTGGAAGAGGAAGCTTTGGGATTCTTTTAATTTTCCCGAATTTCTAGAATCAACGCACCCCTAAGACTAAGAAACATGTTGATGATCAGCGCAAGTGCAAAGAGGGTCAACACGGTAATCAACGTTGGTGCCTAAAGGGCCAGGGGGCGTTGAGCCTTAAAATATTGGGAACTCAGTAGTTAAGAGCATAAACTTAGGGATTCAACAGAGTCATGCTTAGGGCTTTGTGTAGGGATGATGACAATATGTGAAAGGATGTGAATTAGTCTTGTTTGAAGGCCTATTGACCAGATGCGACAAAATGGCCTACAATAGATTTCCCCCCTAAAGCACAAAGTCAAAAATGACAATTGATGATTGAATTACTTTACCTTGTGATAAGTCAGGATCAAGAACAAATGGTGAGAGCATCATCTGTTACAATACATTTACATCATGATATCTTTGTTGAGGGAAGCATGCCCATGCTCAGCACATAAGCTAACATTACATCTACAATGAACAAAAGACATGTCCACGGAACACTGATGGTGGACCTATGACTGGATGACTATTTGTATGATCATAGCCAACATACATTATGATATTGTATTACTCTTGAAATCGCAACCCAGATGGATGAAACTACATCTTGGGTCTTCTATCTTGTTCACATGAACAACCAATGTACAAGTCTAACCATGTGAATCAATGAGTTGGATTCGAACATGGTAGAGACCATCTGATTACTGACTAATGATGTAAGTTTTTAATAGATGTGAGAGAAACCACCGATGATGTTAATGGTTCTCAAGGTACTCTAGTACAACTCGTATGGTGCGAATGAATGAGTTGATGTCAAACGCCACACACAATATTTTAGTCGAAGGCAAATGATGTAAACATGTCACCGAGAGCGAGGAAAATTTCCATTGATGTATGCAAGCACCAAGGTACCAAAGGCATGTTTCTAAGTCAAATTCCTAGATAATGAGCTAATGTCGACATGAAGCAACCCATTGCAAGAGGGCCTTGATGTGTTCCCCATCAACGACACAAAACAGGCATGATGATTTGAGACATAATGATGTTGATATGGAACCGGATCAGGAATGACAAACATGGAATGAAGGCATAAAGGTATTGTAGCAGATATTGATTGAACGACTTCTCTTGAACACAACAACATCTACACTAAAATGGAGTTGGAAACATTGACCAAAAACCAAAATGGAGGCTTCGAAAAGGTACGCTAAACAAAAAGACAAGAAGATCCCCCAACCCAACAAACAAGAAGATGAAGTGGAAGGGTGTCGTGTTGAAGAGCAACTTGCTACCATTAGTAAGTGGAGTATCCCGTTTTCCCAATTTTCCCAACTATTACTAGTCAGTACCTATTTATTTTTAATAATATTAAGGAGGATAACATATGTTTGACCTATAAGTTCATTCTTTGGATGAATCCCTCTAAGAATTTTTATTGAACCTAGAGAAGGAGTGGTTTGGTCCCGTAATGATCGATGAGTCCATCGTTGTTTGATGTTTTTATGAGTCCAACGAAGGTGAAAACTCAACATCTTTTTCATGTTTAGAGAGTTTGAAAAAGAGGCGAAAAAGAAAACTACAAAGGTTCCTTTTCGTAGATAGTCTCTTGAGTCCGAAAAGGTGGAAAACAATACTCAGGAGAACCTCTTAGTCATGTTCGACTAAGGTATTCATTTTTCATAAGTAGTTTATCTCAGCCTCGAAAAGGGTTAAACTTATACTGAGTAGACATCTTTAAATTTACTTTAATGAGTTAGAAAAGACAAGTGCTCGGTAACATTTTCATATTTTGGGACCCTGAAAAGAGTTGAAAGAGAACTCCGAGGGGGGTTCCTTTTTTGTAATTTTACAGAGCCCGAAAAAGTGATAAAAGTTTACTCTCGGTTAAAATAATCTTATTCTATTCAAAACATGACATAATCCGTTAAACAGTTGTCAACCTGCTCAAAACACCATCAAATGGATTAAAAATCCCTGTTTCATGATAAAATTGAATTGTAACTAAGTGAAAACATTAAAAACAAATAAAACAATGGAGAAATGACCATAAATATCTAAAAAGACAATTCTTTTTTACCATTTCACATTCACCATTTGACATTGGAGCTCTGATTGCTTTTTAGCCTTTATCTTATTTAGCTTATTGTGGTCAATCTTGAGGATTATTTCAGGCGTCGTCACTTCCAATTAGGAGCTAAGACCTTTCTCTTTCTTTTCATGGTGTCATTTTGCAGTTTCATGTACTTTTTTTAGATTTTAGGAGGCCCTGGGGAAAAAATATTGCACCCTTGGATCACCACACCACCAAAAGGTCTAAAGGTGCGTTAATATTGGAGAATTAACATTAGAGGGGGTGTTGTAATGCACTATCTTCCATTAGGGGGGTGCATTGGGCGCAAAACCCAAATTTGTCCCACTAGTTTCTCTCAATAATTTTTTGCATGAAAATGATCCTAATGAGTCTCTTTATGATGTTTCAGGACTTCATTTCTATAAAATATCTCTAGTGGGGTAGGAAAGAGAACATGAAGAACAAGATATGAATGCATCAAATGATCCTGCTACCATCTAGGCACTAAGAAATTGTGGATTGCTAAAATTCTTTTGGCTTCCTGGAATGAGGTAATAGATTGAATTACTTGAATATCTTGTACGTGCATGGGATCTTCAAGCGCATCCATTCAGGCTAGGAGCACATATTCTAGAGATAAAGGTAGAAGACATATATTTCTTGATAGGTATATCTAGATGAGGTGCCCCATCTCTTTTACAGGTACGAGAAGGGGAGGAGAAACAGTCAAGGATTATGTCGCCACTCATTGCAGACCTCGAGCAGAACCGACCAAAGATGGGAAAATCAACATAAAAGACGTGGTCCTACTGCCTCTAAGAATGATCTTGGTCATTATCGCCATATTAGAAGGTAGCTCTACACTACATGTGGCCAATAGGTCATACATGTAGTATGCTCTAAATGTATAGATACGATCGTCTTCAACTGGAGTGAGGGAGTGTTGGTCAACATGAAAGAACTTACTAAAGAAAAATATGGGATACTAAATAATTTTGGATATGGATAAATCTTGGTCTCCTTTGCTCTAGATAGGATTCCATTGTTGTGGCCTCGTCATATCTCACTTGAGCCCATTGATGCAAGATTTCCATGGATGAGGAGGTGGATAGATCTCATGTCCTGGCATGCAGGTCCATCATCCATGAGCTTCACATCGGTTTTTTTTCAAATGGCTACGCATGAAGTTTATTATGGTAAACGATTATCCATACACAAGGGTGGATTTCCATGGAGATCCAGAGCTCAGGCTTCCCGAGGGAGAGCAATGGGGTGTTATAGGTAAGATATTTTGACCATTTTTCGTTTTGTTTTGAGTTTTACAAAAAAAATTGTGTTTTTTATGTTTTCGATACTAAAATATCGATTTTCACATGCAGGTATTGGACCCGTTCGACCTGTGCATGTTTCATATCTCCCACATGCTGGAGACCCACAACCGGAACCAACACCAATTTGAGTTGCTGCAGTAGGATGGGAAGTACTACAACATCTCAACATAGCAGAGACCCTCGCAGAGGTATAACATCATATAGAGGGGTTGGCACATGGCATAGTTGAGACCACGGTTGACCAACTCCTTGTGCGATTACAACGACATACTATTGGAGTGTTAGGGTGTATCGGTCAATTACTATACAAGATAGCTTGTGCAGTGGCATGTTATCACGAGCACTATGATTATTCTACTAGGATGCATGTTGTCATATTTTCATGTATATTTTTGGATATGATAGGTTGTGTGGAAATATGTGTCTCAGACACAAATTTTGTAAAACCAAACATTTATATATAACTATATTTAGTGTTTCCTACGTTTCTATTATCGCTTTCAACTGATGTGATGTGTATTGAAATTATTTACATGTGTTGCAAATGTCTATCTAAAACATGATTAGACAACACATCTATCAATGTATTTAGATTTCTAGAAATGTGTTGATATTGGATGTAATCAAAGTGTCTTTCTAGAAGGCGAACCCTTAAGAACATGCGCAACATGGTTGGACTTCTAACTGAGTAGACATCAGTAAAATGTAGTACTACAGCTGTGAGTCCAATCTGATGGCTATACGGTGAATACCATGTGAAATAGAATTAGATAGTAGTTCGATCATCGTGCTATACTGAGTGATATTATTGGTAGACCGACCGAGACAAATACCTTGTAGACTCACTAACTTCCATTTGGAGCGAATATGGCCCACGCTACAAAAGATAGGTTCTGAGTACTATGACTAGCACCATCAGCATAACCAACAAATGGTTCCAATGATATCGACATCTGCAAACTAAATGTAAATGGGATTTACAGAAACCAAAGGAAATTCTAAAGGAACACACTCAACACGCCTATATACAACATGTACACAATGTACTATGAAAAATGAATCCTAGTATTTTTTAAGGTACAACCCATTTCTAGGTTGCGCCAACAGAACTCCATCAAAATTTACTAGCTCATAGGCCCCCTTTACAAGAACATGTTTGAAATTTATGGACCTAGCCACATTGGCTCGAACTTTCCTGATCTTAACTTAGTAGACTCTTGATCATAAATCAAAACAAGGTCTCCTTCTGAGAAGAGGAAAGGCTTGACACTCTTGTCATATTGTGCCTTGATACGTCTCTTATGATCTTCATGAGCTAAAGTGGCATCACATCGTGACTCATCTAAGTGTGTGAGATGTAAAAGACATTCCTCTTTTGCAGAAGTGGTAGGAAGAAATTCTATAGCTAGTTTCAATGACATAATCTCACATTCTATTGGAAGGATAGCTTTTAGACCATAAACCAGCTGAAAGAGTGTAAATCCAGCATCAATCCTAATAGAGGTTCGATATGCCCACGAGGCAACAAAAAGAAGCAAATGTCAGTCCGATTTATGGACCCCTATCATACGTTGAAGCATAGTTTGAAGAACTTTATTGATAGCCTTAACTTGTCCATTCTTCTGTGGATAGTAGGGAGTGGAACTTTCATGGGAAATTCCTAGCTTGGCAATCAATTAGGTCATCATATGATTCCAGAAATGTTTTCCATGGTCCGTAAGTATGTCTTGTGGAACCCCAAACCATGTGATGACATGGTTGAAAAAGAAATATGTAGTTGTTTTGCCAGTATTGTTAAATGTAGGCATCACCTCGACCCATTTGGTAAATTAATCAACTGATATAATGATATAGTCATGCCCCCCGACTGAGTGAGGGTTACATGTCATGAAATCTATACCCCATTTCACAAAAGGACCTATAACAATAACAGGATGCATAGGTGTGGGTGGAGCATGGGCCTTACGATCTAAAATCTGGCACGAATGACACTTTTAGACAACAGAAATACAATTTCAAAAAATAGTAGGCCAAAAGTAACCAACACGTAGGATATTCTGTGTGGTAGAATAACCAGATAAATGACTTCCACATGTCCTCAAGTGGCATTCATTAAGGAATTTCTTGGCTTCCTCATGGGTGAAGCACCTTCGGAAAACGTATCGATACCACAACGATAGGGGGTGTCACCAATGATTAGATAATAATTTGGCTTGATATCGAATATGTCGTTTCTCGAAGCGAGAGGTATTAGACCAGAAAGTTTGGGTCTAGAGATATACAAGGGTGTCTCCATACCAAGGGTTAGATTACAAAAAACAAAAAAACAAAACAAAACAAAAAATAATTACATGTTTGGGATTGAATTTTCAAATGTGGATTCATAACCACTAGTGGGAAGGTCATAGATCAGCTCAGCGAAAACCAAGGATTTCTTTTGTTGAGAAATGGCAACAAGAAATTCCAGTTTAATTTGTCCTTGAATTAAACTGAGAATTAAAATCAAGTTTTGTTCTCATAGCAACTTGTAAATAGTTAATTAAGTTTAATTAACTTAAGTAGCTTAGGAATTTTGAGTTGGAAGTCTTTATGTAGTCATGTATATGTTCTCCCTAAGTTTTAGGGGTCCAGTATGAGTTTAAATTGAGTTGGAAATTAGATCTCTTAGTTTACTAAGTTAAGTTCAGTTAAATTAGTTCTAAATTGTTTTGGAACTAATAGAGGACTAACAATCAGTTGGTGCACTAATGCATCCACTAGTGCTACTACAGTTAACTGAAGATTCCCTCAACAAAAACTCATGCATGTTGATCTGAGAAAGACCCAGTTGAGACTAGAGTGCAAGGACAGTGTACTATCAATGGTATTATTTACTGGAGTGTAAATATCATGCATGCATCAAAGATTGATCCTATGTTTGGATTGCATAGTTTTGGAAGCATGAATTCCCTTTAAATATGGGTTATTCATCCTAGGAATTATGCAAGAGATTAGGGGCTTGGAGAGCTATTGAATAGGCTAAGGATTTAGCTTGAGCTAGCTTGTGAGCTGAGAGAGTTGAGCATACTTGTGCGGAATTATTCTAGTGAGAACAAGCTTTGTATCTTCACTCATATTTCTGATATATGCAATACAGATAGTGGGGTTTTGAGTAGTGGATTTCCCCAGATACATCTTGTGTTATGTGCCATTTATTTATCTTCTTCTTGTTCATATTGTTTTCATCGATCTATTGGCTTCCGCTGGTTGAAAGTAGAAGTATATTCTTGTCTTTTTCTTTAGTACATTGCATGAGCTTGTGAAGCTATAAGGTTTTCTACATCTTTGACTTGGATTTGATGGATTTCAGGTCAAACTTCTGCAGGATGACGATCCATTTACTTCCCCCCCCAGCAATTGACATGACAGAATGTATTTCGTAGGGTTGCAATCTGAAATAAACATAGTTTTCCGGAGCAGTATATAATGGCATAATCCTTGGACAGAATGTATTTCATAGGGTTGCAATCTGAAATAAACATAGTTTTCGGAGCAGTATATAATGGCATAATCCTTGGACAACTTGAACAATTGCGAAAGCTAGCTTCTCAACGTGAGTGTACTTGACTTAGGTATCATTAAGATTCTGACTCAAGTAGTAAATGGGATGTTCAGTCCCTACATCGTCCTCTTGGACCAATACCATTGCGATGGTTGTAACTGTAGAAGTGAGATATAGGAAATAAACACGCTAGTAATCTGTAAGATATAAAGAGATGCCTGAATTAGTACATATTTCAAGGCATCAAATGTCATTTGAGAAGCGACATCCTAATGGAACCTCTAGTCAACTTAGTGTAGTTAGGGACAAACCTCCGTAGAAAGTTAGCTTCCCTGGGAGTCATTGGAGTTAGAGGAGGGAAGAAGGTGCAGGCAGATCTATGATCGCCTGAACTTTCAAAGGATCAATATGAATTCCATGTTTTGAAACCACAAAACCAAGAATTCATCCAAAGCTAACACAAAATACACATTTATGAGGGTTTAATCGAATATTGCAATGCCTACATCATAAGAAAATGGCTCTAAGATGCATCGGGTGATTAACTCGATGTTTCGAGTAAGTAGGGAGATCGTCCAGATAAGGTTGCACAATGTGTTTGATATCATGAAAGGCATAATTCATCACCCTCAGAAACGTAGCCCCAACATTCTTCAATCTGAAAGGGAGTTTTTGGTATGAAAATATGTCGCAGGGATAAATAAATGCAGTTTTAGGTTGATACGACTTTACCTCCTAATTCTACTTGTAAGGAATTCAAAATCCCATAAGTTTTATACATTCTTCCGTTAAAAGCTTTCAAGGTGATAGGTGATTGACTCAATTTGAGAACCAATGGCCTTCCAGTAAGATAAGGACATGATGCAGGTTGAGGTTCCCTCATCCAAAATAGAATGATGAATGTTATTACCGTTGAAGACAACCTAGTCTATCATAAATTCTAATTGAGCTATAAGTCTAGGTGTATAGTTCTCATGTTGGAATCCGAAGGATCGATGCACCCAATTGCAGAAAGTAAAGCCTTTTATGGGTGGGACAGTTTTGCAACACCTCAAGAGTATACATAGATGATGGAGACTTAGCCAAGTCCTCAACTACACTATAATTATGAGTAGCTCTCACGTGAGGCTTGAAAGCAAATTTAAGGATAACTCCCTTTCGAGGCTTAATATTTAATTATGTAGGAATTGTAAGAGGAGCAGGATCTGATGTAGATGCAACCGAACTGGTGGGTTGATCAGTAGCCTGACCATTCAGGGGATTCACATTACCATAGTCTTTATTACGGGTAGTAACCATAATGTTAGCTTTTGATTTAATGAAAGAAAACATCAAAACCGATTTAGAGGAAGCAGGGTCTCAAGCAACCAAATCAGTCCCTTGATTTAGAAATAGATCTGTCAACACGACAGGTGAAGTAGAAGACTTCAAATATTGGTTCACTTCTTCCTAGTGGGGACAGTCACGAGTGAAGTGTTATTCATTACAAATCAGGCATGGGTAACGAGTTTTTATTTTTCGTTGGAAGATTGATTGTTTATTTTATCATGGAGAGGAGAATCTTTTTTCTTCTTACCTTTACCTTTCTTCTTACTTCCTCGTTTCTTTTGAGATTTACCTTTATTAGAATGAATGATATTGATCTCGGAAGTAGAAGTCGCAGGAGGATTGGATGGAGGGCTTTGGGCAGTTGCGGTAAGAGCAGTACCAGATGGTTTACTCAGTGACTGCGAACTGGCAGAACCAATCACGCCATCAACAGCATGAGATTCTTTACTAGGAGTTTGAGTAACAATGTTCGAAGGTCTCGGAGCCTTTGGTATGTTATCATAAAGAGTGCCATATTAGGTATAAACTAGATCCAAGTATTGGGCATGAGAAATTAATTTCTCTTCGATTACATCTCCACCCTTAGCCACGTCTTTTGTTATAGGAGACAATAGAGACTTAGTAAACCATTCCACCAACAATTGATCTGCAACATATGTTAACCAACCGACGATAATGTCTCCACCCATGAATATGATCAAAGGTGTGAGTGGAATCAGATTGTTTGAATTTGGTTAGAAGTTTCGTTCCAATTTTGTATTTTATGGGCAACTGGAAATGCGTGAGGAAGGTGGTAGACAAGGAACTGGAATTGTTAAACGAAGCACTCAATAATTCAATATACCATTTAGGTTATGTACAGGCAAGAGTATGATGGAAAAGACGTAATCGAGTCAAATCATCATTAAGGGAGTTTGATGAACACCACAGATGATAAGTCATGACATGTGTCGATGGGTCTTATCCAGGATTCCCATTGAATTTTGGGATATCAAAAGGAAATTTCATAGGAATAATCGACCACCAAGGCGAATGGGCTATGGGATCGTTGGTGAGCCGATTCATATCAGAAAATTTGAGAGTTGCCACAAATGGCAACTGCCTATTAAAATTCATTGGAGGATAACCTGGATAAGAGGGAATGGCCTGGGAAACAGGTAGTTGTGCTCCATGATAGGGAGGGTTCTGATAAAGAGGAAACTAGGCACTAGAATAAGGAGGATTCTGATAACCAGCATACACATAACTTTGTTGTCCAACTCCAGGATAACCTTGCAAATGCTAGAAAGGATGGGTTTGGACTTGTTGACCTTGACAGGGCACTTGAGGAACACCCTGATAAGGTTGATACTATTTCCCCGTGGGATTTTGCATCATCCAAACATAAGGTACATTCAGTGGAGGTTGTGCCATGCTATAAGCAATCTGTCCTACTAGAATTTGAGGGATAACTTGTCCAAGCGGTTGAGATTGTAAGGTACCTTGTAAAGGCTGGGTAAGTGGAACCTGGGGGGTACCAGATACTGACGAAATAGATTGAGTCACAGTTACAACCTGTAAAGTTTGGCTCACATTAATTTGATCTTGTAGAGGTACATATTGATAAGTAGGAATTTGATATGTGGACGAAACAGGTTGAGAGTTAAAAACATATCCACAATCGAACCAAGTTTTACAAGCAAAGTAGGTTTCCAAACATTAGCAACCATTCTAGGATATGGAGGATTTAGATAAGGGTGAGCACCAATTTGAGGTATACCAACAATAGGTTGCCCCCTGCTAAAGGAGGAGAGGATGATGGAGGCAACTTCTCCCCTTGTAGAGGGTACCCAACATTAGGAGAGTTAGGCTTTTGAAGGTAACCACGCCCATTGACATAAGGTCCAGGTTGTTGTTCAATTATAGGTGTACGTGGAGGACAAGGAGAAGGTTGTATAATTCTCATTAACGAAGTGTCAGAGGTAATTCTAGGAATAGGTAACAAGGGAGAGGTCCATGGACTAGATGTCACACGAGAGAAGGTACCAGATAATGACTGATAACCAAGTGGGACGGACGGGCCACAATACAGATGTGCCTCTAGTGACATCTCAAACATGGATAAAGAAGAAAAACTAGTTGTCTCAGCCATATAGGTGGACACATTCTAAGAAACCATAGCAGATTCAATCATGGTTAATTGTCCCAAAGAAGATTGTCACAAGAAACTCACGGGTGAGCGGAAGAATCAAATAAAGGATTTTGCTTTCGAGTTTGAAGAGGAGGAAGAGGATGATCTTGATAAAAAAATAAGTCCACTCCAATTAACAGCAGTAGAATGATAAGGTTCTTCGTGTGGAATCTCTTCGATACTCACAAGACTATGTGGAAGAGGTTCATCGTCGATTCTAAGATATATAATTTATGGTTGTGTCTGAGATAGAGGAAGAGAAAAGGGAAGTCTTGAAGTAACAGGCGAAGAAGGATGATGTACCTCAACTAATACGATCTTAGATTCATTAAATTCAAGTTGAATGACCTCAAGCAACAAAGTCTCGGTGCTTCAGTTTCAACTGTGTCAGATTCACCAAAAAATACTAAAGTAATCTCAGTCTCAATACTCAAAGGGAAGAATGATTCTAGTAGATCAGATTCAGGAGGAGGACCAAAAGTAGTTCCCAAAGTTCTTGATTCGGTAGTTTGGGTCTTCTTATGCTTCTGACGATGACCATGAGTAGCCTTTGGTGGAAGAGGAGGCTTATTTTGCATTATGCGTGAACGATAGAGAGGAGGGGAGTGTTCTTCCATGTTGGATTAATAAATTTAATTAATACAAAAAAATAAATCAAAAAGAGGGTAATACTAGGCATAAAGGCTTACCAAGCAATCGTGAATTGTAATATACACCTTGGTGAACGAAGGACTTAACGTATGTGCAGGAAATATCTCTGAATGTTGTGTTCAGTGTATCACAGCATACAAAGTGGCTGACTTGGTTACCTATGGCAAGGATAGCAACCTATGATGGACTTCCGAAACATATTGGACAGTACGTGGAAGTACATTCTGCAGTAGTGTTGTCTAATGCATGATCGTTCGATGAGAGAGTTCCCATATACTTTTCATGCATGGAGCGCCATCCAATATACCCAAAGGTACACAAAGTATGATCTGATACACTTATGTACATGGAACAGGATACCACTCCCGGGATACAAAATTTACAAACAACAACAACTCCTACGTTTAACGACGTTGGAATATGTCTCTAGCCTAGACCTCTAAATGTTTGTGTTAATATGACAAATGCTCCTTAGGTTGATTCAAAAGGTTTTAAATTTTATGTTTGATTACGTTTCAATTTCATGGCTCACCATGAATTTCACCTAAATATCCTAAAATGCAAGCCAGCATGAAGAAATGGAAACTTCCACTTTCAATGAGAATCTATCTAAAGGAGGGAAGAGACAAAGAATATGCAACAAACAATAACTAAGTACAATTCCCTAAAAAGTAACTGTTCCAATTCAAATTTTACTCACAAAACCCTAGATGCCAATGCAAGGAAGGCTTAGGGGCACTACAACGCACTGTCTCCAGGAAAGAGAGTGCATTGATCAAGGAATCTCAAGTTCTGGCACAAAAATGCAATGGAATCTCAATGACAAGACTTCCTATGTCTAATCATTGTCTAATTAGGACTGAGTGAAACTATAAATATCAAAACAAGAGGCAAAACATACACTAAGGGCAAGAAAAAACCACCAAGGGATTGAATCGATCCCCAGTATGGTCGTCAATTTGTTATACGAAATCTACGACTACAGACATAAGTGTCTTCCCTAGGCCTGGTGGATTGACTAGAACAACATAAAGTAAAGGGCATAATGTTTTCCTTCAAGTAATTGAATGATGGGATGAAATCTACCTAGAATCTGTCGCAAGCGTCGCTCCTTCCTTGGCTTGTATGCTACAATCCTAGCTTCGATTGTTATAATTAGAACTTGCACAATCAAACAAGACAAGCCAAAGATCTACGAAATCTATGTAGCATAGTCCAATCACTTCATTCAATAGATCAACATGGTATTGAAATACATGAAATCATAACATCATATATAGGAAAACAATCTACTCTTTGTATTAATAGAAATGGAGAGAGGTACAACCAAAAGTAGGAGTTGATATTGTAGAAGAGGTCCCCAAGTTGACATGTCCTTTCCTTGCCACAACGTATGCCTCTATGTCACCCTAATGCATGGAATAATGACTCTTAAACAAATAGCATGAGGGCATAATCAATCTCCAGAATCCAACCCCTTGCCCATGGATGGTTGTAAATATATAAATGAGGGAGGTAGTTCATGAATTCTTATTCATTTACCAATCTAGGTGAGATCCACTTGAGATTGAAGGTTGAACTCAAGGGATAAGAGGTGAAAACTCCAATGTAGGATTAGATAGGATTTGAAGGTCTTATCCAAGGTAAATGGTTGAAACAACCTCAGGAAGCTTCTGGAAGAGGAAGCTTCGATATTATTTTTATTTTTCCCGAATTTCTAGAATTAGTGCACCCCCAAGACTAAGCAACCTACTAGTGATCAGCGTAGGTGCATAGAGGGTGCATTGGGCCTTAAAATCTTGGGAACTCAGTGGTCAATAGTAGAAACTCAAGGATTCGGCAGAGTCATGCTTAGGGCTTTGTGTAGGGATGATGACAATATGTGAAAGGATGTGAATTGGTCCCATTTGAAGGCCTATTGACTAGATTCGACAAAATGGCCTATAACAAAGAGGTAGCGCACCCTTGCAAAGCCTACTGGGTTGAAGGGGAAGAACTTGTCACCAAAATGTGTTTCTTTGACATAGGATGATTCCTCCTCACATTTTCCTCCTCCTCTTATCTCCAAATTGACCCCCATTCTCACCATCTAGATAGTTTGCATGACCATGGTGTTCAAGGCTCCCTGCACAGAAAAGAACAAAATTTATGTTTCATGAAAGCAACCCCTGCAAATTGAGCCCAAATGACACTTAAAATAGTGTGCACACCCACACATGCGTGAGATCAATCCAAGCTCCATCTACGACACATCACCTCAAGGTAGTTGTATTTTAGCATTTCCTATATGATGTGCACTACTTGCCATAGTGTTTATATATTGGAATGCATGGCATCTATGCTTTTATTAGCCCTTGAGAAGCCATGTGTCTTTGATCAAAGTCCACATAAATAGTGTCTGGGAAGGAGGTTATTTGTGAGTGGGGATGCAATCAAATTCTTCCAAATGTTGCAGAAATGACAACAATAAATGAGAAGGAAAATTGAAACTATAAAAATGAGATAATGACATCCAATGAATCTCACTTTGTTGCATTTCTTGATTAATTCATCAATAATTATTAACATCAAACTTATCATTAAAAATTTGCATATCCTTTATAGATATCAATAATATATTGTAACTCTAACTATTAAATGAATTTTAATTTTTCTATCCACCACCCCAACTCTCATATGCGCTCACTTCCACCTTTTAGGGATATGCATCATGAAAGGAAAAAAAAAAGTCTTGCCTCAATTTTTTTTAATCTAATTGTTTCTTTTTAAAATTTTAATGACAAGATGATAATGGAGTAGTATATTTTGTTTCAAATCATAGTATCAAGATGATAGTGGATTAATGGGTTCTTTGTTAACTTAGATGTAGTGGATCATGTAGCTTTGGCAACATGGATTATGTGTTTATTCAGCTAATGTGGAATATGGTTTTATTGTTCAACTATAAATCTGACTACATTGTCCTCCATTGCAAGAGGACTATTTTCACATCCTACAGTCCCATCCCTTTATTGGAAACAAAAATGGAAATCTTTGATAGATCAATTAGTAATTCCAGAGAGATAGTGTAACCACCCGCTCCCACATTTACCCACTTTCACTGGCATGCTAAGGTAACACATGAGATGGAGAGCTATTATGACATGACTCAACCTCCTGAGTACAGTTACGGAAGTGGAATCGACAACTGAGACCATACTAACCCTCCTCAGGAGCTACAAGACACCTAGGACCTAACCAACCACTCCCAGTGCCCAAATCCTGAGCTTGAATGATTTTTTAATAACTTGGTCTCCCAACCACATGCATGACCAGGCCTCCAGGTGGTTGAGGGCCTCTAATTGCATGCATAAGCCTACTACGTAGTGGTTGTGACCCAAAATGTTCAATTCAGAGGGTGTGGTCCCAGATTCTGAGCGTAAATTCCAGGCCAGCCTCCAGACCACTGCCCATAACCCAGTGAGACTTTCTAGAATGAATAATGACATGTGAACAATGTTAAACATACAAATTTGAATCAGAAACTTGACCTAACCAGGCCCGACCATGATAGTCATTTCGTCAAACATATCAAGAACATGTAATTTACAGGTCATGAATGCGTATCTGAACATAGGGGTCTGGTACTTATCTAAGAATCGTCCATAAGGTCTAATGACCTCTCATCATAACTGTAATAACATTTTTTAGGTCATGCATTCATTAACCATTCATCAACAAATCAAACAAATCAAGAGCCATAACTAGAACTTGTTATGGAACCATGCTCATAACCAACATATAACCAAAATAATAACCATGATAGAATAGCCATCAAAGCCACATAATAACAAGTACAAGTACTCATGGAATACAGGAGAAAAAGAGATTTTATTAACATATGCAAAAACCAACCATGTCAGGAACTTCCACGTACCATTTGACCATAGATTGGGTTGAACCAAATATTTCTTTCAGCGAACCACCCCCATGCCATATTCCAATCATGAATGTGAGACTCAAGACAAAATCTACCAGGGCTTCCAGGAGATCAAACCACCTCCACCCTCAAGATTTATCACAATCCTGCCAAAACCAATCAAAGGATTCCTAGGCCCAAAAAAGGGTATAAACAACCAGGTTTTACTGCAATCTCGCCAAAACCGTTAATGGATTCCTATGCCCATACAAAGAACATACGCTACCAAGCTTTATAGAAATACCGCCAAAACCGGTCAAGGGATCGCTAGGCCCAAAACAAGCTTGGATGCCTATGGATTTATTCACCAATACCTTGAGGAATTTGCTCGTCTTCACCCTCGGGCTTTATTGCAATCCCTCAATGGATTCCTAAGACCTTGGGAATTTTCTTGAGACCACTTCACCCGATTCCAAAACCATTTGGAAATCCAAAGCTCAACCAAGTAAAAGAACCCTATCACACCATGGCTATCTAGAAATGGCAATATAAGGTTGAAACCACTGCCACACTTCGCAAAACCCATGCCAATAACATCAACTAAATACATACATGCATGTACCATGCATTCACTAACCAACTAGGAATTTAAACATGCAACCTGTTACCTACAAGTATTCCTACTGGAGCTGCTTGATCCAACTTTTCCTTGCTTGTCCCTTTCTTTCCTTTGCTTTCTTGTCCTTCCTTTGCATTCCTTTCTCTAATCCTAGAGTGATCCAATAATGCTTTAAGTGTGCAATAGTATGAGAGAACGGAGAGAATAGAGAGAGATCCAATCTAAAACTGACAAAAGGTGTTGAATTGATCCCCATAAGCCTTTTTATCTTTGACGCCTTTATTTTCTTCATTTTCCTCTATTTTTCCTTCAATTTCCCTCTCATGCAAACTTGTCACCTTTCATCTCCCTTTTCTCCTATTTTACTTTATTTTCATAATTAAAATGCCAATTAATGCCTCTTTGCCTTTCCAAAGCCTTTACCAATTTCCTTAGCCATAATAAACCAAATGAACACCCACGGATGTTTTTTCCCAACATTTAGCTTGGAATACGTGTTCCATGACCTTGGTCTTACTTTTTCCTTTATTAATTTTATTACATGAAATTTTAACTCGGGGTTGTTGCAGATAGCTGGTGGTACTTATCAAATGCTAAAGGTGGAATTGACATTGAAGGGTATTGTAACAATAAAGGGATCTTGATTCTTTTGATTACTTTCATTTTTGAATTCCCAATGGCATTAGCATTCCCTCATATCTCTTCCTCTCCTCTTGGGGTTGTTGAGTTGTGGTCTGTTTAGTCTTGTTTGGTTCGTGTATTTGGAGCTCCATGATATGTCTGTATGAGTATGTTATGGTCTACTTTATATTTGTCTACTTATATATATCATTTGTTTAGTGTACATGTGTGCTAGGAGAGGTGGAGGTAGCACTTCTTGTACATACTTTGTTTGGTATGCATGTGCGCTCTGAGAGTCTGTGTGCATGTGTGCACTTCAATTTTCAAATTAGTAGAGAAGCACAAGGACTCAAATGCAATTAAGTGGGGTACATGCTTTGTGTGTCAAGTTTTGATTTTAAGGGCATGATTTTGTTGTTCATGGATATCTGAATCCTTATGCACATTGTATGGTTTAGGCCCCTAAGAATGATAAATATTACATTATCCTTTATTTAGTGACTCTTAGTATGAACATTACTCATCCATTCATGCCATCTCGTATCCCACCTAAAGTAGCAATAAAGTAAGCCCATAAATACTAACACATTTGAGCCTCTATTGCAGAATGCCTCTATCTTGTCATAGACGAGAGTGTTCCTTTGAAGTCTAATGGTTTTCCCTTTCCCGATGGTTTAGAGTGTGATCTTCATGGTCACGGGTAAATATTTCTCGTAACCATGCCTTTGATTCGAGTGACATTGGGCAATACCATGTGGTACATCTTGAAACCATGAGGATGGATCCATTGACCTTTTGTCATTTATTTCCCTAACCTACTATTATTAATAGTATTTATGACATTAATATATCATGGAATGCTATCACTCCTATTGTTTATCTAAATTATCCTTCTTTGAGGTCTTCCATGCACATATCCTCTATCTATGGCCTTTGTGTGATTCATATATTCTATGGGCTTTCTATGCCAATGGGTATCTAAGCATCCATGATTCATAAGGATCCTCACATGAATAAATATCCTTTTGGTTCTTATTGATGACAATGTATTATTTATTTTGGAGAAGGACAAATGCCTGCGAGCTTTATTTTTTTGTTTAATTAAACTTTCTTTGCTTTTTTTCTATGTAGAGCGATGTCTAATCCTTTGTAATACCCCCAATGGAAATTTTAACGGTAGATACCATAAATGAACTTGAACAACAAAATTTTTGTAAATAGACACACAACTGACAAATAGATACACAAATAGATAAAATCAGTGAGCCATTTTATTAACCTAATGAAAAGAGTACATCAACATGAAAGAATAGTGGAACATGAGCTTGCCAAGCAAGCAGAGCAAACCCAAAAAATATCTCTGACCCAACCGATGAATGGCTCTGGAAATGATGTAGATGGCCCAGTGAGAAGACTATTGCAAACCCACTGTTGCAAAACTGCTCTCTCCAAACCTCCAATGAAGCACTGTGAGATTTCTGAGTGAAATATCCTCAAGAGTGTTGGGTTTTCATCTAACACTCATTAGCACACCCGAGGGTTTCTGTCCTGGGGCTCCCAATGAAGTATAGAACCGGGTTCTCAATCTCTCATACAAGAAGAAATATCAAATCCAAGATGTCCCTTAATGTCCTCCTCCTCCTCCTCTTTTTATAGATCTAATGGACCCTTATAGAACCTCCCATTTTATGATTATTTTAATCATTGAGCACTTTTCCCTCTTTCTATTTCAAATAAAATATTATTTTAATGTAGGAAAAGGGTAAATTGGCCACCACACCTCCTCAAGTAATTGAAAATCACTTCTAAACATTCCATCCTGTAGATATTCTTGTTCTGGTTCCAACGAGCTATTACGCTAAGATGTTTTGTCAAGTATTCCTCTCGGAATAACACCTTAAGCATAATTAATTGAGTTACGCACAATAATAACCCTGTTTTTTTTTAAGTTGTCAGAATGCGATGGAACGAAAGACAAGTTGTGCAAATGATGGAATGTGCCAAGTTAATGTCATCAGATCCCATAGAAACTCCTCAAAACCCCATGAAACATCTCCAAAAGCCCCTGGGCTTGTTAATGAAGTAAACTTGCACCTGTGTATTGTTTGCCTCCAACCCTGAAAGTCCATCTTAACCATGTCATGAGGAACACTAGAAAAAAAGGAACATTACAAATCCACCCGCCCCAAGATTTCTTGCCCTCAATCAATCTAAATTTGTGGACCAATTTGGTGGCCCAACGCAATTGAGACCCAATGCCCGGATCCCGTACGAACCACTGGGTGATTCTCTGCCTCTGTGTCAACCCACCATGAATGGACCCCTTAATGCCAGATCCCAGACCATGCCCTGACTGAACTCGTCATCAACCAATCCTCCTGGACCCCAATGCCACCAAGAACAAGTATCACTACTCCATGGCTATCGTTGTGTTATAACTCCAACCATGAGTGTTGCTCCATCCACCGCGTACCAACTCATCACCTCTCTCCAATCAAACCCTTGGAATAGACCAATGCTAATCTCACCATGTTGATGTTGTGCTAAAATACTAATGAGTGGCCAACCTACATCCTACTGCCAACTGGAGCATGTGGTGTCCCTCACATCTAAGGGCTCATGTAGTGCAATGCTCCTCACTAAAAATGACACTCCATCAATAGGGTACCAACTCATGATCTCTCGCCAATCCAATGCATGGACACATGTGTAAGAAACAAGTCTACTATGCTGATATGGGTCCCCGCTCAACTCATGATGCTCTATCTAGTCAATCAACAATATCCATTGAGAAAATTCTTCCTCTCTCCCTATAATGGGTACAAGTGGCCAAAATGTGTTGCAAGCCCTATCTATGTACTCCTAGAGAGGGCTGCTCCCTGAAAGTATTGCAGCTCTGCCAGTTGCTTGTGCATCTACCTATACCTCATCAGTGAGTTGGAAAAAAAATGGATGCACCACCATCTCCAACAACTGCTCCCTCCTCTAATTGGAAACTCCACGCTCCTACTATCTATTATCCTCCTACAAAATTACCCTGTAACCCTCCAACACCTCCTGAGGACAAGTGCCTACAAATACTGCCACCCTACTAGTTGTTTGTACATTTGTCTACTCCTCATCAATGACTAACCCCAAGGATGGTTGCACATCCTCCTCCATCTCGAGCTTAATATGAACCTCCAAATGGCTCTCCCCAAAAGGTTCATCATGTATACTGTGCACATCATCCTCCTCAGCTGACTCATGCTCCACCATATGTTGATAATGTTGAATCATCATTGGTGACTCAACATCCTGAATTTCTCCCATGGGGTCCACTAACTGCTCATCATACACACCGGAATATAAATTGGGCATGCTGTCAACAACTCCACATGACACATGCTCCTAAGAGGCATCCTCGTATGAACCCATGGACTTGTCCAAAGAAGAATCCTCACCCTGAAAGTCAAAAGGAATCTCCTCTTGCTCGACCTCTATCATCTCCTCAGTTTTACTCAAGCATGAGTGGTCAAGTCCCCAAGGTTTATTACATATGAATCAATGTCCCTTCCTCCTCAGCTCATTCTTCATACATGATCCACCAAACTTGAGCAACTCCTCCTTGGTCAACTATCTTTTGAACAACCCAATGTTACGCTTAACCAACCGTTCGGCTAGTTCGTAAGCAGTAGGTGAGACCAGTTGTTCTCTCCTCCAAATGGCCAACAACTTAGACTATAACTTCTTTCATATGGCATCCTGGTCTCCCATAACTGAAGACAAGATGGAATGCATGTGTGCTTTGACCGTGTTTGGGTGATGTTTCTTAATGCTGAAAAAAGTATCGGAACATTTGAAGGATCGGGTCATCACTCTCTAGATCAAACATAATGTCACAGGTATGAAGTTTGGCCATATCCTCCAAAATCTAAAGCTTTTTGCTAAAGGTAAGACCCACAATGTTATCCAAGTCTTGAAAGGTCTCTACTATCTGATCCAAATGGATCCTAGAAAACCCTCTAAGTCTTCAAACACTCGAAACTATCGCATGAGAAGAACTTTTCAAAAAATTCGGATTACACTATAGGGAGGCAAAAACATGAAGAAATCAGTGAAATAAGGCTTATTGGAGGCTTAAAGCAACTTTGCATCAGAGCCGTCGGATCTGGCCGATCAATGGTCCAGATTTGATCGGGCAATTGCAATCGGCGGTGGCAAGCGGAGGCTATCGGCAGAGACCACACGGAATATGTGATAGCGATCAGCGGGGTCAACAAGGACTGTCGATCAAGCGCGCAAATCGATGGCCCAAGTTGCATCGCAATATCGCTATCGGCAAATACAAAGGAGCGCTTACAACGGCCCGGGGTATGTGCGATATGCGATTGCGATCAATCGCATCTCAATATCGTGTCGTCACATTACAATGGATTGGGGTAGATATAAATATGATTCGCGATAGCCAGACCGGATGAAAATATAGATGATATTATATATATTATGAGATCCGGAAAACATGGTCTTCCTTTGTATTTTGCATTTTCGTTAATGATGTCCCAAAACAATACCTCCAGTAAACATCATAAAGCATTTTTCATGACTCAATGAAAGGTTTGTTTCTTTACATCTTATAAGGACTTTTTCCAAATTCTCTAATGCCTCTTCAAATGAATTACCATAAACTGTAAAATCATCCATATAAACCTCTACACAATCATGGATTAGATCAAAAAAGATTCCTAGTACTGATCTTTGAAATGTTGCGGGTGCATTACATAATCCAAAAGGAAGCACTCGGTAAACAAAAGTTCCCCATGGATAGGTAAATGTGGTCTTATCTTGATCTTCAGGTGCTACCTGAATTTGATTATAGCCACTAAAACCATCCAAAATGAAAAGTACTTTTTTCCTGCTAGAGTATCTAATACCTGATCGATAAAGGGCAAAGGAAAGTGATCCTTCAAAGTTTCTTTATTCAATTCCCTGTAATCAATGCATACTCTCCATTTACCATTCTTTTTAGGTACTATAACCAAAGGAGAAACCCATTGCCTATCTGAAATTGGATAAATGAAGTTTACATTGAGTAGTTTTTGGAGCTCCTCTTTCACTATCTCCCTAAGGTTTGGATTCATCCTTCTCTAAGGTTGTCTGATTGGTCTACTGTTTTCCTCGATGTAGATGTGATGAATGCAAGTCTTAGGGTCAATACCTTTCATATCAGTATACTCCCATGCAAATGCAGTAGAATGTTTTTGCAAGATTTTGGTTAGCTCTCCCTATTGTGATTTTTCCAAGTTTTTGTTGATATTCACTGTTTTACACGGAAAAATCTCAATGGCAGAACTTCCAAACTCTTCCATAGAGTAAAGAGACATTTGTCTAGATGATAGATACTCAATTTCAGAATCTAACTGAAATTGTGTGTGGTCATATTCCGAAGATGTTTCAAAATTTTCTAATGTGTTCAGAATTTGACTATCTTCACTGATTCCAGTAATGGTAAAGACAGGTTGTATAGTGTCCTCATCATCGACCCATTCATTATCTCCTACTTCTGTAATTGCTTTTGCTAGAGGATACAAAATAAATTTATTTGTCGAATTACCATCAGAAATGTACATATCCCCAGATCTACAACTGATGAAAGCATCAGTTGTGGCTAGCCAAGGTCTTCCTAAGATGAGGGGGTGCCCTCCTAGATTACTCTTGGGAGTTAAAATCATGAAATCTACTGGATATTCCCAAGAATCTAAGGAGACCGAAATGTCTTCTAATACACCATTTGGTTTGATAATTGATCGATCTACAAGTTGCAGTAGAGTAGGTGTAAAAAGAAGATTAGGAATTTTTAGCTGTTCCATAGTCTGTCTACTCATAATGTTGATAGCAACCCCTAAATCAATCAAAGTATTTGGAATTTCTACCCCATTGATATGTGTTTTGACAATTGGACTACCGGGATCTACATACTTCTGCATGGTAATTTTCCCCATCATGATATCTGCAATTTTTCCTACCAGGTGGATTCTTCTTGTATCTCTTGGTTTCCTTCCTGGTCTTTTGAGACTCAACTCCTTTATTGTTTTTGCTAGAATAGGAATCTCTCTAATGCACTGTAGTAAGGGAATCTTGATACAAACATTCTTTAATTCATCTAGAAAATCATAGTCACGCAACAAGATTTGTTTTTCCACTCCTTTGTCAATTTGTAATCTTTCAGGAAAAGGAGGTGTGGATGAAGATGCAGGTTGCTCAACTATAGGAGTTGTGGGGGTTGACTCTTTTTCTTTTTCTTTTTGAGTGCTTGAGTGTTGAAGAGATGCTTCAGAACCTTTATTGGCTTCAAGAGAATCTTCCTCAGAAATACTTTGCTTTTGAGCATCTATAGAAGGATTTTCTAAAACTCTACCAGATCTGAGTTGTACATCATTGAGAGGAACAATCATATAGGCAGGAAATTGTTGTCCTTCTACCATGTAAGCATTTTGAGGATTTTTATTATTGGGATTTGGCAATGGCTGGGAAGGTAGTTGATTTCTCTTTTGCTGGAATGGAAGCAAGAGTTGGGAATTTGGATTTTTTTGAGAAGGTTGTTGTTGTTGTGAAATGGCAATGAAAGTTGTGGATTTTGATTTGGAAGTTGTGGAGTTTGTTGATTTTGAAAAGACGGAGGATATTGATAAAATTGAGCAAATCTCCCATAAGGATTTTGCAATCTGAAATAAACATAGTTTTCCGGAGCAGTATATAATGGCATAATCCTTGGACAGAATGTATTTCATAGGGTTGCAATCTGAAATAAACATAGTTTTCGGAGCAGTATATAATGGCATAATCCTTGGACAACTTGAACAATTGCGAAAGCTAGCTTCTCAACGTGAGTGTACTTGACTTAGGTATCATTAAGATTCTGACTCAAGTAGTAAATGGGATGTTCAGTCCCTACAGCGTCCTCTTGGACCAATACCATTGCGATGGTTGTAACTGTAGAAGTGAGATATAGGAAATAAACACGCTAGTAATCTGTAAGATATAAAGAGATGCCTGAATTAGTACATATTTCAAGGCATCAAATGTCATTTGAGAAGCGACATCCTAATGGAACCTCTAGTCAACTTAGTGTAGTTAGGGACAAACCTCCGTAGAAAGTTAGCTTCCCTGGGAGTCATTGGAGTTAGAGGAGGGAAGAAGGTGCAGGCAGATCTATGATCGCCTGAACTTTCAAAGGATCAATATGAATTCCATGTTTTGAAACCACAAAACCAAGAATTCATCCAAAGCTAACACAAAATACACATTTATGAGGGTTTAATCGAATATTGCAATGCCTACATCATAAGAAAATGGCTCTAAGATGCATCGGGTGATTAACTCGATGTTTCGAGTAAGTAGGGAGATCGTCCAGATAAGGTTGCACAATGTGTTTGATATCATGAAAGGCATAATTCATCACCCTCAGAAACGTAGCCCCAACATTCTTCAATCTGAAAGGGAGTTTTTGGTATGAAAATATGTCGCAGGGATAAATAAATGCAGTTTTAGGTTGATACGACTTTACCTCCTAATTCTACTTGTAAGGAATTCAAAATCCCATAAGTTTTATACATTCTTCCGTTAAAAGCTTTCAAGGTGATAGGTGATTGACTCAATTTGAGAACCAATGGCCTTCCAGTAAGATAAGGACATGATGCAGGTTGAGGTTCCCTCATCCAAAATAGAATGATGAATGTTATTACCGTTGAAGACAACCTAGTCTATCATAAATTCTAATTGAGCTATAAGTCTAGGTGTATAGTTCTCATGTTGGAATCCGAAGGATCGATGCACCCAATTGCAGAAAGTAAAGCCTTTTATGGGTGGGACAGTTTTGCAACACCTCAAGAGTATACATAGATGATGGAGACTTAGCCAAGTCCTCAACTACACTATAATTATGAGTAGCTCTCACGTGAGGCTTGAAAGCAAATTTAAGGATAACTCCCTTTCGAGGCTTAATATTTAATTATGTAGGAATTGTAAGAGGAGCAGGATCTGATGTAGATGCAACCGAACTGGTGGGTTGATCAGTAGCCTGACCATTCAGGGGATTCACATTACCATAGTCTTTATTACGGGTAGTAACCATAATGTTAGCTTTTGATTTAATGAAAGAAAACATCAAAACCGATTTAGAGGAAGCAGGGTCTCAAGCAACCAAATCAGTCCCTTGATTTAGAAATAGATCTGTCAACACGACAGGTGAAGTAGAAGACTTCAAATATTGGTTCACTTCTTCCTAGTGGGGACAGTCACGAGTGAAGTGTTATTCATTACAAATCAGGCATGGGTAACGAGTTTTTATTTTTCGTTGGAAGATTGATTGTTTATTTTATCATGGAGAGGAGAATCTTTTTTCTTCTTACCTTTACCTTTCTTCTTACTTCCTCGTTTCTTTTGAGATTTACCTTTATTAGAATGAATGATATTGATCTCGGAAGTAGAAGTCGCAGGAGGATTGGATGGAGGGCTTTGGGCAGTTGCGGTAAGAGCAGTACCAGATGGTTTACTCAGTGACTGCGAACTGGCAGAACCAATCACGCCATCAACAGCATGAGATTCTTTACTAGGAGTTTGAGTAACAATGTTCGAAGGTCTCGGAGCCTTTGGTATGTTATCATAAAGAGTGCCATATTAGGTATAAACTAGATCCAAGTATTGGGCATGAGAAATTAATTTCTCTTCGATTACATCTCCACCCTTAGCCACGTCTTTTGTTATAGGAGACAATAGAGACTTAGTAAACCATTCCACCAACAATTGATCTGCAACATATGTTAACCAACCGACGATAATGTCTCCACCCATGAATATGATCAAAGGTGTGAGTGGAATCAGATTGTTTGAATTTGGTTAGAAGTTTCGTTCCAATTTTGTATTTTATGGGCAACTGGAAATGCGTGAGGAAGGTGGTAGACAAGGAACTGGAATTGTTAAACGAAGCACTCAATAATTCAATATACCATTTAGGTTATGTACAGGCAAGAGTATGTTGGAAAAGACGTAATCGAATCAAATCATCATTAAGGGAGTTTGATGAACACCACAGATGATAAGTCATGACATGTGTCGATGGGTCTTCTCCAGGATTCCCATTGAATTTTGGGATATCAAAAGGAAATTTCATAGGAATAATCGACCACCAAGGCGAATGAGCAATAGGATCGTTGGTGAGCCGAGTCAAATCAGGAAATTTGAGAGTTGCCACAAATGGCAACTGCCTATTAAAATTCAGTGGAGGATAACCTGGATAAGAGGGAATAGCCTGAGAAACAGGTATTTGTGCTCCATGATAGGGAGGGTTCTGATAAAGAGGAACCTAGGCACTAGAATAAGGAGGATTCTGATAACCAGCATACACATAACCTTGTTGTCCAACTCCAGGATAACCTTGCAAATGCTAGAGAGGATGGGTTTGGACTTGTTGGCCTTGATAGGGCACTTGAGGAATACCCTGATAAGGTTGATACTATTTCCCCGTGGGATTTTGCATCATCCAAACATAAGGTGGATTCAGTGGAGGTTGTGCCATACTATAAGCAATCTGTCCTACTAGAATTTGAGGAATAACTTGTCCAAGCGGTTGAGATTGTAAGGTACCTTGTAAAGGCTGGGTAAGTGGAACCTGGGGGGTACCAGATACTGACGAAATAGATTGAGTCACAGTTACAACCTGTAAAGTTTGGCTCACATTAATTTGATCTTGTAGAGGTACATATTGATAAGTAGGAATTTGATATGTGGACGAAACAAGTTGAGAGTTAAAAACATATCCACAATCGAACCAAGTTTTACAAGCAAAGTAGGTTTCCAAACATTAGCAACCATTCTAGGATATGGAGGTTTTAGATAAGGGTGAGCACCAATTTGAGGTATACCAACAATAGGTTGTCCCCTGCTAAAGGAGGAGAGGATGATGGAGGCAACTTATCCCCTTGTAGAGGGTACCCAACATTAGGAGAGTTAGGCTTTTGAAGGTAACCACGCCCATTGACATAAGGTCCAGGTTGTTGTTCAATTATAGGTGTACGTGGAGGACAAGGAGAAGGTTGTATAATTCTTATTAACGAAGTGTCAGAGGTAATTCTAGGAATAGGTAACAAGGGAGAGGTCCATGGACTAGATGTCACACGAGAGAAGGTACCAGATAATGACTGATAACCAAGTGGGACGGACGGGCCACAATACAGATGTGCCTCTAGTGACATCTCAAACATGGATAAAGAAGAAAAACTAGTTGTCTCAGCCATATAGGTGGACACATTCTAAGAAACCATAGCAGATTCAATCATGGTTAATTGTCCCAAAGAAGATTGTCACAAGAAACTCACGGGTGAGCGGAAGAATCAAATAAAGGATTTTGCTTTCGAGTTTGAAGAGGAGGAAGAGGATGATCTTGATAAAAAAATAAGTCCACTCCAATTAACAGCAGTAGAATGATAAGGTTCTTCGTGTGGAATCTCTTCGATACTCACAAGACTATGTGGAAGAGGTTCATCGTCGATTCTAAGATATATAATTTATGGTTGTGTCTGAGATAGAGGAAGAGAAAAGGGAAGTCTTGAAGTAACAGGCGAAGAAGGATGATGTACCTCAACTAATACGATCTTAGATTCATTAAATTCAAGTTGAATGACCTCAAGCAACAAAGTCTCGGTGCTTCAGTTTCAACTGTGTCAGATTCACCAAAAAATACTAAAGTAATCTCAGTCTCAATACTCAAAGGGAAGAATGATTCTAGTAGATCAGATTCAGGAGGAGGACCAAAAGTAGTTCCCAAAGTTCTTGATTCGGTAGTTTGGGTCTTCTTATGCTTCTGACGATGACCATGAGTAGCCTTTGGTGGAAGAGGAGGCTTATTTTGCATTATGCGTGAACGATAGAGAGGAGGGGAGTGTTCTTCCATGTTGGATTAATAAATTTAATTAATACAAAAAAATAAATCAAAAAGAGGGTAATACTAGGCATAAAGGCTTACCAAGCAATCGTGAATTGTAATATACACCTTGGTGAACGAAGGACTTAACGTATGTGCAGGAAATATCTCTGAATGTTGTGTTCAGTGTATCACAGCATACAAAGTGGCTGACTTGGTTACCTATGGCAAGGATAGCAACCTATGATGGACTTCCGAAACATATTGGACAGTACGTGGAAGTACATTCTGCAGTAGTGTTGTCTAATGCATGATCGTTCGATGAGAGAGTTCCCATATACTTTTCATGCATGGAGCGCCATCCAATATACCCAAAGGTACACAAAGTATGATCTGATACACTTATGTACATGGAACAGGATACCACTCCCGGGATACAAAATTTACAAACAACAACAACTCCTACGTTTAACGACGTTGGAATATGTCTCTAGCCTAGACCTCTAAATGTTTGTGTTAATATGACAAATGCTCCTTAGGTTGATTCAAAAGGTTTTAAATTTTATGTTTGATTACGTTTCAATTTCATGGCTCACCATGAATTTCACCTAAATATCCTAAAATGCAAGCCAGCATGAAGAAATGGAAACTTCCACTTTCAATGAGAATCTATCTAAAGGAGGGAAGAGACAAAGAATATGCAACAAACAATAACTAAGTACAATTCCCTAAAAAGTAACTGTTCCAATTCAAATTTTACTCACAAAACCCTAGATGCCAATGCAAGGAAGGCTTAGGGGCACTACAACGCACTGTCTCCAGGAAAGAGAGTGCATTGATCAAGGAATCTCAAGTTCTGGCACAAAAATGCAATGGAATCTCAATGACAAGACTTCCTATGTCTAATCATTGTCTAATTAGGACTGAGTGAAACTATAAATATCAAAACAAGAGGCAAAACATACACTAAGGGCAAGAAAAAACCACCAAGGGATTGAATCGATCCCCAGTATGGTCGTCAATTTGTTATACGAAATCTACGACTACAGACATAAGTGTCTTCCCTAGGCCTGGTGGATTGACTAGAACAACATAAAGTAAAGGGCATAATGTTTTCCTTCAAGTAATTGAATGATGGGATGAAATCTACCTAGAATCTGTCGCAAGCGTCGCTCCTTCCTTGGCTTGTATGCTACAATCCTAGCTTCGATTGTTATAATTAGAACTTGCACAATCAAACAAGACAAGCCAAAGATCTACGAAATCTATGTAGCATAGTCCAATCACTTCATTCAATAGATCAACATGGTATTGAAATACATGAAATCATAACATCATATATAGGAAAACAATCTACTCTTTGTATTAATAGAAATGGAGAGAGGTACAACCAAAAGTAGGAGTTGATATTGTAGAAGAGGTCCCCAAGTTGACATGTCCTTTCCTTGCCACAACGTATGCCTCTATGTCACCCTAATGCATGGAATAATGACTCTTAAACAAATAGCATGAGGGCATAATCAATCTCCAGAATCCAACCCCTTGCCCATGGATGGTTGTAAATATATAAATGAGGGAGGTAGTTCATGAATTCTTATTCATTTACCAATCTAGGTGAGATCCACTTGAGATTGAAGGTTGAACTCAAGGGATAAGAGGTGAAAACTCCAATGTAGGATTAGATAGGATTTGAAGGTCTTATCCAAGGTAAATGGTTGAAACAACCTCAGGAAGCTTCTGGAAGAGGAAGCTTCGATATTATTTTTATTTTTCCCGAATTTCTAGAATTAGTGCACCCCCAAGACTAAGCAACCTACTAGTGATCAGCGTAGGTGCATAGAGGGTGCATTGGGCCTTAAAATCTTGGGAACTCAGTGGTCAATAGTAGAAACTCAAGGATTCGGCAGAGTCATGCTTAGGGCTTTGTGTAGGGATGATGACAATATGTGAAAGGATGTGAATTGGTCCCATTTGAAGGCCTATTGACTAGATTCGACAAAATGGCCTATAACAAAGAGGTAGCGCACCCTTGCAAAGCCTACTGGGTTGAAGGGGAAGAACTTGTCACCAAAATGTGTTTCTTTGACATAGGATGATTCCTCCTCACATTTTCCTCCTCCTCTTATCTCCAAATTGACCCCCATTCTCACCATCTAGATAGTTTGCATGACCATGGTGTTCAAGGCTCCCTGCACAGAAAAGAACAAAATTTATGTTTCATGAAAGCAACCCCTGCAAATTGAGCCCAAATGACACTTAAAATAGTGTGCACACCCACACATGCGTGAGATCAATCCAAGCTCCATCTACGACACATCACCTCAAGGTAGTTGTATTTTAGCATTTCCTATATGATGTGCACTACTTGCCATAGTGTTTATATATTGGAATGCATGGCATCTATGCTTTTATTAGCCCTTGAGAAGCCATGTGTCTTTGATCAAAGTCCACATAAATAGTGTCTGGGAAGGAGGTTATTTGTGAGTGGGGATGCAATCAAATTCTTCCAAATGTTGCAGAAATGACAACAATAAATGAGAAGGAAAATTGAAACTATAAAAATGAGATAATGACATCCAATGAATCTCACTTTGTTGCATTTCTTGATTAATTCATCAATAATTATTAACATCAAACTTATCATTAAAAATTTGCATATCCTTTATAGATATCAATAATATATTGTAACTCTAACTATTAAATGAATTTTAATTTTTCTATCCACCACCCCAACTCTCATATGCGCTCACTTCCACCTTTTAGGGATATGCATCATGAAAGGAAAAAAAAAAGTCTTGCCTCAATTTTTTTTAATCTAATTGTTTCTTTTTAAAATTTTAATGACAAGATGATAATGGAGTAGTATATTTTGTTTCAAATCATAGTATCAAGATGATAGTGGATTAATGGGTTCTTTGTTAACTTAGATGTAGTGGATCATGTAGCTTTGGCAACATGGATTATGTGTTTATTCAGCTAATGTGGAATATGGTTTTATTGTTCAACTATAAATCTGACTACATTGTCCTCCATTGCAAGAGGACTATTTTCACATCCTACAGTCCCATCCCTTTATTGGAAACAAAAATGGAAATCTTTGATAGATCAATTAGTAATTCCAGAGAGATAGTGTAACCACCCGCTCCCACATTTACCCACTTTCACTGGCATGCTAAGGTAACACATGAGATGGAGAGCTATTATGACATGACTCAACCTCCTGAGTACAGTTACGGAAGTGGAATCGACAACTGAGACCATACTAACCCTCCTCAGGAGCTACAAGACACCTAGGACCTAACCAACCACTCCCAGTGCCCAAATCCTGAGCTTGAATGATTTTTTAATAACTTGGTCTCCCAACCACATGCATGACCAGGCCTCCAGGTGGTTGAGGGCCTCTAATTGCATGCATAAGCCTACTACGTAGTGGTTGTGACCCAAAATGTTCAATTCAGAGGGTGTGGTCCCAGATTCTGAGCGTAAATTCCAGGCCAGCCTCCAGACCACTGCCCATAACCCAGTGAGACTTTCTAGAATGAATAATGACATGTGAACAATGTTAAACATACAAATTTGAATCAGAAACTTGACCTAACCAGGCCCGACCATGATAGTCATTTCGTCAAACATATCAAGAACATGTAATTTACAGGTCATGAATGCGTATCTGAACATAGGGGTCTGGTACTTATCTAAGAATCGTCCATAAGGTCTAATGACCTCTCATCATAACTGTAATAACATTTTTTAGGTCATGCATTCATTAACCATTCATCAACAAATCAAACAAATCAAGAGCCATAACTAGAACTTGTTATGGAACCATGCTCATAACCAACATATAACCAAAATAATAACCATGATAGAATAGCCATCAAAGCCACATAATAACAAGTACAAGTACTCATGGAATACAGGAGAAAAAGAGATTTTATTAACATATGCAAAAACCAACCATGTCAGGAACTTCCACGTACCATTTGACCATAGATTGGGTTGAACCAAATATTTCTTTCAGCGAACCACCCCCATGCCATATTCCAATCATGAATGTGAGACTCAAGACAAAATCTACCAGGGCTTCCAGGAGATCAAACCACCTCCACCCTCAAGATTTATCACAATCCTGCCAAAACCAATCAAAGGATTCCTAGGCCCAAAAAAGGGTATAAACAACCAGGTTTTACTGCAATCTCGCCAAAACCGTTAATGGATTCCTATGCCCATACAAAGAACATACGCTACCAAGCTTTATAGAAATACCGCCAAAACCGGTCAAGGGATCGCTAGGCCCAAAACAAGCTTGGATGCCTATGGATTTATTCACCAATACCTTGAGGAATTTGCTCGTCTTCACCCTCGGGCTTTATTGCAATCCCTCAATGGATTCCTAAGACCTTGGGAATTTTCTTGAGACCACTTCACCCGATTCCAAAACCATTTGGAAATCCAAAGCTCAACCAAGTAAAAGAACCCTATCACACCATGGCTATCTAGAAATGGCAATATAAGGTTGAAACCACTGCCACACTTCGCAAAACCCATGCCAATAACATCAACTAAATACATACATGCATGTACCATGCATTCACTAACCAACTAGGAATTTAAACATGCAACCTGTTACCTACAAGTATTCCTACTGGAGCTGCTTGATCCAACTTTTCCTTGCTTGTCCCTTTCTTTCCTTTGCTTTCTTGTCCTTCCTTTGCATTCCTTTCTCTAATCCTAGAGTGATCCAATAATGCTTTAAGTGTGCAATAGTATGAGAGAACGGAGAGAATAGAGAGAGATCCAATCTAAAACTGACAAAAGGTGTTGAATTGATCCCCATAAGCCTTTTTATCTTTGACGCCTTTATTTTCTTCATTTTCCTCTATTTTTCCTTCAATTTCCCTCTCATGCAAACTTGTCACCTTTCATCTCCCTTTTCTCCTATTTTACTTTATTTTCATAATTAAAATGCCAATTAATGCCTCTTTGCCTTTCCAAAGCCTTTACCAATTTCCTTAGCCATAATAAACCAAATGAACACCCACGGATGTTTTTTCCCAACATTTAGCTTGGAATACGTGTTCCATGACCTTGGTCTTACTTTTTCCTTTATTAATTTTATTACATGAAATTTTAACTCGGGGTTGTTGCAGATAGCTGGTAGTACTTATCAAATGCCAAAGGTGGCACTGACATTGAAGGGTATTGTAACAATAAAGGGATCTTGATTCTTTTGATTACTTTCATTTTTGAATTCCCAATGGCATTAGCATTCCCTCATATCTCTTCCTCTCCTCTTAGGGTTGTTGAGTTGTGGTCTGTTTAGTCTTGTTTGGTTCGTGTATTTGGAGCTCCATGTTATGTTTGTATGAGTCTGTTATGGTCTAGTTTATATTTGTCTACTTGTATATATCATTTGTTTGGTGTGCATGTGTGCTAGGAGAGGTGGAGGTAGGACTTCTTGTAGATACTTTGTTTGGTATGCATGTGCGCTCTGAGAGGCTGTGTGCATGTGTGCACTTCAATTTTCAAATTAGTAGAGGAGCGCAAGGACTCAAATGCATTTAAGTGAGGTACATGCTTTGTGTGTCAAGTTTTGATTTTAAGGGCATGTTTATGTTGTTCCTGGAGATCTGGATCCTTATGCACATTGTATGGTTTAGGCCCCTAAGAATGATAAATATAGCATTATCCTTTATTTAGTGACTCTTAGTATGAACATTACTCATATCCATTCATGCCATCTTGTATCCCACCTAAAGTAGCAATAAAGTAAGCCCATAAATACTAACACATTTGAGCCTCTATTGCAGAATGTCTCTATCTTGTCATAGATGAGAGTGTTCCTTTGAAGTCTAATGGTTTTCCCTTTCCTGATGGTTTAGAGTATGATCTTCATGGTCACGGGAAAATATTTCTCTTAACCTTGCCTTTGATTCGAGTGACATGGGGCAATACCATGTGGTACATCTTGAAACCATGAGGATGGATCCATTGACCTTTTCTCATTTATTTCCCTAACCTACTCTTATTAATAGTATTTATGCCATTAATATATTGGACTTAGACTCATGGCATGCTACCACTCCTATTGTTTATCTAAATTATCCTTCTTTGAGGTCTTCCATGCACATATCCTCTATCTATGGCCTTTGTGTAATTCATATATTCTATGGGCTTTCTATGCCAATGGGTATCTAAGCATCCATGATTCATAAGGATCCTCACATGAATAAATATCCTTTTGGTTCTTATTGATGACAATGTATTATTTATTTTGGAGAAGGACAAATGCCCGCGAGCTTTATTTTTTTGTTTAATTAAACTTTCTTTGCTTTTTTTCTATGTAGAGCGATGTCTAATCCTTTGTAATACCCCCAATGGAAATTTTAACGGTAGATACCATAAATGAACTTGAACAACAAAATGATTGTAAATAGACACACAACCGACAAATAGATACACAAATAGATAAAATCAGTGAGCCATTTTATTAACCTAATGAAAAGAGTACATCAACATGAAAGAATAGTGGAACATGAGCTTGCCAAGCAAGCAGAGCAAACCCAAAAAATATCTCTGACCCAACCGATGAATGGCTCTGGAAATGATGTAGATGGCCCAGTGAGAAGACTATTGCAAACCCACTGTTGCAAAACTGCTCTCTCCAAACCTCCAATGAAGCACTGTGAGATTTCTGAGTGAAATATCCTCAAGAGTGTTGGGTTTTCATCTAACACTCATTAGCACACCCGAGGGTTTCTGTCCTGGGGCTCCCAATGAAGTATAGAACCGGGTTCTCAATCTCTCATACAAGAAGAAATATCAAATCCAAGATGTCCCTTAATGTCCTCCTCCTCCTCCTCTTTTTATAGATCTAATGGACCCTTATAGAACCTCCCATTTTATGATTATTTTAATCATTGAGCACTTTTCCCTCTTTCTATTTCAAATAAAATATTATTTTAATGTAGGAAAAGGGTAAATTGGCCACCACACCTCCTCAAGTAATTGAAAATCACTTCTAAACATTCCATCCTGTAGATATTCTTGTTCTGGTTCCAACGAGCTATTACGCTAAGATGTTTTGTCAAGTATTCCTCTCGGAATAACACCTTAAGCATAATTAATTGAGTTACGCACAATAATAACCCTGTTTTTTTTTAAGTTGTCAGAATGCGATGGAACGAAAGACAAGTTGTGCAAATGATGGAATGTGCCAAGTTAATGTCATCAGATCCCATAGAAACTCCTCAAAACCCCATGAAACATCTCCAAAAGCCCCTGGGCTTGTTAATGAAGTAAACTTGCACCTGTGTATTGTTTGCCTCCAACCCTGAAAGTCCATCTTAACCATGTCATGAGGAACACTAGAAAAAAAGGAACATTACAAATCCACCCGCCCCAAGATTTCTTGCCCTCAATCAATCTAAATTTGTGGACCAATTTGGTGGCCCAACGCAATTGAGACCCAATGCCCGGATCCCGTACGAACCACTGGGTGATTCTCTGCCTCTGTGTCAACCCACCATGAATGGACCCCTTAATGCCAGATCCCAGACCATGCCCTGACTGAACTCGTCATCAACCAATCCTCCTGGACCCCAATGCCACCAAGAACAAGTATCACTACTCCATGGCTATCGTTGTGTTATAACTCCAACCATGAGTGTTGCTCCATCCACCGCGTACCAACTCATCACCTCTCTCCAATCAAACCCTTGGAATAGACCAATGCTAATCTCACCATGTTGATGTTGTGCTAAAATACTAATGAGTGGCCAACCTACATCCTACTGCCAACTGGAGCATGTGGTGTCCCTCACATCTAAGGGCTCATGTAGTGCAATGCTCCTCACTAAAAATGACACTCCATCAATAGGGTACCAACTCATGATCTCTCGCCAATCCAATGCATGGACACATGTGTAAGAAACAAGTCTACTATGCTGATATGGGTCCCCGCTCAACTCATGATGCTCTATCTAGTCAATCAACAATATCCATTGAGAAAATTCTTCCTCTCTCCCTATAATGGGTACAAGTGGCCAAAATGTGTTGCAAGCCCTATCTATGTACTCCTAGAGAGGGCTGCTCCCTGAAAGTATTGCAGCTCTGCCAGTTGCTTGTGCATCTACCTATACCTCATCAGTGAGTTGGAAAAAAAATGGATGCACCACCATCTCCAACAACTGCTCCCTCCTCTAATTGGAAACTCCACGCTCCTACTATCTATTATCCTCCTACAAAATTACCCTGTAACCCTCCAACACCTCCTGAGGACAAGTGCCTACAAATACTGCCACCCTACTAGTTGTTTGTACATTTGTCTACTCCTCATCAATGACTAACCCCAAGGATGGTTGCACATCCTCCTCCATCTCGAGCTTAATATGAACCTCCAAATGGCTCTCCCCAAAAGGTTCATCATGTATACTGTGCACATCATCCTCCTCAGCTGACTCATGCTCCACCATATGTTGATAATGTTGAATCATCATTGGTGACTCAACATCCTGAATTTCTCCCATGGGGTCCACTAACTGCTCATCATACACACCGGAATATAAATTGGGCATGCTGTCAACAACTCCACATGACACATGCTCCTAAGAGGCATCCTCGTATGAACCCATGGACTTGTCCAAAGAAGAATCCTCACCCTGAAAGTCAAAAGGAATCTCCTCTTGCTCGACCTCTATCATCTCCTCAGTTTTACTCAAGCATGAGTGGTCAAGTCCCCAAGGTTTATTACATATGAATCAATGTCCCTTCCTCCTCAGCTCATTCTTCATACATGATCCACCAAACTTGAGCAACTCCTCCTTGGTCAACTATCTTTTGAACAACCCAATGTTACGCTTAACCAACCGTTCGGCTAGTTCGTAAGCAGTAGGTGAGACCAGTTGTTCTCTCCTCCAAATGGCCAACAACTTAGACTATAACTTCTTTCATATGGCATCCTGGTCTCCCATAACTGAAGACAAGATGGAATGCATGTGTGCTTTGACCGTGTTTGGGTGATGTTTCTTAATGCTGAAAAAAGTATCGGAACATTTGAAGGATCGGGTCATCACTCTCTAGATCAAACATAATGTCACAGGTATGAAGTTTGGCCATATCCTCCAAAATCTAAAGCTTTTTGCTAAAGGTAAGACCCACAATGTTATCCAAGTCTTGAAAGGTCTCTACTATCTGATCCAAATGGATCCTAGAAAACCCTCTAAGTCTTCAAACACTCGAAACTATCGCATGAGAAGAACTTTTCAAAAAATTCGGATTACACTATAGGGAGGCAAAAACATGAAGAAATCAGTGAAATAAGGCTTATTGGAGGCTTAAAGCAACTTTGCATCAGAGCCGTCGGATCTGGCCGATCAATGGTCCAGATTTGATCGGGCAATTGCAATCGGCGGTGGCAAGCGGAGGCTATCGGCAGAGACCACACGGAATATGTGATAGCGATCAGCGGGGTCAACAAGGACTGTCGATCAAGCGCGCAAATCGATGGCCCAAGTTGCATCGCAATATCGCTATCGGCAAATACAAAGGAGCGCTTACAACGGCCCGGGGTATGTGCGATATGCGATTGCGATCAATCGCATCTCAATATCGTGTCGTCACATTACAATGGATTGGGGTAGATATAAATATGATTCGCGATAGCCAGACCGGATGAAAATATAGATGATATTATATATATTATGAGATCCGGAAAACATGGTCTTCCTTTGTATTTTGCATTTTCGTTAATGATGTCCCAAAACAATACCTCCAGTAAACATCATAAAGCATTTTTCATGACTCAATGAAAGGTTTGTTTCTTTACATCTTATAAGGACTTTTTCCAAATTCTCTAATGCCTCTTCAAATGAATTACCATAAACTGTAAAATCATCCATATAAACCTCTACACAATCATGGATTAGATCAAAAAAGATTCCTAGTACTGATCTTTGAAATGTTGCGGGTGCATTACATAATCCAAAAGGAAGCACTCGGTAAACAAAAGTTCCCCATGGATAGGTAAATGTGGTCTTATCTTGATCTTCAGGTGCTACCTGAATTTGATTATAGCCACTAAAACCATCCAAAATGAAAAGTACTTTTTTCCTGCTAGAGTATCTAATACCTGATCGATAAAGGGCAAAGGAAAGTGATCCTTCAAAGTTTCTTTATTCAATTCCCTGTAATCAATGCATACTCTCCATTTACCATTCTTTTTAGGTACTATAACCAAAGGAGAAACCCATTGCCTATCTGAAATTGGATAAATGAAGTTTACATTGAGTAGTTTTTGGAGCTCCTCTTTCACTATCTCCCTAAGGTTTGGATTCATCCTTCTCTAAGGTTGTCTGATTGGTCTACTGTTTTCCTCGATGTAGATGTGATGAATGCAAGTCTTAGGGTCAATACCTTTCATATCAGTATACTCCCATGCAAATGCAGTAGAATGTTTTTGCAAGATTTTGGTTAGCTCTCCCTATTGTGATTTTTCCAAGTTTTTGTTGATATTCATTGTTTTACACGGAAAAATCTCAATGGCAGAACTTCCAAACTCTTCCATAGAGTAAAGAGACATTTGTCTAGATGATAGATACTCAATTTCAGAATCTAACTGAAATTGTGTGTGGTCATATTCCGAAGATGTTTCAAAATTTTCTAATGTGTTCAGAATTTGACTATCTTCACTGATTCCAGTAATGGTAAAGACAGGTTGTATAGTGTCCTCATCATCGACCCATTCATTATCTCCTACTTCTGTAATTGCTTTTGCTAGAGGATACAAAATAAATTTATTTGTCGAATTACCATCAGAAATGTACATATCCCCAGATCTACAACTGATGAAAGCATCAGTTGTGGCTAGCCAAGGTCTTCCTAAGATGAGGGGGTGCCCTCCTAGATTACTCTTGGGAGTTAAAATCATGAAATCTACTGGATATTCCCAAGAATCTAAGGAGACCGAAATGTCTTCTAATACACCATTTGGTTTGATAATTGATCGATCTACAAGTTGCAGTAGAGTAGGTGTAAAAAGAAGATTAGGAATTTTTAGCTGTTCCATAGTCTGTCTACTCATAATGTTGATAGCAACCCCTAAATCAATCAAAGTATTTGGAATTTCTACCCCATTGATATGTGTTTTGACAATTGGACTACCGGGATCTACATACTTCTGCATGGTAATTTTCCCCATCATGATATCTGCAATTTTTCCTACCAGGTGGATTCTTCTTGTATCTCTTGGTTTCCTTCCTGGTCTTTTGAGACTCAACTCCTTTATTGTTTTTGCTAGAATAGGAATCTCTCTAATGCACTGTAGTAAGGGAATCTTGATACAAACATTCTTTAATTCATCTAGAAAATCATAGTCACGCAACAAGATTTGTTTTTCCACTCCTTTGTCAATTTGTAATCTTTCAGGAAAAGGAGGTGTGGATGAAGATGCAGGTTGCTCAACTATAGGAGTTGTGGGGGTTGACTCTTTTTCTTTTTCTTTTTGAGTGCTTGAGTGTTGAAGAGATGCTTCAGAACCTTTATTGGCTTCAAGAGAATCTTCCTCAGAAATACTTTGCTTTTGAGCATCTATAGAAGGCTTTTCTAAAACTCTACCAGATCTGAGTTGTACATCATTGAGAGGAACAATCATATAGGCAGGAAATTGTTGTCCTTCTACCATGTAAGCATTTTGAGGATTTTTATTATTGGGATTTGGCAATGGCTGGGAAGGTAGTTGATTTCTCTTTTGCTGGAATGGAAGCAAGAGTTGGGAATTTGGATTTTTTTGAGAAGGTTGTTGTTGTTGTGAAATGGCAATGAAAGTTGTGGATTTTGATTTGGAAGTTGTGGAGCTTGTTGATTTTGAAAAGACGGAGGATATTGATAAAATTGAGCAAATCTCCCATAAGGATTTTGCATACCTTGTACCCATGATTGAAATGGATTTTGAGGTTGGGACCAAGGTTGTTAACAAGGATTCCAATTTGGTGGGGGTTGAAAGTTCATGGGGTTGTTAAACCCTTGATTTTGTTGCCCTTGCCAAGGTCTCCTTGAAACAAAACAGAGAGACTCAATTGAATTTGGATCTTCTTGAAAGACAGCTTTGAGCCCAGGAATTGAAGGACAATCCTTGGTCTCATGGCTTTCTGAACAAATCATACATGTTTCTACAACTTTTTCATCCAAGGGGCATTCCCTTAGAGCATGTTTCTTCCTACATTTTGGACAAAAGATGGCCAAAGCTTCAGCTTCTGCTTTCTGCTTGTTTTGTATTTTAAGGGTGTCTAGTTGTTCACTAAGGCTCCCTAAAATATCAATTTTGAACTCATCAAGCATGTTGCCAATCTCAGCCCTACTTACTGATCCAGTTGCAGATTTGTTTACTCTAATGAGAGAAGGATCTCTAGGCCCTTTTCCAGTTTTAGATTTTCCCCTTGAGAGATGAACACATAGCTCTGCTATATCATGAAGTGGAAGTTGAGAAATATCTCCTTTTCCCATCATGTTTAAAATATCTATCCATTCATCTCTAATGGCTTTTAATAGAAGGGCTTTCAAGGTCTCCTCATCTAGGTTATTCATTTTTGCTCTTTTCAGGTTGTATTGAAATCTTTCAAGTAAATCCTCCAAGTTTTCATCTTCTTTTTGCACCATTTTGAAGACCTCATCCTTATGATTGGTGGGCATACAATAGTCCAGATATCTATCCAAAAATGTTTGTTTCATATCATTCCAAGTCCTAATAGATTGAGTGACTAATCCCATGAACCATTTTAGAGCAGCTCCCTTCAATGTTGAAGGAAACAATTTGAGTTTTTGAGAGTTTTCCATATAGTCATAAGTTTGGCACACGACTTCAAACTCAAATAGAAATGTTTCAGAATCCTCACTTCGCAACCCATAAAAGTTTGGGAGGACAGATGGTGAGATGTTTTTCGTTGTTGTATGAGATTCCTCATCAACTATAGGAAATCCAAATGAGTTATCTCCATCCCTATTTCCCTCGTTGTTACCTCTACCTCCTCCATTGTTTCCTCCTCCTCTACCTCAACCTCAACCTCCTCCTCCAAATCTGTTTACTACTTCCTCTGTCATGATAGTTTCCTCAGAGATTTCAAAGTCCTCTGGTTCCTCTACTAATGGCGAACGAGGAGGAATTTCTCCCTCTTCCCCTTCAGGTGATTCTACTTCCTTGATTACAATTTGTTCTCCTGTAGAAGTAAAGAAAGGGTCTTTTCCTAATTCAGATTCGGTGGATAGTGTGGGAGAGTCTCCTAATTCAGCTACCGCCCCTTGAATTCCAGGAATCCTAAGGCTAGGAGTGTGAGTTGGAGATGATGGAGGTGTATCTTGTCTATGCCTTGAAGTATATGGAGTTGTAAAAATCGAACTCTTGGTCCTAGCTATAAACCTTCCCCTAGAATCTCTTGCTCTATGCATGTCATTTTTTATTTTTCTTCAAGTCGGGCTAATAATTCTCCTTCTGATCTTCCAGATCACTCTAGGTGCAAGAAGAGAGCATACTCAAGAAATTATTGAACCAATAACTCTGTTTTCTGATCCTCTAGATCACACTAGGTGCAAGAGGAGAGCATACTTTGAGAAGTTATCAATTTTTACCTTCCTTGAAATTTTATTTTATTTTTTTTCTTGTTTTTTGTTTTTTTAAGAAATTGGCTACCTAGTTTCACTTCCCCGGAAACGACGCCAAAATGTTTGGTCAAATTAGAGTGTCCTAAATTGCTATATTAATTGTCAATCCGGGAGTCGTGAACTGCTGAAGTGAGGTGCGCTATATATGCAAGATAACCGATTTCTTACTTTTTGTCGTTTTTTATTTTTAGTTTGTTTTTGGGTTTATCTTCGTTGATTCCCTAATGTGAGATGGCAATTCTAAAAGTCAAGTATGGATATAAGTGTTCAAGGCAATGGTGTCCTTTAAAATGATTTCCAAACTTCAAAATTTTCAAAAAGGTTTTAAAACTTGCAATGATGAAATCAATTCCTAAAAGAGAATGAAAATGTACCACTGCTCTAATTAAACAAACAGTGAGCTAGTGACCATGAAACCCAGTATCCTTGCTGCTGTGTAAATATAAAAGAAACTGAATTCAAAGAAATCCAAAAGTTGCAAGCAAAGCAAAGCTAAGATCAAACTACATCAACTGATATTCTGACCCCTCACCATTTGTCTCGCTCTGGTTTTAGGAGGTAATCATAAATAAATTGAGCAATTTGATATCTAATTTGCAGAAAATGAAACAATATTAAACTACACACTCATACTCCAATCTCTCACCATTTGTCTCGCTCTGGCTTTAGGAGGTAACTGAAAATGACATGAGCAATTCAATAACTAACTTGCAGAAAAATAAACTAATATCAAACTACGCATTCATACTTCAATCCCTCACCATTTGACTCGATTTGGCTTTCGGAGGTAACTGAAAATGACATGAGTAATCTAATATCTATCTTGCAGAAAAGTAAATGAACAAAACTGAAAGAAATAAAACAGTGTTGGAATTAGAACTAAGAAAATAAATCAGCAGAAGGACAAGAATAATTCCATGTCATTAGTCATTATAAAGCTATGTGCAAATGCCCGGGCTGCCTATTAGAATCTGAAACAAAGACACTGATCAGTTAACAGCATTAGAAAGCATAAAAACTATGGACAACAATCAACGTGAATACCATAAGCAGTGCAATATATACAAATAAATGATTATGGCATAAGGAACAGAAAGAAATAAAGCATGAAACTATACAGCAATTAACAAAACCTTGGTGTGTACAGGGGCCCTCTGCACAACCTCGGGCAGTCAGCAATCAACCACAAATTGAGCTTATAAACAGAGTCTTCTCATGTATTAAAATGCAGTCATAACATAGAGATAAAGTCACGGCACAGTGGGCTCGTTAACAGTCAAAATTACATTACAAGAACTAGCTACTATGCGTATGAGAATGCTTTATTTATAACAGAGGATGACATAACTACTTTCCTAAAATCTGCGCTGATAAAAGACACGTGAAGCAACCATGTCCAGGAATCTAGCATTATGGTAGCCGTGAAGATTAAATCTAAGGAGGGTGGCTGTTGGATTCGGTTCATGGAGCAGTCCACAGGTGTTAACACGTCTCCTGAAATTTAGAAACAACCACGCAAGTCTTCACGTGGTGAAAAACAAAGTTTTGTCACCGTAGGACTCTTAGGTTGACCACCGCTTAACTATCTTTGACCACGGCCTTCTTTGACGGATTCGACTGAGCCAATAGGACACGGTCCATGTCCACGTCATTTGCAACTTGCCCATGTGGCCGGATTTGCCTGAAGACACCTGTAACATAGACTTCAACAAAAAGGCTGCGGAAAGTGACAAGATTCCGCAGCTGAATGAGCAAAAATCTAAATCAAACAGCAGACACAAGACATAGTTAGGAAACCACTTTATATGCTCTTTTTAGACTAATATGCAATGATTTGGCAGCTTAGGAGGTCCAGGTAAATGGAAAAAAAGGTTAGAAAGGTGTATAGGGAAGATGCAAGTTTGGGGCTCAACAGTTAAATAAACGAAATACGAATGAAAAGCATTGATGCGATGAAACTGGACCCGAAATGATTTATTAATGTTGTTATATATGATTTCAAGTCTGATAAAGCCATTTTACGGGGTTTTTCAATGTTTTAATGCATTTTTAAATACAAATGGAAATCACGAGATAAGTGGGATTTCGGGCGGGCCAAAGGTGGTAAGTGGTTTGGGCTGGGCTCTGCCCGATCCCATACAATGGCTGCCACGTGTCCAGGCTAAGGAAAGAGAAAACCACCCTTATCGGGCGGTTAACCCCCGTACGAAAGAGCCGCCTGAAATGAACCACAGCCGTTGGATCTGGATCTCCCTGATCAACGATGGAGATGCGATGTTGATGTACAGGCGGACTCAATAGGAGTTATAAGGCAGATTCATAATGTTTCAAGTCTGATAAACGAAAATTTGGCAGAGTTTCACAGTTTTGAATGTATTTCTCTGTGTAAACAGAGAATGGTTATTTCGAGGATTTCAAAGGCCCGATGACCCATTCCATTACAGTACAGGTGGCCACCATCCCTGAAAGAGTTTAGTAATGATTGCTAACGCTTAGAGGGGCATCTGAGCGGATGAAGGTCAGGAAGCTAGAGAGCCCGAGAAGGTGAAACGAACAGACAGCGCCGATTGGCTTTAAAGCCACAGACTAACAAAGACAGAGGCAGGCAGTGCTGAGACAGAGCGAAGACAGAGATAGAGAGTGATAGAGAGAGTCTGTGTACTCAGAGAGGCTTGAGGGGTTCAATAAAAACTCTTGCTGTTGTATCTGTTGTGTGTTGAGACTCAAATTGAGCTCATATTTTTGTAAAACTCTATTTTTGAAGACATAATAGGGAGGTCACCACTGAAGGCTGGACCAGGAGACATAGCCCAGGAGTGTTGGGTGAACTCCTTATTAAACTTGTTGTGTTATGTGCGTTGTCTATTATGTTCTTTAACTGCTTCATTGTCTATGTATTTCGCAATCTTATTGATCCATTGCACAAAGTAACATAGCCATATCCATGCACATGATTATGTAATACCTTAATAATTGTCTAAGATCTCATTATCAGATCAAGTGGTATCAGAGCTTTAGGTTGCTAAGGTTAGACAAGCTTGTGCTGGATTGTTGAATGCTAACTAGGTCAAAGCTCAAATTAGGAGAAGGAGAACTGGTTGAGACTAACCCAGAAATAGGAAGAGTCTATCCTAGGAGGAAAATGGCAGAAGAAATTCCCTTAGAATCAAACTCTCAGTTCATGGACAGTTTCATGACCATGAGAGCCATGATAGAAGAGATGTATCGAGAATTTAAGAAAGGTCGAGGTGAAGATACTTCAACCTCCAAACAAGACAAAGGAATAGATGAACCTCTTCTATATGGCCATTAAGAAGGCAAAGGGAAAGGGAAAGAGCCTCCTCTATCAACACCTCCTTCTAGCCCTTTGATTAAATTAGATGTAAAATTTGATTTGCCAATATATGATGGAGACTTAAATGCAGAAAAGCTAGATAACTGGATTAAACAAATTGATGTATATTGCATGGTGCAGAACATCGATTCCGAAAGGAGAAAGATTCAGCTGGCCAACCTTCGCCTTGGAGGAACTGCCCTAGTGTGGTGGGAAGGCAGGACACAAGCTTATTTGAAGAAGCATGGTAAAATTCTTTCTACCTGGAGTGAATTTGTTTCTGCCATTAAAAAACAATTCTATCCACTAGCTTATATGCAGCAAGCAATGATGAGTTGGCAAACTCTTCGCCAATTAAAGGGGCAAAGTGTACAAAGACATACCCAGGAATTTAGAAAAATAGCTTTAATTCTAGGCATTTCTCTAGACTCACCTAAAACTTTGTTGAGGTATATAGGTGGTCTACATAGCTATTTGAGGCACACCATTCTCATGTTTAACCCTACTAGCATAGATGAGGTATTAGTTCAGGCTACACATCTAGAGGCTAGAGGCAAGAATGTGAACCCAAAGATTGGGGGATCATCAAAACCCACTGCAAGCGAGAATAAGGAAAACAGGAAGCAGAAATGGAAAGAGAGGAAGGCAAACGCTGTACAAAAAGACAAACCTTCATGCACTCACTGCAAGAAGGTTGGACATGATGATGAACACTGCTGGTCTTTGCATCCGGAACTGAAACCCAAGAAGTTCGATGGCAAGAAGAAGAAGACTGCTGCTGCTATTCAGAAAGATTTGGGGTCAAACTCAGGTGATGAAACAACAGTCACAACTACAGGTATAAAAGGTGAAAATTCTGAAGCATCTACTAGTAATTCTGCACAATCTATTGATAATGAAGAAAATGAGAGGAAAAGACATGAGCTTTTTCATATTAGAGTTATTTCCAAGCATCAAAAGATTGATACTTTATTTGATAGTGGTTCACAAGTAAACTTGATTTCTGAAGCAATTGTAAAGAAGTTGGGACTACTAACCACACCTCATAAGAAGCCATATCCATTAGGTTGGGTATGTGATAAAGCAAAGCTACAAGTGACTAGACAATGTAAACTTAAGTTTGCTTTTGGGTCAACTTTTGTAGATGAGGTTGAGTTAGATATCATTCCTTTGGATATATGTGGTACTGTTTTAGGAAGTCCTTACTTGTATGATAGAAAATCCATTTTCTATAGAACTGAAAATAAGTATCAACTCACAAAAGATGGAATAGAATATATTGTAAGAGCTCATCAGCTCAAAAGTAACTACACTCTCATAAACTCAGGGCAGATGAAAAGAATTGTAAACTCATGCAAGCAATTTTTACTCATGGTTGTAAAGGAAAAGACCCCTAATAAAACCAATGCATTTGAAGGTTGTGATGCTAAACAAAAAGATGATTTAGAAAAAGTTGTTTCAGAATATGATATCCTATTTCAAGAACCTAAAGGTCTGCCGCCTAAAAGGGAAATAGTACATGATATTCAGTTGCAGCAAGATGCTCCATTGACTAACATTAGAATGTACAAGTTATCCGCTTTAGAGAATGCAGAGATCAAGAATCAGGTACAGGAGCTGCTCGAGAAACGGTTCATAATACCAAGCACATCACCATGCGGATCTCCAATCGTGTTGGTGAGAAAGAAAGATGGCTCGTGGAGGATGTGCATTAATTACAAAGCACTAAATAAAATAACGATCAAGAATCGTTATCCTCTCCCTTGCATAGATGATCTATTGGATCAATTGAAAGAAGCTGTTTACTTTTCTAAGTTGGACTTGCATAGTGGCTACCATCAGGTCAGAGTAGCAGAACAAGATGCATGAAAGACTGCTTTCAAGACAAAGCAAGGGTTGTATGAATGGCTAGTTATGCCTTTTGGCTTAACTAATGCTCCTGCCACTTTCATGAGAGTAAAGAATGATGTACTCTGACCTTTTATTGATGATTTTTCAATTGTATATCTATATGACATTCTTTTTTTCATTAAAACATGGGAAGAACATTTGAAGCATGTAAAGCAGACTCTAGATGTTTTGAAAAAAGAAAAACTCTATGTTAAATTATCAAAATGTGAATTTTGGCAAAACATCTTTGAATTATTTGGGTCATATTGTAGGGGGTGGTGAATCGAAGATAGATCCCTATAAGGTTGAAGTCATTGTGAACTGGCCTAAACCCAAAACTTCTACAGAAGTTAGGAGCTTCCTAGGAGCAGCACAATATTGGAGAAAGTTTATTGCTAACTTTTCCTTGATTGCAGCTCCCTTACATGCTTTAACAGGATTGAACAAGGTGTTTCAGTGGGGAGGCAAATAGCAAAAAGCCTTCGACACCTTGAAAGAAAAGATTAGTAAAACACCAATACTAGCATTTCCAGGTCTTCAAAGACCATTTGAGATTGAAACAGATGCCAATGACTATGCCATAGGAGCAGTGTTGATGCAACATGGTAAACCCATATGTTATCATTCTGAGACATTTAATTTTGCAGTATTTAATTATCCCACATATGATAAATAATTGTATGCATTAGTGCAGAGTGTGAAAAAGTGGAAACATTACCTATTGGGCAAAGAAACAATTATACATACAGATCATCAACCACTTCAATATTTTCACTCACAAACTAAATTGCAACAATCAAGACACTATAGGTGGATGGGTTTTCTACAACAGTTTCATCTTGTCGTCAGATATAAGAAAGGCATACACAATAAGGTTGCAGATATGTTATTCAGACCAATCATAAATGCATCTACTATACTTAAGCATAACTCATTATTGCATGAAAGCTACATTGAACCATATGCTCAAGTTATAGATTTTAAAGATGTATATGCAACTTCAGTCATGGCAAACAAGTAGAAGAATTGGATTATCATGTTAAGGACCAACTCTTGTATCATTTGGGAAAGTTATGCATTCCTCAAATTGAAAGAGTTAACATAATCCGAGAAGCACATACTTCTCTAATATCAAGTCATTGTGGTGTAAGTAAAATAGTTGCACAGCTGCAAAGGTTCTGTTATTGGCCAAGAATGCATGAAACAGTTTCTAGATATATTAGAGGGTGTACCATGTGTGCTAAAAGCAAGCCCAGCAATAGAAAACTAGGCTTGTACACTCCACTTCCAGTTTCTTCTCATCCTTGGGAAAGTGTTTCCATGGACTTTGTTGGGGGATTGCCAAAATTTAGAAAATGTCATGACTATTTATATGTTATTGTGGACAGGTTCAACAAAATATGTATTTTAATACCCTGTAACAAGCAGACTACAACTGAACAAACAACAAAGTTGTTCTTTCAGCATGTATGGGTTCATTTTGGATTACCCACTGCCATTGTATCTGACCGAGATTCTCGATTTGTTGGGAAGTTTTGGTCAAGTCTGTGGGAATTGATGGACACCAGACTGAAGAAGAGCACAACCTTTCATCCACAAACATATGGCCAAATAGAGGTGGCCAATAGGACAGTGATCCAGTTGCTCAGGGGCTATTACAGCAAGCATCCCAAACTTTGGGATGAACATTTATGTTATGTGCAACATTCTTACAACTGTGCTAAACATTCTTCTACACAGAGATCTCCTTTGAGACTTGTTTTGGTTTTACACCAAGGTCTCCCTTTGATTTTGTCTTTAGTAAAGACATAGCAGTTAATGGACATAGTGATGTGGACAAAGCAACCAAGTTCATTGAACAGATCCAAGGAATTCACCAGGCAGTGCAGGAACAGCTGGAAAAGAGCCAGGCCAAGTACAAGGCAAGGCATGAAAAGCATCGAATTGAGCATAGCTTCCAAGTTGGTGATCAAGTCTGGCTGTACATCAGCAAAGACAGAATGCAAGGTGAAGGTAAGAAGCTGAAGCCAATAAGGTATGGGCCTTTCAAGATAGTTGAGAAAATTGGTGAGAATACTTTTCGCCTTGATTTGCCAGCTTACATGCACATCTATTCAATAGTTAATGCAGAGAACTTGAGACTATTTGAACCTTAATTGAATGAAGATTCTAAAGAGCAAAGTCAGTTGCCTTCTATTGATGATCTGTTGCTTGAATATCTCAATGAGTTGTAGGAAGATACAGTTATGGACAGGAAGGTGAGAACTACACGCAGAGGGGATGTTGAGTACCTTAGAATTAGACTCAAAGGTTCAAAACCAAGCAGTACAATATGGATAGAGATTGAACAAGTGAGGAAGTTGTATCCTCAATTGATTGATGCTTAAAAACAAACTTTTGGTGGTCAAAAAGCCTTTTTCAGTGGGAAGGCGTGATCCAAATGGATCCTAGAAAACCCTCTAAGTCTTCAAACTCTCGAAACTATCGCATGAGAAGAACTTTTAAAAAAAAGTCAGATTACATTAGCAGGAGGCAAAAACATGAAGAAATCAGTGAAATATGGCTTATCGAAGGCTTAAATCAACTTTGCATCAGAGCCGTCAGATCTGGCCGATCAACGGTCCAAATCCGATCGACCAATCTCAATCGGCGTGGCAAGCGGAGGCTATCGATGGAGACCACACGGAATATGCGATAACGATCAGTGGGGTCAACAAGGATCGTCGATCAAGCACGCAGATCGACGGCCCAAGTTGCATCATAGTATCACTATCGGCAAATACAAAGGAGTGCTTACAACGGCCCGAGGTATGTGCAATATGCGATTGCGATCAATCACATCGCAATATCACGTCGGCACATTACAATGGAGTGGGGCCGATATAAATATGATTCGCTGTAGCTGGACCCCATGAAAATATAAATGATATTATATATATATTGAGATCCGGAAAACAGGGTTTTCCTTTGTATTTTGCATTTTCATTAAATAAACGAAATACGAAAGGAAAAAGCATCGATGCAATGAAACCGGGCCCGAAAGGGTTTATTAATGTTTTTATATATGATTTCAAGTCTGATAAAGCCATTTTACGGGGTTTTTCAATGTTTTAATGCATTTTTAAATACAAAGGGAAATCACGATATAAGCGGGATTTCGGGCGGGCCAAAAGTGGTAAGTGGTTTGGGTCAGGCTTCGCCTGATCCCATACAATGGCTGCCAAATGTCCAAGCTAAGGAAAGAGAAAACCACCCTTATCAGGCGGTTAACCCCCGTACAAAAGAGGCGCCTGAAATGAACCACAGTCGTTGGATCTGGATCTCCCTAATCAACGGTGGAGATGCGATGTTGACATACAGGCGGACCCGATAGGAGTTATCAGGCGGATTCATAATGTTTCAAGTCCGATAAACGGAAATTTGGTGGAGTTTCACAGTTTTGAATGTATTTCTGTGTAAACAGAGAATGGTTATTTCGAGGATTTCAAAGGCCACGTGACCCATTCCGTTACAGTACAGGTGGCCACCATCCCTGAAAGAGTTTAGCAATGATTGCTAACGCTTAGAGGGGGATCTGAGCGGACGGAGGTTGGGAAGCCAGAGAGCCCGAGAAGGTGAAACGAATAGACAGCGCCGATTGGCTTTAAAGCCACAGACTGACAAAGACAAAGGCGGGCAGTGCTGAGACAGAGATAGAGAGTGATAGAGAGAGTCTGTGTACTCAAAGAGGCTTGAGGGGTTCAAGAAAAACTCTTGTTGTTGTATCTGTTGTGTGTTGAGACTTAAATTGAGCTCATAATTTTGTAAAACTCTGTTTTTGAAGACATAATAGAGAGGTCACCACTGAAGGCTGGACCAGGAGACGTAGCCCAGGAGTGTTGGGTGAACTCCTTATTAAACTTTTTCTGTTATGTGCGTTATCTATTATGTTCTTTAATTGCTTCATTGTCTATGTATTTCGCAATCTTATCGATCCATTGCATAAAGTAACATAGGCATATACATGCACATGAGTCTGTAATACCTTAATAATTGTCTAAGATCTCATTATCAGATCACTATCAATCTTAAAACTTTCCTTATAACATCATCATTATAAGGAGGTATAGGTGCAGTCAACCTCATAATGTTACTGAGACAAGTTGCAAATAGAAGTTTTACCCCTTCACAAGGTTCCTCCAAAAACTTGTGTTGTATGAGAGCAAGCACAGCTGGTTTTAGAGCCCAAATTAGTTTTTTCGCTTCTAATTGGTTCACTTCATAAAGGAGTGCATCTAGTTCATCCAGTTTGAAAAGGACTTTCCATGTGACCTTCATGTGTTTCAAATTTGTTCCAAGTGCCAGGATTTTGTGTCAAGTCTTTGGCTCCTTCTGCAAATCTCTTGGTTGATCATGGTTAAGAATGGCATGGATCCCTTTTGAGAAAGGTGTGTAGGCCAATTTTGTTTTCGAAACTATATTGCATCCCATTGAGGGACTGTTGTATTGATGCATGCGACGTTTTAAATACTCCATTGTTACAAGGCTTATGGAAATAATGCCATACAATATAACTAGAATAATTCAAGACTGGACGTTAACAAGCTAAGGGCCCTCTACACATGATGTTTATACTCAATCCCACTTCCGCGTGTATAGTGTAATATGCGAAAACATTTCAAATAACCCCAGAACAAGAGACTATACTCCAACAATGCACACTCTGAGTTTAGTGTGCCTTTAAATGAGAGATTTCATCATACAAGTGAAAGGTCTACTGTTGTAGGTGTTGTTTGGTAATTTAATTGATGTTAAATTACTACATAAATTATCGACGAGGGCTAGTATACTGATGAAGTGCATGTGCATTGTATGTGTTAGAAGTCCTTATTATTCAAGCAATTCCTATATTAAATTGAGATATAGAGATGCACATGTTTTCTCTAACAACTATCACTCTTACATGAAAGTAAATATGTCACTCTTAAAAAAAAATGAAATCAAAAATATTTCACTTTCTTAAAATAAATATCACACTTTACTTGAAAGAAACATCACACTTTCTTGAAATAAATATCACACTTTGCTTGAAATAAATATCACACCTGCAAAATGAAACTAAAATTATCACACTTGCTCAAAAGAAAGATCACACTTGCAAGCCCTGAGGGATAACTTAGTTGGTCGAGTTCCTATTGTTAAGTGCCTCGCGTATCAAAAGGTCACGACTCGTCGACACCCTTGGGGTTAGGCCTTGCTAGTTTGGCCAGAAGGTAGATCCCTTCAAGTTGATTTACCTGTATTTTCTCGTGGATGTAGCAGCCACTCAGTGTCCATGAACCACCTTGAAAAAAAATATCACACTTGCAAAAATAAATATCACACTTGCTTAAAATAATGAAATTAAATTTAGATCACTCTAATAGAAAAAAGAGTAATTAACTCTATAATCACTCTAATTGGAAATTGAAATCTTTTTCACTCAAATCTAACTTAACTCAAATGTAACTCAAACTATACTACAAGTCCTAAACCAATCCACATTATGTCATACTACTATTCATGTGCATAAGAGATCTTGGCTTCACTCATTCATCCTACAACAAAATGATTAAACAAAATATACTTTGTTATGAACTCTGTTATCATTGTCAAAAGCATTCATTGACAATCAAAATTGAAAGGTTAGATAAAATAATTCAAAGCGATTTAAAATGCAAAATTGAATGTTGTCTAAAAATAAGTAAGACCTTATAGCTCCAGGGGGCCCTCCTGTGAGTTGTAGATATGCATGATTACTCAGAAACTAAATATGCATTAAGATAATTGCTCAACAGAATGATCAAACTCACCTTAATAAATGCAAACATAGTTTCAAAAACAAAAATATTCAGGTTTGTGTTTATCATGCCGAGAGGTAGATTTATAACCTCTATCAATAATTGTTTTAGAGATTTATGAGCCTATCCTAATCGACAAATACTAAAAATAACATAAGAAGATAATATATCATGATTTCCTCATGATTTTCTATCGGAGAAGCAAATCACGAGGCTAAATATCTGCGTCCATTAATTTTCTCGCTCGCTTGGTTCGCCTTCGGCTCCTTCGTTGGTTGAATTCTGCATTGACTAGGCTTATGCGATGTTCTTATCAACGATCCAAATCATGAAGATAGATAAATATCATTATGCCAGCTATTAGCCACCTTCCCATATGTCTTGTTCCTCTGATGGAGCTTCAGAACCCATCGAACCTTCAACTATGCTGCAAAATCAGTCTGAAGTATAAGGACTTCAGTAATAAACAAAAATACATAAATATTTTATTAATAATTGAATGATGATTACATTTTTGTGAGAGGCCCTAGCTATATACCACCTTAGGTACCCCTTGGTCAAAGATCATGCCCTTTTGCCTAATAAACTACAACTAACTAATTTTTACATAACATTGCCTTCCTGTCGAAAGAATGCTTTGTCCTCAAAGCATACGTAACAACGGATGTTGTTGAAAAAATGCTTCAGTCTCCCAAGAAGCTTCTTCTTCTGGTAAGTCCTTCCACTTAATCAAGTATTCCTTGATTGTACGTCGTCGAAGCTTTCTTTCTCTAGTAGATAAAATACCTTTTGGTTCTAAAATGACCCTTCCTTCATCATCCAGGAAGGGAAACGTTGTTTGCATTGATTGATGGTCGCCTAATGCCCTTTTAAGGCAGGAGACATGGAAGACGTTGTGAACACGACTTTTCTATGGAAAGCTTAAACCATATGCAACTTGGCTGATCTTTTTATTGATCTGATAAGGTCCATAGAACTTTGGTTCCAATTTGTTTTTTCCTTTCTGTTTTAAGGACAATTGTTTGTATGGTTGGAGCTTGACAAACACCCATTCTTCGACTTCAAATTCTCTTTCGGTTCTGTTTCGGTCTGCTTGTTACTTCATACGATTCCTCACATTATTCAAGTTTTCTTTCAGTATTTGGACGATTTTTTGGGTTTCTTCTAGTTGATTTTTAACAACAGGTAGATTTGTCTGGACAATAGCTGGATCCTTCCATTTTGGGGGCTCATATCCATACAAATCTTGAAATGGCATCATTTTTGCTGATGTATGATAAGTAGAATTATACCACCACTCAGCGAGATGCAACCATTGAGCCCACTTATTTTGTTTTTTTGTAGCGTAGTAACGTAGGTAGGCCTCCAAACATTTATTGACAACCTCTATTTGTCCATCTGTTTGAGGGTGATAAGCGGAACTCATATTTGGTAGGTTCCTATGTGGTTGAACAACTCCTTCCAGAAATTACCCTTGAATTTGGCATCTCTATCACTCACAATGACTTTTGGAAAACCATGTAATATATATATATTTTTGCAAAATATTTCAGCGATTTGTTTCGCTGAGTATGATTTATATATTGCCATAAAGTGAGCATATTTGGTGATTCTGTCAACCACCACGAAAATCTTGTCCTTGCCTTCAAATATGGGTAATCTCTCAATAAAGTCCATCGAAATTTCTTCCCATTTCTGATTCGGAATGTTTAAAGGGTGAAGTAAACCAGGAGTCATAATATTTTCACTTTTATTCCTTTGACATGTGTCACACTCTGCTACATATTTCTGAATATCGCGACTCATCCCTTTCCAAAAGAATGATTGACGTGTATTGTAGTAAGTCTTAAAGAATCCTACATGTCCGACTGACGGTGAATCATGTGACTCCTTGAGTATCTTAAATTTAAACTTGGAATTTGCATTTAGATAAATTCTTCCCTTGTACCATAGAATATCATTTTTCCATTCAAATATTGAGTTGTTGGGAAGGTTATTGATTATCGCCATTATTTCTGGATCCTTGGCATACTCACTTCGAATCTCGTTAAGCCATTCAGGAACAACAACCGAGATTGCAAGTAGTGTTGGTTCTTCGTCTTTCCTGGACAGGGCATCTGCTACTACATTGTATTTTCCCCTTTTATGTAGTATTTCCATGTCAAAGGCGGCAATTTTTTCAATCCATTTTTGTTGTTCTTCGGAAAGTGTTTTTTGTTGAAGAAGGTGCTGAAGACTGTTATGGTCTGTTCGAATGGAGAACTTACTTCCCAGATGAAGTATAAAGACTTCAGTAATAAACATAAATACATAAATATTTTATTAATAATTGAATGATGATTACATTTTTGTGAGAGGCCCTGGCTATATACCACCTTAGGTGCCTCTTGGTGAATGGCTCATGCCCTTTTGCCTAATAAACTACAACTAACTAATTTTTACATAACACAGTCATTAGCTGCAGAATTGGTGCAATTTAGTAGCTTATGCAAATATTGAGTTAAATAATAAAGAAAAATAATACTTATGAATAAAAGATGTTTAAGTACCTATTATTGCCATGAACCTTGTAAACTGATGCTTAATTAGAGTTATTAGAGTAGAAAAGCAGGAGGATGGAGTGTAAGAAGGTTGTTAAAAAGAGACAATTTTGGGCTTCAACAGGTATTTTCTTTTATTACACTCGGATAAAAATTTCAGTGATAATGGTAGTGCTTTTTAATGTTATGGTTTGATTATAGACTCATAGAATAGGAAATGTTGGTGCAAATGTATCGGACAATTAATCTTCGCATATCATCTATTTAATTTACTATCAAATAACACACAATGAGCAAGGGATTTTAGAGAACCTGATAAAGCAGTAGCCATACAAGTCTACGTGTGAATTCCAGTCAGCTTCAATATTCTTCCACTATCAAATCACAATTCGCACATCTGGGGCATGTATAAATATGGGCCAGGAATATACAATAGGTCGTTCTAGATGGGGAACATTAACTTGTTGGTATAGCCTCCAAATAGGTGTCGAATGTAATCACAACCAACAAGATAACTTGTCTTGTGCAGATAGTGCTCCCTTATTTCATCAAGCATACCCAGAAAAGTGAAGTATAGACCCACAAGAAATAAATGACTCCCACATGCCCCCACACGTTCTTTAGCAAGTGTACACATGCATAAAATGATATTGTTAGCACCCACATCCAACAAAAGGTGATTTCGACCTGTTTATATATAATAGCAACCTCCAACAGTGGTGTAAAGCTCCACCCACAAGCAGTGACACAGTAGCTGGCCAACATTGTATAGTGAGAAATGCAGGCCCCTAGACACTTTTCTTCAAATAGTTTAATTACAGACTCAGGAACTCCACTTCTAGAGAATGTTGGCATTTTGTCAAACAAATCATATGCAACCTAGAATGAAAGAATTTTTGAGGTAAGATGTTAATAAAGGAGTTACACCTGGAATGGATGTCCGCTGGTCGGAAATGACTCGAAGACCACTTAAACCAAATTTTCCCTCCCATAAAAGACCGCCACAGGTTCATTGTCAAATTGGCCTCTTTAAAAGCACTGCTCCATGACAATTGAATATTTCTTCAAATCTGGAAAATAACACCTAGTGATTGAAATTGATTAGTGTCTGGTACCAATGGATAGATAAGCTGCTACAAGTGTCTATAGGCATGATTTGAAGAAGTGGTTCAATTCTAAAGCATGCAACCATAATGGTTGTCTTGAACACCAATCAGTGCCTCTGCTTCAGGTAAATTGCCCACTAAATCTCTTGAGATAGACAACTACAACCTTAAGAAAACACAATCCTGAAATTGTCAATATGTAAGTCTTCTTTTGGCGCTGTAATTGGCCCAACAAGCTATTTGACTTCTCTAAATAAATACAAGTTACTTTAAAGACTTTGAAGAAGATAAAAGAGAGCTTGGGCCACTTTTAAGTGACTAGTTTTCTATGGCCAAAAAAGATTGTCAATCTGTACAAGTTCTCAACCCTCCTATATCAGTGAATAATTTTGTTTTCCTGGTGCATGCAATTTGACTTCTTTCTTTAAATATGAATACAATTTCTTAAGGATGTAGCCCTTGATATATTGTTGAACAAACTGACACTCAAACTCTCATCATTTTGTGGAGGAGATCCGACCTTATAACCTTTGCTTTATTTGAAGAAATTGGCCTTACGCCAAACAAATTGATCCTAATGACACTAGAAAATGCGTTGATTTATGGGGAAGAGAACACGCATTTGTCTTAAGCCTTAGAATACTAAATTTGGCCTTGGGACCTTACACAAGTAACTAGCTCCAGAATTTATATTTCAAGCTTGCATTTGACCCTCCTGTGTGAGTATAAACAAGCTTGACCTGGACAGATGGCCCTCCAAGTCGAGCAAATTGACCTTTGCAGCTCAAGAATTTCACCGAGAATAGGCAATTAAAATCAGCCTCTAAATATTATTTTGCTACATGGATGACAACTTAGATTTGGAACCTCACATTACAAAAATCTTCAACAACATCATACAACAAGGGCTCCCCACAGATTGGACAACTAGTTTGGAAATACCTCATTTCAAGAGCGGTGACATCAATAATCCCTCCAATTGTAGGACCATCATGATAAACCCTTTGTTTGCAAAGCTATTTGGAAGCATGCTAGAAAACAAAATTAGCAAGTGGGCAGAAGAAAGAGATAAGCATGCTAAAGGGCAAGCAGATTTTAGACCTAAACATTCCACAGTTGATCATTGTATAACTTTAAGGCACATCATTGAAAAAGTTTGGGAGAAAAAGGAAGAAGTCTTTTGTTGCTTTGTTGATTCTAGAAAAGCGTTTGACTTGGTTCCTAGGGATAAGCTTTGGGACAGAATGGAGGAACTTGGGGTTCCTAAACAATTGAGAGCAGCTGTGCATATTAGGCTGTATGAAGAGGTGAAAGTCAAAATTATAACTTCATTAGGCATTTATGAAAGTTTTAGAAGCGATATCGAGGTCAAGCAAGGTTGCCCACTGTCTCCTACCCCTTTTGGTTTATATATCAACAAGCTTGAGGAGTGGTTAAATTCACAAGGAGGCGATGGTATCTATTTGGGAAAGTTTGTTATAAGGCTTCTTTTGTATGCAGATGACCTTATTTTGATTACTAAATTGGCTCTTGGTTTGCAAGAGCACTTACTATCCCTTGAGCACTTTTGTAGAAGTGTGGGGATGCAAGTCAATATCAACAAAATGAAAGTAGTGGTCTTCTCTAAGAAAAGAAAACATAACCAGCATAAGTTCTACTTTGAAGGCAACATTCTGGAAGAAGTTGCGATTACAAATACCTCAGAATTGTCTTCAACAAAAGTCTAAGTTGGAATGGTTGTAGAAAGAAAATAACTTTGGGGAGTTGGAAAACATTTTATGCTTTTCAAAATAGGTGTAGAGAGGCAAAGTTATGGGACTGGAAAACCACTCAAACTCTTTTTGGGCTTCTAGTGATTCTGGTGATTCTCTGTGGTTGTGAACTATGGGCCAACAGTACATCTGACATGCAGTGGAGACAAATTGAGAAAATTCAGAAGCGTTTGATTACAAACAAATTTAAGATTAAAAGTGTAGTTCCTTATGATATCTTGTTAAGTGAAACAGGGATTGCTCCTATTGAAGCAACTGCTATGGTTCGAGTCATAAAGTATTTAAAAAAATTTGAGCAAATGGAAGAGGGTAGATGGCCTAAGGTTGTCTTTAATGATAGATTGTGCAAGAGCAAAAAAACTTAACAAATGGTTTAGTAAATGGGGTATTTGCTTGAATGCGTGTCCCATAAACAACAAAGAGATAAAAGCTTTTTTATGGAAAAGTTCCACAAGCATACTTGGGATAAGGAGCTAGGAAGAAAGAAAAATTACCATATTGAAGTGTTTAATCCCACTCATAGTCATCAACCAAAAGCATACATAGAGGCCAATATCTCTTTGAGAGCCAAACATCTTATTGCTCAGTTAAGGACTAATTCTCATAAACTCCGTTATGAAACATGGTGCTAGAAAAGGCCAAAGGAAGTGCGGGAGGAAGAGTATGCATTTTTTGTTCTTTCGGAAAAGTGGAAACAAAAAAACATTTCATTTTAGAATATGAGGCCTTCAAAGACAACAGGGAAATTTATGTAGATATGTTGATTTTGTTCTTGGGATAATCTATTTAGTGAGGTGTTTATCGAGAAGTTGGGAGCATTTATTTTGAAGCTTCACAGAAAAAGGGTCGAATACATCAAGCATATGAAGAAGAAGTCTGTCCCATAGGCTATCTTTAGCCTCATGGACGTTAAAATAATTTCTTCTTCTTCTTCTTCTATGCCAAAAACATCATTAGTCGACCCTCCTCTTAAAAAAAAATGCGCCACTTCTCATTAAAAAATCTGCTCACCTCTTTTATAAAATAATTTCAATCTTTAGACCCTTTATAAAAATAATCAAGATACTTCCTTAATTTTTTTGCAAATTTTCAATTTGTTGGATAGTTATTAAGCAAAACACAATTTGGCAAAAAAATTGTTGGACGCTTAACAAGGAGAATTTGTTGAGCTAGGTCTTTGGCTTCTCCAACAAACAGAGGAATCTGATTCTTTAAGAAATTTTTGGAAATAATCCTGAGACCCTCGATCCACAATAGTTGCAACGAAAAACTGAAAAGCCGCATGCTGAGCCAAGATCAATGCTCCAATACCACTGTAATATCCCCAATGGAAATTTTAACAGTAGATACCAAAAATGAACTTGAACAACAAAATAGTTGTAAATAGACACACAATCGACAAATGGATACACAAATAAATTCCAATAAAATCACTGAGCAATTTTATTAATCCACTAAAAAGAGTGCATGGACATGAAGGAACAGTGGAACTTGAGCTTGCCAAGCAAGTAAAGCAAACCCAAAAAACATCTCTGACCCAACTAATGAATGGCTCTAGCAATGATGTAGATGGCCCGGTGAGAAGACTGTTGCAAAACTACTCTCTCCAAATATCCAACGAAGCACTCTAAGATTTCTGAGTGAAATCTCCTCAAGAGTGTTGGGTTTTCGTCCAACGCCCACTAACACACCTGAGGGTTTCTGTTATGGGACTCCCTATGAAGTAGAGAACCAGGTTCTCAACCTCTCATACAAGAAGAAATATCAAATCAAATATGTCCCCTAATGGCCTCCTCCTCCTCTTTTTATAGATCTGATGGACCCCTCTAGAACCTCCCATTTTATGATTATTTTAATCATTGAGCACGTTTCCCTCTTTTTATTTCAATTAAAATATTATTTTTAATGTGGGAAAAGGGTAAATTTGTTAATCTAGGTTGTCATTGATGTCAATATAGCAGTGTTTGTGATGGAAAATTCTTTGATACATGATTGCCCATTAATGCCCATTGAACAACAAATGACACAAGAGGTCAATTGATCACCAATTGAACAACAATTGAACAGCAAATGACACAGGAGGTCAATTTATCAGCAATTGAACAACAAATGACGCAATAGATCGAGTAAAGCAACAGGAGCAAGAACCTAAAGAGTAAGATGAAGAGTATCGAAAGCCATCAAAGAAACAAGTCATCGGAGCAAGGAGCAAGAGAAGCAGGTTATCGCATATGCCCAAGGGTAAGTTTTATCGAAATGACAAAGAGCAACAACGATAATAGAGGAGTAAAGAAGAAAACTATCAGAAGAGCGGAAGAGTGAAGAGAAGTCACAGGAGCAACAACTATCAGAAGAGCAGGGGTAGGAAAGTACAGACTTCCTTGATCGTGGTTGAAGTCCCGCACTCAATCCTAACCGTCGATCTCATAGTCAACCCTTAGATCACGGTCAACTGCGGGGGTTAAGGTCGTTTTTAATCCATGTGCTAGTCGAAGTCCCGCAAATCCTCCGATTGCGATAACATTGTGGACCCGCTGCACCATTATAATACGTCCTAAAGAAATATCGCATCTATCGCATATCGCAAGTATTGAAGAGATGTAACGATGGTAAAACCTTCAATTGCGATATCATATTGCGGATCCATTGCACCACTATAACATGACTTTATACAATTTCGCATCTGCAGTATCGCCAATTTCTAAGGGATGTCAAACTGCCAATTGTGACGGGTTTATTAACAACTGCTTAAGATCATATCGCATCCACTCCGTCGGCCATAGGGGATCGACTATGTTATGAGAAGACCTCCGGAAGTTGCGATTGCGATTAAAGGTGATGACGTGGCATGTGGGACCTCCATATGGGTAACATATCATGGGAATCTATCACAGAGAAGAGGTAACAGTTCACAACTTGTGAACTTGAAGGAACAGAGGAAGCTGGAAGGTCAAGCGAACGAAAGAAGAAGTCAAAAGGTCAAGAAGCCAAAGGTCTGACAGACGATGAAGGTACAAAAGAAGCCGAAGATCGAGTGAGAAAGGAGTAAACAAAAGGAAAAAAGTAAGACGTAGATCCAATAGGACAGAAGGAAGCCGAAGGTCCAACAAGACAGAAGGAAGCCGAAGGTCCAGTAGGATAGAAGGAAGCCGAAGGTCTAGCAGGACGGGAGGAAGCCAAAGGACGAAGCAATTCTGTTGATTGGGTTAATCTTTGAAAGGCTCGAACTTGTGATGAATTAATCAAGTACATAACGCAACCTGAAGAACACTATGAAGGGGAAAAATAAAGTTTCATCTCACATCGTTTGAAGGGAGCAATAGCCAGCACTAGCATTGAAGCGTTTGTGAGTCTAGTTCTGCGAAGTAATAGATCATGATAGCAAGAACAACAAGAAGCAGTCACGCTTGAAACAATTACCACAATAGTAAAGAACAGAGGCTTGAAAACAAAGAATTACTTTTGCGCATATGTTGAGGCTTAGCGCAGATATCTTGTTGGAAAGATTCAACAAATCTTGGAAACATTATTGGAGATCATGATGCCTATTTTAAATCATCATAAGGTAACTTTTTAAACTCTGTTAGGGAAATATGAAGAGTTGTGAAGACTCCTTCATACGAAGACAAGCTGTCATTGATGTAGCAGTGACGGTGTAGATAGACAGAATTCAGTGAAGAAGATGTTAGGAGCAGAAAATAACTACCAAACATATCTAGACAATATATAGCAAAGGGTTGGAGCCCTTGGGGTTGATGCCTCAGAATTGGAAGGATTGGTGTCCTTGGAGTTGGTGCTCCTAAATCCAAGGTTGGTGCCTTGACAAGACAGGGTTGGTGCCCTGGAGGTTGGAGCCTCACAAAAAGTCCAAGTTGGTGCTTGAAAACTGGTTGGAGCCCTATATACATTGTACTTGATTTATTGTAAATATTTTATTAATAAAATCATTTATTCTTGTTGTTCATTTTGTGTTCTAAATATAAATGATTTAACTGACAAAAATAACAATTGAAAAGAAATATTGATTCAGCCCCCCTCTTAGTATTTCCAACAATTGGTATCAGAGCCAATACCTTCACTCAAAAGCTTAACAGCTTGAAGGTTGATCATTAGAACACAAATGGCGAAGCCAAAGAAGAAAGTCTCCAATCCTCCTAAAGATGTGTCTCCCTCTACCTCTGAAATAGAAGTCAATCAATTTGTGAAGGCTCCATGGTTCAATGAAAGCTTTGATATATGGGAAGCAAGAATGAGGAATTTCTTAAAGACTCAAGGCATTGAAGTATGGGAATTAGTAATTACTGATAACATAATGATGGAAAACAAGGAGTACAACGCAAAAGCAATGAAGGCAATCTTGAATGGGCTACCAGATTCATTAAAGAACAACATAGGAAAATGTTCGTCAACGAAGGGTATATGGGACAAACTTCATGATCTTCACTCAAAAGGAGCATAGACAATGATCTCTAGTCAAGAAAATGATGGAAAACAAGGAGAAAATCTAGAGCCCGTCAAGGACGCTGAAGATAAGATTGATGACATCAAGGCTAAAGAAGACCTAGAAAATGAAGAGAATGAAAAATACTTTGTAGAAGATCTCCTCACTAAACTTATGGCTTCCATGGAAGAGATTATCAATTTGAAAAAGGAAAACGAGGAACTTAATAAGAAAGCACTAGCAAGTGACCAAGACTAGACAAGGAATAAAGTTGACCTTGTCAAGCTTCAAGTACAAGAAAGGGATGAAGAGCTTGCCAAGCTTAAGAAGTAATTTCATCAAAGCAAAAGAAAGCATCATGAAGAAGTCATATCCATGACAAATCAATTGGATAAAGCAAATAAATGGGAAGATACCTTGTCAAGTCAACTTGAACAAAGGCACAAGAGCTTGAACAAACTTGAAGAAGAAATTGGTCAGTACAAGGTAGAGGTCTCCTCTCTCAAATCTCAACTACAAGAAGCAAGAAAGTTAGCACAAGGAGCTGAGAAGACAATGGAAGCATTGGCAATCATAGAAGGATAGGTTGATGAAGCAGAAAAGGAGAGAAACACCATGATATGTCAACTAAAAGCAAAGGATGGAGAAATCTTCAAATTAAAATCTAACATCAACCTTCTCAAGGCCGAAACATGTAAAGCTACAAGGATCAAGGAAGAAATGGAGAGCAGTCTAGCAAAGGAAAATGAAGTGAGATATCATCTCCCTTAAATTATAAGCAAATGAAGCAATACGTATCAAGGAAGAGATTGAGAAACAACTTGCTAAGAAGAATAATGATTGTGAAAAATTGGAAGAAGAGATTGTCTCCCTCAGGAAAATGGTTGAAGGGATGGACAAAACCTTGAAGAGCTCTCAAGACTTGGATGACATGCTCAGCCATCAAAGATGTCCATTTGATAAATCAGGTCTCAGGTATTCAGGCGAATCCTCAAGCAAGAATGATAATGCTTCAAACAACAAGGATATGAGGAAGTCAGAAAGAAATGTTGATGTTCCCAGTTTCAGCAAAGGTAAAGATAAGAGTTAAGGTGATAATGAAGGAAGTCCTGTTCCAAGAAGAAATGCAAATGTTGTCAAGGATGCGAGAAGCAATAATTATCATCAAAGTATCTCAAGGCAGAAAGGCTTCAGAAGTACATCAAGGAAATATCCATCTCCCAGGCACCAAAGTTTATTTCTTGGTTATTGTTATTCTTGTAAAAACTTTGGACACATGGCAAAAGATTGTAGGGCTTATAATGATCCCCGCCAATCTCCGAGAAGCAATTTCGCAATAAGAAGTCATGAATTCTTATTCATAAACAACATAGAATGCTTCAAGTGTCATAACATTGGTCATATGGCACGTAATTGTAACTTGATTTGGACACCTTCTCAAGCTAGAACCATGCTAGAAAAGAAAGTTACACAAGTATGGAGAAGAAAGCAAATACAATATGAAAATCTCCTTAATCCTCCAACCAACAACACATGTTGTTGACTTGATAAAGATATTCTTGATATTTCGAGTGTTTGATGATGGGATTATGCCAAAAAGAGACCATGCATACAGTTAGGGGGAGCTTGTGATTCTTGATCATTATTGCAGAAGCTATTCATGAAAGGGTCCTTATGAAATCCTTGTTGAGCTATATTAACAATCATCCTTTGATAAATATCATTTCTCAGGAGCACTACATTGAAGAACATGATCTTGTAACCACTCTTTGGACTATTTTTGAAGATGTTTTCCACTTGATCACTAAGCAGAAAATGGAGTAGCAGAGAAGGACATCCAATGCTAGAGAAATGGGGCAAATAACTATGTTGTTGGTATTACAGAAGTTGAATGTCTCGACTCAGGGATATAATGTGAGAACAGGTAAATCAAGGACAGTAATAGAGGCAACCTTCAAACAAACAAACACATCTGGGAATGGAGCTTGAAGCAAGAGCAGTTGGAAGAATCTAGCATAATTGAAGCATTGAAAAAAGTTATCAACCAGTAAAAGAATTTAAAAGGCGGTCACAGATTGGATATCAAAATCTGCTAGTGGAGATAACTTGCAGATACTTTTACAAGAACACAAGGAAAAGATGGCTCATCAAAAGGACTATAGAAAGGAGAATGTTGTGCAGTCGAATATAGCTCAGTAACTTAAGGAGAAGCACAGAGATACAAAGGAATCCTGATTTGAAGAAAGATAGCGAGAATGACAATTTCAGTGGCATCTTCTCCTGATTCAGACTATAAAGACTCCTTAATTCTAACTGTGAAGACAACGAAATTCGGATTGTAGAAGCATAAAAACTTGGACTTGAACATTTGGTGTATGGCTATTTGGAGCCTATTTGGAAGCATTGAAATGGAGCATCTTCAAGCATTGTTGAAAGCATTATGAAGAAGTTATGAGACATGAAGAGGGGATAATGTGCTAGTTGATGATGAGGCAACAATCCTTGTATCTTGAGTAAAAAGAAGAGCACCACGACGGGGGGAGTAACATACCCCATAAAAATATACTATTCATAAAGAACAGAAGCAGTTCGACTAAGGGAGCCCTTGTGCACTCCTTTTCCCTTGATGTCAAAGGGGAGGAGAAGAAGAATATTGCCCATCAATGACAAAGGGGGAGATTGTTAATCTAGGTTGTCATTGATGTCAATATAGCAGTGTTTGTGATGACAATTTCTTTGATACATGATTGCCCATTGATGCCCATTAAACAACAATTGAACAGCAATTGAACAACAATTGAACAACAATTGAACAAAAATTGAACAACAATTGACGCAGGAGGTCAATTGATTAGCAAATGACGCATGAGGTCAATTAATCAATAATTGAACAACAAATGACGCAGTAGATCCAGTAAAGCAAGAGGAGCAAGAACCCAAAGAGTAAGATGAAGAGTTTATCGAAAGCCAGCAAAGAAACAAGTCATCGGAGCAAGAGAAGCAGGTTATCACATATGCCCAAGGGTATCGAAAGAACAAAGAGCAACAATGATAACAGAGGAGTAAAGAAGAAAACTATTGGAAGAGCAGAAGAGTGAAGAGAAGTCAAAGGAGCAATAGCTATCGGAAGAGCGGGTATAGGAAAGTACGGACTTCCTTGATCATGGCTGAAGTCCTGCACTCAATCCTAACCATCGATCTCATAGTTAACCCTTAGATCATGGTCAACTGTGGGGGTTAAGGCCATTTTTAATCAATGTGCCAGTCGAAGTCCCACAAATCCTCCGATTTTGATAACATTGTGGACCCACTGCATCATTATAATACGTCCTAAAGAAATATTGCATCTGTCTCATATCACAAGTCTTGAAGAGATGTAACGATGGTAAAACCTCCGATTGCGATATCATATTGCAGACCCATTGTATCACTATAACATGACTTTATACAATTTCGCATCCACAGTATCGCTACTTTCTAAGGGATGTCAAACTGCCGATTGCGACAGGTTTATTAACAACTGCTTAAGATCATATCGCATCCACTCCATCGGTCGTAGGGGATCGACTATGTTATGAGAAGACCTCTGGAAGTTGCGATTGCGATTAAAGGTGATGACGTGGCATGTGGGACCTCCATATGGGTAACGTATCATGGGAATCTATCACAGAGAAGAGGTAACAGTTCACAACTCATGAACTTGAAGGAACAGAGGAAGCCTGAAGGTCAAGCGAATGAAAGAAGAAGTCGAAAGGTCGAGAATCCAAAGGTCTAGCAGATGATGAAGGTACAAAAGAAGCCGAAGATCGAGTGAGAGAGGAGTAAGCAGAAGGACAGAAGTAAGCCGTAGGTCCAGCAGGACAGAAGGAAGCCGAAGGTCTAGCAGGATAGAAGGAAACAGAAGGTCCAGTAGGACAGAAGGAAGCTGAAGGTCCAGCAGGACAGGAGGAAGCCGAAGGATGAAGCAATTTTGTTGATTGGGTTAATCTTTGAAAGGCTCAGACCTGTGATGAATTAATCAAGTACATAACGCAACCTGAAGAACAATTCTATGAAGGGGAAAAATAAAGTTTCATCTGACATCGTTTGAAGGGAGCAGTAGCCAGCACCAGCATTGAAGCATTTGTGAGTCTGGTTCTAGGAAGTAAGAGATCACGATAGTAAGAACAGTGAGAAGCAGTCACGCTTGAAATAGTTACCACAACAGTAAAGAACAAAGGATTGAAAACAGAGAATTGCTTTTGTGCATACATTGAGGCTTAGTGCAGATATCTTGTTGGAAAGCTTCAACAAATCTTGGAAACATTATTGGAGATCATGATGCCTATTTGAAATCATCATGAGGCAACTTTGCAAACTCTGTTAGGGCAATATGAAGAGTTGTGAGGACTACTGCAGAAAATAACTACCAAACATATCTAGACAATATATAGCATAGGGTTGGAGCCCTTGGGGTTGGTGCCTCAGAATTGGAAGGATTGGTGTCCTTGGAGTTGGTGCTCCTAAATCCAAGGTTAGTGCCTTAACAAGACAGGGTTGGTGCCCTGGAGGTTGGAGCCTCACAAAAAGTCCAAGTTGGCGATTGGCAACTGGTTGGAGCCCTATGTACATTGTACTTGATTTATTGTAAAGATTATATTAATAAAATCATTTATTCCTATTGTTCATTTTGTGTTGAAAATTTAAATGATTTAATTGACAAAAATAACAATTGAAAAGAAACACTGATTCACCCCCCCAGTATTTCCAACAAAATTGACCACCACGCCTCCTCAGGTCACTGAAAATCACTTCTAACCATTCCTTCATGTAGATCTTCTCATTTCGGTTCCAACGAGCTAGTACACTAAGGTGTTATGTCACGTATTCCTCTCGGAATGTCACCTTAAGCATAATTAACCGAGTTAGGCCCAATAATAACCCTGTTTTTTGAAAGTTATCAGAATGCGACATAACGAAAGAAAAGTGGTGCAAATGATGGAATACACCAAGTGAATGTCATTGGATCCCATAGAAACTCCTCAAAACCCAATGAAACATCTCCAAAAGCCCCTGGGCTCGCTGATGAAGTAAACCTGCACCTTTGGCCTGTCTGCCTCCAACCCTGAAAGTCCATCCTAACCATGCCATGAGAAACACCAGAAAAAGGAACATTACATCCTTCTTTTTCTATTTAATTTGAATTCCTTTATTTTCCTTATATGTAAATCAATGTTATTTATGGTGCACCTAACTTGAATGGTGTTTTTTATCCATTGTAGCTCCTACTTGCTTCAAGTGCTTTTAGCAAACAATAGAACCTGATGATGGTTTGGTTAGTGGGATTGTGACCAGTGTTTTTTATTCACTATACTTTGATGAAAGAAACAGCTAAAGCTTTGGTCACGAGACAACTATTTAATTAACAAGATGTAGAGGAAGACCCACGAGTAAACCTAGGCTCCTAAACTGAACCTCATCTTCCACCTACTACTCTTTCAATTAGATACTATTCCTAGTTTAGTCTAAACATAGAAAACTAGGTTGTTCATACCTCACCTTCACATTTTATAAGACCGAGTTTTCCATAGGGTTTAATAAAGATAAAGGAGCATTAATGATTCATCACAGGTGCATAGTAGTTGTTGGCACAAGCACATGTTGTTCCTTCCCTACTTTTACCATGCTTATGGTACTTATACCATGTAGCCAACTAATTATAATTTTTTTATGGGGCAAAAAATGGCCTTTCGGGCTTGGGTGAAGTCGGACCCTTTTGACATGGGGCTAGTTGATGATGTAGTGTGGCTCTGTGCATAGCGGAAAAAAAATGTTACATTTCGAGGTTGTTCGTCTTGTAGCTAGTTATGCTTTCCCTTATGGGTTACCTTGTTTCAACTGACAATACTTATCAAATGCCAAACGTGACATTGATATTGAAGGGTATTGGAACGATCAAGGGATCTTGATTCTTTTGATTACTTTCATTTTTAAATTCCTAGTGGAATTGGCATTCCCTCTCCTCTCCTCTCCTCATAGTATGCAATTTAATATACAAGTAATAGTAAAACTATTATTAAATACATTGAAAGAAAGAATGACTTTTGAATATATTGCATTCTCACTTATGTAATTTTATGGCTATACTTACCTCTAAATGAATAACTTATTTTAAATTATATTACATTAAAATAAATCTATAATAATAAATTACATTAAAATATTATTGCGAATTCACTACATTTTTTTTCCTAAAAAAACCATAATTTTGTTTATTCAACATATACACTACCAAGTGCATATTCGTGAGGATCTGCCCAAATCCCCTATAACATCAGAAGACAAACATATTTGTCTTTTCCAATAAGTTCCAAGTACATGTCTGATTTTTTACATAAATTATTTGAGGTAAAAACCTCCCAAACAAATCCATAAAAGAAACAGTCTTGGGATATTTTGAATATCCAAAACAACCTATCATTCTTACAAAAAAATTATGTATTAGAGTTCCAAAAAATTAGAAACATGTTTTAAACAAAAATTTCAGGAAGATCCTCATCCATAAATGGACGATGGTAAAACTGAAAGTTTTCCTCCCCTATGAACTCAGTGATGTGTCAGGACCCATGAACCATGTCCAGACATTCTTTAAATAGATGATCTACCACAACATTCCGCTCCCTAAAGATGTGGTTGCAAATGAAATATGTAAAAGAGTTTTTTATCCTAAAAATATCATTTAAAATAGGAATAAGAAATAAGCTCTGACACAATTGTTGTTCTTTGACCCATTTGATGACTAACAAAGAATCCGTGAAGACTTGAATCTGGTCACATCCCTTATCTTTTGCAAAAAACATCAATGCTTTGAGTGTCAAGAGCTCTGCATAATTGTTGGTTCCCCTACCAAAACCCATCTTGGCATGAAAGAAGTGGGTTGGGGAAAGAAAAAGGACAAAACCCCCTCCACTTTTGAGAGTGTCCCCTTGGGATGCCCCATCAAAATATGCCCAAGGAAAAGATTGATCGGGATTCTCAACAACAACTTAACGAGGTTGTTTTTTAATTTGTGGTTGTGGGGAAAAGAGAGTATTGATAAACCTTCTACCATAACTTTTTCTAAAGGAGGGAGGGCATCTTGAAAGATGCATTTGTTACGGGCCAACCAAAGACGCCAAGAAATGATCAAAGGTAGAGCTTTTTTATGAAATAATGTCTGGATTTTGAAACCAATGCCTCCAACACTCTTGCAGATTTGAGCCTGCCCAAGAACAAGCAGTCCCCAAAGAAGTTTTATAGATATTCCATACCTGTACCGTATATGCACATTCCATAAAAAATATGTTCAATGTTTTCTTCATTAGATCTGCATAAATAACACCAAACATGTCCAATATTAAATCCCTTATGCATTGTGTCCTAGGGTACCTTATTACACATAATACACCACATAAACATTCTTGCCTTTAATGGAAATTTTATTTTCCAAGACCAATCCAATTCATGTTGTTGGATCTCCAAGCTAAGATGAAGGTACCCAAGCTTTGGCATGTAAGTTCTAGAGGGAGAATGTACCAATACTAATTCAACATCAACTTTAGTTAGATGAACATGAGATAGTTGAAGTGTTATTAATAATCTTTTCCATTCTACTTTCTGCTCACCTTCTAGCCCCAAGGCCCTTGTTCACACCTAACCCTGTTGCCATAAAGTTGTAGTGTGGGGGTGGGAGAATTGGTTGAGCCTAGAGAAACCTCTATCTTGAAGCAAGTTAATGTGTGACTGAGATAGTCTAAATGAATCCCTGTAGCTAGTCCGAGGGTCTACACCAATTTAGACTTTCTACCCATCTCCCACTTTCCAAGCGAGACATGAGTTAATGATCTCATAGCAATTTACAACAACCCTCCACACTATAGAAATATTTAGTCAAGGTTTGATCTTAAGGAAAATCCATTCCTCCAGAGTAAAAAGGGCTATGTATTTTTGAATGACCACTTGAGACCATAAAATTTCCAAGGAGATTAATCGCCAATCACATTTGGCTACCAAATTTGATGAGAAAGAGAAAATAATTTTCAGGCCCTAACCACCTTGAAGCTTTGGCCAAGCAATACATTTCCATTTGACCCACAGAACCACAAAATGATCCTTTTGGCCAACCCACAAAAAGAGAAACAAAGTCTTCTTGCTTTTTCTAAGGCACCCTTAGAAATCCACGCTAGAGACATCCAATATACTAGAATTTCCTCCAAGACAAATTTCACAAGGACTAAATTCCCCGCCCTAGAAATCCGCATGAAGATCCAACTTTTAAGCCTTTTGTCTAGTTTCACGAAGACCCAACTCCAATATTCATTTGTGTAATCATTGGGCTTCAAATGGAAACTCAAGTATTTTAGGCCTTCTTCAAACCCTCTCGTTTCAAAAGGGAACGATATTCTAAGGTGCATCATCTCCTCATACCCTAGATTTTGGTTGGAAATAATAGATTTTCTATCATTGATTTTCATGTGAGTTACTTTCCCAAAAATTGCTAAAACTTCAAATAATTTGTCAGCATCCCGAAGAGACCCATCACAAAAGATGAGTATATCGTCAACAAAAAGTAAGTTAGTTTCAACAAGACCTTGAAAGATACGTACTCCATGGAACTCACCTCAATCTTTGGAAACAAATAGTAATTGACTAAGGCCTTATGCAATGAGAAGAAATGGGAGCAAACATAAGGGACAACCCTATTTCACTCCCCTCTAGGCATGAAAAAATGGTGATGTCAAACCATTGATCAACACTACGAAAGAAGAAGATTGAATGCATGCCATGATCCAGTTGACAAAAGCAAGCAAAAACCCAATCTCAATGAGAATAAGTCTAAGATAGAACCAGTTGACTATGTTGAATGCTTTAGAAAGGTCAATTTTAAGAACTACTGCTTTCAGTTTGTGAATTTTTACACTGTGCAATCCTTCTTGAGCTACCCTAATAACTTCATGTATTTGCCTCCCTTCCAAAAAACCAAATTGCTCCTTTGAGATAGACCTTGAAAGGAATGTCTTGATTCTTTGGGCAATAACTTTTGCTATAACCTTCTAAATGTTGTTAAGTGAAGAAATGGACTGAAAATCTTCAAAAGACCGAGGGTTATCCACCTTGGGGATAAGTGAGATAAAAGTGGAGTTGAAGGTGGCCAAAATTCTTCCATTTTCTTTGGACTCATTTACCACTTGGAGAATATCGACCCTAATCAACTCAAACAGAGTCGTAAAAGCTTCGACCACCCATCAATTTGGATAAGGACTTTTGTCCTTTTGAAAAGTGGAAAGGACCTCTTTTAGTTCATCCAAAGACACCTCAACTAACAAAGAATCTTGATCCTCCTCATTTACATATCTAAGGAATAACTGAACTACTTGGAGCTTTTCCATTATTGGATTTTCATCAACCTCCCTAAACAAGCTTTGAAAATGTGTCTTCCCCATATCTGCAAATCCTTCAAATGAGGAGATCTCTCTGCCTTCTGGATCCTTCATGCTCCAAATGGAATTTTCCAATTTTCACCCTTTGGTAGAGGCATGAAAAAACTTTGTGTTTTCATCCCTGCATTCCAGCCATATCGCTCTACGTTTGAGTCGCCAAGTTGCTTCCCTAGACTCCAATATCCCTCCTTTTCTTAAGAGAGAGTAAATGTTCCTTTGAATCATTTGTGGTAAAACCCTCCTCCCCCTCCTTAGATAGAACTCAGAGTTCATGTTCCACTTTCAAAAGATCTTCTGGCTCTTTCTCCCTCTTATGGTGAGCCCAAACCTTACGGTGTTATTTCATGTTCCTTTAATTCTGTTCAAATTGAGAAGACATAGAAAGACTAACTGAAGGATAAAACGATTTCCAGTGTTCTTTCATTAGAGATAAAAAATCCTCTTCTTTCAGGCAAGAGGAGTTCAATTGAAAGGACTTGCAAAATTTTTGACTCTTCCTTTTATGTCCAGAAGTATAGGTGACTGTTTGATTCACCTCCATCCCCAATCCATTGACGAACTAGATTGAGCCCATCCACCAGAGATTATACCATATGAAAACGATCTAGTCTTTTGGCCATTCTTTCTAATCCAATCCTACAATTTCTTAGGTAGGTTTGACCTTTGTAGGTTCAATATCAAGAAACTTCTTTGCAACCAAGTTATGAATAAAATAGCTAAAAAGGGGGTCAGGCACAACCCTAGGTCCCCACGACGCTGACTCCCCTAAAGAAAAATTTAAGGCCCCCCCAATAATCAAAGAATATTCGAAGATGAAGGGATTTGCAAAGAAAGAGTCCCATAATAGCTTACGGTCAAAATTTGACCCATACACATTTACTACAAAGAAATAAATATCCATCTTAGAGGAAAATAACTTTAGCCCTAGACCAGAGTGAATACTCCAACAATTAAGAGGTTTTAATCGATGTGAATGCCACCCAATAACCAAGCCACCCGAACACCCATGAGCATCTAAGAGCTGACTAAAGATACTAGTAGATGAAGAACATCTATACTTTCACCCAACATTTCTTGCAATATCATAATTTATTGATTGTAATTGAGAACTAGTTTCTTGATGGCAAGTTTTTTAGAGGAGATTGCCAGTTCTCTGCCATTAAAAGAAAGAACTTTCATTGGGAAACTCCTCCCGAGGCAGCCAATACTCTAAGCACCCCATTAACAAATTATTTCCTCCCAGCTACCAATCAAATTAAGCCTTCTCTTTGGCCTTAGAGAGGTGGGATTTTCGGCCTTTGCCCTTTTTAACCCCATAGTTTAATTCATTCTTCCTAGGATCCCCTGAAAATCCCACTGGATGAGTTAAGATTTGTTTATTGCTGGGGATTATGGAGGATAAGACTTTAAGACATCCGTAGAGAGGGCTTGAGAAACTGAGACTAAAGGAGAAGAGGGATTGCCAGCTTGCACACGAAATACAGAGGGAACTTAAGGCAGAGTAAGGGATGTGATCAAAGAACAAGAGTCCAAAGATAGGTTACATGAAGAAATTGAAACCCAATCTTTTCCAAGTTAAAAAAATAATCGACAAGAGAAGAAATAGGAGGACAAGAGAAAGATGTACCAAGGGAAGAGAACACAATATTGCCTGGAGTATCTACTTGAAGTGGGTTTCTCTCTTCATTCCCATGCACAATTCCCTTTGCGTGCTTAAATGGACCCTGAGGAGAGGTTGTCGCTCTAGTAAGATACTCCTTAGAAAGAAGGGGTGGAGCAGATGTCCGTTGAGAAAACTGTGGAACAGAAGGATGTTGAGTAGCCGAAGACTGATTCTGAGAGGGGTCCTTTAACACCCTCTTCTTCTTAAGAGGAAAATTATAAAATTTCATAGTATGCCCATATTTGCGACACCTTAGGCAACGAAAAGGAACCCCCTCATAGTCCAATGGTTGAGGACTAATTTTGCCTTCTTCCATATCAAGATATTTAGATAACCCTTCCCTTAAGTCGATATTTACCAACACCCTAGCCATTGATTTGTCTTTTGTTGGCAGATAAGAAAAATCTGCATCCAAATATGAGCCTAGATTGTTGCCCACATCCTCGAAAATCTTTGGCTTCCACAATTTCGGGGGAAAACAAAGTAGACGAACCCATATAGGGTCCACATTTAGCTGTCCTTGATTCACATCGAAAAGAGGGGACCAAAACTTAAAAATAACTTGTGTGAAGTCTATATTCCAGACATGTTGTGAGATTGTGAGAGCTTCCTCGTGGGAGTGAAAATAATTTTGGATCTAACCCTTTAAATGAAGAAAAATCTCAAGTGAATTGAAACAAAGGGACTTACTTATGTAGCCATCCAGTCCTCCAATGTCTTTATTTTTGAATTTCCTACCTTGTGTCCTTCAACCAGCGTCCTGTACACCATTGTCGCTACCTGGTGCATCCTCACATCCACCCCTAAACCCAACTTTAACTTTGCAAAGGGTTCTTTCCTTTTTATAGCCCTATCCTTCTTTTTTCATGCCCCCCAATTTGGATCCCCAGTCCGTGGGGTGTTTGAATCCTCAACAATTGGTTATTCGTGCCCTTGGTCTCCGACTCTTGAACCTCCAACTGCATGTGCCTTGATGTTGGTAGCATTTGGATGGAGGGGTTAGGAAAGGGACTTGAAATCGATTGAAAGCCACTAGACTCCACCTAACTAGAACCAATTTGATAAGGCACAAAATGTGAGGGTAGAAAAAGTTCTCCAATAAACTTTAAGACCCAACTCTAGTTAAACCTTGATTGTTATGCAGGAAAGGGACATTTACCTTGGGTAAATCAAGCTGACCCGACCCTAGAGAAGTTTGCAAGTCACTAGAAAGCAACAAAACAATAGGGGAAAACCCCCAAAGACTATATGGAAAACCTCCATCACTTACCTAACAAGGTGGAGGAACAAAAACGATTTCCAAAGGCCTTGATAAAGGGGAAACTAACTCGATGACCCATGAACCCATGGACCATGCCTCCACCATGGTAGCGTCTCCAGAAGATACAAAATGCAAATCCAATCCCCCATGAGTTTGATCCTTGCCAACCCTAGAATCTATGAGTGCAAGAATATTGCCGAAAATATGACTGCCTTCAATGCTAACTGTATCATAGTCAACCTCTTCTTCCTCACCCATGATAACTCCTTCATGAACACTGTCAGATCAACTGTTGATAGACCCATACCGCCTAACTACTTCAAGGAAAAAAACATACTATTTGAAAAAAATCTCTACCATCTACTTCAAACTCAAACCATCACCCCATTGTAAACATATTAGATATAATAACATATCATTATATTCATTAATACATTATATAAAATGCTATTATTAATTCATTACATACTAAAACACTACATCATATAAAATGATATTATTAGTTCATTACCTATTAAAATAACTAGGATTCTCATATACATTATAGATTATATGCATTTGTTCTCACACAATTCCGAAGTGACTTTTAACCTCATGTTTCTCCTATAAATTCAAAATATTAACCATTACTCTAAATGTTTCTCTTATAAATTCAAAATACTAATCTTTACTTAAAAGATCAAATTAAATTAATCTTTACTTAAAAGATCAGATTAAAATACTAATATTTACTTAAAAGAAAATTAGATTAAAATAATAATATTACTTAAAAAAAGTTAGATTAATTTGTACTTAAAAGATTAGATTAAAATATTAATCCTTACTTAAAAGATTAGATTAAAATATTAATGATTACTGAAACGGATGGGATTAAATTTGAATTTTCGAACCGTGCGATCTGGCACATTTGTAACAAGTGGCGCTTTTGTTGCCGTGTTATAAAATGCAAGGGATGTTACAGAGACGCGCGGGAATAGAACCTCGGTCAGAGCAGATGTTTAACAGGTCTTTTAAAGGCAAATCAGATACTCGGAATCACAGCTGCCCCATCACAACCTTCAGCCGAGGAAAAAATATAAAGGAGGATAGTGCATTCATAGGTCTTTTAAGGCAAATCAGATACTCGGAATCACTGCTGCCCCATCACAACATTCAGCCGAGGAAAAAATATAACGGAGGATAGTGCATTCATTTTGCCCTCTGGCTGAAGTCTCTGAAAAGGAGAGTAGTGCATTCGTTTTGCCCTGTCGCTGAAGTCTCTGAACCAAGTTTCTTTCGGCTGCAGATTGGTCTAGAATTCCATCAAAGTTTTGTTCGCGTCAAGATACCCGGATCATTCGCGTCAAGATACTCGGATCATTCGAGTTCCTTGGAGCCTGGTAACTATATTATGTTTTCCATTACGATCCCGTTGTATCTGCGGGGCAACACATTTTTGATCCATATTTAGTTGATTGCGTTAACGATGCAGGTTATTTAATTATGGAACATACATTCATTTTTTGCAATCTGCGGACACAAGGAAACTTAAATTAGTCCAAGAGGTAATCACATCTCCTTTCAGGTATATTATTGTTATTCTAATGTATCTTATTGACAGATTCATATATATTTGCAGCTCCAGATGTATTTAGTACTGATTATGTATATTATGCTGACCTTTTCCACTTGTTTGGAATTGCAGTTGCAGTGGAAGGACGATTTGGGGTGCCGGAGCTTCACACAGTTAAGAGTATTCAGAGGTTCAACAATTGGGGTTTAGCAGAGAATGTCAGTGTGATCTGGCACATTTTTAAGACTGTCAAAAAACGAAATGTTGTGGAGGACGCGAATAGAACCTCTGTCACAACAGAAGTTTAACTAGGGCTTTCAAATACAAAGGTATATCTGAAACTTGGAACCACAGCTTCCCCATCACAACCTTCAGCTGAGGAAACAATATAAAAATAGAATAGCACATTCATTTTGCCCTGTAGCTGAAGTCTCTGAACCATTTTTTTCTCAGCTGCAGATCGATCGAAGATTCCATCAAATTTTATGAAAATGTACTCGGTTTTGTTCGCGTCAAGAGACGTGGATCATTCGACTTCAATGGAGCCTGGTAACTATAATATGTTTTCCATTATGATCACATTGTAGCTGCGGAGCAACATATTTGTGATCCATATTTAATTGATTGCTCTGTCTGTCTTCGTTAACGATGCAGGTTGTTTAATTGCAGATTGTTTAATTACGGAATAGACACCATCTTTTGCAATCTGCGGACTGAAGGAAACTGAAATCAATCCAAGAGATCATCACATCTCCTTTCAGGTATATTGTTGTTATTATATTGTATCCCATCGTCAAATTAATATATAGTTGCAGCTCCAGACGTACCCAGCATAATATACATGATCGGTACCATTTAGGATCTAAATTCTGAAATGGTACCTAAATTCTGAAGCATATAATCGACATGAGGATCATTATTTTAATATGTAATGAATTAATAATAACATTTTATATAATGTATTGTTTTAGTATGTAATAAATTAATAATAGCATTATGATCCCATTTAGGACCTAAATTCTGAAATATTCTCTTTACTCTAATTTTAAAATCTTTTCAGTGCACTTCCATAACTATATTGCATCTAGAAATAGAGACCCAACTCGTACTTAGAACAGATGACCTAGCGGTTTGTTTTCCAGCCCTGGGATAGTGGTTGGCCTGTGGGAAGTGCCCTATTGAATTTGTCCAGCAAAGGGAGTTTGGCGGTAAGAGATCCAATCTCAATATCTCTGCTGCGGTAAAAGATCCAGACTGTAGTTACGCATCCTGATCTATGCGAGTATATGACCTATTTTTATTATGAATTTTAGTTTTCTCCATGTACTCTTATCATATGACAATCATTTGTTTTATTCATTGAACTCGTACACCCAAAATATTTTCAAATTTTGTCATAATAGATGTTTTATGCTGTGGTTTACCCTTCGGAAATTTAGATTGGACATATTTTGTCCTTTTTGTAAGAAGAGCTGAACAATCTTGATCAGCTTCATCAATCCCTGTTTTCTTTGCTTGGATTTCCTTGCGCACATAAACAAGATTGCTGTTTCTGGTTCCACAATTTGGAGCTGGAGCATCCTTGAAGTACATTAAATTTGGTTTATGACTTTAGTGGGCTGATTGTGAGTTGTTGCTTTCATAATTGAATATATGAGCATCCACCCCTTTTAATGTTAGAAAACAACAACTGGCTTTTCCTCAAAGATAATCTCTTTATTCCCACCATATATGTGGGAATTGTTGCCCATCATCTTGCCAAGAGACCTTGCGCTATTTTTCATTATTGCATTCTAGGTTTGTATCGTATTTTCCATGCCAATTCTTTGAAACTGTAGAGTCATCAAGGCTAAGAAGCTTTTCACATTCTAGCTTGTTTTTAGCATCAACAGAATTTGGCGTAATATCTATAAAGCCTTGAAACTCTTCATCCCTTTTTAGATCTGGAACATGTCCTTCCCATTCGTCCTTGAATATCTGTTCTCAACTTTCATTATGGTCATCAAATAAGATCTTCTAGAGCATAAATCCAGATCAAGGTGGAAATCAGGGCTGCTGTTGTATTTTTTTTGGTACCTTCTCTGTTTTTGCAATACAAGTGTGTCCCTCAATCAGGGAAGCAATGTTATCTCCATGTTGTAAATCAAATCCAATGAGGAGGGCAGCATTTGTTTGCCCTTTGAGTTATTGGTTCTGTGCACAGTAGTTTATATTTGCATTATTTCCTTAAACAAAACGAGCAGCAAAACTGTCATCAAAATGATGCCCTTCAATCACCAAAGCAATGGTATTCTTGTCATCATGAACGGCAACAATTCTGTCCCTTTCACCTTTGTGATCATCACTGTCACAGGTAGGGCTCCCCTCAAAGCTCACAACATATGATTTTGGATTCAACTGCATAAAGGTTTTTCATTCTTCAACTTATTTATCCATATTTTGGCCCCTTCCTCAATAGTGCTTCATCAATGATGCTGCCCTCTTCAAATTTTGGTCACAAATCCGATTTGGAAATACATCTTCACTCCTTAAAGGACTGGTATGAAAACTGTCAAATCTATCCCTTTGCTCTGAAATTTTACCTTCAACAGTTTTTCCATTTTCCTTCTTAACAAACACTTGATCAAGAGTGTGATCCAACATGACTTCTAGATCATTATCTTCAAGGGCAAGGCTAGGATTAATGCTTTATTTTTATTATAACAAGAATTTTGAGGCAGATGATGAGGCTGCTCTTGTTGCAGGTCTGTGGTACATTCTTCTTCATCAATACCCTTTCTTCAAGGGCAAGGCTAGGATTAATGCTTTATTTTTATTATAACAAGATTATTGAGGCAGATGATGAGGCTGCTCTTGTTGTAGGTTTGTGGTACATTCTTCTTCATCAATACCCTTCTTATCTTCAACAAGACCAAGAAGGCCCTCCTCTTGTAGGGTTGCCAATAAGGACGGATAGGTGTCTTCTAAAAATTTACAATGTAGGTTTTAAGCCACATGTACGATAATCTAGGGGAAGAAGCCCTCAAAGTTGAAACACATCATCCAAAAAGGGTTTTCCACTCGTAGCATCCAACCTCCAAAGGTCCTTCAATGCATGGTGGCTTTTTTCAATAGTGACAATATGGCATCCAAGTTAGTGCTCAATTCCCAAAATCCCCATCCTTTGCAATCATGCCAATAGAACTACAAATTTTCCTTTAACAATGGATGCGAGGGCTCCAAGTGGTTGCTTATGTCTTTCAAATCATAATGTCACCCCACATGCAACAAGAAAACTCAGCAATGACAATACGTCCCTTGCAAATTAAGTGAACTATCTCAACAGGGGTCAGCTTTGATCCTCAATATAGATTAACTCCATGCTTTCCAACACCCCTATCTAGTGCAAACCCAACTACAAGTCGATTTCAGCCCCTTCAACACAAGTCAACCCACCATCCATTCTTATTTAAATATGAGTTTTTGTAAGGTCAACTTAGTATTTGGATTAGACATCTAAGGTCAACGTAGAAGTGCTAGGTCAGGTCAACCCTCGATCTATATATATATATATAATCTCCTATATATATATATTTATTTTATTTTATTTTTATTTTTATTTTATTTTATTTTTATTTTTATTTGGAATGAAAGTATAGGAGACCTCAGAGTACTTCCCACATTTCGTGGATGGTAAACAAGGTAAATCGTTAGCCCTAATTATGGGGCCTTGCCCCAAAGGAATTGAAGGGAATTGAAAAGAGTCGAACCCATGATCAACAACAACTAACAACAATATCAAAGACCTTCACGTCTGGCTCTAGACCACTTGATAAACCTTGGGATATATATATATATATATATATATATATATCCTATATTTACAAATGGCAACATTCCTCTTTAGCGGTTGTGCCTTTTATTTTCTTTGTTGTTTGTATATACAATATCTCCAGCACAAGTTATGCATTCCAGTAGCATGATTCGATACAATATGAGTCCATTTGATCAGTAACCCTATGTCCAAACAGAGTGTCCAATGCAAGTTTGTATATGATAGTAGAGAGAACCATTGCGACTTCAAGATGATCCAAGAAGATCATAAGATCCTTGTGACTCCAAGTGAGAGAGAAGCCAAGTACAAACGAATAGGTAAGAGAGAGCAGTCTCCATCAAAGGTGTCCTCCCATGTATAAGTTGTCTTAGGGTTTCCTTGTGAACCCTAGCGAACCACCCCAAGAAGGCATGTATAAAAAGGAGTGTAATGATGATGGTGATCAAAGGACTCTCTTCTTCCTCTATAAATTGGAGAAAGGGAGACTGTAACACCCCTCTGTCTAACCAGAGGTGGTTACCAAGTTACCTGACTCTCGTTGTATGTTTACAAGAATGGGGCAAGTGTTTTTTTTTTTGGCAAACAAATGTCAAACAAAGGAACCGGTAATTACTAGTTAACATAATATCAATCAATGTTCAGTTCATACTCGAGGGCATGATCAAATGCATCTTGTATGCTTGAATTAAAGTAGATACATATGCTCTTTGTGTGAGCTTCCCATTTTGTAAATTGCAAGGAAATGCAAGAGCTTTAATCATCTGCAGTGCACAAGATCCTCTGTAAAATTACAATGAAATTAATCATTTGTAATGCTGGTTGTGTGAAGTGGGTATCTCCAAAGCAAATCTGCCAATGTGCTTTGTCCTCTGTCACCTCCTTCACAACAAAAGTAACCTCTTCCACTGAAACTCGTATTTTCACTTTTGAGTCCCTCTCTAATAGTTACTAATGTTTCTGAATCAATCGTTATTGCAAATGGCACACTTAAATCATCTGTTCTTGCCTATCTCTTGCTAATATAGGAGCTTATTATATCTGTCTTGTGGGACATACCTGCTGGAGTCAATGACTTTGAAATAAGTTGCGTTGTTACCTCGTGCTTCTCATTTTGCATATTTTTTTCTCTCATCTTCTCAAATCTTGCAAGTCCTCTCCAATTACCAGCCACGCCATGGGCTACAAGCCACAATAGATTTCATTATTTAACCATGCTTTGAATAGGCACACATACTAGCAATACCCACATATAGATCAACTCTCTCTCTCTCTTTACCAAGCTATTACAGCTTCAACCAAATAGCCCACAAATTATGCTACCATCATACATCCAAAGATATACCTAATGTAAATAAGGGCAATACTTGGAAGATAAGACTAAATACTAGTCAATCTTATAGACTTGATCATAGCCCTTCATATCATCACACACATCGTAGTCTCCAACCAATTGTATGTAGAAGCAACATGCTATGCACAACATGATTAGGTCAAGTGCACCATGCAAGCACAATACACACAAAGAAATACCTCTGGAATGAGAACGATTATGAAATGCTCCATGACTTTCACATGTATCTGATCGAACCATTATGCATCCAAGGCATCTTCCAACATTCATATCTCTTATAGAAGTGTCTCTAGCACACTTTTTCTCTTTGAAGTGTAGATCTTCCACATAACGTATCACTGATTAGAGTGACTCTCTGCACTTATCGGCATTGTGTGCCATACTTCACTTGTCACAAACTGATCATCTAAGCATCACTTGGAACTGTATGTATTAACAAATTTGGCATTGGGCACATCACTTTTGGATAACATATATCAGAAATCAGTATTTGGTAGGTTCTACGATTTAGAACACATACACACAACTCCATTGGTTTTGGCACAACAACAATGACATCTCAGATTAACAAATTTGGCATTGGGCACATCACTTTTGGATAACATATATCAGAAATCAGTATTTGGTAGGTTCTACGATTTAGAACACATACACACAACTCCATTGGTTTTGGCACAACAACAATGACATCTCAGTGATCATCCAAGATTGAGCTTTATACAACATAAAAGATAGACCGTATCATCAAATTGGACACAATCTCAGTTGTGGATATGCCAGGTTGGGAATAACAGTTATTGTCACTTTTGGGATTCATATAGTAAGAAAAATAAGAGGTTGTATATGTAAAAACTCCCCAACCACTTCCAGAATTAGGCACATGTTTGATTCAACACTCCACCGAGACCAGCTTGTTTGTATCTAGTGAAACTGAACCATAGTATTTGTCTCTTCTTTTGGATGTAATTAAATTCACAGAATTTCAAATCTATCTCTGAAGGCCTCCTAATGGATCCTTTGACTTACACAACATTGATTGCAACAATAAAGGTGAAATACATGAGAACTAAGACAAGTGCTGTAGGAGAAGTCCTATCCAAAGAAGTCAAAATGAATACACTGTACATACAGGCAAATGTGTTCACCTGTTACCTACATTTTGGCAACTTCTCCAAGGAATAGGACTGAGGGACAATGAACAAAAGAGAAGACGAAAGGATAAGAAGGTAGAAGAGTACTGTTTTAAGTATTTTGGTTAACCAATCTTTTCCCAGATTTTTAGTGGTAAAAATGGAAAGTCACTTTCACTATGGTCGTGTAACCCCTCTTTAGGTGTCAGTTGTCACCTTTACCTCATGCAACAACTTGTCTGACCCCCTAATCTCTCTTTTAGTATGTTAGCTTCCTTATGTTAGATACTCCTTATACAAGAAGGAAGGAGGCACAATTGAGACATCATGAAATGCAATGCACCTACTGTGTGTATTTAGGTGAGATGCAACGCACTTTGCCTATGGAGCAGGTGAAATGATCCAGTTTTGACCAGTTCTGAGTAGTTTTTCATGGAGAACTTCTGGGAGAAGCTGTAATCAGTTGACCTTGTTCATTTAGGGGTTGGAACAACACTTTTCACAGAGTACCTGCAGAATCAAAGCAGCATAAAACTATACGAGAACATGGATCTATTATCATAAACAATCTAGGATGAGATGTAAATTGACCATACAAATGCATAAAACATAAATCACACAAGAGTATGGAGGAAAACTTGAATAGCTTTATTGATAATCAAGAAAGAGCCAAGAGAGTTACAACCAGTTGTTCTGACCCAGCATCATCCTCTCAGCAAGTAAGCCCTTCTTCACCTCATGAAAAGCTTAGATCACCCAACACTATGATGTTGCCTCAAGAAACTAACAGCAATTCCTTACAAGATGCAAAATTCCAGCCTCTGGATCTCTGGGATGAGGGATCCATATATAGATGTCTGCAAGGGAAATGAGTCAGCTTGTGATTTGATTAGTGTCTTCCCTCTGATAGTTCTTGCTTCCACTTGGAGATTAATGATCTCTTACTCATCCCTGGTCGAATTCAGAGAGGCAAGTGTCACAGGAGAAGTTTCTGGAAGATTCCATGCTTCTCCACCTCACGGATTGACACTGCCATTTGTCTCTTCTCACCCATCGCACCCCATAGAAGGGATTTTTGAAATGCAACGCACCTACTGTGTGTATTTAGGTGAGATGCAACGCACTTTGCCTATGGAGCAGGTGAAATGATCCAGTTTTGACCAGTTCTGAGTTGTTTTTCATGGAGAACTTCTGGGAGAAGCTGTAATCAGTTGACCTTGTTCATTTAGGGGTTGGAACAACACTTTTCACAGAGTACCTGCAGAATCAAAGCAGCATAACACTATACGAGAACATGGATCTATTATCATAAACAATCGAGGATGAGATGTAAATTGACCATACAAATGCATAAAACATAAATCACACAAGAGTATGGAGGAAAACTTGAATAGCTTTATTGATAATCAAGAAAGAGCCAAGAGAGTTACAACCAGTTGTTCTGACCCAGCATCATCCTCTCAGCAAGTAAGCCCTTCTTCACCTCATGAAAAGCTTAGATCACCCAACACTATGATGTTGCCTCAAGAAACTACCAGCAATTCCTTACAAGATGCAAAATTCCAGCCTCTTGATCTCTGGGATGAGGGATCCATATATAGATGTCTGCAAGGGAAATGAGTCAGCTTGTGATTTGATTAGTGTCTTCCCTCTGATAGTTCTTGCTTCCACTTGGAGATTGATGATCTCTTACTCATCCCTGGTCGAATTCAGAGAGGCAAGTGTCACAGGAGAAGTTTCTGGAAGATTCCATGCTTCTCCACCTCGCGGATTGACACTGCCATTTGTCTCTTCTCGCCCATCGCACCCCATAGAAGGGATTTTTGAAATTCAACGCACCTACTGTGTGTATTTAGGTGAGATGCAACGCACTTTGCCTATGGAGCAGGTGAAATGATCCAGTTTTTACCAGTTCTGAGTAGTTTTTCATGGAGAACTTCTGGGAGAAGTTGTAATCAGTTGACCTTGTTCATTTAGGGGTTGGAACAACACTTTTCACAGAGTACCTGCAGAATCAAAGCAGCATAACACTATACGAGAACATGGATCTATTATCATAAACAATCTAGGATGAGATGTAAATTGACCATACAAATGCATAAAACATAAATCACACAAGCGTATGGAGGAAACTTGAATAGCTTTATTGATAATCAAGAAAGAGCCAAGAGAGTTACAACCAGTTGTTCTGACCCAACATCATCCTCTCAGCAAGTAAGCCCTTCTTCACCTCATGAAAAGCTTAGATCACCCAACACTATGATGTTGCCTCAAGAAATTAACAGCAATTCCTTACAAGATGCAAAATTCCAGCCTCTGGATCTCTGGGATGAGGGATCCATATATAGATGTCTGCAAGGGAAATGAGTCAGCTTGTGATTTGATTAGTGTCTTCCCTCTGATAGTTCTTGCTTCCACTTGGAGATTGATGATCTCTTACTCATCCTGGTCGAATTCAGAGAGGCAAGTGTCACAGGAGAAGTTTCTGGAAGATTCCATGCTTCTCCACCTCGTGGATTGACACTGCCATTTGTCTCTTCTCACCCATCGCACCCCATAGAAGGGCTTTTTGAAATGCAATGCACCTACTGTGTGTATTTAGGTGAGATGCAATGCACTTTGCCTATGGAGCAGGTGAAATGATCCAGTTTTGACCAGTTCTGAGTAGTTTTTCATGGAGAACTTCTGGGAAAAGATGTAATCAGTTGACCTTGTTCATTTAGGGGTTGGAACAACACTTTTAGGAACTTAGGAGCCCTTGGTTTATGGAAATTTTATGCTTGGGGTTGCAGTGCCCAAAAATGTCTATAACAGTGGGAGTCAAATTTTTACTGGTGTAGTAAATTGCATATGGAACTAAATCCTTTTGACCCAACACAACTCCTAGAGCTGTATCTGAAGCATCTGTAGAAATATGGAAAGAAAGTTTCCAATTTGGCCCTCTCAAGATGGGTGCTTCAGATATTCTTGTTTTCAAAGTTTCAAATGCATATTGACAATCAGGATCCCATTTGAATTCACAGTCTTTTGTAAGTAATTTGAAGAGTGGAGATGCTATCTTGGTGAAGTTTTAGATAAATCTTCTATAGTATCCAGTAAATCCAAGAAAACTTCTAACATCTTTTTGACAATTTGGAATAGGTAGCTTGGAGATGAATTCAACTTTTGATCTATCAACTTTAATCCCATCCCCTGAAATATGATGTCCTAAAACATTCCCTTCAGTAAACATCATAAAGCATTTTTCATGACTTAATGAAAGGTTTGTTTCTTTACACCTTATAAGGACTTTTTCCAAATTCTCTAATGCCTCTTCAAATGAATTACCATAAACTATAAAATCATCCATATAAACCTCTACACAATCATGGATTAGATCAGAAAAGATTCCTAGTACTGCCCTTTGAAATGTTGCGGGTGCATTACATAATCCAAAAGGAAGTACTCGGAAGCAAAAGTTCCCCATGGACAGGTAAATGTGGTCTTATCCTGATCTTAAGGTGCTACCTGGATCTGATTATAGCCACTAAAGCCATCCAAGAATGAAAAATACTTTTTGCCTGCTAAAGTATCTAATACCTGATCGATAAAGGGTAAAGGAAAGTGATTCTTCAAAGTTACTTTGTTCAATTCCCTTTAATCAATGCATACCCTCCATTTACCATTCTTTTTAGGTACTATAACCAAAGGAGAAACCCATCGGCTATCTGAAATTGGATAAATGAAGTTTACATTGAGTAGTTTTTGGAGCTCTTCTTTCACTATCTCCCTAAGGTTTGGATTCATCCTTCTCTGAGGTTGTCTGATTGGTCTACTGTTTTCCTCGATGTAGATGTGATGAATGCAAGTTTTAGGGTCAATACCTTTCATATCAGTATACTCCCATGCAAATGCAGTAGAATGTTTTTGCAAGATTTTGGTTAGCTCTCCCTGTTGTGATCTTTCCAAGTTTTTGTTGATATTCAATGTTTTACCTGGAAAGATCTCAATGGCGGAACTACCAAACTCTTCCATAGAGAAAAGAGACATTTGTCTAGATGATAGATATTCAATGTCAGAATCTAACTGAAATTGTGTGTGGTCATATTCTGAAGATGTTTCAAAGTTTTCTAATGTGTTCAGAATTTGACTATCTTCACTGATTTCAGAAATGGTAAAGACAGGTTGTATCGTATCCTCATCATCAACCCACTCATTATCTCCTATTTTTGTAATTGCTTTTGCTGGAGGATACAGATTGAATTTCTTTGTCAAATTACCATCAAAAATATACATATCCCCAGACCTACAACTGATAAAAGCATCAGTTGTGGCTAGCCAAGGTCTTCCTAAGATGAGAGGGTGTCCTCCTAAATTACTCTTGGGAGTTAAAATCATGAAATCTACTGGATATTCCCAAGAATCTAAGGAGACCGAAATGTCTTCTAATACACCATCTGGTTTGATAATTGATCGATCTGCAAGTTGCAGTAAAGTAGGTGTAAAAAGAAGATTAGGAAGTTTTAGCTGTTCCATAGTCTGTCTACTCATAATGTTGATAGAAGCCCCTAAATCAATCAAAGTATTTGGAATTTCTACCCCATTGATGTGAGTTTTGACAATCGGACTACCGGGATCTACATATTTCTGCATAGTAATTTTTCCCATCATGATACCTGCAATTTTTCCTACCAGGTGGATTCTTCTTGTATCTCTTGGTTTCCTTCCTAATCTTTTAAGACTCAACTCCTTTATTGTTTTTGCTAGAATAGGAATCTCTTTAATGGCTTGTAACAAGGGAATCTTGATACAGACATTCTTTAATTCATCTAGAAAATCATAGTCAGGCAACAAGATTTGTTTTTCCACTCGTTTTTCAATTTGTAATCTTTAGGAAAAGGAGGTGTATATGAAGATGCAGGTTGCTCAACTATAGGAGTTGTGGGGTTGACTCTTTTTCTTTTTTAGTGCTTGGGTTTTGAAGAGATGCTTCAAAACCTTTATTGGCTTCAAGAGAATCTTCCTCAGAAATGCTTTGCTTTTGAGCATCTATAGAAGGCTTATTTAAAACTCTACCAGATCTGAGTTGTACATCATTGAGAGGAACAATCATATAGGTAGGAAATTGTTGTCCTTCCACCATGTAAGCATTTTGAGGGTTTTTATTGTTGGGGTTTGGCAATGGCTAGGAAGGTAGTTGATTTGGCTTCTGTTGGAATGGAAGCAAGAGTTAAGAATTTGGATTCTGTTGAGAAGATTGTTGTTGTTGTGGAAATGGCAATGATAGTTGTGGATTTTGATTTGGAAGTTGTGGAGCTTGTTGGTTTTGAAAAGATGGAGGATATTGATAAAATTGAGAAAATCTCCCATAAGGATTTTGCATACCTTGTACCCATGATTGAAAAGGATTTTGAGGTTGGGACCAAGGTTGTTGCCAAGGATTCCAATTTGGTGGGGGTTGAAAGTTCATAGAGTTATTAAACCCTTCGTTTTTTTGCCCCTGCCAAGGTCTCCTTGCAACAAAACAGAGAGACTCAATTGTATTTGGATCTTCTTGAAAGACAACTTTGAGCCCAGGAATTGAAGGACAATCCTTGGTCTCATGGTTTTCTGAACAAATCACACATGTTTCTACAACTTTTGCATCCAAGGGACATTCCCTTAGAGCATGTTTCTTTCTACATTTTGGGCAAAAGATGGCCAAAGCTTCAGCTTCTGCTTTCTGTTTGTTTTGTATTTTAAGGGTGTCTAGTTGCTCACTAAGACTCCCTAAGATATCAGTTTTAAATTCATCAAGCATGTTGCCAATCTTAGCCCTACTTACTGATCCAGTTGCAGATTTGTTTGCTCTAATGAGAGAAGGATCTCTAGGCCCTTTTCCAGTTTTAGATTTTCCCCTTGAGAGATGGACACCTAACTCTGTTATATCATGAAGTGGAAGTTGAGATATATCTCATTTTCCCATCATGTTCAAAATATCTATCCATTCATATCTAATGGCTTTTAATAGAAGGGATTTCAAGGTTTCCTCATCTAAGTTACTCATTTTTGCTCTTTTCAGGTTGTATTGGAATCTTTCAAGTAAATCCTCCAAGTTTTCATCTTCTCTTTGCACCATTTTGAATACCTCATCCTTGTGATTGGTGGGCATACAATAGTCCAGGTATCTATCCAAAAAAGTTTGTTTCATATCATTCCAAGTCCTAATGGATTGAGTGACTAATCCCATGAACCATTTCAAAATAGCTCCTTTCAATTTTGAAGGAAACAATTTGAGTTTTTGAGAGTCTTCCAGATAATCATAAGTTCGACATACGACCTCAAACTCAAATAGAAATGTTTCAGGATCCTCATTTCTTAACCCATGAAAGTTTGGGAGGACAGATGGTGAAATTTTTTTCATTGTTGCTCGAGAATCCTCATCGACTATAGGAAATCCGAATGAGTTATCTCCATCCCTATTTCCCCCATTGTTACCTCTACCTCCTCCATTGTTTCCTCCTCCTCCTCCTCTTCCTCTACATCTACCAAATCCGTTTACTACTTCCTCTGTCATGATAGTTTCCTCAGAGACTTCACAGTCCTCTGGTTCCTCTACTAATGGCGAACGAGGAGGAATTTCTCCCTCTTCTTCCTCGGGTGATTCTACTTCTTCAATTACAATGTGTCTCCCTGTAGAAGGAAAGAAAGGATCTTTTCCTAATTCAGATTCGATGGATGGTGTGGGAGAGTCTCCTAATTCAACTACTGCCTCTTGAATTCCAGGAATCCTAAGGCTAGGAGTGTGAGTTGGAGATGATGGAGGTGTCTCTTGTCTATTCCTTGAAGTAGATGGAGTTGTAAAAATCGAACTCTTGGCCCTAGCTAAAAACCTTCCCCTAGAATCTCTTGCAATATGCATGTCATTTTTTATTTTTCTTCAAGTCAGGCTAATAATTCTCTTTCTGATCTTCCAAGTCACTCTAGGTGTAAGAAGAGAGCATACTCAAGAAATTATTAAACCAATAACTCTCTCTTTTCTGATCCTCCAGTTCAGACTAAGTGCAAGAGGAGAGCATAATTTGAGAGGTTACCAATTTTCCTTCCTTGAAATTTTCTTGTTTTTTTTTAAGAAATTGGCTACCTAGTTTCACTTCCCCCGGAAACGGCGCCAAAATGTTTGGTCAATTTAGTGTGTCCTAAATTGCTATTTAAAATTTCAATCCGTGAGTCGTAAACTGCTGAAGTGAAGTGCACTGTATATGCAAGATAACCGATTTCTTAGTCTTTTGTCGTTTTTTAGTTTTTTAGTTTGTTTTTGGGTTTATCTTTTGTGGATTCCCTAGTGTGAGATGGCGAAATTGAAAGTCAAGTATGGATGGTAATGGTGATTTCTACAATGATTCAAGTATGGATGGTAATGGTGATTTCTACAATGATTTTCCAAACTTTAAAGTTCTCAAAAAGAAGGTTTCAAACTGACTGTGATGAAATCAATTCTCAAAAGGAAATAAATGTACCAAAATAGTGAACTAGTGACAATGGCCCAGTATCCTTACTGTTGTATGAAAAGAAAATAAAAACTGAACTCAAAGCAACTCAAAGACTGAAAGCAAAGCAAACTAAATCACACTACTTCAACCCACATTCTGACCCTTCACCTTTCGACTCGCTCCGGCTATAGGAAGTAATCATAAACAAGCTGAGTAATATGATATCTAAATTGCAGGAAATCAAATTGCATAAAAGGAAACTAAGATTTAACTACTCATTCATATTTCAATTCTTGAAAATGACATAAGTAATTTAATCTCTAACTTGCAGGAAAGCAAACTAAATCATACTACATCAAATAATATTCTGATTCCTCACTAATTGAGTCGCTTGGCTATAGGAAGGAAATCATAAACAGATGAGTAATATGATATCTAAGTGGCAGAAAAGTAAATAAGCAAAGCAAAACTGAAAGAAATGACAATGCTAGAATTAAAACTCAGTAAATGAAAATCGAGAGAAAGGATAAGATGATCTCATGTCAGTAGTCATTAAAACTATGTAATTTGCCTGGGCTGCCTACAAAAACCTGTAAAAAAAGCACTAATCTGCTAACAGTCATGAGAAAACATAAAAGAAAATATGGATAGCAGTTAACATGATTATCAGAACAGCGTAATATATACAAGCTAATGATTATAAAAGCAGTAAATGAAAGCAAGTAAGAAACTATACAATAGATACAGAGCCTTGGTGTACAGGGGCCCTCTGCAACCTCAGCCAGTCAATACTCAGTCACAAATCGAATTCAAGAATGTTGTCTTCTCATATATTAAAGTGCAGTAATAAGACAAAAGTAAAGCACGGTACAGTGGGCTTATAACAACAGTCAAAATTACATCTGAAAAGCTAACTATCCAGCGTATACCAACGCGTTATTTATAAGTGAAAATGTTGCAACTAATTCCTAGATTCTACGCTGCCAAACAGACACGTAAATCTCCACGGCCTGAGATCTAGCGGTATGGTAATCATGACAGATAAATCCATGGAGTGGTGGCTGCTCGATTCGGTTCAAGGATTGCTTCACAGGTGTTGGCACACCTCCGGAAATTGAGGATCTTGCCACGCAAAGCTTCACGTGGGCAAAACAGAGCCGTGCCACCGCAAAACTCTTGGTTTGACCCCTCCTTTGACCGTCTTTGACCATGGTTGTTTATGAGTGATTCGGCTGAACCAAGGGGACACGCTCCATGTACATGTCATTTGCAGCTTGCCCATGTGGTCGGATTCTCCATTGGACACCTGTAACATAGTCTTTAACAAAATGGCTGCGGAAACTTGAGCTGGCTGCGGAAAGTGACAAGTTTCCGCAGCTGATTGAACAAAAATCTAAATCAAACAGCAGTCATAAACATAGTTAGGAAACCATTTCATAAGCTATTTTTAGACTAATATGCAATGATGTGACAGCTTGGTGGATCAAGTAAATGGAAAAGAAGGCTGAAAAGGTATATAGCGAAATGCAGGTTTGGGACTCAACAACAGCCAAGGACGCTACTCTGAGCTCAACGCCGACGGTGGGAGATGTACCAGAAATTCTCAGACAAGTAGCAGGACTAGTCTAGATGCTGCTGCATAAACCACGGTCTGGCAAGCGATCTATGAAAAATAAGGGAAAGACGGTGAATCTTGAGAAAAATGGTGGAATTTTGTTTAAAAGTTTGTCTCTGACGAGCCTTGAAGATTGGGACCTTGCAGACAGCAACATCTCTCTTGCAAAAATGCAACACAAGCTTCAGTAGACGGTGAGTATACTGGACTAGAGATCGCAAGCTTGTTGCTCTTGCACAAAGAATTCCCACCTTTGAAATCTCAACTAGAGCTAAATCCTATGAGGGGTCGCTTTGTGTTAACCGAGCAGAATAGAATGAGCATCATCGGTTAAGCGAATTAGTAGGGGAAATGACGCAGGAGCTTGAAGAAGAGTTGCAGAAGGCAAGGATGGAGCAACAGAGCATAGTGCATCACTCACAGGGATGGTGGACGGCAAAGCCTTGGCAGCATATCTCGTCGCACCGACGAGTGACTCGGGACGAGTCATGATGATTGCGTTGGGGGCCTGTTGGGCAGCGGACCCCCTGCGTAATGGTTTTGGGGCTTAAAGCCCACAATTTTGGGTATTGGTAAGTAAAGGTTCTGGGGAGTTCGCGGAGCGCGAATTGTAGTGAGTCAAGTCAAAGGGTTGTCCACCCGAAAATAATGTAAGATAATAGAAAGCGAGTCGGCCTGCCCATGGTCCACGGACCATGGGAATGTATAAATAGAGCAAGGCTCTAGTTTTAGAAGTCAGTTTTTAGTAGTATTGATCATATCTGAAGGGTTATGGGTTGTTAACAGCAATAATCGCTCTAAGTTTGTAAGTTAGAGTCATGGGTGTCAGTAGTAGAGTAGGCTCTGCAGCTATGTCCGTAGAGGCCTGGTAGAGTTTGTAGTTGTGTGCGCGGACCCCTGTAGCTGAGTGCACAGGGCGGAATTGGATTGTACTGGAACAGAAGATTAATATAAGATAAGTGTTTCTGAATTCTTGTGCATCTGATCGCAGATCTGTGTGATTGTTTTTACGTTATGGTTTTATGCATATCTAAAAAGTTATGGTTGCACGCCCTGGTTATAACTATTGAATGCTTGATTAAGACCATATAATTAAATAATATCTATAATAAACGCAATAATAATAAGGAATCTAGGAAGTGCCCCTTCGCAGAGCTACGCGAAGGCCAGACAGCTGCGCAGAGTAGCGCGAGTGCGTAGATCAAGTTGCGAAATTTCCAGACCTCATTAAGACATCCCTAGGGTGTGGAAACATGGTTCCAGCACCCTCCCATACTACCTCGGGTGAGACTTCAGTCTGCGCACCACGGACTGTTGCCGAAAGGGTCGGTAGTGCGGGATTTGTTTGGCTAAAACACTTCCGAACCTGGGTCAGGCCCCAATAAGCCAACAAAAGATCAAACTTCTAGGGTACCCATTCAAATTTGCTGCCAAAGCAGGTTTTGATAGGGTGGTGGTTGTGGCCACAACAAATGGCGAACTGCTGGGCGAACCAGTTATCTTTGTTACCAAATAAAACTTGGATCAGTAGAACATCATGGTGTTAAGATAAACTTGAAATGCAAACTGTATAGACGGGTAGGCATGGGTTCCACTTTAGCATTAATAGCTTTAGGCAAGATAAAGACAAATAGCTTCTACTTATTGATAGGGTTTTGACAGGCATTCTCTAATGGTCATATTATGGGATTTATTGACTCTCCTTTACTTGTTTTCTACTTTCGAACATCCTTTCGGGGCCATCATTGGTCTGTCAATACCTATTTAGGTGTGTACCTCAGCTCTTTATTGCTCATCAAACTTGATGTAGATATGTTTATCTGCACTTTATATAAGAATTTCAACGCTATATTTTCATATGATTGAATGGGGCGCAGTCATGGATCATGCCATATTTTTAAACTGCTTAAGCAAGGTTGGGCTTGTTGTGTCAACCGGTACTCTGAGCCCAGCAACAGTCCCTACTCTAACCGGCTTCCCAAACAACCTATCCTTCCAGATTGGCACAAGGACTCAACATTTCATTTTCTTTTAAATAAGTCCTTCCAGTTTCAGGCACAAGGACTAGAGCACAATTGGATTTGCCACAGGGTATATGACAGTGAGTTTAGCCCATGAAAGGAGGTTTACTTGTAGATGACAGGTATTGGAAAACTTAGTGTGGTGGATGGGACCAATGGAGAATAACTGCAAACCTTACAGGCAAGCATAGGCTAGGTCTGTGTGGGATTTATTTAAAATGCAGCGTTCCTCCATGCCAGTCCAGCAGTAGTTACACATTTTTTGTTTTATAAAGATGCCCCTACATGCTCCAGGTATCCAGGTAATCAACAGATCTTACCTAGTTCCCAACAGATGCTAATGAGTGACTTCGATTTGAATTCCACAACTGATTTTCAAGTTCTCATGGGCTCATTGAAAGTTTGTTTGATTTGCAAGGTAACGATGGATTTAGGATCAGCAGACTCATCAGCAGTTTAATGAGGGGTGCAAAAGCTGAAGGTGGTGAATGAGGGTAATCTGAAGAGATTTGAAGAGGCGAAAACGAGACTGGAGGACCGAAATCAGTTGGCTGAGAAAGGACTGAAATTCAAAACAAAAGGAAAATGAACTTTGCGGAAACAACAAGAACGGAAGGGACGAAAATATAACTAAGCTAACAGCAAAATAAAAATGAATCCTAACCTACTCAGGAGGTAACCACCATGTGGTGGCTACTGGAAGTATCTCTTGAGATGTTGGCCATTAACAGGAAGTTTTTCAGTTTCTCCCTGTAAAGTTTTCAATATGTAAGTCCCCTAACCAATTTTCTCCTCAATTTGGAACTGGCCCAACCATAAGTGTTGGAATTTCGTGTGCTTACCTTTTGGCTTCTTAAATTTATCATGCAGGTCATAAACTTGTTTCAACTTGACAACTAACTTGGGGATTATATTGGGCTAATTATTTTCCTCATCTTCACTCCCGTTCATAAGCTTGTCATGTTCCTTTTCATCAATGAGTGACTTTTTGAATGTCTTTTCGTAATGCAGGAACTCCAGGATTTGTTCATCACCTTCGAACCCCTGCCAATTTGAGATGTTATTAGGCACGGATGGTTTGAAAATCAATTCAACATAATGTTTATTCTTGTTTAATCTAAGATCGGGCAAAACTTTCATATCCATACCGGCCATCAGATCGGCATCTTGGTTTTTCCCTTGAGGTATGTGCGTGATATTGAAAGAATCAAAATTGTCAATTAAGCTCCATACCTCATGTTGGTACCTTACCAGGTGTGGTGAATTGCAATGTATCCTTTTCCTTACCTGGTCTACAATTATCTGTGTGTCACCAACAACTTTAAGACTTTTCACCTCCATATTAATGGCTTTTTTCAGGCCCTGCAGCAAGCCTTTGTATTATTCGTGTTGTTGGTGCATGCAAACTCCAACCAGCTGGCCATCAGATGTTGGTTCCCTTGCGGGTCAATGAGAATGCTCCCAGCACCTGTGCCTTCAAGGCAGTTAGAGCCATCAAAGTAGAGTGTCCAAAATATAGAGTCTAATGTTACATTAAATGACCTGCTTCCTACGCAATTAGTTCTATCATCTACTATATTATAGGATGGTTCATTAGTTGGACTACGGGGAAGAGCTTCCAACCGTGTGTTTATTGTAGTTTCTTCAATTATCTCTGCATGGAATTCCCCAAAACAGGTTTTCGTGGCACAAATATCGAAACTATAATTCCCAAGGATAGAGTTGGTAAACATTACAGGTTCATTGGGACCATTTAGTTCCATCACCACATACTTCATGTATCTTTCTCGATCAACTCTCAGCATATCACCCTTCCCCTTCTGAGGCAGCAAGAGATGGGACCAATCAGTTGAGAAATATCCATTGAGTTTTGCTGACCAGTCCCTACTAAGCAGAATTCCATAAGCCTCGGGTATGTCGACTACCACTATGCCAATGACTTGTGCGTATCGTGGTTTAGTAGCCATACAAATCAATACATCTTTCAATTCCCCAATTACTTTCACATTTGTCCTATCCAATTGCATGATTCCAGTTCCAATTTTCTCAGGTATCGCCTGAAGTCTTTTGGCAACAGCGTAAGGCATCACAGTGGACGAGGCACCTGAGTCTACCAAGCAATTGTCTACATTCATGTTGAAAATTTCAAATGTGATAAGGAAAGGAGGAGTCATGGATTTTGATTTCCTTCCTATCATGGCCGCACTGACATCTTGGGGGGTTCGATTCATTTTTTACAGAGTGGCTTCCATGGCTGGTGGCTTTTGGGATGTACTGGAGGTACTGACGGGTCTAGACGCAGTTCAACTAGTGAATTTGAATGGAGATCCATTTCCAGGGAAGGTAAATGATAGGCGATTGAAGCCATACACCGGGGATCCGGGCAGATGACTATATGGTGGAAGCACAGTGTAGCGCTCCAGGCAGCTGAAAGGAGGCGCGAGACTATAAACTACACTGCCTGGATTGTAGGGCTATGCTACTGTGGGACTGCACAGGATGGAAGAATGTCACAGCCTCAGCAGAAGCACGAAGTGAGCTGTGCTATAGAAGGAGAGGCTGCACAAGGCAGCTAGAAAGTGACCGTTATGGTCATTGTTCATGATTTGACAATGAGAAAACGACTAAGAGGAGCGGGGGGGGTGGCATTTAAGATGAAATTTAAATGTGAGATCTTTGAAAATTTGTTGCCAATCTAGCATTTATGAATGGATTTTGGGGGGAACGATTGGATTTGAATTCGAATTTGCCTATAAATTACAGATGGCCACCCTACGAAAAACACTTTGCATTCTGAGAGTTGAGGTGTCGAGCTATCGGTTGCACATGAACCCTACGAGTTTTGAGGCTTTGGTGGCCAGTTTAGTGTTTGAAAGGTTTCCTAAGGAAACCCAGGAGCTCCTTAATATCCTGATGTCGACACCCATGGAAACTGTAAGTGATGGAGGATCGATGGCCTCTGAGGGAGCTGCCCCCGAGGTCGTAAGTGTGGAGGTTCCCGCAGATGTGCCAAAGTCACCGAGGTTGTCCACGCCAAGGCCTACGCTGATAAAGGAGGAGCCTAAGACAAAGAAAGACAAACAGAAAGTGACACAGCCGGTGTGTGAGTCGCCAAGGAAGCACCAGAAGAAAGAGAAGCCCACCACACAGGAGAAAGGCAAGGTGGTAAACCTAGAATCCAATGAGGGCACAGAAGAAACTGGTATGGGCGCAGAGGACATTGAAATTGAGGGTGTAGACCCTATCTCAAAGCTACCAAAATACATTCCTCCACGTCGGGGTAAGGTGAAGATCCCAAAGGACCCAGACGAGGGAAATTTTATGCTTAATACACCCCTGCTACTAGAAAAGATCATGTTTGAAGGACTGTGCTTGGCGCGCATCCCCCACCTAAAACTTGAAGATTGGGACTTGGCAGACACGGAGCGGTTCCCCCACCTAGCTACTGATAATTTCATGTAGATGTTGTGGGGAAAAATGCCTATTTAGGACGATCCTATCCACCTAAGGTGTGACAGCGCCTTAGCAACAAACGAATACAACTATTATGATTTCTTCCTTTATGAAATGTGAAAGAGGGGAGATTGGCAGACTTACCGTTGTCTTCCGGTTGTCCCTCGATCTAGATCCTCTTTCCCTTTGTGTGTCTACAGCTACTCGCCTCCTCGCTTGCTCAAGAGAACAGCTACTTGAATCCCACGAGGTCACAAGAGAACAGCTACCTGCGACAAGAGAACAGCTACTTGCGACAAGAGAAGAACACAATACAAAGGCACATATACATATTCATAAATGATTCAAGATTAGAAGTAAATCAAATATACTAATGCAATCATACCAAATACACCAGCATATAGGAAAGAATCAAGATAGCTTTATTAAAAGTAACAGGGTTCAGGAAGAGATACAACCCATAGGGCTCCAACCCAGCATCTCCTTCCCGGCAGAACGGAATTCCTTCTTCAATTCCCTTCAAAGCATAACACACCCAATGTTTCTAGCCACAAACCAACAACAATTCTTTGCAAATACTAAATTCCAGCCTCCCATGACCTCATGAGAGAGATCTATATATAGGAGTTTTGGAGAAAGGATGAGTCAGCTTGAGGCTGGCATGAAGCTGACTAGTGTCCTCTCCCACTTCAGTTCTTGAGTCCACTTGGAGGTCCTTGCTTCCACTTGGAGATTTGGAACCTCTTACTCATCACCAGTTGAATTCCCTGATCCAAGTGTCATTTTGGAAGCTTCCTGGGCATTGACACCTTGAGGAATGACTCTGCCACTTGTCCAAACTCGCTCAGCGCAGGTAGCCTTCTTTGCAGTTGACATTCAACGCAGGTAGATAGTGGAGCAGTTGACATTCAGCGCAGATGCTCAGTGGAGCAGTTGACATGATCCAGAATTGCCTTGTTTTTGAGTGTTTTCAGGTGGAGAACTTTTGTGAATTGTTGTGGTTTGCTGGCCTTGTTCCTCTAGGGGTAAGAACAACATGTTTAGGGACTTTGGATCCCTTGATTATTGACATTTCATGCTCAGTGATGCAAGGCACAAAAATGTCTATAACAGTAGAGGGTATTCTATAAGCATTCAGGTGTCACCACGTTGGAGCTGGTGAAGTGGATTCATAGGGTGGAGAAGGCAGGATTGTTGAACTTGCCATGGGTGCCGCATTACCACCGTGCGCCCATAAACTTAATAGTTATCAAATAGTTGTTGTGCTTGGTGCACGAAAGGTGCCTTTGGTTGGAGGAGAAAATCCCTATAAATGATATGCTAATCCATAGAATCACCCAGCTACCCCATTCAGGACTAAATCCAGCCAAGGTATTTGGCGGAAAGGTGGGCGAGTGTGACCTCACCGAGCGAATGAAGGACAAGTTTAAGCTTGTCAAGAAGCCGTGTTGATGCTCAATTCAAGCATAACCAACCTTGTAGCCAAAGTAGCCGCCCAGATCTTGTCTTGAAAGATAATGTGGAAGTGTCACGTAAATGAGGTGCCAGAACCAGTAGTTTCATTAGCATCCCAGTGCGTGGAGGGTGTACAATTCAATTAGGCACACTACCTCTGTAGGGAGTTCTTCACGAACTGCAGAGAAGCGTAGGATCATAGCAAGACATTCGATTACGCATGGATGTTGTTATCAATTGTGTTGGTCACGTGGCAGTTGCCAAAGGATAGTTAGTTTCCTCTGATCGTGACATATTTACGAGAAGCCGCGAAGTTTGCTTCACTATGGGCCACAAAGGACGATGAGCGGGTGTGCGAGAGAAAGGCCTTCTGGGTTTTGATGGAGATGAGCATGAATATGGCCATCAAATGCAAACCAATATTGTCACCAACTGTCTTTGAGCAGTTGTCGAGATACGCAGAGTTCAAAGCGGACTTCCACTGTATCTCCATCCGGGCATGGAAAGACCCAGAACGGAAATGGTATGAACTCCCATACCTTGGGACGGATGATGTGATAGCAACGGTACTCGATCATTGGCCAGCAGAATGGCACGTGACCTCAGATTTGTCCACTGGATATAGTAAGTCCATGGGAAAGCAGAAGAAGGAATAAGCCTGGTTGAAAATGCAGCAGATGGTTGAATGATGGAAAAGTGAAACAGAGGAAAAGCCCAAAGCTGAAGCAGAGTGATGAGCACCAGTATTGCAAAAAGAATGCTACAACTCCTGGGGCTACCAACTTTACTTTATCAACCCGGGGTTCGTACAAACTTGGAGGTGACAGTGTTGTATACACAAGTAAAAGTGATGGTTCTGCCCTTTTTCACTGTTCATCTGGTGAGAGATCACTAGTGTTTTTCAAGCCAGACTTATATGGATTCAGAAGAAGCTTGATTAATGATGAGGGAAAGAGAAATCTACTCTAAGAGAAAGCTTGTCTACTGCAATAAGGAAAAAGATTTAAATCCAATGCTAAAATCACACCATTTTCTAACTAACTGCTAAAAGACTCTGCTTCAGAAAGAATGCTAAGTTAATCATGTATGAAATTCTACTATCCCAAGAATGTAAGTTAAAAACATCAAACATTACTACTGTGCATGTAAATGACTAGAATAAATATGTTTTTCTTTTTATCTTTTTTTTACGAAAGGGTGTGAAAGCTAATCTCTTTTGGTGATATGGCAAGTGGATTAGGAATACTGGTGGATGGTTGGAATGTTTGGGAGACCCTTAGTTGACCTCTTCTGGATTCCTAAAGGCTTTTCCCTCAATTCAGCCTCAAAACAGGCCACTACAGGAAAACTTACAAGATGTCCAAAAAACCTACAGGATTCCCTGTATTTCTACAGGATACAACCGAGAGAAAAATGATGGGTGTTGAAGGTGATGGAAGGCTTAGGGAAGGTGGTGGGTGGATGGAATGAAGCAATAAAATGCCTAGGATCACTCAGAACTCAAAACCAAGGTTGGGAGATGGTTGGATTTTCTCAACATGCTTGGAGAAGTTTCCTTGTAAAATGATGAAATTGGTGAGGGTCTTAGTGAAAGCAAGGAATGATCATGGATGGATGAAGCTTGAAGGAGGTTGTTGGCTATGAGATCTCTCTTTACTTCTGAAACACCTGCACTACATCAAACATTGATATTTGCCCAAAAATCATGTAAACAAGGATAATTTCAATAAGCTAGGAAAACAAAGTTTAATGAGCTAGTTGTCTACTTCATGCATGAGGAAAACTTGCAGAATAAGATGGAATCATTGATGAGATCTACTGTAAGGCTGAAGATGGAAGAAATTATGACTAGGTCCTACTCTTGCAACTTGATCAAATGCTGGCTTAAGTACAAAAAACTCTAAATTCTATGAGAAAGTAGAATTCTGTCTTTTTGGGGCTGCATAGGAGTCCTTTCCTCAAATCATGATCCCTGAAGGGAGAAGTGAGGCCAAAACACCTATTGAAATATTTTTGATGGTTCTTTATCTCTTCTAAACTACTACTGAAGTAAAGCACAAATGGAAGCAAACTAATAAACAAACTAATCAAATCTACACTACTTGCAATGAAATACTTCTAAGGACAATTTAACCATGAATCTATGAAATCAATCTAAGCATACAGATACAAGAAGAGGAGCCTTTGCTGCTAGGGTTGGTCCCTAACCCAAGAGCTTCAGCCCTCTAAGTTAACTCAGTACTGGATCAAGAAAAATCTCATTCTCATTATCAAAATAGAAAATTACATAGCAATGTCTTCCACAAGTCTGGAGCTAAAAAATAACTAGTGTTTTTACAGCAAAAATTTGAATCCTAATGAGGCTCTAGGCCTCTTTATTTATAAAAGTGAAGTACCCAACGACTTCCTTAAATCTAGGGAGGCTCAGCTCCAAAACTCAAGATAAACTAACTCTTTGACTGTCACTTGCTCGACTGCCTTTTGATCTTCATGACTTGGCTGCTTGTACTCCGAGCTAGTGTGATTGATGGAGGAATATTCAAATGAGGGAGGAGTAAATGAGGAAGATTTACCTCCTACAATCTCTCTTCCTTGTCCCATTTGAGTTTCAGCCTTTAATCTTGCCAAAATTCCCTAATTTTCTCTCACAAAATTGCATTCAATGCACATTAGTCCACTAGGCATAATATCTCACTTTGACTCATCTCACTAAACAAAATATAATCAAAACATGTAATAAATTGTGAAAAGAGTTGATTCGACTAAGCTAGGAGGTGAATTAAGGTCCATATAGTTACCCAATGATGAGGTTGATCATCACCCCCCTACTGAAAGTGTTGCTCATCGTCTTAGCAACTAAATCAATATCCATATCTTTCATAGCCCTAGTGGCCTCTCTAACATCCCATGCTTCTGCTATGGTTTCCTTTTCTTGAGCATAGAATCCTGCCTTTCGTTCTATCTCCTCCCATTGTCTTCTTTCTTCCTCTTCCTTCCTTCTAACATCACCAATAGTAGTGGTGGATTGAGTCTCAAGCCAATCCAATTGACTTTGAGCCTTTGGATGGTTTGCTTGTACATGGGTGTCATGTTTAGTGCTTCTCTCATTCTTTGAGGAGAATGGTACTCTCTGATTTTCAAACTGTATGGCAAAGTATTCCATCTCCTTTGGCAAGATTGCATGCTTTCATCCCCTAACAACCTGAACATATCCTCAAAATGTGTAATTTCTTGCTCTTGGGCAGCAAGATACCTGGGTGCAAGTTGAGGATCATTTGCAATTAAATTATGTGTGTTGATGACAACCATTGGATTTGACTGCTCAGCTCTTATCATGAGAGGCTTTGTTTGTTCCCTTGCCAATATCTTCTTCATTTCTATAGCCCTTGCTTCCTCATGGTTCATCCATGATGCCAAAGCCATCAATTGTAAATCCCCTAGTTTTGCATTAGGGTCCCATACATTCAAATCTATCAAGGCCATGTTATGCAAGTAGAACTTAGACATCTTAGCCCTATCCTCCAATGTGCTTTGATCACAAAGATCAATGAACTGTCTATAATCCTGGAATGGCATAGTGCCTCTCTATGCTAGGGTCTTGATTTGGAACTGCAACCACTATTTGTTAAGGTATAATGCATAGGACTTGTTATCACCCCAAGAAACTCTCCTAGGTTGTATATCATAGATGCTCGGGAACATTACAAACTCAACAAAAAGTTGGATAAATGGTGGATGAATGAAAGAAATGTTGCATATTCAAGCCAGATAACCACTTCTACTATGCTTAACCCCAGACATGGGTGAACACCCCCAGACTACAAGGATTTTAACCACCAATTACTCACAGTTTTAAAGAAAATGTGATGATGGAGAACACTGATCACACCAGCAGATGCACAGGACCCTGTGATGGCCAGCTGCAACCAGTTAAAAGGTCTGTAAATCTATTTTCTAATACACAGACAGGATGACAGCTCTCTGGCATTAAAATAACAGAAACCTGCAAACAAATTCAATGATACATGCTAAATCCTAACACAAAGGTGGGATGACAGCCCCTCTAATGCTAAACATTAACAACACATGAATAAATGCAAAACAGGCACAGCCTGGAACAAGAAGAAGAAGTGGACAGTGAGCAATTAACAGCAAAAGAAGCTTGCATTAGCTGAAAATGAAGACCAGACGCTGCAGGTATCACAGCAGTTACAATCTCCAGAAGTTGAACCTTACAGCAAAATAACACTCATCAACCTGATTACATTTTGCTTTTTGGTATATATAGAATTTGTTTACAAAAACCACTCTGCTAAGTTCCATGAGGAGGGGTCATAATGGACCACCCACACATATTAATTCTTCTGATATTTTTTCTGCTACAATATGATGGTCTTAGTGAATAAATCGACCTTTTCTGGTGCTCGGCCGTCCTTTTCTGAGTAAATGGAATGTAAAGTGTACAAGGCTCCATGACTGATTAATGGATTCAACTACTCGATGCAGTACTTTCCTTCCTTGGCCGTGTTGTCTCTTTAACTGTGGTTGCTGAGAATTCAATGCACAGTGTACCGGATGATCTCTTCCTTCTTCGCGCACATAAAACAGGCTCAAAACATGGAAAATGCATGAAAATGGACGATGGCCTGCGAATGAATACTGACCGTTGGATCTAACAAATAGACGGTGGAGATTGGATCGGAGGGCGCTATCGGGGAAGATGGGCGGAGACAGATCTGGGCCGTCAGATCGCAGCGGGAAAGATCAGACGGCTATCGGGAGCGGGAGCTGCACACAAGTTAACGAGCGGGGGACCGTACCGGAAGGGCGGTAAGCGGTTTCCCCGCACCACTCTTGGCGCTCGGCGGTATCTGTATGAGGGCGAGCGATCCAACGAAAATGCGACATGTGGCAGGCGGGAAACCGCTTCCCCGCGGGCTAACAGTCGTGCGAGTTCACGCACACTGTCGGATTTGCGGGAGATGATCGGATGGCTGCAGGAAAAGGCACAGTTAACGCACATATTTGGTTGATATGACAGGTGATGTGACAGGTAAGGGGCCCACCGATAGGTTATGTTTTGACAAATGCGCGTAGTTATAAGTGTTAAAACTTTTAGCGTCGGGGACTAAACGCAACATGGGTTATATGGGTTTTAAACGGGTTATGAGGGTTTTTATAGGTTTTAAACAAAAAGAAGCCCGGAAGCCCGAAAAAGGGTTTAAAGGAGAGTAAAGAGGATATAAGGGGAAAAGGAAAAATGAAGGAGAAAGCATGAAAAACTGCTCCCAGCATTGTACAACCAAACCAGCACTGCTTCAACACCTATTTTGATCCATCAAGTATCAAAGAACACAGCAAAGCTAACAGGACTTAGCTGGAATCCTACACTGGATTGCCTCTAAAGATAGACTGGCCATGGTTGCCAATTGATTCTCTCTTTCTTGTAGCTGTCCTTTCAACCATGCATTTTCTACCTCCAACTGAGTTTTCATTATGGCCTCTCTGTCCCTCAGGTTGCTTAGTTCTCTGCCCATCTCTTTGAGATTTTCCTCCATGTGACCTATGTCCTCCACTCCCTTGGACTTGGAAATCTGCATCCATCTATGTGTTCTTTCTCTTTCTTTCTCAAGCTCAAAGAATAATGGGATGGAAAATTTTTGTGGAATGACCCTACCCCCTTCAATAAATCTATAGTAGGAGTCAAGGTTAGGTTGAGGACTAGGTTCCCTTAACTCTGGATCCTCCTTCTTTGTTTCTTGCTGCATACTCCCTTCCTTATCCAATTTTTGAGTTTCCTGTAGGTTTAGTAGAGTTTCCTGTAGGATTTCCTCTACTTCCTATAGGTCCTGTTGTGTATCTTGTAGGATGTCTTTTCCCTTGGATGAGGCAGATCTAGTCACAGGCCTTCTCACATAAGTGATAGGAGACTTAGGGGAGGTTTTTCTTGAGGATCCTTCTCCTTGAGTTTGTATAAGAGGAGCCATATTCTCTTGTTGTTTAGGCGAGTCTTCAATAAAAATAGGAACCTTGGTGGGAGTTTGAGGTTTTCCCTAACTTATTCTCGTACTTCTTCTTGTTCTAAAGTTCGAAGGAGTTTGTCTTTGTATTTTTCCTTTTTGTTTGATAGGGGTGCTAAGGGAAGTGAGGGCAGCTACTGCCTCTTTCTTAGTGGGTTCTGGAGACACCCTGGGTGACTCCTCCTTGTCTTTTGCCTCCTCTTTTCCATTTCCCTTTTCATCTTTGTCTTTCTCCTCTTCTTCTCCCTCTAGTTCCTCACCTTGTTCATCAGTTTCCTCCTTGGCATCTTCTTCTATTTCTTCACCACTTTCCTTCTCTTTCTCTTCCTCTTCTTCCTCATCTATCTCCTCTTCACCCTCTCTACTTCTCCTTCATTTGTTTCAATTTATTCTTCATCCCTCTCATTTGCAATAGGGCTCTTGTCATATTCGAGGGCTTTTATATCCTCCTTTGTCTGCGTGTCTATGAAAATTACCCATGTGATAGGAATTCCAAGGTTGTGGAGGGCATCTTCTATGATGAGTCTAATTAACCCATGATGGGCCAGCTATTGGTAGTTTCCTTCCTTCACCTTCATGCTCATATGTATCAGTGATTGAAGAAGGAAGTAGGGTATGTTGAGTCTATGGTGAGGAGGTGTATCTGCTTCAAACCTCAATTCTTCAAGAAGCTTATAGTGGTATCCATATACCACACTATACCTACCTTCACATGATATATGTTTTATAATGGTAGCTATTTCCTTCTAGGGGTATGGTAGGCTTGCTCTTCTTACTCCATTTTTATCTTCCATGGCCTCCTCTCCCTCTAAAAAGAATTTCTTCTTTGCAGTTTGGCCATTTCCCTTTTCTTCCTTTCTCCAAGGAACTCCTAAGGGGAGTGTGGTAATTTTGCTTATGAGTTCAAGGGTGAGCTCTATGGAGAGGCCTCTCACCACAACAGTGGCATGGGTCCTAGTTAGTGGAATGAGGGAGAGAGAAAAATCTCTGGCTACTTCATCATCATACCCCCTTAATTTCTCAAAGAAACCCATCCAATTATGCCTTGTGAATATTTCTAGCATAGGAGGGTGTTGGTGAATCCTCACAGTGTTGATGGGCTCCCTTCTATTAAACCCCCTTGTCATTTTGTCTGATGGATGGAGGAGTATATATGTTTGATACAAAATTTTAATGGAGGAGGAAATTGAACTGAAATTTTTGTGGATACAATTCCCTTTTACTGCAATCAATTTCAACAAACTAGAGGATTTTTTTTTCCTTTCACTTGGAAAAATAGGAGGAAATGTAGAGCCTACCTCCTTACAATGCTTGATGTAGCCAACCCCTGTTTTTCTCCCTCTGAAATTTCTCACTGCCAATCCTGTAGACTGCCTGATTGTATCCTGTAGGATTCCTGTGGGATCCTGTAGGATCATGTAGGTGGTACTGCGCATTAAAAAAAATGGACTTTACCTCTCCCGTAGACTATTGGAAGTCCGAGAGCGACTTTGCTAGTGTGAGCCTCAAGAATTTGAATGCATCTATGCATGGGGATCAACATTTATTTCCTCTTATGGTTGATTTGAGTGAGGTGGTGTGCTGGCAGCCGAGGTACGAATATCTATTTTTGGATCGTTGGTCCCACTACCACATCATCATTCTCCTCACCTCATAATCAAATCCCACTTCGAGCATCCGTAGTCTTAACTACTTTTGACCTCATCCTCCTTTTCTTTGACTTGACTACTGCCATGTGTGTGAGGACTAACTGTTTTGTCCTCGTTGACTGAATGAAGGTGGCCAAGTTAACTAGCCACCTTTCGCTTATAAACCAACTCATTCACAATTTTTACATCTTTTGATCACATTATGCAAATGAGAGAGTGGAAGTGAGATACTTACCTGTGGTAACAATACCTTGTTGCAGTTTGTTGAAGAGATGAGGTTTTTGTTGTGTGTTGGCTGCATGTGATTTCTCCTCTCTTTTTTAATTGTCCTTTGATGATTTTCTTTGTTGTATAGGTACCTAGTGATGATGTGTTGATGATGATATTTATTGATGTTGCTACGCTATGGAGGAGCCTCTTCTACCTTTGGATCTCCATGCTTGAAACTTGCTACAACCTATGATTTATGTTTTGTGGGATAGGCTGCTACAGGATTTCCTACAGGATGTCCTGTAGCTGCTTCTCCCTCAAAAATTTTAATCATATTCTACTGTTGGGTCCTGAGGATGATTAGCATGGGTAGAGAGGAGGTCTAGGGGTTTGTGAATGATGAAAAATAACCTTCAGGTGTATACCCCTTGCTCTCTGTCTTCATCTTTTTTTCTCTATGTTTTTTTTTTTTAAATTGTAATTTTTTTGGAAACTGATGTTTTTTATGAATGCAAGGGGCGATCATGGTGGAGAGAGCTATGGTAATGAGATGGTGATGTAGGAATTTATTTATTTTGTAGGGGAAAGTCATTTCCTTGCTCTAGGGTTACTTCCTTTAGGATTCCCAAGCCCCTGTAATTCCTACAAGATCATCCTATAGGTTTTTAGTGGATCTTATAGGTTTTTAGGGAATCTTGTAGAAAACACAGAACCCTTGCAAACTGAGGCAATTGAATGAAAAAATGAAAGGAATGGTGGAATTATGAAGGATAATGCATGAAGAAATAAAAATATGAGCTAAATATGTCCCTTTTGATCCTCCAGTGTTTCTCTGATCATCCTCCTACTCACCTGCAAACAATATTTTCATAATTTTTCTTTTCTCTTTTTTTGTTTGTTATTTATATATTTTTTTGAAAAACAACTAGTCTGCCTCCAAGAGGTTTTCATCCTAGTTGCTTGCCCTAGGTGCCTCAAGAGAGGTTTTCACCCAGGGATCTTTTTATTTCTCTCTTTTTTTTTGTTTTGACACCATTGGGCCACCTCAAGAGGTTTTCAACCCAACAGTGGGACTCAGGCGCCTCATGGAGGTTTTCACCTGAGTCTCCTTATTTTTCTTTTTCTTTTTTTTTCTTTCTTAGGGACTTGATGAGGTAGGAGCTGAGACTTGCTCCACCACCATCATTGTTTTGTTGATACCATCAATGTTTTATTGATACCATCAATGAACTCTTGCTTTGAAAATGGCCTTTTGTAAACTTTCAATCTGTGCCCATTAACAAGTAAAGGAATGGCCTCTGCATCTATGGTTCTGATCTGCACTGAACCATTATCATGACATTTCTCTATGACATAAGGCCCTAACCATCTAGTCCTTAACTTTCCCTTAAAGTCTTTATATCTGGAATCATATAACAAAGCCCAATCACCTTCTTGAAATTTCTTGTCCTTGATGTTCTTGTCATGCTAGATCTTCCTCTAAATTTGAGTTACCTCTGTGTGTAGGAGGGCCTGCATTCTGAACTCATCTAACCCATTCAACTGGAGCAATATCTCTTTTTGTGCACTGCTAAGATCTAGATCTAGTTGAGATGCCATCCTCAATGTATTGTACTCAAATTCAATGGACAATATGGCCTTTTTCCCATAGACCAACTCATAGGATGTGAATCCAGTGGTGGTCTTCTAGGTGGTATTGTAGGCCCAGGTGGCCTCAACTAGTCTATCTTCCCAATATTTTCTACTGCTGCTAACCACTTTGGTTAGGATGCCCTCCAACGCTTTGTTTGTTACCTCAACTTTCCCATTAGCTTGTGGGTGATAGGGAGTGGAGGTCCTATGATTGATATTGTGCTGGCTTAACAAGTCTTCAATCATGTTGGATGTAAACTGGTTGCCTTAATTAGTGACCAGTTCTCTAGGTACCCAAACTTGTAAAAGACATTTTCCCTTAAGAATGCAGCCACCTTCTCCTCTGTTTCTGCCTTGACTGCCTTGGTTTCAGCCCACTTAGTCAGATAGTCAGTGCACACAATGATGTACTACTTTTTCTTGGAAGGAGGGTCAATAGGTCTAATGAAATCCATGCCCCACTTGTCAAATGGCTCGAAAGTCACTTGAGGTTGCAGAGGCATTTCATCCTTTGGAGTAGGCTTTCCCATCCTTTGGCACTGATCACACTGACTAGTATATATTTTCACATGAGTGGGCCAATAATAACCAGCTTGTAACACTTTGAATGATGTCCTCTTTGTTTAAAAGTGACCTCCACAAGGCCCATCATGACAGTTTAGAAGGATGTCAAAGACTTCTTCCTCCCTAACACATCTTCCCAAAATTTGATCTCGGCCTAGTTTGAAGAGGTTTCCCCCAATCCAAGTGAATGAGGCACTCTTGCTTTTCTCTTTGGAGGACAAATTCGGTGGGAAATGTACAGATACCAAATAGTTTTCTATGTCAGCAGACCATGGAGAGAGAACTGAAATGGCGAATAAGTGTTCATCAAGTAACTGATCATCAACCATCCTTCCTCACCTACAAGAAAATTTAACCTAGACAAAAAATATGCAACAACATTTTCCTTGCTAGGCTTATCAACAATGGTTAGATAAAACTGTTGTAATAAAAGTAACCATCTAATAATCTGGGCATTCACATCAGGTTTATTCATTAAATATTTGATTGCAGCATGGTCAGTATGTACAAATGTTTGATAACCTGTAATGTAATGCCTAAATTTGTTCAATGAATGCACAACATCTAGGAGCTCCTTTTCAGTCACTATGTAGTTTAGTTCGACCTTTGACAGATTCTTACTGATAAAGTAAATGGCATAAGGAAAATTTTCATCTATCTGGCCTAGAGATGCTCCTATGGCTTTGTGTGAGGCATCAGCATGTATATGAAAAGGAAGGGCCCAATTTGGGCCTCGAAGAATCAGTGCAATGGTTAACTTGTCCTTCAGGGTGTCCAGGGCCTCTTGACAGCTTTTTGACCATACAAACTCAGATTCTTTGGCCAAAAACCCAAATAAAGGAGAAGCTAACTTGCTAAAGTCTTTTATAAACCTTCGATAGTATCCAGCTAACCCTAGGAAACTTCTGACATCTCTCTGCTTTTGCGGAGGTGGGACCCTTTGGATGATAGTTATTTTGTTTGGGTCCACCTGTAGTCCTTGTTGGGATATTGAATGACCTAGCACAGTCCCTGCAGTCATCAAGAACTCACATTTTTCGGGACTAAGAGACAGGTTCATTTCAATGCATTTGTTCAACACCTTACCTAAGTTGGACAGAGCCTCCTGGAAATCACATCCATAAGGTGTAAAATCATCCATATAAATCTCTACTGCATCATGGACTAACTTGACAAAGATACTCAGGACTGCTCTCTGGAAAGTGGAAGGAGCATTGCATAGGCCAAAAGGAAGGACCCTATAGGCGAAAGTACCCCAAGGACAAGTGAAGGTGGTTTTATCTTGGTCTTCTGGGATGATCTGGATTTGATTGTACCCATTGAATCCATCTAGGAAAGAGAAAAACTTTTTCCCTGCCAGGCCATCTAGCACTTGGTCGATGAAAGGTAGAGGGAAATGATCATTCTTTGTGGCTTTTTTTAACTCGTTGTAATCAACACAAATCCTCCACTTACCATTTTTCTTTGGAACCAACACCAAAGGAGAGACCCACTCACTGTCGGAGATAGGGTAAACGAGTCTTGCATCTAGCAACTTTTGCAGTTCTTCTTTGACTATATCTTTGAGAGCTGGATCCATCCTCCTTTGGGGTTGTTGGACCAGTTTGCAACCTTCTTTGATATAAATGTGGTGAGAACACACCGAGGAGTTCACTCCCTTCATTTCTTTGTAACTCCAAGCAAATTCATCCAGGTGTTCCTTTAGCACGTTGCACAACTTTTCTTCTTGGTGAACAGAAAGAGATGGGTTGATTTTCAAAGTTCTCTCAGGGCCGAATTCTATGGTTTTGAAATGGATAGGGTTGGAATCAACTAATCATAGATCAATCTGATGGTTCTTCTGGGTTTCCTTTACTTCTTCTTCTAAGGACAATGTACTAGGAGTTGGACTTTGGGGTATGTGTTCAATCAGATCATCTTCATCCGGTTGTCCCCCTCCCATGGTTGTTTCTAAGGTATAGAGTTGGGTGGAATAAACTTCATCTTCTTCCTCCTCTTCTAGTCATAAAGGTAAGTCATGTTTTAGAGATGGATGAGCAGGAGGATATAGGATTAACTACTTGTACATATTCCCATTCTTGAAAGTCATATTTCCATCCTTGCATCTAATTTATGCATCGGCAGTGGCTAGCCAGGGCCTCCAAAGGATGAGAGGGTAAGCTTGGCCCCTTAGGCTGGAGAACTAGGAAATCCGCATGGTATTCCCAAGAGTCAATGGAGACCATCACATCCTCCACAATCCCCTCAGGGGTCACTGTGGAGTGGTCTGCAAGTTACAGGACTGTTGTGGTCTTTCTCAACGAACCCTGGAGGTTGAGCTTGAGCATGGTGTCCTTGGTCATCACATTAATGGCAGCCCCAAGATCAATCAAAGTGTGTGGGACAATGGTTCCATTGATGTGCACATCTACTACAAGGCTTCCAGGGTCCAAATACTTTGGACAGATTACCTGCCCCAGCATTAAGTCGGACAGTTGTCCAATGACATTAATGGTAGGGGCATCTCTTCTTCGCCTCCCTGGATGCTTGAAGAACTTATCCTTGATCAAATTGTTGTAAATAGGCACATATTTTATATCTTGAAGAAGTGAAATTTTGACACATAGATTTTTCAATTCTCCCAGAAGTTCAGTCTCTTCTAGGGTAGGCTGGAGTGGTTAGGTTAATCTCTCAGGAAAGGGTGGTGGATTTACTTTAGGCATGCTTTCCTCTCTTTCTTCCTCAACCTCCCTAGGTGGAGGTAGAGGTTGGTTGTCCAGGAGTACTCTCCCAGATCTCAAGTTGATTTCCTGAATTTCCACAGCATAAGCTAGATAGGATGTCTCTCCACTGTATACTGGTTGTTCATGTCTGTTGTTCGGGTTCAAATTTGGCTGGGCAAGCATCTAGGGTTGTTTAGGTGGAGCAGAGTGTAAAAGTTGTGGTTGAGCAGGTGGTGAAGGCAATAAAGCTAGAGCATTGTTGTATGGGGGGCTCCACCCCTGGGGCAGTGCATTCCACTGAGGTTGTGGTGGAGCATATGGTTGAAATGATTGGCTGGTTAGCTGGGAATGATACTGAGGTGAAAAGGACCAAGGAGGAGGTGTAGACCAGGAAGGATGAGCAGGGGGCCCCCAAGAGGGAATGGATGTGGTCTGGTTGGGGTTGTAATATGCATGGGATGACCCTTTCATGCCCTGTTGGTATGGCCTAGGCCCATGGGGTCTCCTTTGGTTTATGTAGCAGAGCAATTTGGTTACCCGTTCAGCTTCCTGATACACAGCTTTTAGTCCAAGTAGAGAAGGGAACTTGTATGTGGAGTGGTTTTCTTCACAGACTAAGCATATTTCAATTGAATTCAATGGATATTCATTCCTAGGGTGCCTCCTAGTGCACCTAGGGAAAAAAATGTCTAAGGCTCTCTCTACTTCCTCCTGTTTTCTCTTAATGTGCATAATGTCCAGCTGTATGGCAAGGGTTTGCAACATCTCACTCTTGAAATCCTCCATCATGTTTCCAATTTCACCCTTGATGGATGCGTTGGAAGAGGATGGATTGGCCATAGGTTGACTACCCCTACCCTTTTTCCTAGTTTCCCTAGAATGGTTTCTAAAGATAGTCTTGATATCCTCATAGGGTAACTGGTAGATGTCTCCTCCTGCTAACAAGTTTAGGGTATCTAGAAGATCTTCCCTTACTCCTCTAAGTAGGACTAGCTTCAGTGACTCAGGGTCAAGTGTGCACCTGGCCCTTTTGTAGCTAAGCTGGAATCTTTCTTCATAATCCTCTAGGGATTCATCATGCCCTAAGGTCATCCTAAAAATTTCCTCTTTAGTGTCTTTAGACCTACAGTAGTCTCGATACTTGTTGTTGAAGGCTTGCTACATCTGAGCCCAAGTGGTGATGTTATCCCCAGGTAAACCCATGAACCAGTGCAAAGCTGCATCCTTGAGAGTGGATGGAAATAGTTTCAACTTCTGCTCATCATTGGTGTAGTCATAGGTTCGACATATGACAAAAAATTCAAATAAGAAAGTGTCTAGATCTTCTGTGGTCAGGCCATGGAAATGAGGAAGGGTAGAGGGGCTTATATTCTTCATCTTAGTATCCCCATTGGTTTCCTTGATGGGGAAGGCACCCTCAACTCTTTCTCTATTCCCTCTTTCATTTCTATTTTCAGCCATTGGATCAGTAGGAATGAGTTCTTCTTCTTCTTCTTCCCCTATAGGTTCTTCAAATATTTCAGGTTGCTCACCTAAGGGTTCCTCCAATTCACAGCCACTGAAGAAGAGGGAAGGTTGGTTGTTTGAAGCAGTGGGGGTATTTGGCAAAAATTTCCCTAAGTTATCCCTATTCCTACGAGGCATGAAAAAAATGTTTTGTTTTGTTTTGAGTTTTTTTTCAAACTTTGAAAGTGATTGCAGAATTGAAATTGCAAATTGAATGAAAACTAACTGACTGAATGGAAATTAACTACTTGATTGAAATCTTACTTGCAGAATGGAAAGGAAAGCAAAGAATGCAGAATGGAAAAGGAAGCAAACTAAATTACTCTTGCAGAAATGAAACTAATAGTAGAATATCAAAAACAAGAAATGGAATAAAGAAAGCAGTAATCACATATTACTCAGACACCTCCCCTACAACAGCGCCAAAAAGTGATGAGCATCAGTATTGTAGCAAGAATGTTGCAACTCCCGGGGCTACCAGCTTTACTTTATCAATCAGGGGTTTGTACAAACTTGGAGGTGATATTGTTGTATACACAAGTAAAAGTGATGGCTCTACCCTTTTTTCATTGTTCCACTGGAAAGAAACCACTAGGGTCTTTCAATCCAGACTTCTATGGATTCAGAAGAAGCTTGATTACTGATGAGGGAAAGAGAAATCTACTATAAGAGAAAGCTTGTCTACTGCAATAAGGAAAATACTGAAATCCAATGCTAAAATCACACCATTTTCTAACAACTGCTAAGAGACTCTGCTTCAGAAATAATGCTAAGTTAATCATGTATGAAATTCTACTATCCTAAGCATGTAAGTTAAAAACATCAAACATTACTACTGTGCATGTAAATGACTAGAATAAATCTGTTTTTCTTTTTATCTTTCTTTACGAAAGGGTGTGAAAGCTAATCTCTTTTGGCAATATGGCAAGTAGATTAGGAATGTCGGTGGATGGTTGGAAGGTTTGGGAGACCCTTAGGTGACCTCTTCTAGATTCCTAGAGGCTTTTCCCTCAATTCAGCCTCAAAACAGGCCACTACAGGAAAACCTACATGATTCCTTGTGTTTCTACAGGATACAGCCGAGAGAAAAATGATGGGTTCTGAAGGTTGTGGAAGTCTTAGGGAAGGTGGTTGGTGGATGGAATGAAGCAATAAAATGTCTAGGATCACTCAGAACTCAAAACCAAGGTTGGGAGATGGTTGGATTTTCTCAACATGCTTGGAGAAGTTTCCTTGTAAAATGATGAAATTGGTGAGGGTCTTAGTGAAAGCAAGGAATGATCATGCATGGATGAAGCTTGAAGGAGTTACTGGTTATGAGATCTCTCTTTACTTCTCAAACACCTACGCTACATCAAACATTGATATTTTCCCAAAAATCATGTAAACAAGGAGAATTTCAATAAGCTAGGAAAGCATAGATTAATGAGCTAGTTGTCTACTTCGTGCATGAGGAAAACTTGCAGAATAAGATGGAATCATTGATTAGATCTACTGTAAGGATGAATATGGAAGAAATGGTGGCTAGGTCCTACTCTTACAACCTGATCAAATGTTGGCTTAACTACAAAAAACCCTAAATTCTATGAGAAAGTAGAATTTTGTCTTTTTGGGGCTGCATATGAGTCCTTTCCTCAAATCATGATCCCTGAAGGGAGAAGTGAGGCCAAAACACCTATTAACAACTTTTTGATGGTTCCTTATCTCTTATAAACTATTGTTTGAAGTAAAGCACAAATGGAAGCAAACTAATAAAGAAACTAATCAAATCCACACTACTTGCAATGAAATTCTTCTAAGGAAAATTTAACCATGAATCTATGAAATCAATTTAAGCATGCAGATACAAGAAGAGGAGACTTTGCTGCTAGTTTTGGGCGCTAACCCAAGAGCTTCATCCCTCTTATTTAACTCAGCATTGGATCAAGAAAAAGCTCATTATCATTATCAAAACAGAAAATTACATAGCAATGTCTTCCACGAGTCTGGAGCTCAAAAATAACTAGTGTTTTCACAACAAAAATTCAAATCTTAATGAGGCTCTAGGCTTCTTTATTTATACAACTGAAGTCCCTAATGAATTCCTTAAATCTAGGGAGGTTTGGCTCCCAAACTCAAGATAAACTAACTCTTTAACTGTCACTTGATCGACTGCCTTTGATCTTCATGACTTGGCTACTTGTACTCCGAGCTAGTGTGATTGATGGAGGAATATTCAAATGAGGGAGGAGTAAATGAGGAGGATTTACCTCCTACAATATCTCTTCCTTGTACCATTCGAGTTTCAACCTTTAATCTTGCCAAAATTCCCTAATTTTCTCTCACAAACGTGCATTCAATGCACATTAGTCCACTAGGCATAATATCTCACTTTGACTCATCTCATTAAACAAAATATAATCAAAACATGTAATAAATTATGAGAAGAGTTGATTTGACTAAGTTAGGAGGTGAATTAAGGTCCACATAGTTACCCAATGATGAGGGTCATCACAGAGTGCACCACTAAGGAGCATGTAGAAGAGAAGGAAGAGGAGGAAGAGCACGACTCTGATAGAAGTCAGAAGTCTCCTTCACCACAGACGGAGGATGAGAAATAATATGAACAGGATGGGAGAGACCAGGAAAGCACTCCCTTCTGGGTGAAGTGGAATCAGGAGCAGAAAAGAGAAGGGTCGCGGAAGAAGTCCAAGGCCAGTAAGTCATCGCTCGACCCGATCACCTTGACAAAAGGTGAATTAGACGACATTGGGGATAAGGTCAGGGACACAACCACGAAACTGCTGTAGCAGTTCGAGCAGTAGAAGAAACAAGCCTTGGTGTCCATCATCAGATGAGTCTGTGTGAGCTGCAGATCCAAACTACTCAACTATAGGTCGGTGTAGGGCAGGGCAGTGCAACGTCGACTAGTTTAGTGTTGGGGACCACTGAGCCAGTAGAAATGGTTCGCTTCTTGGATCCTTGAGCTGTTGCGCTGCCTAATGGAGCCCAAAGCGTGAAGACAGAGGATGAAAAGTATGCTTTAAGGAACATTTGTCTCAACTTGGCCGCGCTCCCAAGCAAATTCCTTCACACGCTGCAAGCAGGTGTGATTGCGGAGCTGAGGGCCCGAGAGTAGTGCGCGCTGAGTGTGATCAGTGAGCAGAAGGTTAACAATGAACAATTGTTCATTGAGAAAACATCAGTGATAGAAACCTAGAAGAAGGTCTAGAAGAAGAACAAGAACACAGCAGTGGCGGTAGCAGAGACGTGTAGAAACATTCCAGAACTGCACATCCCCGAAGAAGCGACGGTGGAAGCCAAAATTCGGAAGTTGGTTGTAGTTGTGCATGATGCCAAGACCAAGCTGGCCAAGGTTCAGTTTGAGAAGAACCTTAAGATTATAGAGCTTGAGTTGAAGGCCCAGCCTTCGACTCCACCAAAGGTCAAAGAACAGCGCGAGGCAGCTGTCATGGATGCATTTGTTGCAGTAGATAATGCAGTGATGGATTTCACTACGATCTTTAAGTAGTCACTGGAGGTACTTACTAGTTTGCAGGAAGATCCTAACCTGCAAAGGTTAAATACCGAGGCGAGGGAATTATAGCCGTGGTACAATGAAGTAAGAGCAATGGCGCGCACCGTCATCATCACGCAAATTGGCAAAACTGCAGGAAGCAAAGGCACTGAAGGAATAGGCAGAAGCAGCGCTCCGTGGGTTGATGCCGAAAAGGCCAGTAGTGTAGGGATTTGTTTTCCTAATTAACGTTGAACCTGGGTCAAGGCCCACTAAGCAAACAGATAGGGACACAATATTTCTTAGTGCTTTTTGGATGGGAGAATATAGACACATACTTGAAGAGGTTTGCTAGCTTAGGGGGTCCTGACCCAGGTTCAGAGTTAGTTGTGCCAACCAACAAAACCCTACACTTCTAGCCCTTTCGACAACAACCTGCAAAGTGCAAGCTACTGCCTCACCCGAAGCAGTATTGGGGGATGCAAGAACCAAGTTTCTGCATTCAGAGACTAGTGTGATGTCTTCCAACACCTTGGATATGCCTTCATGCAGATCGATAGACTTCTAGGGCTCGTTACTATTACTAGGTTAAAGCGGCCTTCAGACCTTCGCGTAGGTCCATGATCAGTCCTTGTGGACCTTAAACAGTTGATTTACCTACTTTCACGCATCAAAAAGTAACCTAGATTGGAGTTCATGTATATCTACTTCATTCGTCAGAAAACATAAGAGAAATAGTCTGAAACTTCGCGGAAGTGGCTAAGCATTCATTTCATACATTATTAAGATAGATTCAGTAAATTCACGTAGCATTCAATCATTATTTCATAAAACATGTCATTCATCGGCAGCATATAACATAAACAGATACAAACAGAAATACTCAGTAATTCTTTGGAAAATTGTCTTTATTGATCTTCAATTCACTGATTACAGACTCTTCTTACCCTACGCACACAGCTACAGGGGTCCGCACACTCAGCTACAGACTCTACCTAGGCCTCCTGCGCACTCAGAAGCAGAGCCTTCATGCCTTAGCTCTTTCCCAAGACAACTAAACTCTTCAATGTCCTCAATTCTCTATCAAAACCTCTATCTTAACTTACTTCTAAGACTCGCTAAGACTCAACTATTTATAGACTTTTCAATACAATGCCATGGTCCACAAACCATGGGTGAATCTCAAAACTGACTCAAAACTTTACCCAAAATAGGGGGCTAAGCCCCTTTGACTCTTATTCATCTACGCGCTCTGCATCCACATATCGCAGAGACTTTACATCTTTTACAAAATTGTATACAAAATTTGGGTTAACTAACCCCAAAATAACCCAAGGGACCCCATCCCAATAGGCCCCCAACACAAAGATCGTGACTCGCCCTCGAGTCACTCAGTTGGTTGTTCCACTTTCTAGCGGAGTTCATTGAATGCCTTGGTCAGCACCTGAAGCTCCGCGGTACTCTATTCTACTACTTGTTGTACTTCCTGGACCAGTTTCTTTGTGGTTGGCCCCTCTACTTCCAGTTGCATAGTCCTCTGTGTCTGTTGCATTGCCTTCAGCTTCTCATGAATGGTTTGTGAAAACTAGTAGGCTTCCTCTGTCCAAGGCTCAAGCCGTGCTCTGAGAAAGCACTGTTTCTTCTTCTAT